>OZ010792.1:558577959-560977959 GCA_963932465.1 Maratus speciosus
ACTCCAGATGTAATTCATATATTGGAAATGAAAAACTGCTCGATTACAATCCATTTAGCAATCATGCCTGCAAGTATCATACTTTTATGTTTAAAAATTAGTCAAAAAAATGTGTCAGGAGGTTTCGCGTTTTAGTGGGGGGGGGGGGGGGGGGGGGGGTTAGAAAGTTTGAAGAATAAGTCACGAGAAAAATATGCAATATATAAATATCAATATGGAAAAAAAAAGATCTAAAATTTCTCACTTAAAAACATGAGAAATTTTAGATCTTATTTCTTCTATTAAATAATTAGGAAATTAAAGACATTTTCACGTGATCATTTTTATAAAATTTAAAGTAATATTTCAGTTTTAGGACAGACGAAGTTTAAAACAAAACGTTATGGCGAAAGCAAAGAAGTTAAAAAAAATAAAAATACAGAATACATGGAGTTTCTAATTAAAGAAAACTAATTAACAATCAATAGATCACATTGAAAATTTAATTAAAGAAAGGAAAAGAAATTCCAATTAGATGAAAAAAAAACACTTGCCTTTTTTACCTCCAAACTTTAAATTATTCAAAATTGTTATTTTCAGATTACGAAAAGGAAAAAGTGCACTTATGTAAAAGCAATCAAATGAATAAATTTCAGAAAATGAAAGAAATTTTCACGTGATCCTTTTTATGAAATTTAAAGTAATATTTCATTTTTAGACTAAGTTTAAAACAATATAGCGAAAGCAAAGAAGTTAAAATATAAAATAAAAATACAAACAGTTAAAAAAAAGAAAAGAAAACGAATTAATAATCAGTAAATTACAGTAAAAAATTAATTAAAAAAAGGAAACGAAAGCATCTGTTAACATTTCAACTGGATGAAAAAAAAAACTCCCCCCCCCCCCTCCACACACAAAAAAATGATTAACTTTAAATTATTCAAAATTGTTATTTTCAGATTACGAAAAGAAAAAAAAAAGCAGTTATTTAAAAGCAATCAAATGAATAAATTTTAGAAAATAAAAAATTTTTCACATGATCATTTTTGTAACATTTAAAGTAATATTTCCTTTTTACAATAAGTTTAAAACAATAACGGCGAAAGCAAAGAAGTAAAAAAAAAAAAAAACTGAAAGATTCTAATTAAAGAAAATGAATTAACAATCAGTAAATCACATTGAAAATTTAATTAAAAAACGAAATGAAAGCATTGAATCTGTTAACATTTGAACTGGATGCCAGAAATAAAAAATCTCGCCTTTTTTACCAAAATGATTAATTTTAAATTATTCAAAATTGTTATTTTCAGATTACGAAAAAAACAAACAAAAAAGAGCAGTTATTTAAATGCAACCAAATGAATAAATTTTAGAAAATAAAAGAAATTTTCACATGATCATTTTTATAACATTTAAAGTAATATTTCCTTTTTACACTAAGTTTAAAAGAATATGGCGAAAGCAAAGAAGTTAAAAAAAAAATAAAATAAAAATACAGGGATTTTCTAATTAAAGAAAACGAATTAACAATCAGTAAATCACATTGAAAATTTAATTAAAAAAGGAAATGAAAGCATGGAATCTGTTAACATTTCAGCTGGATGCAAAAGAAAAAATAAAAAATCTTGCCTTTTTTTTCCAAAATAATTAACTTTAAATTATTCAAAATCGTTATTTTCAGATTACGAAAAGAAAAAAAGTGCAGTTATTTAAAAGCAATCAAATGAATAAATATATTGCTACTGAGAAAGTTACACCTGTGTTTTATTCTAACTGGCAGGAATAATTCGAAAGTTGTAAAGGATATAAAATAAGAATCCACTTCGGAGAAAGTTAAGTTTTTCCATTTTTATTTAGCCAACAATTGCTTGAAAATGCTGTTACAAAAACACTTGGATTTCAAGAGCGACGAGGAAAAAAAATAAAAAATAAAAAAAAGACAACGCATTTTTCACAAGCTTTGTTTTGAAACTTTTGTATAATGAAGAGACAAATGTATCTCATTAAACACGATTCCGAAAAGAACTTAGAAAGTTTAATGTCGAATAAATGTGAATTGTCTGTCGCAATAAATCAAACTGAAAGGTTTTAAAGAAAGATTTTTAAATAAAACTTATTTATAAACGTAAAAGAATAGTGTTTTTTTTTTTTTTTTTTTTTTTTTCATCATTCAAAGATGAATACTATTTAGAAACGAATTTAAAACAATTCGTAAAACAATATAATAGACTTTGCAGTAAGCTAGGTATTCCATTTTTATTTTCATCTTTTACTTAGAATCAGTGCCCGAGAACAATTTGAGTATTCCTATCCTTTTTTTTTTTTTTTTTTTTTTTTTTTTTTTTTTTTCCGGATTAGTTGGGAAAAAAAAATATATTGTTTATCGCCATTTATAATACATTTTCATACCACTGAGGTTTTTTTTTTTTTTTTAAATGCAAACTTTTGCCTTTATTGAATTAAACGGTTTTACTGCATTATGCATAAGGGAACTTGTGTGAATTCACTTGTTTTTTTTTTTTTTTTTCCGTCTAATGCTGTTAGCTCTTAATACATTTCCACATACTGACTTTTATTATGATAAACAAATTCCACTTACCTGAACTGAACTATAGAACTTTTTAAACTTATAGACGAATGCCTTAATGATTCAAAATAATGGTCACTAGCGACGATTTTTTTTATTTAACTGAGGTTAAAGTTAAACTTGCGAGTTTAATTTTCCTTACCATTTTAGCACTATAACTTTTTATTTTCTTCTAAATTTTTACTTATAATGAATTTGCATAGTACCCACAGAACATTCAAATAAAGAATAATAACAATGTAGTATTTTTAGTACAAAATTTTGGTATAACATTGTCTTAAGGACCCTGTCCTAAGGCACTCACGAGCTAATGCTAATCCTATGGGGAGGGATTTTTCTAATATCTCGTTTGCATTTCGACATTTTTAAATAATTTTTTTTTGCATTGGATAGCCGAGATTCGCCTCTACATCGCACCTTTTTTACTTTTTCGATTTTGGTTGCAGATATTTTTTAGAATGACATTTTCATTTTCAGAACCGGTTTCGAAAGTGAAAGTAACTTTATAAAAAATATCTGCGAACAAAATCGAAAAAGTAAAAAAGGTTCGATGTAGAGACGGATCTCGGCTATCCAATACAAAAAAATTTATTTAAAAATGTCGAAATACAAACAAGATATTAGAAAAATCCCTCCCCATAGGATTAGCATTAGCTCGTGAGTGTCTTCGCCGGCAGGGACAGGAGCCTTAAAGGGATGTTAAGGAAGGAACGGTAAGGGGAAAAAAGGACGGTAAGGAAAATTACCCCCTATTTTTAGGCAAATCATGTTAAGACTACGTGATAGCCACAATGTTCATTGATTTTTAGCAACAGTTATTTATATTAGATTAAATTAAAAAATAATAATAATTTACCTCGAAAAGTGCAAGAATAAACCTTGGGGACGGTAAGACTATGCCACGATGCTTGAAATTGCTATATAAATGCTGATTTAAATTCTGCAGTAAATTTCCTGTCAAAGAATTTTAGCCATTCTTTCTCTAGAAAGAATGAAAACAGTGGAAAAATATTCTGTGGCTGCATCTAATGTGATTTTCTATATAATTTTAGCAAGAGGGACGTTAAGGAATCTAAAATCCAGGGACAGAGTTAAAAAAATAATAACAACCGTAAAAATGTGTGCAGGTAAATTTTTTGCTACATATTTATATAAAACAACAGTCCCAGTTTCGCAAAAAAAAAAGAAATCGAATTATTTTTATTGAAACAATTTTATACAGACAGCTCCAAACTTAAAAATCAGCATCAGGGTTACGGAACGGTAAGGAATTTCGTGTTATATTTAGACCCCCAACATCGTCCAAAACTTATTCATCTCGTTAATCTTGTTATACAATTATGCAATGGCATAATTTTCAATATAAGAAATTAAAAAAAAAAAAAACCGAAGAATATGCACTAAAATAAAAATTATTATTCCGAGACTTAAAAGTCAAAATTATCTGAGAATGCCTCTACGAATACATCAGGGCTGCCGATTTTTAGCCAGGCAAAAAAAAAAAAAAAAAAAAAAAAAAAGCCGGCCGGCTTTTTTTGGTTTTAACCACTTAAAAAAAAAAAACGTCTTTTTTTTTTTTTCAAAAATGTGGTTTATAGATAATTCATATAAAATTTGTATTAATTTATTTTTAATACACTTATAAATATTTTCTACTAAAAAAATATAAACTTCTATTAAATTTTGTCAAATAAATAAGACCTTAAAACTGCTAGAATGCAACTGTGAAGGCATTATGTCTGAAAAAAAAAAATAAATAAATATTCAGAAGAATACATAAAATTAGACTCTAAAGTATTGGTTTGGAAGTCTTTATTATAGCTCTATACATACCACACATTTCAAAGATTATATGAAATAATAAGAAAATGTCACGCATTAAAATAGAAACATTCTTACATATACTGATATTTACTTTTAAAATTGATTAAAACTAAATAGCTTATATGCATTTCATAACTGAAATTATCTTATATAATACTTGAGAACACCCAGTAATAAGCAATCGATATTCTGATAACTTATAAAAATAATATATGTAAAAAGTTTTTCTGCTACTAAGCTGTTATGTACCTTATTCCAGATATTCCCATACAGACAGATTAAAATCGTAGGATGAACAATGTTGAAAGAGAAATTAGGAGCGATATAACATTTGAGGAAATTTTAGTACATGTAAGTGCATAAAATAATACGAACAATTAAAAAAGAAAATTCTCCAAATAATACTTGTTGAATTAGAATTTTGAAAAGCTAGTTGCTATTTAAAATAATGCACATTCATGCATAAATTAATGCATATGTTACTCATAATACTGTTTGAATAGAGAGAAATGATTTTTTTATTAAATGACTTTATATGTGATTTTAAATAAATATTTTGAGAAATAAAATAAGATTTGTATTATTAATATCCCTTACAATTGGTTAATAAAATATATAACTAAGCAACCATTGTTCTTTTTAATTATATAAAGCAGTAAAAATTTAAAAAAGGGTGTTAAGCTCAGTGTAAACCAGAGAAAGCGATTGGTATGACCTTTTATTCCAATATCCATTATTGAAAATTGGGTTATATTGATCTCTATACCCCAATTAAATGTTTTTAAAACTAATTAAAATACACATAAAAATGTGTTGTTTATAATTAAAATGCTTCACTGTATAAAAGCCAATTTTGGCCAAAAAAAGCCGGTTAAAACCAATAAAAGCCACCGGCATGACTTTTTTAATTTTAGCCGGCTTTTCTGCAAACCTGGAATACATACGTTGTACTTGAGATTTATCAAGGAGGTTTTTTAATCTATTGGCAACATTTTAAGAGGTTTCTTAACTTTTGAAATCTTTTCACCGGCAGTGAAAAGTGGTGTGGTTGTAAGTTCTCATAGCTTTCTACATACGTACTTATTGAAATTACACAAATATCTGTAATACATTTAAGCCATATTTAAGGCTATAAAAAAAAAAAAAAAAAAAAAAAATCCTATAACATAATATGACAAAAAATACAGTTCAGTTAATATTGTAAAAGTTTTTCACATGGTATGGTCACCATCCGCACGATAACTCAACTTTGATCTATGAAAATAAAACTTATCATACTCTAAGAATTCGACGATATCTCACATTGAAACTCTAAATTTACAAGGCAGAAGCCAGAATAGGGAATCTAATGCCTTTTCACCTAGTCTCAAAATTTCTTCAGAGTCCTAGAAAATGTCGCAAAAGATGAAACAAATACATCCATTTCAATCCATCTTTTTTGGTGGCATTAGTGTGAAAGGTACTCCTTTATTTAACGAGAGAAAGTATTATTTTGATGTTCACGAGGATCTCTTTTCCGTGAGAAACTGCCCCACCAGTGGCTGAGAGGTTCTGCTCTCGAAACTGGTAGACGGGAAGTGCTGGGTTCGATCCCAATCGCGCCCGTCGGCCTAATCGTTCGGAGTTTTCGCGGGTTTCTTCGGACCATGGATTTCCATGCGTTAATACGGGTTAGGTTCCCTTAGAAAGACCCCCACGAAGGGCACTCCCCCTCGGGCCTATATCCCTAGTGTAGATAATCGGCCGTCACAAAATCAACCAACCAACCAACCAACCGTGAGAAACTAGATAGTGAAACTACATATTAACCTGACGTCAGGTTTCTGAATGCAGCCTATAGAGAGCGAGCTTGTTTATGAGCTCATGGGTCATAGATGGTGAGTGGCTAAGGGAAGTAGCTTTTGTTCTGGACGAAGAACGGAGCTGATAAAGGGGGGATGCAGGAGGATGCTCGGGAGCTTTTTCCTTCTGTTGAAGTTGAGACTTCAAGTTTTCTGGCCGTGTAGAGTGGAAATCTCTCACGGGTTAACGGCTTCGGAACATTTTCCGAAGCACGCTAAAAGTGAAAGCCGGGCGAGGCTGTAAAGTGCTCCAACAGGGAGTGAACATAGGAGGTTCTTAAACCTCGGCTGAGCATCTACAAAAAGTGCGACATTCCTGTCGAGCATCTCGAACTCTTATCTTCGAAAATTGTGGACATTGAATAAATAAGAGACTGACTATACTGAAAGAGATCTGCTATTCGAGGACTGGACTTGAATCGATGAACACTTACTTATTTAGAAGCTGTAAACGAACCCAATAATGTAGAATGTTGTAAATAGTTATTATTTAATCTGGAAAACCATTATTTAATTGCTTGTAATGCAATAAAATATTTTCTTCGATTTTAAAAGACTCGGCCGTTGAAGTTTGCCCGCTACCACACCACCTTACGACACCGGCTCCGTTACAATATAATGATCTCCAAACTATAGTAAGAATGAATTAATATTATTGAGAGAGTTAAATATTTTCATTGTTTTTTAATCATTATTAATTATTTTTCAAATTCAATTGAATTTTTTAAATAGTTTCAGTCAAATAATTTACATGTCATTAATTCACTCTGTAAAATATAGTTTTAAGGGCATTTAACACATAATTTGAAGGTCATTATAACCCATACTTTGAAGGTCATTATAACCCATACTTTGAAGGTCATTTTATCATAAAATGATCTCCAAACTATAGTTAGAATGAATTAATATTATTGAGATAGCCAAATATTTTCATTCTTTTTTAATCATTATTAATTATTTTTCAAATTCAATTGAATTTTTTAAATACTTTCAATCAAATAATTTATATATCATTAATTCATTCTATAAAATATAGTTTGAAGGTCATTTTAACGCATACTTTGAAGATCATTATAACACATAATATTTGAAGATCATTTTGGATCTAAGTTAAAGTTATCATGCAGATTCGTGCGTGACATACCATTTGAAAATATTTTGCAATATTAACCCTTTATCGGGTAATGGTAATATATTTACCACTTCATTTTTATTGAAAACTGATTGATTTCGCACCGGAATTTTTAGTAACATACTTTGTTTTTATAATGCACGTGATGAAAAACCCGATTTAATTTTCAAATAAATTTGTTTGTAGATTGTGGTGTCAGTGAATCTTTTCAACTTTTCAGCCACAAAGGATTAACTGAACTGTATTTTTTGAACTGTATTGTACAAAGATTCCGGAGCAGTTTTTGTTTCTGAAAATTTGTTCTTTTGTTGATATCTTAAAAAATGGTTGATTTATAGCACTTTGAATTTCTAGCATGGCTAACATTTTGAAACGATCTTGTATTTGTCTCGCGATAACACACGTATTCGCCTATTTCGATGTAAGAAGGCATGTGGATAGTATACATCAACACCTCGACCAAGTTCGCTGGCCAGATTCATCAGCCATCTTGTTTCAAAATGGCGGCCATTAAATTAAAAAATATATATATATTTAAAGTGAGGTGCAAAAAAATTAGAAATTGAAAAAGGTTTCTTTCTTAAGTATTTGATCTTGATATAAGGAATCAGGAGTATTTTTTGTTTGTCTTTACCTTAAAAAATGGCTCAGATATAGCAGTTTCAATTTCTATTGTGGGTGACATTTTGAAAAATCTGATTTTTTGCATGCGACAGCACTCCTATATATTAACCGATTCCGATGTGAGTGAGCATGTGCACAGCAATTACTAAGGTCTCGACCTGCTTAGCCTCATCCACCATGTTGTCTTAAAATGACAGGCACTTTAAGAAATTGCCGAATTTGGCAGCCAAATATAAGTTACTTTAAAGAAAAGCAGCTTGGATAAAGCTGACTAATTTCGCGAAATTCTCATTCATTATATTGATAAAAATTAGTATTGAATCTCCTATATTCGGTTTCCACTAAATTAAGCTTCGTGTGTTTGCATGATATAAGTTGGCTTTTTTTAAATAAGGATTATGAAAGCTACCTCTTCCTCCCGGCACTGGCCGGAAGGACTTTTTATATTTCTAACTGTACACCGGTGCAGCCAAGCCATAAAATTTTGACTTCTCTTGTTGAGGGATTGTGAATTGAATAAGTTATTATCAAATTTTGACTTCTCTTGTTGAGGGATTCTGTAGTGAATAAATTATTATCAGATTTTGACTTCCCTTGTTGAGTGATTCTGTAATGAATAAGTTATTATCAAATTTTGACTTCTCTTGTTGAGGGATTCTGTAGTGAATAAGTTATTATCAAATTTTGACTTCTCTTGTTGAGGGATTCTGTAGTGAATAAGTTATTATAAAATTTTGACTTCTCTTGTTGAGTGATTCTGCAGTAAATAAGTTATCAAATTTTTACTTCTCTTTTGAAGGATTCTGTAGTGAATAAGTTATTATCAAATTTTGACTTCTCTTGTTGAGGGATTCTGTAGTGAGTAAGTTATTATCAAATTTTTACTTCTCTTGTTGAGGGATTCTGTAGTAAACAAGTTATCAAATTTTTGTTCTTTTTATTATTGACAGTAATTATAGTTATAAAAGACTAAACGTCCATATATGTGGCCTAGGGCGTGAAAAGGTTAAACTATTTTTTCAACATCGTTACCATAGAGAAACTCTACAGTCCTCGAAATTACGGGCTGATGCATTACTTTTCTTTTTAAAAGAAATCTCTCCCACAGTACTACATCCAATGAAAAAAAATTTTCCTGAAAAGGTTAAGCAGTAGCATTGTTCTATGGAAAGAGAATTTGGTAAGTTTGGCTCAGATTTTTTTTTTCCCCCCAGAACACAGATAATGAACCTTTTTACAACACCCACTTTTACTGTTCATCAACTGAACATTTAACCGCTGAATAAATGCTTTTCCGTTCGCAAGAGAATTTCAGGATTTCGTTCGGCTGTTTTGTTCAAAACATTGATATTCCTCTACAATATTTTTTGAGATAACAAATTCGCTGTTCACGATTACGATATATGTACATATATTTTTTATACATTAAAATTTTAAGTAGAAAAATTACTTTTAAAAACAAGAAAGCTAGTTACAATTGGCTTATGTTCTAGTTTGTTTACAAAAAGAATTGTTTTTTATGTGCTAGTTCTGTTATGTACGACCTCGGGAAATATTTTTTTTTGGTCCAGTGATTAAAATTGCATATTTTCGAAAATGAGCGTTCATTTATTAAACCTAATTATCTTTACAGTGATAATTCGAAAAAAAATTTTATTACTTCCAACTGAAATTATCCATTCTTAAAATTAAACTTCATTTATACAGCTTAATCCATTCTATTACCTAAATATAATAGCGTGGAAAAAAATGTTAGCTAATGGCTAAACGGTTTTTGACACATATAAAGGTATCTTCAAAATAAATTCCATTTTTAAGATACTTAATAAGTAATTTACGATTAACAAATACTTTATATCCCTTTAAATAATTCAAGTATTTACAGATTACTTACCAAAATAAATTCAGTATTAAAGTAACTAAAACTTTTTACTTTATTTCTCCCTTTTCTAAATCTGAAATCATAATCTTTCCAAGATATACTCCAACGATTTTCTTTGATACAAGGGAAAACCTTTTTTCGAAAGAGTTTCTTACCACGATCATTTCTCTTTCCCCCATAATAGTCATACGCTATGCAACCATCATGACATAAGCCGAAGATTTCACAGAATTTTTGTTCGACTTTGCTGCGAAAGCGGTGGCAGCGAACCTTAAAGGGGTCGCCATGTCATTCATAATTATTGATAACCCCCTCGTTGATTTATGTTCTCGAAAGTTATGGATGCCAAACTCTCCATCTATAATATTATTTCCTTTTTCTTTTCGGCAGAAAAGTGAAGCTACAGATGACGTTACACAAATGCGTGAGGGATGAAGAAATAGGACATTACTTTTTTTCTTGTTTGGAAGATAGCTCAATTAGTATGCTAAAGAACTATATTAGAATTCGTTCTGGCTATCTACACTATTTAAGGGGTCTGGTCACCCAGCTTCCGATTTCCCCTCACTAATGTAAAGTCTATTGACATTGGATGCATTCTTATATTTAAAATATCTCCTCGGGAAATTAATATTTTTAACTTCTATATTTTGTGTACACTTCCTAAAAAATATCCCTTTTTTTCTTAATTCTCAAAATATTTCTAAAGTATAGACTTAAATTTATAGAAAGTGCTAAAATCTTACTCACAGTTCGCCCGCTTTTAACACATAAAATATCAAATTCAGCATAGATTTTAGAAATATTTTGAAAACTAAGAAAAAAAGAGACGTCCTTTAAGAAGAGTACACGGAAAAAATATGTTAAAAATATGAATTTCCCGAGAAGATATTTTAAACATGCGAATGCATCAAATGTCCATAGACTTAACATTACGGAGGAAAATTCCGAAGCTTAGTGGCCAGCCCCCTTACTTCAGTCACCGATCGATACAAAAGATCCGCTCGCTAATGCTAATCCTATGGAAATTTTTTTAACGATATCTTGTTTGCATTTCAATATTTTTAAATGATTTTTTTTTAGCATTGGATAGCTGAGGTCGGTCTGTATATAGGCCGTTTTTTTTACATTTTCGATTTTGTTTGCAGATTTTTTTATGAGGATGTTTTCACTTTCGAAACCGATACCGAAGTGAAAGTGTTCTAATTAAAAATGCCTGGAAAAAAAAAAAAAACTAAAAAGTGAAAAACGGCAAATGTAGAGATCGATCTCAGCTATCCAATTTTTAAGAAATCATTTAAAAATATTGAAATGCAAACGAAAAATTTCTCCCATTGGATTAACATTGGCGAACGGGTGTTTTCGCCTGACTGAAGTAGCCTCTTAACCCCTTCAGGGGCAAAGTATTTCTGTTGCAAAAATGTTAAAATGATTGAATGACACCGGTATTTATGAACGAATTCATAAGAAAGTAAGTAAAAGTTTTTCTTCACGTACATATAAAGAAAAAATTAATTCATAAATTCTCATGCCTGTGTGGCATTTGGGAATTAACTGGTATATATAATATACCGGTGCCCTTCAAGGCATTAAATGCTGTCAAATCTATGCACGTCTGCCAAGGCAAAAGTTCAACAATCACAGCGAGTTTAAAGATGTCAGATGTATTAATCTATTTTCGGCCAAAGGTGCGTAAACGCAACATTTCGATAACTATTTTTTAATTAACACTGTGACGAATATTTTTCACTAATTTTATTTTTCAGCTATTTTTAAGGATTCTGGAGACATCTATAAAATATCAGTAATTCAATTGGAGTAAACACTTTCTATGGTGAGAGATTTTCAAAATAAGCTAGATTTTTTAAATTGAAACGAAAATTGACAAATTTGACTTTTTTGAAAATGTATAATTATTCCACTTGAGCTAAATCATATATTTTTATAATGGATTAAAGTTGCAAGTTCTGTAAATAAAAAAATAATAAAGCAAATGTCATAAAAAATTAAAATAAAATTATTAATATTAAATTTAATGGTGCGTTAGCGCATCATTGACCAAATGCATGAAAATGCCGAATGCATTTTATTTCTCAAATAAAATATTATTTTTCATGTACGAAACTTTTTTTTTTTTTTTTTTTTTTTTTTTTTTGTCTTAATGAATGTAATTTAAGCATATTTCAATGATAATAATACCACATTTTATAAAATTTCGATGCTTGACCTAAAATGGGTTAGAGAAATTTCCTGTATTTGAAATTCAAAATATATTTTTATGTAATTAAAGTTTTGTTGGAAAAAGAGTTCAAATTTGGCCAAAAATGGGTTTCTTTCAACAATTTAAATGCACTTTTTTCCTGTTGTCATATCTTAAAAATAAACTTAACAAGAATTTAAAAAACATATATATAACAATATGTGCACAATATTCAAACGTGTCACTTTTTGGACTTAATTATTTAATATGCATGTTAAATTACAGTAAACAAATCTGAGGTATGCACTTTGTGTTTATAAACTTCTTTCAACAATTTAAATTCACTTTTTCTTGTTGCCACATCTTAAAAATAAACTTAGCAAGAATTTAAAAAAAACATTTATGTAACAATATTTGCACAATATTCAAACGCGTAACTTTTTGGACTTATTTATTTAATACGCATGTTAAATTACAGTAAACAAATTTGAAGGTGTGCACTTTGTGTTTATAAACTTCTTTCAACAATTTAAATGCACTTTTTCCTGTTGCCACATCTTAAAAATAAACTGAGCAACAATTTAAAAAAACATATACATAACAATATATGCACAATATTCAAACGTGTCACTTTTTGGACTTATTTATTTAATATGCTTGTTAAATTACAGTAAACAAATTTGAAGGTGTGTACTTTGTGTTTATAAACCAATATAGCTTCACTGCGACGTCACGAAAGTATTGTATTATCCATTAAATTAAACATCATTTAGCACAGAGCATGCTGTTTCCATTTAATTAATTTTAACTACACAATCACTTTACTTTTGACAACAAGATGAATTTTGGATTAGATTTTTTGATGAAGACATTTTTTCAGAGATGAATTTTTGTTGATTTTTTCCCCCTGTAACTATTTATAAGATTTCTACTCTTCAGCGCTTTAGAGGCTCGATTTCAATCTTTATACAAAATATAGCATATTTCCTCCTCTTTTCAATTAACTTTATGTGGAAGTAGAGATTTACGATTTAAATACCGATTGCATATTTTAATGATATACAGGCACGAAATGCACATGGTTCAGTTATAGTGGTTGACATATTAACGATTCACAGGCGATAAGCGCACAAGGCCACTTATAGTGATCGCCGTATTAACGATTCAAGGGCATGAAAACCAACGAAGTCCCGGTCTACGCTGCCAAAAGCAGTGAGACCCACGTTACTAGGTCGTTTGGAAAACCTAGAACAATTATAATACAGGCTGAATCATCCGCCATTTGATAGGACGAAAATCTGTATCGAAAGCAACGATTGGACGATAGATGGTGGCGGCGAATGAGCCAAAGACAATTACTGGACTAAAGGCGGCTTTGTCTAGAAGATGGCGGTTTTTTAAGAATAAAAAATGACGGTTTTTGTGGGCTAAAAGATAGCGTTGAGCTTTTGGACTAAAATATACAGATGTGTCAACTCTCCTTGTCTAGGCCTCTTAGAAAAACCCGCGCGGCTACATTGGAAACCATGTTAGGTGGAAAATGATTTTTGTCAAATAAAATGATGAAAACTAAAGAAAAACAGAAAATTTGTTAGTTACACGTAAAAGTTGGATAAAAAGAAAATTTTCTTCTTAAAATAAACAACGTTTTAAAAATATACCTGATAACTTAAACTGTTTGCTTAATATAATTAATATTTGAAATCTTGGGTAGTTTTAAAACTATATTTAGAGGCTGAATTTATATTCAATAGCAAATTATTCAATTTTAACTGAAAAAAAAACTTTATCTTCGATAAAGGTATGAAAAATATTTATTAGATAACTTAAACTGTTTGCTTAATATGATTAATATCCGAAATCTTGAGTTGTTTAAAAATATATACTTAGAGTGTTAGCTTTTTCAAAGCTGAATTTATATTCTAAATAGCAAATTATTCAATTTTAACTGAAAAAAAAATCTCTATATTCGATATGAAAAACATTTACTATAATAAAACAGAGTACAATTTATTGTGATCCATAACAATTTATGACAAAACTCTACAGATCAGTTTTTCATGCAATTATCTTATAACGTCTATTTCAATAATAATAATAATAATAATAATAAAATAACGATTATTCCAAATCCATTTTGTCAGAACATCCTTCTATATTATTGTCCTCGCACGTAGTTCTAATTTCACCAGGAAGCTGGTTATAACTTCCTCTAACATCCTATATAATCTATGAACATTAAAGTAAAGTACTATAAAAGCTATTACTTCCATCTTCCTCCGTTATGTCCTTTCGGACGTTTGATGCATCATCTGATTCCGAACTGCCCAGCTCCGAAGATGACTGAGATGTTATAGATGAAGGATAGAGCAGATATATATTGTTCTCGAACGGTTGAAGGGGGTAGCATGTGGCCAGTAATTGCAGGTGACGTGTCATTTCCCCTTCAAGCCCGTTATTACTAAAACTGCTGTTGTAACTGGTGAAATGATTACAGTGATGTATCGTGTTCTGGGAAGAACATGTCCCATTACGCAACAGTATAGAATATAATAAAGTAGCTAAATGGCGAGTTTTTATCGGTGAATGTATGAATTGTTATTTGAAAAATGGGATTATGATTTTATGAGTTATTGTTATACGACAGTTATCAATTAGTTTACAATCGTTTATTTTTGGAAATGGTTAAAATGTTAGAAGAGACAGTTTTAAATGAAAACACAATTAGAACTACAAACTAGAAACAGATTTGTTTTTCCCGGAATAATTCCTCAGTTACAGATGGGTTTTTTCTTTAAATATATAATTAAATTTTTATATAAATCCATACAATTCTAAATGAAATATGACACTTTAGAATACTGTTTTTGCAATAGAAATAAATATTCAAGTTTTTCGTAGTACATCTTAAATTTATAAATATATAGTTAGATTTTACTATAAATCCTTGTAATTGTAAATGCAATATGACATTTTAGAATACTGTTTTTGAAATAGAAATAAATATTCAAGTTTTTCGTAATACATCTTAAATTTAAATTTCAAAATTAAATTTGTCATTTTAAATAAGATTTGTTTTTTAAATTCCAATTATTGTTTTATTACTAAAACTGCTGTTGTATCTGGTGATATGATTACAGTGATGTATCGTGTTCTGAGAAGAACTTGTCCCATTACACAACAGTTGAATATAATAAAGTAACTAAATAACGAGTTTTTATCGGTGAATGTATGAATTGTTATTTTAAAAATGTGATTATGATTTTATGAGTTATTGTTGCACGACAGTTATCAATTAGTTTACAATCGTTTATTTTTGGAAATGGTTAAAATGTTAGTAAAGACAGTTTTAAATGAAAACACATTTAGAACTACAAACAAGAAACAGTTTTGTTTTTCCATTGGAGCAATTTCTCAGTTATAGACTTTTTAAAAAATTTATATAATTAGATTTTACTATAAATCCATACAATTCTAAATGCAATATGACATTTTAGAATACTGTTTTTGAAATAGAAATAAATATTCAAGCTTTTCGTAATACATTTTAAATTTAAATTTAAAAATTAAGTTTGTCATTTTAAATAAGATTTGTTTTTTAAATTCCAATTATTGTTTTATTACTAAAACTGCTGTTGTATCTGGTGATATGATTACAGTGATGTATCGTGTTCTGGGAAGAACTTGTCCCATTACATAACAGTTGAATATAATAAAGTAACTAAATAACGAGTTTTTATCGGTGAATGTATGAATTGTTATTTTAAAAATGTGATTATGATTTTATGAGTTATTGTTGCACGACAGTTATCAACTAGTTTACAATCGTTTATTTTTGGAAATGGTTAAAATGTTAGTAAAGACAGTTTTAAATGAAAACACAATTAGAACTACAAACAAGAAACAGTCCCCCCCCCCCCCCACGGAACAATTTCTCAGTTATAGACTTTTTAAAAATATATATATAATTAGATTTTACTATAAATACATACAATTCTAAATGCAATATGACATTTTATAATACTGTTTTTGAAATAGAAATAAATATTCAAGTTTTTCGTAGTACATCTTAAATTTATAAATATATAGTTAGATTTTACTATAAATCTTTGCAATTGTAAATGCAATATGACATTTTAGAATACCGTTTTTGAAATAGAAATAAATATTCAAGTTTTTCATAGTACATCTTAAATTTATAAATATATAGTTAGATTTTACTATAAATCCTTGCAATTGTAAATGCAGTATGACATTTTAGAATACTGTTTTTGAAATAGAAATAAATATTCAAGTTTTTCGCAATACATATTAAATTTAAATTAAAAAAATTAAGTTCGCCATTTTAAAGAAGATTTTATTTTTATTCCAATTATTGTTTTATTACTAAAACTGCTGTTGTATCTGGTTATATGATTACAGTGATGTATCGTGTTCTGGGAAGAGAACATGTCCCATTACACAACAGTAGAATATAATTACAGTTAGCTAAATGGCGAGTTTTTATCGGTGAATGTATGAATTGTTATTTGAAAAATGGGATTATGATTTTATGAGTTATTGTTATACTACAGTTATCAATTAGTTTACAATCGTTTATTTTTAGAAATGGTTAAAGTGTTAGTAGAGGCAGTTTTAAATGAAAACAGAATTAGAACTACAAACAAAAAACAACTTTTTTTCTTCACCGGAACAATTTCTCAGCCATAAATGTTTTTTTTTTTTCTTTTTTAATTTAATTAGATTTTACCATAAATATATGCAATTCTAAATGCAATATAGCATTTTAGAATACTGCTTTTGAAATAGAAAAAGATATTCAAGTTTTTCGTAATACATCCTAAATTTCAATTTAAAGAATTAAGTTTGTCATTTAAAATAAGATTATTTAACTCCAATTATTGTTTTATTAATAAAACTGCTGTTGTAACTAAGTAACATGTTTACAGTAAGTATCATATTCTATCCATTAACCCTTTATCTATTGACGGTACTGATAAGTACCACTCACTTTAAGGTTTCATTACATAGTGAATATTACTAATATTCTAATAGTACTTTGCAAAAACACTCTTTTTACTCCACTTTATCCTGATACATGGCAGCAGTAGTTCTAGGTTTGTAATTTTAGCGAGGAAGGGGGATATCTTTTCGACAGTCGATGTGGTTTGTACCGCCATTTTGTACAAATTGTCACGCTCGTCTTTTTATTGCTGCAAACACAGTAAAGGATATAAGATAAGTGTTGGATATTTTTAATGTGTTCATTATGATGTTAGAATACAATTTGACTAGCTACACTGGTTGGTACTTATAAGTACCGTCAGTACACTGGGTGAAGGAGAAAAACGTCTTGTTTACTTTTCGTATGTGTAGATATCCATTGTTTTCATCAGCTTTAAAATGCAATTACAAAAATGTAGCGTAGTAATAATTTTCCTAGTATTTCTTTTCTGTTTCCTTATTATTTTTTTTTTATAGGAAATCGAATAAATTGTGGCACCGGCCCTTTTTTCTATGCTAGAAATGGCATATGTAAATTCATATACTGCATCTGTGGGGGTGCGAGAGAACATGTTGTCCCTGGAATATAGACGTATAGCATAACTAAAGGGCTGCTAACAAAGATCGAAACCTAAAAAATTAGCTTTTTTTTTTAACCCTTTCAGGGGCAAAGCATTTTCAAAGCTAAATTGCTGAAATAAACGATTGGCACCGGAATTTGGCAAAAAAATTATTTATAAATATGAAAAAAGGCTATATTTCACATACTTATTAAATCTAAAATATTTTACCACAATTCTGGTGCCATTTGAAATACCTTGTGGGTTTTCTGTTACGATATTTTAGTCATAGTGTACTGACGTACCACTTTAATTAATTACCTCTAAGTAATTAAATTTCTCACGGATAAGTATTTTTTTATGTTTATCCTTTAATCTTTATTATGGTAACTGGAAAAAAAAATATTACATGAAAAAAATTGCAGTAGATAAAGGGTTAAAGGGCAGTAGAATATAATAAAGTTTTTATCTGTAAATGGACGAATTTTGATTTCAAGAATATGAATTTCATCTTTACGGATTATTGCAATTCGAAAATTAGTTTACATTCGTTTGTTATTGACATGTTATTGTTATTGCTTAAAATTGTTAGCTACATTGCGCGTAAAGAGGATTTTAAATGAAAACATGTATTTGAAAACACGTTTAGATTCTCTAACATGCATAACCAAAGTTTTCTGGAACAGAAAATTTAAATCCTGATCAAAATTTTTATAGCC
The DNA here is from genome assembly GCA_963932465.1 of Maratus speciosus. Taxonomy (NCBI): domain Eukaryota; kingdom Metazoa; phylum Arthropoda; class Arachnida; order Araneae; family Salticidae; genus Maratus; species Maratus speciosus. The sequence goes on from OZ010792.1 coordinate 558,596,312, forward strand.
TGCAATAAACAAATATGGTGGTATTAATCATGAGCTTTAAATAGAGACTTGAATTAGAGACCGCAAAAAATAGAGACTTGAAATTTAACCTTGCTGTAACTTTTAAGACATAAATGCTCGCACAGGAAAGTCTTTAAAAAATTCGAAAATTAAAAAGGTGAAAGAAACTAAAGCGTTCTAAAATTGCAATTTATTTTATACTATTGGTTCAAGAAAACAGAGTCGAGCACTGCAGGCCATGATCCCTAATGATTGTAGCACCAGATAGTTTTGTAATTAATGAATGGGACTTTACATTATATCTTACTTAACTGAAGAAAATTAAATTAGTGTAATAAACTCTCATTTGCAATATTTTTGCACAGGTAGGACTCTATACTGCCAGATTGGGGAATTTTATTATTCATTTCGGGGCCCTCTTTCATTCGATAAGAGTTACCTAAACTATACATATTCGGAAACTCACCAATGCTACAAATATTATTCAAATTACTACAAATATAAAAATTATTGAGATTTCTCGATTTTGATTGGTTGGAGGATTACACTGCCTGATAAATTGGCGACTTTGGTTGGTTGGACAAACTGAAGAATTGTGATCATGTGATTGAAACTGATGTATTGTATGGAAATTGATTCGTTATGAAAGGTATTTTACGAAACATTTTTTAATTAATACGTTAGTTTCTTATTTTACATACTGGTTTCCTATGTTCATATCTAGTTCATCTTTAGAATTTTACCAATTTGTTCATATATTTGTGATTTCAAATTTATTATATATATATAGTCAAACTTTTTGTAATTAGTATAAATCATTTTAACAAATGAAAAATTTAACATAAAGATGAAATCATTTAGGATATATATAAATCAGTCAATAATTTGAAAGAAATTACAATTTTGGAATGAAATTAATTCAATATAAAATTTGGGGCCCCTTTTCTTCTCATTTTCGGGCCCCTTTAAAATTTTCTAATGGAAGTTCATACTTTTCGAGCCTATTAGGTAATCAGAGCCTGAAAATACCTACCACTGTTTCAGAGTAGTAATCTTCGCTGCATTTAATCACGGAAAGTCTGTCAACGAACAAGCCAAGATTACTATTCTGAAGAGATGTTAGATATTTTGAATAAAAATTTTACCGAATTTAGCAAACTGCTTAGGACGTATGTTTGACGAAATCTGTTTCACAAAAATCTGACATTTTCTGCTTCACAGCTTGCACTAATTCAACCCCCTGGAAACTTTCTCGCGCCGTATTTATTACGTCACCATAACTCAGAAAAGATGGATCCACTTGGCCGTAAATTACGGGGGGGTTAGATGGCAGCTTTCACGGTAAATGCTTTCCAACTGAAGGGTTAATTTATTGTTCTTTGTTCAAAGAGGGGAAAAAATAAACGGCTCAAGAGTAGGTTTTCGGGAAAACGGGAAGAAAAGCTTCAAAGTGTTGTGAACAGTCAAGCCAACGCGGTGCTTAAGGAGTAAAGACCAACAAGTTTAATATTCTAGGCAAGTTTAATTTTCTAGTCGTGAACCAAATGCAGTGAAAATTATCCGACAATAATCTAGAGCGAAAACACATAATTACCAAATACACAAACCCTGCCAATGCGGTCAAACCTTCTCAATAATCAGATTTAAAATACAGTGAAACCTCCCTGTACGACCACCTCCCTGAACGACCATTTTTTTCATGGAACGAAATTTATTCCCATAGGCTCAATACTAATTTTACCTCCATTCAGAGACCATACAAGTTGAACTCCTTCCATGAGCGACCCATTTCTTTGAAGAAAATGAAACAAATTCCGTTTTTTTCTGGTCGCTTGAAGAAGGTTTTATTAGAAAAATAATTCCGGAAAGCGCATTATTCATTAAACTTCTAAACTAAGTTTAGAATTTTTTTTTTATTCCGGTAACTTTTAAGCGGTTAAACCACTTTGTGCCTTTTTTTGGCAATGAATTTAAATCTGATAGCAAATTAAGAATGAATGTCAATAAACTCTCCTGCCATATTCTGTCAGGAAACTCTCAAAGAAATAGATAAATTAATAAAATAGTCATTATTTGTTCACGTCCAAAAAATAAATTGCATTTATTTACTGAACTTCGGTAGGACTTGCAAATGAAAGTTATAAAAGATAAAACCGCAAAATCAAAGCAAACGTCAATGTATTCATTTTTTAAACTCTATAATAATTAACTTATGTAATTGACTTTTGTTTTGATACTTAAATTTTCACATTTTTTCCTAATGTGAAAAATAAATTTTAGTGACATTAATTGTTACCTTTATTCAACAATTAAAATCGAGATTTAAACATGACCTCCATTAAGAGACCACCTCCCGGAGCGACCAATTTTTATTGAAACGGAACGTGGTCGCTTTAGGGAGATTTTACTGTACTCCTCCCACTTAACAATGCTTATTGTTTATTATATTGATAAGCTAAGACGATTAATATTGGCAAATTTTAATGATTTTTTTTCCGCTTAGAATGTTTTAATGGGAAAATTTACATTTTCTTAATAAAAAATTTACAATTTACTTTCACTGGTTTTTTTACTATGCGACAAAGACTTAAATGAAAAAAAAAGTAAAATAAAAATTAAATATAATGTTCATAAAGATATTCTTGATAATCATACCTAAATAAAGAGGAAAGATTCTTCAAAGAATATCACTTACCTAAAAAAGGAAAAAGAAAGACAACAATTATTATTTGGATCCATAATAACAAGAAATGCATATAATATACGCATTACAATAACATTTGAAATATCTGCATTAATAAAAGAAAGATGTTTGTGTGTTGAGGACAAATAGAGATAGTTCAAAACGAATTTCAGTTTTAAGACTTAAAATACACGCTTTTATTTTATTATATAAAGTGACGTCAATTGCATCCGCTGAAGAATACCACACTGACGATCCAGTCTTAAACAACATCCATAGAAAAGTATGCATAGGACGTCGCCATCGCGGAATAATACACAAACCCAGCAAAAAGCAAAACTCGACAAAAAGAAAAAAAAAAATCGGATATCTAATGATTCATATGCCTTCATTTCTTTGTAATTTTTTCATTCGAAACTCGGCAAAAGGAAAAAAAAAATTCAGATATCTAATGATTCATATGCCTTCATTTCTTTGTAACATTAATATGGAAACTGAAAATTGAATATATAATTTATATTAGCTCCATGTTTAAAAAGAAATCATTCATTTATATTTTTTTTCAAAATTCGGAAAATGTTATTAAACACAGATATTGCATTCTTTCAGCTTTTTGATAGGAATTAAGTAAATGCGGAGAAAATAAGTCACACAAATATTCTTTAAAATACATTTTTATAGCAGACGATATTTTTGGCATAGCACGTATTTTAATTACAATTTTCTTTTCAATTGTTATATAAAGCCGTAAGTAATACGTAAGATAATACGTAAGTAAAAAAGCAGGCAAAAAGACGTCCGTCTGACCCCTTTACTTTCTACCATATAGAGGAAAGACAAAGATGGAGATGCAGTATGCCGTACAAAAAAGTTTGAAATATGAAACCATTTATCGCTCAAATTTAAACGTCCACAGAAGGCCCAAACAAAACAAGCACCTGGAACAGGGACCGAATTCTTTGACATCACTCGTACATTTTTTTTCTGTAAATGAAAGTGATCTGCTTATTTTTTAGCTTTCTAAAGCAGCATTCCATTACATTATGAATTAAAAATTGTATTATTAAAAGTTTTCTTCATTTTTTCTTCGTCAAAGAACGCGCTTGTAGCGGAGTTTAGGGTTACTTTTTAGCAACTTTCAGAGGCGTTCGAATTACGATCATTAAATTAATATTACGCTTTTCCTTAAAATACATTTCTTTTGGCTATATTTCGTGGTATTAACTGTTTCAAGTATGCTTTTATATGAAAAAAGTATTATACAATGAAAAAAAAAAATTGAAGAATTATTTCCATTTTGCAGAAAATTTTTATTTCTATTATTATGACCTTCAAACTAAAACTTCATTTTGGGTTTTCAAATTTTTCATGTCTGCATTCTATTTCACTTTAAACAAGAGAGAAAGAAATTGCCGTTGACATTGATAAAGTACATGTCCAAAACATTTTCGTTCATCTTATATTCAGAACATGAAAACTTTACTCTGGCTGCTATTTTTTAATCAAAAATTGAATTAAAGACAATCTATTTTTTTTTTCCGATACGTACACACACACACAAAAAAAAAAAAAAAAAAAAAAAAAAAAAAAAAAAAAAAATGCACCCACGTTTTCCCATTATGTTTAAAATCATGCCTCAGCGAGTTTGGGAATAATTTTATTGATTTTTACATCAATTTTTAGATGAATTACTAGACAAAAGCTATTAACAAGAAACATTTGAAAGGACTCCCAGAAAACTTTCAAAGTGCACTGACACCCGCGGGCGAGGTGTTGGGACAGCTCTGCTTTATATGGTACACTGATATCCAAAATTAAGGACCAATCACAAAATGCTAATTTTCAAGTACGTGAATACTCAAAATAAAATAATGTAATTCGAATAATTACTATCTCTACAGCACAGCTAGTCCATATAACATCTCATTCGTGTCACACATGGTCACAAGTGTCACAGTCACTGCGGTGAAGCAAAAAAAAAAAAAAAAAAAAAAAAAAAAAGGAAATTCCATGCATCTCATTATGAGTCTCAAATGATCACTATATGTGACTCCACTGAGACGTCACTGTGACTGCTGTTTTGTGACGAGTCACCATGTGACTTTACAATGTAGTTACATTGTGACTCTCATGTGACTGCCATCTGCAGACTCAATTTCAAAGTCATCGTGAACGCTGCATTGTGATAAGTTACCAAATAATGTCACATTAAAGTCACACGATGACTTTCAGGTGACAAAGAGACCTACTGTGAAGTCATCATTGTGCTCTTTTGTGAAAAGTCACCATTTGACTATAATGTGATATTATTTGGTGACTTATCATAATGCAACGTTCATGATGACTTTGAAATTGAGTCTAAAAATGACAGTCACATGAGAGTCACAATGTACCTACAAAGTCACCTGGTGACTCGTTACAAAGCAGCAGTCACATTGATGTCTCAGTGGAGTCACATATTGTGATCATTTGAGACTCGTAATGAGACGTGTGGAATTTCCTATTTTTTGTTTCACAGTAGTGACTGTAACACTTGTGACCATGTGTGACATGAATGAGATGCTCAACGGACTAGCTGTGCTGTAGGGATAGTAATTATTTGAATTATATTATTTCCTTTTGAGTATTCGCTTACTTAAAAATTAGCATTTTGTGACTATGGTCCTTAATTTTGGACACTAGTGTACATGTGCTCGTGTCTGGGACACAGAAACAGATTCCTACATCGGGTCCGGTACACATAACTTTAAAGGAAACCGACCTGTGTTTCGGGTAGAGGTCTGTACGGGCCGGAATTTCCAGGCCCTGGCCCGGCCCGGCCCGAAGGAAAGCTATTTTAGCCCGGCCCGGTGTAAAAATTGAAAGTTCGGCCCGAGCCCGGCCCGGCCCGTTTACATTTTTACCGTTCTCGGCCCGAGCCCGGCCCGGCCCGTTTACATTTTTACCGTTCTCGGCCCGGCCCGTACAAAAATCAGTGAAAACAGGCCCGGCCCAACTAAATTTCTACAAAAAATTCCGTTTTTTCTCGACATACAATTAAGATTCTTTTAATGCTTTTAATTCTTTTAATACTACATGCATATTTATGGGAACATTTTACAGTATATTTTAAATTACCATGTGTTCGCAAAATAGAAAACACACAATAGTAAACATTAACGATTACTTACAGTATTTTAGTCAACATCTCTACTGACGTTTCAAAATTTAAATAAAGGTTCATTAAAAGATTATTGTAATTTAGAATAAAGGGTTAAAAAACATGATAACTTTTGAAGCTTATAATAAAAGGTAGATTTGTGAAAATATTTCTGTCATTTTTAAGGCTTTTCTGAAATCCAAAGGAGCTACATTTTGATACATTTATGAATTCATTTCTTTTCGGAAACGCATGAAATTGGCAGGTATTCTTATTCAGAAACCATGTAAATGCCGTTTTTTTCTTAGATAAAAGTAATATATCTTTCAGAAAATACTGGCAAAGTTAGCGTTTTGAATCGAATTTCCGGAAGCGATAGCACAGGAAAGGAGAAAAACGTACAGTCACGTGACAAGAGTCTCTGTTATCTCTGTACGTAATTTATGAAAAATTGAACCGCTATTCGATCCCAAATGCCTTCAATACTCAGGCCTGTCAATTTTATGCCTTTATAGTTAAAAATGAGTCAGAAAATGTGTCTGAGAGTTTCGCATTGTTGAGCAGTAAATATGGGAACCACCTTAAGGTACATTTCCAAAGATACTGTTAGCAGAAGTTCATTATCGCTATTAATACTTTTACAAAACATAATGCCTGTCTTACACATCCTGAGAACGATTAAGACCAGTTTCGTCCGGCACAAGTCTGCCGAAAATTAAACCCGTGATCAGGCATCATGTAACTGTACGATGCCGATCTCTAAGATGGACATGTTACATTTCTGTATTGATGTTGTTAAACTCGCATCGGCTCGTAACGCACATTTATACTTCTCGAAAAAGTCATATTCATTAGAAATGGCCTCGTATTTTATCTGCTAACCTCAAATTCTTATATCGGGCCGATAGGCCCGATTAATTTTTTTTATCGGCCCGGCCCGTTGAGAAAATTGTCCTAATTCTGCCGGCCCGGCCCGCGGGCCGGGCCGGGTACGGGCCTCGGGCCAAGCCCGGACCCGTGCAGACCTCTAGTTTCGGGTCAAGTTCGATCGATGCTATTTTTTTTCATTGCGGTTAAGGTTCGGATCGGGTTAACTTTCGTTGTTGAAGGTTGAATGTTTCAGGTTCGGGTTGGTTTCTTTTTGAGTTTTGATTCTTTAGGGTCGGTGTCGGGTTGACTCGATATTTCAAAAGGCAGTCCTGAATAGTTTTAAATAAAAAAAAAAACTATATAGTATTTGAATATTAATGCGTGTATATAATCGTAAGTTGATTGTTATACAAAAAATATAAAATTCATATTAGATGCATAATTTTATACTCTATTCCATAATTTTATTAAAATATGGCTTAACTTTACTTCGGGTTCGGGCTTAAATATTTCGGGTTCAGGTCGGTTTTCAGTTCGGGCGAAGTTTCGTGTACACGGAATTTATTACCCGGATTCGGTTCGGGTTTTATATAAGAAAGATAAAATTCGTATTAGAGGCATAACTGTACACTACTGTTCCACAATTGTATTAAAATATAATTAATTTTCTTTCATTTCGGGTTCGAGTTTATTTATCTCGCGTTCGGGTCGGTTTTGGAATGAAGAACGTCGCGTTAAGTTGAGTTCCGGGTTGACGAGATTTTTTCGCCGTGTTGGAGTCGGGTTCAATATTGTTACTACACATTTGTTACTACATTGTTACGTTGAAACATTGTTACTTACAAGATATTTTCTAAGCTCTGTTGATATTGGAATTTTTTGAGCAGAAAGAAAATGTAATTCTATTTTATATAAGTCTGCGAATTTACATAAGCTTCTAAATTGAATCAATATTTGAGATTTTTTTTAATTTATTTTTTTATTTTTTAAACAAAGTTAGATTTACTTGAGTAAAATAAAACTATCGGATATTTCGATAAAATTATTCTTTTAAAAGAGCTTCAGCATGTATCTACTTTATAAAATATATTTCATTCAATACAAATACAAAGCTTCTGTGTTTAAAAATATTGTAGAGTTACGTATTTTAAATCATGAATTATTTTTCTTTAAACCTGAGTTTATTTTCTTAAAAATGTGCATCCGGTTGCACATGGTAATTATTACTGTGATTAACTGTTTTCTGCAGATGTAAAAAATTAAAAAATCATTTCGAGCAAATCTTTCATCTTTAATTAATACTAAGCACTGTTTTCAAGGTGATTAATTTTTTTTTTAATTTAAAATTTCACGTTTCATTTTCAAATCTTTTATAACCGAATCCCTTTTAAGGTTGATTCTGAGTAAAAAAGAAAAAAAAAATAATAATAATAAAATAAAAAATTTCACAGCAAAATTTCTGAACGGCTACAGCAGAGGTTTGAAGGGGGAGGGGATACCCTCCCGGCACTAACTATGCATTTTTTATGAAATAATTGGTGAAATTCGCGTTTTTTCCGTGATCCTTTAACAAAATTCGTGTTTTTCCCGCAATCCTTTGACAAAACTTTTGTTTTTTGACGATCATTTGACGAAATGTGCGTTTTTTCGCGATCCTTGGACAAAATTTACGATTTTCGTGAACTTTTGACGAAATTTGCGTTTTTCCCTCGATTTTTTGAGGAAATTTGTGTTTTTTTTCGCGATCCTTGGACGAAATTCATGTTTTATCGCGACCCTTTTACGAAATTCGCGTTTTTCCTGCAATCCTTTGACGAAATTGGCGGTTTTTCTGCGAACGATTGACGAAATTGATTTCTTTCGGCGATTATTTGTCGAAATTTGCGATATTTTTCCGTCATAATTTTTAAGTCAAAAAATTCAGACTGATGACCGATTTTTTTTTTTTAATTTTCGGATCTTTCAGAAAATTCGGAATAGAATCATCTCCTGCTTTCACTTTAAACAAGAGCGAATCCGCCATTGACGTTGATAAAGTACTTGTCCAAAATATTTTCTTTCATTTTATATTAAAAAGACGAAAAACTTCATAATTTCAATTTTTTACAAAATTAAAGAAAACAAAATAGCTATACGTTTCATAATATTACACACACACACATATGTGTTTGTTTTAAATCATGCGTCTGCGAGTTTGAAAATTTTATATTTATTTTTATTTCCAATTTTTAGATGAATTAGTAGCTTAAAATAAACCAATAACACTATGTAGTATCGATAATATTTTATATGATGGATGCGATCGTGTCTGGATACTGTTTTAAATCAAGAAGATTTGAAACAATGTTAAAAAGTCATTTTCTAAGCTATGTTTATTTTCAGAAATTTGACACGAAACTGAACTTCCATTTAGCATAATTGGAGAAAGTTTACATAAGCTGCTACTTAAATAAAAGTTCTGACATTTCTATTGGTCGCAAAATACGTAATATGGGCGAATATCTCAAAATGTGAGATTTTGAAAATTTAAATCGTTTCAAAGCTTCTGAGGTTTTTTTTTTTTTTTTTAATGTTGGTTGAACAGCTGAATAAAGCATTTATATGTAAAACTGTTAAAGTTTGAAGAGCTTAAGTTCATTTTTATGTAATTATAATTATACGTCATTATCTTGGCATATGTATGCCAGGATAATGACAATTTCATTCTAAAACATTTTTCACATTCTTGTTTTTTTTTTTTTTTTTTAGATCTAACATTTTAATTTTGTTAAAAGGAACTTGTTTCCTCTATAGTATCTCAAATTCAGTGTAATGTTCAGTTTTATTTGTAATTTATAGAAGCCAGGAAAATGACATAATAAAAGTCTACTCAATTTTTACAAAGCCTTTAAAACACATTATTTCCAAAGAAATAACTAAAAAATCTTGCTGATAGCAGTGATTTTACTACTTCTGACTTGAACTATGTCCAGAACAAGAAGAATTACTCTGCAGCGCCATCTTTATACCTCATAAAGAACTAAAATGAGCATGCCAGGACAATGACATTCATTTTCAGTGACAACCATATTTTAATTATGGAAAATTATTTGTGAAATACAGAACTTGTTACCTTCCACATATATGTGTTATATAAGGTATAATTATTAATTAGAAATTAAAAAACTAGAAAAAGATATTTGTAAATGATAGCAGAAAGCCTTTTATTTTGCACACATCACAGTGTGACATGCCAGGAAAATGACAATCTGAAATTTTAACCCTTAAATGCCTGATTTTTCAAAAATCATCGTAATAATGTTTTTCGGCTTTCATTTTTTAAATAAATCATGGGAAAAATACTTAAAAAAATCATATTTTGTTTTAAGTATGCTTTATGGCTAAAAAACAGTTTGTTACTAATCGGCAATACTGGTCATTAATTGCAAAAATAATTTTCCTTGATAAAATTCAATGACATTAAACACATAAGAATTTTAGGAACTATAATAAGAAATAAATTTTACTTGCTCACTGCAGAACAAAATAGGGTATTTCGCAAGCTTCCAAACAAAACAAAAAGAACAAGTAGCAACAATTGAAAAAATAAATCTATCTTTATTCTTAAACAGCACAAGTGTTGCCATCTACATGTTGAAAATCGATTTAATAATATTTTCAAAATGTATTTTATTGGCAACATTAGGCATTATAGCTTCAATATTATTCTAATAGTATTTTAGAGCCTAAATTGGGTATGTAGCCGAAAAGCAACACCCGGCATTTAAGGGTTAAGTCTTTTAATTGCTTTATTTTTGTGTTATTATGAATATAATACCTCTTGAAAATACTTCTAAGAAAATTTTTTATTACAATGTAAAAAAAGAAAATTGCATTAACATTAAATAGAAATTTTATTGTGCGGACTGCAATTTTCGTATTTTGTAATATTGACCCATATGAACTTAAAAAACAACACTTTTTACTTAAAAGGCGACAAAGGTAATGAGATGCATGTTACAAGTTAAAAATATACATTTTATTTAAATTTCCTAGTACTTTAGGCTTGCAATCCCGCGGCCAGGGAATATTTTTATTAATTGCAGTTCCATTCATTCAAATACGTCATTTCGTTTGAAATCAGAGAGTATATTAATTATTAGGGTAGCTGGAAGTAGAATTAGCAGTCATCTCGAAGGAAAGTCTCAATCCAAGATCCACGGATACCAACTCGATTGACTCTCCCATTTCAAACGAAGTGACGCACTTAAATGAATGGAACAGCAATTACCAAAAATATTCTCTGACAATGGCCGCGGGATTGAAGGCCGAAAGCACCAGGAAATTTAAATAAAATGTCCGAGAGGTGGTCTCTTAATGGGGGTTCTGTTTAAATCTAGATTTTAATTATTGAAAAAAGGTAACAATTAATGTTACTAAAATTTATTTTTCACATTAGGAAACAATATAAAAATTTAAGTATCAAAACAAAAATTAATTACATAAGTTAATTACTGCAGAGTTGAAAAAATGAATACACTGACGTTTGCTTTGATTTTACGGTTTTATCTTTTATAACTTTTATTTCCCAGTACTTTCAAAGTTCAGTAAATAAATGCATTTTTTTTTGGACGGGAACAAATAATGACGATTTCATTACTTTGTCTATTTATTTGAGAGTGTCCCAACAGAATACGGCAGGGGAGTTTATTGATCGTCATTCTTAATTTGCCTAAAAAGGCACAAAGAGGCTTAAACACTTAAAAGTAACCAGTAAAAAAGAAATCTAAACTTTGTTTAGAAGTTGAGATGAATAATGCGCTCTCCGAAATTATTTTTCATATAAAACCTTCTTCAAGCGAACAGGAAAAAACGGAATTTTCTTCAAAGAAATGGGTCGCTCATAGCGGGAGTTCAACTGGGATGGTCTCTGAATGGACGTACAATTAGTATTGAGCCTATGGGAATAAATTTCGTTCTATGAAAAAAATGGTCGTTCAGGGAGGTGGTCGCACAGAGAGGTTTCACTGTATTCTTAACATGTAACATCTATATTATTATTACCCTTGTCGCCTTTTAAGTAAAAAGTGTGATTTTAAAGCTCATGTTGTGTATTTTGTGATTGAATCAAGTTGGAATATTGCATTTCGTCTTACCACTGCGAATCTTTATACACTTTTCAGAACACTTATTTTGTCACCTTTTTTAGAACACTTTCAAGCGCACCTTTTTGAACAGTTTTTAGAACGCTTCTGTGAACACTCATTTTTTTTTTCAGCACACTTTCTAGAACACTTTTTGAATACTTTTGGACACTTGAGCCCAAATGCATTCTCAATCTGTTTTCAAATAGGTTCCCTACTTTAGATTTAACAAATATCTTGAGCAAAACACTTTCTTTATAGCGGAGCATATTCGGAACACATTTCAGTACACATTAAGGTAACTGGAACCCTTTTTTTTTTTTAATCAAAGTGTTCAAAGTGTGTTCTCAGTGTGTGCTGGGAATTTACAGTGATGATTTTATTTCTATTGTTTTTTAAACAATGTCAGCTTTAATTAAATAATACAAAACAATCCGAAATTTCATTAAAAATAACTTTTTAAAAGGCTTTGACCTTTACACGTGTTTGAAAATATATTTGTATGCAATACAAGTAAAAAGCTCCTATTATTTTAAAATATAAAAAGGTTTTTGCGTTGTAAATTGTGAATTACTTTACATCAAACCTAACGTTCTTATCTTGAAAATGTGCACGTGTTTACATGTGAATATAATTCGAATAACAGTTTTCCACTTTTACATAAAAGAAAAAGAAAATATTTCAAGCAAATCTATTGCCCTCAATAAATAACAAGAACTATTTTCACAGTACAGTGAAACGTCCCTGTGCGACAACCTCCCTGAACGGCCATTATTTCATGGAACGAAATTTATTCCCATAGGTTCAATACTAATTTTACCTTCATTCAGAGACCATCCCAGTTGAACTCTTTATGAGCGACCCATTTCTTTGAAGAAAACTAAACAAATTCCGTTTTTTCCTGGTCGCTTGAAGATGGTTTTATTAGAAATATAATTCCGGAGAGCGCATTATTCATCAAACTTCTAAAATAAGTTTAGATTTTTTTTTCCGGTAACTTTTAGGAGTTCAAACTCCTTTGTGCCTTTTTAGGCAATGAATTTAACTCTGATAACAAATTAAGAATAACGGTCAATAAACTCCTCTGTCCTGTTCTGTCAGGAAACTCTCAAAGAAATAGGTAAATTAAAGAAATCGTCATTATTTATTTCCATCCAAAAAAAGAAAAAAATGCATTCATTTACTGAACTGGGAAAGGACTTGAAATAAAAGTTATAAAAAATAAAACCGTAAAATCAAAGCAAACGTCAATGTATTCATTTTTTAAAGTCTGCAGTAATTAACTTATGTAATTAACTTTTGTTTTGATAGTTAAATTTTCATATTTTTACCTAATGTGAAAAAATGAATTTTAGTAACATTAATTGTTACCCTTTTTCAGCAATTAAAATATAGATTTAAACATGACCTCCATTAAGAGACCACCTCTCGAAGCGACTCATTTTTATTGGAACAGATCGTGGTCGCTTTAGGAAGGTTTTACTGTAACTAACTTGGTTTTATTTAAATTTTAATTTAATTTTTTTTTACAACTACATACATGCCTTTTACTTTAAACAAAAGCAAAAGAAAACACCGTTGGCGTTGACAAAGTACTTGTTCAAAATATTTTCTTACATCTTATATTTTAGAACACTAAAAACTTTAGTTTGCAATTTTAATCAAAAATTAAATTAAAGTCAATCAATGCGTTTTCTTTCGATAGGTAACGAAAAAAATTCACCAACATCCTGTGTTAAATATGAGCATGTTTGAAATCATGACTCAGTATGAAAATTTTATATTGGTTTTTACATCAATTTTTTGATGAATTACTATAGCCAAAAATAAACCAGTATCAATATTTTTTTTCCCTTTAAAATCTGAAGTATTGATAATATTTTATATGATGGATGTTTTCGTGCCTGTACACAGTAATTCAATAAGATTATTTGGAACATTATTATTACAAGGTTTACTTAAGCTCTGTTGATATTCGAATTTTTCTGATAGAAAGACAGTGAAATTCCGTTTCATACGACAAGCAAAGTTATATAACTTATTATTTTCAATAAAAGTTTTGATTTTCATGTGTGTATTCTTAAATTAAAACAGCTATAAACAATACAAAATTGTCAGAGATTTCATGAAAATTATTATTATTATTATTTGTGCTTTAGCGACAATCTACCTATGGAAATCCAGTTTTAACCAATATGAGGAAAAAGTTTTCACTTTTAAATGATTTCAGAGATTTCTGTATTAAAAATTCCGAATTAATTTTCTTTATTTCTAATCTTTTTTTCTTAAAAATGCCCCTATGGTTACACGAGGAAAGGAATTACCCAGATTAACAATTTTATACTTTTAAATTAAAAAAAAAAAAAATTACATCATTTACATTTATAAACATCGTTTGCTTTTATAAACATTACTTTACGGTAATTAGCTTGATTTAAACATCACGTTGATTTTCAATCTTTTTCATTTTATGACAGCACATCCCCTTTATGTCTATCACTCGAAAAGAAAGATCTAAAAATCTGTCCTTGACATTAATAAAATGGTTTTCCGAAAACTTTTCTTATATCTCAAATTTATAATGTAAAAACTTAATTTTGTTCACAATTTTAATAAAAAGTTAAATTTAAAACAAACTAGATATTTCTTTTTCGAGTGAATACAGAACAACATTATATTAAACCTTTATCTTTAATGTCAGCATATTGAAATAGTCAACATGCGTCGTACAATCACAATCGTCTTACATCTCAAATTTATAATGTAAAATCTTAACATGTTCGCTGCTATCTACGAGAATACTCGCAGTTGGCAAACTGAGTTTCCTTGCCAGCTACGAGATAACACGTTATTGATCTTATCTAAATCATCGATTACGAGCACTGCCATAGAAAATACCTGCAATGTTTCATATGCCAACAACGAGCATACTCGTGTGAATTTATTTGTTACTAAAAGTAATTCGTCATATATATATATATAGTACTTAAGGCTTTTCTTAACTGCTCTGCTCAACAAGCGCAAAACGTTTTGACACATTTACAAATTCATTTTTTAACGGAAAGGTATAAAATTGTAAAGCCTGGTCATGGAGGCGATTTGGAATTGAACTGTTTTTTCCATTTTTTGATCAATCAGTTACCTATTAAGTTATAAGGAATTTTGATCATGTGACAAACCCGTTTTTCGCCAGCTCTTGAGCCTCTTTCTTTCTTCGCGCGGCAATTCGGTTCAAAACGCCCACTTTGACATTATTTTCTGAAAGATCTATTGCGTTTGCAAAAAAAAAATGGAAAAAACAGCTCAATGACATAGTTTCTGAACAATAGCACCAGCTAGTTTCATGCATTTTCGAACAAAAATAAATTAAAACTTATGTCAGAAAGTTACCCTTTTGGATTTGAGAACACCCTTAAATAATAAAACAGAAAATAATATAAAAGCACTGAATTGCAGATACGATCTTGGCGTGTATGAACAGATGCACCAGCTCAGCTTTGGCAGCGAGCGTGTTAATTTTGTTCACAATTTTAATAAAAAATTAAACTGAAAACAAACTATATATTTCTTTTTCGATTGAATACAGAACATTACATTAACCCATTATCTTTAATGTCAGCATGCTGAAATCGCGCATCAGAGAGATTAAAAATTTTACATCAATTTTTAGACAAATCACAAGCAGAAAAAGGTCAAAATAACTTTAGTTTTGAAAGTAATGTCAATATTTCATAAGACAGATGTGCTTGTCTCTAAAACGAATAAACTTAGAAGCCTTATTTAATATCAGGTCATTCTTTCGTCTTTTAAGCCAAGTTCATGTTTGTATTTTGATATAAAATGAAAACTTCTTTTGATTTACTTCCATAAACATAAATGAAATTTAAACTGCTTACTTGAATGACCTGACTTTTATGTATTCTGTTTAAATAATAACAATAACAATAATAATAATATTTTATATAAAGAATGCGAACTGTTTATCGGAGATTTCGAATATTACTTTTTAAGCCTTTATCGGGCAATGGTAATGTATATATTTACCACTTAATTTTTATTGGAAATTGATCGAATCGCACCGGAATTCTTATTACACTATTTTGTTCTTATAATGCACATGAAGAATTAAACGTTTTTTATTTTCAAATCAATTTCTTTGCAGATTTCGGTGGCAGTGAATCTTTACAACATTTCAGCTACAGAATTGACTTGTCCGATAAAGGGTTAACGTACGAGGTGCGATCGGAAAGCTCACGGACTGCTATTACTGCGACTGTCTCTGTGAATGCGGAGGTAAAAAAAAAAAAAAAAGGTCAAGGTCACATTTCTCAAACACTCCTCTACACATGGCACTGCTTGACTTCAATGCGTGGGCACTGCATTTGTTGCTACGAATTTTCTTCGACTTCATGTTTTGAACTGTTTGCGATTTAGCAATGGCGTGTGCATCAAATTTTGCGTGAAGCGCAGTAAATTTGCAACCGAAACTCTTGAAATGCTTCCTACGACTTTTGGTGATGAAGCTTTAAATTGGACAACGGTTTTTTAACGGCAGTCGCGGTTCAAAACTGTCGAAATTCTTGCATCTCCAATCAATATGTTCCGTGAGAAAACCTTTCTTCATTTCCATTCTCATGAAATGTGTTTGTGAAGTATGCACGTGAAACCCTTTGCTTGTGAGGTGTGCAACTATCTATATCGTGTTTTCAGTGTGAAACATTTGAATTGTGTTTTGTATACGTCGAAAGAAACTCTAAACCAACGATCTGAACTTGTAATACTCAAAATTCTATTAATTCAGAACTGTAGTGTCATCGGTTGATAAGAAGTGGCAGCAATGCACAGGGCTAAGCTGGAGAATTCACTTCAGACTTGAACTACACTTGAAATTATAAAGGATTTTTGATTAGACCAGCAAATTTGTTTTGTTTCCGCAATTATAACTTTGGGAACACTTTTAATTGCCGCAAGGACTTTCACTTGTTGGCTGAACGTTGATCAAGCTAGACTTTTAGCTGATAAAATTCTGTCTCTTTTGTCTACGAAAGCACTGTTTGCTTCGTATGAGACCTCAGCCAATATATGCTTAAAATAGCTGTAACTTGAATTATCTATGTTTTATATTTAATTAATTTGTTATCTGTACAGTCGAGCCTCGATTCAACGAATCGCGATTTAACGAATTACTCGATTTAGAGAATTTTTTTATGGTCCCCACGAAAATGGAGCAAAAACACTTCGATTTAACGAATTTACGATCCCGATTTAACGAATAACTTTCTATGTAAAAAAAGGGAAAAATTAAAGAAATTTTCTAATATCTATAAAATATTTTCAGTGTTCCTGATTGTCGATTTTCTGAATATGTATCATATGACGTAGAAATATCTACATGCGAAAATGTACATTATAGCGAGGTTATTCATGCTGTAGTTATGGATCGGATGAAGAAGATGAAATAGAGATGAAGCATTTTCAACGATCAAAGAAGCACTTAGCAGTTTAGATTCTTTGAAACGGAATTTGATGACTTATAATTTTGATAATACTATTTTCAGAGCTTCAGGAAAAAATCGATAAAGAACTTTGGAATACAAAATTGAAATAACGCAAACAAACATCTATAAAAGATGTCTTATAATTTATCGACAAAATTTGAATAAATGAGATTCTTTCTTAATAAAAAGAATTGTGATTTATAGCGGTGCACAAAAAAGAATGAATTTTTATACAATGTATTTTCGTAAAGCAACAAATGGTTAAAATCGTTATTAAGGTACACTGTAAAAAAAATAATGCCAGTTTTCCGGTAGGAATCGGAAAAATAGTTGCCCTTATCGTACCGGAATAATTTCCAACCCAGCTCGGAATAAAATCGTAAAATACCATTTTACTGACTATTTTTTTTATTTTCACGGTTTTTATTCCGAGCTGGGTCGGAAATTATTCCGGTACGATAAGGGCAACTATTTTTCCGATTCCTACCGGAAAACTGGCAGTATTTTTTTACAGTGTACGTGAGGAATATTCTTTTTATTTGCAGCCATTTTTTAAACTTGTGCTGTTGTATAAAAAAATTCCTTTGATCATACCGATTTAACGAACAAAGTTGCTAGTCCCGAACGATTCGTTAAATCGAGGTTCGCGTTCGACTGTATTTATTATTTTAGTCTAGAAAATGCAAATAAAACAGAGTGTGTACCAGAGAGCCATCTCTTGACTTGTCTTCAGCTCAATGCGTAAAGAATTCATTTCCTTTTTTCATCGTTAAATGAAGTAATTTTTCAGCTGATTATGGATCCGTACAACACTGCATTAAAAACAAGGATCGACTGCTACTGAACCAGCGGATGATTTCAGGTACGGAAAATTTCATTTCTTTCAACTGTTATTTATGTATAATATTTTAAACTGGGTCACTTTGCCAATGGCAATTAGAACTCACGGGTAACTCCTTCTGTTTTTCTACAAAAACGGGTCGTCATTCATTTGAAGATGACAGGCGTTCAGGTCGAGAAGCACCTGAACGCAAAACGGATGAAAATGTGGAACAAATAGAAAAACTCATACAAGAAGACCGTCGCCAAACTATCCAAGAACTGCAGACAAACTTGGAATCGGTTATGGAGTTTGGCAAGACATTTTGACGGAGAATTTGAACATGTGGCTCATTGCTGCAAAGTTTGTTCCAAGACTCCTGAAAAACGATCATTACAGTTTTTGTATAGACAATACGATTGTGGTTCTCCACCCACTCTATTCACTGGATTTAGTTCCCTGTGATTTTGTATTATTCCCAAAATTGAAAATGAAACTGAAACGTTTTGCAACTGTGTCCCACATTCACGGAGAATCGCAGGCAGTCCTTGACAGCTTTCGAGAAAATAACTTCAGGAGTGGTTTCGATAAGTGGAAGACGCGATGAGGTCAACATATACGTTCACAAGTTGACTATTGTGAAGTAGATGACAGCCCATATTAGGTAAGTTCAAACAAAATTTGTTTTTCCATCAAGTCCGGGAACTTCCCGATAGCACCTCGTAAATGTATTGTGTGGACATTTTTAAGAACTTACATTCACGCATGTACAATTTAGCATGTAATTATGTTAGGAATACCCGTAAATAGTTAATACAAATTAACGTTATTGTTATGATGCAATACGTTCCTTTATATATAAAATATTATATAATACATAAAACATAATTAATAAACAGTTAAACGTAAAAGGAAAAATAAAAGTGTAAAAGAAAAAGAACAAGTTGGAAATTGCACGTCAAACGTGGCAAATGAGGTGCGTTTGTACTGTAACTAGCTTTATAAATGTTTTCTGCACCGCATATTGTACTGAATGTATATTTTAGTGCCCTTCATAAGTGCATATTAATTTCATTCTGTTCAAAAGACTGTAATATCGCTAAAATGCACTTGAAATAATTTTTCCCCATTGGCCGTCATGTAACGGACTTTTGACTGTCCCTGTCATTAAACTATACATCCGATTTTCATAAAATTTGAAATGACTCGACAAAATTTTGCAACAATTATATATTTAAAATTTCAGACCATTCGGTTGGGTAGTTTTTGCTCTGTTATATGCGGACAGACGGACCGAACGACGACCATAGGTGCTACGTATTTACATAATTACGAACGCGCCTAAAAAGGAACATAACATTATTATTTTTTTACAGAGGTTATTATATAATTTGAAGAGGTTTTCATATTATTAATTTTGAATTATTTCGTTTGCTGTAGGCTATGCCTATATTTGCATACAATTAATAAGGTCATTACAGATAATTGATATTTTAAAGACAATTAGAGTAATTTAAGCTAAAAATTATTTTGATTCTAAATCTTTCTTGTGCCTACAAATTTTTTTATTCGCATCAAACAAAGATAACAACAACAACAGAAAAAGGAAGAAGAATAAGAAGAAATTACCTTTGACATTGATAAAGCATTTGTCTAAAGTATTTTATTTCAGATCAAATTTATTTCATGAAAGCTGAACTCCAACTGTCATTTTAATAAAAAAAATAAACACAAGTTATTGATTTTTTTTTCTTCTTTACAAAACGTACAAAAAATTACTTCTACACAATATCTTAAATATCACTATGTTTAAAACAAAGCATCAGCGAATTTGAAAATTATATATCGGATTTTCTATCGATTTTTAGAGGAATCACTAATCGAAGATAAGCCGATGTACTATTTTCTTTGTCTACACTGATGTTAATACTTTGTATGATTGATGCGTTCGTCTCGAGGCCCTGTAATTCAATAAACTTCAAAATAATATAAAAATAAGGTCATTTTTTTTTTTTTTTATATTTGTTCCTATTTGGATTTTAGATGGAAAAGAAGTAAAATTTGATTTATATATATTATATATTTTGATACAGTTTCTAAAATTCGAAATTGTTTTACACCATGATTGAGAATTTACTTAACAAAACTTGTGCAAGACACAAAAAATTTGTAACGTTTGCTATAAGTGAGTAAAATAAATTTAGCCCGATGAGTAACATAAAAAAGTTACTCACGATGGGTAGCATAAAGAAATTTAAACATTATTATTTTATTTTTAAATAAGGTGACAATCACAACTAGTAATAAGAAGAATCTATTTTTTCATTAAATTTTATGTTTATTTCCGTATTTATATTCCCTTTCTCTTTATTAATATTATAATTATTTATATTATATTATATTATATTATAATTATTTTTATTGTTTTCACTTTCTCTATTTAGCATTTCAAACACTTCCAAGATCATAGGCCAAGTTATCGCGGCAGTACCTTAGTTATGTTGCGCATCGAAACGTTTGAAATTATGGACGATGGTGTTTTTCACAGGTTTCACTGCATCAAATTTTACATGAATGACTAATCGAAAATAAGTAAATAGTTAAATTAATTGAAAACAACGTTTAAACACACAATAAAAACAAGCAGATTTGACCATACGTATACGTTTCGTGAGTACTGGGACTCACATCCTCAGTGTAAAAACTATAAAAACTTTTAAAACAATATCCCCCCAACTACATGTACGGTGAAAAAAACCCAAATGTCAAAACATGATACCAAAAGACCATCAAGTTCTAACAGTCAATGAAATTAATGCGGAAGTGAAGTGTCGTGACACAACAAATCCATCCAGAAAGTTGAGATGTATGGTGTACTAGATAAATCATTAACCAAGGAGTCTTTAAATTTATGGATATGAATAGCCTAAAAAAAGTCTAAATCCAGAGGAGTAATGCATTTCTTGATAATGGTAGCTGAGTCAAATTAAAATTATGTCCCTGCCCCCAGCAATGAGAGGCGATAGAGGATTTCTGTAATTCTTTTTTCTTTACATAGTTTCTGTGTTCATTGATTCTGTAACGGAGTTTTCGTTTAGTTTGTCCAATGTAGGACAAACCACATTGGCACTGAATGTTGTAAATGCCCCAATAATTATGTGGAGGAATTTGGTCCTTAAGTTGCGAAAAAGATAATTTATTAACCGGCTTAAAAACCACATTAAAATCATAATGTCTTAAGATATTAGCCATCTTAAAGCTAATACTATTATAAAATGGTAAAATGATAAGGTTGGAAATGGAAACCGCAGTAACAGGAGAATCAAGATTATTAATATATTTATTAAGACTATGAGAAATTAAATTATTGATATAAGATAAACTAAAACCTCGATCAATAGCCACAGATCTAATGTAATTTAATTAATTCTGTAATAAGTGAATTATTATCTGAACAAATTAAGCGAGCTCTATTAATCAAATAATGAAAAGTCGAAGCTTTTTGGGAAGGGGGGGGTGACATGAATTGAAATGGGGGGGGGGGTGTGACAGCAAAAGGTTTACGGTAAACGCAAGAATCGTCTACATATCTACAATAAAATGGAAAGTTGATAAGGTTAACCACATTATTGAGTTATTCAGTACTTGTATAAAACAAAATTCATTTCAAATTTCCTTATCAACTTCCCATTTTATTGTAGATATGTAGACGATTCTTTTGCACTCTTGGACCTTTCTCTATTTTCTGTTGACAATATATTAACGATTTTAAACTCAATAGATTCAGTCATTCAATTCACTTATGAAGTTGAAATTGATAATAGATTGCCATTTCTGGATGTGTTGGTTACACGTCAGCCTAACACCTTTGACACTTGCGTTTACCGTAAACCTTTTGCTGTCCCCCCCCCCCATTTCAATTCATGTCACCCCCCTTCCCAAAAAGCTTCGGCTTTTCATTATTTGATTAATAGAGCTCGCTTAATTTGTTCAGATAATAATTCACTTATTACAGAATTAATTAAATTACATTAGATCTGTGGCTATTGATCGAGGTTTTAGTTTATCTTATATCAATAATTTAATTTCTCATAGTCTCAATAAATATGTTAATAATCTTGATTCTCTTGTTACTGCGGTTTCCATTTCCAACCTTATCATTTTACCATTTTATAATAGTATTAGCTTAAAGATGGCTAATATCTTAAGACATTATGATTTTAATGTGGTTTTTAAGCCGGTTAATAAATTATCTTTTTCGCAACTTAAGGACCAAATTCCTCCACATAATTATTGGGGCATTTACAACATTCAATGCCAATGTGGTTTGTCCTACATTGGACAAACTAAACGAAAACTCCGTTACAGAATCAATGAACACAGAAACTATGTAAAGAAAAAAGAATTACAGAAATCTTCTATCGCCTCTCATTGCTGGGGGGAGGGACATAATTTTAATTTTGACTCAGCTACCATTATCAAGAAATGCATTACTCCTCTGGATTTAGACTTTTTAGAGGCTATTCATATCCATAAATTTAAAGACTCCTTGGTTAATGATTTATCTAGTACACCATACATCTCAACTTTCTGGATGGATTTGTTGTGTCACGACACTTCACTTCCGCATTAATTTCACTGGCTGTTAGAACTTGATGGTCTTTTGGTATCATGTTTTGACATTTGGGTTTTTTTCACCGTACATGTAGTTGGGGGGATATAGTTTTAAAAGTTTTTATAGTTTTTACACTGAGGATGTGAGTCCTAGTACTCACGAAACGTATACGTATGGTCAAATCTGCTTGTTTTTATTGTGTGTTTAAACGTTGTTTTCAATTAATTTATATTTTCACACAAGTTCTGTACTTATTAAGTAAATAGTTGTTGAAAATATTTAAACAATTATTTCTTTAATTAAAAAACTATTGTTTTGCGAAATTACGAAATTATTATTATTATTTTTTTTTTTTTTTTTACTTCCGGTAAATTTTTGAAATTTTGGAATTTTAAATTTTGTTCAAACATTTTGTTTTCTTTTGAGAAATTCAAAATTTTAAATTTTACTTGAACATCTACTGAATTCTTCAGAAATTTCAGCTTTTAACATTTCTTTTAAGCATTTTTTTTAAGTTTCGAAACTTTAAACTTTATTTAAAACTCCGCTAAATTTTTGAAATTTCGGATTTATAAGTTGACTTGAATATTTTGAATTTGATTATAAAAGATAACTTTCTTTAGTAATAATTTTTAAAAATAAATGGCACAGATGTCATATTTGCCCCATATTGGAGCGAATTTTTTTCGGTTGCCAATTTGGCGAAAACATCAGCAGCATAAACAACATAATCCGGGTTACCACATCAAGCAAAATAACGACACTTTGGTGCCAGTTAAGTTAGAGATCTGCACGGTCCGATTTTCATTCACGGCATTCGGGCCGAGCGGGTCCGGGCCATACTTTTTTCTGAAGGCTCGGGCCGGGCCGGGCCTAACTTAATTTTTCTGTACAGACCCGGGCCTGGTTTCATTCCTAGTATTCACGGCCCAAAATTTCCAGTCCTAGTTTTGAGCCAGCCCGTATGAAAATCATTGTCTCAGAGTGGCCTCGTCCATTTAAAGGCCAGTTAAATTAAGCCTGGCCCAAAAGTTTTTGCAAAAAATGCATACATTTTTGAATCGCCGTTATTCTACACTTAAACATTAAAATTTATTATTTTTAAAGAATAGTAGATTTCTACGCATATTAAAATATAACTAAATTAAAATATAGTAAAATGTGTGAAAAGGAACCTGCCTATGACGGAACACTGTTTTAAACTGAAAAACGTGTTGATCCATGCAAAATTAATATACTAATAAGTAAGAAAAGAATATATAATACATTTACACTTGCTAAGAAGGGAACATGTCTATAACGCATTTTTTTTTCTTTTCTATGCAATTCCATCTTAGAAGATTTTACTGTATAGCATTTTCCCGATTTTTAACACTTCTATACATGGAATATGGATTAACAATATTAATGATAACTGAAATATTTACATACAAGAAATAGAGATTCATTAAAAAAATAAATATCGCAGCCTGCTGCACTTCCATAAAAATAAAGATTATAAACATGAAAAAAAAAGTTAAGATAAATATTTTTGGTCAGAACTCCTCGTGCGAGACAAATTTTTAACCAATTCGACGTAAAAATCAATGTTTCGTAGAAGTTCACTCGGGCCGGGCCGAGATTTTAACTTTTTCCAGGCCGGGCCGGGCCAGGCTCGGGCCGAACTTTTAATTTTTTTATCGGGCCGGTCCGGGCACGGGCCGAACTTTTAATTTTTGTATCGGGCCGTGCCGGGCCGATTTTTTTTCTCGATGAGTAGGGCCGGGCCCGGGCCTGGAAATGTCGGCCCGTGCAGACCTCTAAGTTAATGCGTATATGACATTGGCGTCAGAAAAAAATCGCGCCAATAAGGGGCGAATATGACATGTGTGCCAAATACATTTAATGGTGCTGCCATCTGTGCACGGATTAAATGATTATAAATTAATGATTTGGATTATTAATTAAATGATAAAGTGTTTTGAAAGGAATATTAAACGAAACCCATTGTGCTATCTTCGACCACACTTACGCAATTGTTTCATTTGTTGTAATACGCTTCCACATCGATTCGTCTAAGATAACTTTAGAAAGGAATGTATTCATTCATCTGTATAAAAAGAAAGTAAATCATTATGAAAAACTTATTTTTTCAAGGTTAAGATATCATTCGTTTTAAATAAGATTTCATTTATTCTGCGCCGGATAATACATCAACCTTTCAGAAATACGGAAAACCATACAGAAAGTCAATTCACTTGATCGTAACCGCAACTATAACGGATATCTGTTGTCTGCGAGATGCAGAAAGAAAAAAAAATATTGAAATAACGAAAACAGAAAAAAGAAAAAAGTCCAAGAAAAAAGTTAAACATGTGCATTTTTCACTTTCTACATTTTTCTTTCACCGCATGAGCATCCCTCTCAATCATCGAAACTTTTTGCAATTCCCCTACTCTCCCCATCCCACCTGTACAACAGCATCTTTTCGAAGGAAATCGAAAAGGTCATTCTAATCGTCTGCTCATACAAGGTGGTCCAGAGGGCGGTTGTTCCATTCATGACAACTCGCTGACGACCCCCATCAACGCACCACCTGCCGTGCAAGTGTCTGACAGACGATTTGTTTAATAAAAAAATTCTTGAAATATATTTTCACTACATTTAGCTAAAGCGGAATGGCAATAGCAAACCTTGAAGAAAAATGGTGTCGTTGATAGATGACATTTCTTCTTTTTTTTTTTCATCTTGATTTTGGAAGATAAATAATACCAGAGAAAAAAACCTCGCTCAAAAATTTCTTTCAGCAGCATACG
Source organism: Maratus speciosus (assembly GCA_963932465.1). NCBI lineage: Eukaryota > Metazoa > Arthropoda > Arachnida > Araneae > Salticidae > Maratus > Maratus speciosus. Next base: position 558,621,855 of record OZ010792.1, read on the forward strand.
TTATTTCAACAAATGTAATTAATATCAAATTTTCTCCGTTTATGTTTCCGCAATGGATACGCATACGGCTTACAAAAAGAAAACCAATTTAATCCTTTGGGAGAGCGAAGTATGAGTCAAAATAAAATTTAGCCACTTACCCAGTATCTCGAGTTATCTCGGGAACACATAATTTATCAAAAATAATTATACAGAACTAATTCATTCCTTAAGATCGTTAATATAATTCACCTTTTATCGCATAATTTTTATTCTATTTATTTTTATACATACATTATGAAAGGATAAGAAATAAAACCCTTTTAAAATTAAAAATATCAAAAAATGAAAAGATGGGAAGAGAAATAAAACCATTTTAAAACTCAAAATTTAAATTCAATTTCAAAATTTAAATTAAAACTCTCAAGCTCTTTTTTCCAACTTTAAATCTTATTCTAAAACCATTTTTACAACTTGTGCGTTTATTTCTCAGCAAAACATTTATTACTTTCATCATTAAAATCAGAGAGTAACTTCAGATAAAAAAAATGCTGCCGTTTGGGCAATTCTTCTTCGCTTGTGGTTAAGGCCTTGCACGTCACGCATTCCGAGAATCGTACAGATCTTGATCCCATATCAATCAAAAGCTAATCAACCAATTAAACTAAATGTTCCTCCCAGGTTTACACATTTGCCCCCTGCTGGAAAATATTACAAGCACCAACATATTAGCAAGAACTCGCGCGAAAAAAATTATTATTTTTACCGTAGGTCCCGAAAACTATCATAAATGGCTCGCGGGAACTCCGATCGAACTCGCGAAAATGACTGCAAGATGGAGCGGTCGAGCGGTAAAATGAACGAGTTCGGTCCACCAAGAGGTATAGTCGAATACACAAACTTTAAGAAAGATAACCTACAAGAAAATGTTTTACATTTGAAGCCTAAATTTCCTCAATTTATAGATGCGTATTTCAATTTTCTCAATTAAATTCCCGATCGAAAAAGGTATCTGTTATAACCAGCATACATCGAATGCTATTTCTTAACCCTTTCAGGGGCAAAGTACTTCTACTCGTAAAATGCTGAAATGATTGACTGAAACAATCATTTACAACTAAATCTATTTGAAAATAAGTAAAAGTTTTTCTTTGTGTACTTAATAAAAGGAAACTTTAGATTTTGTAAAACATCATTTACAACTAAATCTATTTGAAAATAAGTAAAAGTTTTCTGCGTGTACTTAATAAAAGGAAACTTTAAATTTTATAATTCTGGTGTCAATGTGGCATTTAGGGATTAAAATTAAGTGGTTTAAAAATGAACCACCGCCCTTCAAGGGTTAAGTGTGGTAAAGGTAGAAATGTTTTCTAGAGGCACGAAAAATGAACGTTATATCTGAATGAACAATATAGCAAGGCCTTACTCTATTTTTAATACGCTAAAACCTATAAAAACGGAACCTATCTTTAAACTATAAATTTTGTAACTCCAACGAAAACACTCCTGTACAGTTTAAATTCTAAGACGGAACCTGTCTAAAACCAGGGGTGCAGAAAATGTTTCTACTCCCAACATTTCCCCCAATCCACATGAAAATTTCCCCAAAATTTGACGGTATGTTATAGGTAAATGTTCTATTACCGTAGGTATAGAAAATTTATTTTTCCATTATTTCTCAACTTATGCACAAGTATATATGGCAGGGATGATTCTGAGTGAAAAAGAAATTTCTGAAATTCACAGCAAATTTTCTGAAAGGTTACAGCAGAGTGGGGGAAGGGGGAAATCCACTACTAGCACTAACTACGTTTTTTTTCGTGGTCCTTTGCCGAAATTCGCGCTTTTTCGCGATCTTTTGACGAAATTTGCGTTTTTTAGAGATCTTTTGACGAAATTTGCGGTTATTTCGCCTTCCTTTTGACGAGTTTTGTGGTTATTTCGCCTTCCTTTTGACGAAATTCGCGGTTATTTCGCCCTCTTTTGACGAAATTTGCGGTTGTTTTGCGATCGTTTGACAAAATTCGTGGTCGTTTGACGAAATCTGAGGGTTCTTTAGTGATCTTTTGATGAAATTTGCGATTTTTCCCTCGTTTCTTAAATGAAATTTGCGTTTTTTCCGTGATCCTTTAACGAAATTTGCGGTTTATTTGCGATCTTTTGACGAAATTTGCGTTCATTTCGCGATATTTTGACGAAATTTGCGTTCATTTCGGGAACTTTTGATAAAATTTGCGAATGCTTTCGCTCTCTTTTGACGAAATTCGCGGGTGTTTTGCGATCGTTTGACGAAATACGCGGTCGTTTTGCGATCGTTTGACGAAATTCGCGGTCGTTTTGCGATCGTTTGACGAAATCTGCCGTTCTTTTGTGATCAGTTGACAAAAATCGCGGTTATTTCGCACCTTTTGACGAAATTTGCGGTTGTTTCGCGATCTTTTGCCAAAATTTGCGGTTGTATCGCGACCTTTTGACGAAATTTGCTGTTTTTTTTGCGATCTTTTGACAAAATTTAAGTTCGTTTTGCGATCTTTTGACGAAACTTGCGGCTCTTTCGCAATCTTTTGCCGAAATATGCGGCTCTTTTGTAATGACGAAACTTGCGGTTCTTTCGCGAACTTTTGACGAAATTTGCTATTCTTTCGCGATCTTTTGACGAAATTTGCGGTTATTTTGCGTTTTTTTGACGAAATTCACAGTTTTTGCGCGTTTCTTTGACGAAAATTGCGATTATTTTGCGATCTTGGGACGAAAAGGAAGTTTTTTCCGTAATTCTTTGATAAAATTCGCGGTATTTTTATGTCCGAATTTTCAGATTGATGACCGATTTTTTTCTTATTTTCGGAACCGAATGATTTAAATTTTCGGAAAATTCGTGACAGAATAACCCCTGATATACGGTACATATTATTCTGAAATCGATTTTGTGAAGGTCACCATACGGATCTTTTTATTTGGAGTAAGATTTGTCTATCTCAGGGAATTATGGAATTCGTTATTAAAATCGAAATCAATTGTACATGTTTCTGCAATATTTCCCCAGGTGGTTAAAATTTCCCCCGATCCTAGATCGCCGGATCGGACATATTCTGCACCCCTGTCTAAAACAGATTTTTCTAGTTCCTTACGATTTCGTCTTGATAGTTTTTACAATACAAGTAGCAAGAAACCCGGAAAAGAAAGAATTTCTTACGTCGAAAAATTTCTCAGCCCAATCCAATATTTTTCAAAAGTCTGAAGTTCTGCACTTGGTGCAAAGTTAATTAAACACTATAAAATAAAGTGACCACAGTTAAAATCACACGTATTACTAGCTTATATATAAGAGCCAATAAATTTTACCACACGATAATTATCTCGGAAAAATAATAAAAAATATTTTTTAATTTCAGCAGAGAACCGGAAAGAAAATCATATTTTTTACAATTACATGTAAAAAGGTGAAATTATTTAAATTCAACTTAAAATAAATATAATTTTTAAATGCACGTTTTATAAAATGACACATTGAAAGCAAACTATATTGCATATGTTACATAAAATAATATGAAATCAAGTTGATTCATGAAATATAAGGTTTTAATTTAAAAATCTACAATTGTTATGATAATTTTTCGAAACAATGTTACGCAATGCACGAATTTGAAACATTATTGTTTTTGAAACTAAGCTTCGTCGGATAAAATTACTTATGAAATACAAAAAATAAGTAATGAGATGTGGGAAAAGAGGATTACGTAAAGTATAAATTGAATTTATCAAATTCCCGTTTTCACAAAACGATAATAAATAAATAATATTGGCATATTATAATTAATTTCGTAAAATATTATTTGTTTCTAATTTTCACGTAATTCTAAGGGAAATTTTCCTTTTGAAATATTTATGATCCACGAAATGTGACACTGTGTGACAGAGTGAGAGGGTGGGTATGACCTCTTGAGGTACGGTGGAATATATTTTATCACACCTAATTTAAACAAGATTCGCACCAGAAACTTTTGACTAAATTTTATATTTTTAACTTTGGAGGGGGAATGTTGAAAAATTGCTCTTCCTTGTTTTAAAATAAAAAATTTCGATTATTACGGTGAGAATTCAATATTACAGAGACATTACTGCTTGCCCTTCAAAGGGTTAAGATGTTGTGGTGTCATATCTAAAATTAAAAAATAATTATGCAGGCATTAGTTGCAAGTAGTATAATTAAAATAAAATCCATTAAAATTTCTTTGTATTTTTATTCAGGTAGTATTGGAATTTGTTTTTTTTTTCTTTAACCCTTTCAAGGGCGGTGGTCACACGGCAGACCACCTTATTTTAATTCCAAAACTGACAAAATTTTATTTTTATTATAATTTAAATATGTATCTCTAAAACAACAACAAAAAAAAAAATTCTCAGAAAATACTTTGCAGGTAGTGCGTTCCAAATTTCACAGGGACTTTCTGGTATTCTGTTACTGAAGAATAAACTATAAAACAATAACAATGTTACTTATCCTAATACAGTCATCTCCCGACTTACGTATTACGCGACTTATCTAAATTCGCAGTTACGTAATAAATCCCGAAAATTACATTTGTGAACATATTAGAGCGTTTGATACGCAGTTGCATACTTTTGATATTCATTTTATAAATAAAATACAGTAAAACCCCGGTTATCCGAAAATCATGGGACCAAAGCATTTTCGGTTAAGCGGCGTTTCATAGGAATTTTCGGATAACCGGGTTTCCATAGGAATTTTCGAATAACCGGGAGGCTTATGGTGAAAACTTGTTTGATGAAAAGCTGTGATCGTAATTTAGAACATTGTTGTAATAAAAATGTATTCAAAGCACGCTGAATGACAAACCAAAATTACAAGCCATTCGAACAGCAAGGCGAAATTGAGGCCTGGCTTGGTCCAACCCACTGATTAGCAAGATTTGACAGATGCGGAAATAGTAGCTGCTGTGAATCGGGGAGATTCTGATACTGAAGAGGAAGAGCCTGGAGAGATTGATAATACCAGGTTTACACATAGTGAAGCTACCAAGGTACAGCGTCTAGAATACCTAGTGTGGAAATATGCTATCCAAACAACGCTAAAAATTTGTATCCCTTAAATGTGCGACGATACTGCTAAAATCCCAAGTGTCGATCGCAGCGACATCTGCGGGATTTTCGTATTACATTGTATAGATTAGCAATATCTTGCAGTTGTAGAAAATATCCAGCAGATGTCGCTGCGATCTGTATATTTCAGCAACATCGTTGCACATTTAAGGGATACAATATTTTAGCACTTTTTTAAGTATTACAGGGATAGCCATTTTCCACAGTTTATATTCTAGGCGCTAACTAAGGTCTTAGATGCGGCACTTCGATATGTTGAAGTACAAGAAGATGCTACAACATCAGATGCATTGTTATTTAAAGGGTGGCGTGATAAAACAGCATTGAAACGATGCAAAGTTGAAAAAGAAAAGAAAATAACAACATATTTTGTAAAACAAAATGAAGTGTTGTACGTGTCTATCTAATAAAGTGCCCGAAATTACGCAATGGACCAAGTAAGTAAGTTGACTCCGTTTATTTATTTCATAAAGAACATGCTTTTTTAGCACTATTTTTACCAGTGTCCAAATAACATCTTTCAAAGTTTTGATTTTTACTCATTTTACTTCTAATTTTCGAAGCTAATAAGTATTAAAACAGATCTTCAATGTATTAAAAATGATTCGCAATTATTTTGATCTAAAGCTTACAAATAAAATAGTAATCATAAATCAAAATGTGTTGAAAGGTGTCATTTGACATCGGTAAAAATAATGTTGACAATAAAATTTTTCACATTTAAAAAGGACTTTAAGGAATTTTAAAGTCTTTCGGTTAAGCGGAGCTCTACTGTATATAGATATAAACAACAACCGTAATATAGTTTATATATTAGATATAGTTTTTTTTTTATTGGTATATGCAATCAAATCTATAAAAAAACAACTGAATCTTTATTGTTAGTTATTCGTAGTAGTCATCTAATTCATAATAAATACAGTTTATGCTTATCAAGGATTATTTTATTTTGTGAGTGCTATTCATTTGTCTTGCCATCAGAAATTAATGGAGAATAGGTTAAATGAGTCCTCTGTAACTATTTTATATTTTTATAGTTGTTTGATGTAGATTCAAAATTGTTATAAATCAATTCCTCAATGTTAGATTTATAAATCTCGTATTCCTCAAGATATTTTGAAAAGTGTTCTTTAAGTTTATTTTTATATTCTTTAATACTACGTTTATAGTTTATATACGACTAAATACTGTCGCATGATGCTTTATTTATAAAATAATACAGTGTAAAAAATATACATATATATATAAATAAAAAATATTGCAGTTTCTTACAAAATTTTACCTAAACAACTTACAAATTCGACTTGTGTAAAATTGAAGTTACGTAAAACTTCACGGAACGCATTACTTACGTAAGTCGGGGATTGCCTGTACATTAAATAACGCTCATCTCTTGTATTGAATAAACGAAAGTTTGTTCTACTGAAGATGTTGCCATTTTAATGTCTTCATATATATACAACATATTTCAAAGATTTCGAGGTTCATTCTACAACAATTTCATAATTGCAATAGAAAGGACTTTCTGATTGTTGATAAAGCAAATTTCATTACAAGCTCATTGTTGCATAAACAAAAATGACCATTACACATGAATAAACTTATAACGAAATTTGTATCGCTATCACCTTTTTATCCGTTATTTTCCAGTTTGCCTCAGCACAATAGGCCCTCGTCTATCTTTGGACACTTACAAAGATAGTTTGTTCTACTGAAGGTGTTACCATTTTAATGTCTTCATATATAAACAACGTATTTCAAAGATTCCACGGTTCATTCTATAACCAGGGCCGAAACTAGTCTTCTTTGCACCCGGGATAAACATAGATTTTGACGCCTCCCCCCCCCCCCCCCCACTCCTCCCCACAAAGAAAACTTACGAAAAGAATGTTGCTAAGTTTATAATAGCTAATTTATCTGAAAGTGTAAAATATGTAATCATAAAATACGTAATACTGAACTACGTAATAAGCTTTGTTAAACATTTATTCTTAAATCTCTGAAAAAAAAAACGAAAAATATTTTGCTTTATACAGGTTTCCGTCTTAGCAGGTAGATAATTGTTGGTATTATTTCTGTTGGAAATATATAATTTTTTCTGCGAAAATGAAACTTGTTACGCGTAGACCGTTCATAGCAACCTAATGTTAAACATATAGGAGCGTTCTAGACAAATATCTCGCTTGCATTTGATACATTTTTGTAGCAAACGACAAACAAAATCTTCATTTGGCGCCCTCTTCGTCTTTCGCTTTGGCGCCCGGGGCACACGCTCTACCCCCTCTAGTTTCGACCCTCTCTGTAACAATTTCATAATTGCATTAGGAAGCACTTTCTGATTGTTCATAAAGTAAATTTCATTACAAACTCATTGATGCATAAACAAAAATGACCATTACACATGATTAAACTTATAACGCAATTTGTATCGTTATATCACCCTCTCATCCGTTATTTTCCAGTTTGCCTCAACTACCGTCAGCACAATAGGCCGTCGTCTATCTTTGCATTTACAAGGATATTAATTACTTAATCTGGCAGAGAAAATCGCTGGATCAGCTATAGGAACATAACGCGCGTGTCGTCGAGGGCTGTCTGCCTTGTTTAATGATCAGGTATCCTTTGTTTAAATACTCTGAATTCCGAACGCAGAAGCGCAGAGGAACTGCACAACTGATTAAAACGATTTGAGAAGATTATTTCGGAAACCCGTGTTTTGAAATTTAGGCACGTGATTAATGTTAAAGCATCCGGGCCTCAAAGCACAATTATTTGAAACGATTCGCTATTAAATTGTTTTTAATGTAGTAGTTAGTTTTCTAATTATATACAGCAATTAACAGAGTCCCGGAGCTGAAGCTGCAGCCGAAGCGCTCCGGAACTATGTTTTCCCTGGAGCTGGAGCTCTAAATTTCCCCCTGCTCCAGAGTCTTTTAAATTTCCAGGCTTAAAATCTTTTAAATACATCATTATTCAGTATTTTAATTATATCATTTTTTAGGGTTTTTTTTTTTTATTAGAGATGGAAAACTTCTGAAAACATGGTAACACTACTTTACTTCTACTTTCTATTTCAGCTAAAAAGACAACAGTATTTGAAAACGAATATGGCCTCCTGTTGTTTACATGTGTAGTTGTACAATTTTGGTTGTTTGAGAAGTGTAGAAGAAATTTAAGATTTTTGTGTTTAAAATTCCACCAAACTTTCTATATTTTAAAAGTAAAAGCTAAAAGATGTCATATTTTCTGAACAAGCTTTTCAAGTTTGGTGAGAAGAAAAATGCACTTTGTCAGATCTTTAATGAAGGTAAAGGAAGAAGGAATTTGTGAGCAAAAAATTAAATGTGTAAATTAAAATCTGCAACTCAAAAGCACGAAGTCGGAGCCGAATTGGAGCCGGAGCTGAAGCCACAGTATTTTATCTAGGAGCGGAGCTGGAGCATCAAAAATTGTTCGGCTCCGGGTCACTGGCAATTAATAATAAACTTTCTGCGGAAAAGTATACGCTAAGAGGGAAATATTACGGATATTACCATATAAGCACCGTCAAAAATGACGGAATGATTGTTCAGTGTATCATTTTCATAAAGCTTCATACAAGCAAACAGAATGAAGATTTTATTATTGACGTGTTTGTATTGCAGAAAAGTACATTTGAAAAAATGATAAATGATTTCTAATATTACAAATGATGAGGACAATTTTTTAGACAATATGCAATTTATTGCAACAATAATAATATTTAGAAAGTGAAACACAATTTCTGAAGATTTTACAAAACATTAAAAATTAAATATTCAATGAATTAAAGTTTTTTTTATTCTAAAATACAGAATTTTTACAAAAATGAATGGCTGACAAAACCACTTTCCATTAGGAATGGAGGCAGCGCTGTTACGCATCGATTATAAAATAATATAAAATAATAATAAAATTGTGAAGCTTTGTTTCATTTCTAAATATGGATTTGGCACCATCTATCGGCAATTAATATAAGAGAACAAATTTATTTATTTATTTATTTTTACATGAAATATGCGACTGATCAATTTTCAAAAGCTTCAGCTATATAACTATAAAATAAAAATTATTATTTCTTTCGTAAAATTTCAATTCATTTTTATCTATTCTTGAAAGATCAGCTTACATTAGAGGTCTGCACGGGACCGGGCTTGGCCCGAGGCCCGTACCCGGCGGAATGGAGGAGAATTTTCAAACGGGCCGGGCCGGGCCGGCAGAATTAGGACAATTTTTTCAACGGGCCGGGCCGGGCCGACAGACAAAATAAACGGGACGGGCCGGGCCGGCAAAAAAATTGAACGGGCCTGAAGGGCCGGGCCCGGCCGATAAAAAAAATTAATCGGACCTATCGGCCCGATGTAAGAATTTGAGAGGAGCAGATAAAATACGAGGTCATTTCCAATGAATATGACATTTTCGAGAAGTATAAATGTGCGTTACGAGCCGATGCGAGTTTAACAACATCAATACAGAAATGTAACATGTCCATCGTAGAGATCGGCATCGTACAGTTACATGATGCCTGATCCCGGGTTTAATTTTTTTCGGCAGACTTGTGCCGGGATGGAACTGGTCTTAATCGTTCTCAGGATGTGTAGGACAAGCATTATGTTCTGTAAAAGTATTAATAGCGATAATGAACTTCTGTTAACAGTATCTTTGGAAATGTACCTTAAGGTGGTTCTCATATTTACTGCTCAACAATGCGAAACTCTCAGACTCATTTTCTGACTCATTTTTAACTATAAAGGCATAAAATTGACCGGCTGAGTATTGAAGGCAATTGGGATCAAATAGTGTTTCCATTTTTCATAAATTACGTACAGAGATAACAGAGACTCTTGTCACGTGACTGTACGTTTTCTCCTTTCCTGTGCTATCGCTTCCGGAAATTCGATTCAAAACGCTAACTTTGGCAGTATTTTCTGAAAGATATATTACTTTTATCTAAAAAAAAAACCGGAATTTACATGGTTTCTGAATAAGAATACCTGCCAATCTCATGCGTTTCCGAAAAGAAATGAATTCATAAATGCATCAAAATGTAGCTCCTTTGGATTTGAGAAAAGCCTTAAAAATGACAGAAATATTTTCACAAATCTACCTTTTATTATAAGCTCCAAAAGTTATCATGTTTTTTAACCCTTTATTCTAAACTACAATAATCTTTTAATGAACCCTTATTTAAATTTTGAAACGTCTGTAGAGACGTTGACTAAAACACTGTAAGTAATCGTTAACGTTTACTATTGTGTGTTTTCTATTTTGCGAACACATAGTAATTTAAAATATACTGTAAAATGTTCCCATAAATATGCAAGTAGTATTCATTAAAAGAATCTTAATTGTATGTCGAGAAAAAACGGAATTTTTTGTAGACATTTAGTCGGGCCGGGCCGGGCCTGTTTTCACTGATTTTTGTACGGGCCGGGCCTGTTTTCACTGATTTTTGTACGGGCCGGGCCGGGCCGAGAACGGTAAAAATGTAAACGGGCCGGGCCGGGCTCGGGCCGAACTTTCAATTTTTACATCGGGCCGGGCCGGGCCAAAATAGCTTTCCTTCGAGCCGGACCGGGTCCGGGCCTAGAAATTCCGGCCCGTGCAGACCTCTAGCTTACATCCACTTCAAATTTGCTTGAAAATAAAATTTATATTATAAAATATAATTAAAACATAAGGAATATGTAATACCATGTACTACATATATTAATTATATCAGTGCCGATAAAATCTCGATTTTTTATGTAGTAACATCTGAACATAGCTTTGGAGTGAAAACTATAATTTAATAAGAGAATGTGAAAAAATAATTTAAAAAAAAAGAAGAAGAAGAAGAAGAAGAAAAACTTATTTGTAATGCAAACAAAATTTAAAAATTTAAACGAATAAATTCGTTCGAACGAAATCTGCTACATCAAAGACGCACATCTCAAAACATAAATAACTTTATTTTATGAACTTACTGATGCGTCATTTCATACATCAACAATATAATATACTAGATGTAAATTTCCAAATGGGCGAAAAATGTCCGGACCAGAATTCGAACCAGGGATCTCCTGGCTGAAGCCGCCAGTGCTCTGCCATCTGAGCTATCCCGGACGAATCTGGTGAAACTTTTTCACCCAGCTAACCCTAAAAAAGTTCCACCAGATTCGTCCGGGATAGCTCAGATGGCAGAGCACTGGCGGCTTCAGCCAGGGGATCCCTGGTTCGAATTCTGGTCCGGACATTTTTCGCCCAGTTGAAAATTTACATCTAATATGATTTATTTACCAATTGGAATAATTGTGTTAAAATTAATCTAGAATATAATATACTACTATTTAAAAGATTTCATGATTCATTCCGTATTTAATAATTCTGTTAATATTTTAATAATCCCGTAATTAATATGTGTTCACCGATGCTGGGTTTGTTTGTTTGTGTCTCATGTTTCGCCCCAGGATTGTGTGTTCATGAAGGCTATTCCATCTTGTGCAGCAGTTGCAGCCTTACCAACATATGTGGGAAATGCTAAGCTGGGCATCGTCCTCGTAGCTTAGATGATAGAGCACTTGGAGCGCTATTCTAAAGGTTCCGGATTCGATTCTCGGCCTGGACATTTTTCACATTGTTGGTTCTACGCTTCTTTAGCAGTGTGATGAATCACGTATTGTATATTCAATAATTCCTTCAGGTATCTTAAATCTGATTAATCACACATCTAATATCAGTAAAAGGTCAGTGATGAATAAACAAAAAAGTCGGAAATTGTGTCAAACGTGGCAAATGAGGTGCGTTCGTACTATAACTAGTTTTATAACTATTCAGATCTTGGTGCAATAGCTCTTGCACTCTTATGCAAAAATGCACATATACAAAAATTATTACGACTCTATATATTAAATGTAGTAGTACGGAAATAATAGAACTCCATCTTAAATAGGAAGTCATCACCATGACAACCTACCTATCATGGGATATCATTGAATTAATTACGTTTGATAGGATTTAATAGAGTGAAGAAAACTTTTATTAATATCTTTTTAAGTTTTGATTCGATTTTCATAAAATTTGAAATGACTCGACACAATTCTGCAACTATTCTATATATTAAATTACAAAACACTCGATTGGGTATTTTTGGAGCTGTTATATGCGGACAGACAGACAGACGGACGGACCACGTATAGGAGCTACGTATTTACATAATTACGAACGCACCTAAATATGATTAAATATATTACATGAAATATTACAGACCAATGAACATTTATGAGGACGAAACTTATATTAACACATACTGGACAATTGCACCATAACATATAATAAATAAAGACGCAATCTTGCTTAATGGTACACAAAACACGAACCTTAATAAGCTAAAAGTTAAATTCTTCGTTTCGAGCTGTTTGTACAGCCATCTTCAGGAAAAATATGATTGTTAAATGGCTAAAAGTCCTGAGATGTAAGCTGCCTGTGCGAGAGATAATTTGTCGAACATTAAATAAAGATATTACAACAAAAATATAGTGGTGCCGTCCAGTGAAAATAAATACTTATTAATGAAATGAGTCCAAATAAATCAAAAGTTCGATTAAAGAAACCACGTGTGTCACCATCCACGCATTAGGGTCGGAACCACATTCAACAAAGTTTTCAGTAAATAAATAAATAGAAATGCTTAATTCATCTTTAAAAAGTCAAACTTAACTTACACTATGTGCAAAAATACTTAAAAGATGAGACGATATTTAAAAAAGATGTTAAATTATTTTAATACCTCAGTACTTTCAACTATAAAAACATAGTCTTCCTCAGAGAAATACAAGAAAATCTGTTAGTAGGAGAGCTGTTGAACATTTTTGAGTAGGTATTTGAGGCACCCTGAAAATTTGTACAACACTTCTTTTGTAATGCTTGAATACAAAATCGAATGTCTGGCTGAAGGTTCGTGGCCCAAAAACTGTGCCAGACACGTGTCAAGTGCCATTTGGCACTTGACACGTGTCTGGCACAGTTTTTGTGCCGACTAAAGTGTTTGTCATTTTCAAAATATTTTTTTTCAAGCATAAATATTATTCTCCCTCAATCTCAGCGTGCCTCAAATACCTTTTTTGGGTAGTCAAAAAATGGCACTTTACACGTGTCTGGCACAGTTTTTGGGCCGACTAAAGTGTCTGTCGTTTTCAAAATATTTTTTTCTAAGTATAAAGATTATTCTGTCTCAATCTCAGCGTGCCTCAAATACCCTTTTTTGGGGGTAGTCAAAAAATGGCACTTGACACGTGTCTGGCACAGTTTTTGGGCCACGATCCTTCAGCCAGACATTCGATTTTGTATTCAGCCATTACAAAAGGAGTGTTGCACAAATTTTCAGGATGCCTGAAATACCTTCCCTAAAACGTTTAACAGCTCTTGGACTATGTTGTTATTAACGTCTAATATTCAAACTCCACGTAGATGGTGACAAAAGAGTGAAAGTAAAAGTCAATTTTATATATATATATCTGGAAAACTGTGAGAAAATAAAACATGGATATAGGGAAGTGGAATATTGCTCGTTTTATGATTCTTTAAGTAAACTGAGCCAAATTCTGGGTATGTTGTAGGACAAAACGTCATTACAAACAGTATTTTCTTTACTAATAATTTCTATTGATTCGCGGATAATTAAATCATGATAATTCTTTGAGGGATATATAATTTTTGCGTCTTCGAAATTAACTTAAAGTTCGTATTAAAGAACATTTGAGAGATTTAAAGTATAACCGACCTACAACAGCCCTGTCAAGACTTAACCAGAAGCAGAATATACAAGTTAATTTCGAAGACGCAAAAATTATATATCCCTCAAAGAATTATCATGATTTAATTATCCGCGAATCAATAGAAATTATTACTACAGAAAACACTGTTTGCAATGACGTTTTATCCTACAACATACCCAGAATTTGGCTCAGTGTACTTAAAGAATCATAAAACGAGCAATATTCCACTTCCCTATATCCATGTTTTACTTTCCCAAAGTTTTCCAGATCAAAAAAAAAAAAAAAAAAAAAAAAAAATCCCTGCCGGCCCGGCCTACAGGCAGAGGTAGATTTCGAAGTCAAATATACTAATTTCACAAACAAAAACTAAATCATGATTATAGATAAATCCACTTTAACAATTTTATCTGGCCGCTCTTGACGAGTTTTTATTTCATTTTCATATAATAGCTGGTTTTATCAGAATCATGTTAGGGCGGTATTCAAAAAAATACTTTTCATGCTCAACAACTCGAAATTTTCTGGCATAATTCCAGATTCATTTTTAATAAAAAAAAAAATATGAAACTTGCTGACGTGATTTTTGAAGAGATTTATAAGCGACCTGTGTTTTTATTTTTTGTTCAATTAATTAAAACTTGATATATAAACAATTATTTTCTCAGAAGGACAATATTTTTCGTTTCTAACACAATCGCTTGGGGAAATTCCGTTCAAAATGCCCAATTTGACATCATTTTTTGAAATATATTCTGCCTCTATCTAAAAATCGATTATTACGGTACATTATATTGTTTCTGAATAAGCAAATCTACCAATTAAATGCGTTTGAGAGCAAAAATGAATTTAAAAACCAGTCAGAAAGTAAGCAGTTTGGATTTAAGCGCATCCTTAATACAATGATTTTTCCAACACAATCCGTTTCGGTAAATTCGGTTCAAAATGCCCTTTTTAACAGCATTTAAAAAAATATATTCTGCCCCTATCAGAAAATCGACCATTACGGTACATTATATAGTTTCTGAGTAAGAAAACGTACCAATTGGAAGCCTTTGAGAGCAAAAATGAATTGTAAAATGAGTCAGAAAATAAGCAGATTGGATTTGAAAACACCCTTACTAAGATCATTTTTTACTTCAACCGGTATGTATTTTTAATTTGTTTTTGCTCTAAGAATTGGTCCTATCCAAAACTTGTCTATATAGATGTTGTAGACAATATTAAGAAGATATATGATAAATTCATGGGGATTTTATATCTTTTGAATTGACGGAGTTATGGATTATTTTCTTCTTCAAAGCACCTTTTTGTTTTCGTTTTTAATTTTTTTTTCGGTACGAATTGGTCCTATCAAAAACTTGTGAATGTAAAAGTTGTAGATAATGTTAAGGAAATTCATGATAAAATTAATTGGATTTGATATCTTGAGAATTGACGAAGTTATGGATTGTTTTCTTCTTCAAACGCCCTTTTTGTTTTCGTTTTTAATTTTTTTTGCGGTACGAATTGCTCCTATCAAAAACTTGTGAATATAAAAGTTTTAGATAATGTTAAGGAGATTTATAATAAAATTAATTGAATTTGATATCTTGAGAATTGACGAAGTTATGAATTTTTCTCTCCCAAAAACCCTATTTTTTGCGCCCCTTGAGCCCATTTTTAACTTTATCAAAAATCTGTGATACATAAATTTTTAGCCCTATTGTTAGAAGTAATAAAAACTTTAAACTGATTTTATATGTACAAAAATTAAGAAGTTATGGGGGGTTTTCTGTTTTCACAAAACCCCTCCCTATTTCCCTCCCCTTGGTCCGATTTTGCCCATTAACGAACTTGACCGAGATTTTATGCTCATTGATTTTATGTATCAGTTTGGAAGAGATTGGTGCAGAATTACGAAAGTTATCGTGTCCAGAAGAAAGTGATATATATAGATAGATAGATAGATAGATAGATAGATATATATATATATAAAGTTTTTTACTGAGGGTGGTTTTGGGTTCTAGGGGTCATGATCGGTGTAGATCTGCAAAAATTTTTCAGAAATTCCAACATAGGAACGATCCCAATAGGTAGTATTTCATACGAAATCTACCTAAAAGAATTGTTTTTCATTTTCACTCTTTTGTCACCATCTACGTGGAGTTTGAATATTAGACGTTAATAACAACACAGTATTTCTTGTATTTCTCTGAGGAAGACTATGTTTTTACAGTTGAAATGTATTAAAATTTTGGTATTAAAATAATTGAACATCTTTTTAGATGCGTTCGTAATTATATAAATACGTAGCACCTATAGTCGTCGTTCATTAGGTGCGTTCGTAATTATATAAATACGTAGCACCTATAGTCGTCGTTCAGTCCGTCCGTCTGTCCACATGTAACAGAGCAGAAACTACCCAACCGAATGGTCTGAAATTTCAAATATATGATTGTTGCAAAATTTTGTCGAGCCATTTCAAATTTTATGAAAATCGGATGTATAGTTTAATTACAGGGACAGTCAAAAGTTTTTCTTTACATTACGGCCAATGGGAAAAATTATTGCAAGTGCATTTTAATGATATTAGAGCCTTCCGAATGATCTGAAATTTTAAAGATATAACTGTTGCAAAATTTTGTCGAGCCATTTCAAATTTTAGGAAAATCGGATGTATAATTTAATTACAGGGACAGTCAAAAGTTTTTCTTTACATTACGGCCAATGGGAAAAATTATTGCAAGTGCATTTTAATGATATTACAGCCTTCCGAATGGTCTGAAATTTTAAATATATAATTGTTGCAAAATTTTGTTGAGCTATTTCAAATTTTAGGAAAATCGGATGTATAGTTTAATTACAGGGACAGTCAAAAGTGTTTCGTTACATTACGGGGAATGGGAAAAAATTATTGGAAGTGCATTTTAATGATGTATCAGACTATGCGCTTTATGAAGTGCAAAAAATTATACATTCAGTACAATATGAGGTGCAAAAAATAATTATAAAACTAGTTATAGTACGAACGCACCTCATTTGCCACGTTTGACGAGCAATTTCCAACTTGTTAAATATCGTCTCATCTCTTAAGTATTTTTGCACATAGTGTAAGTTAAGTTTAACAAAGTTTTTATTCAAGTTTTTGGCAACAAGATTCAAGTTTAAAGTGAAATATTGCAATTAGACACAGAATTGTGACTTTATGATATTATGCCAGATTTTTGAGATATTATAGAATGAATTATCGTTACAAGGTTTATTCTTATATACATTAACTTATATTGTTATCACCTTCTTATTCGTCTGTTTAGGTTTGCCTCAACTAGCGTCAGCGCAATAGGCCGTCTATCTTTGCATTATCAAGGTATTAATTACTTAATCTGGTATAGAAAATCGCTGGATCAGCGTTAAATGCATAACGCGCAAGTCGTTGACAGTTTGTCTACCTTGTTAATGATCAGGTATCCTTTGTTAAAATACCCTGGCATTCCGAATACAGAAGCGCACAGGAACTGCACAACCGATTAAAACGATTTGGGAAGATTATTTCGGAAACTTGCATTTTGAAGTACAGACATGTGATTAAAGGTTTGAATCCGGACTTCAAAGTACAATTATTTGAAACAATCCTCTGTTAAATTGTTTTTAATGCAGTACTGTTTCTTGTAACTATAGGTATGCAAAAAGTAATAATCATTAGTGCATGTCAAGAGGAAAAGATTATAGATGTAATTAAGTTAGACGGTACAGTTTATAAGTGATTTTTCAGCGAAATTCATTTAATAACTAACTAAAGTGCCCGGAATTTTAAAAGTGTTTGTTTTGAAAAACCAATTTCAAAATTTAACGTACAACATAAAGAGAGAAAGAAAGAAAGAAAAAAAAAAACAGTCGAAGACACGACATGAATCAAATGAAAAATAATATAAAAATGTATAAATTTATATAACAGACGCAAAATAATACATCTATAAATGAACTTATTTCCATTCATCATTGGAGCAATGATGTTAAAATACACCAATATTTCCATAATCGAGTTTTTACCATGCTTCAATACATTTTTTCACACTTATATGACGTCATACATTCACCACGTCCTTTATATTTCCAATATGGCGTAATATTCCATTTTTTAATTCGTCAAATTAATTAAATAATTACAGTTTTTCCACATGGAAAATAAAACAGAAAAAGTAAGACGTAACATTCACTTTTGCTTTTAATTCGTTGGACTATTTATTTTATTTTCATTGTTCACGTGGAAATCTTGCAGTAGAAAAGTTATGATGTAATATTCCCTTTTTTTAAATTCGTCAAACAATTTATTCCTTTTTCGCGTGAAAATTCTTGCAATAGAAAAGTAATTGTTGTGGTGCGATTTTTTTTTTCATTTTTAATTGTTGGCAACTGCTATAACGAAAAATGTTTAAATTCGATAGTAAAATGCTATTAAATGGGTGGTTTTTTATTAATTAAAAATGAACTATAAGTTTTTTAGATTCCGGATTACTTGAGTTGCCTCAGCCGTGTTTTAATACACATGTACAGTCGGGAAAAAAAAAAGTAAACACCCCCTACTAACTTCTCAACAAATTATCGCAGAAGAAAGTTATTGGTACCGAACGATTGGAAATAAAGTCTACTTTTACATTTTGTATATAAAATTTGTTTAAGGGACCTTCTACATATTAAAACGAACCATAACTTTGTTTTTTTCAATAGCAGTACACAGTTCTGACAGCATAAATGAGCTCTACACCTTTCAATTAGCCTATAAACAAATTTTTATGCAATTCGTGCCATAAGTGTCCGAGAAATTAATTATTTTAAAACGAGCGTATTTTAAGGGCTGTATCCAAATTGAAGTTCCGAACTCGATTGCTAACCGAGAGAGCCGCCTTCTTGATCAAGGCACGTTTAAGCGTCAATGAAACCTGTTTGATTACAGGATGGCAGAATAAATTTCAAAAAATTACTCACTTCTATCATAGACAGCCCCTTAAACCATCATTTTGCTGTTTTTTAAGCATAATTTGAAAACTTCTTGGAAGAAAAATGTGAAATTTTGGATTTTCATAAAGCAGGACTTAATAAATCTAAATCCATGAAAAAAATTGTATGTTGCAATTCATAATTTTTTCGAATATTAATTTCATAATTCATATCATAAAATTATAAAAATTGCAAATTCAACGTATTTATGCTTGGGTATATTAGTATTATTGCTACACAAAAAATTAGCTGATTAGGAGCATAATTTCAGGAGATATAAATAAAAATATGAAAATGTAATTTAACATTAGAAGTACTAAATTTTGAATGTCTATAATTCAAAAACTTATCATTCGAATGACTTGAAATTTGGTTTCTAGGCATATTTTGAACCGAAGATTTGAAATATCTCGTTAAATTTGGGTACTGCCATTGAAAAAAATAAATGAAGTTTGAATTCGTTTTAATATGTAGATGGCCCCTAAGCAAATTTTATACACACCATTTAAAAGTGGACTTTATTTCCAATCGTCCGGTACCAGTAACTTTTGTCTACGATAATTTGTTCAGGAGTTAATAGGGGGTGTTTACTTTTTTTTTCCACGACTGTACGTAACATTTCACAATTCTGGTTTCCAAACTGTGGATTTGTACAGCATTACAGACAGACAGACAAATTTTCATTTTTATATGATGAGGTCGTATAATTATTGCATTATTAGGCAAAAATATTTTCAGCATTCATTTATGGAGATTTGATTTGTGGATAGATAATACCTAGCATGCAGTACAATAATAAAATTATTTTAAAATGGTTTCTCATTTATCACAAAAAAAAAAAGGTTTTTTGTGAATAATGAAAAATAATTTATGCATGAGAGGGTTAAAGGGCTAGTTCACTCAGTCGAAAATACCCGCTAGCTAATGTTAATTAAATGATGAAATTTTTTAAGATATCTCGTTTGCATTTCAATATTTTTAAGTATTTTTTTCCCATTGAATAGTTGAGGTCAATCGCTACAAAGGCCGTATTTTACTTTTTCGATTTTCTCTGCAGGTGTTTTTTTAACGAAGATACTTTTAATTTCAAAGCCGGTTTTGAAAGTAAAAGTATCCGACTTAAAAAAAAAAAGAAAAAACCTATAAACAAAATAAAAGTAAAAAACAGCCTTTGTAGAGATCTATCCGAGCTAGCGAATGCAAAAAAATCATTTAAAAATATTGAAATTCAAACGAGATATTATGGAAAAAAATTTCGATAGGATTAACACTAGCGAGTGGGTGTTTTCGTGTGAGTAAAGTAGCCTCTTAACGAAAATTCAGATTGCATCGTCAGATGTGAGGGAAGAAACATATTCAATGATATTTCGTTCATCGATGTACGCTACATATCAGTTAATTACAGTATGCGATGCCAGAAGTGAGCAAAAAATCCTATCCAATGATATCTCATTCATCGTTGTAGCTACATATTAGTTGAGAAAAAAGGATGTTAACAACAGAAATAATATGTATGATTAACCATGGAGCAGGCGCCCAGGGCATAACATATCCCGAGTGAGTATGGTTTTTACATTTGTAACCAATATCTTATGACAATTTTCGACTTTTCTTAAAACTCGACGTTTCTAAATTCTCAATCTTCGACTTATTTTATCGCAAAATTTGTAACAATTGTCTGCGTAAAAATAAGGCGATGATAATTATTTGGAAGCATTGGCGGTAAAATAAAAGCAATACATGTGTTGGGATATTACATATCCCATTTAATTTTAAACCTCAAATCCCGCAATGACACCAGAATTTTGGAATAAAATTTTGCTTTTATAGAGCATGCGAAGATAAGCTTTTATTTAATTTCAAATAAATGTATTCATAAATCCTGGTGACATTCAACCATTCCAACATTTTAGCAACATATGTACTTCGGTCATGAAAGGATTTCTCACAATCTTGTTTCTCATTTTCTAACAAATTTTGTAGTCATTTCTCTTATTCATGGGTTACATAAAATTTTAAATATTCTGACAACACATTTACCCAAATATTTTTTGCAAAAATTTGCTGAATCACAGGGGCACATCCAAAAACTTTAACCAATTTATTTTATAGACTTACTGATGGGTCGTACCCAGGGATGTAGTAGAGGGTATACGGGGGTATACGCCGTATACCCTCTGGATTTTTTTAAGGAACACCGTATACTGTTTCTCAAGAAAGCTATAGTATATATACTCTAGGGCATAACCCTCTGCCTTGAGGGTATACCCTCTGCTTAGAACGTATACCCTTTGTTTTTTTTTACGACTGCACCACTGGTCGTACCTAGTGTTGCCAGGTGTTCCGATCTATACCAGATGTTCCGATTTTTATATGCTCCAAGACCTGTGTCGCGTGCTATTCGTTGATCCAGATCGAATACAGAAAAACCTGTGAAGATGGTGCCTGTCTATAACGGAAATTTTTTATAGTCTTTTTGAAAACAATATCTTACAAATCTACCTGCCTTCACTCTGGGAAGAAATTTTAAACAACTTCATTTATATGACCTTTAGATGCTTATAATTAGAGATCGACCGAAAATTCAGTTTCGTTTTCGTTTTCGGTCCAAAATCTGAGTTAAATGCCGCTGAAAATTCAGCTAGACTGAAACTATCACTATTCCAAAAATCTCATGCTTATAATTAGAGATCGACCGAAAATTCGATTTCATTTTCGGCCCAAAATC
The DNA here is from genome assembly GCA_963932465.1 of Maratus speciosus. Taxonomy (NCBI): domain Eukaryota; kingdom Metazoa; phylum Arthropoda; class Arachnida; order Araneae; family Salticidae; genus Maratus; species Maratus speciosus. The sequence goes on from OZ010792.1 coordinate 558,643,434, forward strand.
TGAGTTAAAATGCGCTGAAAATTCGGCCAAGCCGAAACTATCAATATTCCAAAAATCTCGTCTCTTCCTTAGGAAATTTACAACATTATTGATCGATTTGAGCATTATCGGCTCAAATGAGACTATTTATTGCCACGAACTTCGTTGTTTATAATTATCAGTCATGATTGACTCAAGACATGCATGCAAATTATAAATCAAGCAATGCATACATAACTAAACTTTTTCACGTCCTCACTAAAAGCTGCAGACATAACAGTAATAGAAAATTTTCAGTTTGGAACCGCAGAAGTGTTTCGAATACTCTTCCAGAAAATTCTAGTTTAACAAATGATCATTTACAGAAATCTTTATAAAAGATAAATCGAGGTGTATGTATACATAAAACTAATATATTTTTTAATTAAATGAAATTCACATAATTAGAAAAACTTTCTGTGTCGTTGATGAACTAATTACATTTTATTTTATATGAAAATAAAAAGTTTTGGATCTAAGGCACAGAGAGCCAATTTGGGCCACACGTATAATTAATTAATAATTATATATATTTAATAATTACGCATAATTAATTAATAATTATGCATATTTAATAAATCGTATAATTAATTAATGCAGTAAAACCTCCTTAGACCACGTGCCATTCCAATAAAAATGGGTCGCTTCGAGAGGTGGTCTATTAATGGAGGTCATGTTTAAATCTAGATTTTAATTGTTGAAAAAAGGTAACAATTAATGTTACTAAAATCTATTTTTCACATTAGGAAAACATAAAAATTTAAGTATCAAAACAAAAGTTAATTACATAAGTTAATTACTGCAGAGTTTAAAAAAATAAATATATTGACGTTTGCTTTGATTTTACGGTTTTATCTTTCATAACTTTAATTTCCACGGCCTTTCGAAGTTCAGTAAATATATGCAATTTTGTTTCTGGATGGGAAAAAATAATGACGATTTCTTTAATTTATCTGTTTATTTGAGAGTTTCCTAACAGAATAGGGCAGAGGAGTTTAGTGACCGTCATTCTCGATTCGTCATTAGAGTTAAATTCATTGCCTAAAAAGGCACAAAGTTGTTTAAACACTTAAAAGTTACCGGAATAAAAAAAAAAAAAAAAAAAAAATCTAAACTTACTTTACAAGTTTGATGAATAATGCGCACTGCGGAATTATTTTTCTAATAAAACCTTCTTCAAGCGACCAGGAAAAAACGGAATTTGTTTCATTTTCTTCAAAGAAATGGGTCGCTCATGAAGGGAGTTCAACTACGATGGTCTCTGAATGGAGGTAAAATCAGTATTGAGCGAGCCTATGGGAATAAATTTCGTTCCATGAAAAAACGGTCGTTCAGGGAGGTGGTCGCATAGTAAAGTTTCACTGTAATTATGTATATTTATATATGGGTTTAATTACTCTAATTCATACAATTTAATTACTTTAAAAAATTGGACGTTTTCGTATTCGGCCGAAAATAGAAAGATCACCGAAATTCAGTTTTGGCCTTAAAAATCTGTGTCGGTCGACCTTTACTTATAATATAAGGTCATCTTTTATTGGATGGCTATTTTTTACAGAAATTCAGAAACAAACGCCAAGGATTTGAGCAGAAAAAACGTCTGATTATAAAATTTCTAGACCCCGCACCGCCCCATCAATATATGCTTCCAATATTTTCTTTGCATTTCTGCACCAATTCAGAGAAAGTCCAAAATTGCTTATAAAAAGGGGGAATTCCTCCTTAGGAGAACTCTTACATTGCCTGATATGATAAAAAGAAACCTTACGAAAAAATGTTTACAATCATTATAATGCCGTATATTTGAAAGACTATTGCATTCCAGTGTAAAAAAAAAAAGACAAGTTATTAATTGGATGTCTGTTGTCTTATTGTTTCGAAAAGAAAAAACAATGCAGTTGAGTGGCGCTTATTATTTTATTCTTTTGTCAATACCGTTTATTCATTTTATATGCTTGTCATAAACACATTTATTTTCCGCCCACACTTCAATAATATACAGTTAATAAAATAAACAAAAAAAATCGTTTTATTTTTATTCGTTTTTTATATTTACATACACAGTTAAGAAACCTGTAAGGTAAATGCTTACAAGTGCAATACTTACCCAAGTCAATGAAACGCACCACAGGAGTTTGAAGTATCATTTAAAGATGCTATCTACATGCAGGAGAATTATACGACAGGTGTTATAAACCGCCTAAAAAATATTCATTACCGCTACCGGGCCCCCTATAAACCACCTGCTGAGACACGTCGCAGGTGGCAGGGTTATTCGAGAAAAACTAATTAACTTAACACGGAAAGGCATGGCCGCAGCCATTGTGAAGGATGAAATAGATCAGGTAATTAATAGAAGGGAAACTGACTTTTTCCCACATTCTATCCAAGCCCAACAACAAAAGTTATCATTAGAATAATTGGGGAGGGGGACAGAATAAAAAGTACTAAGGAAGCCCCGTATACAGGCAATTTGATAAAAAAACGTTGATGACTTTTTTGTTTGTTTGAGATTGTATATAAAGCTAAGGGAATGATTTGCAAAGCTTACTGAATACGAATGCTTTTCTTTTCATTCTTTCTTTTCTTCTCCTTTCCCTTTTTTTTTCTTTAGAAATAGACGGAAAATATATTATTTATTTAAGGAATTTCAAAACTTGTTTATGTTTAAAAATGAGACTAATAATAATGTATAATAAACATAAAACTATCTAAATTACTAATATGTTTCTACATATTAAAAAGGGAAAAAAAACGAGATATAGAGACAAACATGGTGGAATAAATGCTTTGTAACGTGCTGCTTCACGAATATCAGTATTTAACTGTACAATGACACATCTGCTTTGTTTTACGGCTGGCTTATGTAACGTAACTTTTTTTTTTTTTTTTTAGGGACGACACCTTAATTGTTGCCTGAAAGAAGTAGCATATCGCGGGCTAATAACGGAGGTTGGCAGATATGAGTTAAGCAATATTAAAAATTGTGAATATAGTAGTTCCAAATCAGCCACTGAGCTTATGAATGCGAAATGCGTTGATGTCGCATCACTAATTCGGTATATTAACGTGTTAAATAAAACAATCATACATTTTTTCTTAACTCTATATAAATATTTACGCAATGGAAGGGGTCATTCCATGGTAACTTGCGTTTCATTTAGAACAATTTACTTCAGTAATTTTGGTAAAATAACACAAAAAAAATATTCAAAATGCAAAGATGTCAGGATTTGTTAATTAAACCTATTCAAAGTCCAATTTAGATGAAAATTACATAATGTTAGCTTCATTTTTTGAACTTTTGCAGTTATATTTATCATGGTAACTGATATTACTGAAAAAGGAACGTAAGTTACCATAAAAAGTATAATTTTCATTCTCACCTTTTTAGGTAATTTTCAACCAAATTGTGCTTTGGATAGATATGATTAACAAATCGTGTCAACTTTACATTTGAATATTTTTTTTTTGTGGTGTTATATTACTGAAATTACTGCAGTAAATTGTTCTAAATGTAACGTAAGTTACCATGGAATGGCCCGAATATTGATGCTATACAAAGTAACTCCAAGATACATTCTTATGCTCAGTAGTCCAGGCATTAGGTGCTCAAAAAGGACAAATAGGGGAAAGTTTTGGTGTAGTTTTGATATTTGGTGCCTTTATGTTTTGTGGGTCGCTGAACACGAATCTGAAGTTTGCCAACAAAATTTATCCCGGGAAACACGTTTTTTTGGCAAAAAACGGGATTTTCTTTGTTTTTTTCCAAATAACTCCAAAATTATACATTTTACGTAAAAATCCTCAATGCGCAAATTAAAGAAGATAAAATTTCCTACATTTTAGGTATTAAAAGTTTTTTTCTCTGATCAATGGTTTAGCCGTGACAACGCCACAAAAATGGGAGTGAAAATCAAAAAATTCAGAGAAAACGGGAATTACGCCGCTGTACGTAGATTTAACATGAAAACTGACCATTTTACACAAGCATTGACTACAAATTATACTAATGATTATATGAATGACTACATTTTACAAGGAAGTTGCTGGTAATAAACAAGACGACTCATTATAAATCATTCTTTAATTATAAATTAACATGTACATTAGAAAGTACATTTATTTAAAAAACAAAAAAAATATTATTTCCGCTTTCTTTTACTTGAGGGTCCCTGCTTTTCACCGACATCTACAGCATAGAAAATAGACGTATGGAATTAGGGGGTGTTTTTATTACTACCAACAGTATAAAATAAATGTTTTTTTTTAATAAAAAAATATTTGATACCTTCTGGCATGACTTTTTCCTGACATTTTAGAGGCCCCACCAGTGGCTGAGAGGTTCTGCTCTCGAATCTGGTAGACGGGAGGTGCTGGGTTCACTCCCAATCGCGCCCGTCGGCCTAATCGTTCGGAGTTTTCGTGGTTTTCTTCGAACCTTGGATTTCCAAGCGTTAATACGGGTTAGGTTCCCTTAGAAAGACCCCCACGAAGGGCACCCCCCCCCCTGGGCCTATATCCCTCGTGCAGATAATTGGCCGTCATAAATACAACCAACCAACCAACCTGACATTTTAGTTCAAGTACCATTTTTTTTTTTTTAATCAAAGACAGCAGAATTTAAGTTAGTCACATAAACTTTTGCACCATTATGCAACGGCAACAAGATTTAAAATGTAACGAAAATGTGAATTTGGTTGAAAATATTTTGTTTATTGAGGAAAATTACAATGAAGAGCACATGAAGCAAGAGCGAAATGTTTAAATTTATGACCAAATTTGGACAAAAATTGCCAGTTGTATGTAGATATATCGGGACAAAATCATTTAAAATATATTACTTGGCTGCAAATTCTGAGTGGTTACAAAATTGATCCAGACAAATTCTCCAAATTCAGATTTGATAGAATGCAAAACATAACGTAGGCATTTCTCATGATAAATTAATCATGATATCTTATGATTCCCTATCTTTACATAAGGTTCCTGTTAGGTTTCCTGTAAGGCTTGTGCAGAAATAAATAAGAATATACAACAGAATATGCAACACAGCAATTTTCATTAATGCTATCGAATGTTTGTCCCGTACCTTAAATTTTAGAAAAAGAAATTTTAGAATTTGTTATACTAATACAAAAATAGTTTTATCACTTTAGCTTCCATACCGTTAAGAAAGTATCATTAAAATTATCAAGAAGAACGTAAAATCATGCATCAATCAGATTATGGAACATTTTTGAAAGCATTCGGGCTACTATAATAAAACTTCATAGTTTAATAACGTGAAAAACGATGTCTAAGCAATAATTTGTAAAACATATAACACGTTTGAAAACACAATTTCAACCAAAATCGAAAAAATAGCTGAAAATTTTGTACATCCCTATATATGAACTATAGATTTATCATATAATTCACAATATGCTAAAATTTAGAACTGTTAGTGAACGTATAGCACAGATGAAAATTCCTCGTTAGCAATTTCCGGCAATAGATGTCTATGATGATGTATGACATATATAGATGTCTTGTGCAGCCCTATATATGATTTATAGAATTTATACACGCTAAATAGTATGCAATTTTAAAAAGTGTTCCACAACTGAAAACGCACTTCAATCAATTATTGTTTATACAGAGAAAAATATAACTGATTTATTTTGTGTGCCCCTGTATATGAAAGATCAATGGCACATCATATTCAATAGTAAGCATCATATAAAGCACGTTGGAGATATATATCAATTTAAATACTTTTGAAAAGCACACCACAAACAATTTTTCTCCATAGACCGTAATGTAACATAATTCTTTTTAGTGTCCCTGTAAATGATCGATAAATACTACCCATACCATATTCTATAAGAAATCATCTTGTAGTGCACTTCATAGATATGTATATAAATTTCAAAGTGTATGAAATTATGAAACATTATTAAAAACCCCCATAAACGATTTTTCCCCATAGGCCGTAATATAATGAAATACTTTTGAATGTCCCTGTAACGAGATTATGACTGCTACACGCAACATTTTACAATACCTAACATTCAATAGTGAATATCAATAACATTTTTCAATTTCATGGCGATGCGACTATATTGACGCCAAAAATAATTTTGGCCAACTAGAATCGGTAAATCACCCACCGTGCGCTGCCGTAATTCCCGTTTTTTCAGAATTTTTTTATTTTCACATCCATTTTTGCGGCGTTGTCACGGCCAAACCATTGATCAGAGAAAAAAACTTTTAATACGTAAAATGTAGGACATTTTATCCTCTTTAATTTATGTATTGAGGACTTTTGCGTATAATGCATAATTTTGAAGTTATTTTGAAAAAACAAAGATAATCCCGTTTTTTTTTCCACTTTTTTGCCAAAAAAAACGTGTTTCCCGGGATAAATTTTGTTGGCAAACTTCAGATTCGTGTTCAGCGACCCAATAAACATAAAGTCACCAAATATCAAAACTACACCAAAACTTTCCCCTATTTTCTACCAAATGACTGGACTACAGGGCAACCAGATACAAATTAAAAGAGTAAGAAAAAGCTTTATTAAATTAGATGTTTCTACGTAATACGCAATGGTGTTCAGTCGACATTCATTTTTGTTCAGAAAATTCAATGTTGCGCGAAAAATGCATGGCCTCCATGTTATAAATTATGAGACTTAAAAACTTCGGATTTAATTGCTAATACTCCCAAAATGGTTGCCTGAGTGAATATTGTTTTGCTGGGATGTCGTCCAGATTGCTCAATTGGAAGAGCACTAGCAATTAAAGCCAAAGGTTCTGGGTTCGAGCCCTGACCTGGACACATTTTCAATCAGTTGAAAAAATTACTACTCTTATGATTTATTTATTAATCAGTTAATAATGCTAAAATAAGTAAAATTTTAAAATTCTTTTACAAATTTTACGTTCATCCGAGTGAATAAACCTAAAATTTCAATTAATTTTCCTATTATTGTTTTTGTTCATCGCTTAACAATTTATGCGCTTCAAGCCAAATACCTGCAACTTTTAATATCTACCAGTGTTTCATACTCGATGTTAATAACACTTAATCGCTAGAATCCATGCTACATTTTCCTATTTTGCTCCCAGTGATCTAAAACCAAAGTATAATTCAGACAGTAACCCCTGCAGGCTAAATGGCATCTCAACATCAGTAACAACACGTTTGCTGGAGAAAACCGAGTTTTGTAATTAGCATTGCAGCTACTTGCGATGCGCAATATTGTTTGCTATTAACCAGATTTTAGACTCCGTCTCCGTGAGATAATTTTGTTATGTCAGCTTATAACTTTTCTGTTTATTATAATCGAATTTCCTATTTCGCATATAAATATTCATTATGAAACCAATTCAGATAAAATCCATAACGGGGCTTCAAGATTTATTTACCAAAGTTATTTAAACATATGGGGCATTCTCACAATTTTTGACTTTTATGTCCCTGAATAATAATTTTTATTTTAATACATTTGTTTGTGTTTTTTTTTATTTCATATACTGGGGCATCCCATTGCATGATTGCATAACAATATTAACGAGATAAATAAGTTTTGGACGGTGTTGGGGTATAGGTCAAAATTAACATATTTACCTACCGGCCACTGGCCGGTACACTGATTTTTTTCACTGGCCAAATTTTTTTAACCACTGGCCAGTAACAAAGTTATGTACGCACCCAAAATTGTGTTTTTTCTAACTATCACCATTGTAATTTACTAATATATATATTACTTACCATTCGATATGATTACACTCAACTGAAAATTTTTATTTTTTCTATTAATTGCAATGAAATAAATTCACAGGAAATTTTCAGAAAGGTTACAGCAGAGGGGGAACCCTTCCCTCACGGCACTAAGTAATATGCATTTTTCTGCGACCATTTAACGAATTCCGCGATCTTCTGACGGAATTCGCGTTGTTTCGTGACCTTTTGCAAAATCTGCGTTTTTTTCGCGGTCTTTTGACGAAATCTGCGTTTTTTTCGCGGTCTTTTGACGAAATCTGCGTTTTTCCGCGATCTTTTGAAGAAATCTGCGTTTTTTCCGCGATCTTTTCACGAAATCTGCGTTTTTTCGTAATCTCTTAACGAAATTTGTGGGGTTTTTTTCGCCATTCTTTGAAAATATTTGCATTTTTTTCGAGATTTTTTGACGAAATTTGCGTTTTTAGGCGATCTTTTGACGACATTTGCGTTTTTTCTGCGATTTTTTGATGAAATTTATGTTTTTTCCTCAATCTTTTCGTGAAATTTGCGTTTTTTCCACGATCTTTTCACGAAATTTGCGTTTTTTCCACGATCTTTTCACGAAATTTGCGTTTTTTCCGCCATCTTGTCACGAAATTTGCGTTTTCTCCGCGATCTTGTCACGAAAGTTGCGTTTTCTCCGCGATCTTTTCCCGAAATTTGCGTTTTTCCACGATCTTTTCCCGAAATTTGCGTTTTCCCGCGATACTTTGAAGAATTTTGTGATTCTTTTTCGCGATTCTTTGACGAAATTTGCGTTTTTTCCACGACCGTTTGACGAAAGTTGCGTTTTTTTCGATATCTTTTCACGAAATTTGCGTTTTTTTAGCGATCTTTTGAGGAAATTTGCATTTTTTCCGCGATCTTGTCACGAAAGTTGCGTTTTTTCCGCGATCTTTTCACGAAAGTTGCGTTTTCTCCGCGATCTTTTTACGAAAGTTGCGTTTTCTCCGCGATTTTTTCACGAAAGTTGCGTTTTATCCGCGATTTTTTCAAGAATTTTCCGTTTTCTCCGCGATTTTTTCACGAAATTTGAGTTTTATCCGCAATCTTTTTTACGAAATTTGCATTTTTTCCGCGATCTTGTCACGAAAGTTGCGTTTTCTCCACAATCTTTTCACGAAAGTTGCGTCTATCAGATTAAAAAGTTATTTTAGCAAGTTTAATTTCACCAGATTTTTATTCCCGAAAGTCAAAAGACTGTGAGAATGCCCCATATATGTTTCCAAATGCAGTCGATTCCGCTAATAAAAATAGTCCTTTTGACAAAATAAATTACTCTGCTAAGCAGGATAATATATATAACGGAGTTCATGCTTTTAAACAATAATTAAAGATGTTAAAATTAAGGATGCACCGGATAGTGATTTTGGCCGAATACCGAATATTCGGCCCACAGGCGAACCAAATACTGAATATTCCGCTAGTCGAATAGCAACTGCTATCCCGAACACCAAATATTCGGCCGAATACCGAATATTCGGCTTGTCGAATACTTTTATATAATTAACGGCATTAAAAAGTTAATTTTTAAAACAATTTTACATAATATTTAAAATATAAACTTTTATTCTAATAAACAGGAGCTTTTTTTCAAGTAAACTTTATACTGAAAAAATCTGCTTTGAGTAATTTAAGAAGAGTTTAGTTATAAGAAAATTTTAATTAATAAAATTTTAAATTTAATGGCTTCTTCTGAGAATTAAAACAAATTAATAAAATTTTCTTAAATTCTTTGAGTTATTTAAGAAGAGTTTAGTTTAAAAAAATTTTTAATTAATAAAATTTTAAATTTCATGGCTTCTTCTGAGAATTTAAACAAATGAATAAAATTTTCTTAAATTCTAAAACAAAATTTTAAAATCAAAGAGAAATTGTGAAAAAATTTGACGAAAAATTGTATAGGATCATACATTATTTGTTTGTCAGGAAGAGACTAAAGTAAAAGTAAATAAATAAAGCAATCTGATTAAGCAAGAAAGTTTTTTAATGCATCCTAGATCGGTGTCTGGAGTGGGTAATCATCAGAGATTGTAAACGCTGTTCTTAAAATGTTAGCAAGAAACAGATTATTTACTGGACAATGTTCAGGAATTTGCATTTCTATATAATTAATTCTTATGAAAATCCTCATGATTGGTTAATTTTCTTAAATAATACTTAACAAACAGCAAATGTAAAAACATTCTCTTTTATAATTATTCTGAATATTTTTATAAGTTGACTGTTAAACGTAGAAGTTGTATAAAGTTTTTAAAAATACAGTCGAACGTCGTTAACATGAACCTCAAGGGGAATCAAAATTTTGTTCATGTTAACAGTAATTCATGTTATCAGTATCAAATCTTTTTATTCGTTTTTATAGGGGACAGTGAAAACAATTCATGTTAAAAGTAATTCACGTTAAGCGAGTTCATGTTAACGAGGTTTGACTGTATTTTTAAAAAGTTTTTTAAGTATTCTGTTCGGTCGAATATTTCGATATTCCGCCAAACCTAATATTCGGCAGGCCGAATAGTTTGCTATTCGGCCAAGCCCAATATTTTGCATATGAATAGTTTGAAATTCGGCCCAACCGAATATTTGGTAACATGGCCAAATACCAAATAAATACCGAATATTCGGTGCATTCCTAGTTAAAATACGCAATATTTTAAAATGTCCAATCAGTGAAAATGATGTAAACTATACTTAGTTTCTTGAAAGCTTAATTCACCTTATTGCGTCAAATCACATAAATTATTTCGTAAAAACTAAATTCCGTATAAAATTTATTAAATGTGTTTTATTGAAATACAGTGAAACTTCCACTTAACGAAGTCTCGTCGTTACACTTAAACACTTCGTTATGAAGAAAATTCGTTAAAAAGAAATCAACTCAAATTCATAAAATTTGTATAATAAAATACGCATGGCATAAAAATGAAAAGTACGCTTAAAAGTGAAATATTAGAAAAATGTATTTCGGGTAATGTAAAGTCGGGCAGTAATTTGTCTTTATGCAATGTTGACATATAAAGAAAATTTTAATTAGAATAATGTCTAAACAAGTAAAAATTAAATTTAAAAAATCAAAAAAACCGACTGCGTAAAAAGCGAACTAATTAATTATTTATCATCAATGTGAAACTTATTTTTTACGTTACTTTCCTATTTTTTTTTATTTACTTGTATTGGTGACTTTTAAGTTTGTGTTTAATTGTTAGTTCTTATCTATAAACACTGTTTTGATAAGGCCTAAAAATGTCTATCAAGGTTAGAGTTGCAGTAAAGCTAGAGATCCTACCCACACAACTTTCAGGTTGTGTAATATTTAAAAGCAGCTCCTGACTGTAAAATAGTCAATGAAACATCGTCTTCATTTTGAAAGACCTATCCAATGATAGGCCACTCAATAGGGTGCGTAAAAAAAATTTTTCGTCTCTACCGCCATTTTGTATTTTACGTCCGCCATTTAGAATTTATAAAAACAAAACCTGGCCTATAACCATCGGACGGTTAAGACGAATCGATAGAGACCTCATTCATTAAAATCCATCCAGCCGTTGGGATGTTTCGAGGGTATAAAGAAATCCACATACCCAGATACGCGTGAAACACATAACCCTTCTTGGCAGTCGGGTAAAAAACAATAAAGAGAGGTAAACAAACACTGAAGCGTAGCGTAATTTTTCTCTTTTTCTCAACATTTCAAGTCCTTAACTTTAAAAAAGTCTTTAATATTACTTTGTACAGGCTTTTTATTGCAAAAAAAAAAAAATTGTTCTTTAAAATTTCGCATTTTTGTAAGTACTCGAGCAGTCCATCTGTAACATTTTCGTGAAACTGGAATCCACCTCTTATTGTACCGAAATCTTTTAGCATTTCTTCTTTTGAATGGAAATGATTAAATAAATAAAAGATTTCATTTTCATACAAACCGCAGAAATAAGTTCATATATCCATCGCAACATTGAATGTCGGGTCAACCTCTCCGGTTGAATGTTGTACACGCACGAAAGTGGAATTAATGGTATTCAAAGTCAAGGTTCAGCAGAAAATTTCGTTAAGTAGAAAACTTCGTTAAATAGGGAGGTTCGACTGTATATACACTGTTCAACATAAAATATCAAAACAAGTACTTTCGACCATCTGACGTGCTCATCACCTGGGTTAAAATCGTTAAAAAAAAAACAGAGGTCGAGTTCATTCATTTATACTTATAACCTTCCCCCACTTTCAGATTGAATTTTGGAACAGAGCATCAAGTATAAATGATTCAAATCGACCTCTAGTTTTATTGATTTTAACCCAGACAGTGCTTGATTTGATATTGTAAGTTGTACAATGCATAGATTTTAATTAAACACCTTTAAGTAATTTTAAACGAAATTTTGTTTTTACGATATAATTTATGTAAATAATTTTGTTTGTCTTGAATAAAAGAACGGCACAAAGTAAACAAAAAATGGAAACCAACAGATTTAACTGTTACTTTACATTTAACGTAACCTTTAAAAGTAGCCAGGTTTTAGTGTGACGGGCGTGCTTTTTTATATCTGTATGGTCTTTGAAAGTTTTGTCTTAATTTGTTGAGGTATACTAAAAAGTCATTTTTAATATCACGAGTTTTTTTTTTATACAGTTAAACTTCTTGTAAAGGCCACCCCTATTCAAGGGCCACCTCTATTAAGGGCCAATATTTTTAAGAACGGAAAATTTTACAATAGACATAATGTTAAATTTACTCCAATTAGAGGCCGCACCTACCCCTCATAAAGGCCATTTCTTTCACATGTGCCTTAAATCCAAAACAGGTGTAATGAATTCCTGAACCAAAAGATAAGAGTTCAGAATACAAAGAAGGCCGGGGCAGATGGGGAGGATTTAGTAACACAATGAAGGACCGCAAACTTCTCCACAAGTGAGAAAAACAGGTGTTCCTCACACTTTGTTTGACCTTTCAACCTGTAGGGGTTTGGTTGGAGGGGAAACTTGGCCCTCTGTTGTGGACACACAAATGGCAACAGGTTATCTAGGAAAATTGATTCCACATTTACTAGAACTGTGAAGGCATATTGAAACACAATTTTTACTCTACAAATTTTAAGCTCAGGCTTATGCAAAATTTTAAATTATAGCACCTAAATCAAGCCAAAGAGTACATTTGGATATCAATGATAAAATCAAAGTTCTTAATTGTTATGGTCAAGGAACATCTGCAAGAAAATTGGCTTCACAGTTTAACCGCAACAAGAATCAAACAAACAATATTGTTAAAAACAAAGAGAATTTGCTGTAAGAATATGCAGATTTTAAAAATCGCGGGATAAAGAGAAAGAGAAATGAAGAATTTGGTCACCCCTATTCAAGTGCCACCCCTCATAAGGGCCAACTTTCAATGGAACGGCAAATGGCCCTTGCAGAGAGGTTTCAGTGTATATTGTTTTTTAAGACTTTCACGACGAGCGTCACATAAATTTAACCCATAAAGTGGACAGAATCCTTGATTATTCCTATGAGTAGTTTTTAAATGAAAAATTTAAGTTATTCAATCAAAGTATTTCTGCGATTGAAAATAAATAGAAATATGGCCCTGGAGGCTTTCTTTCCCTTTTCCCTCAGTATTTGCGTGCCCAACTAAACCATTCCCAATGCTGAGGAATTTCCTTCTCAAATTCCATCCTTGCTTAATTTTTCTCCCCTTCAAGATCAACCGATCCCACAACATCAATGGAAAGTAAAAGCAAGCATTCGATTTATGTAGTTATGACATCTGCATTGGTTCATTCAGCCAGAAATTTCTATTTTTAAAAACAGGTGACAGAATACTAAATAAAACAGAGGTTGCTTAACCAAGATAAATTTTATTCATATATTTAAACGTTATGTAAAAATAAAACCACATGAATAAAACTCACCGTTTCTGTTTAAACCTCAAAACCATCTTCAGGAGTAAAATTTTCTAAAAACACAGATCGACAGGAAACAATCTACATGCTACATCGTCATTCTGCTCGTAACAGAAGATTAAAAATTCTCTACAGGGCGCGAAGCGGTTATTATTAGAGATCGACAGAAAATTCGGTTTCGTTTTCGTTTTCAGCCCAAAATCTGAGTTTCGCCGAAAGTTATTTTTCGGCAAAAATTATGCCAAAAATTCGGCCGAACCGAAATTCGACCGAAACAATCTGTATTCCAAAAACCTCGTTTCTTCCTTTGACATTTTTCAACATGGCTCATTGATTTTAGCTTTATCGGCTCAAATGAGGCACTCTTTATTTATTGCTATCTACTTCACTGTTTATAATTATCAGTTATGACTGACTCAAGACGTGAGTGAAAATTATAAATCAAGAAATGCATATAAGACTAAATTTTGAAGAAGCTTTTCACGTGCTCATTAAAAGCTCAGACATAACAATAATAGAAAATTTTTAGTTTGAAACCGCAGAAGTGATTCGAATACCCCTTGAGTATAGTATAGCAGAGTACTATAACAGTATATTCTAGTATAACAGATGGTTTACAAAAATCATTATAAAAGATAAATCGAGGTGTGCATACCTAAAACATTTTTTAATTAGATGAAATTCGTATGAAAATGATTTTGTGTGATGAATTAATTACATTTTATTTTATATGAAAACAAAAAGCTTTGGTCAGAGGCACAGGAGAGCCAACTTGCGCCACACGTATAATTAATTAATAATTATGTATATTTATGTATAAATTATTTAAAATTAAAATTTGGACATTTTCGTTTTCGGTCGAAAATAGGAATATTACCCGAATTCGGTTTCTGTTTCTGTTTCGGTCGCTCCTTGGTTATTATTTCCAAGAAAGAAACTCCCTTTTCCCCGACCCATTTAGTTATACCGTTATCTTGTTTCTTTGCACAAACTCATAGCGTACCACACACTTCCAAGAACCTTTCTAAGTATCCACTCACCTCAAAGGGTACACGTATCCGACTGCATTTTGAGAAACACTCACTACAGTACTTACGACTCTAAATTTATGACTCACTCACATAACTCACTTAATCACGTATGTTTTCATATACATGGGGAAGTAGATTTACAATTGCTTTATAGATGATATTTCGACAGAGAATATAATATTTACACACACAACATGAGTGGATTTAAATTAGAACACGACAAAACCACGAAATTCAATTAAATGAATAGGTTGCTTTACATTTGGAGATATATGTCATATTTTACAAAGGAATTCATTTAATTATGTATCTTTCCATGTATATCGGGAAGTATATTTAGAACAACTTTATAAATATCATTTTGACCAAGAACGTAATATTTAGACAGACACACGAGGGAAAATAAATTACAACATGATGAAGGCCACAGAATTCAGTTAAATGCATAAGTTTCTTGCCTCACAGTTGAATGTAATATCATACAAAGCATTTGGTCCGAATACGTACGTCAGTTTAATTTTTAATCAGGACTATATTTCACATTATATGTTGGCATCACCAAATATCTGACATGATTACTAATTGGTCTTTGGTCTGAGTATCAAGTGGAACTCTCGAATCTGCGAAAGGATTGAACAGAGTATACGTTTTAGATCACACACCAGGGTGTCATCTGGAGCATTTCGCATGTGGGAATTCTAAACACTCCAGTGCACTGAAATGCCTCTCCACAGAGATATTGCATTTTGGAGATCTCCGCTCACATTTAATTACACCACATTAACACGTTAATAATACATGATTCCGGTAGACAAAATAGCAGTATCGCTGAAAGTGAAACGTTACACATAGTAATTTGACGAAAGCCTATATAATGATATTCCTGTATTCTCTGTACTTAAACGTATTCGAAATATTTATTTATCACTATCCTTCTTTCATAAACCGATATACATATATATGTATACAGCTTTGCAGGCAGTTTATTTTTATATAATATAGTTTAATTTTTATAAATTTCTCCCTAAAACGATAAAAATATAAGTAACTGTCTGATATGCGTGAATTATTTTTAAATGGATTTAAAAAAAAAAAATATTTTATACTTAAAATAAATTTTAAAATGGAGTTTTAAGAACGTTAACACGATGACTGACACTGAAGCGCTGAAAATTTTACAATGTTTAAAGTAATTTTTAAGAAAGTATAATCCTGTAATAAATAAAAGGTAGGTAAATTTTAAATTAATTATCAGTAATTACTTAAAACAATATATATATATATATATATATATATATATATATATATATATATTTTACTTTTGAATCATATTGTAGGCGTCAGTCATCGGTGAATGACGTGGCGCTTAAAGTGTTAAGAATGCGGCTTTAAGAACTTCACACATATTTGATGAAAGCTTAGACCAGGGAAGGCAGAACTTTTATAGCCTTACGCCATTTTTTTTCCAAAAAATAATTTACAACACCATGACGTGCGAAATGAAAACCAAATTTAGTGGATTGCAAAATAATGAAACAATATTACTCGAAAAATTTTATGACGTGCGAAATGAAAATCAAATTTAGTGGATTGCAAAATAATGAATCAAAATTACTTGAAAAATTTTTAATAAGTTAAAAAAAAAATCGGTAACATATATGTAGGTATTATATACAATAATACTTACATAAACCAATATATTTCAAAAATTAATTTTAAAAAAATGATTTCTGCTGTTGAATCATGGATGAAAAATAATCAATATAAAGTTTGTACTCAGTTAAATTTAACAGAATTCGATGAGTTTTTATAGTTGAATAACAAATTTGTAAAAATATCAAATGTCAGCTTCTTTAAATTGTTCGGAGGGCGATTCCATGCGGACAGTCACACACGTAACGCAGGCTTTAATTTGCATTTATTCAATTATTTATTATATTTTAATGTTAATTCTGATTTTAGGTGGTATGGTAAATAAGTTATTAACATATTTTTTAGTTTAAATGTGTGTAAGTAAAACTCACAGAAATATATCATTTAATTTCATACTCAAAATGTGCTTTTTTTTCTGAAGTAGAAAAAAAGTACATTTTGAGTAATGAAATTAAATGATATACTTCTGTGAGTTTTATTGCCACACATTTAAATTTAAAAATATGCTAATAACTTATTTACCATACCACTTAAAATCAGAATTAACATTAAAATTTAATAAATAATTGAATAAATGCAAATTAAACCCTGCGTTGCGTGTGTGACACTCTCCACGGAATAGCCCGGAAAATAAATTTTAAGCTGTCATAATTTTACCAAAAAAAAGTTTTACTAATGTGTAATAAACTTTCGCTGTCGATATTTTTCAAATATGCTCTTTGATAAATTTTTGAGACCATGTTGAATTAGACTGGAATTTAATTTACAATATTATAAAGCTACAGAATTATGTTAAATGCACAGGTTTCTTTACATTTAGATATATATTCTGTGTTCATAAAACATGAAGTCCGAATACGCCATTTTAATTATTAATCAGGACTATATATCAAATTATATGTTGGCATCACCAAATATCTGACATGATTACTATTTGGTCTTTTCCCGGGTATCAAGTGAAACTCTCGAATCTGCGAAAGGATTGAACAGAGTGTACGTTTTAGATCACACACCAGGGTGTCATTTGGAGCATTTCGCATGTGGGAATTCTAAACACTCCAGTGCAGTGAAATGCCTCTCCACATATATTGCATTTTGGAGACCTCCTCTCACATTTAATTACGTCACATTACCACGTTAATAATAGATGATTCCGATAGGCAAAATGACAGTATCGCTGAAAGTGAAACGTTACACATAGTAATTTGACGAAAGTCTATATAAAGATATTCCTGTATTCCCTGTACTTAACCATATTCGAAATATTTATTTATCACTAAATTCATTTTATAAACAAGATATACATACATATATATAGAGCTTTAAAGGCCTTTTTGAAAAATATTTAGTTTAATTTTTGTAAATTTCTCTCTAAAACGAAAAAAATATAACTAATCCTCGGATATACATGAATTATTTTTAAGTAGATAAAAAAAATATTTTGTACTTAAAATGAATTTAAAATGGAGTTTTAAGAAAGTATAAAATGCGGGTTTAAGGATGTCAGACGTGGTTATTTGATGACAGCTTAGACCAGGGTTGGCGAATCTTTTTATACTCATACGCCAATTTTTTTCAAAAAATATATTAAATCACCATGACGTGCGAAATGAAAATCAAATTTAGTGGATTGCAAAATAATGAATCAAAATTACTTGAAAATTTTTTATTAAGTAAAATATATATATATATATATGTAACATAAATGTAGGTATTACATAATAATAATTACATGAATAAATATACCTTTCAAAAATGTTTTTAAAAATACGATTTCTGCTGTTGAATCATGAATGAAAAATAATCAATATAAAGTTTATACTCAGTTAAATTTAACAGAATTCGAACATCTATCTGCAACTGGTTAGTATTTGAGTTTTTATATTATTCATTTACGAGAATAATGACTCCCAAAAATAGTCGAACAACAAAATTTCTGAAATGGCAAACGCCAGCTTCTTTAAATTGCTCCAAAAATAAATTTTAAGTTGTCATAATTTTACCAATAAAACCTTTTACTAATGTGTAATAAACTTTCTCTTTCGACAGTTTTTAAATATGCTCTTTGATAAAGTTTTGAGACCTTGTTGAATTAGACTGGAATTTAATTTACAATATTATAAAGCTACTGAATTATTTTAAATGCATAGGTTTCTTTATATTTAGAAATATAGTCTGTGTTCACAAAACATGAGGTCCGAATACGCCATTTTAATTTTTAATCAGGACTATATATCAAATTATATGTTGCTATGAACAAATATATGAGATGATTACTAATTGGCCTTTGCCTGGGTATCAAGTGAAACTCTCGAATCTGCGAAAGGACTGAACAGAGTGTAGGTTTTAGATCACCCACCAGGGTGTCATTTGGAGGATTTCGCATATGGGAATTCTAAACACTCCAGTGCACTGAAATACCTCTCCACAGAGATATTGCATTTTGGAGACCTCTGCTCACATTTAATTACACCACATTAACACGTTAATAATACATGATTCCAGTAGACAAAATGGCAGTATCGCTGAAAGTGAAACGTTACACATAGTAATTTGACGAAAGCCTATATGGTGATATTGCCTGTATTCGAAGTATTTAAGCGTATTCGAAGTATTCATTTATCAGTCTCTTCATTTCATAAACCGATATATATATATATGTATAGAGCTTTCCAGGTCTTTCATATTGTATAGTTTTATTTTTATAAATTTCTCTGTAAATCGACTAAAAATATAACTGGCCCTCTTATATACGTGATTTATTTTTAAATAGATAAAAAACATATTTTATACTTATGATAAATTTAAAATGGAATTTTAAGAAAGTTAAGAATGCGGCTTTAAGGACGTCAATGTTATGGAATGAAAGCTTAGATCAGGGTTGGCGAACCTTTTTAAAGTCATACGTCATTTTGTTTTCAAAAAATAATTTACATCACCGAAATGCGAAATGAAAATATGGATTACAAAATAATGAATCAAAATTACTGTAAAATTTCTTACTAAGTAATTGAGTTTTTTTAAAAAGGGAGTAACTTACATTTAGGCATTACACAATAATTATATAAACAAATATATTTAAGAAATTATTTTTAAAAATGCGATTTCTGTTGTTGAATCCTGCTTGAAAAATAATCACTATCAAGTTTATACTTAGATAAATTTAAATTAATTCGAACAGTTATCTAACAAGTGCTTTGTATTTGAATTTTTATGTATTTGAGCTTTTATATTATTCATTTGTGAAAATAACGACTCCTAGGCGTAATTGGACAACAAAATTGCTAAAATGGGAATCGCCAGATTCTTTATGAAAATAAATTTTAAGCAGTCATAATTTTACCAATAAAAGTTTTACTAATGTTTAATAAACTTTCTCTTTCGACAGTTTTCTAATATGCTCTTTCATAATTTTTTTAGACCATGTTGAATAACAATATTATAAAACTACAGAATTGTGATAAATCCATAGGTTTCTTTAGATTTGGAAATATATCCTATGTTTGAAAAAAAAAAAAAAGAAACATGTGGTCCGAATATGCCAGTTTAATTTTTAAATCAGGACTATATATCAAATTATATGTTGCCATGAACAAATATCTGACATGATTATAATTGGTCTATGCTCGGGTATCAAGTGAAACTCTCGAATCTAGGAAAGGATTGAACAGAGTGTACGTTTCAGATCACACACCAGGGTATCATTTAGAGCATTTCGCATGTGGGAATTCTGAACACCCCATTGCACTGAAATGCCTTTCCACAGAGATATTGCATTTTGGAGACCTCCGCTCACATTTAATTACACCACATTAACACGGTAATAATACATGATTCCGATAAGCAAAATGGCAGTATCGCTGATTGTGAAACGTTACACATAGTTATTTGACGAAAGCTTATATGATGATATTCCTGTATTCTCTGTACTTAACCATATTCGGAATATTTATTTATTACTAACTTCATTTTATAAACCGATATAAATACATCTGTATAGAGCTTTCCAGGACTTTTTTTTTTTTAAATACATAGTTTAATTTTTATAAATTTCTCTCTAAAACGACAAAAAATATAACTAACCCTCTGATATGCGTGAATTATTTTTAAATAGATAAAAAAAATATTTTGTACTTAAAATAAATTTAAAATACAGTTTTAAGAAAGTATAAAAATGCGGTTTTAAGAATGTCACACATGGTTATTTGATGACAGCTTAGACCAGGGTTGGCGAATCTTTTTATACTCATACGCCAATTTTTTTTTCAAAAAATATATTACATCACCATGACGTGCGAAATAAAAATCAAATTTAGTGGCAAAATAATGATTGAAAATTACTTGAAATTTTTTTATTAAGTAATAAATATATGTTTCTCCCCTTGTAACTTTGTTTCCTAGCAAGACATCATATTACTTTCAGAGATCATTTTAGGACGATTCTTAAGAGTGAAACTGCTAATCTAAGCGCTTTTTGCGGGCATCTGTGGGTAGGGCTGATAGTCACAGTCCCTGGGAATTGTGCGGGCCTTGACCATAGATTAATCAAAACTTAATGAACGAATTAAATTAAATGTTCCTCCCAAATTAACAATTCTGCCCTCTGCTGGAAAATATTAGAATCTTCACCATATTACCCCGAACACGCGCGAAAAAACGGGGATTTTGGCAATTTGAGATGCTTTCTTAACTTACGCCAATGTAACCTCCTAAAATCTACGCTGTTGGCTCCGCGACCGGCGATCGGCTCGCGAACCCGATGTATGATGAGCAGCCTAATAAATGAGTTCGATTCCCATAAAGTTTCCCGAGTCACTTTCTCATCCCATCATAGCCAACATCATACCACTAGAATCATTACATATATATGTAACATACACATGTAGGTATTACACAAATTACACAATAATAATTACGTAAACAAATATACCTTTCAAAATTAATTTAAAAAATACGATTTCTGTTGTTAAATCATGGATGAGAAATAATCAATATCAGGTTTTTACTGAGCTAAATTTAACAGATTTCAAACTGAATTGAAATTACCTGGAAAGTGCTTTGAGTTTTTATATAATTCATTTGCGAAATTAATGACTCCCAGATGTAGTTAAACAACAAATTTGTTGAAATGGCAAACGCCAGCTTCTTTAAATTTCTCGAAAAATAAATTTTAAGTTGTCATAATTTTACCAAAAAAAAAGTTTTACTAATGTGTAATAAACCTTCTCTTTCGACAGTTTTCAAATATGCTCTTTGATAAATTTTTGAGACCTTGTTGAATCAGACTGGAATTTAATTTACAATATCATAAATCTACAGAATTATGATAAATGCATATAGGTTTCTTTATATTTTGAGATATATCCTATGTTTACAAAACATGTGGTCCATATACGCCGGTTTAATGTTTAATCAGGACTGTATATCGAATTATATGTTGCCATGAACAAATATCTGACATCATTACTAATTGGTCTTTGCCTGGGTATCAAGTGAAACTCTCGAATCTGCGAAAGGATTACAGAGTGTACGTTTTAGATCACACACCAGGGTGTCATTTGGAGCAATTCGCATGTGGGAATTCTAAACACTCCAGTGCATTGAAATGCCTCTCCACAGAGATATTACATTTTGGAGACCTCGCTCTCACATTTAATTACATCGCATTAACACGTTAATAATACATTATTAATTATATTAGTTATAATAATTATTCTTGTATTTTCTGTACTTGAGCGTATTCGAAATATTTATTTGTTATTACAGTAGAGCGCCGATTATCCGAACTCTAATTAACCGAATTTTCAATTATCCGAACAGCCTATTTCTCTCTCTTTTTTTTTTTTCTTTTTTTTTTTTTTTTTTTTTTTTAATGATGATGAGATTGTGGATGAGATTTAAGATGAAAAAGAAATTGAAGAAATGAAAACGAATGCTGTGAAAACGACTCAGGTCCATCCCATAACGAAGCCTTTGAATGTTTGGAAACAGCTATGAAATGGCTCGAACCGCAGAACTTTGATCCCATTCAACATTCAACTAAAGTATTTAAGAAGAATTCGAGATAGGGCAGCATTGGAAACAATGTCTTAGTTGAAGGAAGAAACAGTCGAAACCTTTTTTGCTTAAATTATAATCTCTGGAGTTTAAAAAATGATAAAAAGAGAAAAAGGAAATTTTAAATGATAAAAGAGTTTAAAAAACAAGCAAAAACAATTTTTAAACACGTTAGCACTAACTGGTGCTGCCTGTCTTAAGTCTGGATAAAGTGTGAAGGTTTTAGCATAGCCAGGAACATCCCTTAAATTGTCTATCCATTTATCCGAACTTTTGCTTATCCGAACTAGGGTCGGTCCCGACTTGTTCGGATAATCGGCGCTCTACTGTATTTCCATTTTAGAAATCTATATGCATACATATTTCGTACTTAAGGTTGTTCTAAAATCCAAACAGGCTATTTTCTGATACATTTTTTAAATTCATTTTTGTTTGCAAATGTATCAAATTTGTCAATTGCTCTTATTCAGAAAGTAAGTAATAGAACTGTTTTTTTTTTTTTTTTTTCCTGTTTACTGATCCAGGCAGAAGATTTTTCAGAAAATGCTGCCAAATTTGGCATTTTTAACCGAATTTCCGGACGGAATAAAAAAACTGACGTCCTGACGTATTGTTTTATTATTGCAACAGATAAAATTAATTATACATGTTTGAAGACCCGACTGGTCGTTAAGCGGCGATCTAAAACATCGTATGCCACCAATAGTTTGGAAACAGCTTATTTTAGAGCATTCATTTGAAAATTCTAGTCAAGTATGCCAAAATTTACTTGGATTGCTTTATTAATGAAAATCAATGCTATTTATGGCATTGTTTAGCATCCATGGCATAGTTTGTGTCAGGATTAAAACATTTTAAATTTTAGCCTCAAGTTTCTCTGCACACAGACTTTAACGAAACATTGTCTATTTTCAAAGTTCATTTGTCGAAATCTTTTCACGAAATTTTACTTTGAAGTTGTAAAATATTGTTTTTATTACATTATTGTAGCAGATAAAATTATCTATACTTTTTTTGTAGATATAACTTATCGTAAAGCAAACCACTTAAAACAGTGCTTGCCACTCATAGTTTGGAATCCGCTGTTTAGAGCATTCATGTGAAAATTCCAGTCAAGGTTTGTCAGAATTTGCTTAGAATGCTTATTAATGAAAATCAATACTATTTATAACATTGTTTTGCACCAATGACAGAGTCTCTTGTCAAGATTAAAACTTTTTTCCTTTCAGCTTCATCCGTACACAGTTGATAACCACAGAACGGTTGGGGAAAAAAGGCCAGTTGACACTTTTATTGCTTTCGTAGAAGAACTTTTTCCTTTTGTACGCAGCCTTAAGATAAAAAATATATATTATTATTATTGTGGGTTATAAATATTCTCAACAATGCAATTTGATTTCTTGTATTTATATTTACGAATATGCAAATTGTTTATTATATTATTAATGTTATTGAATTGCCATGATCTATATCTGTTCGTGTGAGTAATAAATGTTGTATATAATTTAAAAGCTGATAGGGGAATTCTTTTGTATCTACAAGCCAAGTGAATATTTAAGTAGATAAAATAGTAAATCCTACATTATTATTATTATTATTATTATTATTATTATTATTATTATTATTACCAACCCAATTAGAACAAAATAATTCAATCGTTGTAGCTCAAAGCATCGATTCCTTGGAACGAAATAAAACATAGACTGAATAAATAAATAAATACATTTCTCCATGGTGTCAGACGATTTCTGGCGGTCAGCGGCCAGACGCTTTGTTGAGGTGACAAAAAGAACGATTTCATCTGCACAAAGGACGATGAAAGGGATTCGGAAAACTGTCCCTTTAACAGACAGGGATGCTGAGATAAGAAGTTCTTTAATCCAGTCGGGTGGAAGTTGCTGATACTAGAATGAAAAGAATGCACTCTTCTTTCCAACTGGCCAGTGGTCAGAGCGACAGCTGACAGCAACGCATTTTCATAAAGGGCCCCATCTCTGGGGAGTTTGTTATAAATATATTCAGGAGGTTATAGATACATTCTAACTTAAATTTAAATATTGATACAAAATAAATAATACAGCTTCAATCACGACTTATGTTAACACTGTACTGTACAGGCCACAAACATTATGCCAAAATCTGGCGTTTTTACTTTTTTTTTGAGAAATTTCCGAGTTCACACCAGAAAATATTTCATACTAATTTTAATTCTCCTTTGTTTTTATTCACGAAATAGCTATCTATATCTATATTATAAAGGAGAAATGTGCCCGTGCGTAACCCTGACATCATTTTGACGGTGGGAACAGCAGATGACTAAATTTAACTTTTATTCCAATTTTTTAAACTTCTAAATGCCGCACATTTTCAATTTTTACATCGTCGAATAGGAAGAAAAAATGCACTTTCAAATGCAATTTTTTTGAAAACTGTATCGTAATTTATGCTTAAAAAAAAAAAGTAATTTTCAAGCATGATTTTTTTTTTTTTTTAATATATCTATAGGGTATTTCTAAATGAATGTCGGGGTTTTAACGCTTGCTGGTATTTATTACATAAAACTTAAAATTATAATTAATACATAAAATGAAAGAGCAACTCAAACAGTTTTACCTACAAGCTTACAAGTGTTCAATGCGAGCACCTTTCGTCACACAGCACGCATCAAGTCGATAGCTCAGTTCTTCCCAAATGTTGACTAGCAAAGAAGTTCTGTTCAGACGTTCACCCGATCTGACGCCATGTGATTTCTACCTGTGGGGGTTCATAAAGGATCGTGTGTATGTGCCTCCACCACCAGCTGACCACTGCAGCTGTTGCAACAATGACCCCACAAACACTAATCAACGTTTGGGAAGAATTGAGCTATTGACTTGATGTATGCCGTGTGACGAAAGGTGCTCACATTAAACACTTGTAAGCTTGTAAGTAAAACTGTTTGAGTTGCTCTTTCTTTTTATGTATTAATTATAATTTTAAGTTTTATGTAATAAATACTATCAAGCGTTAAAACCCCGATATTCATTTAGAAACATCCCGTATTTCTATCATGTGCAGACGATTACAATACATAAATCCGTTTGCACTTAAATTAACATAAATCGGTCATCATTTGCTTCCAGATTATTTTCCATAATAAAATTGAAACATTAATTAATAAATAAATAAAACAATACTTTTAGGAACTTTAAACAATACAATTTAGGACATGAAATCAAGCTACGTGCTTAAACCACTCAAATGAACGAAATCAAAAAGGCTGATTTTAAGCGAACTTTGACGATTTCTTTTATAAATATAATAATAATAAATAAGGACTTTACGTTGTATATTCAAATTTGAAAACAAAGCAATAAGGTGCTTGTTATCCAACGTACACTTTATTTCGAGATTTTAAACAAAGATGTAAAAAGTATACTCGACGTTTCGGTTTATCTTTAAAACCATCCTCAGTATGCAAACCGCTACCTGCGGTTTATTCTGCCGTGCTGTTTTAAATAATAGCCTAGATACCAAGACTAAATGGTTGATCCGAGCAAATAGTGCGTTTGATGGGGTGTTGTCCATACAGCTCAAATTTGTAGAACATTGGCAATTAAAGCCAAGAGTTCTGGGTTCGAACCCCGGCTAGGACACATTTTCGCGCAGATGGAAAAATTTCTACTCGTTTAAATACATCTATATATTTATAAATAATTGTGATTTTAATGAAATTCTTAATAAAGTATAATGTATTAAACATAAAAATTTTACGTCTCTATTTTGAAAAAATAAATAAATAAATAAAAATAAAATATAAATAAATAAATAAATCCATTTCTTTTGTAAAAATACATTAATTAATACAAGTTCTTCATATCTAAAAGAGATAACGTTTTCATCTTATGATCTAACCGCTAAGGGGGGTGGGGGGAATGGAGGAGAGTGGTTTTTACATCAAAGTACGTGTTCTGCTCCCCCCCCCCTCCTTTTTTTGTATCTTTTCGTTGTTTTTTTTTTTTTTGTTGTTTGTTTTTTTTTTAATCCTGTAACACTCGAGCAGTGATGACAAATTCTAAAACTTTTGCGTTTGACACCAATACTTTGAAATAGTAATAATATTCGACTTATATAAGCGGATATTTTGAAACAATTGTGCGCAAAACTGAAATAATTACTCTATAAAAAAAAAAAAAATTTTAAGTTACATTTCGGGATATTTAATAATATATGCGGAACTTCGTGTTTTTTTATTCACATATAGCGAAGTAGGTGAATACACTGTTTTCGTTGTTCCCCTATTTGTATAGTTTTCATAGTGGAAATACAGTCGAACCTCGTTATCCCGAGTGTCGCGGTAACCGGAGTTGGAGAAAAATATGTTTATAAAAAGCTGTATTTTTAATTAATTTAAGACCATTTGAAATTCATAACTGTTCTTGCAGTTTTAAGCAATAAGAGATTATTATTAAACAAAATAAACGCAAAAACAAAATTGAAAAGAATAAAAATCAGATCTATGATGATATGTGCTTCCTACAATTCTTTTTTCATTATTATATATTGAATTGTAATCAATATTCGTTGTTTCAGAAATGGATGTTAGATAATTTCTGATCCTTTCAATGCAATGCAATGTTTCGGTTTAAGTCCGATGAAAAACGCCGTGTAACCACAATAACCAGCGCCGCCTGACCAGAATAAAAAGACCTCGAGTAAACTGATACGTCTATCTGGAGCTTAAATGGGCCATTCAAAACGTGTGGGTTTATTTATTCAGATAAACACTGCAAATAGAGGCGTCTTAAATTCAAACACATATGTGACTGAAAAAGCAATTAAGACACTTAAACGTCTGAAAATAAAATTTCAGACGTGATAGATGTCTAAATTTAAGACACATAAACGTCTTATTATGATCATGGCATAAATGAACTGAAAAAAATGTTAGAATTATGATTATATGTCTGAATTTCAGACACTTGCAATTTTAGACATTTCAGAAATTCAGCCATTTGAACCACTCACCAAGTAAAATGAACTGAAGTGAGTAGGTTTGTTTGTTGTTGCAAGCATGAACGGTGCGCGAGAAGAACGCGACCGGATTTGATTATTGGTGTTTTGGCGGGCAACGGCTTTTATTCAACGGATTGGCGAAACTGAATTAAAGTATCTCAGTACAGTAAATTTGTCTGAAGTGTTAAAATTGCTTTTAAATTTATCAACATTTGATAAATTATTTGAAAGTGTGACGATATATTTTTTCTCAGTCCGAAATCTCTATAATGACGTTTGTTATTCACATAATAAATGGAATCGTCAATCGTCGTTATAATCTAAACATTTAAAGTTTCTGCTTTATTTCCAAAACATTACACTGATTGAAGATTTGAACTTTGAATTCTCTTACTTGTAAATCGAAGATGAGTCAGAAAGTGAGTGTATCATCATTAATGAGGAGAAAGTAGTGACGCAGTATTTACTTTCTTTTGTGAAATTGTATGCACATTTACATCTACATCCGCTGGTGTGTTAGTCGTTAGAGAAAATTTTTTTTTTAGCATAGTTATCCGATGTCTGTATTTTATATCTTTGTGTCTTCATTTTATAGATTCTAGACGAAAATTTATGTTCTGTTTGTTGGAATGGTTTGTCAGTACGTGCTTGTAAATGAAGATCGAAAAAAAAAATCAATTGGGAATTATATTTTTCATGGAAAATATTTCTACGATAATTTTTATTCAAGACTCACCAAATATTCAAAAGAATAGCATGATATTTATAAAAATACAGTGGTAAAATAATATGAATACGCATATATTTTTAAAATGGCGTTCAATATCGTAAAATAATATGTCCTTCAAACTGGATTAGCTGTTACAGTTTTGGATATTTACGCCAAGGTAAGGTATTCCACAGGTTTGGAATGATAATTCACAGAACGTTCTTACATATATATTATTATTTATTTATTATTTAAATTATTCTTATTAGACTAATTTGCATTTTTAATATTTTTGTCTTTTTTTATCAAATAAATATATTTTGTGTGAAAAGATTTGTTTGTTTATTTCTGATGCTTTTCAATGAGTGCATATGATTTTCAGTATTAATAAATATATTTAATTCTCATCTAGATCTTTACTTTATAAATTAAAGTTTCATGTAGTAAATAATCTATTTTTTGTTTGAATAATAACGTGAAAAATACAACAGTTTCAATTAGATTTGGTAAGATGTAAAGAAGTTTTGAAATTATAGAATTAATGTTTCCTGCATGCTATTAAAAAAGAAAATTTATAATTTTGTTAATGATTGTTAAATAGCTCGTATCATCTGAGCAACATATTAAAAAAAATGTTCCGTATAAGTTTAAAAAAAAAGCTAATTTTTATATAACTTTGCACAAGTAAGTTCTTTCCTTGCGAATTCCTTTATTTTATATTAGTGATATAATTTTACATACAAATTTTCATTTTTAGTGACAAGAGTGCCATTTATTTATCTTACAGAGTATATTATTGAAGTGATTTTTTTTTATATTAACAAATTTAAATTTATCTTTGAGAAACCATGAACATTTTATTTTTGTTTTATATGGTGGATATAGAGTATGAAAAGAAATCTCGAAAGTATAAGGGTTTGTGTTATCGTGTATTTCGAAGTATTTGTAAACTTGCAGTTTTTTCTATTGGAAATAAATCACTCTTGTATTCAACTGCACGCCGATACTATATATATATATATATATAATAATCCTTATGAAAATTTATTTCAAGATGGAATATACCTAGTATGTATTTCCTGTGTTACATCTCAACACCATACTTAAATTTTAAAACATGAAGCGATCTTGAAAGTAATTATAAACAAATTATAAATCGGCGTAATTAATTAAATATGTGCGGAAAATATTAAAAAAAATCAATTTAAATAACATCATGCAAAAAATTTCAATAGTATGAAAAAAAAAAAAGATGGGTATAAGAATTCTCGCCCATGACAGTAGGAGATATTTTTCATTTTTGTAATAAAATTTAAGACCTAAATAAACATGTTGTGAAAACGCACTTCTAATGCAACATTTCAAACAAGTATTGCCAATAATTCTGACTGATTGGTAAAGTGTAACTATGCTGATATTTAATATATTTTGAAAAAGTAACATGGTTTGAAGATTAATTATTCTTATAATTACTTTTGCTCCGAGTATGTATATATTTTCATATTATTATAACATTTTTTAATACAAATTATTTTTATTGTGATGTTTATGGGAAGAAAAATGTTTTTAGAAGTGTTTTTCAACCCTCAAAGAATTTTTTTTAAGCATATCTGGGTGCTAAAAAGAATTCATGAAAATAATAATAAAACAGAAACTCATAAAAAAAAAAAAAAATTAAAAAGGATTTTAAGTTTTATTTTTTTTATTTTTTTTTTTTTTTTTTGGTGTGTGTGTGTGCCTGTGTTCGTTAATGACAACGTTAATATCAACGCACTAATATCTTTTAAATTTAGTTTGTAGAATATTATTGAATAGTATCAACAACTGGACCTAGAATTTATTTGGAACATATTTCTTATACTGTCACAAAAAAGATAAATACTTTTTACCTTTTAGAATGTGCATATAAATGAATATACAGCAAAACCTCTGAATAGCGGACACCTCGAGAGCACGGAATTAGTCCGCTATTTGGTGGTGTCTACTTTAAAGAGGTAAAGACGTACAGATTTAAAGGTGTTGGGGATAAAAAAAAAAAAAAAGAGGTGTCCGCTATTCGGCAATGTCCGTTATGGAGGTTTTACTTAAAATACACACAGTAAAACCTGCGTAACGGACATTCCTGAATAGGGGATACGTCTGTTTAGCGAATCATAGGGCTTCTGCTTAAAACATGGGCTAAGGGTACCTGCTCCTTTTTGTTTTTTATTTGGGGGGGGGGGGGGGGGGGTTGATACAATTTTCGTAAACCTGCAATTTTGAATACCTTTCGAAATTACGCTGATTATAATGAAAATTTTGAACGTTTAGAGTAATATAGTATGATTTAAGAAGGTTTTCGCTACACAGAGATTTCTGGTATTCGGGAATGTTCATTAGCGGACACTTCCGAGTTCCGAATTCTGGTCACTTCTATTTAACGAACCATAACGTTGGGTTGGATTTTTTGCAGACGCAGGATTTTATTAAAGCATTAGCAAATTGGGCGGTACCCCCTTCCCTTTGTATTTTGGTGGCCCAAATTTGGTATTCTATTTTTGTAAAACTGATATTTTGAATGTCTTTCAACATTATGCTGATTAATGTGCTGTTGTCAAATGTTTCAATATTTCTTACTAATGATAAGTAGTATAATAACAACAACAACAACAAAAAAAAATAAGAGTTTCATACTCTTTTTTTTTTTTTTTTTTTTTTTTTTTTAAATGTTGGGATCTCATATACTGAAAATTTTGTATAATCTAGGGTTAGATTTTATTTAACACACAAATAAAAATGTCACTGGGAATATCTAATTTAAATGGAAAAAAAATTGAACAACAAAGCAGGGATAAGATTCTTTCTGAAGGAGTGAATAATTTTTTTTTTTTTTTTATAAATGGGAATAATTTGTTACCATAAAGCAGAGCTGATTGCAGCATGGACAAACTGGGCTGTTTCTTTGTGCCTTTAGCTTTACGTGCTCCTACATTTGGTATGAAATTTCTATAAAGCTGATATTTTAAATTTGTTTTGATCTTAAACTTATTTTAATAAATATTTTGTACTTTTAGAAAATGATTAGGTTAAGAAAAAGAAATATTTATCCAAATATGTATTTGTATTTAATGGCATTGAATAGGCTTAATTTTTTTTGTAACAGTATATGAAGGGCGGGGGGGGGGGGGGGGGAGGCGAATGAATACTAGATCTTTGGACTAGAATTAATTTAAAATTCTCACTGAAAGTAATAAACGTTTTTTATACGCGCATATATGATATCACATAAATACATTTTTAGGTGATTGTATATATATATATATAATATCCTGTTCCAAAACTACAAAAAACTGATTACAATCGTCATAAGTTCAAAAGTGATTTAAAATATCAGCTTTATGAAAATTTCATACCCTAAAATCAGGGGGCAGATGCTTCAAAGTTTTCCCGCGCTCCGATCAGCTCTGCTTTATGGTAACAAATTATTCCCATTTATAAAAAAATGTTTCAATGTGGTCAAATATGGCTGCGTATGTGGCTTAGAAAGAAAAGTGGTCAAAGATGGCTTCGTATTGGTGGGGGGGAAAAGACCGACTCAAAGATGGCCGCAATTAAGACATTTGAAATGTCTGAAATTCAGATGCAAGAAGTGTCTAAAAATTTTCAGACATTTTAAAATGTCTGAAAAACGAACACTCTTGTTTCAGACACTTAAGTGTCTGAAATTCAGACACAAGAAGTGTCTGATAATTTTCAGACATTTTAAAACGTCTGAAAATTGAACACTGCGTTTCAGACACTTAAGTGTCTGAATTTCAGACATTTCAGTTTACAGTGAAGGATTGAATTAAAATGTATCATTTCTCTCAATGGGTATTTTAGAAACTTTTGTGAAAAGTTTGGCTAAGACATTTCTTACCGCTTAATTTCCGTGCTTATAAGATGGATTATGAAAAATAGACAATTTTCCTAAACCGTCGGGATATCCGGAGTTGAAAATTACTCAACGGCGTAAAATCTGGAGTTTATTTATATTAAAATTATATTCAGAAAATCGGGACTTTGAAAAACTGACGAGATAAACGGAGTGACGTGAAAACCGGGTGTCGGGATAACGAGGTCCAACTGTACAATAATACGTTACAATGATCCCTGAATTACCAAATAAAAATACTTATTCTACTTGATAGAGCTAAATACTTCATTCACAAATGAATGAAATTAAAATATAATGCTCATAAATAACAATAATTAATTAAAGATTTCAAACCACTGTTATGTTTAGATACACCAGAAAAGTTTTTAAAATAAAAATAAAATTCTTCAAAAAATAAATTAAATAAATATGTATATTTTAATTGTTTAAATATTTTTATAATAACTGATTAATAAATTTTCGACTAAGCAATTTCATTCGGTTTACAGCTACTGTTGATTCAATTTATAACTAGTTGGGAAATTACAACGTTGCAAAATTTATAAGCACTTAAAAAAAAAAAACCGTAATTGAAGCATTGTTTCCTTAATTACTTCATCAACGCACTCTTAATTATATTTATTAAAATTTTCTGCAAGCGATCTACAAATAATGAATGTTTCTGATTCAATTATGTTCACGTAAAAATAAGAAAGAAAACATTATTATTGTACAATTTTTATTATCATTATAACACTTCGGAGCATAATTATATTAGGTTACAATTGATATAATGAAAAAAAAAAATGGCAAATGAGAATTTCTAAGATTTATGAAAATCAAGTTAAGCAAGATGTTCATTTTTTTTATCAATGAAAAAAAAAAAATCTAATCCATTATCAAATACAAGCAACCTAATTAAAACACCCCCTATATCCAATTAGTGCTTGTTTTTCAAGTGAAAGAAAAAAATGATGTTTTAAGAAAAGTTGTTTATTTGTCTTTCTTTATCTTGCTAATTGTCAAAATGATACAGTGAAAATTGCAAACATGTCAAAAAGACAGAATTAATTGGTTAGCAATATAGAAATTACGTCACAAAAATAGAGTAAAATTACTTATAAATTTTTTTGTAACGTACCTCCCAAACTTGAAAGCAGTAAAAGAAATTTCCCGTCAAAATATGTTTTATACATATAATTCTTTTTTTTTTTTTTTTTTTTTTTTTGGGGGGGGGGGGGGGGGGGGAGATTAAAATATGTCGTTCCTAATCACGATCGTGTTCATTTTTGAGTCATTATCAAACACAAGCAACCTAATTAAACAAATTTAAACACCCCATATCAAATTAGTGCTCTTTTTTTTCAGCAAAAGAAAAAATATACATTTTTAAAGAAAAGTTGTTTGTTTGTAGTATTTGTTTATCTTGTTAATTGTCAAAATGACCTTATGAAAATTGCCAATTTGTCAAAAGTAATAATCGATTAGTAATACAGAAATTGCGTCCCAAAAATATTTGTCAAAAGTAGTAATCGATTAGTAATAGAGAAATTGCGTCCCAAAAATATTTCTCAAAAGTAGTAATCCAGGGCTTGAATTTCAGGGCGGGATGGCGATATTCGCGCCCAAAATTTTGAAATCCCGCCCAAAATAAAATCGTAGGCGGGAGACTCCCGTCCAAAAAATTTCACCATTTTCCTGAAAATTTTGCATTTTGAAATTACGATTAACTCCCGCGAACGCCTTGCAAATTTTTCGACATTTTCGCGCGACTAATTGACACATTTTGCGGTTTTTTTTTTTTTGTTTTGTTTTTTTTTTTTTTTGTTTTTTTTTCTCACCGCGAAAGATTGTTGAAACTCACGAATTTTCGATGCGACCGCTAGACAAATTTCATTATTTTTTTCTTGAGATCAGTTGAAAAGTGTCCGCGACCGATTGGCGATTTCAGGGGTGATTCTGATACTAATTTTCCGAAAATTTAAGGCATTAGGTTCCGAAAATTGTGAAAATTCGGTCATCAGTTCAACAGAAAAATATCGTGAATTTCGACAAATGATCGCCGAAAAAATCAATTTTGTCAATCGTTCGAGGAAAAATTTGCCAATTTCATCGCAAAGGATTGTGAATAAAACACAAATTTTGTCATAGGATCGCGGAAAATCGTGAATTTCGTCAGATTGCGGAAAAATAAACTTGAAATTCATCAAACGATCACAAAAAATGCAAATTACATCAAAGGATAGCAAAAAAATCATAAATTTCGGCAAAGGATCGCGGAATAAACACGAATTTAGTGTTTAGTCGAATTTCATCAAAGAACCGCGAAAAAAAACGCGAATCTCATCAAGGAATCGCGAGAAAAATACGAATTTTGTCAAAGTATCGCGAAAAAAACGCGCATTTCGTCAAAAGATTGCGAGAAAATGCTAATTTCGACATAGTATAAGGAAAAAAATGCACATTTCGTCATAGAATGGGGAATTTTGTCCAGGGATCACGAAAAAAAAAAACCCCGCGAATTTCTTCAAAGGATCGCGGAAAAACGGCAAATTTCGTCAAAAGATCGCGGAAAACGGCAAATTTCGTCAAAAGATCGCGAAATAACGGCAAATTTCGTCCAAGGGGCACGAAAAAGCACATAGCTAGTGCTGAGGGTGATACATTATTTACACAGTATTATTTTATAAATAAAGTAGCATGCAGCAGTATTTACTTGGATATAAACTATAAAAGTATGAAAAATATAAAAACAAACTGAAAGAACACTTTTCAAATAAAAAGTATCTTGTGGAATATGGAATTTATAAATTTAACATTGATGAATTAATTTATATCAATTTTAAATCTACATCAACAACTCTGAAGCTGGAAGAAAAAATACACTCGTTCCTCTTCACCGAAACTTTAAAATTAGGTTTCGTTATGGTTTGAATTCAGCTAACAAAATTGTAATGGTTAAACAGAGCTTTTTTTTTGGCTCATTTTAATGAGATGTGTTTTTTTTTTGTTTTGTTTTTTTGTTTTTGTTAAAGATTTGATTGTATATCCCAATAAAAATATAACTGTATCTAATATATAAAACTATATTATTGTTGTGGTTTTTTTTCTGCATATTTTATTTACAAAACAATTATCAAAAATATGCAAATGCGTATCAAACGCGCTAGTATGTTCATAAATGTAATTTTCGAGATTTCTTACGTAAGTGCAAATTTACGTAAGTCGAGTATTAGTTAAGTCGAGGGATGCCTGTATTTTTACATAACAGCATTTTATGCAATTCAAATATTATACTTATTATGTACTATTAGGTTGAGCAAAAAGTTCTGGGAAATTTTTAATCTAATAGTTACCAGAATTTGAATCGTATATAGGAGTACTAGTGGTATATTTATAGGAGTTCAGGAACTTTGGCTCCAAAATGCCTATTGAACAGTATGATTTGCGTCTGTTGACCCGGCATTATTAGAGAAAATTCCAAACGATTCTGAAAGCCGTCGATGAGATTAATGAGAATGAAAGTGCTGGTAACGGAGACAAACTTAGCCAGCAAATCCGGAATCTGGCAGAACAGTGGCAGAAAGTCGTGGACTATGATGATCCCTACTTTAAAGAATAGTCCTTGTTGCATTTGTTGTTAATTTGCGCATAACAACGCAACTTTCACAAATTTCCCAGAACTTTTTGCTCAACCTAGTATTATGTATTCATTTATATATTACCATATTATCAATATTAGAAATTCGGTGCCGCAAATTCGTTTTCGGCGAAAATGCTGCCAAAAAATTCGGCCGGAACGAAACTATCTGTGTTTCAAAAATCTCGTTTCTTTTTTCGGAATTTTTTTACATTACTCATAGATTTGAGCTGTATCGACTCAGAGACTTTATTTATTTATTGCTACGAACTTCACTTTTTCTAATTACCCGTCATCACTGACTCAAGATGTGAGAGCAAATTATAAAGCAAGCAATGCATGTATGACTACCCGTGCTCATTAAAAGCTGCACACTTAACAGTAATAGAAATTTTTTAGTTTGAAACGGCAGAAGTATTTCGAACATTCGAACGCTCTTTGAGAAAAGTCTAGTATAACAGATGATCATTTATAAAAATCGTTATAAAAGATAAATCGAGGTATGCATATCTAAAGCATTTTTTAACTGGATGAAATTCGTATAATAAGAACATCATAATGCGTCGTTGATGAATTGATTAGATTTTATTTTATATGAAAATAAAAGTTTTGGTCAGAGGCACACGTATAATTAATTAATAATTATATGTATTTAATAAACACGCATAATTAATTAATAATTATGTATATTTTTGTTAGTATTAAATACTTTTATAAAATTTTGGTCGTTTTTGTTTTCGTTTCCGGCCGAAAATAGGAAGATTTCGGAAACTCGGTTTCGGTCTCAAGAACCTTTTTCGGTCGATCCTTAATCAATAAGGAGATAACTACATTAAGACTGCACAGATACAACGAAAAAGTCTGATAACCGAAAACTGACTAAATTTATGAGAATCCAGTTGAGAAATATATTAATTTTTTTATCGATGAAATGAAATTCTTTAATCCATTAACAAACAGAAGCAAGCTAATTAGAAGCAGCACCATATTCAATTAGTGTTGCTTTTCAGTAAAGAAAAAAATATTTTTAAAGAAGACGTTGTTTATTTGTACAAATTTACTTTTCCAACTGTCACAATGAAACTGTGAAAATTGGCAGCAAGTTAAGACAACAAAATCTATCTGTCAGCAATATAGAGTTACAAACTCAAGAGAACCTTTTTGGGGTTTCGTTCATCTGACGAAACCCTATTCGTCTCATTCCTCTGTCTGTCACAGAGCCCGTTCTCAGAAACTATATATGTTGGAGACTTGAAATTTTGGATACTTATAGCTGAACACCTCACATCAAACGACAAATCATAAAATTTTGAAAAAGTCTTATATTTACCCGTCTGGGATCCAACTTGTGTATTTTAAGCTTTTTTATCTAACTGAGCCCCTAATTAAGTTAAAGACTTGAAATATTGAATACCTATAGCTGAACAGTTGCGATCACCCGACAAATCATAAAAAAGTCTTATATTTACCTTTTTGGTCTCTAACTTGTGTATTTTAAGCAATTTTTCTAACCCCAACCCTTTTCAGCCCCCGGGGGGCATTTTTTCTAACTTTTGCCGACACCCCTTTGACAACTCTTTCATAATATTATCTTACCCATAGCCTTACATATTTTAGTTCTTTTTTTCTGCCAGGGGGTGCCTAATTATCTCGGGTGCTATTAGCCCGATCTCCTCGACTAATATACCTACGGATAGTTTGTAAAACCGAGTTTCATTCGGATAGAGGTTTGTTTAGAATAGAGTGAACACCCTGGTTGCGAAATGTGGAACTAAAAGATTTTTGCAAAAGGATATAAAGTGTTTTGAAAAGAATATTAAACGAAACCCTCTCTGCGATCGGTGATCACACTTGCCCACTCGTTTACTTTCTTCTATCTAACAGAAGAATCCTCTTATTCCTCCTTTTAATAATAATTGAACAGAATCACTGCCTCGCAGTTAATAAACATGCCGTAATGAACTAAAGACTATCTCTGATAGTTAAGAGAAATGAAATGCATTAACATCCCCTTTTCGTTTCAGTAAATTGAAAGTACGCAACAACCTCTCTCCTTAGGCTCCAAAAGTTCTATTCCGCCAAGACAAACTAACAGAGCTCAGAGATGAGAAAGAGCACATTTGCGTTCAAGAAGCCTTAATTGCCTTGACCATCAATCAGTGAATTCATTAATTAAATTTCGCTTCACTGAGAACTGGGAATGCTGGAACAAATTAGTTAAGCTGGAAGATGTTAGAAGTTTCACTTCCTTCAAGTTCGTTTTAGAATTTCGTTACATCCCTCTTTAAACAATTTAAGCTGAGAAAGTAATTCGACTTTAACGCACGTTGCCTCATCAAGGTGGGAAATCAATGTGCACTCAATATTTCTCCCATATTGCCTTCGTTGTTCTCAAATCCAAACTGGCTACATTCTGACACATTTTTAGGGTTCCGTAGTTCTCTTCAGTTCCGAAGCTAAAATAATAATACAAATGCTTATTCATTGGTTTTTCGAAACAAAATGACATCGTAAATGACAGAAAAAATATTTTTTTCTGAAATTGATCCTTCTGGCGCTTCAGGTTCAAAAAATATGGATCTAAAACTACAAACCCCCTTCAAACAATAAATTTAATAATCATCAACCTAAATTAACGCAATCACAAATTTAAGAGCTTTAAACAAGTAAATAATCTACAAATCCTCAAAATTTTTTGTTGAAAAAGATTTCAGTTAAATACTTATGAACATTTCTCACTTTCTCGGTCATACTGTCTTTTGGACATTTTTATGCATTTTGAAAACTCAGATAAAAATAACATTTATTTTATGTGGGAGTCAGCTTACATGCTGCCATTTATTCGTTTGCTTTGAACGCAAAAACATTCAGCTAAGAAGTGATGTGAAAAAGTAAAAAAATCGGACATTTTAGTTTTTATAAGGAAAAGAACAGAGGTCCCCGTATGGGGACCCAGAGACTGACGAAGTTAAAAGTAAAAACGGAACCATTATAAGATCACCTCACGTGTGTGTCTGTCCGTCTGTCACAGCCATTTTACTCGTAAACTATGGAACGCGGAAAGTTCAAATTGGCTGAAGTAATAAAGACTATTGACACATATATTTATAGATTATTAAAGATTCACAAATATATTTAGGATAAATGTAGAGGGGCTAATTAAGTTACTTGAAAAAACAATCTTTTCTTTGTGGGGTATCGTGTGAAAGCTTTCGTAACGCCGAACTCAAAAATACATTTCTTTTAATTTTAGGTATTATATTTTCAGAGATACCGTCGAAAATGTAATGAAAAAATTATTTCCGAATCTACTGAAACTAAAATTATGAAAAAATTAAGGGTAGTAGAAGTTAATTTAAACCTTGGAGGAAAACTATAGCGATTACTCTAAGTCACATACTTTTTGAGAAAATCGCATTTTCCGTTACACACAATTTTCGATTTGCGGGCGTTCAGCAAAGGAGTTGAGGAGCGCTGGACGTACCTATCGTAACAGAAGTATAAAAGGATTGTTAATATTGGTTTTCGAAAAAAATCTCGGTGATTAGCCGAGATATTAGCCTTTAAAGACTCGGACGGTTTGGACTTATACATAAAGACACGGGCGGTATACTCTATGCAATCAATAATAAATAATAGTTATCAGCATTAACCTATTTGCATCATTAGCGGATTTTTTAGTTATCGTGTAGTCTCACACAGAGCTGACAATCAATAATAATAATCGTTATCTGCGTTAACTTATTCGCATCATTAGCGTGATTTTCAGTTACCGCGTAATCTCACACAGAGCTGACAACCAATAATAATATCAATCATCGTATCTCCCTTAACCTATTTGCATCATTAGCATGATTTTCAGTTACCGCGTAATCTCACACAGAGCTGACAATCAATAATAATAACAATAATAATAATAATAATCGTTACCAGCATTAACTTATTTGCATCATTAGCGTGATTTTCAGTTACCGCGTAATCTCACACAGAGCTGACAATCAATAATAATAACAATAATAATCGCTATGAGCACTAATCTATATTTGCATCTTTCTCGCATTTCAGGAATTTCATTTTCATCAGAAATTCTGAATCTATACACCGGAAATACCAAAATAAGAATTTTTAATGTATGAAATCACGAAACGTTTGTCATTAAATGAAGCAAAAATTACTATTCATAATTTCAGATACGAATTCGTAATTTCTGAATAAAAAAGAAATTCCTGAATTGACGCGTATATGAGCTGATGCAAATGGATTAATGAAGAATTATGATGAAAATATATCTTTAATGTTTAACAGTTTTCTTATGAACATACAATCCTTTTCAGTTATTTTAAATATCAACACATCACTGGTACTCCTTATATTAATTTATTTTTTATCGAGGAATGCAATTATTAACGCTCACGATTTCCTACCAGTTAACTATTTTTAATGCTAAATGATTATGTTTGCAATTAATTTTCTTCAAACAAAAGTTATTTTACTTTTGCTTTACGATTCCATTTTTCTCTGCAAATGTCACTGATCTAAAATTAGAATCCTTTTCCATTTTATTAAACTCTTACAAAAGAAATTTCTCGCATTTATTCACATTATTGATTTCCTACCACATTTATTTCCACCCTCCCCAGCGGCTAATGCGAAAGAAAACAAATGAAAAGAATAAAAAAAAAAATCTAAAGTCGTTTGGCCCAATTAATTTGGAAGACCATTTTCAAACCTCATATTTGACGTTTCGAAATATATCAGAAAAAAAAGAACATCAGTGTTCGGTCCACAATTTATTATAATTACAATATGATAACGAAGAGTTAAAACTATGGGTCGGCTGAAACAGGTTAAGACCGAAACCAAAACCGAATTTCGGTAACCTTCCTATTTTCGGCTGAAAACAAAACAGTCCAAAATTTTTTTCAAGAATTTAATACATACATAAATATACATAATTATTAATTAATTATACGCGTGGCTCAAGTTGGCTCTTTGTGTCTCTGACCAAAACCTTTTCTTTACTATAAAATAAAATGTCATTAATTCATCAGCGACATAGAATGATTTTCTAATTGCACTAATTTCATCTAATTAAAAAAATGTTTTAGGTATACATACCTCGAATTATCTTTTATAACGATTTTTGTAAATGATTATTTGCTATACTAGAACTTTCTCAAAGAAAATTCTAAACTCTTCTGCGGTTTCAAACTAAAAATTCTATTACTGTTAAGTCTGCAGCTTTTTTGTCTCTGACCAAAACCTTTTCTTTACTATAAAATAAAATGTCATTAATTCATCAGCGACATAGAATGATTTTCTAATTGCACTAATTTCATCTAATTAAAAAATGTTTTAGGTATACATACCTCGAATTATCTTTTATAACGATTTTTGTAAATGATTATTTGCTATACTAGAACTTTCTCAAAGAAAATTCTAAACACTTCTGCGGTTTCAAACTAAAAATTCTATTACTGTTAAGTCTGCAGCTTTTAATGAGCAAGTGAAAAGCGTCTTCTATGTTTAGTCATAGATGCATTTCTTGCTTTATAATTTGCACTCACGTCTGGAGTCAGTCATGTCTGATAATTATAAACAGTGAAGTTCAAAGTAATAAAAAAATAGCGTCTCATTTGAGCCGATACAGGTCAAATCAATGAGAAATGTTAAAAATTTCCGAAGAAAGAGACGAGATTTTTGGAATACAGATAGTTTCGGTCTGACCAAATTTTCGGAAGCATTTTTGCCGAAAACGAATTTTCGGTCAATATCTTATAATAATAATAGTCGTTATCTGAATATTGAACATTTAGGAAGAAATATATTTGACATCTAACAATTTTTTAAAGAAATTTCAAAACATTTCAGTTATTTTAAAGCCAAATATATCAATTCTACTGCCGAAACTTCATACATTAATTTATTTTTAACGAGGAATCATCGATAAATGCAATTATTATCGCTTACGATCTTCTACCAGTTAACTATTTTTATAACTAAATGATTATGTTTGCAATTAATTT
Source organism: Maratus speciosus (assembly GCA_963932465.1). Taxonomy (NCBI): domain Eukaryota; kingdom Metazoa; phylum Arthropoda; class Arachnida; order Araneae; family Salticidae; genus Maratus; species Maratus speciosus. Next base: position 558,685,119 of record OZ010792.1, read on the forward strand.
TCCTCAAATAAAAGTTATTTTACTTTTGCTTTACGATTCCATTTTTCTCTGCAAATGTCACTGATCTAAAATTAGAATCTTTTTCCATTTTATTAAACTCTTTCAAAAGAAATTTCTCGCATTTATTCCCATTATTGATTTCTTAACACATTTATTTCCATCCTCTCCAGCGACTAATGCGAAAGATAACAAATGAAGAGGATAAAAAAAAAAAAATCTAAAGTCGTTTGGTCCAACTAATTTGGCCGACCATTTTTAGCCTCAGCTGTGACGGAATTTAATTAATACAGTCGATGGTCGGTGCAATTAAGCGCTCTTTTGAACACAGAGGTATATTCTCTGAAGATCTCGCGCTTGGAGAGCCACGATTACCAGAGGCAAACGATTATCTTTGTGATTTAAATGAAGATGTTATATATTTCGGCTTCTTTGATACTCGATTAGGGCTGGAATAATGGCGTGTGATGCGTCTCTTAAAGTTTTCAATGTTTGCTTGTTGTTGGAATAGACATTTCATTGATTCTATTGTTAATGTAATTGATTTTAATCAGTTTTGTAATTAGCAATTGTGTAACTGGATATAAAATTACTAAAAAATATCAGCAGAGAAAATTCTAAATTTTGCAAAGCAGAGGAATATCCTACGAAGATCTTGTTCTTGGAGGGTCATGATTACCAGAGGCAGACGAAAACGATTTAATATATTTCGGCTTCTTTGATACTCGATTAGTTCTGGAATAATGGCAAACGATGCGTCTCTTAAAATTTTGAATGTTTGGTTGTTGTTGGATGAATTGATTCTATTGTTAATGTAGTTGACTTTAATGAGTTTTGTAATTAGCAATTGTGTAGTTGGCTATTAAATTACTAAAAGATAATAGCAAACAAAATTCTAAAGTTGGAAAAGCATAAGTCATATTCTGAGAAAATTTTGTGCTTGGAGAGCCACGTTTACCAGAGGCAAACGATTATCTTTGTGATTTAAATGAAGATGTTAGATATTTCGGCTTCTTTGATACTCGATTAGGGCTGGAATAATGGCGTGTGAAGCGTCTTTTAAAGTTTTCAATGTTTGGTTATTGTTGGAATGGGCATTTTATTGATTCTATTGTTAATGTAGTTGATTTTAATCAGTTTTGAAATTAGCTATTGTGTAGTTGGACATAAAATGAAAAAAAAAATATTCGCAGAGAAAATTCTAAATTTTGCAAAGCAGAGGAATATTTTAGGAAGATCTTGCTCTTGGAGGTCATATGATTACCAGAGGCAAACGATTATCTTTGTGATTTAAATGAAGATGTTATATATTTCAGCTTCTTTGATACTCGATTAGTGCTGGAATAATGACAAACGATGCGTCTTTTAATGTTTTCAATGTTTGGTTATTGTTGGAATGGACATTTCATTGATTCTCTTGTTAATATAGTTGATTTTAATCAGTTTTGTAATTAGCAATCGTGAATAGTTGGCTATAAAATGACAAAAAAATATTCGCAGAGAAGATTCTAAATTTTGAAAAGCAGAGTACTGTTTTCCAAAGATCTTGCGCATGGAGGGTCATGATTACCAGAGGCAAACGATTACCTTTGTGATTTAAATGAAGATGTTATATATTTCATCTTCTTTGATACTTGATTAGAGCTGAAATAATGGCAAACGATGCGTCTCTTACAGTTTTCAACGTTTGGTTATTGTTGGAATGGACATTTCATCGATTCTACTGTTAATGTAGTTGATTTTAATGAGTTTTGTAATTAGCAAATGTGTAGTTGGGTATTAAATTACTAAAAGTAATAGCAAACAAAATTCTAAAGTTGGAAAAGCTTAAGTAATATTCTGCGAAACTTTTGTGCTTGGAGAGCCACGATTACCAGAGGCAAATGATTATCTTTGTGATTTAAATGAAGATGTTATATATTTCGGTTTCTTCGATACTTGATTAGTGCTGAAATAATTACGTGTGATGCATCTCTTAAAGTTTTCCTTATTTATTTGTTGTTGAAATGGGTTCTTCATTGATTCCTTTGTTAATGTATGGTGTAGTTGATTACAAAATTATTAAAGGTACGCGCAAAGAAAATTCTAAAGTTAGAAAAGCATAAGTAAAACTCTATGAAGATTTTGTGCTTGAAGAGTCGTGATTACCAGGGACAAACAATTACCTTTCTGATTTAAATGAAGATGTTATATATTTCGGCTTCTCTGATAGTCGATTAGTGTTCAAATAATGGCGTGTAATGAGTCTCTTAAAGTTTTCAATGTTTGGTTGTTGTTCAAATGGATATTTGTCGATTCTATTGTTAATGTACTTTATTGAAATGAGTTTTATATAATATTGTAATGAGTTTTATATGAGCAACTGTGTAGTTGACTATAACATTACTAAAAGAAGTTGGCTAAGAAAATTTTAAACTTTGAAAAAGGAGAGGAATAATTTTTTTAATTTTGCACTTGGAAGGTTATGATTACTAGAGGCAAACAATTATTTTGCGATTTATACGATGTTAAATTATTTTGGCTTCTTTGATACTCGATTAGTGTTAGAATAATGGCGTATGGTCTCTTGAAATTTACAATGTTTCGCTGCTGTAGAGCGAATGGATAGTTTCGTTGATTCTTTCAATATAATAGGATTGTAATTAATTTTGAAACTAGTACTTGTGTAGTTGAATATAAAACAGCAAATATATATATATAACTTTCTGTACAATAATACCATTGAAAGATAATGAAAATGACCAATAATATGAAAACGCAAACACCACATTAACCAGCTATTATGTAAAAAGTATAGTCCCATATACTACCTATATATGTATGTAAGATTTTTCTTTTTCTTTCTTTCTTTCTTTTTTTTTTCTTTTTTTTTTTTTTTTTTTTCGTTTCTCCAACACGGAAGGTGTTTTTTTTTCCTGAAGATCTTTCACTTGGTTGAGAGGTATTTACAGCAATATGTGAAAAACAATTATCTATGTATACATTTCAGCTTCTTTGATACTCGATTAGTATAAGGATAATGGCGTATGATGCATTTCTTAAAGTTTCCAGTCCCTGGTTGTTCTACGAACGGACATTTTCGCGATTCTTTTATTACAGGGTTCGTAAGGGTACCGTTATTTTCAAGGATCAATATCAGAATTTTTTTTATAGAAAAATAAATCTACTTTAAACGAACGAAATTTCGTCTTATTTCAGGAGAGATTTTCTATAAGAAAATACTGGTACCGAAGAATTTCTTAGTCATGAAATTCAAGCACCCGTACGAACCCTGTATTAATGTAAATGATTGTAATGAATTTTGGAATTAGTACTTGTGGAATTGACTACAAAATAGCTAAAAAAATGATGATAAAAAAACAGGGGTGCAGAAAATGTTTCTACTCTCAACATTTCCCCCCAATCCACATGAAAATTTCCCCAAATTTTTACGGTATGTTATAGGTAAATGTTGTATTATCGTAGATAGGGAAAATTTATTTTTCCAATATTTCTCAACTTATACGCAAGTACATATGGCAGTGGTGATTCTGAGTGAAAAAAATTTTTTTTTTGAAATTCACAGCTAATTTTCTGAAAGGTTACAGCAGAGTGGGGAAGGGGGGGAATCCACTCACAGCACTATGTTTTTTCCACGGACCCTTGACGAAATTCGTGTTTTTTCGCGATCTTTTGACAAAATTCGCGGTTATTTCGCCTTCTTTTGACGAAATTCGCGATTGTTTTGCGATCGTTTGACGAAATTTGCGGCTTTTTACCATCTTTTAACGAAATTTGCGTTCATTTTGCGATTTTTTGATGAAATTTGCATTCATTTCGCGATCGTTTGAAGAAATTTGTGTGTGTTTTTCGCGTTCCTTTGACGAAATTCGCGTTCCTTTGACGAAATTCACGGTTGTTTCGTGATCTTTTGACGAAATTTGCAGTTGTTGTGCGATCTTTTGACAAAATTTGCGGTTGTTGCGTGATCTTTTGATGAAATTCACGTTTTTTTCGCGATCTTTTGACAAAAATTGCAGTTTTTTTGCGATCTTTTGACAAAAATTGTGTTTGTTTCGCGATCTTTTGACAAAAAAGTGTTTTTTTGTCGTCTTTTGACGAAGTTTGCGGTTGTTTCGCGATCTTTTGACAAAATTTGCGTCTTTTTCGTGGTCTTGACGAAATTTGCGTCTTTTTCGCGGTCTTTTGACGAAATTTGCGTTTTTTTCGCGATCTTTTCATAAAATTTGTGTTCATTTCCTGATCTTTTGACGAAACTTGCGGTTCTTTCACGAACTTTTGAAAAATTTGCGATTATTTTGTGATCTTTTGACGAAATTCGCGGTTTTTTTCGAGTTACAAAATTTGCGGTTATTTTGCGACCTTGTGTCGAAATTAGCGTTTTTTCTGTAATTCTTGGACAAAATTCGAGGTATTTTTATGTTCGAATTTTCAGATTGATGACCGATTTTTTTAATTTTCGGAACCAAATGCCTTACATTTTCGGAAAATTCGGAACAGAATCACCCCTGATATACGGTACATATTATTCTGAGATCGACTTTGTGAAGGTCACCATACGGATCTTTTTATTTGTAGTGAATTTTTTTTTATCTCAGGAAATTATGGAATTCGTTGTTAAAATCGAAATCAATTGTAATGTTTCTGCAAAATTTCCCCAGGTGGTTAAAATTTCCCCCGATCCTAGATCGCCGGATCGGACATATTCTGCACCCCTGAAAAAAAGATGTTTTCTTATAATTCTTCAACGAATTTAGAATATATTTATGTGTTATGAAAATAATATATATTACGTTTTTTTTTTTGTTTTGTTTTGTTTTTTACTCGGTTAGACATTTTCGTTAATTCTTTTGTTAATATTTCTATTATTATTTTGTTAAGACGTGATCTACACAATAGTGTAAGAGATCCTAACCCTAAGGAAAAAGAAAATCGGGTTTCTCTTTTTGTGCGATTTAAAGTCGCGCCTTCACCCACACAATTCTGTGGATAATCCCTTCACGTAACTTGACATAGGAAATGTTTTTTAAATATTTTTTTTTCAATCAAATATGATCCTACTAATTAGGGGAAAACATCAAAACTTTTAAATTCTACCAAAAATCTTGAGGTCTTAAAGGGATAAAGATGATTGTAATAAATATTTATGCACTTAAGGGGGAATCCGGGACACAAAAATCTTAAAATTTTGTAAAAACATTTTATTTCATTAAAAATTTCTCAGTTTTTTCCTGTTTAAAATGACTTTTAAATCATGTATCTATCTTGAATAGAACAATAATTATTAATTTTTTTCGTTTTGGTTAGTTTTCAAAATCTAGCTTTCAAGCAATGGCTGTCATGGAAATGACTTCTTGTAAAAATGCGTTTTTCTTCATGATGGGTTTTTTCAACATTTCTCGTATTTAAATTCTTATAACTCGAGAACCGTTAAAGATAAATGGTTCAAACTTGGAACATGTCCTTTTCAATTGTTTTACTTCAATTTTGATTCAGCATATTTGAAAAAAAATATTTACTTTTAAAAATATGATTTTTTTTTTTTAAGTTGCACCAATGTTTTTGAAATTTTTTCGTTAAATATTTTTAATTTTTTAAAAAATTAATAATTTTTTAATTGCTGAATCCAAATTAAAGCTTATATATTTATGTTTATTTAAATGAAAAGGAAATGAAATTCTATTAATAATATTTCGAGTTATAACGATTTTAAATTACCCCACTTTTTTAAATAAATTTTAAATTTTTAAATAAAGAATATGAGAAGTTTTATCATGTGATTTTGTTTACAAATGATCTGGTTAACAATCACAAAAAAATTCAGAATTACGTACATAAGTAGTTTAATTGGTATTCATTTCAAAATATTCTGAGCATGCCCAATAAGGAGACCTTCCTTGTCAGTTCCAATTCCCCGGAATGACTTAAGATAAGTTCATAAAACTGGTACTGAATAAACAGAAGAGATAAAAATTAATTTAGGAAATTTAAAATAAATGAATTATAAGAAAAGTGTGTGGCCTAAAGAGAAAGATATGTATTAGCTGTTTTATTTCCATTCTAAAAAGAAATCGATAAAACATTCGCTGGATTGTATAACAATTTTCATCATATGAATTATTATTATTATTATTATTATTATTATTTATTTATTTTTATTTATTTATTTATTTATTTATTTATTTATTTTAGAATTTATCCGACTCATTTTCAAGAAAATTGTATTTTTTTAAAAAGAAAAACTGAAAGTGAAAAATATTGAAATAAAATAATGACCAATATTCAATATTTCGCTTTAGATTTTCAGTTTATTAATTCTTCGGATACTCATTCTTAAACATACAAAATTTTATGGCACTTTCTTCAATTTTAAATATTCCCAGTAACTAATTTTTCAAAACATTATCAGCGCATTAATTTTCCGCCTACCCTTTCCATTCGTGACAAGAATGTTAATGACCTCATTTGTCAAATGATCGGGTGTTCATTTCTAAAACGTACTTTCAAAGCATTAAATAAAATGATATGACGCAAACTTTTTAAAAGATTGCAAATTTTCTTAAACATTTTTCAATATTTATTCCATACATAATATTGTGGATTCTATTTCATATTATTAAATCATCATAAAAAGTGTGAGTTTTACATCTTTTGAATAATCCATACGTTAATTGGTGGATAATCAATCATTCTATCTTAAGGCTGTTCTCAACTGCTCTGCTCAACAAGCGCAAAACGTTTTGACACAAATTCATGTTTTAACGGAAAGATATAAAATTGGAAAGCCAGACCATAGAAGCGATTTGGAAGCTAACTGTGTTTTCCATTTTTTGATCAATAAATTACCTATTAAGTTATAAGCGATTTTGATCACGTGACAAACACGTTTTTCGCCCTTCTTTTCCTGGTTATTCTTCTTTCGCGCGGAAATTTGGTTCAAAATGCCCATTTTGACACTATTTTCTGAAAAATCTATTGCGTTCGGGAAAAAAAAAAAAAAAAAAAAAAAAAAAAAAAAAGAGGAGAAAACAGCTCGATTACATAGTTTCTGAACAACAACACCTGCTAGTTTCATGCATTTCCGAACAAAAATAAATTAAAACTTATGTCATAAAGTAGCCATTTTGGATTTGAGAACAACCTTAAAAGACATATTTAAATTAGAAATCCAACGTTTTCATAATTTTTGTTCGATTATAGAGTACTTTAAAAACGAATTCTTATCCAAATAAATCCATATTTAAATCAAAGAATGCATATTAAATTGTTAATTGCGTGTCTAATATGAAATCGTTTTCCAAAGAAGGCTTTTTTTTTTTTTTTTTTTAACCTTATTTTCCTGTCTAAGATTGAAATAAAATAATAGTATTCCTCATTGAAAAACTGCTGAGAATAAAAACTCACACCAATTACCAAATTAACAATTTTATTTATATTTTAATGTCTTAAATTGATAGAAGCATATTTTTAAAAACGCTTGTGACAAAACTCTTAATGGTGTATTAAATTGCCGAAGACACCAATTCTAATTTATACATAACTATTCACAGCAATCGACAATTCAAAACGTGGGACATAAGTTCTTCATTATTATTTTAATACTGAGAGTATAAAAGAAGCCGACTCGTACAATGTCTTCATTTAAATTACGACTATTGTTACTTGCTTAGAGTAAACGTCTTCAAACCAAGAAGATATTCTCGGAACGTTTCTGTTTAAAAGGATTTTAAATTGATCTGCAGTTTGAAATAGAAATATCTGGCAAATACTATGCCAAGTCTTAGTCAACGTTGTATCTGTTATTTTGCTGATTCTCAAGATTGTGATATTTTTTAACGTTGTAACATTGTTTCTCAAATCCCTTTTGAACACAATTATTAAATGATAATAGATCGTAATGCATGAAGTATACACGCATATTTTAAGTAATTAATACATCGTAAATGACTTAACATAAATAATTCAAATATACAAAAAAAAAATACTATTATTCAATGTTTGATATGTAAATTGCAACAGAAATGTCTGCAATATTATGGCCAAGACTTAGTCAACGTTATATCTATATTTTGCTGATTCTCAGGATTATGATATTTTTTAACGCTTCAACATTGTTTCTCGAATCACGTTTGTACACAATTATTAAATGATAACAGATCATAATGTATGTTCGATATACGCATGTTTTAAGTAATTACTGTTATACAGCAGAAACCCTGATACAAACTTTAAAGAAAAACTTTCCTTAGTAACTTTAACTAAATAGAAACTCTTTTGAGTTTCGTATTTCGTAATACCGTATATGTATTTTGCAGCGCACGCTTTTTCCTCCCTTTTTTGCGGTTTCAATGTAGATGCGTCCGCTGCGCTGTGCCTTATCTTCTGTACTTACTCAGTAATGTAGTTTGTGTTACTAATATGTAGAGTCGTTCTTTCGCCCGCTTATAATCTCTAATTTTCGTATTTGCAATTTATATTTTAACCAAGAAAAAAATTAAAATACAGGGCGTCCCAAATGCTCCTGACACATTTTAAAATTCAATTTAAAATCCGGTATATGTCGTTCGTACAGAAGTGCGGTTTGGAGCAAAATGCGTCTCACGATCTAAAGTTTTCTTCAAGCGAATGAAAATAATTAGTTCCAAACTTCGATCATGGATGGCGCCACTTGTCCGCATGTTTGGTTTCAAACATTCTCTATTTCTGATTTTCAAATCAGTTTTGACGCTGTGATACAGAAATGACGACTCTCAGTGAAAAAAGTTTAATGGCGTTGGTTGGTACATCGAGACCACATCGAAACTAATATGAAAATCAGAAAAAACGCATGTGTGAAATAAAAATACGGACAAGTGGCGCCATCTATGATCGAAGTTTGGAACTAGTTATTTTCATTCTCTTGAAGAAAACTTTTCATCGTAAAAATCATTTTACTCCAAAGCATTTTACTCCAGCATGTTACTCCTGCGCGATAATTACTTGATTTTATATTGAATTTTAAAATATGTCAGGGACTTTTGGGTCACTCACTGTAAAAAAAATAAATAAAACAATACGTTAAAATACGAAAATTGTACTGGAAATCGAGACGCCAGTATTATTTCCGTATTTTAACGGAGAATTTTCTCCGTAAATTCCAGAAAAACAAAACTTTTTCTGGCATTTACGGAGAAAATTTTTCCGTTAAAATACGGAAATATTACTGGCGTCTCGATTGCCAGTACAATTTCCGTATTTTAGAGGATTTTTTTCCCCAAGTTTTAACAAAACTGGAGTCTTTCCTTAAAAAGGAAGGTTTTCACACAACGCTCAAGAGAATAAATAATATGTTTAATTAACAACTTTTCTCTTTAAACATAGCTAGGCGGTGCGGTGTGTCGACGTTCTGATGGAATACTCGAATTAGTGGACTAAATGAGCTAAATTACTGACAGTGGATCCAATGATGAAAACAGGTAAGCAATTTTCCTTACCTGTATTTAATCTTTAAATGTGAAGTTTTTAAAATAAACAACAGGTCTTTCCCAATAAAGCACATATATATCAATTACTACATTGGAAATGGCTTAACATAAATAATTAAAAACTACTAAAAAAAATTACTATTACAGTAGACTCTCTCAAATCCGCAACCCTAAAATCCGCACATCATTGCAGATGTAAACAATGAAGCTTTCTGTTCGGATGTAGGGACCAATTCAGACTTTAATTTCTATATCAATTCCGTATGTATTTTAATATGTAATTCTCAATAACATAACTGTATTCCTGGTTTTTCATGAAGGAAGTTTAAATTTATTTCTGAAAAAAAAAAAAAAATCAAGATATTGCTGATATCACTGGTAATTGCAATCTTTTCACCAAATATATTTATGTTTTAATCAAGCTTTTTTTTGGTTATTAAGATTGGCTAAACTTGAAATAAAACTTCCTTACTTTATGATTTTGATGTGAATTGATAGGGTATACCTTTATGGGAAAAGTTTCATTGAATAATTCAAGGAAAATGTATCTCACTTTTATTATGCATATTTAATTATACATGCATTAATTATTTATTTGACCTTTACGTTTAATAATTTAATCATTTTAAAAATTATCTTAATTTTTATTATGTATTTTAGTTAATTATTTTACTATTTTACTATATTGTAAACATTCATTATAATTTCGATTGCATTATTACATTCAAATTACTGTTTAAAAATGTAAACAAAGCAATGATCAGAAATCCGCAAAATTCTAAAATCTGCACCACCTCTGGTCCCAAGATGAGCATATTTGAGGGAGTCTAACGTATTACAATCATTCATTATAATTTTGATTGCATTATTGCATTCAAATTACCGTTTAAAAAATGTGAACAAAGCAATGACCAGAAATCCGCACAACCTCTGGCCCCAAGCTGTGCGGATTTGAACGGGTCTACTGTATTCAATATTTAAAATAATGCTAATAAAAAAGTCGTTTACGGTAACTTCATAAAAGACAATTAATTTTAAATAAAAATATTTGAATAAAAAAATTAAAATATCTGAAAAGAACTCTTATTTAAATAGAAAAAAATACATTTACAAAACAATTATACTTTAATGAATTATATAATAACAAGTAACTCAGTAGAAAAAATTTAACGACTAACGAGCTTACAGAATTACTCAAAATATTCTAAAAAATTATATTATTATTTAAAGTTCAGCAAAATATTTATTAAAAAATCTAGCGATAACAGCTCAATAAAAACAAAATAAGCAAAATACTCAAATCTTTATATAAATGAAGAGAAGCAAGCTTTAAACAAAATTAATAAGAAAAAAACAAAAAAATTCGCTATTTCCACAGAATTTAATTTCGTATTTAAACGCATGTAATTTTTTTATTCATTCGTTGCGGGCATTAATTGAAGTACACGTGTCATTAACCTAATAAACGAATCTGTAGATTAATTAAAAATACCGCCAACTGCTGTTTTTTCTTTTCTTGGAAAATTCCTAAATTCCAACAGAAATTCTTTTATAAAAAATGGTGACAAAAAATTAACGGGATGAATTGGTAGAATAATTTTTTCATTTCCTATTATTTAAAAGTTTTTGACCCGATATTTTATTGAGCAAATATAAATCTCACCTATTTCCAGATTATTCGGGAAAAAAAAGAACTTGTTATGCATCGCTGTATTTATTTAATCACACGTTATACGACGGAGAATTTAAAAATGCAGTACAACAGCGACAGTTTTGTCGAGCCAGATTGTTATGGCTTTCATAAGTTAAAGTTAACCCCTTCGCAATGAGCGTCCTTTACATAATTTTTAATATTTTATCACCGGAATTTCAAAATGGAAAATCTTGTCCAATTAAATTTAGTGATTACACAATCGAAAAATAACTATCAAAACAAATCAATTACTTTCTAAAGGAATTTTACAAGATTGCAAAACAGTTTATAAATGTATTCTTTTATAATGTCATATATCATTTATGAGATTCACCTGTTCTACCAATTTATTACAGACCTTATATTATGCATTACTAAAAGAAGCCTTAGAAATAATCAAAGCGAAATCCGAAATATGTAATGATATGATTCTCGCAACAATTGACAATAGATGGCGACGCATGTTAAAAATAAGGAGAAGTGACCGGGAAAATTTTAAAGGTAATCAACAACTAGCGAAAAATGAGACGAAAAACAATATTAACTGAAGATGGCTCGGTAAGCAGGGTTCGTACGTTTCAAGTACTTTCAAGGACCTTTTATCCGAATTTTCGTAAAGAAATATTTGCCTTATTTCATGAAAGAAAATTTTTATCTTCAGATATACCACCCAGCACTTTAAAAAATTTCTGGTTCAAAATCAACCTAATTGAGCCTGAATCCCATGATGCGTACGAACCCTGGAAAGGAACGTGAAAATATTTGTAAATCATTTTACATTTGTACGGCTATTTTATTTATATTTTAGAGTATGTGTTTTTTAAGCTTTATGACAATTTTCTTTTTGTGTGTATTTTAAATTGCTGTATCTTAGTATATTTTAACGCTAAATAATATAATGTCTGTAATAAACTGGTAGAACAGATTAATCTTCTAATTGTAAAATACTTTAAGGAACTTAAACTACTATTATGTTTCTCAAATAGCAAGTCCCACCACCTTTTTTTCCAGTTTAAAGAAAATAAAGTTTACACTTTGAGCCTGAAAACTGGTGTAAAAATCGAGCCCATCTCACCTTTATTCCATAAGACAAAATTTACTAGTAATCAATTTCACGAGCGGGAATAATCAAGAATTCTGAGCATCCTATACGCCATGTGTAGGAGACGCTCTTCGCAAAGGGTCTAAGAGAAAAAAAAAATGTGTATCTGTGTGTTTGTGGCTTTCTGTTTGTTTGTTGGAAATGGCTAGCAAAATCTGTCGCACGTAGAGATCTGCATATTTGGATCCGGATAGATGAAAACAACTTCGAATGCATCTGGATTTCAGATTTTAAACTTTTTTTGTTAATCTTTCTTTTATTTATACACTTTTTTCCGATAAAATTACATTTCTGAAAATATCATGTTATGATTCCCACTTATAAAAAACATACACTTTGAAAAACGATCTTGTTTCACAAACCTATTATCAAAAGTGATATACTTCTAATTTCTCAGAACAGTAAAAAAAGTCAACTGCAATATCTCAAAACAAAACATCCAAGTTGACTGCAAACATCTTGAAATGTACATCAACACTGCTGTTTGGTCCACTTTACCGATCGTTCCAGCATGGTATCCAAAAAACATTGGATAAATACACCTATTGAGGATATTTTTTTCAAACATTTTTCCAAAAAACTATATTTCTGAAAATAAAATGCGGCTATTCCCTTTTATAAAAAAGAAGAAAAATACACATTTTGAAGAACGATTCTGTTTACCTACCAAATCTTTTAGCAAGAGTGATATACTTCTAATTTCCCAAAATAGTAAAAAAAGGTAATTCGACTATCTCATAACAAAAAAAATCCAAGTTGACTGCAAACATCCCGAAAATGTACATCAACAATGTTCCTTGTCCACTCCATAGGATCAAGAGCCTCTTTATCCTATCAGCATTGTATACCGAGCACATTGATAAATACATCTAATAAGGATACTTTACAAAAATTACATTTCTGAAAAAAAAAAAATGTGGCCATTCCCATTTATAAAAAATAAGAAAAATACACATTTTGAAGAACGATTCCGTTTACCAAACCTATTAGCAAAAGTGATATACTTCTAATTTCCCAAAATAGTAAAAAAAGACATTTCTACTAATTCACAACAAAAAGATCCAAGTTGTCTGCAAATATCTCGAAATGTACATCAACACTGCTGCTTGTCCACTCCACAGGATCAAGAGCCTCTTTATCCTATCAGCATTGTATCCCGAGCACTTTGATAAAAACATCTACTAAGGATATCTTATAAAAATTACATTTCTGAAAATAAAATGTTTCCATTCCCATTTATAAAAAAGAAGGAAAATACACATTTTGAAGAACGATTCCGTTTACCAAACCTATTAGCAAAAGTGGTATACTTCTAATTTCCCAAAATAGTTTTTATTTATTTTTTTTTTTTTAAATGGCAATTCCACTACAGCAAAAATACCCAAGTTGACTGCAAACATCCCGAAATGCTCTTTGGTCCACTCGACAGGATTAAAAACGCCTTTATCCTATCAGCATGGTATCCTAAGCGCATTAAGCAATACACCTAAGGGCATTTTATAAAAACTCCCCCCCCCCCCCACCCCAAAAAAAAAAAAAAAAAAAAAATACATCTCTGAAAATAAAATTTAGGCATTCCCATTTATAAAAAAGAAGAAAAATACACATTTTGAAGAACGATTCTGTTTACCAAACCTATTAGCAAAAGTGGTATATACTTCTAATTTCCCAAAATAGTAAAAAAAGGCAATTCCACTATCTCACAACAAAAAGATCCAAGTTGACTGCAAACATCCCGAAAATGTACATCAACACTGCTCTTTGGTCCACTCCACAGGATTAAGAATACCTTTATCGTTCCAGCATCATCTCCAGAGCACATCGATAACACGAAAAAAGGAAATTCTTATTCATTGTTCTTTTGTTCAGAAAGTGTGGACCCCATTGTACTCGAACAAAAGCACTATTCCACCAAAAATCGTTCTGATACCCTCTTTTCCATTTCTTTTCGGCTGTTATCTCTTTTGTTGAGAAACTTGGGATAGGTAGAGAAAAAAAAGAAATCTGGCAGCCGTTCTTTAAATTTGATTAATTTGGAAGATTCTTATCCATTGAGAAGATGCAATTAAATTAAAATAATTCTCACATAATAAAGGAGTAATTAGTGCGAGTAGAATATCGTTTGACAAAAGACCAGTATTTTGGATACTGGTGTGGATTTATCGACAATCTTCAGATAAAATTAGATTTCCTTACAAAAGATATTAAGATACGTGATGTATAAAAGACCCAATTGAATTTCGAAAATTTATCGCAGTTATTTTTAAAAACATTTTATTGGCTGCGTGACGAAAGAAATGCGAAAATATCTTAAAAAAATAAGTGAGCAGCGTTCCGTGACACAGCATTTTATTTTAAATGCAGTATAACCTTACGGAACATTTCCATGGTTCCGAAGCAAAAAATACCACACAGTTATAACTGTTAAGACTTACGTCTGTCTAAAACGGAAATGTTTTCACAGGTTTCAGACTACATGCCTATAAAATAGATGCTGATATGTCATTATACATTACCATAAAATATTATGTGTAAGGCAGGGGTCGTACGCTTCGGGCAATTTTTCAGGACAAATATCAGTATTTTTTTTTTTTTTTTTTTTTTAATAGAAAAATAAATCTAAGTTAAACGCACGAAATTTAGCCGTATCTAAAAAGATATTTTCAAAAAAAAAAAAAAAACTGGTATCGAAAAATTTATTGGTCGCAAAATTTCAGGACAAATACGACGCCTGGTGTAAGGATAAAAGGTACTACTTGACTATCCCGTCGATCAAAAACTGGACCAAAAAATAGAGCTAAACTAAATGATTAAATGCCAATAATGGCGGATCGTAAATGTCATATTCATCTGACATTAAACACGTTACACACGTTTATTACACCCAGAAGTGATTTTTATTTCGATCTTTTATTTGTATTTTTAATAATGTTATACTAATTTATTTGATCTTCCGTTATTTAAAATAAAAAGTAGGTCAATTTGTATACACTGGCCTCCAAAAATTAAGGTACAGGGACATGATGCTTTCGATTGCACACGTTTTGTCGAATATCTACTAACATTATTGGCGAATTGTTCTTGAACTTCTAGGATGTAAAGAACATGTTTGATTTTATATTTCTCTGTGAAGATTTATCGAGGGGTACAATTAGAGGGCTAATAATAAATTTAATAATACAATAATATTTGCGATCACCTATGTAACAGAAAAGGCTGGAAATGGTTTGTCACTGTGGTAAATGACTATTTGGGTCCTGTTCAACGTTTGTGTGCATTTGTGTAAGCATAGCACTCATATTCGTGAAGATATTATTGTGTCTGTGAAAAATTGAAGAGTTTTTTGTTTATAGCATACAGAGTTTTCAGTAGATTGCGTCTAACATGTAAAGTGCAATATGCGAATGTTTTTTAAAGATTCGAAATCTAAAGAGGTTAAATACAAAAGAAACGTTCTAAAATCACGGTTTCATCATGATTTTAGGGGAACTATTCTAGCAAAGATCTCAACAAACTCAAGTAACGAACCTCAACATCACACGTCATTTTCGATATATTTAACACGTTATAGTTTATTAAAGTTTTCAATTTTGTTGGAAGATATAAAAATTCAATGCTTTTATTCTTAAAATTGTTAGTTTATTAGAAAGCTTATCCTTCAAAAAAAAAAAAAAGGGTTTGGGAAATCTGCATCCTCTAGGTTCCTAGCGTACCCCTTGAAAATAAAAAGTAAGGGGACGTTTCAGATAAAATAAAAAAAGTGAGGGTACGCCGTCCGCCCGCGTTCTCCCTCGACTGCACCACTGTTATGAGCCTTTAAGCGCACTGTTTTTACTTTTAGCACATATAATTTTATTTGAATGAAAATAAATGATTTTCTTATGCGATAATTGTATAACATTTTTCTGTTACTAAATAATAGACATTTGATCCAAGTACCTTAAATAAGCATTAGTTCTCGTTTAAAAAAATTTTTAAACTAAAGATTCATTTTTTTATTATTATTATTTTGCATGAAATACAGAGTCGCCTCGAAAATTCTGCATCAAAGTCATATCCTCTCCCTCCCCTCTTTTTTTTTTTTTTGTGCACTTCCGATTTACGGAATAAAGAAAAATAGCAATAGTTTAAGAATTAAAAATTTCGAGATCTAAACCAATGGATTAGCGGACAGCGCGATCGCTGACGCTGTGCTAAATAGAACCGCCGACAACACTGGTAGCAGCTTAGAGGAATGAAGACCGGAAGCCGGCAGAAGAAATGGTGTCATTGGAAAAAACGCTTAAATTTGATTGGAAAATTACTATCTGCTTTAGCGAAACAGGACTGCACGTCCGAAATCGATATTCTTCACCTATATAAAATCCAAGAAAATCTTGTTAAAGAATAGCCGTAAAAAATTGAGATAAATAAAAATGACACCGATGTTTCGGAAATTACACGAGAAGAAATGACTTCACTGTTTATTCGATTTTTTTTTTTTTTTTTTTTTTTTTTTGGCAACATAGAAAATATCCATAAAGTAATTTTTTTTTTTAATATTTAATTTTCTCACATATGTGTTATATCTTTCATCCCGATAAAAATTGTATTTTAAAATCATATAAATCTAATAAAAATACTCTATACGGTAAATTTAGACATAATTCTTTCAAAATTTAAGTTGGAGTTTGTGTATTTTGTGAATTTATGTATTTCTCACATAATTCACGCTTGGATATGAATTAAATTATGAATACGGGTACCATTAAGAATATCGAATTCTGATATTCTTTCAGAAATCCGCCTTAGTCTCATTCCCGACGATGCCGGATTATCGAGATTATACTGTATCACTAAAATTAATTTTACTTTATTTATTTATATTTTTATGGCATTAATTTATTTTTATTTTGTTTGAACTACATTTTTAATTGTCTTCACATATTACAGAAAGTAAAAACATTAATACACTTCAACTTACTGTTTTAATAAGCACTTCTAGATTTATGCATAGTAGTAGTACTTCATTTTCCTGCACGTACTGTGCAAGTCTTTGTTCGTTTTATTTTTATTAAATATTCTTTAAATTTCAACATTAACTAAATGACTTAATAAACTTTTATGCAAGGCCCATTTCATAAAAAATATGGCTTAATATCTCATTTTTTATTTGAATTTCGCTTTCTCTTTTGCTAAATTGTTTAGTTGAATTAATTAGCCTATTCTCTCTTTTTTTTTTTCTTTTCTAACTGTTCAACAAAATTAATGAGCCTCTTTATTGGCTTAGGCAATGTTTAAATGCACTTCTACATTATTATTTTAATTGCTACAGCAAATTTGTACATAATTCTTTCGAAATTTAAGGAGTTTCATTTGTTCTAAAGGAAGAGGGCACTAGAGAATATAAAAGAAGAATTTAGTTTCCCAAGCCGATTTTCTTCAAGCAGTGTAATTATTCAAATGTAAATAAGTGCGAGTAGTAAGTCAAAATTACATCCATTACTAATCATATCATAATATTAAAATATTTATTTGCTTAAAAGACGTTATACAAACATTAAAAGTAAATTAAAAATCTATATTTACATGTTTCATCTCATTTTCTGAGTCGTTGTCAGAATGTATAATAGAAAATTACAAATGCATATGAAAAATTGAAAAAAATCATCGAAAATAAACAAGTAATCATATAACGCGCCCTACATTTTCGCGATTACTCAAGTTCCCTCTATGTCGCGATGCCGTAATTTTTCCAACCATTCAACCCATAAATTCGAGATACGAAAAGATAATGCATCGTTACAAACTCCTGAACCTCTTAAATAAATTTCAATGAACTCTCTTATAAATAATTGTAAATAAAAATTACTAAAATTGATCCTATTAATAGAGATGACCTCTCACGAGTTTATATGATTCCATTCATTAGGGAGGGAGGAATCAAAAATCATTATACAGGTATACGTATAACCCAACGAAAATTCAATATCAGATGTAAAGAACATATAGCGGACAGAAAATACAATAGAGGTAATACTGCTTTATCCCGGCTAAATCAAATAGAGAACATTAACATACTTTTTAACGAGAGTAAAATAATCTACAGATCTAATTTTTATTTACAAATATTCATAAGACAGTCCATTGAAATTTATTTAAGAGGTTCAGGAGTTTGAAACGATGCATTATCTTTTCGTATTTCGAATTTATGGGTTGAATGGTTGGAAAAATTAAGGCATCGCGACATAGAGGGAGCACGAGCAATCGCGAAAATGTCGGACGCGTTATACGATTACTTGTTTATTTTCGATGATTTTTTCCATTTTTCATATGCATTTGTAATTTTCTGTTATACATTCTGACAACGACTCATAAAATGAGTTGAAACACGTAAATATAGATTTTTAATTTAGTTTTAATGTTTTTATAACGTCTTTAAAGCAAATAAATATTTTAATATTATGATATGAGTGTAATTATTATTTTACTAAATGCTTACTTTATAAAATTTTAAGGGTCTCAGGACTCTTAAAATTGGAAAAAATGAACAAAAAGAAACCATTTTCTTCATTTAATATATGATTTTAAAATACAATTTTTATCGGGATGAAAGATATAAGTACTATGTTCTTTCATTTGATGAATTTAAAAAATTGCAAGATGCAGAATTAGAATTTACAGGGGGCTCCAAACTGTCAAACATTTGACGAGCAGAAAATTGGTATAACAGCTTACGCGCAGGATTACGAAATAAATATTGTGACTAGAGAGAAAATTTCGATGCCTACTTATAGTTCAGATTGTAATAATTACCCTGAACCTAAATAAATTTGTATTTAAAGCATTTTTATATTAATACAAAGTTGTATTTAGGTAATACAAAATTTTGAAAATTTCAACTGTATAATAACCTAAAAAAAATATTTTTTTCATATACGGACTAACATTAAACTTATGTTTTGAAAATTTCATGAAAAGATATTCATAAGTTTTTGAGATATCCTGTGCGTTAAGCCTAAAAACGTCATTTGGAGAAAAATGACTTAAAAGTTTCCGCTTCAGCTATTGAGCAGATATAATTCTAAAACCTATAACTTCTGTTCTAATGGGAATTGCATGGAAACAATTATATCAAAAATTTCAGAAAAGATGGGAGTTTAACATCTAAAAAAATTAAAAATTCGAAATTTTTGAATATTTAAGAGTCTTGGGACCTCTTAAGGGATGTGAAAAGCCTTCTGAATGTTATAATAAGTTTTTAATATTCAATTCTTCTCAGTATGTAACATTTCTTTTTTTTTCTTTCTTTCTCCCCCCCCCCCTTTTTTTAAAGCTGATGAATATAAATTGAGGGATTATACAATATTAAATAAATAAATAAATAAATAATCCTGTAATAGTGATAGAAAAAACTGTCGGCTGATATAGCACTTTTTAAGTGCTACTTTAAGCTGTCTATTTTTACTGTCTATTTTAAGCAGAAAATGTTTATTTTTTAACCACAAATACGGTGTATGAACATAAATAAAGAAAAGTCCGAAAAAAAAATAGCATCCCCCCCCCCCTTTAAATTAAATAATTTTTTACTGCTATCCCTGTTTACATTTTTTTTTCTACAGTGCAGTTTTCATTTCAACTGAAATGACATTTATCTCTGGGGATTTTTTTGGACTAATATAATATCTATAAAAGCTATTCTATTCTTACTGAACGGCTTTCCAAAGTATAATTATGAATGTCAACATTCTAACTCTAACAGACACACACACACGCAAATATATAGCACAACTAAATCGTTATTTATATTTACAAATTGTTATTATTATTATTATTTTATCTTTCTTTAAATCAGAAAAATTATGGTCTTTTACAATAAATCATAATTTGCAAAATTTTTATTCACAAAAAGCAATTACATAAGCATTAAGCATTCTAAAGCTTATTTTGAAAAGGAAACCAAAATATATTTATGAATATCAACATTCTAAGCCTAACAGACACACACACACACACACACACACACACACACACACACACACCAATATATAGCATAACTAAATCGTTATTTATATTTGCACATTGTTATTATTGTTATTATTATTTATTATTTTTTTTTATCTTTCTTTAAATCATAAAAATTATGGTCTTTTACAATAAATCATAATTTGCTAATTTTTATTCACAAAAAGCAATTACATAAGCATTAAACCATCAGTCAATTTCTAAAGCCTATTTTGAAAAGAAAATTCCGAATTAGCTTTTCCGATTGAAAGAACAAACATAGCAGATTATCTTTAAAACAGATTTTAATCTGGCAACGGCAAAAAGAAAACAGTAAAATAATTAAAAACTCGTTTTCATAAAGTGCCAACAATTTTCTGTATTTATTTGTTTGTGGCGAAAAAGGGGGAAAAAAGAGTAAACAAAGGGAGAAAATTATTTAAATTTAATTTATTTCGAAGATTTTAATCACTCTGGGAAGATTACAATTAAATTTGCATAATTACCAGTTAGCAAAGGCTAATTAATGAGAAAGAATAAAAAATGGTTTAAATATACAAGCGTGAAATACTAATTAGCCAAAAAATAACTGATTTGTTATAATCGAATTGCTGTATCGCGTTGCATGTACCAGAATATTAAGACATATGAGGGGCTTACAGCCAGGGCTTAATTTGTGCCGGAGCCCAGCTCCGGTACTTCTCTGCTTTTAGTGAATATTTAAATATTGGTCGGAATTCACCGGAGCTCATAAATGCAGGGCTCCGGAGCCCCATGCAATAGTGCTTCCGAAAAACCAATACCTAAATTACTCTTTCCTTTCCTCCTCATCTCCAAGCTTTTGCATTCTTTTTTATCAAAACACTTATATGTCACGTAATGAGTCACATACGAAGGAGATTGAGATAAAACGGACTCAGTTTTTATATTAGTGTTTGGGCTTGGACTGACTCAAGCTCAATTTGTCTTACATTCAAAATTTTATTTATGCATGCATAAAAAAAAAAAAAAAAAAAAAAAAAACTTTTACTCCTTCAAAATACATATTATATTCTATTTGAAATCATTTTAATACTATTTTGATCAAAATGAAGGTAAAACAAAAATTGTGTTTTTCTATTCTAGTGATATTTGCCGATTTATGCCTATCATTGATGGCTGCGACGTGCTGATACGGCACCACTCAATAGACTGAACAATGAATTTGCTTTCAGTTCGGCTTTCTTTTGTGACTTTAGGATAGTTTTTAACTGGCTGCTTTTTTATTATTTAGATATCTAACCTGAAAATAATATTTCTATTTTTAACCAACAAGCATCAGCTTGATATATATATATATATATATATATATTTTTTTTAATTGCGTACGAGTATAAAAATCACGTTAGGGAATTTTCTATTTATTTTGTATAATGAACGCTGCCCATGCTAAGGTGTGCTCTGCACATTTACGAAGTCATCTTCATTTGTATGTAGATATAACTGCAATGTACTGTTACTCTGATAGAAAGCACACTGTAAAAAAAAATCTTAAAACAACAGAAAAAAATCTTCGAATTCTGACAGTAAAAATTACGTTAACAGACTTCTTATGTCATTCCATCCTCATATCGCTTATTTTCATGTTAAACAACAAAAAATTCTGTTTTCTTTGCCATCAGTTTCCACTGCGACAGGATAATATGTTGGATAACAGAAAAACGGGAGGTCACCCCCTATGACGTCTAAAAGGTCACTTAGAATGACCAATAAGCATTGGTTATCATACCCACGCTAACGCGTCTCTTCTAACGTGAAATATTTGAGTGTCTTGTCTCTTGTGTACTGTTGAAAATGGCAGTTCGTTCAATAAAGCAGTTGATCTAATTGAAAAAGAATAATATATAAAGAATTTTTAACAGAAAATTAAGAATCATTTTCACAATTGAAACCGGCGACGCACACCTTTGACATCAGAACCGCTTTCTTCAATGATTAGGATTTACAGTTCGAATACTAGAAAACAAACATAGCAAAAGGTATGTTTTCATCCTTCTTTTAAATGTGTAACAATGTTTTTCCGAAACGTAACAATATGTATGAAAAATACTTCCTATTTGCTAAAAATCTTAATTAAGCAATACTACTTATTATTATTATTATTATTTTATAATGTATGATTTACTTAAATTATTAGTATTATTTTATACTTCATTTATTTATGCACATTAGTAACTTAGTTGATCTAATTCTGTTAATAGCTGGAGATTATTTTTTGATCGGTTGTTTATTTTAAGTTATTTAAATAATCTTATGTTTATGATTAGTTTACAAATCTTGAATTTTTACGTAGCTGTAGAATGGTTACTTATTATATTTAACTTTTTTATGACTAAGAGTTTAATTTTACTTCATATGTATTAGTTCAGAAATTTTGATTGAGATTTTAAATTAATTTTGTCATCAATTGACACACGTGATTAGTTTTGGAGTGATAGTTTTAATAATAAACACGGAGTAGCTGCATTAATTATTATAGTTATAGATAACTGTTATTTTCGTTTAACATTAACCAGAATAATATTTATTAGATCTGACGCTGTTCATATATTTTTATTGCTTAAATATATCACATTTCCTACTATTTACTATGTTGTTTAAAATGGAGTGGTTGATATTTTGTTTAATCGTTCCATATGTTGATTCTGAAGATTTTTTTTTTTTTTTTTTTTTTTAGTACAATCTTAGAGTTACCTGTAGTGGTTTAGTTAAAATTTGTAAATTTTATTCACTCCATTTAATGAAATAAATTTTGAGCTACAATTGTGTCTATTATTTTGAAAATAATTCCTATTTACGCTTTAACCATTCATTTTATAGAATCAGCAAGTTTAATTTTGTTTAACATTTTAATTTAAATTATATTGTAATATTTTTTCTTATTTAGTTGATGATCATTTACTTTATACGGAAAAACATTGTAAATTGTTAAGAAGGATGAGAACTCATTTTATCACTTTAGCTGAAATGAAATATTTTTTTTACGGTGATGTTTATATATATAGTGGCTCTTCTTTTTCATTTCTCATCTTTGATCATAGCTGTCAACTTTTACTCATTTATACAAAGCTTTCTATTCGAAAAAATTATAAAAATTGGCAGGCTATTATTTACATAATTAACCAAAGTCACTGATTTAACCTAATCAATTTTCAAAAATATTGCACGAATAAATATTAAAGTTCTTTTAATTACAAATCACATTCAATACATATATTTATTTTATTAATAAATATTTGTATGAGGGAGGGGGGAGTTACCTTACATCGTATATATATTTTTATTATTATTCTGGGGGGGGGGGGGGGAGTTTAAGATACATTCTTTCACTTATTCCAGTCTTTTATGTACTTAATTTACAAATCTATATAAATTCAACTGTTTAAATATTTTATTGCGAATAAGCTATTTAAATTAATTTTATAAAAGTTTGGATGAGAAATTCCTATAAATATTTATTATTATTAATATAAACAAATCTATCGGTAAATAGAAATTTCCCGTGTACCTAACCTATAATACGCGATTCTTCTGTTAAATAGAACCTCCCCCCCCCTCGCCAACAGGAATCGACCTACAGATTTTGACTGTTGGGAAAAGCGTCAATTGTCAACACGAAGTGCCTGTATGAGTACGTATTTCTTTCGTCTGATAACGCATTCGTTCGTTAACAGATATTTTCTGAAAACAAATAGTTTCTGGCAACTTTTTGCTGCCAGAAAGTTTCTGTTGTTTTACAAAAATATTTTTAACAGTGCAATCGAGCAGTATTTCCCCTTTTTCTATAAAAGCATCGAATCATTCCGATAATGGTGTCAAATTTTTAATTTAATGGCATTTTCAGGGACTCACCATAAAATATTGTTATGTGGAAAGGAATCGATTAAAGTTTATGATATGCACCTTTTATAGGAAATTGAAAAAGATTTTTCCATTCTTCATCATATAAATATTAATTTCTGTAAATTTCACGCATTTTTTAATAAAAATGCATAACTGCGAACTATCCCTTTTTTGTGTTAACACTATTCCCGAATCATAATCCTTACCATATTTAATCATAGAATTCTGCAATTAGGCACACACTAAAATTAGGCAAATATTGCTATTAGAAAGGAGTGATAACTAAAAAGTTCAATAATTGACTGAAAAAAAAGCAAATCATTCCTTTATTATATTCTGTTTGGAAACTGTTTGATAATCTATGCCTAATGCATGGCTTTTCGTTCTTGTTTTATTTAACTTTAACGAGGATTATCGTTTTTCAATAAAAAAAGAAAGCAGAAATTTGTATTAACTTTAATTCTAATTGACGATTTACAAGCCTTAAAAAAAATTAAATGCAAATTTGACCATTATTTTCTATTTATTTTCAAAAATATATAAATAAATAAGAGGTCTTTAACCTACTAAAAAATCGTTTCTTCCAAAAAAAAAAAAAAAAAAAAAAAAAAAGGAAAAAACAAAAATCTACGTAATGTGTCTCTGTTACACTGATATATATTTTTCATTTTAATCAGCGGAGGGGAGGGGGGGGGGGACTCAACTCAAAAGAAATATACTTTGGGCAACACGATAACATTAACTTTAGTAAACGGTCCATTTGACATTTTTACTGCAGACATTACAACAAAATAATGTAAAAAGAAAACATTACCTTCTTTCCTGTTTTCGATATCATTTCTCAGAGTAAAGTTATTTCTTATGAGAGTTTTTAATCTTTTTAAAGCTCGTGAATATGAAATAGAAAATAATAAAAAAAAATATCTACTGATGGCGTTACATTTTCTTTCTTTCTGTATCTTTATTGATTTTGGACTTAGGCCGTTAGAAAGGGAAAAGTTAAGAACGACTATTGAAATTTCTAGGATATTATGGGGTATGGCTTTTCAGCGGGAGTATAACATTTGGATCTATTCCAAAAAAGAAACGTAGAAAGTTTTTAATTGTTTTTGAAAGTAATATACGGGAAAGATTCTGCAAAACATTTGTAAAATATGATGTATAATTTTGCCAATAGAATGTATCGAAGAAGTTATAGTTTTTATTCAGTTATTTTCTGGAAAGACTATATGTTGTGTTTATACGTGGATAATATAATGTTTTACCTCTTTTTTTATTGAACATATTAAGTTGAAATTATCTATAATCGCATAATTTGTATGACAATAGATTTGTTTTAGATGTTGTTAGTATATATTTTCACTTGAAAAAAAGAAAATGTTCATTTTTTTATTTTTTGTTTATACAGGGTGATTAAAAACATAGATTAACATCCAAGATCGGACATTCCCATAGAGCGTAATGGTAATGCGATTGCGATTGTAGCGCCCTTAGTGACAATGGGGAAGAAACTCCACATCCTTGTAGTATGCTTATTATTGAGTATCTACCTTATTGTGATCTTTCTTTTTTTAATGTTGCATGTTTACGTTTTGATAGAATCTTACACCGATACATGAACATAGAATAGACATTCTATTTTATATATCTAATATCTATTCTATGTTCATCGAGATGTTCATGCACGGATATATGTTTTTTTTTTTTTTTTTTTTTTTTTTTTTTTTTTTTTTTTTTTTTTTACATGATTAGTAAACGGTTTTAAGTGCAACGAATACTAGGTAAATATTTCGTCTTGAATGCTATATATCAAAAGCAATGGTGTAACATAAAAATATACGAAATGTTGAACTCTACAAGTCCCAGAAAATTTCATAATTATTCCCCTTTGGCAGGAAAATTTTTATAGCCCGTGTTTTATAAATTTATGAAGTTTAACGTATTAAACAATCGTTACAATAATCTTTTAAAATTTATGCATTTTCACTTCCTTACAGATAAAATAAAAATATTGTTTTTAATGTAAATAACGTACAATCAATTCAATAATGTTTATAATATTAACATATAAGAAATAATAATAATAATAATAATATTACAGATAGGGAAAAATTCCTTTCGACAAATTTTTAGAATTGTATAAATCTAAAAGTTAAAAATAAATAGAGGTACTGACATTACACTCAATAAAATTTTATTCGATATGAATAAATTGACACAATACCCGAATTTGATTTTTTACAATTTAATCTTATAAACTTACATATTTGCATTCTTAACAGAATTTTCTGGCGGCTTTCTTTTATATTATTAGTCTAATTATCATTTTGTAAGTTAAAAATGAACAATACAAGTACGGTAAAAAAAAAAAAAAAAGCAGCTAAATAAATAAAGCAAGCATGAATAGAATATCGTCTGACACCAACTTCGTTTTAGGAACGAATATATATTCAAACCATAGAGGATAAACATATTTCTTCAACATAGGTAAATTTCGGAGGTTTGTTAGTTCTTCCCCCTTGCCGATAGTAACGCTAGTACTGTTGCCATTACAGATTTTGCTGTAAATGTCCCATCTTGGTCCTTAATCTATGATTAGGTGAGAATTTCTATCAAAAGTTTCATTATAATATACAGTGGAATTTCCCTTTATCGAAGTCTCTATTTAACAAATTTTTCTACTTAACGAAATTTTCTGCGGAACCTTGACTTTGGACACCATTAACATGTAAATTAATCCCCATATTACGAAAAATATATTCTATATAACGAAGTTTATTCCACTTTCGTGCGTGTACAGCATTCAAACGGAGAGGTTGCTGTTCCGATGCATGTATGAATTTATTTACGCGGATTGTATGAAAATGAAATTATTTATTTATTTAATCATTTCCATTCTTCTTGGTGCTAAACGAAACATTTTTTTTTTCACACTAAGATAAAAAATAAACACTTGTTATCGCCACTCTCTCACATAGACACTCTATAGCTGACAATGGGGGGAAGTCCAAGGGGATTCCAGTTTCGCAAAAATGTTACAGATGAATTGTTCGGATACGCGAAAATTTTAATGAAGAGCGTATTTTATTTTATTTTTATTTTTTTAATGCATAAGAGATCTGTAGAAAGTAATATTACAGACTGTTTTAAAGTTAAGGATCTGCAACACTGAGAAAAAAGAGAAAAGGTTCAGTTTTTGTTTACCTCTCTTTATTATGGGTTTTTTTAGACATTATTCTAGTTAAATTTTTCTCATATGGCTACATTAAATAAAAAAATTTACTCCCGAATTAAAATACATTTCCTCAATATTTCCGTGTTATGTATATTTTTCATTTTACGTGTATTTTATTAAACGAATTTCATGAATTTAAGTTTATTTCTATTTAACGAATTTTCTGCATAACGAAGTGTTATTAGTGTAACGATGAGACTTCGTTAAATAGAAGTTTCACTGTACTTCAGTTTTCTGAAAGTTATTATCGTCAATCCAAATTGAGTTGGGGTCAAATTGAGTCACAAACACCCTGTATTTGTGACGAAATAAGTGGTTCGCGACCCTACGTTTCAAAGTGATTTTTCATCTTTGTTGTATGCCTGATTTGCCATGTCATTTTGTAAACTTTTTTTTGAATCACCCTGTATATTTCTCCATCTCTATAGCATTTTATCTTTAAAAATAGCTGGGTCTGCCAAAAATGTTACAATTTTTTTAAGGCGGTCTCTAAAAAATATATTATTTTGTGAACTCTCCCGCTCATAAAATTTGAGAAAAATTATTCTTTGAATTAAAATAATCATAAAATATATAATGTGAACATTAAAAAGGTCCACAATCTTACTTAAATATCGACTAATGTAATGAAAAAGATGTTACAAATGAGAAAGACGTTAAAAATTACAGATGTTAAAATAAACATTTTATTTAAAACTTCTTAGTACTTTCAAGCTTTCCAAGATCATCTTCAGAGAATATTTTAATAACTAAATGTTGTTTATTTACACAAATACGTCACTTTGTTTTGAAAATGAGAGAGCCAATAATTACTAGAGTTGAAAGTAAAAGTAGACGTAGCAGTTTTTTGGATTGAATTTAATTAGAGGAAATATATATTATTATTATTAATTGCAGTTCCATTTATTTTATGATATCACTCTGTTTCTCACGTCACTTTCCATGGGTAAAAGAAAATATTTAACTTCTGTACTTTAAATTTTAATACGTCACTTTGCTCAGGTTTTCAGGATTTATTTTCAGGATATTGAACCACAAACTGGTGATATTGTACGTAGAGGTCTGCACGGGCCGGAATTTCCAGGCCCGGGCCCGGCCCGAACGAAAGCTATCTTGGCCCGGACCGGCCCGGCCCGGTGTAAAAATTGGAAGTTCGGCCCGAGCCTGGCCCGGACCGTTTGCATTTTTACAGTTCTCGGCCAGGCCCGTACAAAAATTAGTGAAAACAGGCCCGGCCCGGCCCGACACAATTTCTACAAAAAAAAAAAAAAAATCCGTTTTTTCTCAACATACAATTAAGATTCTTTTAATGAATACTACATACATATTTATGGGAACATTTTACAGTATATTTTACATTACTATGATGTTCGCAAAACAGAGAACACACAATAGTAAACATTAACGATTACTTACAGTGTTTTAGTCATCGTGTCTACAGACATTTCAAAATGGAAATAAGGATTCATTAAAAGATTAATGTAATTCAGAATAAAGGATTAAAAACATAACTTTTGAAGCTGTATAATAAAAAGTAGATTTGTGAAAATATTTCTCTCATTTTTAAGGCTTTTCTCAAATCCAAAGGAGCTACATTTCGACACATTTATGAATTCTTTTCTTTTCGAAAACGCGTAAGATTGGCAGGTATTCTTAGTCAGAAGCTATGTAAATGTCTTTTTTTTTTCATAGATAAAAGCAATATATCTTTCTGAAAATACTTTCAAAGTTAGCGTTTTGAATCGAATTTCCGGAAGCGATAGCACAGGAAAGGAGAAAAACGTACAGTCACGTGACAGGAATCTCTGTTATCTCTGTAAGTTATTTATCAAATATGGAAAAAGCTATTCGTTTCCAAATGCCTTCAATAGGCAGGCCTGTCAATTTTATGCATTTATAGTTAAAAATTTTGTCAGAAAATGTGTCTGAAAGCTTCGCATTGTTGAGCAGTGAATATGAGAACCACCTTAAGGTATATTTCCAAAGATACTGTTAAGAGAAGTTCATTATCACTATTAATACTACAAAACACAATGACTGTTCTACATCCTGAGATCGATTAAGACCAGTTCCGTCCCGGCACGAGTCTGCTGAAAAAAAATTAAACATCTTGTAGCTGTGCGATGCCGATCTCTACGATGGACATGTTACATTTCTGTATTGATGTTGTTAAACTCGCATCAGCTCGTGACGCACATTTATACTTCTCGAGAAAATCATATTCATTGAAAATGGCTCGTATTTTATCTGCTTCGCTTAAATTCTTATATCGGGCCGATAGGCCCGATTAATTTTTTTGCCGGCCCGGCCCGTTTATTTTGTCTGTCGGCCCGGCCCGTTGAAAAAAATTGCCCTAATTCTGCCGGCCCGGCCCGTTTGAAAATTCGCCTTCATTCCGCCGGCCCGGCCCGCGGGCCGGGCCGTGTACGGGCCTCGGGTAAAGCCCGGGCCCGTGCAGACCTCTAATTGTACGATAGGGCGTCGTTACATGCTTGATTGTTTTTACATGGGATTTCTATTGATTCTCTTACAGTGGATGCGCAATAATTGGATGTTAGGAATATGATTTTTGTCTGATCAAAATCTAATGCGATATTCTGATTGAAATTTAAACGAGAGAGAGCTGTGGATTGACGAGAAAATTTATGTCTGTTTTATGTTCTTTTATTCTTCCTTTGAGTTTTCTTTTGGTTATTCCGATGTACTCCATTAGTCTATTGCTGTCAGTTCTAAAAGGAATGTTATATACACCAGCTAATTCATCCTTCGGTGCTGGATCTATTTTCGTACAAATTAACTCTTTTAATTTTCTTGATGGACAAGCCATTAAATTACTGAAACACACTATAAATTTAATAGGATGAATTAGCTGGTGTATATACCATTCCTTTTAGAACTGACAGCAATAGACTAATGGAGTACATCGGATGACCAAAAGAAAACTCAAAGAAAGAATAAAAGAACATAAAGCAGACATAAAATTTTGTCGTCAATTCACAGCTCTCTCTCGTTTAAATTTCAATGAAAATATCGGAATAGATTTTGATCAGGCAAAAATCATATTCCCAACATCCAATTATTACGCATCCACTATAAGCGAATCAATAGAAATCCTATGTAAAAACAATCAAGTATGTAACGACGCCCTATCGTACAATATCCCCAGTTTGTGGTTCAATATCCTGAAAACATGAACAAGGTAACGTATTAAAATTTAAAGTACAGAAGTTAAATATTTTCTTCTACCCATGGAAAGTGACGTATGAGAAACAGAGTGATGCCATAAAATAAATGGAACTGCAATTAATTATAATGATATATATTTCCTCTAATTAAATCCAAACCAAAAAACTGCTACTGCTACTTCTACTTTCAACTCTAGTAATTATTGGCTCTCTCATTTTCAAAACAAAGTGACGTATTTTTGTAAATAAACAACATTTAGTTATTAAGATATTCTCTGATGATGAGCCTGTGAGGCTTGAAAGTACTAAGAAGTTTTAAATAAAATGTATATTTCAAACTTGTAACAACTTTTTCATTACATTAGTCGCCTTTTAAGTAAGATTGTAGACCTTTTTAATGTTCACATTATATGTTTTATATTATATGAACTTTAAAAGTTTGCTGTTTTACTTAAAAAGTGACTAAAAATAATAGAAGAGATGTTACAAGTTAAAAATATGCATTTTATTTAAAACTTCATAGAGCTTTCAAGCTTTTCCAAGCTCTTCGTCAGAGAATATTTTAATAACTAATTTCTTTTTATTTGTACAAATACGTCACTTCGTTTTGAAAATGAGAGAGCCAATAATTATTAGAGTTGAAAGTAGAAGTAGCAGTTTCTTGGATTGAACTTAGGGAAAATATATATTATTATCAATTGGAGTTACATTTATTTTATTACATCACTCTGTTCTCATTCGCCCCTTTTCTTTTTAAATGCGTAGCTGATCAGTGGAAGTAGTAGTGTTTTTCATCTTATGATATTATTTATTAAAATAATCATGTCACTATTCTAAACTGTGCCAAAACAGAATGATTTATGTCAATATTTAAAAGGTTTCAATCAAAATAAAATGTAACTGAAAACTGATTTTAAAATACCGCTTTTTTATCGTTTAATTTAGAAACTTCGCGGGTTTCAGGACAGCAGGAAAGTTAACCTTAATTCAACTTGAATATTTTATAGAATTATATTTTATTTCAAACCTTTCTAAAACACTTTGATTGTGATAAAAGTGGAAACATCGGGAAAGAATTTCAACACATTGTTGTGAAAAGTCATAGAAGTTTGCGATTAAAAATCGAACATATAACCAAAATAATTAAAAAAATTATAGAAAAAAGTAAGAATAAATGTACAATTAGTGCTCACAGGTGCGTACAACAAAATATAAAACAATTAAAACACATTAAAAGTCCTTTAAAAACAAAACGTTTTCACCCGAAATTACACAGAAAAAAAATGAGACCTAAAACGGGTACAAAAATACCCGAATTGGGTAAAAAGATTCTTAGGTATGAGGTTACCCAATTTGGGTTATGCATGTTTTGGTTACCACTGTGTATCCATTTTGGGCACTGTTAAACAACCGTTTTGGGATTTTTAAAAATATATTAACTTGGTTTTAAAGGACTTTTAATGCATTTTAAATGTTTTATATTATGTTGTACGCTCCTATAAGCAGTAATGATACATTTGGTGAATTTAGCACTGAAATTTTAACTATTTTTAAAATTGTTTTATTTGCAACATCCCTCTTTTTGTAATAGTACAAAATTGATAATGAAACTTAACCTAACATTAAGACCAATGTCAGTCGGGCGTCTTTTTTGCTGCTTTTTGCTTAAGTATTATGCATATGGATAAAAGAAAAATATGCCGAGCAGCATTATTAAACAAGAGTAATTGAATCTTTTAATAAATTAAAAATTTTAACGTACTTCTGTACGAAAAACGGCATATGCTGCGGTTAAAATATTTTGCAAACTTCGTTTTAGATTTAATTATTTTCTGTGTCATATTTCCATTTATTTTCAATACTGAATAAAGAATTAAAAAAAGTTAAGAAATTAAAAAAAATTTTAATAGTAAGTTGTATTCACTATCTTTTTAAAAATCAGAATACAATAACAAACATATCATAAATTACACAAATAAATCTAAATAATTAAGATAAATAATAGCTAATAATTAAGTACAACGAAATACGATAATTTACGAAAAGCCATGTATTGTACATTAACCGTAAAATGTAACTGTCGCAAAAATGAAAGGAAATAGTTACCTTAAACAAAATAACGGAAATTTGAAACTAAGATTTAAATAAATAAAATATACAGAACGAAAAAACTGAAGAATGCATAAAATGGCGAAATATTATACATTGTGTGATACGTTTCCCTGCTTTATTATTATATTATCCAGCACTGAATGACAACATACACAATTTTAAAAATGGATTTTGTTTTCTTTTTTTAAGAAAGGTCATGCAATATATAAATTATATTTGTTTATTATTCTGTGCCAGATTGTCATTATTTTAAATTTCAGTACAGAATAAATAATTAAATTCAAACTTGAGACCAAAAAGTACCTACGTATAATCAAGCACAACACAATACAGTAATTTATGAAAAGCCATGCATTGTACATTAACTCTGTAAAATGTTACAGTCGCAAAAATTAAAGGAAATAGTTACCTTAAACAATATAAAGGAAATTTGCAAACTAAGATTTAAATAAATAAAATATACTGTACGAAAAAATTAAGAAGGCATAAAATGGAGAAATATTATGTATTCTGTGATACATTTCTTGCTTTATTATTCAGTACTGAATGACAACATACAAAATTTTAACAATGGATTTTGTTTTCTTTTTCAGGAAAGATCATGCAATATTAATTATATCATATTTCCTTACCTAATTAAGCTGTGTTACAAAAGGGAATCCGTGTAAGTGCACGTGTATGAGAATTAATTAACACAAAAGTTATCAGTGCAAGTTCATGGATAACGAATAAATATCCCTTCATTATATACACACAATGTAATGCTGAATACATTAGGATGTACATAAGTTTTTGCATGAATGCCTTCATGAGAATATTCCAGTAAATAATATGAGAAAACCACAAAATGTATATTGAGCAAAACTGCATAATTTCATTGTAGGATAATAAGGAAATATCACATTTGAGTTACAGGTTGGTGAAAAAATTCTGCAGCATCTTTTAAAACATGTATTTTTTTTTAGGGTAAAATCATACTTTCAAATTTAAGTTCAACTCTTAAATTTAGTAAACTATTCCACATTTTAAAGACAATTTCTGATATTAACAAATTAACGTCTTCTAATAATATACTAATTTTAATTGCTAAAAGGCGTAAATTAAAACTTTAAAAACAGTAAAAATATATTTATTCAACTGTTTACATGTTTCTACTCTACGTGAGTTATTTTCATCTTTGGGGAAAGGTGAGGAGAATTATGTATTTTATTACATTGATATTTTTAAATTCAATGAGCAGCAATTTTAAGTATCAATAATCAATGAATATTGATGCTTTCAAAGACGATTTTGTTACTTTTTTTAATTGAAAATAGAATTTAATTTACGCATTTTAGCAATTAAAATTAGTATATTATTACAAGGTGTTAATTTTTTAGGGTTCTGTACTTAAAAAGTAAAAACGGAACTATTATAAGATCACTCCTGTATCTGTCTGACCGTCTGTCACAGCCATTTTACTCGTAAACTATGGAACGTGGAAAGTTCAAATTGGGGGAAGCAATAAAGACTATTGATCCACATATTTACAGATTATTAAACATTCACAAATATATATACTTAGGAAAAATGTAGAGGGGGTAATTAAGTTACTTGAAAAAAAAAAATCTTTTCTTTGTATATCGTGTGAAAGCTTTCGTAACGCTGAACTCAAAAATACATTTCTTTTAATTTTAGGCATAATATTTTCAGAGATATCGTCGAAAATGTAGTGCAAAAATATGTCCCCACCCCAATCTATTTCCGAATCTACGGAAACTAAAATTATGAAAAATTTACAGGTAATAGATTGTGGGGCCTCAGATGAGGGCGGTAGTGTGGCGTGATCTCCTCAGAGGCGTGATGACAAAGGTTTTACTAAGATGAAAAATTGAAGGTTTTATTCTTGTAAAAACAACAAGAAATCTTGGCTAAATACAATGTCAACACTGACACAACAAATGCTTAGGAAATTAATTTGATGAAATAAAGTTTTGTAAGGTAGGATTATCTAATAAAAGTCCTTGACCGGATAACAAATCAGAGTCCAGATTAGTTATATTCAAGAGTCTCTGGGAAACACTATGGTCCCTTCTAAGTAAATCAATGTCCGTTAAAGGTGCGGACCAACAATCGTCCGTGCGTTCAGCTTTTCCGCTGAAGCTCCCAGCTGTAGCTCAGCTGATCGGTTATTGTTGCCGTTGAGAGATACAAGTTTCCTCTCTTCTCGGAGCGACCTCCGAAAGATAATCCCGTGAAAAGCCTCGAGAGAAACTTTTCTCTCCTTCAGGTTGAAGAACCTCTTTTCCCGTTTAGCTTCTGCTAAACTCTTCTAAAAGTCATCTAATCCTCCTGATCTCCTCAGAGATCTCGTATATATCCTTCATTTCTCTCTAGGAAAACAATGCTAGTTTCCAACATCCGCTGTCATTGGTTCGCCCGTCAAGATCCTTTTGATAGCCGACCTTCTAGTGGCTGGTCGGGGGCCCTTCCCCCTTTTTTCAAACGAAACTCTCCCGTCAAAGTATGCAATGTCAAGAAGCACTTACCGGCATATTTCGGTGTTACAAAGTGGGAACCAGGTGGTCCTCCTTTTATGTACTATGTTCCAAAGTGTCATCTTCGTAAGATCGATCGCACTGAAGTTATTTACTTTTATGTTACCGGCAAACTCTGAGACTTAGACGAATTTTCTAGTGTCACTCGCGAATACATGGAGTTTCCATAGGCCGTGATTCTGTAGCATTTATGAGGGTTTTTATATGTGGAAATTGTGAAAAGGCTAAGTTTCCACAAGACGTTAACCAAGAGACGTTAACCACAAGACGTTTAACCTTGCAGGAAAATTATAGCGATTATACTAGGTCACATAGTTTTTGAGAAAAGCGCATTTTCCCGTTACACACAAATTTCGATTTGCAGGAATTCAGCAAAGGTGTTGAGGAGCGCTGGAGGTACCTGTCGTAGCAGGAGTATAAAAACGATGCTGTTAATGATTTTCGAAAAAAAATCGTCGGTAATTAGCTGAGATATTAACCCTTAAAGACTCCTTAGAGCAAGGATATTGACGCGATGGCAGGAACACTGGGATACCTCATTCAAGGGCAGGCACACATATAAACTAATTACTGAAGTTTCTCTCACTCTATATAACTTAACACCCTACACCACCAGCTTCTTAACAGGACATGGCCCTTTCATGGCATATCTGGACCGCTTCAAGATAAGATCTACTGCCACTTGCGAATGCGGTGAACTTGGCACTGTAAATCACCCGTATTATAGTTGTAGTCTCACGCAACGCTGGCACTTGAGGCGTCCAGACATACTTCCAGTCAATTAGCTTCAAAATGTCCTTTCACGCACCCTCCTACTCAACAAATTAAAACACATTCACAATTCCCTTACTTACCTAACAAACTTAACGTAAGTCCTGGTTCTGCTTATCCAGTCTCACGGCCACCACATCAAGCTTCAAACAGCACCAGAATCCAGTCCTCTTTATAACCTCCAGTAATTTCTCCTGTCCATCAAGTATGTGGTCTCCTACGAACACAAGAGCCTCTACTCGTGCTTCCCACCATTCCATCAAAAGATACATCCCCAATGAACGCTCGAGTATTTGCCCGTGCCATCTTACTTGTGCCAGGAAAATCATTATACATCTCCAATGGACGCTTGAGTGGACGCTTGATGGCTCGTGCCATCTTACTTGTGCCAGAAAAATCATTACATATCCAATGGATGCTTGAGTATTTGCTCGTGCCATCTTACTTGTGCCACGCGAATCATTCTCTTCCCTTCCTGCCGCCCCTTGTCGAGAGAGGGGTTCGTCCCCTGGCGGCCAGAATTTTTTTTAAATTATTTTATTATTATTATTTTTTTATATCTTAGATGTTCTTATTATCCTGCCCTCTGTCGCGAGTAGGCGTTTCCTGGCGGGCAGGCATTCGCCTTTTTTGTAAACTCACTTTGTTTTTTCAAATAAATTCTGGGCTCTTGGTCGGTGGTGCGTGGCCGCCCTTGGCGGGTGTGCGTCATCCCTTGCACCTCTTGTGTATATCTGTCTGCATACGGCCAGACAGGACTGGACTGACTAACGAGCCCCAACGTGTCGGGGAACATACCGGGAGAGATGTTAAGCTCTAAGGGGCAGGCCTAGCCGGCCCTGAGCAATCTCTCTTAGGCTGCCTAACCCTTAAAGACACGGGTGTTTTGGACGTACATAATGACAGGGGCGGCGTACTCTATGTACCATCGGCTTTTAAAGCCCAGATGGCAACTTTTAATGATATATTTGTGTAATGCAATGCCCAGTAGCAGTATAAAAGCAACAAACGTTAAACTGTTAAAAAACAAGACTAATTTAATTAGACTTAATCACATAAATGGATTCACGATTAGTTTGCATTAAGTAGATCCCTCAATACGCCTCCCGTGTCTTTGACAGTTAATTAAAAATCTATCCGTAAAAACGCGGCACGGACCTAGGCAGCGTTGCAAATTTGCGACCTCCTTTCGAAAGGCGCTTAGCACAATGCATAACTTAAACTTTGAACAAGGCTTTGTTTTAGCTCCACTGTAAAAACAAAAGATTACCACTATGCTGAATTTAATTTTATGAGATGCGAAATGAAATTTAAATATGCACTTCTCTTATTGTCAGTATTGGATTAAGTTCATCATAAACAGATTAGGATAAGATTAAAAAAGAAGTTATACAGAATAACAATATTTGATATTATTTAGGCTTCATATCTCTTTGAACTTTTATGGTATACCCATTCATACTTTTCTAGTAATATACAGCTATACCCAACCCTACGTTGTATCGTTTTTTACAGTCTTATTATGGTTTTAGCAACGATTTTTTTAATAATACAGTTAATAATTCGGATATTTATTGTACGGAATCCTCTAAGCGCGAGTAATACTCGCACTTGACCGTTTATTTATATATTTACGTAACTATCTATGCTGGATAAAACGTTTCAACCAAGAAAATGATTCGGGTAGAGCAGTGGTTCCCAAAGTGGGGCGTACGCCCCACCGGAGGAAAATTTGACCTTCTAGGCGGGACAATTCCAAATTTCTTACTTACTCATTCACTATAAGTTTCTTTTGTCTTTTTTGGGATAAGTAGTGTTGTAGGCTAAAAATAAAAGGAATACAAGCAAAATTTAATAAATCAGGTTTTTATTGAATTTTTAAAATGTTCTGTATCGAAATTTAAAAATAGATTTAACACCAGAATAAGTATGCGAATAACTTTTGAAAATATTTTGATATCTTTTAAAGTATTAAAACTCACTATAATTTTTCTGGTGGTAAATTTTAAAATTTTTCGTAACGTTTTGCATTATTTATTAAATGAGTTTTCTACTTTTATTCGCTAATACAATTATCGATATTGGGAAAGGGAAAACAGAGAGAATGTGTTATGCAAAATAATGGCTACTTAATTTGATAAAGATACCAATATTAAAATACTTCTTGTGTATTGTGTTATCCCTATAAAGAAAAGTCAGTGTCCAAAGCTTTTCCGCCAACTCTTAATAAGCTACAAGAATGCATTATAAAATGTATGAATTTATCAGTTTTAACGTTAAATGTAAATGTTTATTTAAATTACTTGGGAAGATAAAAATGCAGACCGTATAACACTTTTCTTTAACATTGAGTTAAATTGGAAAAGTACAAGATAACTCGTTTTGGCATGTAGGCAAAGATGTATAATCTCATCGCATTTATAAAATTATGCTAAAAACACATTTATGGTAGAAGATTCACCTCTTTGATAAGTTAAAAAATATGAAATGAATAGATTTTATTAAGGCTCTATTACACTTCCACCGTGTGAATAGAGTTCATTTTAAAAAATGAGACATAATTTTCATATTAGAGTGTGTGTGTGTGGGGTGGGGGGGGGGGGGACATAGTGACTTTACGGATGCTTTGGCGGGGTGTGGCCAATAGAAGGTTGAGAACCACTGGTGTAGAGTCAAAACATGTAAATATTTGAATTAACCTATTTTTATAGTTTTTAAAGTTTTAATTTACGCCTTTTAGCAATTAAAATTAGTATATAATTTCTGATATTTGAAAAGTTATACGCTGAACAATGGCTCAGATAAAGTATGACCAACAAATAGAAAATTAAAACACTTTATTTAATAAATTACGTTAATTAATGCAGTTTGTTTTTATATTTTGTAATTTTACTTCCTATCTTACCCTTTCATCTTTCAATCTACTATTCTGAGTACGTAATTTTTTTTTTCTTTTTAGCACAGCTTTTCTCTAGAAAAGTACCAATGTGATACAAAAAATAATTCAGGAAATAAAAAAAATAAATAAATCATCCGTGGTTGAAAAGTTTGAATAGCAGCCATTGTGAGACCTATAATTACAATCATTGAGATGTTTCGTAAATGTTTAAGGTCTTACATAAGAAATTGATTTTATTACAATGGCAATTTTCTAGAGAAAATTCATTTAGCTAACAAATCAGTTTTACTTTTTTATACATTTTACTTATGCTATTTTCATTTACAATGTTTGAATAGTAACCAAATACCATCGATAAAGAAAATATATGGGAAAAAGTCGAGAATCTCCATTTTAAAAATACGCATAATGGTATAATCTATAATGACGATTTTATTAATTTATCCATTTTTTTTTAGAGTTTCCTGACAGAATAGTGCAGGGGTTCTGGGTTCGATTCCCGGCTTGAATATTTTTCACATTGTTGGTTCTACGCTTCGTTAGCAATGTGATAAATCACATATTATCTATATATTCAATACAAATATTTTCGAAAAAAATTTTTATCATTTTAATTTGTAATATTAAATTATTGTATCGTAAATATCGTTACATCGTGTTATAAATATTTGTATCATTTTAATTCTTGAGAATGTTGGCGTCAGAGCAATGAAACATGTCGAATATGAATAAATAGAGGTATTTTTTGCCTTTTAAACTATATTTTTATCAGTTTAGGCAAATATTAAATTAGTTTGATGTTTTCAAGTGATTTTTATATGTAGTTTTATAACATCAGAGCTTTCCAATTGAGTATAGGGGAGCTGCGGATGAATGGGACAAGAGATGGATGAGACATTCTCAATATTTCAGATAATGAACGTTTTTTTTTTTTTTTTTTTTTTAGTTGCTTTCTATTCTCATATACGGCACTACCATAGTGTGCTTTAGAACTAAAAGCAAAACCACATGGTTTTTTCATTTTTTTGCAAAGT
This sequence comes from Maratus speciosus, assembly GCA_963932465.1. NCBI lineage: Eukaryota > Metazoa > Arthropoda > Arachnida > Araneae > Salticidae > Maratus > Maratus speciosus. The sequence goes on from OZ010792.1 coordinate 558,725,013, forward strand.
TGAATTTTCTGAAACTCTGCTTAAAAATTAACTTTTTTTTTTTTTTTACATTTGAAGTTTTCAAATATTTTACAGAATATAAACAAATAAGATATGTTGTAGTATTTTATTTGAAGGTTCAATATCGGCAATTAAAAGGAATGAATGTGACCATTGTGACAAAATAATTTTTGAGGGAAAATGGCCGATAATTGAATCTATGCATGATAGCATAGCTGCCAACTTGTACGGAATTTTGCTACCACTAAAATTTAATAGAAAATTTTGCCTAATTCAATCGGCAAATTGCAGTGAATTTTGATAATTAAATAAGGTAGACATTTCTGTTAAATTTTAGTGGTAGCAAAAATCCGTACAAGTTGGCAGCTATGTCATAGGGATGAATTGGACAGTCTCATTCATCCCTAGAGATGCTGAAACATTTATTTATTAACTAAAACAATATTATATAGGTCTATAAATTAATAATTTATGTTCATTATTAGCCCAGAAGCAGAATGTTCTATGTCAGTCTGCAGCAAACTAAAATATATCTGCAATCTAACAATGCTAAACCAAGCTTGCTATCATAAGAAATAATATAAATCCATAAAATAAGCAAAATTTGCATTTATACTAAAATATAATAAAAGGATACAACAAATACCACAAATCTAGAGGCTTGAGGTAAATTTCGGCTATTTTTTAAACCCAGCATTTCTTTTTAAACTGGTGGATTAATCTGCAAGGTTTAAAATAAACTGCAGCGCCCGCTGCCGTGCTGCACTGTTTCTGCTACTGGGATTATTACTTTTAAATAGTATCCGTATCATATGAGTTGTTCATTATTAAAAATTATATTGAATCTTAATTATTGTATTGTAATAAATGTTAAACAGTTCATTGAAACTTTATCAAAATAGATAAAATTGTTAAAAATAGTATATTTTTATTGATCAAGTGAGGAAAATTATGTTGAATTTTGAATTTGTGTTTAAATAAATCCCTACTCGCACTCCCCTAGCATAATTTCATCTATGCATGATATCTAAGATAAGCTTAATTAATAAGTTGTGAATCACAAATATTAGATATGTCGTATTTCAAAGACATCTTTCATTTCATATCTAAAATGTCTGGTAAGTGGGAAAAGGGAACAGATAGACAGTCGAAGTTTGCATTGCAAGTTAAAACTGCAGCAAAAGAAGTGATTCGCAACGATGAGATATAATAGCCATATTATAAGATCATATATCACAAATATAATTACATATAAGTTTATAAATATAAATTTTAATTAGGTAACATTGGATACATTGATGGAAAATATTTGTGTCCCATACATAAAATAAATATTTTTGTGAAAATGTTCCATACATCCCACATCTCCCCTACTCTTATTTCGTACATTTTACCAGTTATTTTATTAATTTACCCCCAATTTAAATTTCTTGCCATTTATTCCATTTAAATCTCTTTTAAATCGTTTTCTGTTTTCACTTCTATGCTAAAACAAACAACCCTTTCACAATACACAAGTGGCAACACGTAACTTCCTAAATTAGAAAGTACAAGAGTCGACTCAATTGAGTTATAAGCTATTTTAGCTGAACTACATCAGGGTCGATTGCGTCGACACAAAATTGTTTCAAAAGTTCCCTATACAGATATGAGGAAGGACATCCTGAAGTACTCAAAGTGCACTTAAAAGTGATTTATGTAACACGAAGCAGGTGGTTTAGAACACTTTATCTGATGACCGTCTTTTCTGAAAGGGGCGCGAAGTCGATATCCTTCTTCAGTTTTAGAGGCAGGAGATGATCCGTTATATGAAGTGATACCCATTAATTAATTAATTAGTGGTTGAAGCTTCAAATAAAGTCGAAACACTTCTAATCGAAACACTTTAAATTGTGTAAAAAGGAAATAAAACTTCTGGCTTCACAATAGATAATTTTTAAGAACTTTAAGTATAATAATGGTTATAATTATTGTAATTTTTATAATTATTACTATTATTATTCTTATTTTTACTTTCTTCTATCTTTACAAAAAGAAAGTATTGGATTCGTGAAAATTTTCGACTTCCGGTTTTCGACACATTTACACGTTTTAGGAGTCGGAGATTCCTAAAAACATATTTTTACAAAATGCCTGTCCGTGAGTAAGTGAATTTAATAAAAAAAATATATTCAGTTAGTCCCTGATATAAATTGGTGCTGATTAGTTTTTGGTGTAAATCACCCAACAGGTGGCGCTACTACGCTGCATTTTTCACGATTTCCCCAATAGCTCTATCTCAAGAACTAATGCACTGATTTTTAGCAAACTTCAGATTCAGTTAGTTGTTGACATAAGTTGTTGCTGATTAGGTTTTAAGTGTAAATCACAGAACAGGTGGCGCAGCTATGCTGCATTTTGCATGATTTACACGATTTTAGCGATAGTCATATCTCAAGAACTAATGCACGGAATTTCACGTGTTTAGAATCCTCATGATGAGCATAGATTGCCATTTATTTTTGGTACTGGGATAGCGAATCTTGAAGTATTGACATGTATGATATGGAAGAAAGTTTTGGATTGGCACGTCCGAGTAGTTTTAAGGATTGGGGAGGGACACGAAAAGGAAAATAAATATAAACTTTTCACTACTTTCTAAATAATATAAGAACAAAATCTTAAATTAAACTGATGTATATTTAGCCAGAAAATATTTAAATTAAGTACTTAAAAATGCTTCATGGATTTTTCTCACTAGTATCTATATTATAACAGCGCATATCACGTGACCATTCAAAATGAATACGCGGCTGAACGAATCACGTTTCAGATGCGAGTGGGTCATTTTTTCTCAAAATTATTTTTTGGAAAAACACTGCATAAAATTTAAAATTTTAGAAAATCTTTTTGCAGAAAAAATTGTTTTTTGAGAGATGAGTTGTACGATGAATTGTCTCCAATACGTATATATTTGAGATATTTTCAGATGAAATTCGGCTGACTGCTTCAAAAAATTTTTTCATTTTATCGAAGTGAACACTACTGATTCATGCTAGGGTCCCCGAAAAGACGCCTAGACGGGCGAAGACCGGTAAGTTATACAGTATTATTAAATAAACCATCATTCTGTTCCCCAAACAGTGATAATTATTCGCACAATCTTCCGGCAGTCTACACAAAATTAGCAAATACAGGGTGTTTATAAAGTCCTGGATCCATTTTGATGTTTAATAACTCATAAAATAATAAAGATAGATTAAAATTAATTACATAAATGGTTAGATAGACTCAAAACGTTTCATGACCCTTGTCAATGAACTTCCACGTGTTCCCCCTTCGTCGCACGGAGAATATCAAGTCGATAGTCAATTTCACGCCAGGTAGCGGCAAGCATGTCGGCATCCACAGAGGCTATTGCGGTTGTAATTCTGGCTTTTAAGTCATCAATGTTCGACACCATCCTCTTGTAAACATTGTCCTTTACAAATCCCCAAAGGATAAAGTCCAGCGGCGTTATATCAGGTGATGACTTAAAAGCCAGAATTACAACCGCAATAGCCTCTGTGGATGACGACATGCTTGCCGCTACCTGGCGTGAAATTGACTATCGACTTGATATTCTCCGTGCGACGAAGGGGGCACACGTGGAAGTTCATTGACAAGGGTCATGAAACTTTTTGAGTCTATCTAACCATTTATGTTATTAATTTTAATCTATCTTTATTATTTTATCAGTTATTAAACATCAAAATTGGTCAGGGACTTTATAAACACCCTGTATAAGAAATAGAATTATATGATACAAATAAAAAACCAAAACACAATTTTCATTTTAAAAATCTTTGAAAATGTACACAATGTCTGGTGTGATTTAGGAATTATACAAATTGTATTTCTAAAAAAAAAAAAAGAAAACATACCTTTTCCATCACTTTATTATTAAGAAATAACAGCTTCTAAAAGTTATCCACTTACCTAAAATGATAAAAGAAAATGGGTGTAAATAAATGACAAATTAATGTGAAATAAATGTAATATAAGGATAAATAACACTGAAATGTAATATACCCTGTTTACCTGAAAATAAGACAAAATACTAATTTTTAGCTACATGCTATCAAAGACTGAGAACTAATGTGGCTGCAGGTTCTGTATATACGTATGTATGAATGTACGTACGATTATATTCGATATCATATACCAGTATATTCAATTTGCTTCAGATTTTGTAAATAGGCTCATTCTGATAAGGCGCTTCCCTTTTAGGATTTATTTTATTACTTTTAGGGTTAAGTTTTAGGGGTTCATTGGTTAAGCATAAAGGGGGAGGGGGTACGGGGGGCTAATCCTTCCCTTGAATTTAGAATTTAGATAAATGGGTTTTCACGCAGAATTATCCGATTTACTTCAAATTTGGAAAAACCGGTTTATTCTGATAAGGCGCTTCCCTGATTAGATTTGGAGGTTCATTGGTTAAGTATAAAGGGAGGGGTGGGGAGCTAATAAACCCCTTAATTTATTGACCGTTTTGTTCAGAAAGAGTGAGTTTTATTTTGTGAATAATAGACATAAATAAGACTATAATATACAATTAGTGTGAATAGCCTGTGAGCTCAATGCCATCAGTTTAAGTGGGCACTTTACTTTTTATTTCTTTTAAAGACGCACTATTTTATTCCATTCAAAATTAAGAGAGAATTTAAGTAAACATAAGGATTGCCAATTTACGCCACAGAGTTTCACTTTTGTGCTTTTTTCGCTCTTTTGGCGATTTTATAAAATTATACTAGTAAACATTTGGTTATTTTTTTTTAATATTTAGAAAAATTTGTTTGCAAGTAATTAATGTTTAAAATTTGAACAAGCAAACTAAAAATTAAATTCACTTGAAACATTAATTGCACAAATTAAACAGTTATTTCAACAAATTGTGTTTTTTTTAATGTAAAGCAACGATCGTTGCTTTGGAAACAATCAATGTCCCCCCCCCCCCAAAAAAAAAATAAATAAATAAATAAATAAAATTCTAACAATATTTCTATATAATTCTATAATAATCTATAATAATCTATAATTCTATATAACTATATAATTCTAACACATTTTAAAAACGTTTTTTTTTCTTCTTCTTCTTCTTCTTCTTCTTTTTTTTTTTTTTTTTTTTTTTTTGTCATACTTTTAGCAAAGTTTCATGCTTAACGTCAGATAGCGTACAGTCAACTCAACTACATATATTTAAATTTTCTTTGAACTACATATTACTATTACACTTGTGAACCGAACTAAGAGTTTTACAATATCTTCAAAATTAAGTGAAATATTTCAAAATATGTCAGAAAATACGTTATTTTTATAAAAAAAAAAAATTATCGGTCCATTATTTTTATACTCGAACTAGAGGTCTGCACGGGCCCGGGTTTGGCCCGAGCCCCGTACCCGGCCGATAAAAAAATTAATCGGGCCTGTCGGCCCGATTAGCGAATAGTAGGAGAGCTGTTGAACATTTTTGAGTAGGTATTTGAGGCACCCTGAAAATTTGTGGACCACTTCTTTTGTAATGCCTGAATACAAAATCGAATGTCTGGCTGAAGGATCGTGGCCCAAAAACTGTGCCAGGCACGTGTCAAGTGCCATTTGGCACTTGACACGTATCTGGCACAGTTTTTGTGCCGACTAAAGTGTCTGTCATTTTCAAAATATTTTTTTCTAAGCATAAATATTATTCTGCCTCAATCTCAGCGTGCCTCAAATACTTTTTTTGGGTAGTCAAAAAATGGCACTTGACACGTATCTGGCACAGTTTTTGGGCCACGATCCTTCAGCCAGACATTCGATTTTGTATTCAGCCATTACAAAAGAAGTGTTGTACAAATTTTCAGGGTGCCTCAAATACCTTCCCTAAAATGTTTAACAGCTCTTGGACTAGAAGCAGATAAAATACGAGCCATTTTCACTGAATATGATTTTCACGAGGCGTATAAACGTGCGTCACAAGCCGATGCGAGTTTAACAACATCAATACAGAAATGTAACATGTCCGTCGAAGAGATCGACATCGTACAGTTACAAGATGTCCGATTCCCAGTTTAATTTTTTTCAGCAGACTCGTGACGGGACGGAACTGGTCTTAATCGATCTCAAGATGTGTAGGACAGTCATTAGGTCCTGTAGTATTAGTAGTGATAATAAACTTCTCTGAACAGTATCTTTGGAAATATACTTTAAGGTGGTTCTCATATTCACTACTCAACAATGCGAAACTTTCAGACAGATTTTCTGACTCATTTTTAACTATAAAGGCATAAAATTGACAGGCCTGACTATTGAAGGCATTTGGAAACGAATAGCTTTTCCCATATTTGATAAATTACTTTCAGAGATAACAGAGATTCTTGTCACGTGACTGTACGTTCTTCTCCTTTCCTGTGCTATCGCTTCCGGAAATTCGATTCAAAACGCTAACTTTGGCAGTATTTTCAGAAAGATATGTTGCTTTTAACTATGAAAAAAAAAACCCGACATTTACATAGCTTCTGAATAAGAATACCTGCCAATCGTACGTGTTTCCGAAAAGAAATGAATTCATAAATGTGTCGAAATGCAGCTCCTTTGGATTTGAGAAAAGCCTTAAAAATGAGAAAAATATTTTCACAAATCTACTTTTTATTATACAGCTTCAAAAGTTATCATATTTTTAATCTTTTATTCTGAAGTACATTAATCTTTTAATGAATCGTTATTTGAATTTTGAAATGTCTGTAGACACGATGACTAAAACACTGTAAGTAATCGTTAATGTGTGTATTTTCTGTTTTGCGAACATCATAGTAATCTAAAATATACTGTAAAATGTTTCCATAAATATGTATGTACTATTCATTAAAAGAATCTTAATTGTATGTTGAGAAAAAACGGATTTTTTTTTTTTTTTTTTTTTTTTTTTTTTTTAGAAATTGTGTCGGGCCGGGCCTGTTTTCAGTGATTTTTGTACGGACCGGCCCGAAAATTGTAAAAATGCAAATGGGCCGGGCCGAACTTTCAATTTTCACACCGGGCTGGCCTGGAAATTCCGGCCCGTGCAGACCTCTAACTCGAGCACCTATAAAAAAAATTGCATTATCACATAGAGCTTAGATTCTAGTTCAGAACAGAGTGAGTAATAGGGTACGCATTCTGGGAAATTTTCACTGAAATATGTTTGAAGCATTTTATGTAATGGATGGAGTTGATCGAACATGGAAATAAGGGAAAAATTTATTTTCCAGAAATCGCATTTAAAGATTTCTTATTTATATTGTTTTTTATTTATAAAATTAATCTAAAAGTTTCCATTACCGTTAATTAGTGTTTTTATGTAAAAAACCTAAGAAAATCATGCATAGAAACATTGTTTACATTTCTCCTGGCCTTTCTAACGACGATAGTTGACTCATTACTTCTTGTTTATTTAATAGGCCATAACTCCTGTTCTAGTAATCGTAGGAATAAAATTAAAACAGATTTAGAATAGTAAAAAATAGCTCTTTCAAATAAAAGAGAAAAAAAATCAAAAATTTGCATCAAAATTGCCATTTCAATTTATCAGATACATTAAGGGGCTACTTCAGTCACGCGAAAAGACCCGCTCGCTAATGCTAATCATATGAAAGATTTTTTTTAAGATATCTTGTTTGCATTTTAATATTTTTAAATATTTTTTTTTTTTTTTTTTTTTTTTTTTTTTTGCATTGGATAGCTGAGTACAAAGGTCTGTACAAAAGACGTTTATTACTTTTCCGATTTTGTTGGCAATTTTTTTTTTTTTTTTTATGAGGATGCTTTCACTTTTGAAACAGATTTTTTATTTATTTTATTATTTTTTTTTTTAATGAAAATGCCCTAATTAAAAATACCCGAAAATAAAATAGAAAAGTAAAAAAAGGCAGATGTAGAGATCGATCTCAGCTATCCAATGGAAAAAAAAAAAAAAAAAAAGTCATTAACATTGAAATGCAAACGAGATATCTTTAAAAAATTCTCCCATTGGATTAACATTAGCGAACGGGTGTTTTCGCTCACTCACTTGAAAACACCCGCTCGCTAATGCTAAATGGCTTATGGGCAAGTTGTTTTCGAATTTCTCGTTTAAATTTGAATATTTTTGAATTATATTCGAATAATTGAATATTTCAATAATTCGAAAACTACCTGCCCATAGGTTTAGCATTAGCGAGCGGGTGTTTCCAAGTGAGTGAAGAGTCTAAGTCCCTTAGGCAGAATTTAGAAACCACAAACATAAAAAAAAAAGGATTATTGAAAAAATAAATTATTTAAAAAATAAATTTTTCGCATACAAACTTACTACGATACTTCCCGAAATTTTTGGGTTAAAACGCTTAAAATTAATAGAAAAAAAAAAGTGAGATGAAAAAAAGAATATACAAAAATAAAACATTTCATTAAAAGGCATTTGAAGGGGAAGAAAAAAAAAACATCCGCTCGCTTGACTCCATCAATTAAATGTAATATTTCACCGGAAGAAAATAACTATTAAAACAAATGAATCTATAATTAAATAACAAAAAAAATGTCAGATTACATTCAAATGAAACCAAATATTCAAGGAAACATTGGAGAAAACCGGATACGTAAATCTTTTTTTTTCCTTTAAAAGATATCTTTTCAAAACCAAAAAAAAAAGGAAAAGATGATGTTTATATATCATAACACTTTATGGAGGAAATAAAATCGTTTTTGAAGGGGGAAAAGAAATTAAGATAAAAACTTTTTCATACTAAAAAAAAAAAAAAAAAAAAAAAAAAGCACAAATAGTACAAAAAAGGAAAATACAAAGTCAGTTTAGCGAATACTTGACTTCCAAAAAAAAAAAAGAAAAGAAAAAAAAAAAAAAAAAAGAAAAAAAAAACCTGAAATAAAACTGGATCCTAAAAGAAAAATAAAAAAAAATAAAGAGAAAAAAGGAATTGGAAACAGTAACATTAACTTCCAGACAGGGTCCATTTGAAATTTTTATTGAAGACAGTACTAAGCGGAAAACTTTTACTAGGTTTCCCTTTTAAACATTTTCTTATTTATTAATTTTTACAATTTTCGATAAACACTTTTAACTTTATATTTTCATGTATTTTTCTGAGCAGTTGTGGAGCTATAGATTTTTATTTTTATTTTATAGAGGAGTTTTAAAAATAAATTGGGATTATTTTCGAAATATTTTAATTCGTAGGAGACTGCAACTAAAAAATCAACTAATACAATAGACTCCCTCAAATTCGCAACCCTAAAATCTGCAAACGCATAAAATCCGCACATCACCACAGATGTAAACAATGATACTTTCAGTTCGGATATAGGGTCAAAATTACAGACTTCTTTTATTTTTATATCATTCTGTGTTATTTAATTTGTAATTCTCGATAATATGACTGCACTCATGATTCTTCATGAGGGAAGTAAAAATTTATTTCCTGAAAAAAATCAAGTTATTGCTGATATCATTGGTAATCACCATCTTTTTGCCAAATATATTTATGTATTAATCAAGCTTTTTTGGTTATTTTTAAAACTGGTTAAACCTGAAATAAAAACTTCCTTACTTTATGATTTTGACGTGAATTAATAGGGTACCTTAATGAGGAAAGTTTCAGTAAATAATTCTAATTGTACATTATGAATTATTTACTTGACCTTTACTTTTAATAATTTAACCATTTTTACAATTATCTCACTTTTTATTATTTTAGTTTATTACTTTACTTAATTATTTTAATATTTTACAGCATTGCAAGCATTCATTATAATTTCGATTGCAACACACATTACATTCAAATTACTGTTTAAAAAATGTAAGCAAAGCAATGACCAGAAATCTGCACAACCTCTGGTCCCACGTTGTGCGGATTTGAAGGAGAATACTGTATCAAATTTAATTTATATTTAAATCACATTTATGTAAAAATGTCTCCATCTAAAATTATATTTCATTTACTAAATTGAAAAATCCAGCCAATTTGTGATAGTGAGCAATGAAAAGTAACTTCGAATAACGAATTGCATTTCAAAATTGTTTTAGCAAAAATAAACTGGCATTGTTATACGCAAGTACCAGAAATTACTTTCGTTGAAATACGTTACTAAGGCGTAGGAAGGTTTTCAGATTCCCCGCTTAACGTCAGATTTGACTCATTTTTAAACGTAAAGGCATAAAATTGGCAGACCTCCTTTTGAAGAGATTCCGAATCGACAGGTTTATTCCACTTTTTGACAAATAAATTACTTACCGAGTTATAAAGGATTGTTGTCACGTGACGACAGACTTTTCTCTTTTGCCTCGCAGTCGTGTCCGAAAATTCGGTTCAAAACACTCCATTTGACAATGTTTTCTGTAAGATATTCTGCCTTTACCAAAAAATGGAAAACACCTTTAGATTACATAGTTCCTGAATAGGATCATCTGCCAATTTCATGCGTTTTCTAACAACAATGAACTCAGAAATGTGCAAGAAAGTAGCTTCCTTTAGAATCGAGAACAGGCTTAATTGAAAAAGGCATTTTTTTTAATACGAGATTTGCTTGATCTAATAAAATTTCTCTATAAATAAAGTTTTCCATCAAAACAAGCAGCAGCTACATGTTTTGTGATGTCAATATCACAAATGATACAATAAACAGTAAAATCTACTAAAACGGTGTCTCGAAGGGTCTTCATAAGCGCATACTCAGAAAAAATGTGAAAAAATTACACATGTGAAAAACGTTCTTGTCACGAGGATATATCTATATTTATTAAAAAAAAAAGTAATGCGGAACCTCGATATAGTATCCGTAAAAAAAAATAATGAACATTTCATTTTTTTAACGTTTTATCGTCGGTTGGCGACACAATGAAATAAAAAAAAAAAAAAAAAAAAAAAATGCGTTCTTATGTTGAATACTCTAAAGGAAAAACTTTTTCTACTCTTCATACTGAACTATTTTAAGTAAGTTTAACTTAAATAAATACCATATAACAATTTATAACTATGGTTTTACCATACACATTTATAAATATATATAATGAAAATTAATGATAATAATTATACGGTTTAGAACAAAATTTAAATTAAATAAAATTGCTTCAAGCTCAAAATTAAGGTCCGACTCTGAGAACTGTCAATTCGGCTTCGATATTGTTAAAATAGAAAACAACAAGAGAACAAAATTATTGCCATGGGACAATGGCGGATCTAAGGGGGGGGCGAAGGGGCGATCGCCCCCCCCTTGGGCTAATAAAGGGTTTGTAAAACGACATTATACATCCTCACAGGAAATAAATTGGGGCGGAGCTCGAGCCCGGCGCGACCCGACCCGGGTCGCGCCACTTTAAATCCACGAGACTCAGACTGGGTCAGGTCTTTTCTCTTTTAGAGTCGGGTCGTGCCCTGATCTTAATTTTTTCTGCAGATTCGTGTCGGGCTGGACTTCTTTTTCCTCGAGATCGAGCCTGACCTGGACTTCATTTTTCCTAGAGGTCTGCACTGGCCAAAATTTCCAGGTCGGAACTCGGCACGGAATAAAAGCTAAACATTCGGTCCGTGTCAGCCCGTATGATGAGCATTATTGGGCCGACCACGACCCGTGCACTCCTCTAAATTCTTCCTCCCGAGCCCAAGTTGGTCCGACCAGACCCGCGTCACGCCAATTTAAATCCACGAGACTCGGGCTCGGTCAGGTCTTTTCTCTTTCAGAACCGGGACGTGCCCTGATCTTAATTTTTTCTGCAGATTCGGGTCGGTTCAGACTTCTTTTTCTCCAGATCGAGCCTGACCTGGATTTCATTTTTCCTAGAGGTCTGCACTGGCCAAAATTTCCAGGTCGGGGCTCGGCCCGGAATAAAAGCTAAACATGCGGTCCGTGTCAGCCCGTATGATAAGCATTATTGGCCCGACCACGACCCGTGCATTCCTCTAAATTCTTCCTCCCGAGCCCAAGTTGGTCCGACCCGACCCGGGTCGCACCAGTTTAAATCCACGAGACTCGGGCTCGGTCAGATCTTTTCTCTTTCAGAACCGGGTCGTGCCCTGATCTTAATTTTTTCTGCAGATTCGGGTCGAGTCAGACTTCTTTTTCCTCCAGATCGAGCCTGGCCTGGATTTCATTTTTCCTAGAGGTCTGCAATGGCCAAAATTTCCAGGTCGGGGCTCGGCCCGGAATAAAAGCTAAACATTCGGTCCGTGTCAGCCCGTATGATAAGCATTATTGGCCCGACCACGACCCGTGCATTCCTCTAAATTCTTCCTCCCGAGCCCAAGTTGGTCTGACTCGACCCGGGTCGCGCCAGTTTAAATCCACGAGACTCGGGCTGGGTCAGGTCTTTTCTCTTTTAGAGTCGGGCCGTGCCCGGATCTTAATTTTTTCTGCAGATTCGGGTCGGGACAGACTTCTTTTTCCTCCAGATCGAGCTTGGCCTGGATTTCATTTTTCCTAGAGGTCTGCAATGGCCAAAATTTCCAGGTCGGGGCTCGGCCCGGAATAAAAGCTAAACATTCGGTCCGTGTCAGCCCGTATGATAAGCATTATTGGCCCGACCACGACCCGTGCATTCCTCTAAATTCTTCCTCCCGAGCCCAAGTTGGTCTGACTCGACCCGGGTCGCGCCAGTTTAAATCCACGAGACTCGGGCTGGGTCAGGTCTTTTCTCTTTTAGAGTCGGGCCGTGCCCGGATCTTAATTTTTTCTGCAGATTCGGGTCGGGCCAGACTTCTTTTTCCTCCAGATCGAGCTTGGCCTGGACTCCATTTTTCCTAGAGGCCTGCACTGGCCAAAATTTCCAGGTCGGGGCTCGGCCCGGAATAAAAGCTAAACAGTTGGTCCGTTTCAGCCCGTATGATAAGCATTATTGGCTCGACCACAACCCGTGCACTCCTCTAAATTCTTCCTCCCGATCCCAAGTTGGTCTGCAATCTTACTTATTTGTCATTCGTAAAAATTATATTTGTTTTGCACATTTGTTTAGCGAAATCTTTAGAAATTTAATTTGATTTGATAAGTTACAGAGATGCATTTTTTAAAATTTACTTTTTTACTTTGTAGAGCTTTAAAATTACGATTTTTTTTTATCAACCGTTTCTTTCATTCTAAACTGATTATCTTACTGGATTTTTATTGGAATGTAATTGTCTAAGTCATATTTTTACGTAGTGTTTACGTACATAATTGCCCAAATAGTCATAGCTATAGCCATTAATATTGTTGTTTTTCTGTATTCATGAATTTCGAACATAATTTGAAAATAAAATATGAGCATAAGCAAGTGTACTTTATGAATAATTTTAATTGCGAAATGCAGGCAGGGCTGGAGTTGATTTTTTAGCTTTTATACCGGGCGGGGCCAATAGTTTTATTTTTTTATGTGGGTTGGACCTGCGCTTGGGCCTGATAACTTCAGCCCAGGTAAACCCCTAACTGGCATATCGAAGCCAGCTTAACTTTTTTTCTTAAATGCTTAATTTCAGCCATCATCCCATAACTACTGAATATACCGGGTGTCCTAAAATGGACTGAATGATTTTAAAATTCAATAAATTGCAAATGGTGACAGATATTAAAAAAATACTTGCAGGAGGGTTATAGATGTTGGGAACAAGGGTGATTATGTTCCAAATTTTCCGCAAATTTAACCCTCTCGCTACGCAACCCGCGATTTCCACGGCCAACGTAAAAGTGACAAAATTTGCGCAACCCGCAATTTCTGCAGCAAATCTTTTTTTTATGATCTAATTCTATTTTAAAAAATCCTGTTTCACAAAGATTTTGAGACATATTTTACTCTAAAATGAGTACAGATTTGAAATGTGTAATAAAAAAATATGCGCAATTTTTTAACCTATTTTGATAAAATAATAATAATAATAATAATAATAATAATAATAATAATAATAATAATAATAATAATAATACACAGCTCCAGGGTTAAGGCATTCGGTTCCAAAAATTTTGAAAATTCACCTATCCGAAAATTCGGACGTACAAATAATCGAAAATTTTGATAAATGGTCTCCATAAAAAATCTATTTCGTCAATCGTTCGCAGAAAATAACTTCAATTTCGCCGAATGATCACAGAAAAAAGCGAATTTGGTCGGGGAGCCACGGAAAACATGCGAAATTCTTCAAATGATCACAGAAAACGCGAATTTCTTCAAAAGGCAGCGGAAAAGAACTCGAATTTCGTTAAAGCATCGCGGAGAAAACGCAAATTTTGTCAAATAGCCGCGAAAAAAAACCCCCGCAAATTTCGTCAAAGAATCGTGGAGAAAACACGAATTTCTTCATAGAATCGTGGGAAAAAAAATGAATTTAGTCAAAGAATCGCTTTAAAAACGCGAATTTAGTCAAAGGATCGCTAAAAAAGCGAATTTTGTAGAAGGGTCACGGAAAAAAACGCGAATTTTACCAAAGGTCTGCAAAATTACACTGATTTCGTCAAAGGGTTGCAGAAGAAACGCAAATTTCATCAAAGGGTCGAAGACGAGCGAATTTCATCAAAGAGTCGTGGGGAAAATGCAGTGGTCTCTTTAGAAAACTGCACACTTACATACGTTTATTATTATAGGTATAATTTTTAACTTGAAATAATATACTGAACTAATTTTTGAAAAAAAAAAAAACAAATTAACCCAAACCCAGTTAGCAGGAATCCACACTCAGCCTGAAATCGATCCGAATCCAAAACAGCTAACCCGACCTGCAACAAAAATAATTAGTGCCAGAAGGGAATCCCCCCATCTGCTGTAACCTTTCAGAAAATTTTCTTTGAATTTCAGAATTTTTTTTTTCTTTTTTACTCTACCCTTGATAATTTTTTTAACTGCGATTCTTGATTTTAGTTTAAAATAGCAACGAAGATCATGCTGGAAGCAAGAGGTGCTAAATCGGTTCCCGGAGGAGGTAGGCTTAACGACCATTGTTTACTGAGCCATCTATCGCTGCTATTATACAGTAAAATCAAGAATTACAGTAACAAATCTCATGACATCTTATATAACCCTCCTGCAAGATTTTTTTAAATAGCTGTCACCATTCGAAAAGTACTAAATTTTAAAATCCATTTAAGGACACCCGGTATGTTTTTTAATAAGTTTCAAAGCATTCTTTACTGAATTACAACTCACCTTAGATATAAAGAGACAAGCAGTCTTATACCAAAATTAGTATTTTTTACATAATTCTGGAGATTAAAAAGTATTCCTAAATAATTATTTGGACGTGTCTGTTTACTGCATATAGTTTTTATCTTCAAAAATACCTAGACTTTCTTTAAAAAAAAAAAAAAAAAAAAAAAAAAAAAAAACGGTTCTACTCGAACCCTTCTCGCAAGCCGCAGTAGTGAAAACCCAATCCGAAACTGACCCAAACCGGATATAATGTATATCAATCTGCCCCAAACCCAACGCGCTAGGCGCAGCTAAAAAGTAAACGTCAACCCGACCTGTAGTAGAAAAGTAGATGTCAACCGGGCCCAAACCCGACCCGCGTCGAAAAAGTAGAAGTTAGCCGGCCCATAGCAAAAACGTATAAGTTAACCCACCCACAGCAAAAAAATAGAAATCAACCAGACCCAAACGCGACCCACAGCAAAAAAGTAGAAGTTTATCCAACCAGCAGCAAAAAATAGAAGTCAACCGGACCCAAACCCGACCCACAGCAAAAAGTAGAAGTAACACGACCCGCAGTGAAAAAAAGTAGCCCCGACCCGCGCATCAGATTGGAGTTTCCAAATTTCTAAAATCGCCCCCCCCTTGAGGACTCTCCAGATCCGCCCTTGCCATGGGAACAACGACTTATTCGATATCGAAATTTATAACGACAGCGTTCTTAAGGGTGTTTGTTCTCAAATCCAAAAAGGCAAATTTCTGGCATAAATTTTATTTTATTTTTGTTCGAAAATGCATGAAACTAGCTGGTATTGTTGTTCAGAAACTATGTCATTGAGCTGTTTTTTTTCACCGTCGCGTAACGTAACGCCCTCATTTGCATATCAGAAACCGTTTGATCACTTTTGATTGGATAATGCTAATTAGGCTTGTATTTCACATATTCCCTACAAAAATGGCTCAAGGGTGTAAAGTAAGTAACATAAGTTTTAATTTATTTTTGTTCGAAAATGCATGAAACTAGCTGGTGTTGTTGTTCAAAAACTATGTAAGTGAGCTTTTTTTCCATTTTTTTTTTTTTTTTTTTTTTTTTTTTGCAAACGTGACAGATTTTTCAGAAAATAATGTCAAAGTGGGCGTTTTGAACCGAATTTCCACACGAAGGAAGAGAGAGCACTCAAGAGCGGGCGAAAAACGCGTTTGTCACGTGATCATATTCGCTTATAACCCAATAGGTAACTGATTGATCAAAAAATGGAAGAAAGCAGCTCAATTCCAAATCGCTTCCATGACCAGGCTTTCCAAATTTATACCTTTCCGTTAAAAAATGAATTTGTAAATGTGTCAAAGCGTTTTGCGCCTATTGAGCAGAGCAGTTAAGAACAGCCTTAATCAAGACTTTAAAAATACAATTAAAACTTATCCAGCCGGCAAAACCGTGTAAAATTAAATAACTGCAGCAACATGAAACTTATACATGTTATGTAAGCGTATTGGAATAATAAACTATAAGTTTAAATTCATTAAGTATTGTGCATTTAAACACTCATTAACAAGTAATTTCCAAGTAACATTAAATGCATTAAAATCGTTTGAATTTGGCAAAGAAAAACTTTCTCATCGAATTGCGTCTTTCTGCGCCAAATCATGGAGGAAAGAGATAGATGGAGATGCTGTATTCCGTAAAAACGATTTGCAATATGATGCGCGTTATTGCTCAAATTTAAATGCTCTCACTATAGCGCCTAGAATATATAGTGTAGAAATTGGAATACTTAAAAAAGTGCTAAAATATTGTATCGCTTAACCCTCCATTACTCGCGTGGGGTGTTCTGATCACCCCACGAGTAAAAACATGCGCACAAGTACAGAGTTTTTCAAGCTCAAGGTCAAATATTTTCAGTAGCTGCACATTCCTAGAGGCCACGCCTACTGACGACAGATGTTCATTCTACCATTTTTTCCGAAGCAGTGAGGACGTGAAAATTTTCCAACGGGGTGCTGAAAACACCCGCGAGTAATCAAGGAATATTTTTTGACTGAAAACACAATTAAGGTAAGCTATATTGCAGATTTATTTTATTTTTATCATCATAATAATTAAATTTATGAATAATTTTTGTTTTATTTTAATTTATTTTGAGTCTTTTACATCGATATTTTGCCATTTTTTCTAGAAAATGTCGAAATCTCCGTGGGAAATGGAGCAACAGCGTTTGCGGCATCTTTTGGCTTCTGTTTCATCAGATTCTGAAGATGATGAGGTAGCAGGTACAGATAATACTTTTTCGGATGATGATGAATACTTTGAGGAATGTTCTGATCATAACTCGGAATCAGAACAAGAACCTGATGAAGAACACGATTCAGATATCGAACTACAGTCTGACTCTCCGTATTACTTAGGAAAGGATAAAATCATGAAATGGTACAAGAAAAAAGGTAAAACTTCTATACGTACGCGTTCTTCGAACATAGTTATTCACTTGCCGGGTGCTAAAGGCGCTGCTAAGTCTTGTAAAACACCTATTGAATTTTTCAAATTGCTTATATCAGATGATATAATCGAAGCTGTGGTTAAGCACACAAATGTGTATATAAATAAAATACAATCAAATTTTTCCAGAGAAAGAGACTGCAAAGTGACAAATGAAACCGAAATAAATGCTTTCATTGGCTTATTAGTTCTTGCTGGATTATGTAAATCTAGTCACAGGAAATTGAGCGATTTATGGAATATTTCCCGTCTTGGTATTAATATATTTCACAAAACAATGACTTATAATCGTTTCTCGTTTCTATTACGTTGTATTCGTTTTGATAATGTTTTAGATCGTGATGAAAGAAAATCTTTGGATAAATTTACTCATATCAGAGACATATTTTCAAAGTTTAACGAAAATAGTGCCAAATATTATTCAGTAAGTGAATACGTGACGATTGATGAGCAGTTGCTCAAATTTAGAGGACGTTGCCCATTTTTACAGTTTATGCCAAATAAACCAGGAAAATACGGTTTAAAGTTATTTGCGTTATGTGATGCTAAAACATTTTATACTTTAAAATTTGAACCTTATGTTGGTACTCAACCAGATGGACCATTTAAAACTTCCTATACCACCTTAGATATAGTTATGAGGTTAAGTGAAAGTATATATGGTTCAGGAAGGAACATTACATGTGATAATTGGTATACGAGTGTTCCATTGGCTGAGGAATTATTGAAAAAGAAGCTAACGTTGGTTGGTACACTAAGAAAAAATAAAAAGCAGTTGCCGAAACAATTTATACAGCAACAAGAGACGGGTACGTCAGTATTTGGCTTTCATAATAAGGTGCCCATAACTATAGTTTCTTATTGTAAGAAAAAAAAGAAAAATGTAATTCTTCTATCTACAATGCATTACAATGATGACACATTAATCGAAACAAAGCCCGGAGTTATGAAGCCTGAAATTGTACAATTTTACAATTCTACTAAATGTGGAGTTGATACAGCTGATCAAATGTGCAACACTTATGATGTATCAAGAATTTGTAATCGTTGGCCGCTTCGATTATTTTATCATCTACTAAATACAGCAGGAATTAATGCTTTTGTATTAAACTATTCTGTGTTTCCAAATACAGAAATACCACGTTCGAAGTTCATAGAAGAAATTGGATTCGGCCTTATACAACTTCACATAGATGAAAGAGCACAAAATCCAAATATCAATAAAAGCCTGAAAAGAAGCTTAAATCCTGATACAAGTTTCGAAAACACCAACCCTCCAAAGAAAGGTCGTTGTGTGATGTGCCCTCGATTAAAGGACATAAAAACTAACTGCTACTGTGTTTCTTGCAAAAAAAATATGTGCTTAAAACACATGTCTTCCATTTGCCCAAATTGTTTTAAAGAATAATATTATTAAATCATTACGCATAAACAAATCTTAATGTATGTTATAATATAGCAAATAAATGTCATTATCCAATATTTTTTGAGTATAAGTAATATAAGTAGTAAATGTAAATATTTTTTATATAAATTTGACTGTAATGTAGTAGTATATGTAAAGTTTCTTTATCTATTTTTTATAAAATTATATTTTTCTTGTATTTCCAAATTATTTTTATTTATAATAAGTCAAAGTAAGTTACTTTAATTATGAGTAGATGAAAAATTTATTATAATTCATTATAACTTGAAAATTGCAATAAAAAGTTTGGGGTGTTTACAACACCCCCGCGAGTGATCGTGTGACAAAAACAGGCGCGAGTGATGGAGGGTTAAATGTGCAACGATGCTGCTGAAATATACAGATCGCAGCGACATCTGCAGGATATTTTCTACAACGGCAAGATATTGCTAGTCTATACAATGTAATACGGAAATCCCGCAGATGTCGCTGCGATCGACACTTGGGATTTTAGCAGTATCGTCGCACATTTAAGGGATACAAATTTTTAGTGTTGTTTGGATAGCATATTTCCACACTAGGTATTCTAGACGCTGTACCCTCACTGAGCCCAAACAAAACAAGCACCTGGAACAAGGACCGAATTCTTTGACATCGCCCTTGCTTTTTTTACTCTAAATGAAAGCGATCTGCTTATTTTTAAGCATTCTAAAGCAGCATTCCATTGTATTATGAATTAAAAGCAATATTACTAAAAGTTATCTTCTTTTGCTTGTGTTTGGGCCGACTGTAGCGGATTTTAGGGTTACTTTTTTGGCGTCACACCCAGCGCGCCTGACGTCACATGGGTATGTGACGTCAGGCGCGGGTAAGCAGAAGAAAAACACCAATAGGCGTGAAGAACATTTTAACACTGCTCCCCCTTCGTCCAATAAACAGTCTTTTTCGGAGGGTTTTTCCCCGCAGAGGCGTTGCTGTTGCCATTCGTGGGTAAAGTCCAGTGCTCGAATTTATTGTAATTTTTTTACGGATTTTCTACTGCACCGCAGCTAAATTTGACTGATCCTTTATAACGTTCATCAGTAGTTTCATTAGCCTTTAAAAAAGAATATTTTGAGTATGCGCTTTATGGAGACCTTCCATGTTAAATAGGTTTTCGTTTTACCTGGTACATTGTCTGTTATAATTACTTTGTATATTTTTCTCGCCGTGACCGTGATATTTTTTATTGATATCAAAATTCTAGCTATGGACTGTTTTCAAAGATTTTACTGCAATAAAAACTAAGTCGGAATTTGTACGTCAAACGTGGCAAAATGGGGTGCGTTTGTACTATAACTAGTGTTATAAATATTCCGATCTTGGTGCAATAGCTGTTGCACTCTTATGCAAAAATGCATGAATACAAAATTTATTACGATACCATATATTAAATTCAGTCATACGGAATTAATAGTACTCCATCTTAACTAGGACGCCATCAGTAGGCAACCTACATTCATTAACTATCATGGGATATCACTGAATTCATTACGTATGATAGGATTTAATAGAATGAAAACTTTTATTAATATGTTTTTAAGTTTTCATTCGATTTTCATAAAATTTGAAATCACTCGACAAATTTATGCAACGATTATATATACTTACATTTTAAACTATTCGGTTGGGTATTTTTTGCGCGTTATATGCGGACTGAGAGATCAGACGACGACTATAGGGTTGGGTTGGGTTGATTTTTGCGGCCGATTCTCTACTCGCGGGATATAGGCCCAAGGGGGAGTGCCCTCCGTGGGGGTCTTTCTAAGAGAACCTAATCCGTATTTACGCATGGAAATCCAAGGTTCGAAGAAAACCAGGAAAACTCCGAACGATTAGGCCGACGGACGCAATTGAGTTCGAACCCAGCACCTCTCGTCTACCAGCTTCGAGAGCAGAACCTCTCGGCCACTGGCGACGACTATAGATAGGTGCTACGTATTTATAAAATTACGAACGCACCTAAAAAGTATGATTTAAAAACTTGTACTGCAAAACTAACTAACTAAATAAATCATAAAGTCAGTTTAGCGTAAAAATCTTAAACGGAAACAAGGCCGGGCTGGGGATTGTGTGTGGGGGGAGGGGGGGGGGGGAGGGGGGCAATAAAAATAAAGAAAATAAAAAAAAGCATCGAGTAGAAAAAAGCATTAGTTCGAAATAGTAATATTAACTTCTAGACACCGTCTGTTTGATATTTTTATTAAGAACAGCACATAATCGAAAATTCTAGCTAGGTTTCCTTTATATAACGTTTCTTTTTTTTTTTCTTTTTACAAATTTCTTCATATGTCTTAGGTTTTATATTTCCATTTATTTTTCCCAGCTGTTGCAATTTCCACTTCAATACGTGTAGATATTATTTCCCTTACTCGTTAGCAAATCGGAATAAATAGCTTTGAAAATTAAACGTTTAGTTTTAATTGCACAAATTTTTGACTATTAGTATAAAAACTTTATATTCATACAATATCCAGTCATATTTAACTCCCATTCATATTTATCTGTTCGCATATATTTATACTTTTCGAATGAAAATTTTATTTCCGTTTTATACAGGATGTTATCACATTAGACAGTATAATTGAATAACATCTATATATATATATATTTTTTTTTTGGGGGGGGGGGGTAGACCATGTTTTTTTCTCTGTTTCTAGCAGGATTCCGTTATAAACAGGCTTTACCTTGTTAGAAAATGAATTTGCTAGATAGTGCGTTAAAAAAAATCTATGTAGAATTTGCTTAGAATTTTATTTATTTATTTATTTTTATTTATTTTTTTTTACAGTATTGCAGTTTATGGTGCATTTGTAACACTTTATCATTTAAAGATTCCAAATAAAAATTTAAAATATTGAAAATATAATTAAATTTTAATTGAATTAATTAATTATTTCTGAATGAAAAAGTTTAAAGTATGAAAGAAATAAAATGCGAAACCTTAAGCTGTGACCTTACTCAACTTTCCACCTGATTCCTGTTCGAGCGTCTTAAATCATCAGCATCATTAAAATCATGGAGGAAAGAGATAAATGGAGATGCAGTAAGGTGGCTGGGGGTGACGTAAAAAAGTAACCCTAAAATCCGCTACAGTAGGCCCAAACACAAGCACGTTCTTTCACGAAAAAAAGATGAAAACTTTTAGTAATACAGTTTTTAGTTCATAATACAATGGAATGCTGCTTTAGAATGCTTAAAAATAAGCAGATCACTTTCATTTAGAGAAAAAAAAAATACACGGGTGATGTCAAAGAATTCGGTCCCTGTTCCAGGTGCTTGTTTTGTTTGGGTCGTGTGAGAACATTTAAATTTGAGCGATAACGCGAATCATATTGCAAACCGCTTTTACGGCATACTGCATCTCCATGTATCTCTTTCCTCCATGATTAAAACAGAGGAGCCATTTCAAAACTTTCTTGATATCTAATGGACTTTCAAATATTTTATAAATACACAGAAGTCCGGGCCCTGAGCAACGGCCCGTAAAAACATTCTAGCAAAGTCTAACTTTTGATTTTTATTATTTGTTTTAATTTAAAGTTTTACCTTAACACATTCACGGTGGAAAACGAGAATTCTAGTTTTCATTCAAAAAACATCATAGACTAAGGGGCGTGGCTTCTACCTTACAGAAAATGCATTTATATCATGTTACCAATACTGTTTTGGATTGTAAGACATTTTATATTAAATTCGTACATTGAAAGATATTTACAGGTGCATAAAATTGAGAAACCTATCTAGAACACTAATTTACAAAAGACTTTCAGAACAGGAAGGAGCTTGTACTGTTTTAAAATTCAGATTTGATAAAACTTGCCCGTCGGCAATGCGTTAAAAAAGTATATTTTTTCTGGTATTGCTTTTTTAAGCCAGGACCGAAGCCAGTCCTCTAGAAGAGCCGGACTCTGGTAATTTGTACCGGCTCTTCCACTCGTTCTTTTAGACATTGACATAAATTGGTACTGATTAAATTTAGGTGTAAATCACTCAACAGGTGATGCTGCTATGCTGCATTTTTCAGGATTTACATGATTTCAGTGATAGTCATACGTCGAAAACTAATGCGCGGAATTTCATCAAAACTTAAGCTCTAAAATGTAAAATGATATTTTCAACGTTTCTTGTCCACTTAAACACTGAAAATTAATTTTTTAACAATAGAATGTTTAATAACAAATATACGTTTAACAAAATCAATCGGATTTAAAAAGAAACATAAACAAGTCTTTCAAAGGAAAAAAAAAAAATATATATATATATATTTATGCATCAAGACACTTTATGGAGGAAGTAAAATGTTTCAGGACGGATACAAAAAAAAGAAGAAGAAAAGAAAAAGAAGAAAACTAAGTTAAAAACTTTTTTCATTTGAAAAAGAAAAAATCAATATCTGGTTAGGGAATTGCTGCAAGCAGAAAAAATAATCAAAGGAATAAAAAATAAAATTAAACGAAAATAGGCAAAAAAAAAAAAAAAAAAAAAAAAAAAAAAAAAAAGAAGAAGAAGAAGAAGAAGAAGAACACAGTTGGAAACAGTAACAGTAACTTTTAGACACGGCCCATTTGACATTTTTATTGAGGCCAGTGCAGGACGAAATACTCTTACTAAATTTCTTTTTTGCAACTTTCCTATTTATTTATTTTTCAATATTCCGTAAACATCGTAAGTTTATATTTTTATGTTTATATATTTTTTATTATTGCAGTTTAAATCCCAATTTCAGTAGCTATAGATTTTCTTTTCCTACCTGCTAGAATTTATTGTCTATAATATGAACGATGTTTACTTCTATTTATTTTTCACATTTATTTTTATTTATTTAAAACGGCTTGCAGACGATTTGACTGTAAACAGAAGAAAGTTTTCTGATGGCCACAAGATATAAAAGTTTTGAGTTTTTGACAATGCATGATTTATGACTCTAAAATTTAAAATGAAATATTTTAATTTTAATGTTTCTTTCCCACTTTGAAGATTAATTTTTTAACAATAGAATGTTTAATTACAACTATATGTTGAACAAAATAAATCGTATTCAAAAGGGAAAAAAACAAACATAAACAAGTTTTTTAAAGGAAAAAATATATTTATGCTTCAAAACACTTCATGGAGGAAGTAGAATGTTTCATGACGAATACTAAAGAACAAAGTTAAAAACTTTTTCATTCGAGGGGAAAAATAAAAATATCAATATCCGATTATTTTCTGGCCATCATAAAACTTTATTCTATATATAAATCTAATCCTCTGCAAGCAGCTTTAAATAAATAAAAATAAATGAGAAAAATAAATAAAAGTAAACATTGTTCATTTTATAGACAATAAATTCTAGCTCGTTGGAAAAGAATATCTATAGCTATTGAAATTCAGATTTAAACTGAATAAAATATATATAAACATGAAAATATAAAATTACGATGTTTACAGAATATCGGAAAATAAATAAATAGGAAAGTTGTGAAAAAAATATTAGTAAGAGTTTTTTATTTTGCACTGTCCTCAATAAAAATGTCAAATGGGCTGTGTCCAAAAGTTAATGTTACTGTTTCCAACTGTGTTTTTACACATTTTCTTTCCTTACCTATTTTCGTCCAATTTTATTTTTCATTCCTTTGATTATATTTTCCGCTTGCAGCAATTCTCTAAACAGATGAAAATATAATTTTTCTTTAACCCCTAAAATTAAATTTTATCCTTCAGAACAAGCTATATCCACGCAAATTTGAGTTTTTGCCAATGCATAATTTATGATTCTAAAATTTAAAATGAAATATTATAATTTTAATGTTTCTTTCCCACTTTGAAAATTAATTTTTTAACAATAGAATGTTTAATTACAACTATATATTAAACAAAATAAATTGTACTCAAAAGAGATAAAAAAGCATAAACAAGTTTTTAAAAGGAAAAAATATATTTATGCATCAAAGCATTTTATGGAAGAATTCAAATGTTTTAGGAAGGATGCAAAAAAACAAAGTAAAAAACTTTTTCAATCGAAAAAAAAAATCAATATCTGTTTAGGGAATTGCTGCAAGCAGAAAAAATAATCAAAGGAATGAAAAATAAAATTGGATGAAAATAGGTAAGAAAAAAAAGAACACAGTTGGAAACAGTAACATTAACTTTTAGACACGGCCCATTTGACATTTTTATTGAGGTCAGTGCAGGACGAAAAACTCTTACTAAATTTCTTTTTTAAAACTTTTCTATTTATTTATTTCTCAATATTCTGTAAACATCGTAAGTTTATATTTTTATGCTTATATATATTTCATTATTGCAGTTTAAATCCTAATTTCAGTAGCGATAGATTTTCTTTTCCTACGTGCTAGAGTTTATTGTTTGTAACATGAAAGATGTTTACTTCTATTTATTTTTCACATTTATTTTTATTTATTTAAAACTGCTTGCAGACGATTTAATTGTAAATAGAAGAAAGTTTTCTGATGGCCACAAGATATAAAAGTTTTGTGTTTTTGCCAATGCATAATATATTACTCTAAAATTTAAAATGAAATATTTTAATTTTAATGTTTCTTTCTCACTTTGAAAATTAATTTTTTAACAATAGAAGGTTTAATTACAACTATATGATAAACAAAATAAATCGTATTCAAAATCGTATACAAAACATACTAAACAAGTTTTTTAAAGGAAAAAATATATTTATGCATGAAAACACTTTATGGAGGAAATAAAATGTTTTAAAACGGATACAAAAAAAAAAACTAAGTTAAAATTTTTTTTCATTAAAAAAAAAAAAAAAAAAAAAAAAAAAACACAGAAAAAATAATCAAAGTAATGAAAAATAAAACTGGATGAAAGGATGAAAATAGGTAAGAAAAAAAAGAACACAGTTGGAAACAGTAACATTAACTTTTAGACACGGCCCATTTGACATTTTTATTGAGGTCAGTGCAGGACGAAAAACTCTTACTAAATTTCTTTTTTACTACTTTTCTATTTATTTATTTTTCAATATTCTGTAAACATAGTAAGTTTATATTTTCATGTTTTTATATATTTTATTATTGCCGTTTAAATTCGAATTTCGGTAGCCATAGATATTTCTTTTTCTACGTGCTAGAATTTATTGTGTATTAGTTGAACCATGTTTACTTTTACTTATTTTTCACATTGAAAATAAAATAAAATAAACTGTAAACTCATGCCTACAACTATATGTGAATTTTAAGTTATATAATGTATAGTAAAGCACCTTTAGTGCATTTATGTTTCTATACGGTGTTAAAGATTGTATGGAGATTTTTTTTTTCCCTGGGCTCCAGTGTTTTACTGGGTATATTCAAAATAGATTTTCTAACGACGATAATCTTTAAAGGGTGTTCTCAAATCCAAAAGGGCAATTTTCTGACATAAGTTTTAATTTATTTTTGTTCGAAAATGCAGGAAACTAGCTGGTGTTGTTCAGAAACTATGTCATTGAGCTGTTTTTTCCATTTTTTTGCAAACGCAACAGATCTTTCAGAAAAGAGTGTCAAAGTGGGCGTTTTGAAACGAATTTCCGCGCGAAGGAAGAAAAAGCACTCAAGAGTGGGCGAAAAACGTGTTTGTCACGTGATCAATATCGCTTATAACTCAATAAGTAATGGATTGATCCAAAAATGGAAAAAAACAGGTCGATTCCAAATCGCTTCCAGCATTAGGCTTTCCAATTTTATACCTTTCCGTTAAAAAATGAATTTGTAAATGTGTCAAAACGTTTTGCGCGTATTGAGCAGAGCAGTTAAGAACATCCTTAATGCATTTATGTTTTTGTACGGTGTTAAAGATTGTACACAGATTTTTTTTTTTTTTTTTCTGGTCTCCAGTGTTTTACTGGGTATATTCAAAACAGATTTTCTTACGACCATAATATTTTGAACCATCGATGATTGAAAGATGCTTTCAATTTGTAGGCATGCTTTTTAAATTATCGTGCATGTTTTTTCTTTTCTTTTTGTATTGCGAGTAACATTGGATTGTGAGTAAGATATTGTGAGTATACATTTCTCTTTCCTTAGGTAGATAATTCTCAATAGAGTTCATTTTTAAAAGTGCGAAAGGAAATTTTATAACTAATAAAGATATGTTGAACTTCTATAAATTAAGGTAATGCATGATATAAAATATGACGACAAAAAATATTCTTGTTTTCTGTAAATAAAAAAAATAATAATAATCGGTCACGTGCAAGTTTTACTAGCGCAAAAAGGGCTCCGCACAGGAAAGACTTTGTACAAAGTTTAAACTTGGCATTCTGCCATTCGAAAGGGTGTCACAAAGTTGTAACGCCGCCTTGGTCCATGTTACTGTTTCCTAGATAGTTTTCTAAATAATATATCGGCTAATTACCGACAATGGTTTTCGAAAATCATAATCAACAATCCTTGTATGATTTCGCGGCCTCCCGAGCGTCCCTCAACTCCCTAACTGAGCGCAAAGTAAAGTTTGTGTGTAACGGGAAAATGCGATTTTCTCAAAAACTATGTAACCTGGGATAATCGTTAATGGTTTTCCTGCTAGGTTAAAATAAAACTCCTACTACCCTTAATTTTTGTCATAATTTTAGTAGATTCGGAAATAGTTATGGGGGGGGGGGAGGGGGTAGGTGCATATTTTTGCAGTACATTTTCGCCGATATCTCTGAAAATATAATATCTAAAATTAAAACAAATATACTTTGGAGTTCGGTGTTACGAATTCTTTCGAACGATGTCCCGCACAATTTAAAAAAAAAAAATTTTTTTTTTTTTTTTTTTTTTTTTTTTTTTTCCCAAGTAACTTAATTAGTTCACATAATTTTTTTTTATAAAAATATTTTTGAATAGCTTATAATCTATAAATATGTAGGTTAATAACCTTTATTACTCTGGAAAGTTTGAATTTTCCGCGTTAGCTAGTTTTCGAGAAAAACGGCTGTGACAGACGGACGGACAGACAAACACGCGAGTAATCTTATAATGGTTTCTTTTTTACTTTTTTAAGTACGAAACCCTAAAAAATTAAATCGAATAAATCATATATATACAGTTTTTAATGTTGTAAAGTCATTATATGAAATTTTTTGCAACACGAAAAGGATGTTTAGAGCGAAATTTAGGAGACGCTCAAATAAAAATTGAAAATTAACATTAAAATACTAAATGCTACATGGAATTTAAAACACATAAATCTATGTTAAATTGGGTTGAGAAGAAACAGAATGTAACACGGGGCATTTGCAAACAAAATAAACAGGTATTTGAAAGAAGAAAAAGAAAGTATGTATATATACTTCATTTTCTATGGTGCAACGCTTTTAAGAATTCCAAAAAATAAATAAATCACGTTTGAAAAAAAGCGTCGTAAATATTCTTTAATGAGGTGTGCTCTGCAGCACTGGTGAATTTTAAACTCTTAAGGAATTAATTATTATAGCAATTCTGCTTCAATAAATAACTTTAAAGAAGGTCTTAGCAGAGACGTCAAACATTTTTTGTCACACATATATCACATTTTCTCAAGATAAACACACGCGTGGCAAGTGGTGTTCATGAAGCTCGTACAAAACAAGAGAGGCATTATAAAAATCTTAACAGATTATCAACATCTTTTATAGAAACGTCAGAATTTTTTCGAGGGTTTCTTCAATGATTTACTGAATAGAAAACACATGGCCACTTGCAATGCTCCATTCGTTTCAAGCACCAAATGACGCTTTGCCTCATGCATATATACATTCTTTATTTGCGCATTCTACTACCGAGAGCGCCTTGTACGCAGACGATAAATAAAGCAGCAGTTGGTTCGGTAAATGAAGTGCTTGCGGGTAATTTCTTTGCTTTTCCAAAACAGCGGGAAATAAATTGTTCTATTAGCTGAATATCGCGACAGGTAATTGGATGGATATGTCATTCGGATATTTTTCTAAAACTGGCAGATTTTACTTTTCATTAGTTCCTAACAGGTGGTTCTTACGATCTCGTAGCAGTGAAGGAATTTATGGGGTGTAAATTACTGCTGAAGTGGAAAGAACTTCTACTAAAACACACACTATTTTGATACAATCTTTGAAAACCTGGGTGTGAACTATTTCATCTAAACTATATGTCTTAATATGGATGTTCACATTCAGTCAACATTTTCTCGACTTGTTCGATATATTAATTTTCGAGGTTTTATTTACATATTTGTACTCCTATAATACGTCTTTTTTTTTTCATTTCTTGACACTTTAGTATGTTTATATCGCTTTAATATTTTTACTTGCATATGTTATTACATGTGTTTAGCATAGTACAGTGCTAGGTTTTTTCAGCGATGAATAGAATTTACTCTTTCATTTGAATGAACTTGCAACTTTTATGTACACCATAATCTGCTGATTATTCCAAACTTTCTCTGAACTTATGAAATTCCCTGTGAAAAGACATACACGGTTCCACGGATTTAATATGCACATATTTGATGTGTACGTGGAATTAACCTTTATAGATTTATAACTGACTTGTTTTAAGTACATTGATAGTTAAAATGATTTTTTTAGGCAGAAAAAAAATAATCACATAAATAATATATTTTATTAACTTTTAAATAAGCAGTGTAGTTGCTATGATCTTCGACAACCCCCCCACCATTTTTAATACCACCGTAAAATAAAATCTAACTCCATAAAATAAAATAAATAATCTGTACAAAAATAAAATATGAGATAGGACTTTATTTTTACTAAATTTTTATACATTTCCGTCATACAAGCGCATTACATAATATAACATTATGCTATGAATAGAGTGTAATAAAACACTTCATTTCTTTTCTTTTTAGTCTTAACCATTAAATTTAAAAATTTACACGTTCTAACTATAATTTTTTAAAATTATATTTTTACCATTCCATGTCTGAAAGAAAATTTGCACCCCTTTGTCACACCCCCTAGGTGGTATAATTTGCGGTTACAAGCAGAGCAATGGCCATGATGTTCCGCCCATCTCATATTATACAGTCATTACCTTTTAACGCATTTCTTTGTGCGTCTGGAGCTACACATTAAATTCACACTTGGATATCGTGGTTATTCTGCTTAATGGCATGAAAGAAGATTTCGCTCATTGTTGAGGAAAAGAAATTATAGGATAGCATGTTTTCTAGATTGAATCTAAATGTATTTCCGGGAAAATTTTAATCCAAGCATAGTGCTCTCAATTAGTGTCATTTTACCAGTTATAATAAGAACCATTTCTTTCTCCACAGGTGAATAATTGGAGCAAGGCACGAGATATAAAGTTAGACTTAAAAAACTGTTCACCACTATTTTATACGAGCTGAAATGTGAAAATCCTTTATACACCGTCTAAAGATATAATGTGGTTTTTTTTTTTTTTTTTTTTTTTTTTTTCCTCTTAATGATTTACTAGGTTGAGCAAAAAGTTCTGGGAAATTTGTGAAAGTTGCAAATTAACAACAAAAGCAACAAGGGCTATTCTTTAAAGTAGAGACCATCATAGTCCACGACTTTCTGCCACCGTTCTGCCAGATTCCGGAATTGCTGGCTAAGTTTGTCGCCGTTACCAGCACCTTCATCCTCATTAATCTCATCGATGGCTTTCAGAATCGTTAAGCCTTTTCTCTAATAATGCCAGGTAAACACACGCAAATCATATTGTTCAACAGGCATTTTGGAGCCAAAGTTCTTGGACTCCTAGAAATATACCACTAGTACACCTATATACCATACAAATTCTGGTAACTATTAGATTGAAAATTTCCCAGAACTTTTTGCTCTGCGTAATATTTATTGCAGTTTACTTACATGGTGTGATTAGATTGGGTTATTTGCTGGAGTGTTGGCTGGAGTGTCATGTTGGTTGAAATTTTGATCCTTTTAAAAATATATATACAGTAGACTCCCTCAAATCCGCACAGCTTGGGACCAGAGATTGTGCGGATTTTAGAATTTTGCGGATTCCTGGTCATTACTTTGTTTACACTTTTTAAAGAGTAGATAATTTGAATGTAATAATGCAATCAAAATTATAAAGAATCCTTGAAGTTCCTTCAATTTTAGTTCGAATTACAAACAATAGATGGCGATGTAAGCAATAGGCGCTAAATACAGGCTCGATTTTTTGGCCTTTCTCTTCTTCCATGTGGAAAAAGGAGGTTAAAATGTATGGAGTGCGTCCCGAAGTACCAAAAATCGAGCTTGAATTTAGCATCTATTGATCGCAGCGCCATCTATTGTTTGTAATTCGAACTAAAATCGAAAATCACTGTAAAAAAACTTTCGATCTTATGCATAACCCTCCTGCAAGAATTTTTTAAATATCTGTCACCGTTTGCAAGTTATTGAATTTTAAAATCAGTCAGTCCTTTTTAGGACACCCGGTATAATATGTAATTATCGAATGCGTCAGATACATGCAACAGAATTTTCGATCGTTACATACATAAATAGAAATTGAAATCATTATCAAACTCATAAAGATTAATTATAAAGACATTGTGGTGTTTGTTTTAAAATAAAGAAAGACCGCTATATAGCGTTGAAATGAATATCAAAGTAATTTAGGATGAGTTACAGACACATGAATGCTTATTTTAAAAAGTATATTACTAAAATAACACATACCTTCAGAAATTATAAAGTGAATAAGTTCCTTTATTTATTATTGTTATAAAATAACTTAATGAGAAACTGAATAATAATTTAGCGATGTTTTAATTTAGACAAGAAGTAATTTATAGTCTTTTAGTAAGGAAACAGGATCGTATATTTGGAATAAAAGAGTAGATAATTTAGAATGAATTTAATTTTCAAATACAGTAAACTCTGCCTGAGGCGGAATCGATCGGGACCAAGAAAAATTTCCGCAGTAGATAATATTCCACCTTAAACAAATTTTACTCTACATCTGTGGATTCGCAGGGACATGAAAATCTTTCCGAGTTAGACAGATTTCCGTCTTCCGTTAGAGTCCGCCTTACAGCGAGTTTACTGTATATGATTCTTTATCAAACCTTATCAGTAAAATTTATCAGATTTATATAAAATATACAAATCATTATGTATTATAGATTTCTTCAAGTTGTACAAATGATTTCATTAAGGCACTTCTAAAATAAAAACTGTCCGCTATCTGACATATTTTTGAATTTTGTTCGCAAATGATCAAATGGGCAGGTGTTAATTAATAAAACATGTAATGGAACTAGGGTGTAAAAAAAAATCATGATTTTTTTTTAAATAAAAAAAATCTCATTTTTGTTTTTATTTAAATCGGTTTTTTTTTATTTAAATCGGATTTTTATGATTTTTTTCCCAGCGCTCTACTGAATAGCTACCAAGAGCTTTAGGTTTCCAAAACAATTAAACCACTAATTGCTAACATAATCTATGTTTTTACACTTTAATTATTAAAATTATAATTATTAGTAATTACATAAAAACTGCAAATTAGTAGTTTCATTAAGTAGTATCATACAATAATGTTACATACATTAATATTGTAATAATTATGTAAAATTTGTAAATTCTAGTGATATTTAACATTTATTAAAATTATTAACTGCATTTTATCTTAAATAGTTAACACTATGTCAAATTAATAATTATTAAACAATTAACGCTGTAATTAGGAACATATTATACATTTTTAAGCCTTAATTATTAAAATGGTAATAATGTAGTATTAATTTTGGAAAGAAAAAGTGACAGGATGCTAGTTCCAAAAAGAGCACTATTTCATGAGGAAATATATTAGTAATGTGTTTAGTAATGATATAAGAAAAAAAAAAAAAAGAATAATTTTTAGTATGGCAAATAAAGTGTCCTTAATTTTTAATAATTTTATGAATAACAAATCGAAAAATACAATTAAATAACATATTTTAATAAGATCCTGTTTTTTCTAAAGAAATAAAGTTCTATATTTTTGCAAGATCTTGGCTACATGAATTTAGAAATATTATGGGGAAGAATGGGGAAGTTTTTTACAAGAAATCTCTGGCTACAACTACAGGTGAATTTCAACTACATTTTGTTTTTTTAAAGGCAGGGTGCATTTTGTCAATTTCAAAAGGGGCATGGTGCGGCACCATTTAAAAAATGGCGTAGAAGAAACAGTATAAGTAATTACAGAATTAACAAAAACTGCAGATAAGTAATTTCATTAGTTAGTAGCACAAATAACAAAACTCAGAAATATTATTAGCAAATCGTCTTGCATTTGTATTTAGGAAAATTACTGTAAACCACCAAAATCTAAACTTAAATGTATGTGTATGCTAACCAAACAAATTGAGAAAATGAGTTAAACCCATTCATATAAAATAAATATAAGTTAGCCACTTATATCCGAAATCCTCAAAATATTTAAGTAACAACATTATTACTTCTCAGTGTGGATTATTACCTTTCAATGAATCTTTTTTTTTTTTTTTTTTTTTTTTTTAAGAAAAGTTTTGCTGCGTTTTCAATCCCTAATTATTTTTTTATTATTATTTAGTATGAGTTACAAAGTTTTAAAAAAACATTTTTTCAACCTATACCGAAGAAGCTCTTGCTGCGCTTAGTATTTTTATACCAATTATTTATTTTTCTCTTATGCATTCATTTACAATTTAGCTGTTGAGCAGATGTCATTCTTTCATTCTTCTTTAACTTGAGATTGTTATTAATTACTATTTATTCTTTTACTTGTAGAAATGTATTACACTTGCTATATGTATTTTATGTAAAATAACGCATAAATTGATTAACTAAAGGAAATTATGACATTGCAAATTATATTATATTTAAATATCATTTTTAAACAAAACTGTTTTAATTTGGATAACAACTTAAAAACAATGCTTTTTACAAACTCAACTGTTTTTAATTTTTTACAATACTCATGAATTAAGCTTAGAAACAATTATTTAAAGCTCTTTTTTGTTTATTCATAAGTCAAAATACCGGTAGAAACTTTCAAATTATGTTCATGTTAGATTTTAATACTTTTTTTTTTGACATTTTAAAGATTTAGAAAATTTAATTTTCGATTTAAATCAATGATTTTAAAAAAATCAGTTGATTAAAATCATGATTTAATCGCTGATTTAAATCAATGGATTAAAATCGTTGACACCCTAAATAAGTCCAGGCAATAGAGACCGTATAGGGACTCTACCTAGCAAAATTAATGGTAGTACTGGAAATCGGCTTTCTAGATGTTTTTTGGGTCGCTGAATGCGAATTTGTAACTTCCCACCAAAATTTCCCCCGGCAACCCCTCCAAAATTTTGGTAAAAAGCCCCCCAAAAAGGTTTTTATTAAAAAATTCCATTTTTTTATTGTTTTAGGGGAAAAGTAGCTAGAAATTCAGAAAGTAGACAAAATTTGCAACAAATTAGATATGACATTATGATTTGGGATGAAGGGGAATGGGGGACTGCCTCGGAACATGCGCCACAGTGCTGCGTGGACTAAGTTGCGCAATTCCACTTAACCACTCACACGTTTACATTAGCCCTCCCATCTTCCCTCCGAACTTTCTCTATAAGGTTTACTTTAAGTTTTTTGGGTCGCTGAATCCGAATTTTTAACTTACCCCCAACCCCCCCCCCCCCCCCCCCCCGCGCAAATAGTTGTTTTTAACTTAAATTTCTTATTGTTTTAGGAGAAAAGCATTACGAAATTCAGAAACTAGACAAAATTTGCAACAAATAGGATACATGACATTATGACGTAGGATAAACGGGGAGAGAGGGGGCTGCCTCGGAACATTCCCCGCGCGCTTTTCGCAAAAACCAAATTTTTTCCAAAAATCTATTTTTTGGGGGGTTGCCGGGTGAAATTTTGATGGGAAGTTACAAATTCGGATTCAGCGACCCAAAAAACATCTAGAAAGTCGATTTCTAGTACTACCATTAATTGTGCCAGATAAAATCCCCTATTGCCTGGACTTCATCATTTAGTGCACGTAGCGCCGCAGTGCATGTTCCGAGGCAGCCCTCACCCTCCCCGTTCATCCTAATTCATAATGTCATATATCCTATTTGTTGCAAATTTTGTCTAGTTTCTGAATTTCGTAATGCTTTTCCCCTAAAACAATAAGAAATTTAAGTTAAAAACAACTATTTGGGGGGGGGGGGGGGGTTCGGGGGGAAATTTTGGTGGAAAGTTAAAAATTCGGATTCAGCGACCCAAAAATCTTAAAGTAAACCTTATAGAGAAAGTTCGGAGGGGAGATGGGAGGGCGAATGTAAATGTGTGAGTGGTTAAGTGGAATTGCGCAACTTAGTTTACGCAGCACCGCGCGCATGTTCCGAGGCAGATCCCCCCTTCCCCTTCATCCTAAGTCATAATGTCATGTATCTAATATGTTGGAAATTTTGTCTACTTTCTGAATTTCTAGATACTTTTTCTCTAAAATAATAAAAAAAAATTGATTTTTTTAATAAAAACCTTTTTTGGAGGGCTTTTTACCAAAATTTGGGGAGGTTGCCGGGGGAAATTTTGGTGGGAAGTTACAAATTCGGATTCAGCGACCCAAAAAACATCTAGAAAGCCGATTTCCAGTACTGCCATTAATTTTGCTAGGTAAAATTCCCTATTGCCTGGACTAAAATGGAACTGTATTTTTGTTGTTGTTGTTGTTGTTTTCATTCATTTTTCGATAAAAGCGTGAGATTTTTCAGAAAATGAAGTCAAATTGGTGTTTTGAACCGAATTTCAGGATACGACAGCGGAGAAAAGGGGAGGGGGAGATGATGTCACGAGACAACAATAGCTTATAACTCAAGACGCAATTCATTGTAAAATGAAATGTTCGATTTACAAATCACTTTATAAATACGACTGCAAATATAATGTTTTTATATATAAAACTTAGCCAGAAAGTTTCGAAATTTTGATTTCACAGACGAGCTAAGCGGCACTTAAATGACATTTTAGCAAAAAGAATAAGTAAATTCTTTTGATGCAGATAGAGCGTAACATTTATTTTTCAAAGATAATTTTGAATATCTTTTTATTTATTTTGCGACATAAATGGGAGATTTGGTGTTTTCGACAGAAATAAAAAGAAGAAACAATTCTTTATTTCGACGTCAAATAAACTAAGCTATTGCAATCAAGAGCAGTAATTAAATTGTTTCAATTTGGCGATTAGACAGCCGAAGTGCAAAACGAAAAAGAATTTTGATGTATGAGAGGAACTTCACGGAAAAATGAGGAATAAATGACTGATTTGTGAAAAATTCGTTTGTGCGCATTTTCTCCCGTTCCTTTCAAAGGAATCTAATTTAACTGAAGGATGCATATTTCTCATTCATTAATTAGAAAAATAGTGTCTCGTCAGAATTTTTCAACTTTACAGAAATAAAATACAACTGCAAATGCAAACTTTAATTTTTAAGGAAAGAGAAGCTCATTATGTTGAGTGTGACATTATTGTAGTACAGTAGACTCCCTCAAATCCGCAAAGCTTGGGACCAGAGGTTGTGCGGATTTCAGGTCCTTGCTTTGTTTACATTTTTTAACAGTAATTTGAATGTAATAATGCAATCGAAATTATAATTGATGCTTGCAATATAGTAAAATATTAAAATAATTAAGTAAAAGTAATAAACTAAAATGATAAAAAGTAATTATTAAAAACAAAGGCCAAGTAAATAATTAATGTATAATTAAATATGCATAATAATAAAGATGAGATACATTTTCCTTGAATGACTCAATGAAACATTCCTCATAAAGGTATCCTATTAATTCACATAAAAATCATAAAGAAAGGAAGTTTTACTTCAGGTTTAGCCAGTCTTAACAACTAAAAAAGCTTGATTAATACATACATATATTTCGGCATAAAGGCCTTTTTCATTAAGCCTTCTGTACACAGTTTGCCGGGATACGACTGTTCCAGTGCTGGCTGCAAGCTCTGAACTTAACTGTAGAGCAGTAGACTGTATGTTATGGCGCGCGGTTATTGCCAAATATCGGTCTTCCGAAGCAGTTGTTTTCCGTTTATGACCTTGTTCAATCCGCCGGACAACAGTGCCAGAGTTCTGAAATCGTTTATATAACATAGAGACTGTCTGCCTTGAAATATTCACGCATCTCACTAATTCTGTGATTTTCTGACCTGCTTCTAAACAACCGATAACTCTTCACTTCATAGATTCTTCCAAATGATACTGCGAAGTCATAAAAAATCGTTTTCAGCCCTTACGCACTGAAATTAAACGCTATATTGCAGAAATTCACTCCGATATTCACTTTGCGCAACGCGCTTTCTTCACCGTCGCGTAACGTAACGCCCTCATTTGCATATCAGAAACCGTTTGATCACTTTTGACTGGATAATGCTAATTAAGCTTGTATTTCACATATTCCCTACAAAAATGGCTTAAGGGTGTTCTCAAATCCAAAAGGGCAACTTTCTGACATAAGTTTTAATTTATTTTCTTTCGAAAATGCATGAAGCAAGCTGTTGCTGT
Organism: Maratus speciosus; assembly: GCA_963932465.1. NCBI lineage: Eukaryota > Metazoa > Arthropoda > Arachnida > Araneae > Salticidae > Maratus > Maratus speciosus. The sequence continues at coordinate 558,762,537 of OZ010792.1, forward strand.
TGTTCAGAAACTATGTAATTGAGCTGTTTTTTCCATTTTTTTTGCAAACGCGATAGATCTTTCAGAAAATAGTGTCAAAGTGGGCGTTTTGAACCGAATTTCCGCGCGAAGGAACAAAGAGCACTCAAGAGCCGGCGAAAAAGTGCTTGTCACGTGATCAAAATCGCTTATAACTCAATAGGTAATTGATTAATCAAAAAATGGAAAAAACAGTTCCAATTCCAAATCGCTTTCATGGCCAGGCTTTCCAATTTTACACCTTTCGGTTAAAAAATGAATTTGTAAATGTGTCAAAACGTTTTGCGCTTATTGAGCAGAGCAGTTAAGAACAGCCTTAAATCAATTGGACATTTCATGAAATATCATTATTTTTCTTTATGTAAAGATAAATTTGGACATGAGTGTAAAAAGAAGAATTCCGAAATACACACTGCAATGTGACTAAGGTTAACGTCAGATATTGTGAAGGAATTTAAAGCAAGATTCCGAGATTTTGCAGAGATAGGTGAGTTGTCTCAATTCTTTAAACCGCCTTATGAAGTTGCTCCATCCGCAGAATGGACTGATGTGACTGCAAAGTTGTTCAGTCTTGAAACACCTTTACTTCAAATGAAGATAATTTACTTGCAAAAAGATATTTTCTTTGCAAATGTATAAAACTGCATCGCCTGAAAAAATTTGGGACAAACATGTCTCAGAAAAGTATGGAAATTGAAAAAACAAGCTACTAACCTGGCTACTATGTTTAGCTCCACATATATATGTGAAAGAATGTTCACCACGTGAACCAAACTATAAAAAACTGGCTCAAGACAGCAAGTGTAATTTTTCGCATTAATTTTTCAACGAATACTTGCCTTTTCTATTTTATTAAGTGAATGTAAAACTAGTTGGATGTGCCAATCCCAAAACTTTTTTCTATCTCATGTCAATATTTCATTATAATTAGTTTTATTAGTATTTTTATTAGAATTAAGCATAACTTCATACACTTTTCGATGGTACAATATTCAAAATGCACAAAAATCGTTATTTCAGCGCCCCCTACCGGCGGATTATTTCCAAATTCAGGGAGGACCTTCTTGTCATGGCCAAAAACATACACAAAAAGTTTAGTTCAATTCTATGCGTAACTTCATACAATTTTTGATGGTACAATGGCGACACACAGACACACGGACAGACAGACATTTTGTATAAACATGTTTTTGTGATCTCTGACCCCTAAAACGTGCAAATCCGTCGAAAACCGGAAGTCGAAAAAAAATTTCGATTACAATACTAGAAAGTAAAAATTCAGAACATATACCTGTGTATGTAGTAATTTTTCAGAACTAATACCTGACTTTCTATTTTATATTATATGTATGTATATATAAAAATAACATTTTAAAAGTAATAACAGTACTTATATTACTTATCTGTTTTTTTTTTTTCTCTGGACCTGGATAAGATTTTAAAAAAGTATTCGGACCCCACTTAAAATTACTTGCCGTCCCTTGCATATAGCTACAGACAAGATACAAAACGAAAAACAACTTACGATGAATGACAGAAATTTTGTGACAGATTGCAAAATAAATGGCTAATTTCTGAAAAATTTATTTGGAGCGTATTTTCCCGGTTCGTTCCAAACAATTCCGGTTTAAGTGAAGAAAGATTTTTTTTCTTTCGTTAATAAAAGGAAAATAATTACAAAGAAATGTATCAAGTAAACATTTTTACATTTTTCATCTTAACAAAAATAAAAAATAATTACAAATGTCAGCTTCAATTTTCATGAGAATAGACGAAATAGGAAGCAACAAATCTTATTCTATAAATTCGGACATTAACGAGTAAATCTGAATTTTCAGAGAAATGATAGCAAAATTTCATTTCAATGGTTAATGAGTAAATAACTATCATCAGTGTATCACTTAACTTTTTCCATGAAATTTTAATCGAATTTAGTTGAACGCTGGGGACACGAAAAACATAACTAAACCGCCGAATAGAAGAAAGCGAAATTCCCGTATACATTTTAAAAAAAATTACACATGAATTTAATTGAAATTTTCTTACTAGAGATGCAAACAACGCAAAAAAAAAAAAAACGTTGCATAGAAGAAGACGAATTTTACACTGTTAGAAAAAAAAACCAATAACAAAGAGAATTAACTGATAAAATGAAATAAAACATCTTAGCACAAAATAGGAAATAATAGATGAAAAATGTAAAAGTCAACAAAGTACTTTCCTGTACATTTATAAAATATGAAAAATGCTCAGAAGCACTTACACCTAAAGCAAACAAATATATCACAAGATAGTTATAGAAGCTCTATCTGTCAAATGTTCGCATTTATGATTTCACAAAAGGTCCAAAGAGCTTTTGAATGACATTTTAGCTGAATGAATAAACAGTTTTGATACAGAACGCACATTTTATTTTCTAAAATCGTTCTGAAGTAAACCAAGTACTTCCCGGTACATTCATAAAATATGAAAAATGTGCAAAAGCACTTACACCTAGAACAAAATAAATATATCATAAAATAGTTACATGAGCTATTTTTTCTGCCAAATTTTTCTATTTGTTACTTAAGGGTGTATTCCAATCCAATCTGCTTATTTTCTGATTCATTTTTGCTCTCAAGAAATTCTCTTAATTAGGAACTACATAATGTGCCGTCCTTATCGATTTTTTGATAAATGCAGAAAATATTGTAAAAAATGGTGTCGAAATTGGCGTTTTGAACCGAATTTTCCGAAGCGGGAGATCTGGGAATGAAAAAAATGGTCATACTGAGAAAATAATTGTTTAAAACTCAAATTCTAATTTATTGAGCGAAAAACAAAATCACACGGCCGCTTAGACATCTCTTTAAAAATTCCTTCAGCAAATTTCATGTTTTTACTTTTAAAAATGAGCCTGAAAATGTCTCAGAAAATTTCGAGCTATTGAGGGTGGAAAAAGATTTTTTCGAATACACCCTTAAACGAAAAATTACCATATCAGTTATGATTTCACTAAAATACCAAAAAGCTTTTTATGACATTTTAGCTGAATTAATAAATAAATAACCTGCTTTGATACAGATAGAACATTTTATTTTCCACGATCGTTTTGAATGTCTTTCGTTTCTGCTGCGACATAAATGGGAGATTTGGTGTTTTGGAGGAAGCGAAAAAGAAGAACAAATTCTTTATTTAAACGCTAAATAAACTAAGCTACAAGCAACAGCAGTAATTAAATTGTTTCTATTTGGAAATAGGCAGTCGAGTTGCAAAATGTAAAAGAACTTACGATGTATGAGTGTAACTTTATGACAGATCGTTAAATAAATGGCTAATTTCTGAAAAATTTATTTTGTGCATATTTTCCCGCGTTCTTTTCAAACCGTTCAAGTTTAAGTAAAGGATGATTTTTTTTCATTCATTAATAGAAATATAACTACAAAGAAATGCATCATGTAAAAATTTTTCATCTTATCAAAAATAAAAATTATCTGCAAATAGCTTTAATTTTCACGAGAAAAGACAAGTGGAAAGAATACCTTATTCTGTAAATTCAGACATTTAGATCAAAATCTGAATTTACATACAGATAGTACCTGAATTTACATACATGTAGCTAAATGACACCAAAATTTCATTTCAATGGTTAATGATTATCATCAGTGTGATCTACAGAAAGCGAAATTTCCGTATGTATTAAAAGAAAATTTAGACATGAATTTAACTGAATTTTTTTTTTACTAGCGATATAAACAAAAAATAAACCGGTGCCTGACTAGAAAACGAATTTTACACTGTTAGAAAAAAAAAAGTTAATTAACTGCATAAAATGAAATAAAACATCTTAGCAGAGGAAAGGAAATAATAGATGAAAAATGTAAAAGTCAACAAAGTACTTTCCGGTACATTTATAAAATATGAAAAATGCGCAGAAGCATTTAGACTTAAAGGAATCAAACACATCACAAAATAGTTACAACAGAAGCTCTATCTGTCAACTGTTCGTATTGAAAATGCTACTTAAACGGAAAATTTCAGTATCAGTTATGATTTCACAAAAGCTTTTGAATGGCATTTTAGCTAGGAATGAATAAATAATTTTGATAGAAATCGCACATTTTATTTTCTAAAATCGTTTTGAAGTGAACCAAGTATTTTCCAGTACATTCATAAAATATGAAAAATGTGCAAAAGCTCTTAGACCTAGAACAAAATAAACTTACACAAAAAGTCACAAAATAGTTACATGAGCTATCTTTTCTGTCAACTCTTTCTATAGAAAATGTTACTTAAACGAAAGATTTCAGTATGAGTTACGATTTCACAAAAAGAACAAAGAGTTCTTGAATGACATTTTAGCTGAATGAATAAATAAATAACTTGCTTTGATACAGATAGCACATTTTATTTTCCAAGATCGTTTTGAATGTCTTTTATTTCTTCTGCGACATAAATGAGAGATTTGGTATTTTTGGAGGAAGTGAAAAAGAACACATTCTTTATTTCAACGCTAAATAAACTAAGCTATTACAAGCAACAACAGTAATTAAATTGTTTATGTTTGCAGATAGGCAGTCGAGGTGCAAAATGAAAAAGAACTTGAGATGTGTGAGAGAAAGTTTATGAGAGATTGTTAAATAAATACAGTGGGCTCTCTCTATCTGAACACTCTCTAATGTGAACACCCCGGTATTATGAACACATTCCGACGACCCCGGCGAAACTCCATAGACTTAACAAAAGATGAACTCTCTGTATTCTGAACACCCTCTAATCTGAGCACCCCGCTATTATGAACGCTACTTTTGATTCCCAATTTTTCCTACCTCTCTCTAAACTGAACATGTGTTTGCAATCGGAATTCAGGGAATTCCCCCCATAATGGAAATTCGGGAAATATGTAGTTGCAGAAGAATGAAATATTCAATGAACTCGATTTTAAAATAGACAAAATCATTGTTAGATTTTAAGCATCTATCCGATGCTGCAATTTGAATAATTCAGATTAAAATCTTCAGTTAAGAAAACAAATAAAACATTTATTATAACAAAGAAAGAAGAAATCGAAAGAATATTTTTCAAAAGGTAAGCTTTTACCGTACGGGTTCTACATATCCACTAACATTCTTATACATTTTTATTAAAGAAAAATGTCTAGATATAAAACTACTTATTTCAAATGAAAATCAAATTTCAATTTATTTTTGCTTAAAAGGCGCAAAGACCAACTTAGTGAAAAATATTCCATGCCGGGAATCGAACCCGGGTCATCAGTATAGCGCACTGACGTTCTACCGCTAAACCACATGGAACGATACCCAGCCTGGAACTTCTCACTATTACAAGTTGGCAAGGCTACAAACGCAGCACAAGATGGAATATTTTCCGTGAGCCACCAACATGGGGCAAACACAGACACTTAATTAAATCCAGCATCGATGAATCTATATTAATATTTGGAAATTTTTCCAGAGCTTAGCGGTTGGGTTTAGCGGTAGAACGTCAGTGCGCTATACTGATGACCCGGGTTCGATTCCCGGCATGGAATATTTTTCACTAAGTTGGTCTTTGCGCCTTTTAAGCAAAAATAAATTGAAATTTGATTTTCATTTGAAATATTGTATTCAAGGCGAATGTTTCTCTCTGGAAAAATTTCCAAATATTAATATAAAACTACTATTGACATTTCACAAAACGTAAATCATGATAATCAAAAATAAAATTAACAATTCAATCAATTTTTATCCAAAGAGATACAAGAAAAAATAATGTAAAAACCATATCACGTGATTCCCCCTCTCCCGATCTGAGATAAAAATAGAAAGATTACGCAACAGAAATGTCCCGCCTCCCAGTGGCAGCAAAGAGCCAACAGGTATTAGAAGGAGTGTACAAAAAGCATAATTATTTGTTTTCCGCACATTATTGCTTCTGTTTCTTTCTTTGTTTTTTGTCCAGCAAAGGTAAAAAATTTTTGTCATTTTTCTATCGTCGCAGATATATCAGAAATAAGTATGAAAATGAAAAAACGGAAAGAACTGAAGCTTCAGGAAAAATACGATGTTGTTCAAAAATTAAAATCAAAAATAAGTCAAAGGAAAATTGCATCTGAGTTTGGAATTTCAGTAGGCCAAGTTAATGCCATCAGTAAGAAAGAGAAAGAAATTATAGCCGCTTTTGAAGCAAATGAACCTTCCTCAAAGTGCAGAATTTCAGAAAAGAAAACAGGGAATGAGAACATAAACAATCATGTCTGGAAGTTTTTTTGCCAAATGAGAACGAAGAATCTTCCTGTCACTGGACCCCTGCTAAAGCAGATTGCGCTAGATTTTGCAGAAAAGGAGAAAATTACGGAATTCAAGGCATCGGAAGGATGGTTGACTCGCTTTAAAAGTCGGCATAACATCGAATTCAAAATAATCAACTGTGAAGCTGCAGACGTAAATATCGAGACTGTGGAGGAATGGAAAAGAAAACTTCCGGAAATAACGAAGGATTTCGATTCCACTGACATTTTTAATGCCGACGAAATCGGCTTGTTTTTTAGAGCTCTTCCAAATAAAACCCTAGCACAAAGAAGCGAAAAATGCGTGGGCGGGAAAATGTCGAAAGAAAGACTTACCGTCATGCTCTGTGCCAGTTTTACGGGTGAGAAGCTCGAACCACTTGTGATCGGAAAAAGTGAAAAACCACGATGCTTCAAAAATGTGAATATCGCATCATTACCAGTGCACTATAAATCAAATCGAAAAGCCTGGATGACAATCCCAATTTTCTCTCAATGGTTGGAAGGCATTAACGAGATGATGAGGAGAGAAGGAAGAAAAATTCTTCTTTTTGTTGATAATGCCAGATCACATACAAACATGCATCTAAGCAATGTGAGCCTCAAGTTCCTGCCACCGAACTGTACTTCTGTAATCCAACCACTGGATCAAGGAGTAATCAAGACCTTTAAAGCTCACTACCGAATCCATTTTTTGAAGAAAATGTCCCTGGTGATGGAAGAGGCAAATTCGGCAACCGAACTAACGAAGAAGGTCAACGTCATGGATGCTTTCCATTGGATATCAATGGCTTGGAATGAAGTAACCCCATACACCATCCAAAGATGCTTCTACAAAGCTGGATTTCCATGTGAGAATGAGCATATAAGAATAGAGGACCAAGAAGCAACAGTTGTGAGAGATTTGGGGTTAATTCTTCAGGAGCTTCATACTGAAATTGAACCTGGAGCTTATCTCGAAGCCGATGGAAGCCTTCCGTTTGCGACAACAACATCGTTGAAGAGGAAGAGGACAGTGAAGAAGTTGAATCAGAAAATACCGAAGGAACAAGAAGTACGATTACCTTCAAACAATATGGCCAAGGGATTCAAGACCTGTTAAACTATGCGGCTGAACATCACCCGGAAGCCTTCCCACTTCTTAAACAATTAGATACCATGTATACTGCACGAGCATACACAGGGCAAAAACAGACTAAAATTACTCAGTTTTTTAAGTAATGTATTTATTTGTTTTCAAGTGATTATTGTATAATCCTCCTGAGACCTGCCATACATTTAAATGGATGTTTTGCTTTCTCCTTCTATTGCGTTAAATTTCATTGTAGCAATCTAAAACCAGTATAACATGGTAATGTATGAATCAAAAATCCACATTCAGCTTTTGGATTTTGGCAACGGTAACTACTTTGTTTATAAAATGGCGTAATAAATGAGTCAAGTCGGAATTCTACGTTTTGCTGGTAAGTTTCGTTTTTATGTTATTTTAATTTGATTAAATTATTTTTTTTCAATTTTAATAGCAGATGTTAATAATTGCCTTATGCTCTTTATAATATATTCTATTCTTTCCCATACTTTTAGCCTTTTTTAATTATTTTAAAGCGAGTTATGGCCTGAACATCCTTTTAGATGGATGTGCTGTAAAACAAAATTAGAAAATCTAAATTTATTAATTTCTTTAAAAACATCATTTTTGATGCCTATTTGTTGAAAAAAACTCTTATAAAAAAAATATATGCATTATATTTTGCTTGGGTCTCAGGAGGATATGTAATTGTATGTTTTGTAAAACTTTTTAAATAATAATAATAATAATAAAAAATAAAAAAAAATTAGATGGCAGAATACAGGTCCAACTGAATTTAGTTTGACAGTGCATAAGCCGCCAAATCTAAATTCAGCACCTCTATCTCAGTAACTGGCATGGCTAACCAGGCTAAGTATTCTATACAATCTATAAACTCAATACTAAGTAGAGTAGTAATACATTTCCCAATCTCCCTCTATAATGAACACCCCCATAATCTGAACATTTTTGGTCGGTCCCATGAGTGTTCAGAATAGAGAGAGTCCACTGTAGTTAATTTCTGAAAAATTTATTTTGCGCATATTTTCTCGCTTTCTTTCCAATTCATATCGGTTTAAGCGAAGGATGAATTTTTCTTTTTCATTAATAGGAACATAAGTACACGAAAAAAACTGTTTTGTTGAAACAACTAAATTTTGGTTAATATAGCTCCAACCAAATATTTTGGTTGGAATAATCAAATTTTGGTTAGATTAACCAAATGATTTTGTTAATTCAACAAATTATTTGGTTAGTCCAACCAAAATTTGGTCATTCCAACCAAAGTATTCGATTGGAGCTATAGTAACCAAAATTTAGTTGTTTCAACAAAACAGTTTTTTCCGTGTGCAAAGAAATAGACCGTGAGCCGGCAGCATAGACAATGACCTCACCGAGTTCACGGATGAAATTTTAGGATTAGTTAAATCTTGATTCGCATATTAAAACGCAATCGGTCTGCCAAGTCATATCTTGATGGAAAACACCTGAAAACGATTTTAGCGGCCGACTCGTAGGTTTACTATTCTGTTTTCCTGCTCCCAGACCTCCATGTTTTCATGCCTTTTGGTGCAGGAAGACACAATGGTAAACCTACGAGTCAGCCGCTAAAATCGGGTTTTCAGGTGTTTTCCACCAAGATATGAGGCAGGCCGATTGCATTTTAATATGCGAATCAAGATTTAACTAATCCTAGAATTTTATCCGCGATGAGGTGATGGTCTGTGCTGCCAGCTCACGGTCTAAAATGTATCATGTAGAAATTTTTCGTCTGCACGAAAATAAAAATTAACTACAAATGTCAGCTTTAATTTTCATGAGAAGAGACGCAATAGGGAGCAAGAAGAGACATTTACGTCAAAATCTGAATTTACATAGATAAATGATAACAAAATTCCTTCTGAATGGTTAATGAGTTAATGACTATCATCTGTGTATCTTTTAACTTTTCCACATAGAACTAAATAGAATTTAGATGAATGATTTAGCTGGAGCTACAATAAGCACAAATAGCTGCATAGAGGAGAAAGCGAATTTATAACTGTGAATTAGAAAAAAAAAGTCACGATTCATAGATCAGATGAAGTGAAACGCTAATTTCTAACTGTTAATTAGAAAAAAAGTCAAAATTCATATATGAAACGAAGTGAAACGCTAATTAAAAAAATAATGTATAAGAAATGATAATAAAAACTAAACAAACATTAAAATAAAATTATAACAAACGACGTTCCGGTCATCATCTATGACAATCTTCAGGAAAGAGTTTCTACATATCATTTAAAGTTTTAAAGAACAAAAAGACAAGCCGTCTTGAATTTGAAAAGTTCGTTATGCTTCCAATCGATTACAGCTTCAACCAATCGTCAGAAAGGGAACATGCAGGCCCCATTTATCGGATAAAAGGATTTAACGATGGAGCATGCAATGGCGTCACCTATCACGTGAAAATAAAATAAAATAAAAATCGAATAAACAATATGGCATGCAGTGTCGACATCCAGTATAAAGTGGCAAAAATAAATCCAGAACAGAAAAGATAGAAAAAAATGAGATAAACTTTGCTAAAAGCATAAAAAGCAGTACATTGCTTAAGAAGTCTCGGGACTCATAAAGCTTCAAAATTTTCGAAATTTTAATTTTTTTAGATGTTTAACTTCTATCTTTTCTGAACATTTTGATACAATTCTTTCCTTGAAATTCCCATTAGAACAGATGTTATGGCTTTTAGAATTATGCCCGCTCACTAGCTGAAGAGGCGCGCGTTTCCGAAACTTTGAAGTCATTTTTCTCCAAATGACGTTTTTTGGCCATAACGCGCAGGATATCGCAAAAACATTAATATTTTTAAATTAAATTTTCAAAATATATGTTTCATGTTAGTCTGTATAAACTGAACCCAAAATTTCCTTTTTATTATTAATATTTTTATTGTTCAAAAAAATATTTTTTTTTTCAGGTGATTATACACGGTTGAACACTTGATAACTTTGTATTAGCTAAATACAGCTTTGTATTAAAGATATAAAAATGCTTTAAATACAAATTTATTTAGGTTCAGGTTACTTATTGCAATCTGAACTATAATTAGGCACAAAAAAGAAAATGTCATTCTAGTTGCCAAAATTTATTTTGTAATCGTGCGCGTAAGCTCTTATACCAATTTTATGTTCGACAAATGTCGGACCGTTTGGAGCCCCCTATAAAAAAATTCTGTATCTTTCAATTTTTTTAAATACAGTAAAACCTCCCTAAAGCGACCACGTTCCATTCCAATAAAAATGGGTCGCTCCGAGAGGTGCTCTCTTAATGGAGGTCATGTTCAAATCTAGAGTTTAATTGTTGAAAAGTGGTAACAATTAATATTGCTAAAATTTATTTTTCATATTAGAAAAAAATATGAAAATTTAAGTATCAAAACAAAAGTTAATTACGTAAGTTAATTAGTGCAGAGTTTAAAAAATGAATACACTGAAGTTTGCTTCGATTTTACGGTTTATGTCTTCCATAATATTTATTTCCAAGCCCTTTCGAAGTTCAGTAAATAAATGTTTTGTTTTCGACGGGAACAAATTACGATGATTTCATTAATTTATCTATTTCTTTGATAGTTTTCTGACAGAATAGAGCAGGGGACTGTATCAATCGTCATTCTTAATTTGTCATCAGAGTTAAATTCATTGCCTAAAAAGGCACAAAGGGGTTTAAACACTTAAAAGTTACCGGAATAAATAAAAATTCTAAACTTAGTTTAGAAGTTTGGTGAATAATGCGTTCTCTGGAATTATTATTCTAATAAAACCTTCTTCAAGCGACGCGGAAAAAATGGAATTTGTTTCATTTTCTTCAAAGAAATGGGTCGCTCATGGAGGGAGTTCAACTGGGATGATCTCTGAATGGAAGTAAAATTAGTATTGAACCTATGGGAATAAATTTCGTTCCATGAAAAAAAAATGGTCGTTCAGGGAAGTCGCTTAATGGAGGTGGTCGCACAGGGAGGTTTCACTGTACATGAAATGATAGAGCATACTTATATCTTTCATCCCAATAAAAATTGTGTTTTAAAATTATATACATTTTAAGATATTAAATGTTGAAAACAGTCTTTTTTTTTCCAATTTTAAGATTCCTGAGACCCCTTAACGTTAAAAACTTATAAGTACAGTGGAACCTCGATTATCCGAAGTAATTGTGACCAACCCTCTTTCGGAAAATTGAAAATTTCGGATAATCGAGAATGCTTCAATTTTAAGATTAAGGATTATGCAATATTTCTTATTATAGTAACAAGTGCTTAATAAAAAAAATATATATATATAAATAATAAATAATATATATATAAATAATAAATAATATGTATATAAATAATAAATATATAATATATATATAAATAATAAATAATATATATATATATAAATATATTACGCTATCGTACGTGGCACAGAAATCGCGATTATTTGTTAACTGTTTAATGGCAACGCCGGAATGCAACGTATCTCTTTGGTTATTGAACAGCATTTAATGCATCACCATACCTATAAGGGTACCGTAAGGTAAACGGTAAGGAGGTTACCGTAGGGGGGGCCCTGTTCTGTCGCCAAATGCCGCCAAGTTTGTCGCCAACTTGGCTGTATATCACCAAATTTTGTGACCCAAAAGAGACGCCAACTTGAAGATATCTCTAATGTTTCGTCGAATTCCCATAGATAGACTTCCATTGTAAACCAATAGGGTTTACTTGCTTACAGAAAGTCAACAAATTGAGATATTTTAATGCAACAAAAATTAATGCAGTAGAACCTCGATTATCCGAAGTAATTGGGACTGGCCATCTTTCGGAAAATCGAAATTTTTGGATAATCGAAAATGCTTCAATTTTAAGATTAAGGAGAAATATATGCAATATTTCTTATTATGGTAACAAGTGCTTAATAAAAAAAAAAAGCAATAGCAAAATAGAAACAAGAATAAATTACCTGAATTTTAATTTTGAAATCAAGTACCTTTTACATATATACAGTCGAACTCGCTTACAACGAGCCCTGATTTAACGAGACCCCTGATTTAACGAGGAAATCATAAATACTTGGTTGGTACAATGTTAAGGGTCCTGTCCCTGCCAGCGAAGACACTCACGAGCTAATGCTAATCCTATGGGGAGGTATTTTTCTAATATCTCGTTTGCATTTCGACATTTTTAAATAATTTTTTTTGCATTGGATAGCCGAGGTCCGTCTCTACAGCGCACCTTGGTTACTTTTTCGATTTTGGTTACAGACATTTTTTAGAATGACACTTTCATTTTCAGAACCGGTTTTGAAAAGGAAAGTAACTTTATTAAAAATATCTGCGACCAAAATCAAAAAAGTAACCAAGGGGGGGGGGGGGGAGGCTCCTCTGGAGAAAAATTCTTAGCAGCATTTTCTCTTAGCGTTTAATTAATATATTGCTATTTGGAAGAGAAAAAAGTATTTTTTAAATAATCAAACGTATAGAAAATATAATTAATTAAATTTCAGGGATGGACAATTGCTCTCTTCATGACCACTGAAAATTCGATATGTTATTTTCTAGTTTTACAATAAAATCTTTATTTAAAGTATGTTTTCTATATGTCTAAAAATAAAAAAAACTGCAAAAACTATACTCAAATAAATGTAACACATTAAGAAAAACACCTAATAAAGAAAATAAAGCTTTTCTTATTCAATGATTTATTTCTCGCTGATAAAAAGTTCAAATGAGCTCATCAAGCACTTTATAACGGTTTATAAACAGTAGGCTGAGATCAGCGACTGCAGTGGTAATCAAAATGCTGATTTCGCCTATTTCTCTTTGTTCAAAAATGTCCGTTGGCAACTGGCGCGTTAAAACGGTTCTTTCAATGCTTTCAATGAGGTAGTTCCCTGTTTAACAAAGTTGGCCGCAATTTTTTTATGTGTAACATTATTTATATTCCGTGACTGTGATATATACATAGCTGGAACAGTTTTTTGGAATAATTCATTTATGGAATAATATATGCGATTATTATAAAAATGATACGTTGAGTAATGTAATTGTGTCATCCACATAGATGTATATGCAGCTTACTAATACACAGCTTATAAAGTGCATTTTTGGAATTTCAATAATTGTACTTGAGAGATTGGAGAATAAGAAAGTGCAAGTGAAATGTGATTCGAAAAAGCGAATTGAATTAAATTCTGCATTATATTAAATTATATCATTATGAAAAAAATATGTTGAATAATGAAAAAAAAAATGTCTTCGTTATATGCTTTTCAATTATCAGCATTCATCTGAATATTCAGTGAAATATGTAAGAAGAAAGTGTCTATATTTTTGTGTTTCTGTTTATATTTCATGGATTTAATCTATTGCATTTAAGCATTCATATCAGAAGAATGCATATCAGCATTCATCTGAATATTTAGTGAAATATGTAAGAAGAAAGTGTCTATATTTTTGTGTTTCTGTTTATATTACATGGATTTACTCTATTGCATTTTAGGAAATACTAAAAAGGTAAGAATGTGATTATTTACAAAAATATAATTTTTATTTGGAAATAGAAATTTTCCTTGAACAATATTAATTATGTAATATTAATTATTTAAATCACTTTTTAAAGAATACATGTGTTTATCATATTTGTATCTTTCTATATAGAATAAATATTTTTCAGTATGACAGTGTTTTTTATTATTTTCGACTAAATTTATTTCATTTTCAGGATTAATTAACTAACTTGCTCGATAATTCTTAAAGTATTCGATTTATAAATAAATGTTTTTCATATAAAATAATATCATCATTGCTTAAATCATTGCTTAAGCATTAAAAGTTATTGCTTGTGTAGATTGACACCCAAATTTGTCAACATTTTTAGTATTATATTTTTGTCAAAAAAAAAAAAAAAAAAAAAAAAAAAAAAAAAAAAAAGCAGTTGCAGCACTATATAGTTTTTGTTGTGGATACAAGCTATTAATCTGACTATAAAAATGTCAGTAAATATTAGCCATTTAATATAATGCCATTTTTTTAATAGTTAATTTTATTAAAAATATTTTTCTATAATAGCTATATATAATGATTTACAATAAAATAAGTAAGGAAATGAATCATTATTTACTTTGTTTAATTGCTTAAAATTATATTTAAGTTTTGTACAACTTCAGATATTGAAAAATTTATTAATATTGATTTATTGATTGTTAAAAAGAAATTGCAGATTTAGAACGGAAAAAAGACTTTATTTTCATATTTTACTGCATTTTTCACATAAAATTGGGGGGATTTTTTTTCAACGTTTGTTCATTTTTATAAAAGATACAGAAATAACAATTAAATATATATTTTTAATGCAAAATAAGTTTTGAAATTAGATGTTATTTCTCTTGCATGTTATTAAAAATATATATGTGTTTAACTTTTTAAAGATAGCTTAGTAGCTCTGGTGATTACTATATGCTATATGTAAAAGAAATTGCCTACATGGCAAAATATAATTAAAAAGATCAAGTTATTAAATGATATTGTTATTAATAAACCCTTCCGTTGTAATTTCTAGTTACAGATAATATTAACATGATTTCGTATATGAATTTTTATGTTTAATGACAGATCATTTAATTCTTTTACATTTTCGAAATTAATGTTTTCATGTAACAAAATTAAATTTATGTATAGGAAATGCTATGAACATTTTTGCTTCAAGTGGTGGGCATAAAACTTGAAAAATAATTATAAAAGCATCAGAATCGGAGTTATCGTGAAATTTTTAATGTTTTATAAATACATTTTAAATTGTTCCTTTGTAACGAGAATGCATCCATTTGTGCAAAGCAATTTATTGTACTTATTATATATCATATTGCATACTTTTAGATTAGGATGAAGTTAATGACAAAGGATATATTTATCCAAACATATATTTACATGTTCATATATATATATATATATATATATATATTAAGTCATCAATGTGTTTAAATTTTTGTTGCTGTATATGTAGTAGGGGGAAGAGGGGGGGTAATGAATGTAAGCCGCTGGTACTGGAAGTTATTAGAACCACATTTCCTATACTGTCAAAAAAAAAAAAAAAAAAAAAAAAAAAAAAAACATTTTCTAACTTTTTTAGAATATATTTATAACTGTATATATTAAATAAAACCTCTCAATAGCAGACACCCTAGGACCATAGAATTTGCCCGCTATTTAGAGGTTTTATTTCCATATGTAAAAAAAGTCCAGAGTGTACAAATACCCAGCATACCGAGTACAAATTACACAAAATATGCTTCAATATATTATTAATCTGCTTTTCAATCCACAAATGTTGTGGATTGAAAAAAGTGATCGCTATATAGGTGTCTGCTATTCGAGAATGTCCGTTATTACTGAAGCATACAGTAAAACTTCTATAACCGGTCACTCCCGAATAGCGGACAGCTCTATTTAGAAAAATATAAAGCGGGGTAGTGTTTCTTCTAGAAGCAGGACCTGATTAAAACATGGAAACTAATCCGCGGCCCTGCCCCCTAACCTTCCCATCGATTTTTGTGCCCCCAAATTTGGTATGCAATTTTACGAATTCAATGTTTTTATATATGTTTAGGTTTTTTAGTATTATAACCACATACAAAATTATCATATTAGGATTATAATTTCAGGAGATATTAATAAAAATATGAAAATGCAATTTAACATTAGAAGCTCTAAATTTTGAATGCTTATAATTCAAAAACTTATCATTCAAATGACTAGAAATTTCGTTTCTAGGCATAGTTTGAACCGAAGATTTAAAATATAGTGTCAAAATTGGGTGCATCCATTGAAAAAAAAAAACAAAGTTTGGTCTAATTTTGATATGTAGATGGCCCCTATGCAAATTTTAAATACATCATTTAAAAGTAAACTTTATTTCCAGACGATTGGTACCAGTAACTTTCTTCTATTATTGTTGTCTTCTAGTTGCAGAGTTAGTAGGAGGTGTTTATTTATTTTTTCATGTTCGGATCTCATATGCTGATAATTTTGTGAAATCTAGTGCTAGATTTTATTTAACACAGAAATAAAAATCCAAAAAATGCTTAAACTAATTGACTGGGAATATCTAATTTAAATAGAAAAAATTGTGCAACAAAGCAGGGATGGAATTCTTTCCGAAGAAGTGAATCATTTTTTATAAATGGGAATAATTTGTTACCATAAAGCAGAGCTGATTGCAGCATGGACAAACTGGGCTTTTTCTATGGGACGTTAGCTTTACGGGCCCACAAATTTGGTATGAAATTTCCATAAAGCTGATATTTTAAATTTGTTTTGATCTTATACTTATTTTAATAAATATTTTGTACTTTTAGAATATGATTAGGTTAAAGAAAGGATATATTTATCCAAATATGTATTTGATGGCATCGAGCAGTCTTTTTTTTTTTTTTTTTTTTTTTTTTTTTGTAGCAATATATGAAGGTGGCGGTGGGGGGGGGGGGGGGGGGGCGAATAAATACTAGGTCTTTGGACTGGAATTAATTTAATAAACATTTTTGATACCGTAGGGCATATATGAAATCGCATAAATACATATTTAGGTGAATATATTTATATATATTATCCTATTCTAAAACTACAAAATACTGATTACGATCATAATAAAGTCAAAACTGATATAAAATATCAGCTTTATAAAAATTTTGTACCCAATTTGGGGTACCCTAAAATCAGGGGGCAGAGAAACATCCTAGTTTTACCACGCTGCAATTAGCTCTGCTTTATGGTAACAAATTATTCTCATTTATAAAAAATGATTCAATGTGGTCAAATATGACTTAGAAAGAAAAGTGGTCAAAGATGGCTTCATATTGGCAAAAAAAAGGGCTCAAAGATGGCCGCAATTAAGACACTTGAAATGTCTGAAATTCAGACGCAAGAAGTGTCTAAAAATTTTAAGACACTTTCAAACTGTCTGAAAATCGAACACTCCAGTTTCAGTCACTTATGTGTTTGAAATTCAGACGCAAGAAGTGTCTGAAAATTTTCAGACATTTTAAAACGTCTGAAAATTGAACACTACGTTTCAGACACTTAAGTGTCTGAATTTCAGACATTTCAGTTTAGAGTGTGTACAGCAATAATAATAAAAAAAAATTAAGTATGTATAATAAAGTAAGTGAGCATGAATTTTTGTAATTTTTTACGAACCCGTTTTTTACGAGCACCAGGTTTTAACGAGCAAATATCACGGTCCCTTCGCGCTCGCTATAAGCGAGTTCGACTGTAACAAGGGTTTGAAAAAATGTTTTATTTGTCGCAGTTTCGATTGCCTTTGCTTTGATGCTCTATCACGGATTTTCACCAATATCACAGTCTTTCTGAAGCTATAGCCATGCCAAACCTTTTGCAAAACATTCAAAAGCTTCATAATTGCTATTTTTTTTCATTTTCGTCGTTCCTTTCCGCAGTTTACGGGAGCTCAACTTAAATTCAAAGGAACTCTAAGAAAGGGGATAGAAAATATTTATATGTACTCGTAGTTCGAAAAGAACCGCTTGCACACAAGGAATAGTAAAAAAGGCTTTAAAAATGGATTTCGGTTAACCGAGAGTTTCGGTTAAACCAGTTTCGGATAAAAGAGGTTCTACTTTATAAGAAAACGAATAAGAAATGTTTAAAATTCGTTCAAGTACTCACCGTAAAAAAAAAGACTAAAGTTTCTAATTCTACCTAAATATAATATAACAACGCACGAAAATATAGAATAACCTCTTACGAGTTAAAACTTGAATCCGAAAAGCGCTTTCATCTTTGAAAACCTCAGAAACATATATTTTCAAGATTTAAAGAAGCATTTTTAGAAAGAAAGTTTCTTTTGCTGCATCTAATTTTCAGAAACGTTCCAAGTACTTTTTATAGAGGTTGGTTGGTTGGTTGTGTTTATGACGGCCAATTATCAACACGAGGGATGGGAGTGCCCTTCGTGGGGGTCTTTCTAAGGGAACCTAACCCGTATTTGCGCTTGGAAATCCAAGGTTCGAAGATAACCATGAAAACTCCGAACGATTAGGACGACGGGCGCGATTAGGTTCGAACCCAACACCTCCCGTCTACCAGCTTCGAGAGCAGAACCTCTCGGCCACTGGTGGGGCCCTTTTTATAGAGTATTAATCAACTTTCTCAAGTCGGAACATAAGTTTTAGGATGTTATCCAATCTCAATTAAACATTTTTAGCTGTAAATATTAATGTTAATGTGTCCAAATAATATTAATGTTAATGTTTGTCTGTATCACGTTTGTCTGTAAAACACGTCTGATCTTCTTGAACATGAAAATGTTTACTTGAGTATTGTCAAGATTCTAAAAATCTATTTTCCGGATTACATGGGGGGGGGGGGGGGAATTCCACAGCAAATCATCATTTTTTTTTTGGGGGGGGGGGGCACAAAATTTATAATATGTTTAATTTAAGGGTATGATTGGAAAACGATATTTTTATATTCTATAGAAAAATCCTAATAACAAGTAATATAAAAATTTTGTTTTTAAAGTCAATTCCTACTTAGGTCATCAAAGAAAAAATTAATATAATCCCTTAAGCTAATATTAGTTTTTGTTGCATTAAAATATCTCAATTTGTTGATTTTCTATAAGCAAGTAGGTTTACAATGGAAGGCGAAATATTGGAGATATCGCCAAGTTGGCGTCACTTTTGGCGACTCATTTTGACCGCCAAATTTGGAGATATATCGCCAAGTTGGCGACAAACCTGGCGGTATTTGACGACAGAACAGGGTCCCCCCTATGGTAACCCCTTATTGAAAATACTTTAATTGATCTTCAACAACCAATGGCCGCCATTTTGTTTCCCATGCAAAACTAAAATTAATTAATTAAAATTTAATTAATTAATTAATATTTGAAAAAACTGTATTAACATCAATTGTCATCCAGTACAAGTTCAAAAAAATTTATTTCAACTTGATAGGATGAATAATGAGTATTTTATTAACGATTGAAAATTTGAACAGATAAATATATAAATAAATAAATAAATATAGGGAGAGTGTAAGCTAATAGTAGGAATTGAAAAAGGCATTGTAAATTACTGTTTACAAACTAAGTTAAGTACCATTATTGTCTTTGCAATGTCATAATGTTACGTCAGTTACACAATAAAAGTTACGTCAGTTACACATGGAAATGCCATTTTTTTCTTTTTTATTATTCAGAAATTAATTAAACAAGTCACTGTTATAATTTGGCATTACTTAGTGTTGTTGAGAACATTAAATCACTTTTTTAAACTGGATAGTTTTGATAATTTTTACACTTCAATGAAGGCAGAAAAAATGTTTATATATTTTATGTTGCGTCAGTTACAGAATTTTGAATTGCAATTTTTGGGACTCAAAGAGAGATTGAAATAATCTGCAGGTATTTGGGTATTAAGACCTTAGTAAGAAATATTTTAAATTGTAAAGATTTGTTCTAGCTTTATTAGTAAATTTTCTACATAGATTTGAAAACAAAATTCGATGATAAAATGTTATGTCAGTTACGATGGAATTGCCTAGGGATGAGATTTCTGACTTTTTACACACCAGTATAATCTTAGAGAAAATGTTATTTCATTTAATCGGAACATTTTTGTGATTTGATTGAACAACATTTTCTCTAAGGTTATAATACTGGCATGCAAAAAGTCGGGAATCTCATTCCTGGGATTGAGAAAACGATTAATCCATTAATAACTGACGTTAGCTTTTTCGCAACATTGTGTTTGTGATTTTTTTTCTTTAATTGTGAATATTTTTTTCATCAAATTTATTATCACAAATTGTATATGTGACTTTTATTTTAAGAATTTTTTTTAATTGATTCAAGTTGAATAATGAATACGGATTACAAATCCCGAGACTAATTTCTCTAATATCATCAATTTTTACAATAGCTAAATATCATAATCTTATAGAAAAGATAATTAAAGCAAAAATACAGTCTAACTTAGATATGAAAATATACCAAGTTAAAAATGTATGACTTTAATTAACAATGAAAAATAAATATGCCGTTGATGTTTGACAATGTAACAAAAAACATGAAATATCTCTGTTTCACCTTCTAGATAATTTCTTTTATTTCTTGTTAAACAAGTTTTTGAATGGCTTAATATTTACAATATTAAAAAATAATTAATATCACTAATTAAATACTGAATTATTTTCAAACCCACGTAATTAAAGATTACAATTCTAAGATATCGCAAGCGCACCATTTACCTTAACATGAAGTCTTTTTTTTTTTCTTTTTTTTTTCTTGAAATAAAAGAACTTAACACACACAAATGCAACAATAAAAAATTGCATTGATATAGTATAGTTTAAATTTCTAAATAGAGATATTTATTAAAATTCGAAAACTTTGCACAATACAAAAAGTTATTACATACCACGGGATAAAAAAAAAAAAAAAAAAAAAAAAAAAGATTATCTTGAATAGTTCACTGTCTCTTAACTAATCAGTTTTCTTTGAAAATATGATTTCTATTTTCCGATTTTTAGAAAGCAACATATCTTTTTTGAAATCTTGATTTGTGGAAGGAAGAGAAATTGTATTAAAATCTTTCTGAACTTTAGTACCATCTTTCGTAGATAAATGTGTATCTAACCCCTTAATCGACTCACCTAATGTTTTAAGCACAGGGCTACATCCTTTAGAACGTTTTCCATCTTTGTCGTTATATAGTAGTACCATACTGAAGATGCATCATTATCTTTCCTATGCTCTACGAAATCCTTTTCATTAGACATCTTTAAAGCAAAATAAGTATAAAAGCAACGGAAAAAAAAAGTTAGCATATAATAATGAACTACGATACACTAATGTGACGCTTATCAATAAATTCTAACTCGAAAATGATTTTCGAAGTGAAAAGCATTTTCTACATACGCAGGGAAATCGAAATAAACAAATGATTTCATTTTTCCTATCTTCCTGTGGTTTACATCTGCTTCCAAGTGAAAAGATTTCCACGTTAAAAGATTTAATCGCTTAGAAATATACGCAAAAAATACTTGAGATATATATTCTTTTCAATGATATAAAAATACCATAAAAATCATTGGATTTTTTATTTCCAAAAGCGACATCTATAAATATATTTTTAAATTTTAGATGAATATTGATCCATCATTAAAAAAAAAAAAAAAAAAAAAAAAAAAAAAGACAATCCCGAAAAATCCCAGGAATTTCGGGATTAAAAATAAAGCGGGATGCCGAGATTCCGGGATTGTAATCCTTAATAACGAATGAAATAATACGGAATGTTTTGAAAAAAATTATCGATAAATTTCAAAACATTCCGTAATTGAATCTCTATATTAAAAAATATAAATTGTATTCATATAGATAGACTATAAAGAATGAAATAAAATTCAGCAATTCAAGATAATTTGGGTTAATATACGAGTACCGCCTTTTTTCTTACATTTTTAAAATATGAAAAATTACTCAGACCGAAAACGAAATAAAATAAATATACAAACAGAAGTTACCTTAGCTATTTTTCGACAAATACCCCCATTACACGAAGATCCAGAAGCAATTAAAATTTCTCAAATTGTCAGAAGAGCTGAATGACATTTCGGCAAAAAGAATAAGTAAATTGTTTTGATACGGATAGCACGTGACTTTTATTTTTCCAAGATCGTTTTGAATATCCTTTTCTTTCGTCTGCGGATAAATAGGAGATCAGATATCTTCGGAAGGGAGGAAGACGGAAAAAGAAGAATCAGTTCTTTATTTCGACGTTAAATAAACTAAGCTATTAAAAGCAATAGCAGTAACAAAATTGTTTCTATTTGGAGATGACCGAGAAATTGTTTGAAGAACAGACGAGGCTCAGTATATGAAAAATGAACTTTTTACATACAAATGAAATTTTGTGAAAAGTGGTAATGTAAAAAAAAAAGGTGAGAAAGTCTGGTTTTAGAAAAAAAACTAGTCGTATGTCATAATCCCAAAACTTTCTTCTATCTCATATATGTTAATACTTCCTGAAAAATGGTTACGTGCGCCCCCTGTTAGGTGATTTACCCCAAAATCTAATCAGCAACAACTTATATTAACTTCTAATTGAATTTGAAGTTTGATGAAAATCCGTGCATTAGTTTTTGAGATAGAGCTATTGCGGAAATCGTGAAGAGTTCTGCATATCAATGGCATCTGTTGAGCACTTTACGCCAAAAACTTATCAGAATTAATTTATATCGGGGATTAACTGAATCTAAAGTTTGATGAAAATTCATGCATTAATTCTTGAGATACAGCTATTGAGAAAATCGCGAAAAACGCAGCATACTAGCGCCACCTGTTGGGCGGTTTACATAAAAAAACTAAACAACACTAATTTATATCAGAGACTAACTGAATCTGAAGTTTGATGTAAATTCGTGTATTCTAATCAGGAGTGTAGTGGAGGGTATATGCAGGTAGGTATACGCCGTATACCTTCTGGATTTTTTAAAGAAGCTCCGTACACCCTCTGTTTCTCAAATAAAGCTATAGGGTACACTCGAGGCATGACGTTCATGACTTTAGCATATACCCTCCTATCGTGATAGCGTATACGCTCTGGTTTTTTTACGACTACAACACTGGTTCTAACCAGTTCTAAATGTTTACTGCAATGCGAGATATACATATTACGTACGCCACGCAGCAATATTAAGAAGCAGTAGCTTAAATGCAACTCTAACCATCATAGACATCTATAGGCCTCATCAAAACAGTGTTTATAGATAGAAACTAACAATTAAACACAACTTAAAAGTCATCAATACAAGTAAATAAAAAAAAATAGGTAAGTAATATAAAAAGTAGTTTAACATTGATGAGAAATAATTAATTAGTTCGCTTTTTACGCAGTCGGGTTTTTTGGTTTTTTTAAATTTAATTTTTATTTGTTTAATAAATGCACTTTGTATCCATTTTCATGCAATTATATAACACAATCTGAAACTAAACTATAATCACATATAGACAAAAGTGTTGTGTGAACGATTTTTGGAGTAACCGCATCAAGATAAGATGTTTATGTCCAATAAAATAAAATAAAATAAGTAACACATTTAAAGATTAAATTATCTTTCAGCAAGGCCTGAAGAATAATTAATTGTAAAATATTTTAGCGCTAAAGTTTAAATTTTTAACAGATTTGGTGTTAAAGTTTTAAATAATCTCACCAATAGATCAAATCTATTCTGCATAACTCAGCTTTCATTCATCTGCATCCACCATAGCAAATATGCGATAAATCTCCAAGCATGAATTGGCTGCCTTTAACAGATTGAAATTGGTTAAAACTATCTTTTAGCCTGAAGAAAAATTAATTGTAAGATATTTTAGCGCTAAAGTATAAATTTTTAACAGATTTGGTGTTAAAGTTTTAAAAAATCCCACCAATAGATCAAATCTATTCTGCATAATTCAGCTTTCATTCACCTGCATCCACCATAGCAAATATGCGATAAATCTCCAAGCATGAATCGGCTGCCTTTAACAGATTGAAATTTATTAGCTTTATTCAGGAAACTGATAATCGTGTTTCAAGGTTTAACATGTCAAGAGGGAACGAATCCTTTTATGGTCACAAAGTTCTTTAATGGTGCTTTATGATGCGACCAAAGAAAGTGTTCTTTTATTCTTTATTCTGATATTTTTTTCAAGCGGCCGTATTCATAAAATCGGCCTCAAAATCGCACTAAAAACGCTGGCAAGCTCACACCCTTTTTTCAGAATGTACTTTCATTCAACCATCTGTTGAGAGTCTTTTCTTCTATTCGCGACAAAATATGACCAACAAGTTCCTTTCCCACTTTTATAGCTTTAGTAAAAGCGATGACAATATTGAGTTTTAGAAGCTGTTTAATACCTATTGTTGGCAAGCCGCATACTTACCCACTAAAACTATTTGATAAAAAGGAAAAGGAAGAGAAAAAAATCCACTAAGAACTCTTCAAATTCCTCTTCGGTTGCAGTTATCCTGTGTGTCATCACAGTTCAATAGAAATCATAAAAATCGTCTGCTTATTTTTTATGCGCATTCAATGTTCAAAATTTATTTTTATTTATTTTATTTTTATACATTTTTTAATCCTTTTCTTTACAGACAGAAAGAATCCATTTTAATTTGAGAAGAATTATATGATAATGGATTTTATGTTAAATAAAAATTCAAAGCATTATACCACAATAAATAATAAAAAAAAAAAGACAGAAAGTAAAAAAAAAAAAAAAATCGGTACTCTTTTGTTATCTCCTTTACTCAGTGAATTGCTACCATGGTTTATTTCAGTTCTTTAAAAGAATTTCTAATGCAAACCAGCGCCTTAAAAAAATTGTGTGTAAAAAGAAAAAGACCTAGAAAAAAAGCATTTATTCTCAATTACTATAATAGTGGAACTTAAAAATCTGCAGACACTTTTATCATTTAAGTAATTGCATTTGCATAACATTTTGGAATTCCTTCGCGTTCATAACATAAATATTTATATAAAATACCAATCTAATTCCAAAATACGTTTTTTATTCTTCCTTTTTTTTTTTGGCCTCCTTTGAAAGTAAGCAAACTGTTTTACGTTGTTTTTAAAATATATATAAATTTACAGCACTCTTAATTTTTTTGTTCTTAATTCTCGAACTAAAAATTTATTCTTTTTCGAACAATGACTTCAAAATTTAATTATCTAAATGTAAGGAGAAAAACTGTATGTATATTTATTTTTCATGAACACACAACAAAAGAAAAATAATAAAAAAAGGAAATAGAGATAAAATGCCGAAACATTCAATGAATGTTCTTGATTTTTTTTTCTGAGATTAAAATAATTTTTCTTAAGATTTTCTTATGCTAATCTTAAGAGGTATTCAATAAATGTAGATAGTTCATTTTTTTTCCCTTCTTCATTCTTACCGGTAGATATCATTAGATGTAATTTTACACTATTTATATGTTAAAAATGTTGAAAAAGGGGTGTGGGGGAAAAAACATTAAGGGACGAGGAAAGAAAAAAAAAAATATATATATATACAGTATATGTATATATATATACACACACATATATATATATATATATATATATATATATATATATATTTCTTTTTTATTCTTCCTTATTAATTCTTGTAATTAAGTATAAGGTACTTTATTTTATACATACAGTTCTATATTATAAGTTTGTGGCATCCATTTTTATTGTCAATCCATTCACAATTATGCGGTTTTTGATTATGGGCGGTAATGTTTAATTAATGGTTATATATATATATATATATATATATATATATATATAGTATACAGCTTGCAGACGGCTGAACTCCGATTTACTACTTAGTTAAATTCTTTAATAGTTAATTCATACCTATTTTTAAAAAATATTTCTATGTTTTACAGAAAGAAATTGAGAACACAAGAAAAAGAGAACACAAGTGGGCCATTCCACATTACGAGTGGGACAGCTTTTCTACATGTTACCGCTGTTTTAAGGCTGTTCTCAAATCCAAAAGGGCAACTTCCAGACATGAATTTTAATTTATTTTTGTTCGAAAATGCATGAAACTAGCTGGTGTTGTTGTTCAGAAACTATGCCATCGAGCTGTTTTTTCCATTTTTTTTGCAAACGCAATAGATCTTTCAGAAAATAATGTCAAAGCGGACCTTTTGAACCGAATTTCCGCGCGAAAGTAGAAAAATCACTCAAAAGCGGGCGAAAAACGGGTTCGCCACGTGACCGATATCGCTTATAACTCAATGGGTAATTGATGGATCAAAAAATGGAAAAAACAGTTCAATTCCAAATCGCTTCCGTAGCCAGGCTTTCCAATTTTATATCTTTCCGTTAAAAAATGAATTTGTAAATGTGTCAGAGCATTTTGCACTTGTTCAGCGGAGCAGTTAAGAACAACCTTAACAATGCTATTATATCCGCAAATTAAAACAACTATGCTAATATGAAATTCTAGGGGGTTTTGTTATTTTTAATGTATAGTTTATATTTTAACATCTTATAAGCGAACAGACATAGGTATTTAGTGTCACGCATTGGACATTTTGTCCGTTGTTCACGGAATGACCCTGAAAGCGGGCAGACTGCTTAGATCCAGGGCTTATAATGAGGAGATTTTTAAACCTATTGAAAGCCCATTCTATGTCAAGTGTGGGACAGATTTTCTACATATTACTGCTGTTTTAACAATGCTATTTTAACCTTAAATTAAAACATCTATGCTAATATGCATCTATGCATATTCAAGGCTGGAGTAGCACAGTTGTTTATTCCAACAGAGCGAAAAATGTCCAGACCAGGGATCGAACCTGGATACTTGGCGTGCCGTGCCAATGCCTTACCTGTTAGGCTATCCGGACCGATACCTGGCTGACATAATTCACTCTTATTAGTTGGACTTGGCTGCGAACTGCAGCGCTAGTTTCATTCATCCAAGCTATAACTATAGCATTTACATGATGAAACTACTTTAACACGGAAACTCCTGTATACCATGTCATTAGGTCATAATGAAGGGAACGAATATTTTTTCCAACTGGATTAAATCATATTCATAAACTTCAACTGTGCTACTCCAGCCTTGAATATGATTTAATCCAGTTGGAAAAAATATTCGTTCCCTTCATTATGACCTAATGACATGGTATACAGGAGTTTCCGTGTTAAAGTAGTTTCATCATGTAAAATGCTATAGTTATAGCTTGGATGAATGAAACTAGCGCTGCAGTTCGCAGCCAAGTCCAACTAATAAGAGTGAATTATGTCAGCCAGGTATCGGTCCGGATAGCCTAACAGGTAAGGCATTGGCACGGCACGCCAAGTATCCAGGTTCGATCCCTGGTCTGGACATTTTTCGCTCTGTTGGAATAAACTTCAACTGTGCTACTCCAGCCTTGAATATGATTTAATCCAGTTGGAAAAAATATTCGTTCCCTTCATTATCAACTATGCTAAAATGGGTAATATACGATTTTTATGTTACTAGTCGCCCTTGGTGACCAGTTTGGTCTCTCTTAAAATTTATGTTTGGGAAAGCATGCTAAGCATTGTATCATATTAATTTTATTCATAATTTAATTTACTTGGACTCCCTTAAATATAATACCTTAAGTTAATATAGTTTTTGTTGCATTAAAATATCTCAATTTGTTGACTTTCTTGTAAGCAAGTAAACCCTATTGGTTTACGATGGAAGTCTATGGGAATTTGGCGAAATATTAGAGATATTACCAAGTTGGCGTCTCTTTTGGCGGCTCATTTTGGTCACAACATTTGGCGATATATAGCCAAGTTGGCGGCATTTGGCGACAGAACAGGGTTCCTCCTACGGTAACCCTCTCTCCTTATAGGTATGGAGATGCATTAAATGCTGTTAAATAACCAATGAGATAAGTTTCATTCCGGCATTGCCATCATTAAACAAATGATCGCGATTTCTGTGCCACGTACGATAGCGTAATATATATATATATATATATACTTACAGCTTTAATTCATAATATTACGGTTTTTGATGGTGGTAGGTTATGTTTAATTATTGGTTATATATATAATATATATATATATATATATATATAGAGAGAGAGAGAGAGAGAGAAAGAGAGAGAGATTTTTAATGTCTAATTTATATTAGGTATTTATGTAAGTGTTATACATACAGGGCATTTGTCCGTTTTCCATGAAAAGTCCCACGCTAAAATGCACAGCGTATTCCAATGTATGCTTAAAAGGTAAAAGAGTGCTAAAATTTACGTGCATTAAAAAAAAAAAAAAATCTAAATTGAAAGAAATGCAAATATCTCTTCAAACTTCTTTTGGGAACAATGATAACAAAACAGGTTAACGGCAGTTTATTTCTCCTTTTAGGTTACATACATTAAAAGCCATCATCACTAAGTGCAAGGCCGTTTTTGTAAGATCCACCCAAGTTTATGAAATCAGAAAACGGAGCGAGTTCGAGAATAAAAAGTATGTCATACACATTTAAAATACTTAGTATATTTACATTAATATAAACAGACCATTGTCTAGCAGTCGTTTAAAACTTCCTAAAATAGACAGAGATACAGATAATAAAACTAGAAAATGCATAACATTAACTACTACAAAATCATTTTCATTTGATAAGAAATGAGTTACTAAAACATGATGAAAAGAAACATAATGATAAATCGTGTACATTATTTATTCAATAGTCGTTTTACATTCAGGTAACGTATCAGCCTTTTTCTTTCTCTTTTTTCATTTTAAGATAATGCACAAGAAACGCATTTTAAGGCTAAAGCAATTATATTTCGTGGCATTGAAGTTTGGTGAAAAAGTATTTTAAAAGAATGTTGTTCACCTTTCAGCCGTCATATTGCACTCAAAAAAGGAACATAATAAATTTACATAAATTTACATCTTACAACTTACAATCGTATGTTACGTACGTCTGAAACTGATTTTAAATATTGTACAAAATATTTACAAGCCAGAAATTGTACGCCAAACGTGGAAAATGAGGTGCGTTCGTACTATAACTAGTTTTATAAATATTCAGAACTTGGTGCAATAGCTGTTGCACTCTTATGCAAAAATGCATGAATTCAAAATTTATTACGATTCTACATATTATATTCAGTAATACGGAAATAATATAACTCCATCTTAAATAGGACGCCATCGCCATGGCAACCTAGGATCGCTACCTATCATGGAATATTATTGATATAATGTACGTATGATAGGATTTAATAGAATGAAGAAAACTTTTATTAATATCTTTCTAAGTTTTGATTCGATTTTCATAAAATTTGAAATGACCCGACAAAATCCTGCAACGATTCTATATATTATATTTCAAACCATTGGGTTGGGTAGTTTTTGCGCTGTTATATACGGACAGATAGACGGACTGACCAGACGACGCGACGACTATAAGTGCTAGTGGACCCCCCCCCCCCCCCCCCGCTTAGTATAAAACGAGCAAGACGACGACTTCATGTACGATGGAGTGTCGAAACCAGAAAATTGGCTGGAGTTAATTGGATGACCAAAGCATTAAACAGGAAACAGTGATGAACTCTGGCGGATATCTATATCCAGCAGTAGATTCAAAACGGTTGTTGAGGATGATATCTAATAAATTTTTGGCAGTATGGAATCGGTTGGATTCGAACGCAGAATATCCTGTTTTGAAAATGGAAACGTTACCTCTGAACTAATAACGCTTGATCACATCGTTGCAATATGTATCATTTATACTCTGTCCCATTTTCTTTAGGATTTCCTCTATAGAAGCGAACAGAAAAGTTTTCGGAAATAGTTTAAAAATGGGTTAAATACCTAATCTGTCGATCGATTTGTACGAAAATCTCTACAGTTCTTTCGATAGTGGTCTATAACATATTCGCCAAATGGAGCCTCAATCGGCAGTACCGTTTGGAAGTTAAGGGGGTCCGGGGCACAAAAACCTTCAAATTTTCTAAAAAAAACTTTTACTGCATTAAAAAATTCTTTGTCTTTTTCTGATTAAAATGGTATTTAAATCGTGTTTCTATCTTAATTGGAAGAGGAAATATTAATTTTTTCGTTTTGGTTTGTTTTAAAAATCTAACTTTCAAGCAATGGTTGTCATGCAAACGACTTCTTCTGAAAATGCGTTTTTCTTCATGATGGGTTTTCTCACCATTTCTCATATTTAAGTTGTTATAAGCCAAGAACCGTTAAAGATAAATGGTTCAAACTTGGAACATGTCTTTTTCAATTGTTTTACTTTAATTCTGATTCAGTAAATTTGAAAAAAAAATATTTACTTTTCAAAATATGATGTATTTTTTTAATTTTACATCATTAAAAAAAATTAACTTTAAATATTTTTAATTTTTATTTTAATTAATATTTTTAGCAATGCTGAATCAAAGCTAAAACTTATATATTTCTGTTTATCTAATTGAAAAAAAAATTGAAATTCTACAAATAATATTTCGAGTTATGACGATTTTAGATTACCCCACTTTTATAATAAATTAAATTTTTTTTTTTTAAATATGATAAGTTTCATTATATGATTTTGTTTATAAATGATATGGTTAACCACCACAAAAAATTTCAAAATTTTAACTCAAAAATAAATAAAAATTATTTTAAAATGTGTTCCGGACCCCCTTAAACGAGTTCAGTCACACATACAAGTAAGAGTCCTTATTACGAAAATTATACAGAGAATTGCGAATAGCCGAGAAAATTACTGACAGACCGATTTGATTATTTTAAGGGGTTTCAAGATTCTTAAAATTGAAAAAAAAAAAAAAATAAGGAAAAGGAAAGACCATTTTTAACATTTAATATCTTAAAATGTATAAGATTTAAAAACACAATTTTTATTGGGATGAAAGACACAAGTATGTTCTTTTATTTCATGTATTCAAAAAATTGCAAGATGCAGAATTAGTATTTGTAGGGCGCTCCAAACTGTCAGACATTTATCGAGCAGAAAACTGGTTTAACAGCTTACGCCCAGGATTACAAAATACATTTTGCAACTAGAATGAAAATTTTGATGCTTACTTCAGACTGTAGTAATAACACTGAACCTAAAAAAAATTGTAATTAAAGATTTTTTATATTTTTAATACAAAGTTGCATTTATTTACCTAATACAAAATTTTGAAAACTTCAAACGTATAATCACCTAAAAAATATATATTTTTGAACAATAAAAATGAAATTTTATTTATACAGACTAACATGAAATATACGTTTTGAAAATTTCATGAAAAAATATTCAGACGTTTGATATATCCCGCGCGTTTTGCCCAAAAACGTCATTTGGAGAAAAATGACTTCAGAGTTTTCGAAACGCTGCTTCAGCTATTGAGCGGGTATAAAAGGCTCTGCCTTCTGTTCTAATAGGAATTTCAAAGAAAAAATGATATCAAAATGTTCAGAAAAGATAAAAGCTTAACATCTAAAAAAAAAAAAAAAAAAAAATTGAAATTTCGAAAATTTTGAAGCTTTAAGAGTCCTTTTTAAGACATAATTCAAATGTGCCATTTTCATTTCAGTGAATGGATAAAATAGGAATATCGCCTGAATTCCAATAGAAAAGCATTATGAGATAAAAGAAAACATTTCATGTTTTTCGAACGAATGTGTCAAATTAAAAAAAAAAACAACAACTATAAAGTTCATTCCGGACACTTCACAACATACCTACCTAATTATAATACACGGGGGGGGGGGGGGGCAGACAATCACCTCATCCAGTTGGAAACTGAAATTCCAGGATTAAACAGAACTCGACTAGCATATTAAAATGCAACTGGTCTGCTAAGTGAGATCTTGGTGGAAACCACCTTCAGACCCGATTTCAGTGGTTGACTCGCAGGTTTATCATTGTGTTTTCCTGCACCTAAAGGAATTAAAACATGGAGGACTGAGAGCAGGAAAACACAATGGTAAACGTACGAGCCAACCGCTAAAATCGGGGTTTTATTTTCCACCAAGATACGACTTGGCAGACCAATTGTGTTTTAATATGCGAATCGAGTTTTATCTAATTCTGGAATTTCAGCCGATGAGATGTTTGTGTGTGCTGCCGTCTCGTGGTCTATAAGCTAACCGAATGCATTTTGCGGCAGTTCTCGCGAGACATAAAGGCAAATTGATAAAAGAAAAAAAAAAAAAAAGTCAGTCACCAAAACCTTTTTCTTTCTCCACAGTAAAAGTCTCAATTGGCATTTCCATAATTAGCAAACACTGAAGGAAGAAAATAAAGCCTGGGAAGCGCATGTGAATTGCTCTTTATTTGAATGGGGAGGTCTGGAGCACCATGAGACCGGTGTTGTAGTCGTAAAAAAAACCAGAAGGTGTACGCTTTAGGCAGAGGACGTTAAAGTCATGAACATTCATGGCTAGAGTATAATAGACTATTGTTTTATTTGAGAAACAGGGGGTATACGGAGCTACGTAATAGAATACAGAAGGTATACGCCGTATACTGTTCACTATACCCCTGCGTGAGACCATAGACTTCTCATATAACCTCTTATCTTTACTCGGAGCGTGAGACCCATCCCTCTTTCTCATGATCCTGTCATGTACTGGATGAAAAGTCGATTATAGAGCAGTTCACATCACATGACTTATACCGGAGAACAATGAAAAAAAGCTGTAGGACACACAAATAGAAAAAAACGTTGATAAAGGTAGCGATAGCTGTCCTACAGCAGAAGCTAAAACCTGTTCGTGACGTCACTTTCCACAGCTCTATACATCAAATATACTTAATAAACTAATTTCAATAGTTGTTACGCATGACAGTATAAGTTCTTGGGAAGTCTTTTTTTCTCTTTTGACTTTCGCTATTAAATGCCACTTTAGAAGTCAAAATAATCAGAGAAGTTAGTTTAAAATTCCGGCATGGATTAAAGGCTTTCATTATTTTATTCTTTGACCATTTTCATTAGCAACAAGGTCAAGTATTAACAATAAAGCAGTGCCTTCTGATTGGCTAAC
Organism: Maratus speciosus; assembly: GCA_963932465.1. Taxonomy (NCBI): domain Eukaryota; kingdom Metazoa; phylum Arthropoda; class Arachnida; order Araneae; family Salticidae; genus Maratus; species Maratus speciosus. Next base: position 558,795,461 of record OZ010792.1, read on the forward strand.
CACTTCAGAAGATGAAGTGCGGAGAGAACAAGACACAGGTGCAAACGAACAACACGGAACCTTCTTAATTCCATTCCCTTCTCATCTTGAAACATCACTTCAACGACTAAAAATAACAAAAATTGACTGCTGCCATTTGCCTTAACACAAACCTGATTTTCAGGTTAAGGACTTCAGCGAACACTTGTTTGAAGATTTTTCTTTTTGTTTTCCCGAGCAGAGAATCGTATTCTTTTTTATTTTCATTTATTTACTTTTTCTTTCATTTGCTTATTGTTACGGTTTGTCATACGAGCTTGCAAACTCTCTCTTTGACATGCTAATGACAGTTAGAGGAACGTATATTATAACCAATTAGAGATTCAGCGAGACGAGTTTTGTTTTCAAAACTTGAGTGAATTCTGCGATAGAACTTCTCACAAAGAAATGAAATAAAGAAAATTATTTTGCAAAATTTGTGTTATCAAAAATAACTACAAGAATCTTTAAAAATTAAAAATACAAATGTATTTGAAGAAGTTATTAGTTTCACCTTATTTAAGAAATAAAATATTGAATAATATTGAAAAAAGTTAATTTTAAGAGCGGAACAAGTACATTCGGCCAGAAAAAAACAAAAAAATAAGTGAGAGAGAGATCTTAACCATCAAATTGTCGCAGGGGAAAAAAAAAAAAAACAGCCATTCGATTGCGAATAATGTTTACGATTTGTGATAAAATTTCTTAGAAAGAAAAGAAATGGAGAAAATTATTTTGCAACATTTGCGTATCAGAAATAACTACAAAAAACTTAAAAAATTATAAATACAAATGTACAGGGTTGCCATAATTAAACTAATTAGTACTCAAAGTGATCTGTAGCGCGATCTAATTGAGAGAATGACGCCAAATTTTGTAAGAAGATTAAACAAGACAGGGGACGAAGGATTCAGAGAAAAAAAATTTAGTTCCAAAAGTCACTGCTAGGGGGATATGTGGCTTTGTGTAACAGAAAATAGTTTTAATGCCATATTGAGCTTAAATTAAATCGTTAAATGTTCTAAATAAAAAATAATTTTTATTTCAGTATTGATTCTGCATTTTTTAAAACTCTCTTTTCTCTTACACAGCGCCATATATACACCTAGCGGTAACTTTTGGAACTAATTTTTTTTTCGAAATCCTTCGTCTCCCGTCTTGTTTAATCTTCTTACAAAATTATGTGTCATTCTCTCAATTAGATCGCGCTACAGAACACTCTGAGTACTAATTAGTTTAATTAATTACAGTTTAATTATGGCCCCCTTGTATTTAAAAAATAGTTTCACCTTATTAAAGAATTCAAACGTTGAATAATAATAATAATTTTTAAAAAAGTTAATTTTGAGAGCATAGCAAGTACATTCGGCCAGAAAAAAAAAGTGAGAGAGGGAGAGAGAGAGATTTTAACCATCAAATTGTTGCAGTAAAAAAAAAAAAAAAAAAAAAAAAAAAAAAAAAAAAAAAAATAGACATTCGATTGCGAATAATGTTTACGATCTGCGATAAAATTTCTCAGAAAGAAATGAAATGAGGAAAATTATGTTGCAAAATTGTTTATTAGAAATAACTACAAAATTCTTTAAAAATTATAAATAAAAATGCATTTAAAAAATAGTTTCACCCAGGGGTGCAGAAAATGTTTCTACTCGCAACATTTCCCCCAATCCACATGAAAATTTCCCCAAAATCTTACGGTATGTTATAGGTAAATGCTGCATTAACGTAGGTATAGAAAATTTATTTTTCCAATATGTCTGAACTTATGCACGAGTATATAATGGAAGGGGTAATTCTGGGGGGGGGGGGGGAATCTTAAATTAACAGCAAATTTTCTGAAAGGTTACAGCAGCAGAGTGGGGGAAGGGGGGGAAATCCACTCCCAGCACTAACTATGTTTTTTTCACAACCCTTTGCCGAAATTCGCAATCTTTTGACGAAATTTGCGGTTATTTCGCCTTCCTTTTCACGAGTTTTGTAGTTATTTCGCCTTCCTTTTCACGAGTTTTGTAGTTATTTCGCCTTCCTTTTGACGAAATTCGCGGGTATTTCGCCCTCTTTTGACGGAATTTGCGGTTGTTTTGCCATCTTTTGATGAAATTCGCGGTTGTTTTGCAATCATTTGACGAAATTCGCGGTCATTTTGCGATCGTTTGACGAAATTTGCGGTTCTTTTGTGATCTTTTGACGAAATTTGCGGAGTTTTTGCGATCTTTTAACGAAATGTGTTGAGTTTTTGCGATCTTTTAACGAAATTTGTGGTTGTTTCGCCCCATTTGACTAAATTTGCGGTTGTTTCGAGATCTTTTGACGAAATTTGTGTTCATTTCACGATCTTTTGACGAAATTTGCGTTGATTTCGCGATCTTTTGATGAAATTTGAGTGTATTCACGGTTGTTTCGCGATCTTTTGACGAAATTCGCAGTTGTTTTGCTGTCTTTTGACGAAATTTGAAGTTGTTTCGCGATCTTTTGACAAAATTTGCGATTGTTTCGAGACCTTTTGACAAAATTTGCGATTGTTTCGAGACCTTTTGGCGAAATTTGCGGTTGTTTCGCGATATTTTGACGAAATTTACGGTTTTTTCGCGATCTTTTGGCAAAATGTGCGTTTATTTCGCAATCTTTTGACAAAATTTGTGTTCATTTTGCGCTTTTTTGATGAAACTTGCTGCTCTTTCGCCGCAATTTGCGGTTTTTTCGCAATCTTTAGACGAAACATGCGATTCTTTCGCGATCTTTTAACGAAATTTGCAGTTATTTTGCAATCTTTTTAGGAAACTTGCGGTTCTTTCGCGATTTTTTGACGAAATTTGTGGTTATTTTGCGATCTTGTGACGAAAAGCGCGTTTTTTCCGTAATTCTTTGACAAAATTCGCGGTATTTTTATGTCCGAATTTTCAGATTGATGACCTTTTCTTTAATTTTCGGAATCGAATGCCTTAAATTTTCGGCCAATTCGGAACAGAATCACTCCTGATATATGGTACATATTATTCCGAGATCGATTTTGTGAAGATCGCCATACGGATCTTTTTATTTGTAGTGAAATTTTTCTATCTCGGAGAGCTATGGAATTTGTTGTTAAAATCGAAATCAATTGTATATGTTTCTCATAATTTCCCCAGGTGGTTAAAATTTCCCCCGATCCTAGATCGCCGGATCGGACATATTCTACACCCCTGGTTTCACCTTATTAAAGAATTAAAATAATGCATAATAATAATAATAAAAGTTAATTTTGAGAGCAGAGTAAGTACATTCGGCCAGAAAAAATAAGTGAGAGAGAGAGATCTTAACCATCCAAATTGTCACAGAAAAAAAGAATACAAAACAACCATTCGACTACGATGCGAATAATGTCTATGGTAAATTCATTTGATAAATTTCGATACGAACACCAAATTTTGACATAATATTTGGATTTTGGAATTTTTTTTCAAACGGGAAGCCATTCGGTTTAAAGTTTGGAACTCCTAATGTTAAATAGTTTTTTTTTAATAATTGTAAAAGAGACTGCAACGGGAGTAAATTTACCAAAGAGAAAACGATATATACATAACGTATACATATAGTATGTATATAGGTGTGCTCAAATAGAAGCGGAATCAACCAAGGAGTTCAAAAATAATATTTATTTATTTATTCTAGCACCATGGGGCATAACGGGAAATGCCAAAAGGGTAACACTTTAATAAAGTAATATTATATTACTATGTAATACATACATACTATAATGTAGTAAGTAATATAGTAAATATAATACACTAAAGTAATACTATATAAACTGTAGCTATAAATTATATATATATATATATATATATATATATATTCTAAATTTTTTTCGCATTTTCAGGAAAAATATGTATTATAATTTCTTGATTTTTGTTGTTGTTGTTGTTGCTTAAATATTTATAAGAGAAAAATTAGTAAAACCATTTAATCTTTTTAGAATATGTAGCAATATTCTATCATATAAAATGTTTTGCACAAATAATTCTGCCACTGTTTCACAAAATTAGTTCTATTATATTACATGTCTCATAGCTTATTTTGTTTTCGATAAATTATTTAAAGGTTTTCATTTTTTTTTTCTTTTCAATTTTTAAATAAAAGCAACCAGTCAAACCCTTTTCTTAATATCTTTTTTTTTTAATCATAAAGTACTTCAAGATTTTTTTCAATATTTAAAATATCGTTAAACTAAATAAAATAAAACTTAATCTTATATATATAATAGCAGTAAGTGTATAATACTTCCGGAGTGAACTCATCCGGATCCCGACAAATCTTTCGTTAAAATCAGCCATTTTATTTTAATTTGCAGAAACAATTTTTTTAATAAAGCTGATTAAGACCTGAAAAAGGTGAAAAAGAAAAACTTTTTAGATAGATTGTGAAAAACAAAAACAACTTGAGTGATGAACTACATCGAAATATAAACATTTTTTCCCATATATGTAATGATTTCTCGCTACTCCCGTTGTGGATCCCCTGCTTCGGTGTAGATCGTGCCGATGGGTGCAGGGGCGCGAACAGAGGACGCGTCTGTGCCGACGTAGGATAGCTCCCTCTGAGTTTCTATCATATTTTTGTAGTCGCGGGCCGTGAGTGTTGATCCGGGAGCTAATAAAAGTCAATTTAAGTGAGTAGCTGTTTAAATGAAGACACAGTGTTTTCGGGGACCTGATTTATTGATCTTCTGTACATCCTTTTGAGAGAAATCAGGTCCCTTTGACATGAGAGCTGCTACTTCACTTCTTGATGGACATCGGGATCAGGAGTTAAGTGTATCGCAAAGCGATACCCGGAGAGCGAAGTTGCGTGGACCTAAGGCATTACTTAGATGGTCAAAAGCCCTCTCTTGCCGCCCGTGCAGCGGTATAAGTACGAGGTATTTTGCATTATTCCTGCTACGGGACGTTGAAGTCAAAAGAGGCGTATTTAACATTTAATTGGTCGCTAGCTGAATGATTGATTGCCCGGCGAAAGGCGGTGGCTCAAGATCGGCCGATTGAATTCAGCACGACTTTAAAATTGCACTTACCTCAGCAAAAGTATAGTTATGAAGTGGGCCAAAACGATCTTTGAAAGTTATAAGATGCGATGTTGAAAAACTGACTTAACATGGGCAACTTCATTCAATCAATTGAGACACAGTTACTAAAGCATTTTAAAAGTTTTAATTTGAATTTCTAAATTTAAATTTCTGTTTTTTAAAAACGGGGATTTCAAATTTTAAAAGGGGCAAAAAGGGAATTTTAAAAAGGGCTTAGCTTATATCGTTTCATATATCTTGAGTTGAAAATCGTATCACCCAGCAATCACGATGATAAACGGTATGCGATTCATTCCTTTGAGATTCATTAAAATACAGACCATGGATGCAATAATTTTACTCAATGGCAATATAAAACATACAAAACTAAAAACAATTTACTGCTCACACTACTGCAATCATTTCTCGATTTCAAAAACAATGCTTAATTATGAATGTTTCCGATTAAAATATAGACCATGGAGCTCATTGGCAATATAGTGAGTGCTCTGAACGGACTCTATGCATTAAAACTTTCTATAACAATGCCAATTTAAGGCATGCAAAGGTGTGTATTAAATGCAATAATGTTAGAAATTTTATATTCGGGCAGTTTTAATTTTTTGGTCACAGCCGTGAATGACTCTTGAGAATGACTCCGTTGTTATTCCTAAATAATATATTCTTTCAAGTGGCATGACGAGTGAATGTTTACTGCTTAGATTTGATTTTTCAATCTTATAACGTGTGTTCTTTTTTACTATTACCTAATAAATTTATTAGGAATTGAAATATTATATTATAATAACTATTTTACCTTACCCGACCCTATCAGTCAGATAAGATAAAATTTATTACTTCATGATTCTTTTTATATTGCGACGCAATATCATTCTTTTAAAAATGCAAACACGTCATTCTGACGGGTTATGTTCTAGTATATATATATTTATAAGAAAAGAAATGCTTATAAACACAAATATGTAAGCCAAAGGGTGACAAGTCACCCAGTAAAACACTAGAATGAAGTGCTATCGATTCTTCAAAAGAATATATTTTTGGAGCGCTAAGCTGAAGCCTAAATTATTTTCAAAAAATCATCCCCATATTGCTTTTTAGAAACATCCTTTTCCACGTTTTTACTATTCTCAAATAAATTTCTGTGACTAAATTCAACACAGAGCAGACGAGATATATATATTCAAATAGAAGTGAAATCAACCAAGGAATGAAATTTATTGCCAAAATAATATTTATTTATTTATTCTTGCACCAGGTGGCGTAAAAGAAAATGTCAAGATGGCAATTTGTTGCTCTGAGAAAAGAGATTTTTATGTGAATTTTACAGCTGAAGAAGAAGGATAAAAAGTGTACAAGGAGTGATGTAGATTTTTCGTATTTCATTGTAACAGTCTGAAAAGATAAAACATTTTCTTTCCTTGTGTTCGAGGAAGTCAATCTTTTAAAGTATCTTTTATGATTTTTAAACGCAATTTACAGTAGAAATTCAAGCATAAAATTAATTTAAATTTGAAATTTCAATGTTTTAAATAATTTAGTAAAATATTGTATAGTATGAAAATCTAGAATTCAGACAAATAAAAATTTAAATAAGACATCGCGATATAGTGTATAAGTAAATAAAAGAGCATTTTGTGCATCTAAAGTTTTACAAAGTATTGCACACTAATTTCGGTGCACAATCATTAGCGCTAAACATAATATAATCTTGCTAGTATATATTGGGTGAGTGCAAAAGTTCTACCCGTTTTTTAGTGAAAACAGAAACACGGAGAACACAAAAAGTTAAGCACCTATGAATTCACGCAAGCACCATAATTATTTTAACCCCTTTCCATCTGTCTGGCAGTAAGTGAATTTCCATGCCGATAAAACTCCTCTGTTTTACAGTCAAAATACTGTTGCAACGCCTTTTTTATAGTCTCCACATCATTGAAATTTTGGAGAGCGAAGGCGTTGTGTAAAGATTAAAAAAAAAAAAAGGTGATAAATCGCAGGTGCATGGTCAGGGCTATAAGTCTTGTGAGGTAAAACTTTCCAACCAAGGTCCAGTAATTTTTGCCGAGTCCTTAAAGCAATATGAGGCCTGGCTTTACCGTGATGAAAGAGAACCCCTCCGCGATTGATGAGTGCTGGCCACTTAGACGTGCGTTTTGCTCACAGTCTGTCCAATTGTTGGCAGTAGATGTCTGCATTGATCGTTTGGTTTGGTGCGCGGACCTCTTACTGGGTTATTCTCTTGGCATTATCCCACCATAGACTGAGCAAAACATTTTCGGTATGAAGTCCTTCTGTTAGGTCGATGAAGTACCCTCTACAACATCTGCACACAGTCCTTCGACGCTTCACATTACGGTACACTACCCACTTCTCTTCATCCGTTACAATTTTCCCTACTGTTCCAGGAAAGCAAAGAAATACAGGTGCTGATCCTTTCTTCTCGTTGCCTTACTGTAAGCTGGTGTAGTACCCACTAATCGAGCTTGGTGATGAAGCCAAGGGGATGCATTAGTCTTTCGACTGTTGTTCTGTGTACAGAGAATGTTTCCGCTAATTTTTCGACTGTTGGATGTGGGGAATTTGTTATGGTTGTGTCGAGATCCTCATCAGAAACCTCTGACGGGGGTCCAGAATGGGAATGACTTTTACAGCTCCTGTCTCCATCCTGAAATTTCCTATACCATCGGCAGCAGGTGCTATCGTCCTTGGCAACCTCCCCATGCACTTGACAAATGCTGCGACAAGCTGCGGCTGCGCTGTAACGGCTTTGTCATACCCGTAGAGTAAAAAATGTCTGATGTGGTCTTTCTTGCTTGCCATGTTGTTTCCCGTCCGGCATGAGTTCTTCTGACAAATGTTGTGCCTATGCGTACTCTACTACTCTACGCGTTATAGGCCACTTTCCTGTCCTCGAAACGTCAGCTCCACGTCTATACTCCATTGGACTAATGCATATCTTCAAAACGGGTAGAACTTTTGCACTCACCCAATAGAAAAAAGAAGCGAATTGCTGAGATAGGTTTATTGTCAGAGAGAATTGTAATAAATTCGAGGGAATATGCATAAGAAAAAAAAACTGGTAATACGAAAAAAGTAAGTAGGTTTTTCTAGACCCCAGAGTGTCATTTATTTGAAAAATATATGTGTCTCATTCTACTGTTAAACTCGCCTGGTGTCTTCAGAGCCCCAAGCCGAAGTCTTCCAGTTTTCGGTGTCTTTAATTTAAAGAAATTAGCTTTCAAATTTTTTTGGTGTATCGTCAGTGTTTAAATGAAAAGAAAAGGACCTTGGACGAGGTAAAATATACCGCTGAAAGCTACTGAAACGAGTATGCAATACTCGGTAAATTTTTTGGTGCATAAGACGTTTTGTTTACTTGAACAGAGTAACTGCACTTTGCTGACATTTCTTTATTCTTTTTCTTTCTTTCTTTTTTTTTTTTTTTTTTTTTTTTTTTTTTTTTTTTTTTGTTTTTTTTTTTTGTTTGTTTGTTTCAAATAAATGCAAATAAACTGAAAACTAACTTCATATTTTATGAAGTTATATTATCTAGGTGTATTTGTTTAAAATGAGCATGTGTTCACCTAAACTTGCATTTAAAATGAGCAAGTTTAGGATTTAAACAATGATAAAATACAGATTATTCAGATTTTTATATAAAAATCTGCATCTGTTCTTCATTATTATTGCAAACATTTAAGGTTACGTATGTGTGTGTGTGTGTGTGGGCAAATGAAAAAAAAAAAAAACTAAGATAAACCAATTGCGAACGAAAAATAGCTTAATCTCTCCAAACGACAGAAACATTTAAAAAACTAAGAATAGAAGAAAACCGTACATAAAAGCGTTTTTAAAAACCGAATGCAAATCAAACGGCTGCTTATATGATGAGACCATTCAAACTTTGATAAGCCTATTTTAAAATATATTTAAACAGTTTCTTTAATGCTAAAAAATATTGTTTTTTTTTTTGCATATTGGAAAAAAATTGAATTTTTTTAATATTTAATGTTTGCATGAAAACTTAACCATTCTTTTTTTTTTTTTTCGCATTTACAAAGCAATTTTATTAGTGAGAAACACAATAAACTTATGGGTTTTTAAATGCTAGAACTAAGAAATAAAAATCGAAATGCATTGAAGTATATATGTGGGAGGAAAATAATTAAATTTCTGGATTGTTTCCATAAGTTCTGTATAATATCAGATGGGGCAAAAAACAATTTTCCAAAAGAATCCGAGAATTCTCCAAAAACAAAAAATTAATCTCCAACTAACTAGAACAAATATTTTTCCATTTCACGATCAATCAGGACATGTCCATTAATCACCTAATTCATTGCCGAACTCTCCTTCCATATTTCCTTCCAAACAGATTCTTATACCATAATAATTTATTGAACAATAATTTCCTTTTGTATTCTTTCATATGTCAAAAAATGTTTTCCTTTCATTTATCCTTAGGAATTTTCTTATTGCATCAGAATACCTTAGTCATAAATATCAGAAATTAAAGCTAATACCGATAAATACGGAAGCGATAACACGTGACCACCAGAAACGCTTCCAGATTCTGTTGCAGAGACTTTTCTTATTTACTCCATGTAAACATACAGGAAAATTCATGAATTGCGAAGACAGCCACGGTGGCAGACGATAAATTAAACAGAAGTTTATTCAAGGAAAGCAGACGATTCCTCAACTCCGAATAGCAGCATAATAAATTGTTTCTGCTGTCTCTAAGAAATTCTTACAAATAGTACGGACTAAATGAAGATAATTGATCGTAATTAAGAATTCTCGCATTTTCTAATACAACGCGAATATTTTAGCTTATCTCAGCAAGCATTTATTTACTATAGCTGAAGATGAATTCTACATGTGATATGTTCTTATATATGCAGGATGGCGTCAAAAGAACATCGAGATATTTGAGCAATAATTCAGTAATAATATAAAGATTAAATAAGTGACGTATTTATAAGGTAGCTCATAAGTTTTGTATAAAACATTTAATAAAAAAATTCAGAATTTTGTCAGCAGATGGTGCTGAGCTTACTTAACGTGTAAGAATGCTCCAACTTAAGCATTCTTGCAAGTTGAGGCACAGCAGCGCTATCTACTGACTAAAACATCAACTATTTTTTAAAGTAACTGCATACAAAATGTATCATCAATCTGTTAAATATGCCACGAGTTCAACTCTAAATTTATTAAAGATAATGAATGATTAAATTTTGTCTGAAAATCTTCACTTCCCAACATAGTTGAAAAGTGTTTATGTCTTCGGTTTGTCTATCTGTTCGTCCGTGCTCTAACTCGCGTAAATACAGACGGATCGCCATGAAATTGATATATGTTATTGATTCACTATGGCATATTCGGTATGGAAGATGAAGCATGTAGCAGATACAGTTCCTTTACAGGGATATTCAAAAGAATTCCGTTACATTACGACCTAGGGGAAAAACCGTTTGCAGTGGTTTTTAATAACGTTTCAAAATTACAAACTCTCCTTATATATAGCTCTGGAAGTACACTACACGATGCTTACTATAGAATATGGTATGGATAACATTCATCATCCATTTACAGGGACACTCAAAAGAATTCCATTACATTACGGTCTATGGAGAAAAATCGTTTGTGGTGTAAGGTGTATTTTATTCATATTACATATTGGAATTGATATACCAGGTGAGCCAAAAGTTCGTTAAAACTTTAAAAACTTATAAAAAAGGAAGAAATTATGATAAAGGAGTGCGGTTTGCAAGAAAGGGCTCACAAGGTGGTCTGATGTTTTTAGCAGAAAAAAAAATTAGTTAAAAGATCACATGTAGAGGGCGCTGACGACCCGAAACACAATGAACAGCACAACAGTTGTGTCGTAGAATGTTCTGGAGGTCATGCTGAACATTTGTTATTGGAAGAACAAATGAATGGAGCGTATTGTTGTCCGGTTATATAAGGAAACACAGAATAATTTGGGTTACTGAACTCTCTATGAACCTTAATTGCTGGAAGTAGTACGTTTTCTGATCTGGTACGTGTTTTTAAATTAAACATTCTTTTTTTGGCATATTTCTTAGAGTGTATAAATTCTACAGATCATATACAGGGCCGCACAAAACATCTGAAGTACATTTCCGTTTATTGATGGAAATTGCTGAAGGGGAATTTTCAACTGTGTTATGCGTTTTCTAATTGAACTAAATTTCAGCATACAATGTATTATATGATACACCTATAGTTCATATACAGGGCTGCAAGAAAAATTCAGATTTTTCTTTTTTTTTTCGTCTTTTAATGGTGATGAAATTAAAGTTTTCAAATGTATTATGTGCTTTACAATTGTTTATTTAGACAAGTTTTTTCACTTTATTAAACTGTGAAGTTTTATTATAGTATTCTAAATGTGTTGGAAAGTGTTTCATAATATATGCTTAACGCAATATTTTACGTTCTTGCTTGTATATGATAAAGATAATAAAATTTAAAGTGAATGGATTACTGAATTCGGAACAATTTGTTCCGTTGTTTGGAGCTTAAAGGAAAATATATTCTTAGTGCATTCCGAAACAATGTCTCATAGGGTAATAATAGAATTAAAAACATCAGATTGTGCAACGTTTTCTTCCGAAATGGTGAGTATTTCGATCTCATTGAGTTTCCGAGAAGCTGGAAATCTTTCTGGTGTGTTCGTAAACATTTCTGATAACGCATAGAGAATAGTTTAAGAGGGATTTAGGTCAGGTGACTACGTTAGTCATTTTATATATTTATACATTAAATACATTATACATACATTAACAATAAATTAAAGGTGGTATTAGCTATTAGCTCTCATCCCGTTTCCCCCCTCCCCTTTATACTTAAGCAATGAACCTCCAAATCTAATCAGAGAAAGGGAAGCGCCTTATCAGAATAAACCTGTATACCAATTTAAAGGAAATCGGATAATTCTGCATGAAAAAAAAAACATTTAGCTAAATTAAGGGAGGGGGATTAGCTCCCCCATTTCCCCCCTTTATGCTTAACCAATGAACCTCCAAATTTAATCAGGGAAGCACCTTATACTATTGGTTTTGTTCATCCTTTTGAAGTTAAATTAATTTAAATTTTAAATAGTCATTTTATCTGTATCCAATTAGCCGTATCAGTTTAAAGTAAATTGCGCGGATGCAAAAACTCAGGTACTATGAGAGATTCGGTTAAAAGATCCAAGATCCAAGATACGTAATGTGGCATTTTATTAAATACAAGCGAGCAATATAACATTCTCGCGGGGTGACCCCGGAACACAGGAGATAAAAATGCTGCTACATATTAACAGTGACGCGGCCAGAGATAGAATGCCGCTCGACAGCCTTGATTATAAGTGCATCGAGCTGCAAATCTTTGAACTTTGCACAATTATAACCTAACGGACCTTTTGAATTCAAAATCAGCCCAATGATTCATTAGCTTGAGTAACTGAAATGTTAACGAACAGTATGATATGCCAAGTGTGGTGTGGGCAATGGGAAAGTTATATTTAGAAGAAGGAATGCAGATCCAGGCGCCGATTTTAATATTAACAGGATATCTCTCAGGCCGAAAAGGCGTTGTATTGACTATCAAATGGAAAATTACAATGGTTGTTTAAGTTACTTCTGCAACCAGAGCATATGGTCAAATATTATCTTTTTTTTAAATATCTATACGTTAACCGAAGGAAAGTATACTCGAACAGTTACAGATTTTAGGATGAGAAAAAGATTTGTTTTTGATTTATTTTATTAGCGGTTTTGAGTAAGCCTGGGACATTTAGCGAAAGTAATTTATTAAGCACAAAAGAGAAGAAATAGATATACTTTCTGAAAAGGAAAAGAAGTATCGATTAAATTTAAAATTGTAAAAAGGGGAATTTAATTTTAAAAGGGAATAAATAATGATATGTGATGATATGTTAATAACATCATCACACACCTTATCAGAATAAATAGGAGAAAAATACATACAAATGTATATATATGTTATAAAATTGATAAGATGCTCTATAACACTTTTCAATTAGTATACTTCTCCCGTAGTTGCTAACTCAATTCCTATATCTGCCCCAAGTAGGACTTCAAATCGTTAGAACCCCATAAGGAATATTATCAAATATAGCCTATTTTCGATAATGATCAGTCCAGACATATGTTCGATGTTTTCGACACTTCTCAAACACCGTAATTTCTCGGCTACTTCAAATGCCAAATAAATTCATAAGTAACTAGCAACATATGACCCAATCAGGGCCGAAACTAGACTTTTTTGCACCCGGGGCAAGCATGGATTTTGGCGCCCCCCGCCCCCTCTTCCGCAAAGTATATTTACAAAGAGGATTTTACTAATTTTCTAATAGCCGACTTATTTTTAAATTTAAAATATGGAATCTTAAAATATGTAATACTGAACTACGTAATCTACAATGGCGGATCCATGGGGGAGGTCACGGGGGTCATGACTCCCCTCTGAACACCAACAAAAATATTCTAAAGATCATTTTTAAAATGAAATATACAGTTAGAGTCCCGATTATCCGAGTCCTGGTTAACCGAATTTCCACTTCCACCGAGTTATTTTCTTCTGATGGACTGATGGCTTCTATTATTATGAAACAGCCATTATAAATGAAGTGTTAGGTGAAGATGAAAGAGCAGTCGTAAAAAGTTAGAATTCTGATTTTCTGGTCAGAATGGGAAGAAAAAAAATGGGCCATAATTTTTTTTGTTCCCATTCTGACCAGAAAATCAGAGTTCTAACTTTTACGACTACTCTTTCATCTTCACCTAACACTTCATTTATAATGGCTGTTTCATAATAATAGAAGCCATCAGTCCATCAGAAGAAAATGATCCATTCCAAGGGTATAATTCTTCATTTGGCACTCCTTCGTTCTGGCGCCCGGGGCACATGCCCCCTCTGCCCCCTTAGTTTCAGCCCTGGACCCAATTATCAAGTATTTATAACTTTTAAATCTAGGACATCATGAACACGTAACCTATACTAAAGTGAAAGCCAATTATCCAAGATTACGCACATGCATAACTTTGTTGAATGTGGTTCTGGCCCTCATGCATAGATGGCGACACTCATATGGTTTCTTCAATCGAACCTTCGATTTATTTAGACTCATTACATTAATAAGTATTTATTTTCACTGGGCATCACCACTACATTGTTGTTTTCATATCTTTAGTCAATGTTCGACAAATTATCTCTCCCACAGGAAGCCTTCATCTCTGAGCTTTTAGCCATTTAACCATCCTATTTTTCCTGAAGACGGCTGTAGAAACAGCTCGAAACGTAGAATTTAACTTTTAACTTATTAAAGTTCGTGTTTTGTGTACCATTAAGCAAGGTTGTGTGTCTTTATTTATTATAATAAAGTAGTTTCTTCAAGTGGTGATTTTCTCTTAGAACCTTTAAATTCACGCGTATTCATTCCTACAAGCACCCTTGTGAACAGACACGGGATGTGCAGACCTGCCAACTGCTACGAAAAAGTCGTAGTTGCTACGATTTGGACCTATAAACTACGATGCTACGAAAATCGGTCTTAAACTACGATTTTTTGCAAAAAAACACAAACGCATTTTTTGTTTCTAGTTGCGATTTTTATCCCGCACTGCATATTTTTCAGGAGTGATTCTGTTCCAAAATTAATTTCCGAAAGTTTTAAAAAATTGGTCATTAGAAATTCGGATATAAATGGTCATGGGGGAAAAAAAACCTGGGCTGCAAAACAAACTTCTTAACACAAAATCCTCTTTATGAATATTGACCACGAGTGAATTCTGTAAATATTTATACAGAAATTGACTTCCTTAGAAATAGGAGAGCCATTTTAAGAATTTCTGGAGGGGGGGGGGGGGTGGGGAGTGGTGGTTTTTTGAGGGGCAAGGTTTGAAATAGTGCGCAAAATCGCCCGATTTTCTCACGGCAAAAGAAATTCCTGCATGATGAAAAATGCTGTATAGTATTTCCCTCTGCAAATTCTTCCACAGACCTATGATTCTTTTGCGAGTATATTTTGAAATTTCTTGGAAGTCCGCAATTTTTTTTTTCTTTTATAAATTTCCCCAAATTAATTCGTGAATCGATCGCGGAAAAAATGAGAATTTCTTCAAATGATCGTGTAAAAATATCGGGTATTTCGTCAAGGATCTCAGAAACAAACAGTGATTTTCTTCAATTGGTCGCTGATTATAAATATCGCTAATTTCGCTAATAAAATCGCTAATTTCGTTAAGAGTCCAGAAAGAAATTGCGAATTTCGTCAAAAGGTCGGGGAAACGAGTAGCGAATTTTGTTAATTGGTAGCGAAAAGATATCGAAAATTTTGCCGATCGGTTGCGATAAAGTATCGCGAATTTCGACAAATGACCGTGTAAAAAAAAATAAATTTCGTCAAATGGTCGCAGAAGAAAATAAATTTCGTCAAAGAATCATGGTAAAAACGTGAATTTTGTCAAAATTTCGCAGAAAGAAAACGCGAATTTCGTCCAAAGATCAGCAAGAAAATGCAAATTTCACCGAAAAATCGCGGAAAGAAAACACTAATTTCGTCAAAGGATCGTGGTAAAAAAACGCAAAATTCGTCAAAGGATCGCGTAAAAAATACGAATTTCGCCAAAAGTTCGTGGTAAAATTTCAACAAAGAATCGTGATAGAAAAATGTGAATTACGATTGTGGGAAAAAAAAATGGATATATCCTGAAATGATCGCGGGAAAAAAAGTTGCGAATTTCGTCAAAATTTACTGCACTGGGCTAGAAAACTGAAACCAGGCTCCTTTTATAATGTAAAAAAAAAAAATCGCTTCGAAACGAAAAGGAACTCTAAAAATCGTATACAAATTTTCAGAGGAAAAAGTTTACTGTATTGAGTTTAAAGACTGAAGCCTTATTCCTTTTACGAATGTCAAAAGATGGCTGCGAAACACGAACACCAACCAACCAACCTCCAGATTAATTTTAATTTTTTGTGCTACGATTTCTCATTTTCAAAGATTGGCAAGTCTGGATGTGGGACTGCTAGGATTGATCCCGGTGGGTGCCGCCTTGATTGACTGTGATCTCCGTCTAAAAAGTCCTCTACGTCCAATAAGGCTAATGTCAGACGAACGTCATTTTGCACGCTTTTTTCCCTACATATCATCCCTACACAGTGCCTTTTTTCCCTACATATCATCCCTGTAGGGAAAAAAAGCGTACAAAAAGACGTTCGTCTGACATTAGCCTAAAAAAAGCAATGTATGAACGAACTGTGGGTGTTTTTAAAGCAAGAATGTCGCCAGCCATGACTACAAAACCTAGTTTATAATATACATACATATATATAAATTTTGTCATTTTAGGCTTAATGCCGACAAAATTGGATGAAATAACGCATCTTCTATGAATGAACTCACAAGCTCCTCTGATGATTCTGTGAGTCATTCATAATTTCTTATTTTACATACTGGTTTCCTATGCTCATTTCTAAATCATCTTTAGAACTTTATCAATTTCTTCATATATTTGTGATTTCAAATTTATTATATATATATATAATAAAGAAAAGAAAACAAATAAATAAATACGCACACACACATATATAGAAAAACATATATAAATAAATAAATATCAAACTAATATTAATTAAAACCAAAAATGTCTATATTTTATCGTAGCACAGAAAAGGATTTCCAAGCTGCAGAGAGCATAGTGGAATCCGATTTTTCATTAACAATAAATAACTTCACGACTGTGATAAATAGCTAAATTTTCAAGAAAGCTCAATTCTGAGGTGCTATTGGCATTAAAGGTAATTTTTGCATTTTGAAAATTAAAACTGTGGCCGTAATCCCTAGAATGCTTGACAATAGAAGATTTAGCAATTTCTTGGTTATTTACATAAAGAGAGTTATTTTAAGCGGATTTCTTTTAGTTTGACCAATATAAGACAATAAAATTTTATGCTTTTCTTTACATTGATTTTTACACATCATATTTTTAATCTTAACACGTTGAATGCCAAGTGTGTTTTGTCTGTCTTTCCGTTTAGGCCACGAAATAAGACTAACGTTACAGAATCTATAAGTGTCGGTCACCGTGACTGACGCAACCTAAACGGAAAGATCAGTGTCAGTCATCAGTGACTGACATGACATTCAACGTGTTAACACATTAGTTTTTTTTTTTTTTAGAACACTTTTTAAAAACTCTGGGAGGGGGTTGAACCCCGAAATCCCCTTTTTGCGGTGCCAATGTGTAATATCTTTTAAGATTTCCACTGAATTTTTAACGAAGTTTTCCATTTTACTTCTCGTATCCTAAACTATTAGAAACACTAAGCTAAAAGACTAAACATTATTTAAATTTTTCTGAGCATTTTTCTGCAGTGAATTCCTGTTGTACAATAATAATTAACTAAAGAAGAAGAAAAAATTCAATCAATAGGAAATTCTACCCATAGCAAGTTTCAGCAGTTGATTAATTAAGGAATTCGATGGATTTTGCTTACGTCGATTCAGCGAAAGATAGCATTCTTCCTGTGCAGTGACACATGAAAGATCTCAAATTTCAGAATGTCGCAAGAAAAGACAGATTTAGCAAATTCGGTTACATAAAGATGAGTCAAGAGAAAGTTGAAGACTATAGTGTTTTATTTAATCATCACTGAAGCATTTGGTGGCTCCAGGTCAACAATGAAGCAAGTTCAAAGCTAGTTAGTTTAAATTACTTAGTAATCAGTTAAATTTAAATAACTTTTCTCTCAACGCAAAAATTTTTGGTAAATGTTTAAGGGGTCTTGTACCTTTTAAACGCGTCGAAAATTAACGAAAAACTTCAAAGTTTGAATTATATCTTCAAAGCCTTTTTATGTATAAACATGAAATTTTGGATATTGATTAAACAGATTGTGCTTTGTAATATGCTACCATTAGAAATTTATTAACCCTTTACAGAATTTGGGTATTGTTGAAATCAAAATAGCTCTTTTTTTACCCCATAAGTCATTGCGCGCATGATATCTTGAGAAAGTATGTATCGATTGGCATGGAATTCGGTAAAGATACTAAACATATATGTGTGTTTCAAATGATCTACTCTTAGGCTAAAATTATTTCATTAACTATTTAAAAAATATATTTTCGTAAAAAAAAAAATAAAAATTTTGTATTTTTAATGAATAAAAATAGTCATAGCTAAAAATATTACCATTCTAAATACTTAAAAGTAGATCATTTTAAACACACATATTTGTTTAGTATAGTTACCAAATTTCATGACAATCCATACATACTTTCTCAAGATATCATGCGCGCAATGACTTATGGGGTAAAAAAAAGAGCTATTTTCATATCAACAATACACAAATTCTGTAAAGGGTGAATAAATTTCTGTTGGTAGTATATTATAAAGCACAATCTGTTTAATCAGTATCCAAAATTTCACGTTTATACATAAAAAGGTTTTGAAGATAGACTAATTCAAACTTTGAAGTTTTTCGTTAATTTTCGACGCGTTTAAAAGGTACAAGACTCCCTTTAGTCAGTATTTTGGGTTTTTCTACAATTTTTCAAAGATAATTATGCTAAGTTCATAACATTAAGGATGTATATATTGCAAAACATGTGTAATTTTTTTTATCCTATTTAAATTACAGATGGGCCATACACTGTTAAAAAAAAAAAAAAAAAAAAAAAAAAAAAAAAAAAAAAAACTGTAGTTTTACAGATGTAAAGTTACATGCTTACTAAACTTTCGTCTGTAACTGTACAAAAAAGGCTGCAAATCTACAAAACTAGTTTTTGTAAAGCTACAGAAATCTGTAACTTTACAAATGAATCTGCTAAAATTACAGCAATCTTACTAAAATTTTATCTGTAACCTCTGTTGCAGTTACATGAAAAGTTCTAGGCATCCCAGTTTCCTAAAAAATTCTTAATAACCTTACAGGTTTTTTGATTTTCGGCGCAAAAGTGTGTCTGTTACTTGAATTTTTGTTGTTGCCGTTACATAAAAAGTTCTAGGAATCCCAGTTTCCTAGAAAAACGTTAATAACTTTACAGATTTTTTTTTTTTTTTTTTTTTTTTTTTTTACAGTGTACGGACTCGGACTCGATTTTTAGGTGCGTTCGTAATTATATAAATACGTAGAAAATATAGTCTAGTCGTCGTCCGGTCCGTTCGTCTGTCTGTCCGCATATAACAGTGCAAAAACTACACAACCGAACGGATTGAAATTTAATACATACTAGATAGTACCCGTCAAGATTTGACGGTAAATAACTTCAATGTTTCATTAGAAATATTCTTGAATTTTTAATTAGTTGCTTTTAAATTAATTATTGAAATCGTGACAAATTTCTATATTCTATAAGCGATTCCTATTGATTTAAAGCGGTAGATGGTGCTGTCAATTTAACCTATTCTATGAAGTAAAAAAAAAAATATACATATAATTTACAATCAATTATGCTTGCTTTTTATCAGAAGTTTAACTAAAAATATTGGATATAGTGCATTTATTTTTACTTACTATGGTCTCTTTTTTTTTTTTTTTTTTTTTTTTTTTTTTTTTTTTCTTTAACTAACCGACTATTAAAAGCTGTCATGAACTTCATTTTTATCAGTCTCATTCTCTAAAAGCCTAATTTAAAACTTGATGCAGCTAGCGATTTATAAAAAATATTTTTTTATTACTTGAATTTTATTTTACATTTTTATACATTTTTTAAATATTAAAGTATGGATATCAAGGAAGTTTCTTTTATAGTTCTTATGTGAATATTTTTCTTTTTCATTTTTGTACGGAAAAGAATAACAAACGTTTCTATATTCTTGATAATGATCAGAAAATATTACAAAAATTGTAGATCAGCTCAATTTATTTAATTGATAATTACATGCAAATCATTTTAAATAAAAAAAATTGGTACTGTATTCAATTTTATTTAAACATAAAGCATACAAATAATAACAAAATAAAAATCATATAACGCCTCCTGCTAATAAAGCATGTTATTATTGAAGAGGATCGTCGCCAAAAATATTGCAGAAATCATTTTGTCGGCCGTTGGGCTCGCGAACTCACGTCATCTACAAAATTTCAGAGCTTTAAACTGCTGCTTTTGACCGCTCCGCCAGCAGGAACTCGCTCAACATTCCTCTAAATCGAAGAGGTTCGAAAAAGAGTTGACGCATGCGCAAATGTGCCAATTTCGCTCTTACTGATCTTACAGAATTGCCTTTACCTTTTAATATATATGATAATCGTCGCAGAATTGTTTTCTTCTATAAATTCATCAAATTAAGTATTAATTATGCATTTAAAAAATTTGAGATGTTGCGTTGAATTTCGCGCGCATAAACTGGCGATTATAAGCATTC
Organism: Maratus speciosus; assembly: GCA_963932465.1. Classification (NCBI taxonomy): domain Eukaryota; kingdom Metazoa; phylum Arthropoda; class Arachnida; order Araneae; family Salticidae; genus Maratus; species Maratus speciosus. The sequence continues at coordinate 558,815,945 of OZ010792.1, forward strand.
CGTAAATTGAACAAATTATCGATTTGTCGCATCCGCTCTTTGTAGGTTTGGTCCAAGTACTAATATTAACACCAGTTCAAAAAAGGACAGAACTTCGTATAAAATGTCAGGCTATGTTACACGGTATTTCTTGAGTTAGAACGTCCACATAATTTGTGTCACATATATACTGACAGAGAGACACACAGACAGACATTTTGTAAAAACAATCAAATCATGTTCAAGACCTTTTAAAGCGTATAAATCCTTCGAAAACCGAAAGTGGAATTTTTTTTATGAATCCAATACTTCCTTCTTGTATAAATAACAGGAAGTCAAAATGAGTTATTCTTACTGTTTAGTCATTTTCTAACCTTATTTTTATTGTTAATAAGTCCATAATTTGTCCATAAGTCTGTCTATTTTTCTCAGGTATAATTTTCAGATACTCTTGTTCACGTGTCTTAGAACTGAACATTTTTTCTATTTCCAACTGTAATCAGTTGTCACCTATGACTACCTTTATGCGATTTTTATGTACTAAAATTAATTTTCAAACACAGACAACGCTGTTTTTCTTTCTTTCTTTCTTTCTTTTTTTTTTTAAACATTAAATTTACATTTAACAAAATGTACCGCATTCAACCTCATTTGATGTAAATTTTCGCGTTCGTAAAAGATCAAAGATAAATACGAAATATAGGATTTCTCGCATTTTACAGATAATAAATAAATATATATAGTTAACATTTTCCAATCAGAAATATTTTAGAATTTATTTTAATTAAGAAAAAACGCAAAAAGTAAATAATAAATCACATATACTGAAAATGTTCTATGATTAATGTGAGCAACTTTGATAGTTAAAATTCTCTTATTTGTATGATTATTACTGTTCTGATGAAAAGCTTACAAAAGCTTTATAATTAATTAAAAAGCAGCTATTGTTATTGCAGTTAAACAGTGTTACAACAGTTTCTCACAATACAGAATCACTTTATTAAGTTGAAATTCTCTTACTTGTATTGATTATTACTGTTTTGTTGAAACACATATTCATATGAAATATTATTACTGTTTTGATTCAAAAACACAGACACATTCATGCTAGATATTTCATTTGAAATATTGCAAAAGCTTTATAATTGATTAAAATGTAGTTATTGTTATTGCAATTAAACAGTATTGCAACATTTTCCCACAATACAGAATCACTTTAATAAGTTAAAATTCTCTTATTTGTATGATGATTACTGTTTTGATGAAACACACATTCGTGTGAAATATTACTGTTAAAAAACATTCATATGAAATATTTAATTTGAAATATTGCAAAAGCTTTATAATTAATTAAAAAGAAGTTATTGTTATTGCAATTAAACAATATTAAAACATATTCTCACAATATGGTATCATAAAATGACAATTATTCATTAATTTGAACTGAAATCGATGCAATAAAGTCGATCGATGCTTGAACAATGTTTGTTGCGTGCTATAAGATTTTATTTAAAAAGAAAATTAACTTACTATTACTTTTGAGTTGTTATACGTCTATAAAAAACTTGGAAAACAAAACAGGAACTTACCTAAAAAAAAGAAAGAAAAATAACACAATTTTTAAAAAACGCTTGTGATATACATAAATTACTATAAATTTATTTATATGTTTATATTTGTATTATACGTGTTTCGTGTTGATGTGACGTGATAAATTATAAAATGCTAATTTTGGCTAAATGTATAACATTTTTTTAAAAAAAGAATCTTATTTAGCGTTTTATTACATAATACACGAGTTTAATACATAAATGTTCAACAAGGCAATAAATAATCAGCTCTTTATCAACTATAAATATCAAATTAAGATTCCAATGACAACAACTAATGGCCAATATCACTTCACTTTATACTATATTAAATATCATTAAACGCCTAAATGTACTTTTATTTTTAATATTTATGTTCGACTTGGTTGTTGTACAATAAATATTGAACAAACTGAACATACTAGTGTGTTCATTATTAAAATAATGTAAATAACCAAGTATATACATATATAAAGTTGTCAACTTTTTGGTAATTTTGGACCTCCTACCCCCTTTACGATATCATACGCAATCATTTCTCGGCACCCCCCTCCCATAATGATATAGTTAACAATGTTTAAAAATTACTTTGATTTTTGGAATTTTTTTCTTTAATTTGGAGTGATATAAGAATATAGTTACGTTTATTTTTCGAATACTTATTGATTCAAATGAAGAGAAGCCAATAAAATGACAATACTATTATACATGAAATAACTTTATATCAAGTAACACTTAAAAGAAAAAGTTACTATTTAAAATTATTTAATAATAGCTTTTTGTTACATAATGCATTCAAAAGTAATAATGTTTCCCTGCACTTGCTCCTGCACGAGGAGAGAGGGCAGAGAGAACTTCTTATCAACAAAACAGATAGGCAACATCTTTAAACACACTTCGCATATGGTTTCTCAAACAGCGAATTATATATGCATACAAATATGACAGAAGAATAGGAATGCCAAACGTTGGGGAATTCCATATTTTGAAATTAAATAATTTTATAATCATTTAATGATTTTAATAATAATTTTGTATTCACATAAAAATAGGTAACAGAGTAAAAAAAGATAACATACAGTTTTGATGTAAAGACCAAGTTATAAATAAAAAGAGAAAAATTAGGTTGTATCAAGTTAAAAAATGATAACGATATCAAACGACAAATCCCCCTCCCCCTAGAGATATCTTGCGATATCATGTGCCAGACACCCTCCCCCCCCCCCCCTTCCCTATAAAATGATAGAGTTGTATATGCACAACCCGTAATAAAGATACTTATATTTCTTTAAACTTTTTCTTCGATGTATTTATGCATTATAATTAGAAAATATTAAAAATATTTTAACGTTTTGATTTATGCATGAAAGGTTTTATTTTTCTGATCACAAAATGAACTTATACATTCAAATAAATAAAAACCAAAGGTTTTGGTTAATATACTCTATTACACTATACATTTACATATTTACCGATTTTCATCAGGTATTATTGCACTAAAAAATGGAGTCTTTTCATGCAAGTCTGTGTTTCTTCATACTTGCTAAACAGTCATAATACAGTTGTAGTAAGAAATGTTTTAATTCATTACATAAAATACAATTTCCATTGCTTTCTAAGAAATTCTTAATCTACATTTTATCAGCAAAAGCAGTATTTTCGTACTGTATAATAAAAATCTAGCAATGTTTCTAAAAAAAAAATACTCATACTGTCTGATGTAATTTAACAATCAAGATAGAATGTGAATTTCTTTAACTTTTTGTAATTTTAAAGGACACAGACGCTATTTTAAGACGAACTTTTTTTTTATATATAGTAATTATTATTTATTTATTTATTTATTTATTTTTTGCCACGGATGCCTTTATAATACGGATGCCTAATATTTTTTAGAAACATTACTAGATTTTTATTATACAGTACGAAAATACTGCTTTTGCAGATAAAATATAATTGAAGAATTTTTTAGAAACAAATGGAAATTGTATTTTATGCAATGAATCGAAACATTTCTTAATAACTATATTATGACTGTTTAGCAAGTATCAAGAAACACAGACATGCATGAAACATCACATTTTTTAGTGCAATAATACCTGGTGAAAATCGGTAAATATGCAAATGTATAGTGCAGTTATACATTCATTAAATAACTACAGAATTTAAAAAATGGCTGTTTAGCAAGTATCAAGAAATACATTCATTAGATACTACATAATTTAAAAAATGACTGTTTAGCAAGTATCAAGAAATACATTCATTAAATAACTACAGAATTAAAAAAAATGACTGTTTAGCAAGTATTACGAAAAACAGACATGCATGAAAGACCCCATTCTTTAGTGCAATAATACCTGAGGAAAATCAGTAAATATGTAAATGTATAGTGCACTTATACACTCATTAAATAACTACAGAATTTAAAAAACGACTGTTTAGCAAGTATCAAGAAACACAGACATGCATTAAATATCACATTTTTTAGTGCAATAATACCTGGTGAAAATCGGTAAATATGCAAATGTATAGTGCACTTATTAATTCATTAAATAATTACAGAATTTAAACATGCAATATACGAGTAAAAAGAAAAAAAGTCTTAATATAAAATCTATATACATAATTGGGGATAAAGAAATTGCATTCAGAAAGTAGTTAAAAAATTTATGAATACTCATACCAATTATTTACACCTTACAGTATATTTATAATGTTTTTCAATGGTTTATCATTATATGACTCTAACACTGATATAAAATAACAAGAAAAAATAGAAAAGAAAAGAAACGAAGAAAAAGAATACGAAAAATGCACATCATTATTCATTGAAAAACGATGATTTTCAATCCAACAAAAGATAGATGCTCAAAAAAAAGCGAATAATTAGATCGTTTATTTTGAAAATGAAGTTAGTTAATGTTTGTTTTCGTTAGAGTAACATGGTTAGTAGTTTTTTTTTTTTTTACCATTATTTGCAAAACATGCATTGTCAAAGTATGTATCGAAAAATTGACAAAGCATTATCATTACAACTTCGTTACCTCTTTTTAAAAAAAACGATAATTTTTCATTAAGAATATCAACATTTTAAATTCAAGAAAAAAATAAATGAAGACAATAATTGAATTTTTTTTTAATTAACTGAAAACATTGCAAACAATTAGAATATTTATATAAATTTTAATGTTTAAGAATTACTAAAAGCAACAGTATATTTTCTACTTATGTCAAGATTAATTTCAAACTAACACACCCACCGATGTGTGCACGGACCCAATGTAATAAACTAAAATTAAGCATCGACCGAAACCGACTTTCTGTAACCTTCCTATTTTCAGCCGAAAACGAAAACGTCGGATTTTTTTCTAATAAATACATACATAAATATACAGAATTATTAATTAATTATACACATGTGGCACAAGTTGACTCTCTGTGCCTCTGACCAAAACTTTTTTATCTTCATATAAAATAAAATGTAATTAAATCATCTACGACACAGAACGATTTTCTAATTATACGAATTTCATCTAATTAAAGAAGTTTCATGTATACATACCTCGATATATTTTTTATAATGATTTTTGTAAATGATTGTCTGTTATACTAGAACTTTCTCACAGAGCATTCGAAATACTTCTGCGGTTTCAAACTAAAAAAATTCTATTACTGTTAAGGGGTAGGATACCTTTGAACACGTCGAAAAAGTAAAAAATATCACTATGTTTCAAGCTTCAAATCTTGTGTAATAAGTCAAAAATAAGAATCAAATTTCATTTAAACATAAAGCTCATATTTAAATTTATATATAAAAAAATATATATACTTGTAAATTCATAAATAAATATTAAAATGATAAGTTTAAAAATATATGATAATAAGAGAAAAAAATCTTGCGCGCATGATAAAATCTGAAAATATGCATATAAAGGGAAAATGTTGGTGAAAATAAATACATAATAGTGTTACCTTTATACTAAAACCAGTATATTTGATAAAAATATTGACTAAATTAAAAAATTAACAGAAAATTAAAAAGATTCACTTTAAAAAAAATTTTTCAAAGTAAAAAAACAGAAAAAAATAAAATCTTACCTTCTCTGGTTTTAAGTTGTAGACAGTACAGAAATGAATATGTTTTGAAAATTTCTTTTGATTGCCATGCATAGTTTTTTAGTAACACCGCGCGCAGTATCAAAATTCATCATTTTGAATAAACGCGACGCAAAGTTTAATAATCCTATGTAGTCTTAATATATAGTCTTAATAAAACTGCCATAATTAGTAAACTAATGGGAATTTTTTAATGTGGTTTTTTGCATATTGTTCAGAAACGATTACAGAATCAAAATATGTATTACAAAAAATTCGAAAATTTTGTAGGTTTAAAGGTATCCTACCCCCTTAGTCTGCAGCTTTTAAGAGCCTACACTAGTCACTCAAAAAGACCCGGATGTTAATGCTAATCCTATGGGGAAGTTATTTTCAAATATCTCGCTTGAATTTTGATATTTTAGAATGATTTTTTTTTTCTTTTGCATAGGATAGCTGAGGACGATCTACAACCAGGCTAGTTTTTACTTTTTCGATTTTGGTTATATTTTTTTAATATTAGAGTAGTTTCAATTTCAGAACCAGTTCAAACCGGTTCCGAAAGTAAAAGTAGTTAAAAAAAAAAAAAAAAAATATGAAATAAAAATAAAAAAAGTAAAAACTAGCCCGGTTGCAGATCGTCCGCAGCTATATTATGCGAAAAAAAAAAAAAATCATTCGAAAACATTAAAATTCACGCGAGATATTTGAAAATAACTTCCTCATAGGATTAACATCATCATCCGGGTCTTTTTGAGTGGCTAGTGTAGGCTTTTAATCAATGGCGTGGCGTGAAAATTTTCGGTGGTCATCGCAATTATTTAAGTTTGTGGTGAAAAATTATTAACTCTAAAATTCAATGGTTGAATGTTCAAAAAAGAAACTTTAAATCTTACCTTCACTTATACATGAACTCCAAATGTTCTGCTAAAACTGGATCGTAGAGTTTTAAAAGCTTATTAAGAGTTTTAAAATATTGCTTGGTCATCGCCGCATCCAGCGATGACCGGCCGCCACGCCACTGCTTTTAATGAACACGCGAATAGCGTCTTTAAATTTTAGTCACAGATGCATTGCTTGCTTTATAATTTGCACTCATGTCTTGAGTCAGTCATGACTGATAATTATAAACACATAAGTTCATAGCAATAAATAAAGAGTGCTTCATTTGAGCCGATACAGCTCAAATCAATGAGTAATGTTGAAAATTTCCAAATGAAGAAACGAGATCTTTGGAATACAGATAGTTTCGGCCCGGCCGAATTTTCGGCAGATCTCTACCTAAAATATACCTGAAAACGGTGTGTTGAATGCAGACATTTTTCTCTAGGAGAGATTTAATGTTGACTGAGCCACATCATTCGGCAGCATATACTCTGGAATCTGTATGATATTGTACGTTTAAAAGAAAATCTATCCAAACGAACAGTTGGGGCACAATTGCGTTCGGCAGCGTACTCCCAGGTCGAGCTAACTACACACGCTCTGATCTATTTTTGCAAAAAGACACTAGAATTTCAGTGATTTTATATTTTTAAAAAAGGTCCAAATGAACCTGGAGTTGGGGGCTAGTAGAGAATGGTACCTTAGTTAGCTTTGTTTTAAAAATAAGCAAAATGCTAAAAATATAAGTAAAAATGTAATTTAGCTCCCAAAAATGTTCTTTTTAACACTTGCAGATAATAAACATATTATATTATACTAATTAAGATTTTTTTTTTTTACTCTTTTAAAGATTAAATATTTTTTAAGGGGTCTCAGTAGTCTTAAAGCTTTAAAATTTTAGAAATTTAAAATTTTTTAGATGTTAAACTCCTATCTTTTCTCAACATTTTGATATAATTGTTTCCTTGAAATTCCTATTAGAACAGAAGTTATGAATTTTAGAATTATACCCGCTCAATAGCTGAAGCGGCGTTTCCGAAACTTTGAAGCCATTTTTCTCCAAATGATGTTTTGGGGCATAATGCGCAGGATATCACAAAAACTTCGGGATATTTTTTCATGAAATATTCAAAACGTATGTTTCATGTTAGTCTATATAAACTGAATCTAATTATTATTTTTTTTTTATTGTTAAAAAAAAATATTTTTTTAGGTGATTATACTGTCGAAATTTTCTAAATTTTGCGTTAGCTAAATACAACTTTGTATTACAAATATAAAATTGCTTTAAATACAAATTTATTTAGGTTCAGGGTAGTTATTCAATCTGAAATATAAGTAGGCATCAAAATTTTCATTCTAGTTGAAAAATGAATTTTGTAACCCTGCGCATAATCTGTTATGCCGATTTTCTGCTCATCAAATGTCTGATAGCTTGAAGCCCCCTGTAAATGGTAACTCTGCATCTTGCAATTTTTTAAATACAGGAAATGTATAAGAACATACTTATATCTTTCATTCCAATTAAAATTATGTCTTAAAATCAAGCACATTTTAAGATATTAAGCATTGAAAATGGTCTTTTTTTTTCAATTTTAAGAGTCCTGAGACCCCATAAAGAAACTTTCATGTTTATCATAAAAAATAACTACTTTCAATAAAGTTGAAAAGTGTTTATGAATTGGGTTTGTCTGTCCGTTATCTAACTCGCGTAAATATAGTGCGATTACCATGAAATTGATATATGTCATTGGGGTTTACTATGGTATGTTCGGTATTGAACATGAAGCGTGTAGCACTTATGGTTCACATACAGGGACACTGAAAAGAATTCCATTACATTACATTACTGCTTATGCGGGAAAATCGTTTGCTGTGTATTTTAAAGATATTATACTATTTTAAATAGATTGAAAATTATATATAACACTGATACAAGCGCTTATTATAGAATCTGGTGTACATACAATTTATCGTTCATTTATGGGACACACAAAAGTATTTTTTTACAGTACTGCATATGAAGAATAATTGCTGACAATACTTTTCAGTTACGGTAACGCGTTCTTATATTTAACCATTTTCTGCACCTTACTTAGTGTGTACAAATTTTATAGATCATGTATAGGTAGTGGCGTAGTCGTATAAAAACAGATGGTATATGCTCTAAACCGAGGGTATATCCTAGTGTATATAATACTATAGCTTTTTTGAGTAACAGAGGGTATACGGTGTTCCTTAAAAAAATCCAGAAGGCATACGGCATATACCCGCGTATACCCTCCACTACATCCATGGGATACACAAAGGATATATAGAGTATATTTCCGTATTAACTGAAATTGTTGAATGGGAATTTTAAACTGTGCTGTGCAAGTTAGTACTCATAATTGATTTAACTTTTAACATCCGGTGTATGAACAAAATATCCTGATGTTTTTCCAAGGACTGATACTGCATTCTGAATGTGTTGGAAAGTGTAACATAATCTATGATGGACACATGATTTTTGACTCCTGTTTTAAATGAAAGCTGTTTCACATGTACTAGATATAAAATAGTTTGTAAAATAAAATCTCTAAATGTAATCATCTTCCCTTTTCAGCAAATGATTAATAAAGACGCCAGTTTCATATATAGACCTCATTGCAGCACAAGAAAATTACATCAAAATCCCAAATAACATTACAACAACCGAAATATGCATTGTCCGAAATGAAACGCAAATTAGACAAAGCATTATCTCCTACAACTTCACTATCGCCTTATCTATTATAAACCACAAGAATTTTCCATTACAACAAAATCGAAATTTCAGACTAAATAGAGTTTAGTTGCAACATCCAGCGCAGACAGTTTACATTTAAAATTGCAAACGCAACTGTGCTGAGTCGTTTTGTTGTAGCAAGTCATATCGGCTAGCGTTTATTGGAAAAGGATCTGAAAATACATTTATTCAGTCATTTGAGTTGTTGATTACGTCAGCATTTATCCCATGAAGAATGATTGGATTTGTAATGGCGATTATGCTTATATCTGAGGTTTGGTTTAATGATCCAAACCTGCTACGATAATAAAAATTAAAAATCAAAATACCCGATTGCATAAAAAGCGAACTAATTAATTATTTCTCATCAATGTGAAACTATTTTTTATATTACTTACCTATTTTTTTAATTTACTTGTGTTGATGAGTTTTAAGTTGTGTTTAATTCTATTTTCCTATCTATAAACACTGTTTTGACGAGGCCTATGGATGTCTATGAAGGTTAGAGACACAACTTCCAGGTTGTGTAATATTTAAATGGAGCTTCTGACTGTAAAATAGTCAATGAAACATCGTCTTCATTTTGAAAGACATATCCAATGATATGCCACTCAATAGGGTGCGTAAAAATTTTTTTTCGTCTCTAACGCCATTTCGTATTTTATGGCCGCCATTTTGAATTTATAATAATAAAACCTAGCCTATAGCCATCGGACGGCTAAGACGAATCGATAGAGACCTCATTGATTAAAATACATCTAGCCGTTGGGATGTTTCGAAGGTATAAAGAAATTCACATACCCAGATACGCGTGAAACACATAACCCTTCTTGGCAGTCGGGCAAAAATAGGAAAGTGAACTGGGAAAAGAATGCTAAGAATTTTCCTGAGAAAAAGAAAGGGTTAATTTAAGTATTGTATTATACAATTAGAGATCGTCTTACTACATTCGGAGGCCACCATAAAATTAATCTCTCCTTTTATTTATTTATAGGGTGTTCCGTAAATTCAATCACAGGATAATTATGCGATCATCCATATATTACGTCATGAAAATTTCTTAATTTCTTAGTCCCTCCCTCCTCGTGCGTCACAGGTTAACAGACGACAGGCTACCGCGGTACGTTACACTTGTCTCTTTTTTCAGACAGTTTCAAGTCACGTGACGCTCAAATCCATCAATGCACAAAAAGAGCATCACGTGACTCTAGCGGTCTAAGGCGAAAGGTACCGCGGCAGCCTGTCTTTTTCGTTAGCCGCGTCTTTCCTGTTGTGACGTCAGATTAGCGGCAACTATTATTTTAGAGATCATTTTATGCAATAATAATAATAATAATAATAATGTTGCACTGCACAGTATCTGTTACCCATTCATATATAAATACAATAACACCAAACCAAGACTTTTACTTCAAACTGTTGAAAAAAACTATTACTACATGAATAAAAAAATATTTTTTAAAGACTTTATTAAGTATACTTTTGTAAATAACTCATACATACTTGTTTTCAAATTTTAAATGTGATGGCACAACACGCTAATTGACAAACTACCCACTTTTCCCCCTGTCATACTATCCACACTTTTTAAACCGCCCCCATCTCCTCGCTTGAAGTGTGGCGTAATTAATTGATAAACCCTAATGGCGGTATAACCATGCACAACTTTCAAAAATGATACTGAGTTATTTTACAAGCTATTCAACAAAAATAAAAATAATAATGAAAATACTAGATTAATTTTAACACAATTATTCTAATTGGTAAATAAATCATATGAGATGTAAATTTCCAACTGGGCGAAAAATGTCCGAATCATTCGAACCAGGATACGAGCGTTTTCCTGGAGTTCCATTACCTGCGATTTATTCTGATGAGCTGATTCAGCTATCAGACAAGATGCTAAAATCAATAAGGATCTAAATCTTTATGAATTAGATCCACCAGATTCTTCCGGAATAGCTCAGATGGTACAGTATTGGCGGCTTCAGCCAAGAGGTCCCTGGTTCGAATCCTGGTCCGGATATTTTTCGCCCAATTGGAAATTTACATCTCAAATAATGGAAATACATTGTGTCCTGGGCACATTTTAAAATTCAACATACAATCAAGTAATTGTCGTACAGGAGTGCGACTTGGACTAAAATGCTTCTCAGGATGAAAAGTTTTCTCCAAGCGAATAAAAATCATTGCTTCTAAATTTACATTATAGATGGCACCACTTGGTCGTATGTATGTTTGCTTTCAAACATGAGATTTTTCTGATTTTCAGAATAATTTTGACGCTGTGACACAGAAATGATGACTCTCAGCGCTGGAAGCCATCAAGATTATCGGTATTACAGCGTCAAAATTATTCTGAAAATAAGGAAAAAAAAACGCATGTTTGAAAGCAAACATACATACGACCAAATGACTCCATCTGTGATCGAAATTTAGAACTACAGTCGAACCTCGTTATCCCGACACTCTAATGACAAGAAAAAGGTGTCGCGGTAACCGGAGTTGGAGAAAAATATGTTTATGAAAAGCTGTATTTTTAATTAATTAAGACAATTTTAAATTCATAACTGTTCTTGCAGTTTTAAGCAATAAAACATTATTATTAAACAAAATAAACACAAAAACAAAATTGGAGAGAATAAAAATCAGATATATGATGACTTGTATTTTTATTGTTACATGAAATATTGAAGAATTAAGATTTGCTTATCCCTAGATGTGCTTCCTAAATTTTTTTTTTTTTTTTTTGATCTGAAACGAGGTCCAATGAATTGTAACCAATATTCGTTGTTTCAGAAATAGATGTTAGATAATTTCTGATCGTTTCAATGCAATGTGCAATGCTTCGGTTTTAGTCGAATGAAAAACGCCGTGTAACCACAAGACGGCGCCGCCTGACCAGAACAAAAGTACGCGAGTAGACTGATACGTCTATCTGGAGCTTAAGAGGGTCATTCATAGTGTGTGGGTTTATTTATTCAGATAAAGGATTAAAGTAAAATTTCTCATTTAACTCAATGGGTACTTTACACACTTTTGTGAAAAGTTTGGCTTTTCCTAAATCGTCGGTTTATCTGAAGTGGAAAATTATTCAACGACGTAAAATCCGGGGTTTATTTACATTAAAATCATATACAGAAAATCGGGACTTTGAAAAACTGACGTGATAAGCAGAGTGACGTGAAAACCGTGTGTCGGGATAACGAGGTCCGACTGTAATTATTTTCATTCGCTTGAAGAAAACTTTTCATCGTGAGAAGCATTTTAGTCCAAGTCGAACTTCTGTACGACAATTAAGTGACTTTATATCGAATTTTAACCCTTAAATGCCCGAGTTTTCAAAAATCATTTAAAACATGTTTTTCGGCTTTCTTTTTAAAAATAAATCATGGGAAAAATACTTTAAAAAATTATATTTTCTTTTAAGTATGGTTTACGACTAAAAAACTGTTTGTTACTAATCAGCAATACTGGTGTTTAATTGAAAAAATAATTTTCCTTGATAAAATTTTATAATGTTAAACAAACAAGAATTTTATGAACTATGGTAAGAAGTAAATTTTACTTGCTCACTGCAGAACAAAATAGGGTATTTCGCAAGCTTCCAAACAAAACAAAAAGAACATGTATCAACAATTGAAAAAATAAATCTATCTTTATTTTTAAACAGCACAAGTGTTGCCATCTAAATGTTGAAAATCGATTTAATAATATTTTCAGAATGTACTTTATTGGCAACATTAGGCATTTTAGCTTCAATATTATTCTAACAGTATTTTAGAAGACTAAATTGGGTGTGTTGCCGAACGGCAACACCCGGCATTTAAGGGTTAAAATGTGTCCAGGAATTTTCGGACATCCTGTAGTATAAAGTATCACAAAAGCAGAAGGATCTTCGCTTGGTTGTAGATGATTAAAAACACGCTTATAAACATTCACAGAAAACTAGAATTACAGGCTTTATAAGTAATATTGCTTTCCTACTATTTTTTCTATATAACTGTAGAATAGTAATAAAAAATCTGGCCTAAAATATCGTGACAGACGATACAGGAAGAGTGAAATAAATATACGCAATTTCGCACGCTCCAGCTTAATAGCAGACGATTTACTTCAGCGATGACAGATGGAGTGAAAGATAACCTACAGCCATGTTGCGAAAGAAACTGCGAACTATGTATTAGTCACCTAAATGCCGGATAAAATGTTGATATTTGAATGATTTACAACCACGTGTGCGCGGAAAATGACTAGAGATCAAAAGCGAAGAAGAAAAATATGGTATATGCATTCCGGATTTGTTGATAATATAGAAAATTGTATACGGTGAGTCAGATTATGATTACTTACAGAACTTTTAAGAAATGATTTAATGATCTTGATAAAAGAAATGATTTTATAATTAGCGCTCAGTATGCCAGCAGCCGATATAATAAATCACGCATGGATATGTAATATATCTTCCACTGATTTGATGATAACAACTACGTAATGATTTTTTGTATAATTTATTAGACAAATAAAACCGTAACTGATTTTGTGCAAGAATAGGAAATGATTTTTATTGTTCAATAAGTCAATAGAGGATATGATGCTTATTCATAACTGGATAATGACCGAACTCTTTCAGTTTTAGACGTTTTGTTGTATATTTACAGAAATGTATATTTACAGAAATACTTGACGAATCACCTTGAGATACCAGGAAATTAAAGAACGTGTTTGACAGCATTTTTTTATGGTGAAGTCACGTAGGCAATTAAATTTGGACGACAATAATAAATAGAATAAAAATTAGGGATGCACCGAATATTCGGTATTTATTCGGTATTCGGCCATGTTACCGAATATTCGGTTTGGCCGAATATCCAAACTATTCGGTATGTTGAATACTTAAAAAAAAAAACCCTTTTAAAACATATTTTTAAAAACCTTACACAACTTCCACTTTTACTGTCAATTTATTAGGACTTATAAGGACATTCCAAACAATCAGAAATAGAATCATATTTAAATAAAAGAGAATGTTTTTACATTATTTATTTGCTGTTTGTTAAGTACCATTTAAGAAATTAACCATTAATGAGAATTTTCATAGGAATTAATAATGTACAAATACAAGTTCCTGAACATTATCTAGTTAATAAAATGTTTCTTGTTTTTTCGCATAAAATGGTGTTTCTAAGCAAAATAGAAAATCTTTCAAGGTTGATAATAGACATCAAGACAGACAATTTCTGTAAAGGAAACCATAATCGCAATCCACTTATTCAGTCTTAAATACAGTATCTCATATCACTAGAGGTCAAACATTTTCGTTTGTTACTTTAACAATAATGAAGATATCGCCACAATTCATATCTAAACAACTATGAGGTAGATATTCCTTTATTCAGAATGCAGTTGACAATATTTATACTATGTTACTGACAATTAAATACTATATGGCCGTGTAAAGTTTTTCTTCCAATTTCTTTCACAATTTCTCCTTGATTTTGACATGTTTATTTTAGAATTTAAGAAAACGTTATTCATTTGTTTTAATTCACAGAAAAAGTCATGAAATTTAAAATTTTATTTATTAAAAAAGTTTTAGAACTATCCTCTTCTTAAATAACTCAAAGCAGATTTTTTTTTTCAGTATAAAGTTTACTTGTAAAAACAAAAGCTCTTTTTTTTTTTATCAAAATGTAAGTTTCTGTATTAAACATTATGTAAAATTGTTTTAAAAATTGACATTTTAATGCCTTTAAACTTTGAAATATAAAAGTATTCAGTTAGCCGAATATTCGGTATTCGGCTGAATAGTTACTATTCGGTTGGCCGAATATTTGGTATTTGGCCTAACAATTACTGTCAGGGATGTAGTGGAGGGTATACGCCGTATACCCTCTCTATTTTTTAAGAAACACCGTATACTCTCTTTTTCTCACAAGGGTATAATGTCTGCCTTGAGCGTATATCCTCTGCTTATAACGTATACCATCTGTTTTTTTTTTACTACTACACCACTGATTACTATTCGGCTAGCCTAATATTCGGTATTCGGCTCGTCTGTAAGCCGAATATTCGGTATTTGGCCAAAATCGCTATTCGGTGCATCCCTAATAAAAATAACAACATTTGCTATCATCTTGTAAGTGCTCTAAATGATCTGCTGGGTCGCATTATGATCGCAAATGATCACATTATAGTAAGTCTGATTACATTTTTGTGTAAGAAAAATTCGCATATTAGTCAAGATATAAATGTTTCTGCAGAAAAAAACAAATCTTTTTTTGTTTATAGCATGCAGAGTTTTCAAATAAATTTAACGTTACTTTTCAGAAGCGTGACAAAGTGCAGTAGAAACATTATACAATTAGTATATGAATATATTGACTGTTTAATGTTATATAAGCATACGTATGAGAACGTCTTTACCTGCGCTTGCATGAACGATAATTCCTCCCCCCCCCCCCCCAACCCCATTTTTTTTCCGTATACTAGAAGTAAGTGGGAAACATATAGAAAGGCGAGTCGAATACCGAGAAAATTCAGAAAGATATGGCGATATAGTGAACTGAATTTTAGTAGCTTTAAGGCGGTATTAAAAAGAATATTTTTTCCATGTTCAACTACTCGAAATTTTCCGACACATTTTCAAGCTCATTTTTAAAAGTAAAAAAAAATGAAAACTTGCTGACGTGATTTTTGAAGCGATTTATAAAGCGACCTGTGTTTTCATTTTTCGTTAGAACTTAAATTTAATTAGAAATTGATTTATGAACAATTATTTTCTCAGTACGACCATTTTTTTTTTTTTTCGTTTCCAGCACTATCGCTTCGGGAAATTCGGTTCAAAATGCCCAATTTGACAGCATTTTTAAAAATATATTCTGCCTTTATAAAAAACAAACAAACAAACGAACGACCCATACGGCACATTAAATAGTTTCTGAATAAGAGAACTTAGGTAATAATGACTATAATAATAGGTTGACTGAATAAGAGAACTTAGGATATGGTTTGAGAGCAAAAATGAATTTAAAAATGAGTCAGAAAATAGGCAGTTAGGATTTGAGTACACCTTCAATACGATAACTTTTTCGTCAACCCCTATTTTTTTTCTTTTCTTTTTTCTTTTTTTCTTTTTTGCTGTAAGAGTGGATGTTAATAGGGAATATCGAGGAATTGAAATTCAGTTCATTTGTACCGCCGATATCTTTCTGTTTTTTTTTTTCCTCCTGATATTCCATTGGCCTTTCTGCAAAATTTGACCTGTGCAGATGTTTACCAAATTATAAAAACAAGTTTTGATATTGTTCGCACATGCGCAGTTGAAAATTGTTTCATACAAATGGTCATCTCAGGAAATGTTCAATACGTTCATTTTCTAACTGTGGCGAATATTGTTTCTAGCGTACTTTGTCAACTTTGCGATAATTGGCGTTAAAATTTGGTTGGAAACTCGACACGCTATTAAAATAAAAATCACAAGAAAGGTTACAATTTTAGGAGCATGCGTTCAATTTTTCACAAATGCATATAAATGTTTTTACATTAGTCCACATAGTTAATTACTACAATGATAGGCCATTTAGAGAATTTTATGTTACAGAGTGATTGCAAATATTATTATGTTTTATTCAATTTATTGTTGCCCACCCCAACCCTCGCGCCTAAATCATCGTTGAAAAATATGATGCCAAAAACATGTTCTATAGTATATCTCTTAAGTTCAAGAACGATTTGAATAATTTTTGTAGATATCCGACGAAATGGCGACGAATTTTTGTATTAAACAAATTTAAAAGAGATTTCGTAATACAAAATTTACTAAATTATTTCATAAATTATTCGAATAAATCTGTAAAATAAGAATTAAAAAAAAAAAAGGATGAATCAAATAATAATAATAAAAATACTTAGAACTTTTAAAAAATGATTTAATGATTTTGATAAATAAAATTATAGAATAATAAGTGCTCGGTATGCCAGAAGCAGACGTAATAAATCACGGATGATTGGGCAATATATCTTGCACAGATTATAATGAACACAATGAAATAATGATTTCGTAATATTTATTGCCCCCAAAAGTTATAATATAACTAATATGTTGACTAATTTTGGATCTGTATAAATATGTAGAAATTCCATAATACAAAATATGCCATAATTTACAAAGAAATTTCATAAAATGTGGCATTGAAGAAAATAAACACAGTGTGAATCAAATATATATAAAAAAGTACTTATGGCTGTTCTTAACTGCTCTGCTCAACAAGCGCAAAACGTTTTGACACATTTACAAATTTATTTTTTAATGGAAAGGTATAAAATTGGAGAGCCTGGCCATGGAAGCGATTTGGAATGGAACTGTTTTTTCCGTTTTTTGATCAATCAATTACCTATTGAGTTATAACCGTTTTCGATCACGTGACAAACACGTTTTTCGACCTTTCTTGAATGCTCTTTCTTCCTCCGCGCGGAAATTCGGTTCAAAACCCCACTTTGACAATATTTTCTGAAAGATCTATTGCGTTTGCAAAAAATGGAAAAAACAGCTCAATTACATAGTTTCTGAACAACAGTACCAACTAGTTTCATGCAATTTCGAACAAAAGTAAATTAAAACTTATGTCAGAAAGTTGCCCTTTTGGATTTGAGAACAACACCCTTGAGGGACACTTAAAAATGATTTAATGATCTTGATAAACGAAATGATTTTATAATTACCGCTGAATAAGTCAATAGCAAATATAATGAATCACAAGTGAGTAAGGAATATATCTTCTTGTTATATTTAATTATAACGAAGACAGCTAAGTAAGGATTTCATAATATTTATCATACCCAAAAGTTATAACAACTAATTTCGTTGACTAACTTTAGATCTGTACAAATGTGAAAGGTTTCTCACAATACAAAATTTACAATAATTTGTTAAGTGGCTTCATAAAATATATCATCCGAATAAATCTTAAATAAATAAAAAAAATTGTTTTGAATATATAAAATTTCTAAAATATTACTTATAGAACTCTAAAAATATGATTTATAATCTTGATTAAAAAATAAAAAAAAAGAGAAATAATTATAAATTATTATTAATTCTCTTTTTTTTTTTCGTAGTTCTATTGTACACCGGCGGCTCGTAAAGCGACACGGGAACTTCACATTATGATCTATTCGCGAACAGCTGATGTACAACAGAATAGCAGAAAACTATTGGTTTAATAAATATCATGATCGAGATTAACTTGTTTTTACTCCGATTAAATGATTGAAGCAGAAATTGAAGATGAAAGTCGAAGTTTACAGTATTAAACTAATAAAATTGTATTGTCATTTGTAACTACATTTTAAAATATTAAGATGCATTGGATAAAAGAAAGTTTTGGGATTGGTAGATCCAACTACAGTATAACTTCACAAATCCGGCATCATTGGGACCAAGACTATGCCGGATTTTTGAAAATTCCGAATTTTTGAAGGAATCCCAAAAGTAGTAACTAGGAATATCAAAAGTAGTACATTCTTAATGGTGCCTTTAGCCATAATTTAATTCATTATTAAGTGATAATTATGTAAGAAAAAGAGAAAATTAAATATAAAAATAAAGTTACATTAATTGATATTTTCTATGCTACAGAAAAAATCTAATAAAGAGTGAAATTATTTCTTCTCGTGTAACTTCGGAAACATCGATATCAATTATGCTTGCTTCAATTTTTTTGGCCGTTCTTTAAGAAATTTTTCTTGTATTTTCTACAAATGGAGAATCTCTATTTCGGAAATACAGTTTCTAGTGACACATTTTCTTATACTTGTTGTTGATCCTCGTCTTCGGAGCTGTTACTAGTGTTATCGGCGGTTCTATTTAGCACAGCGTCAGAAGAGAAACTCCAAAGACCTTGTGTACTGGTCTCCACACCGTTGCTGTGCAACAGTGTAGCCCCCCCCCCCCCAAAAAAAAATGTTCAGAAAATAATCGCCTCTGATAAATGAAAAAAAGTCAAATATTACTTTTTTTGCATTTTTACTTTCTTAATTCATAATTCATGTGAATTCTTAATTCATAAACAGTTGCTATTTTTCTTCTACCATAACTTGAAAGTGTAAAAGAAAAAGGAAGGACAAAAGATGGTTTTGATGCCGGATTTTTGAAGTCATACTGTAGTTTGTTTTGCAACAGGAGGAAAAGGTGGGTTTTTTCCAGCAGGTTTTTCTGTGTTCGGCAAAATTAAGACGACCATAAGAAAGAAAAAGAAAAAAAAAATCAGGATATGATAAAGTATTTATTTTAATTTCTTGAGAAAAACTTATCAGAATCTAGCTTAAAGTGCTCTAGAGGTTAATCAGTATTTAGAAGAACAAGTTGATAACAATTAAACTCTGATAAAATAGGGCTGATAAATAAATAAAACACGCAACAGACGGAAAATGATTTAACTATATGTAGTTATCGAAGAATAATCTTCACGAAATAACCAATGATATCTTTTATCGATAAAAGTCATCTTTAAATTTCTCAGTTAGAGTACGGAGGTATGTGATAAAAAGTAATCTAGAAAAAGTGTTTATCATTAAAAGCAAAAGCTCTTATGAATAAAATACAACTCTTTCGCCCACTTACACATATTGCAGACTAAATATTGATACTTCTAAAATCAGATAACATGAAGCTGGGTCAGTTCCGACTATCAACAAAATTGTTAAAAATTTAAAAAATGAAATATTTAGCATCACAAAATACCAGAAATGCATAGAATAAGCGACTAGTTTAGATATCACTTTCAAACATAGTTGGGTCATTTTCAAAATCTGTCCATGCTTTGGAATGGGAAAATAAAATTTTTAGAAACAATCAGATAGTTTTAATTTTTTGCAAATAATTACCTTACCTCATAAACATTAATATACAAGCATCTGCAGAGACAAAAATTACTAATTTAACATTTCAAAACTAATTTTCACATTTAAATGAACTTGGCAATGACATAAGTGACATTTATGGTAATGACAAATTAAGCAAAATATCCCCCCCCCCCCCCCTCCCAGGCATAAATGGCAGCCATTATATTTTCTAGCACATACAATGATTTTCTATTTCTTATATAATAAAAGCAGATTAAGAAATAAAAGTTCATTTAATTATCGATTAGAAGTGAGTACGGTAATGACGTACAAAAAAATCACCACCAAAACATTAAAAGTTTTTGCCTATTTTATTGAAACTATAAAACTATTTACTCTGTTCACCTTAAGTTGATAACACGTTGATTTTTAAGGATTATTTTTGCCTTGATAAAAAGGCATTGCTGCCCTCTAAACATATCCTTATGAACTTTTGTCAGAAGCATGGTAATGACACTCTTTCTTAGACACAGTTTAAAAAAATTATTATGAATTATAGATAAGTTTAATTTATGAAAATAAATATTTTTTTACTTAGTAGCATCTTAATAAATGAAAATGTATTTAAAAAATTATAACCATCTGTTTTAAATAGAACTTAATCAAATCTTTACCTGATACATTGCTTGTTGGGACAACCTATGGTAATGACATTTTGACTACAAAAGAATATATTTCTTATTTTTAATTTTTTTTATAAATAATAATATATTTATAAAATATCATTAAAAAACATGGTAGTTAAAATGAAATAATTAAAATTATGATATTTAACTATTTTTCAGTGTAAATGTGAAAGGACAGTAAAACACGACACTTTTTTCAAAATCACCCAGTTGAAAAGTGTTTATGAATTGAGTTTGTCTGCTTGGCGTCTGTCCGTACGCTAACTCTCGTAAATATACTCGGACAGCCATGTAATTGATATATGTTATTAAAGTTTATTATGACATGTTCGCTATTGACAATGGAGTGTGTAGCATTGATAGTTCATTTACAGGGACACTCGAAATAATCCCGTTATATCATGGCCAATGGGAGAAAATTGCTTGTGGTGCATTTTAATCCTTTATGTCCCAAACAATCAATTCATGAAAATTTCATCTTCTAAAACATTTTTTGTGAATTTTTGAAGCTACATTAGAGGATTTACACATTCATTTAATAAGCTTTAGAAGGATTTTGTCAATTAAAATTAATTAATTAAATTTGAATTTATAGGGAGTGCATTTTATCCCTTTTATGTCCCAGATAATGAATTCATGAAAATTTCATCTTCTAAAGCATTTTTCGTGAATTTTTGAAGCAACATTAGAGGATTTACACATTTATTTAATAAGCTTTAGAAGGATTTTGACAATTAAAATTAATTAATTAAATTTGAATTTATAGGGAGTGCATTTTAATCCTTTTATGTCCCAAATATGAATTCATGAAAATTTCATCTTCTAAAGCATTTTTCGTGAATTTTTGAAGCTGCATTAGAAGATTTACACATTCATTTAATAAGCTTTAGAAGGATTTTGTGAATTAAAATTAATTAATTAAATTTGAATTTATAGGGATTTTGTGCAATATGTATAACTCACTTCAATCTTTTTTTTTTTTTTTTTTGAGTATAGAATTAAGAAATGACAAATATAATGCTCTTACAATAGAAATATAGAAATATTTCCGAACTGATGTTATACTATTTCAAACGTAATGATAATGATATAGATTTAGATTTTTAAAGTTAAAAATTTCCTCCTTTCTTTAAGATAAAATTAATTCTTTATGACTAGACTTATATCGTTCCATGTTCATTATCTGAGGCATTTAATCTTTGCGTTTATTCCCTTGTGACGCAAGTGACATAAATAAGAAAAATAAAAAATATATATATAAGGAAACATTTTCTTACGTCTATGTCACTAAAAGCTGCAAAAATGAATCACATATGGCAGTTATCAGTGGTTATCTTGACAGACTATATTTTTACTAATTCATTTTCAATGGCTCGGAAATGTGTTTCGGCCAACAAAGAGTCTTTGCTTACGTTTCATATTTTCACAGTAATGGTACTTGGAGGTTGAATGGTTCTACATCCAAATTTAAACTAGGCGCACAAAAATAATATAGTCTAAGAGTCGATCATAATCCCAGCGTTCGAAATCCTTGGTGGTCCGCTGGTCCGAGCCCACCAAAAATTCAATCGGACCATTAATTTGAAAAATTTAGTGGTCCGCCGGACTAGTAACTTTTTTTCCCCTCTCCGACAGGTAAACGTAAGTTTTCCTGTCCCCGAGAAAACCGCAACCGATCACAAATCACACAATTTTATTTTATTTTAAATAAATAAATAATAATTTTAAAAAACACAATCGTATGATATGTTTTCTTTTGCTCTCTTAAACAATAGATAAACTGCTTCAGTTTATGTCAGGGAAACTACAAATTCTGAATTCCATATTGGACACGAAAATATTTTGGTTGTAGTTTATGTATATTACATTACATTCCTGCTACATCCATTGGAGCAGAAAGAAGGTTTTGTAACTTAGGGGAAATTAAAAATGACAGGAAAAGCCAGTTAAACAATGAAACTATTTCAGGTTTAATAAGTTTGTAAAGAAAAACATCAGAGATTGAAAGATTTGATCCAATTTTATGAGGCTTCAATCTGGAGAGAAAAAAAAATTGCATTAAACCTTACAGTCATTTGAAAAAAAAAAATCGAAAATTAAATGTCTAATGAATAATTTTACAGTTTTTGTTTATATACTGTTGTTTATTTAATTTTTAGCAAATTATAATTTTACATTTTGATGCGCTAAAAATTTTGGATAACTGCAAAGTAAGTTTGGTTTAATTTCCAGCGGGAGGGGGGGGGGGGGTCACTCAAGGAATTAAGGGTACTTAATAGAATTTTATGTAGCAGACAAGCAATGATACATTCGGACCAGTAAATTCTCATGCTTACCTTGCATGATGCATTATCATGCATCATGCCTTGGGACAAGTGACTTTTTTTTTTTAAATTCTAACGCTGATCCTTGCTCCGTCCAAATTTCATTTCGCCAAACTTATTATGCAATGCTTGGCATATTTTCATGTGTTTGGGTGTCAGTCAGTGCTAAAACTTACCCGGTTTACTTGTGACATACTCCGGTACAATGTAAAAGTTTGAACAATAGTGTGTCTACTAAACATATAACAAAATAACTACGTATCCTTGCTGGAAGTTTGTAGGGAGAATGGAACTAAATCCTTCAAAATATTCTTGACTTCCAAACTTCCCCATAGTTAAGGCTGTTCTCAAATCCAAAAGGGCAAATTTAGGACATAAGTTTAAATTTATTTTTGTTCGCAAATGCAGGAAACTAGCAGGTGTTGTTGTTCAAAAACTATGTAATCGAGCTGTCTTTTCTGTTATTTTGCAAACGCAATAAATCTTTCAGAAAACAGTGTCAAAGGTGACGTTTTGAACCGACGTTCCCGAAGAAAGCAGAAAAATAAGTCAGCTAAGGGAGAAAATGTCTTTGCCACGTGATCAAAATGGCTTATAATTCAATAGGTAATTTATTGATCAAAGAATGGAAAACACATTTCTATTACAAATCGCTTCCGTAGCCAGGCCTTCCAATTTTATAGCTTTCCATTAAAAAATGAATTTGTGAATGTGTCAAAACGTATTGCGCTTGTTGAGCACTGAGCAGTTAAGGGTGTATTCCAATGAAAACTGCTTATTTTCCGATTTATTTTTAAATTCATTTTTGCTCTCAAACACATCAAACTAGCAAATTCTCTTATTTAGAAGATACAGAATGTGCCGGGCTTGTCGATTTTTTGATAAATGCAGAAAATATTGCAAAAAATGCTGTCAAAGTGGGCGTTTTGAACCGAATTTTCCGAAGCGGGAGATCTGGGAATGAAAAAAATGGTCATACTGAGAAAATAACTGTTTAAAAATCAAATTCTATAATTAATTGAGCGAAAAATGAAATCACACGGCCTCTTATACATCTCTTCAAAAATCACCTCAGCAAGTTTCATGTTTTTACTTTTAAAAATGAGTCTGAAAAAAGGTGGAAAAATATATTTTCGAATGCACCCTTAAGTTCTTAACTGCTCCGCTCAACAAGCGCAAAACGTTTTGACACATTTACAATTTTTTTTAACGGAAAGGTATAAAAAATTGGAAAGCCTGGCCATGGAAGCGATTTGGAATCGAACTGTTTTTCCCATTTTTTGATCAACCAATTACCTATTGAGTTATGAGCGATTTTGATCACGTGACACGGCATTTTTCTTCCCCTTACTGACAGGATTTTCTTCTTTCGCTCGGAAGTTCAGTTCAAAATGCCAACTTTGACAGTGTTTTCTGAAAGATCTATTGCGTTTTACAAGAAAACTGAAAAAAAAACAGCTCTATTACGTAGTTTCTGAATAACAACACCTTCTAGTTTCATGCGATTCCGAACAAAAATGAATTAAAACTTATGTCAGAAAGTTGACTCTTTGGATTTGAGAACAGCCTTAAATGGTTAATATTTATATATACAGGGTGTCCCCGAATTCATGGGCCAAACTGTAAGGGAAGGTAAAGTACACATAAACAAGCAATTTTGGTATAGCAATGTGGGGTCGGAAATGAAAAGTTTTGGCGAAAAGCAAGAAATGAGGAGGAAATCAAAACGAGCGTTTTATTCACATAACAATTACACTAAGTGCTCAAATGTGGCACCACCCACATCGATACATACCTGGCCGCGTCTAGCAAGGGGTTGGCGTACCCTTCCAAAAGTTCCAGATGTCTCAACTATGAGACACCCGTTGACTCTGATGAGGACCTCATTGCAAGACTTTCAGTCGTTGCTGCAAATGTTAGTGTAATACTTGGAATCTGCGAAAAAGTACGCCAATCCCTTGCTAGACGCTGCCAGTGGCACATTTAAACAACTACTGTAACTGTTATGTCAATAAACCGCTTACTTTAATTTATTCCGCACTTCTTGTGTTTCGCCAAAACTTTTCATTTCCAATCCCACATTGCTAAACTAAAATGGCTTCTTTCAGAGGCGTCGTGGTGGGGGGATCCTCCCCCACCAATATATGTGAACTTGGGAAATTTGAGCTTAGAGTTGGGAAATTCTAAATTTTTGAAAGACCTTTTTCTTTATTTTTTTTTTTTAATAATTGTAAAAGAAAATGAAAAATTTATTGTTTATTGCCTTTCTTAGTTCCGTAACAGTAAACAAGTTAAATTATCAAAAGAAGTACAAAAAGTAGCCAGACACAATTTGTCATTGTGTTTCTCTGTGCTACGAAAATATCATACATCTACCAGACCTGAATTTCCCGACTGTTGTCCATCAACAGTATCCCTGTATTTCTTCCAAAATTTTGTACCTTTCTCAAAATCTCAAAATAACGTGACGGTATTTTCATATGAAGTGCGATTATGACTTTAAATAAAAGAGGTGTATTTAAGCTTTCATTAAACAAACCAATAATTATAATTTTTATGTTTTTAGTTTCAGTATTATTCCTTGGAAAGGATTTATCACGAATAGGTATCACTATCATAAACACACATTACACATATCATAGAAAATAAAGCAATTTGTTTCAAGTTAGGAAATTTTTGAATTATATGTTGAGAAATTTTTGAATTATATGTTGAGAAATTTTTGAATTATATGTTGAGAAATTTTTGAATTCTACCCCCCGAAAAAATATTTGTAGCTACGCCCCTGGCTTCTTTATATGTACTTTACCTGCCCTTAAAATTTGACCCATGAATTCGGGGACACCATGTACACATATATCAACATTTCTACGAGTTATTAAACGTATTCCCCTAACTGCTATAAAAAGAAATGAAATGCTTCATCAGATACTGAATGCCTATAACATATACGAGTTTCTTTTCACCTCTAAAAGAACTATGTTTCTAGCTCTCTCTCTCTTTTTTTTTTTTTTTTTTTTTACAAATGATTAATTCTATGATTTATCGGATTCCTTTAACTACAACAACTACCTTTAAACTACAGAAGCTGCTTAGAAAAAAAAAAAAAAAAAAGTTTTATCAAGACTTACTTTAAGGAGTTTCAAAAGTTTTTGATGCGATATAATAGTACCTCGGGGGAAAATTAAGGTTCACTTTTTTTTCTCGAAAACTTCCAGAACTTAAAAGTGTTCAGTTAAAAGATAAAGTTTTTATTCATTCTTTATAAACACATTTCATGGAAAATGGGAAAACTGGTTTTTAAAATGGCCGACGTCTTAATATTATTTCCACAATTATGTTACATGCTATATGTTTATTATGTATATTTTTTTTAATGTAAAAAAGAAGGAACACATAGAAAATATACGTATTTATGTTAAAATATTAAGTTTTCTGGAGGAAAATACAATCGAACCCCGATTTATCGAATCTTTCGGGTCTAGCAACTTTGTTTGTTAAACAGAGATTATTCGTTAAATCGGGATAATCAAAGGAATTTTTTTATACAACAAAACAAGTTAAAAAATGTCTATAAATAAAGAGAACCGTGCTCATTTACCTTAATAATGATGATTTATCTATATTCGTTGCTCTAAAAAATGCACTGTATAAAAACTGATTTTTTTAAAAAATGTACTACTATAACTCACAAGCATTGTTAATTGAGAAAAAATCTCATTTATTCAAATTTTATAGATAAATTATATCTTTTTTAGATGTTTGGTGCTTTGTTTTGATTTTGTATTCCAAACTTCTTGAACGATTTTTTTTTTTATTTGAAGCTATGAAAACCAGGGCTGCGGCGTCGGTGGGAAAAATGGAAGACTCCGACTCCGGGAACTTCTAACAGATCCGACTTCGACTCTTTCGCTCAAAAATTGTCCGACTCCGGCTCTTTCGCTCAAAAATGGGCCGACTTCCGACTTCGACAACAGAGACATGCGTGTAAAATTGACGACTCCGACTCCGGGAATTTTAACAGCTCCGACTCTTTCACTCGAAAATGGACCCGACTCCGCCTCCGCAGCCCTAATGAAAACAGTGTCATCAACAGCCATGAGCCATCAAATACCATTTCATAGTATCCAAACTGCTAAATGCTTCTTTGAATGTTGCAATGCTTCCCGATCCACTACTATCTCTATTAATAACCTCGCTGTAACGTACAGTCGTGGAAAAAAAAAAAAAAAAGTAGACACTCCTTACTAACTCTACAAAAAATTATCGTTGAAGAAAGTTACTGGTAATAAAGTCTACTTTTAAATGACGTATATAAAATTTGCTTAGGGGCCATCTACATATTAAAACGAACCATAACATTGTTTTTTCCAACAGCAGTACACAACTCTGACAGCATAAATGAACTCTACACCCTTCAATTAGCCTAAAAACAAATTTTTATGCAATTCGTACTATAAGTTTCCGAGAAATTAATTATTTTTAAACGAGCGTATTTTAGGGGCTGTATGCAAATTGAAGTTCGGTACTCGATTGTTGACTGAGAGAGCCCCCTTCTTGATTAAGACTTCTTAAGCCCTACTCAAGCAGTCATTGAAGACTGCTAGATTACAGCATACCATAAAAAATTTCAAAATATCTAGTCACTTCTATCATAGACGGCCCCTTAAACCATCATATTGCCGTTTTTTTTTTTTTTTAAAAAGCATAACTTGAAAACTACTTAGGGAAAAAATGTGAAATTTTGGATTTCCATAAAGCAGGATTTAATAACTCTAAATCCATCGAAAAAATTGTAGGTTGCAATTCATAATTTTTTCGAATATTAATTTCATAATTCATAATTCATATCATAAAGTTATAAAAAATGCAAATTCGACGTATTTATGTTTGAATATTTTAGTATTATTGCTACACAAAAAATTAGCACATTAGGAATATAATTTCAGGAGATATTAATAAAAAATATGAAAATGTAATTTAACATTAGGGCACTAAAATTTGAATGTTTATAATTCAAAAACTTATCATTCAAATGACTTGAAATTTGGTGTCTGGGCATAGTTTGAACTAGAGTCCTGCGCGGGTCGGGTTCTACCGGACCCGAACTCGCAAATTCCATTTTAAGTCAACCCGCAACCCGACCCGAACCCGCAATATTTCAACCCGCAATGTAAGGAAAGCAAATCATATTTTAATACCATTATGAAAATAATCTACAATTGTATATCTAATAAAGTTCTGCACTGGTACGGCCCGAGGACCGCGGCGGGGCGGCAAAATTTCAAACTGGCCAGGCCGCTTTATTAGGGCAGTTTTTTCAACGGGCCGAGGCGGCAAAAAAAGTGTACGACCCTGCTAGGCCGCGCCGATAACTACAATTAAGCGGGTCTACCGACCCGATATAAATATTTAGACGAAGCCGATAAAATTATAAACGGGCCCTGCCGCGCTAGGGCCGAACTTTTAAGTTTTACACGGGACGGGACGGGGCGGGGTAGGTCGTTCCCAGGCCTGGAAATTCCAGCCCGTGCAGACCTTTAATTCTCTAATACCATTTTTATATCTTACATAGAAGAATGAACAAATCTATATTCTTTAATATTCAACAATAGTAAAACCCTACCCGATGCAGGACTCTAAATGGTATAAAACTAAAAATCTAATCTTTAAATATGCTTTAAAATTAGTTGCGGTTTCAAAAGCTTCACTTATAACGATACACCTTGTTTTACACAAGTGGCCATCTGACTTTAGTTTATCAGCAGTTATTATTTTGAAAATTTTCCAGTCTAACATAGTGCATCGCGTATCACCAGAATTAAATTATTCACTTGATACATTAGACAGGAAGGACCATTTAGCGTTTTGCTGCGTATTGTATTTAAGAAATACGGTAAAAACATAATGCAGTTTGTTATTTCAAAGACTCGTGAAAGGATGACTAAAGACAAAACAGACAGGCACACATTTTGCTTTTGTGAAACTTTGATCTGCGGTTTGTACAGGTTTTTAACAGGAAAAAATATTTTCCACATTCTTTTAAAAAAGCGGGTCAACCCGAACCCAACCCGCAAGAGTAAAAAAGCCAACCCGAAACCGAAACAATAAAAGCCAACCCGACCAGCACCAAAAAAAAAAAAAAATTAAAGTCAACCCGACCCGACCCGCAACAGGAAAATATAGCGCCAACCCGACCCGACCCGGACCGCGGGTCGGGTCGGGTTCGGGTAAAAGCGGGTAACCCGACCCGATGCAGGACTCTAGTTTGAACCGAAGATTTGAAATATCTTGTTGAAATTGGGTATTGCCATTGAAGGAAAAGAAGTTTGGGGTCGTTTTAATATGTAGATGGCCCCCTAGGCAAATTTTATATACATCATTTAAAAGTAGATTTTATTTCCAATCGTTCGGTACCAGTAACTTTCTCTACGATAATTTGTTGAGGAATTAGTAAGGGGTGTTTACTTCTTTTTTTTCCACGATTGTATACATTTTCGCCCGTAGATATTTCTGCATCACAAGATACATATTCAGAAAATTGACAATCATGGACGCTGAAATTTGTTTTATAAATATTAGAAAATTTCTTCAATTTTTCATTTTCTTTACATCGAAATTTATTCGTTAAATCGAGATTATAAATTCGTTAAAAGGAAGTAATTTTGTTCCATTTTCTTCGGGACCATAAAAAAAATTCACTAAATCGAGAAAATTCATTAAATCGGGCAGCGACTGCAGTTGGATAAACTATAAAAATTATTATTTCTAAGATGAGTACAATACCTATATTATAAAACAAAATCATGTCCGTAATTAAGCTGACGTCAAATCAAAGGTGGAACGATCCAATAAATCCATTTCTCTTCGTTCGCTAACTTAATTACTTCTAAATACCGTGTGATTTTAATTTTTACACCGTCGAATCCGTAAAAAAATGTACTTTCAAATGCAATTTGTTTGAAATCGTTATATTAATTTACCGGTTTTTTATGTTTTTAAAAATAATTTTCAAGCATGAATAATAATAAAAAAAAAATCACTCTTTAACACGTGAAGTCTGATTATTGAAAACTAAAGCATTTGCACTTAAGGGGGTCGTGGATTTTATTTGAGCAAAAATCGACACAAAAACCGAAATTTCTTCTTGCGTGTAATTTTAATTTTTACACCATCCAATCCGTAAAAAAATGCACCTTAAAATGCAGTTTGTTTGAAAGTTTTTTTTATCAATTTACCGGTTTTTTATGTTTTTAAAAATAATTTTCAAGCATGAATTTGAAAAAAATCATCCTCTAATACGTAAAGTCTGATTATTGAAAATTAAAGCGTTTGCACTTAAGGGGACCGTGGACTTTATTTGAACAAAAATCGACCCGAAAACCAAAATTTCTTTTTGTTTGTAATTTTAATTTTTATACCGTCGAATCCGTAATGTACTTTCAAATGCAATTTGTTTGAAAGCTTTACATCAATTTATCGGTTTTGTATGTTTCTAAAAATAATTTTCAAGCATGAATTTAAAAAAAAAAAAATCACTCTCTAACACGTGAAGTCTGATTATTGAAAATTAAAGCGTTTGACTTAAGGCAGGGTTGGCGAACCCATGGCACGCGTGCCAAAGCTGGCACGTAAGACACTTACTCAATCACGCGAAAAAATTAAATTTGATAATCATTGAAGCATGAATTTGAAAAAAATCATCCTCTAATACGTAAAGTCTAATTATTGAAAATTAAAGCGTTTGCACTTAAGGGAACCGTGGACTTTATTTGAACAAAAATCGACCCGAAAACCGAAATTTCTTTTTGTTTGTAATTTTAATATTTATACCGTCGAATCCGTAATGTACTTTCAAATGCAATTTGTTTGAAAGCTTTACATCAATTTACCGGTTTTGTATGTTTCTAAAAATAATTTTCAAGCATGAATTAAAAAAAAAAAATCACTCTCTAACACGCGAAGTCTGATTATTGAAAATTAAAGCGTTTGACTTAAGGCAGGGTTGGCGAACCCATGGCACGCGTGCCAAAGTTGGCACGTAAGACACTTTCTCAGGCACGCGAAAAAATTAAATTTGATAATCATTGTACTGATAAAATTAATTTTTTTTTCTGTTTTACTTTTAAAAAAAGTTCCCCATACGGACAGACACACAAAGAGTGCAAATATTTTCGCATGAATTGATTCATCAAAATAATTTTATTTTCTTGTGATGCTAAGCAGCGTTTTACGACATGTATTTTGCCTTTTTATATGAATTTCAAAAGACTGTAAGTGAATTTCATTCGAGTCAATGCAATAAAATGGCAAATGGACCCAATTAAGTTATGTATTATCTTTATAAAAGTAACAAAATATGTACTATAGGTACAAAACTTTCTCCATCGGACGTTCAACAAGCATTAAACTCTTTAATACAATATAATTTTATTGTTTAATGCAACTTGGATAATTATAACTGAGATGTTGCATTAATAAGAAGTAAAAAATTATTAAAATAAAAAGTGGTATTTTTTTTCCTTATTAAAGTACGTACCACATACATGAATCATATTTAGGAATTGAAATTTCATTAATTTAATGGCTGAATCCAATACATAGAGAAATCGCATTTTGACTTTTAATATTTTTTTAACAATTAATACTGCATGAAAGCAACTGATTTTCTAACTATAGTGTTTTGTATAAACACAGTGCGCTGCCAAATTATTTTATGTAAAAATCTGGCACGTTATATTGTCGATAGAAATTGTTTGTGAATTTTTGGCACGCGTTCGTTAAAAGGTTCGCCGTGCCTGACTTAAGGGGACCGCGGACTTTGTATGAGCAGAAATCGACCCAAAAATCGAAATTTCTTTTTGTGTATAATTTTAATTTTTACACCGTCGAATCCGTAAAAAAATATACCTTAAAATGCAATTTGTTTGAAAGTTTTTTTATCAATTTACCGGTTTTGTATGTTTCTAAAAATAATTTTCAAGCATGAATTTTAAAAAAATCATTCTCTAATACGTGAAGTCTGATTATTGAAAATTAAAGAGTTTGCACTTAAGGGGACGGTGGAGTCTATTTGAGCAAAAATCGAAATTTCTTTTTGTGTGCATTATACTTCTGCAATTTGTCCTGAGTTGTTTGTGAAAAACCGCATGCAGATGGGGTGATTTTTCGCAAAGTTACAATTGTTTTAATTTTGTAGACAGGCATTATTTTAACAGTTTAAATGTGTTTTTCTCAAAACTGATTTTTCAACGTTTTTATATTTTTGAAATGCTCTTAATTTTTGATCAAAATTCATGAAATTGATAAGGAAGAATCCTTATATTGCTTACAAAGAAACTGTGCATGTATTTTAATATTCAACTTCATTAAGATAATTTTATTTTTAACTTATTAAAAGGCAAAATTTTGATGAAAATCGATATGGAATTCATAAAAAAATCTCTAAAAAATTAGAAATTTAAGTGATTAAAAAATCGATACAAAGACTTGTTTGTAATGGAGTTTTAAGTGATAAAAATGTAAAATACAGAAACTCTCTGAAAAATTAAGACGCATGGATCATTTTAAAATTGCGTTTTAAAATTAGAATTTTTTTTATAAATATTAAAATTATAATAAGATTGAAAATTTCTTTTAAGGTGTTCTATATACTTATAGCGAAATGAATATTTGCACAAAATTTCAAATCTCTATTACGAAAAAAACATTTTAACGTCCAGAGCCCCCTTAAAACAATATAAATAGTTCAGCATTTGTTTTCGGCTATATATTCCATAACGGAATAAAAACTTCATCAATAAAAAATAAATAAAACACAAGTTTTAACAGGCATGTAATTGAGCTAAACTAATAAAAATAAATGTGTAATTATGTATGTAAATTTTTGAAACAACACGCTTGTTTTATTAAATAATTAAATATGAAATATTCAGATAGTGAGTTATTTTTGTGCTTGTAATTGTAGCATTTCAGGTAATATAATACAACCATCATTTTGACTTTTCTTAAAATACATTTCCTTGTAAATTCTATCTCTATTTCATGGTATTTTCTAAGATTTTTCTACAAATTTAACGCATAAACAATTTAAGCCAATTCAGTTAAATCTTAACATCCTAACTAAATTGTTTAATTTTCAACTGGGTGGTTTAATTATAATACATCATACGTTTGGTGTAGCAGTATTCTTGGCAAGAAAATCACTAGCTCTCTGAGAGCAGCTAAGGAGAAATAAATCGCGGGAAAGAAAATAGCGAAATTAGCTAATTTCCATATACCGAAACTAGATGAAAATATACATTGATGAAATTTAAAAAATATACATTTTATTTAAATTTTCTTTAATTAATTTAACCCTTTATGTCCCGAATTATAAATCAGATGTTTGCCTCTCTTCAATAATTATCTTCGTTAACCCTTTCCGGCGCGAAATAATTCTGTTTATAAACTGATGAAATAATGGACTGACACCAGAATTTATAAACGAATTTATTAGAAAATATGAACTTGCTTATTTTCACGTACATTATAAAAGGAAAATTGTAATTAAATATTCTTTGTGCCATTTGTGTGTTTTGGAATTAAAATTAGATGTCCTTTTTTAAGGACACCACCCTCGAAAGGCCTGAAGATATCCGAAACAACTTATATAACAACAATTTGATTTTTAGATAGAATTTTAAATAAAACTGATTTAATAAATTGTTATTTAGAGTTTTTTTTTTTTTTTTGTAAAATATTTATATGAATAATTAGATTAATTGACGAAAAATCCTGTTTTGGAAACATCACAATTCCGACAAGAACAATGTAAATAACTGTATTGTGATCCGATCTGTCACGGAAAAGTGTTTTGTAGTTGCAAATTTTTCGTAAAACATTTTTTAAAAGAAGAAAAGCAAAATCCACGTAAAGGGTTGAAAAAATAACCTCATTAAAAAATAGTTAGCTTCGACTGTTTCGCTGTGCTTACTGGATGGGATCCAGCAAAGTATTTTGCATGAAAAGCATCATACCCTTTTATTAGTAGACGAAAATAAATTTTACATTGTATGTTCTTTAATGGGACTTAAAAGTCCCATCGGAAAATAAAGGGTTAAAACAGTTTGTAAAATGAATATCGTCATTCCACATGCGACACTACTCTGTTAAAAAAATTGCTGTAAAATTACGGGCAGAGGTCGGCATCAGAGATTCCAGTCATACCCTGTAAAAAAAAAAGAATCCATATCCAATTACCAGTCCGTATTTTTGCTAACAGATGGGCTAGAACTGTAAAAATATGTGGATTGCCCTTAATTTTCCAAGTATGTAAGGGATAAGGCCGCTTATTTAATGGATCAGACCGCTTTTCATCAAATAAGGCTCTGTTGCCAGCACTGTTAAAAATATCGTGAAAAATTACCCCTGTTTTTAAAGGCTCTCTATTTTCTGACCAATGAGAACGCTACATTGATACCTGTGAAGAGTTCTCATTGGTCAGAAAATAGATAGCCTTTAAAAACAGAGGTAATTTTTCACGATATTTTTAACAGTGTGTGAAACTTGAAGGGGAACGCTCATAAATTTACAGTTTTTTCTGAGAGTGTATAATAATATGGAATATTCTTTTATCAACTAAAATTTGTTTCACATTCTTCATGCAAATCTTTGTTCTTGGTCGAAATTTCTTTTCATTGCGTAAAATACGCAGGAGTGTAAATTATACGAGAAGTCCAGTACCGTAATGGTCAGCACTCCAGATCTAGAGTTCGGTTATGTGCAGGGCAAGATTCACTAGACCTTTCAGGGTTAACTGCTTTCGGGTGTGTAAAATGAGAGCCAAACTTTCATGGGAACTAAACACCGCGGGTCCCGCGTTAGGATGACTACCTAACTAAGAAATATGCTGTACAGCGGGGTCCAGGGTTAAGAAAACAGGGTTAGGCACTGTAGGATCGAGACAGAGAGCCTGTAGTTTTAAAATCAAATTAACAGCAACAAAAAAAGAATTTGTTGTCATCGGTACGGTATGTAATTTTTGCGTTGTATAAATATTAATTTAGATATTTTTTAATGATAAAAAAAGCTCGAAAAGTAAAATTCCTTATAGACGTTTTTTCCCCCCCAATTTATTTATTGATGATCTTTATATGAATGTATTTTAAAGCAATTTCAATCTTTTACTCGGGTTCCCTTCATAATTCTAATAAATGCTACCAATTCAAATGAATGGACTTTGTACTTAATGTAAAAAATTGTACAAGAACTATTGCGAACTCAGTATTTTTTAAAATCATTATTTGTAAATTACATTTAGCTTTTTCAGCTTAAAAATGGACAACAGGTAAACAGAATTACAATTTAAGTACATATAAGATAATTTTAAATTTTTAAAATCTTTGAAAATTAAGTTATTTTAAGTAGATCACAATAATATATATATTTTTAAATATAAAAGCAAAAATATTGTTTTCAAACTATTAAATTTTGCAAAATACTAAGGCAAATACTTCGAATGTTTGTTAAGAATAGCATATCCTAGAGTTTTATGCACGAATGCCAAACATAACGGTTATTCATCACCCCCCAGAACAAATGCCTCTCCTTGTTCGATAGAATTTTCCCAACAGAATTTTTAGCATTTGGCAGCAAAGCCGCTTAGACATATTTTCCTAAGCATTTAACCTTTCGCGTAAAACACAACGCCTCTGTTTGAAATTAATGACAACCATTTTAGCGGGAGCAAAGCATAGATCGTCTGCTAATGATTCTCAGAAACACCCTTTGCCTCTCCTTTTCTTTATTCTATCCTTTACAATTCTTTAGACTGAATGGCATATTTTTAAGCAAAATCCAGACTGTATTCTTTTGAAATAAACAGCAGAAAAGCTGATCGACTGAAATGAAAGATTGAGTTGAGTCGTTCTTGCGCTGCTGTTCTATGTTATGTTTGAAAGACTAGAGGTGGTGGTGGCAGTTTCATTCTCACCTTTAATGTCACTTCCTGTACTAAGGTTCATTTATCAAAGTTCGCCACTGCAAAGTTCTTTCTCGCCAACGACAAGCTTAGGGAACGAAGAGAATTTATAGGCTGTTTTAAGTTACCAGCGGTGGCAACAACTTTGGTTCGATCTTAGTTATGGGGCAAAGAAAGAGAGGTAAATGGATGGTGACAGTATGGCAACAGCAATTTCAAACTAAAAGAGATACTTTTTTAAAAGATAAAGTCGTGGAAATAGAATATTTTACTTTAAAAATGTAAGACTCTTTTTCCTTCCATATTTTAAATCTAACAAGACAGAACGTTCCTTCTTTCCCATTGTTCAAATGACAGGAAGATATTCGAAGAGAAAGTTATTTTCTCAAGAATTCCAGCAATAGTTAGTATTTTTAATAAATGTAGGTCTAAAATAACGTACAAAATGTTAAATGAGTTCGCTATGTAATTCTTTTATTTTAATTAAAAAAAAAAAAAATAATAATAATATATATATATATATATATATATATATACATACAGTTCTATATTATAGGTTTGTGGCATCCATTTTTAGTGTCAATTCATTCACAATATTGCAGTTTTTCATGATGGTCGGTAATGTTTAATTAATGGTTATGTATATATATTACATAATACAATTTTTACAACGAAAGTATTTTTAATCTATGCTTAAGATTGGTCGGTTGTGTTTATGATGGCTAATTATCAACACGAGGAGGGATATGGGCCCTAAAGGGTGAGGGGGAGTGCCCTCCGTGGGGGGTTTTTCTAAGGGAACTTCACCCGTATTTACGCAAGGAAATCCAAGGTTCGGAGATAGCCACGGAAAACTCCGAACGATTAGGCCAACCGGCGCGATTGCCTTCGAACCCGGCACTTCCCGTCTACCAGCTTCGAGAGCAGAACCTTTCGGCCACTAGTGGGGCCTATGCATAAGAACATTATGAACGGGTTTTCGAACTTTATTATTTATTGCATATTCTT
This sequence comes from Maratus speciosus, assembly GCA_963932465.1. Classification (NCBI taxonomy): domain Eukaryota; kingdom Metazoa; phylum Arthropoda; class Arachnida; order Araneae; family Salticidae; genus Maratus; species Maratus speciosus. Next base: position 558,853,084 of record OZ010792.1, read on the forward strand.
TCTTTCATTTTCATTCAGATTAGTAGAAATAGCAATAATATATTATTAACACACTTTGGGACAAAGTAACGTATACGTGCAGTATAGGGTGCATAGGATATTTATTTTTTTAGATCAGCAATTAATGCTAAATTCAACTTTTAAAAACTTAAAATTACATTATGTGCAAAATATTTAAAAGATGACATTTTTTAAAAAAAGATGTTAAATTACTTTAATACTTCTTAGTACTACCAACTATAAACATAGCCTTCGTCAGAGAATACAAAAATACGGTTATTGTTAAAGAAAATAAATAAATAAATAAATAAATAAATAAACAAGTAAAAATTAAATTTAAAAAAATCAAAAAACCCGACTGCGTAAAAAGCAAACTAATTAATCATTTCTCATTATTTAAACTATTATTTATTACTTACCTATTTTTTTTTATTTACTTGTATTGATGACTTTTAAGTTGTTAGTTCCTATCTATAAACACTGTTTTGATGAGGCCTATATATGTCTATGATGGTTAGAGTTGCAGTAAAGCTAGAGATCCAACTTACACAACTTCTAGGTTGTGTAATATTTAAACGGAGCTTCTGACTGTAAAATAGTCAATGAAACATCGTCTTCATTTTGAAAGACCTATCCAATGATATGCCACCCAATAGGATGCGTAGAAATTTTTTTCGTCTCTGTCGCCATTTTGTATTTTATGGCCACCATTTTCAATTTTAAAAAATGAAACCTAGCCTATAACCAGACCTGACGGTTAAGACGAATCGATAGAGACCTCATTCATTAAAATCTATCCAACCGTTGGGATGTTTCGAGGGTATAAAGAAATCCACATACTCAGATACGCGTGAAACACATAACCCTTCTTGGCAGTCGGGTAATAAGACGGTAATAAGAATATTTTTATATTCTCTGACGAGAATACAGACTTAGAGAATACAAAAATACTGTTATTGTTAAACAAAAATAAAAAAAATAAATAAGACGCTAATAAGAGTATTTTTATCTTCTCTGACGAAGGCTACATTTATAGTTGAAAGTACTAAGAAGTATTAAAGTAATTTAACATCTTTTTAAAATATTTTTGTCATGTTTTAAGTATTTTGCACATTAGTGTAACTTTAAGTTTATTTTTTTAGTTCCGCTTTTTCCGAATAGGCATCTTCGCTTTAAGTAAGCATAGAATTTCTACAATTAACCAAGACAAAGAGGAGATGCGAAGGAGATAAAGAGAAGTGCACGTCATAAAAGGATATAAAGTCACAGGAAAATAGAAAATTATCTAGAACAAAAATTTTCTAGAATAAATATGGATATAACCTAGATGCCAAATCTCAAAAACTAAGATAAAATTCCCATAGCAAGAAACTAATGTTTTTCTTCCGCATCGATTTTCAATTATTGAGACGTTTAGCTACGTACCACTAAAATCCGGAAAATTTATAGATAGTTGCTCACTTTTTACCCGACTGCTAAGAAGGGTTATGTGTTTCACGCGTATCTGGGTATGTGGATTTCTTTATACCCTCGAAACATCCCAACGGTTGGATGGATTTCGATGAATGAGGTCTCTATCGATTCGTCTTAACCGTGCGATGGTTATAGGCTCGGTTTTGTTTTTATAAATTCAAAATGGCGGCCGTAAAATACAAAATGGCGGTAGACACGAAAAAAAATTACGCACCCTATTGAGCGGCATATCATTGGATAGGTCTTTTAAAATGAAGACGATGTTTCATTGACTATTTGACAGTCAGAAGCTCTGTTTAAATGTAACAGACAACTTGGAAGTTGTGTAGGTAGGATCTCTAGCTTTTCTGCAACTCTAACCTTCATAGGCATCTATAGGCCTTATCAAAACAGTGTTTATATAGATAGGAACTAACAATTAAACGCAACTTAAAAGTCATCAAAACAAGTAAATAAAAAAAATAGGTAAGTAATATAAAAAACAGTTTCACATTGATGAGAAATAATTAATTAGTTCGCTTTTTACGCAGTTGGGTTTTTTTATTTTTTAAATTTAATTTTTATTTACAGTATTGCAGTGTACGATGCATAAAATTACTTAAAAAATTAAGATTGTGTGTGAATATAAATAAGTAGTTTTTACAGTGAATACAATAAATAAAATTAACTAAAAATCTTATCTCTCTCGGTAATTGCACTTTCACCAAAGAATAAATATAAGTTTGTAAGGAAATTTACTTTTACTAAACTTAAACCTTTGTGCGCTGAGAACTAGTCATTTTATTACAAATAGATAAATAAAATAATGAATTAAGTTACCTCAAAAATTAGATATAACGTTATCATCAAAATTAAAAAAACTAATAATTTTAAATATTAAACTGAAAAAATGTAAAGTATGTTTTTGAGTTAAAAAAAAATAATCCTATGCTACAAAGTTTAATATATAAAATACAAAAATTAAATATAACATTACAACAAAATTAAACAATGAACATTTTTAAATAGTAAACAAAAATCTCTATTAGAATTTTAATCATAAAAAACTTAAAACTCCTTCAGTGTCTGTCTTTTAAAATATTCCTTGTCTTTTAGTATTTATTTATTTTTAATAATTTCTTTAAACTTTTCCATTTTCAAAACATATGGCTCCCTGACAAAACCACATTTTTCCTTGTTTTCATTTATCATTTCATTTATCATTCACTTAGTCACTTAGAGACGAAGTAATTAACATTTTGACGTAATTTAGCCAATTTGAATTGCACATAACTGAATGTCACAACCAGAATTGTCGTAAATACTTTTCAACACAATACTGTAAGAAGACATTAAACTGTTTTAGTCAGCACAATATAAGAATAACTTAACAATAAAATAAATCATTTTGTAAGTTTTTTTTTTTTTTTTTTTAATTTAACTTGCTTGTGTGTATACTTTATATATATATATATATATATATATATTAAGCCAAATTACGTTATCTGTTTGTGTCAATGTTAATCTGTCTTGGCTGTTCCCGAGCTGGGTTTATCTATGATTTAATTTGTTTCATATTTTAAAGTTTTTCATTGCTGCGGATTTCACACTGTTTAATATTTTACATGGTTGTTTAATAATTTCTGGTGATTAGTCGATTGGGTGCATATGGAATCTATTTTTAGCTTATGCTGGATTCTTTTACAGAAATCGACTATGCTTTTGCTTGTATTGGTATTTCATCTACCCCTGATGAAGTGAAATGCTATATAAGCTTCCGGTTCCATCCTTCCAATTGATCAATTGTTTGTTTTTATTTGTCTTTTAAGTGTTCAACATTTTTTTGGCTGGTTTCTTGTTTCATAAGTCTTTAATAATAATTTTTTTTTTTTCGAAATAAGAAAAGCGGAAAAAATTTTGGTGGTTTATTATATGTTAATATGGATTAATCGTATGCAATGTGCTAGCTTATTGGTGGAATTTGCTTAATTCGTATACCATGCATAGGGTTCCATCTGTATTTTGTATAATGTTACAGTTATAATTTGCAGCTAAATTTAATAAATTATTGAATTAATTATTGTAATTGGAATAGATGATGATTTGTAATTATATTATGATTATATATATATATATATATATATATATATATATATATATATATATATATATATATATATACATATATATATATATATATATATATATATAAAAAAATATATATATATATATATATATATATATATAAAAATATATGTGAGGGGGGGGGGGTGCGCTGGTTCAGGCTAAATATAATCTTATACTGCTTTATATATATATATATATATATATATATATATATATATATATATATATATATATATATATATATATACCGGGTGTCCTAAAAAGGACTGACTGATTTTAAAATTCAATAACTTGTTAACGGTGACAGATATTTAAAAAATTCTTGCAGGAGGTTCCTGCATGAGGTCAGAAGTTTTTTTACAATGATTTTCGATTTTAGTTCGAATTACAAAAAATAGATGGCGCTGTAAGAAGGCGCTAAATACAGGCTCGATTTTTTGGTCTTTCTGTTCATCCATGTGGAAAAAGGAGATGAAACTGCATTGAGTGGGTCCCGAAGTGCCAAAAATCGAGCCTGAATTTAGCGTTTGTTGATAGCAGCGCCATCTATCTTTTGTAATTCGAAATAAAATCGAAAATCACTGTAAAAAAACTTTTGACCTTATGCATAACCCTCCTGCAAGAATTTTTTAAATATCTGTCACCGTTTGCAAGTTATTGAATTTTAAAATCAGTCAGTCCTTTTTAGGACACCCGGTATATATATATATGTGTGTGTGTGTGTGTGTGTGTGTGTGTGTGTGTGTGTGTGTGTGTGTGTGTGTGTGTATAATACAAAATAATAATAATAAATAAACGTTAAAATATTTTTTTGTGGTGTGAAATTTGTTCATGTAAATTGTTTTCTTTTTAATTATTTATAACAGGAAAAATGCAAGAATAAATTATAATATTAAATTTATGATAGCACAAGAATAAGTAACTATTTAGAAAAAAGTATTCTGTAAGCCTTTAATATTTATATGAAATTTACTCATACCTAAAGTTTTCTTTTTAAATTGTTTATAAGAAAAAGCTAAAAAAATGTTAAATTATTTTATTCATGCCATTGTAAATAAATATATTTTCTAAGCACATATTTAAATAAAAATACATTTTTTTAAAAAATTACCCTTTTTTGTCGAATAATTCGATGTTCTAAGCATTCATTTCCCCTCTTCACATTTTCTTTCAAAGCAAGATTTAGTTTTCTTTATTTCTCCTTTTTTTTTAAAAAAATAATAAATTATATTTAATGACTTTCATTTTAAATTAATTCTTTCCTTTATATCATTTTTAATTTTTATTAAATATAAAACATCTAAATGCATTTTGTTTGCTAGTTGCATTTCTAATCAATTGTTAATTACTAAATTGCTTAAACAGAAACATTTCCTCTAAAAATGTTTATATACTATTAAACATAAGAGACTTTCACCCTCTTAAATTACTGTAATTTTCACATTTCTTTTTCCTGATAATGTCTTTAAATTTTTCTATTGTTAAAAGCGTGTGTTTCCGTGACAAAACCGCAGTTTTCCCCCATTTTCTTTCTTCGTAACCACTTAGTAGCTTCAAGGCGAAGTAATTAACATTTTAACATCGCTTAACCAATTTAAATTCCTGTATTTTTCGAAAATGAATGAAAAAGAAGAAGGAAAAATTTGACTTCTATAATTATGAAATTATGTAAGACTATAACTTGATACTATAGTTTCAGTTTTCACATTAAGGGAGTTTCCTTTTTTTCCTTGTTAAAGAGGTTTGAATGAAAATGAAAGAAGATTGACAATTTTGTTGTTGCTGTTTATAAAATCGACTGAAACATTAAATGTTAAATAAGGCTTCTTTATCATTAATGTAATTTAAAACGAAAATTATATTTTGTTGTTGTCGTTTTTCCCTTTTTGTATGATAGGTAAATTACATAATTTTTTATGTTTTGAGAAGAAAATAAATTCCTTAAAGGGTCTCAGGACTCTTAAAGCTTAAAAATTTTCGAAATTTTAATTTTTTTAGATGTTAAACTCCTATTTTTTCATAACATTTTGATATAATTGTTTCCTTGAAATTCCTATTAGAATAGAAGTTATGGCTTTCAGAATTATACCTGCTCAATAGCTGAAGCAGAGTTTCGGAAACTTTGAAATCTTTTTTTTCTCCAAATGATATTTGTGGGCATAATGGGCAGGATATCTCAAAAACTTCTGAATATTTTTTCATGAAATTTTCAAAACACGTGTTTCATGTTAGTTTGTATAAACTATAAACTGAACTTAAAATTTTCTTTTTATTGTTCAAGAAAAAAAAAAAAAAAAAAAAAAAAAAAAGATGATTATACTGTTGAAAATTTCAAAATGTTGTATTAGTTAAATACAACTTGGTATTAAAAATACAAAAATGCTTTAAATACAAATTTCTTTAGGTTCAGGTTATTTATGACAATCTGGAGTAGACAATAGGTACCAAAATTTTCATTATAGTTGCAATATTTATTTTGTAATCCTGCGCTTAAGCTGTTATACCAATTTTTTGCTCGTCAAATGTTTGACAGTTTGAAACCTTCTATAAATGCTAATTCTGCATGTTGCAATTTTTTAATGAAATGAAAGAACATTCTTATCTTTCATTCCAATAAAAATTGTGTTTTAAAATCATATACATTCTAAGATATTAAATATTGAAAAAGATGGGTTTTTTTTACATATTTTCGAATTTTAAGTGTCCTGAGACCCCTCTTAATTCATAATAGGGCCATTCTATGTCACGTGTGGGAGAACTTGTATGCATATTACTGCTATTTAAACAATGTTCTGGTATCCCCAATGTAAAACAACTGCGCTAATATGAAAATCTAGGATTTTCTGTTATTTTTAATGTATAATTTATATTTAACCCTTAAGTGCCGAGTGTTGCCTTTCGGCAACATCCCAGTTTACGCTTCTAAAATACTATTAGAATAATATTTAAGCTATGATGCCTAATGTTGCCAATAAAATACATTCTGAAAATATTATTAAATAGATTTTCAGCATGTAGATGGCAACACTTATGTTTTTTAAAAATAAAGATAAATTAATTTTTTTCAATTGTTGCTGCGTGTTCTTTTTGTTTTGTTTGGAAGCTTGCGAAATACCCTATTTTGTTCTGCAGTGAGCAAGTAAAATTTATTTCTTATCATAGTTCTTAAAATTCTTGTGTGTTTAATATTATAGAATTTTATCTAGGAAAAGTATTTTTTCAATTAAAGACCACTATTGCCGATTAGTAACAAAGAGTTTTTTAGCCGGAAACCACACTTAAAATAAAATATGATTTTTTAAAGTATTTTTCCCATGATTTATTTAAAAAATAAAAGCCGAAAAACATTTTAAAAATGATTTTTGAAAAATCAGGCATTTAAGGGTTAAACAACTTATAAGTTAATAGATGCAGGTATTTATGCAAGTGTTACGCGTAGGATATGTTGTCAGTTTTTCGCGGAATGGGCCCTGAAACAGACAGATTGTTTAAATCTACTAATTAGAATGTTAGTTATCTGGACAATTCTTTTGAACTTGAGGCAACTCCATCTATTACCCTCTTTAATAAAAAGCTACGCATTGCAGACGACTACAGGGTTTTTCGCTAATCGTTGCCACAGATTAACCTCGGAAAATGAAAAATTTGAAGTTACTGAAAAAATTAATAGGTCGAAAAGTATTTGTCAGAAAATTGTTAGACAAACTGCGTTAGAAAGGTAAAAAAATTGTATTTTTCTACCAACAACAGGTTACCGATATAAACAAACGAACATTTCTGAAATTGTGATTAATTTTACAAATGTAAGCAATGTGTAATGCGTCATTCTTTTTTGAAAATTCATTGATAACAAGTAAAAATTTAATTTAAAAAATCAAAAATCCCGATTGCGGAAAAAGGGAACTAATTAATTATTTCTCATCAATGTGAAGCTATTTTTTATATTACTTATCTATTTTTTTTATTTACCAGTATTGATGACTTTTAAGTTGTGTTTATTTGTTAGCTCCTGTCTATAAATGTATAAACATTGTTTTGATGAGGCCTATAGATGTCTATGAAGATTAGAATTGCAGTAAAGCTAGAGATCCTACCTACACAACTTCCAGGTTGCGTAATATTTAAACGGAGGTTCTGACTGTAAAATAGTCAATGAAACATCGTCTTCATTTTGAAAGACCTTTCCAATGATAGGCCACTCAATAGGGTGCATAATTATTTTTTTCGTCACTACCACCATTTTGTATTTTATGGCCGCCATTTTAAATTTATAAAAACAAAACCTAGCCTATATCCATCAGACGGTTAAGATGAATCGATAGAGACCTCATTCATTAAAATCCATCCAGCCGTTGGGATGTTTCGAAGGTATAAAGAATTCCACATACCCAGATACGCGTGAAACACATAACCCTTCTTGGCCTTTGCAGCCGGGTAAAAATTTAAAAACTTTCGCCCATTGAATATAAGACCGGACTTTATTACTTTTTTTGTAACATTGTTAGTCGTCTTATGTTTGTAACGTTAGGCGGGCCGCAACACGCTTATTATAACTTAAAAGAAAGGTAATTAAAATAGTAAGTAACAAGTATAACAAAGCAAAGTTATAAAGTTAGTATAATTCGTTGAATTGAACGTTTGAATTGTTACTAAACATTTTTAAAACCATGTTTTTCAAACAATATATACTTCGAAGTAGATTTCTATTGACAATGATGTGGAAATATGCTGAGGAAGATTGTTGTTTAGAAATATATGGTGCAAAACTCTTTGCTGCCATTTTGTCTACAGCAATTTGAATAAGGATTATTAGAGATGTGATAAGCATAAGACGTATTAATATAACAGTGCAGGATTTCCAAGTTCTAAAATAAAGGAAAACAAAAGCTATTTTCTTTAATAAGTTGGTTTTAAATTGTAAGTAGGATTGAAAACTTACACTTATACTTTATCATAAGTAAGTTTTCAATTCAAAAAGTTTTTTAGTGTAGACATATGTAGTGCAAATTTAATTAATTTGGAATAAGGTTTCATGAGTGTTGGTGAATTAAATATATATACACTACTGTAAGCACGAATAAAATTACATGTAAAAAAGAACTTTTGACTATGGAAATGGCATTTCAGATGTTTTAACTTAATTTTAAATTAGTAATTATGAATAACAGGACATATATTGAATTCCCATGAAAATATATGAAGAAATAGAGAAATTCTTGAAAACTTTTTATAAACATCTGAATTAATGATTATGTGCCTCGGGATAAAAGTTAGTCAGGCCACATGGTTGAGAATAGCTGGTTTAGACAGTCCATTATTGAAAAAAGGGGCCGATTTCGGCCTGCATCATGATTTTGTCAGAAAACTTCTGCTATTCTCAGTAGAGGCCAAAAGGGAAAGACACTTCCTTCTAATTTAATACTTACTTTTGATTGACATATACAGTGAAACCTCCCTGTGCGATCACGCCCATTAAGCGACCACCTTCCCAAACGACCATTTTTTCATGGAACGAAATTGATTCCCATAGGCTCAATACTAATTTTACCTCCATTCAGAGACCATCCCAGTTGAACTCCCTCCATGAGCGACCCATTTCTTTCAAGAAAACGAAACAAATTCCGTTTTTTCCTGGTCACTTGAAGAAGGTTTTATTAAACTCTGATGACAAATTAAGAATGACGGTGAATAAACTGCCCTGCCCTATTCTGTCAGGTTAGGAAACTCTCAAAGAAATAGAATAATTTATGAAATCGCCATTATTTGTTCCCGTCCCAGAAAAAAAAAAAAATTGCATTTATTTACTGAATTTCGAAAGGATTTGGAAATATAAGTTATAAAAGATAAAACCGTAAAATCAAAGCAAACGCCAATATATTTATTTTTTTAACTCTACAGTAATTAACTTATGTAATTAACTTTTGTTTTGATACTTACATCTTCATATATTTTCCTAATGTGAAAAATAAATTTTAGTAACATTAATTGTTACTTTTTTTTAACAATTAAAATTTTGATTTAAACATAACCTGCATTAAGAGACCATCTCTCGGAGCGACCCATTTTTACTGGAACGGAACGTGATCGCTTTAGGAAGGTTTTACTGTATGTTCAAAACTTGACCACTCCCGGGAAATTTTATGCACGCCTTAGCTCTGTGCAGGATTTTTTATTTTGTTCGGAAAAAAAAATTATATTTGTCAATTTTTGTTAATTACCCACTAGAAATATGGTGAACAAATTTATTTGTTTCTGTTGGACATAATGTCATTATGTCACTCCTGAGTTACATAACAAAAATGGCTCAAAAAATGAAAATTTAAAATTATATACTTAGTTTAAAGTGTTTATTACACTGCACAATAACAACAATTCAACGATACAGTATACTCTCGATATCTCGAACTTCGATGTCTCGAAAACCTTGATATGTCGAAAAATAATTTTCCCCCTTGATATTACATACTCCTCTAATGTTAATATTAATTCTTATCTCGAAAAGTTTTCTCTCAAAACCTTCTTATGTCGAATATTTTTCGAAGTAAAAAATGAAGTTTTCCGGAAAAATCGCTATCCATTTGTGTCGAAGAAAATAGAGGTGTTTCCAAGAATCTCCTCATTATTTCTGTAAGGGGTCAGGGACGATTCCGATATTTCCATCTGGTCACTTAAACGGCAAATAAAGGTTGACAAGTATTTCCTTGTCATATGGATGGCATTTTTGTATGTAATGCTCGGAAAACGTTGAAAACGATTACTTTATACCGCTATTTTTCGAACAGAAAAATTAGTTGAAGAACAATATCAAAAGAGAAGTCACCAGGCCACGATACTGGACTTTAAGAAATTCTAGCAGCATAAATTCATTTATGTATTTACTAATTCTTTTCAACTTAATGTAATTATTTTCTACTATTTAAAAAATTAAAATATCATCTTGTATTTAGATTTATTGTCAGCAATCATTACATATTTATACTTATTCTCATTTATCATGACTCAAATTTTTATAATATTATTCTGTATCTTATGTTTTCACGTGAATTTTTATGTTTTATTTATGACCTTGTTATCTCGAAATTTTAGCGTCCCTTCGACTTCGAGATATCGAGAGTATACTGTATAATAATTTTTATAATCATTTTAATAGTTTGCGGGATTAATAAAGGCTACCTTATAAAGGTAGAGAAAAAATGCCAGTCGAGCACATTGCAAGCAGTACCAACAAAAGATGTCATAACCTCCCAGTGACAACAAATCGGAACAAAAACAGACTCCACGACCTTAAATACATGTTATCACACGTAACACATAATAGTTCAGCAAAAGACCAATAGAAAGCACCCAATTGCAAAAAAAGTTCATGTAACTCCTGAGTTAAACTATGCATTTAAGGATATTTCTCAAATCCAAAAGGAGAACTTTCTGACATAAGTGTTAATTTATTTTTGTTCGAAAATGCATGAAACTAGCGAATGTTGTTGTTCAGAAACTATGTCATCGAGTTGTTTTTTCCTTTTTTTTTTTTTTTTTTTTACAAACGCACTGGATCTTTCAGAAAAGATTGTCAAAGTAGACGTTTTGAGCCGAGTTTCCGCGCGAACGGAGAATAAGCACTCAAGAGCGGGCGAAAAACGGGTTTGTCACGTGCAGAGTTGTATAATATAGACGCACACGCGCACGCCGTGCGCGGAAAATTTTCCGCAAAATTCGGAACTTTGCGGAAAATTTCTTAGAAAAAAAAATGCAATTTTTGTTCTTGTATTTTTTTTTTTTTTTTTTAAATACCGAAAAATTAAAAATGTTCCCCAATTTTATATACGATTTATTTATTGCTTGCCAGGGGTGATTCCGTTCCGAATTTTCCGAAAATTTAAGGCATTCGGTTCCGAAATTTAAAAAAAAAAAAAAAAATCGGCTATCAGTCCGAAAATTCAGACATAAAGAAATATCCCTGAAATATATTGCGGATTTCGACAAATGGTCGTCGAAAATAAACCAATTCCGTCAATCGTTCGCAGAAAAAAGAACCAATTTTGTCAATGCATCGCGGAAAAAACGCGAATTTCGTCAAAGGACAGCAGAAAGAACGCGAATTTCTTTAAAGAATCGTGGAAAAAAAATAGTTTTGTCAAAGAATCGCAGAAAAAACACAAATTACGTCAAAGAAGCGCAGGAAAAAAACAATTTCGTAAGAGCATAGCGGAAAAAGCGCGAATTTTGTCAAAAGATCGCGAAAAACGAAGTTCGTAAAAGCGTAGTGTAAAAAGCACGAATTTTGTCAAAAGATCGCGAAAAAAATGAAAATTTCGTCAAAGAACAGCGGGAAAAACTAATTCCGTCAAAGGATCGCGAAAAAAAACGCGAATTTCGTCAAAACGCCGCGAAAAAAGCGTGAATTCCGTCAAAATGCAAATTTTGTCAAAGGTTAGGAGAAAAAAAGCACATTTTGTCAAAGAATCGCGAAAAAATGCAAATTTCGTCCAAAGAATCGCGGGAAAAAACGCAAACTTCGTCCAAAGAATCACGAAAAAAACCCCGCAAATTTCGTCCAAAGAATCTCGGAAAAAACGCAAATTTCGTCCAAAGAATCGCGAAAAAACGCAAATTTCGTCCAAAGAATCGCGAAAAAACGGAAATTTTGCCAAATGATCGAGGAAAAAACGAGAATTTCGTCAAAGGGCCGCAATAAAAACTCATCGGTCTCTTTAATGATGATACCTATGAATGGACCTCTCCTTACAAAATGTGATTCAGTTGTTTCAGAAGCAATGTCCTTTATTTCTGAGAAGAGAGTTACTGGCATTTTGTGAGAAGAGGTCACAATATTAATGATTGGGCTGTTTCTAAATGCATTGACAAAATAACTGATAAGAATTCACCCCTTCTTATCATGGATTTTAGCTTTATTATTTTTTTAGCCAACATAATTATTCTATAATTAATATTAATTTTTAAATTAAATGATAATGATTTTAAAACTACTGTTTAAAATTCATACCATGGAAGTAATATAACACGTTATTTTATTATACATTAAATTAATTTGCAGATAGTTTTTGACCCAATATTTATGTGCGCAGAAAGTTTTTGGTTTTATACAAGTCTGGTCACGTGATCGAAAACGCTTCTAACTCAATAGATAATTGATGGATCCAAAAATGGAAAAAACAGTTCCATTCCAAATCGCTTCCCTGACCAGGCTTTCCAATTTTATATCTTTCCGTTCAAAAATGAATTTGTAAATATGTCAAAACGGTTTACGCTTGTTGAGCAGAGCAATTAAGAACAACCTTAAGGGTTAACCAGAATTAATTGCAAAGTGCGCTTTCGTCAGCATTTTTCTTTCAAAGTAACTCTATATTTTTAATGGTGGAACGGAATAAATATTGTGCAGCAAAAAAAAAAAAAAAAAAAAACTTAAAAGGAGCAAATATGTTTCGGACTCAAAATTTAGAAGTCAAAAAAAGATTTCGAGTACTTTAATTTAAAATTTTGAATGTTAAGTAAATTTTAATTTTTTATCCTTTCGTACATGTAAATGTAAGTTTTATGTATTTTAATGAGAGAGACATTATTAACTTTACATGTAATGTAAATTGTTTGTGTAAAGTATTTGAATGTCACTGATTAAGCGTACTAACTCGCACAATTTTCTTCTTCTTAATGTTGAAACATGGTTTGAAACAATCCGTGTATTATATCACGCTACTTCTAACATGCACGTCAATTTTTACGAAAGTCAAATCCTTTGTCATCCTACCCTTGTTTCACTCTCAGATGCTCTCTTTTTAGAAATTATGCATGGAAGGTTAAATTATATTCTCCACAAATCTTTCCTCTGTGACTGAATTTAAAGTGACTGCGGGTTTATATTTAATGTTTTTTACCATTAAAGTCCCTACTTTAAATACATGCTTTGTGTGTATTTTAAGTTTGTGTGTGTATGTGTGTGCGTGCGGAATAACGACCGAGTGACATAAATGAATAGGAAAATAGAGTCGGGGGAGTATTTAAGCATGGAACTTCTAATTTGTTTGAAAATAAAAATACTGATGTTAAGTTGAACATTGCTACGCATGTAATTAAAATTGTAGTTGTTATATGAAAAGTGAAATGATAGTTAAGAAAAAATATATTTTTTATGTGTTTAAAGGTCAAACATAGTTAATTTCTCACATTGTGCTGCCAAGTAATTGGTTCAAGCAGTCAACTCGTAATTAAAAATGCTTTTGCCAAAGTGCTTTTCATATATGCATATTGATCGATTGTGATAAGCTTGGAATTATTTTCAATTTATTTGCGTACAATACGATGCTAAAAGGATAAAAAAGAAAATCCTCACGATTTGTGTCATTTTGCGAGTTGTTCACTGCTGACTTTAAAGCTGTTCTCTTCACAACCGTAGCAGCAATACATATAAGTTTGTCAGAAATCGTTTAGGCCTAGCAAGGCAACGTATAAAGTGTATCCGTAGATTATACGGAGCCACTGACTCCAAACTAACATTTACAAAAGTCTGCGTTTGTGTTAAATCTGATACGTCCTTTCTGCTAAGCTGAATTTCAGATTTTTATCTGAACATCAAACATATATTTTTAGACATATAAAAATAAGTTTCGCTTGTTTTAATAACTTTACATTACATATAACGTAAATTGTTTATGTGAAGTACTTGAATGTCAATGATTAAGCATACTATCTCACGCAATTTTCTTCTACATAATGTTACACAGTCATTGTAACTTTTACGATTACATCACGCTACTTCCAATATGCACTTCAGTTTTCACGAAAGTCAAATCCTTTCTAATCCTACCCTTGTTTCACTCTCAGATTTTCTCTTCTTAGAAATTATGCATGAAAGGGTAAATTATATTCTCCACAAATCTTCCCTCTGTGGTTGAATTTAAAGTGACTGTGAGTTTATATTTAAAGTTTTTTACCGTTAAAGTCCCGACTTCAAATATATGCTTTGTGTATTTTAAGTTTGTGTGCGTATGTGGGTGCGTGCGGAATAACGACCGAGGAACAGAAATAAATAGGTAAATTCCGAGTTGAGGGCGTATTTAAGTATTTGAAGTATTTATTTCGAATAGCTTCATGCACAAAACTTAATTTCATATTCTTTTTTTTTTTCCAGTATGGTTATAAATTGACATTTAAATATTTCATTATTAATTTGCTGTGTGCATTTGTTTATTTGCTTGTTACTTAACAGGAAAATTTAATAAGCATTAAAAAAAAAACCTTTTTTATAATCATTGATTTTGCATAATTTAAAAAATGTCTGGAATATTTTTAAATATGAATTTTTTGTGCATAACTTTTTGTAATGGAAATATTTTTCGTGCAAAGAAATTATATATATATTTCATTTCAAAACATTCTATATGTTTACGAAGGAAATGCCTGTTTCATATCAGGCATAATATATGGAACTTTTAAATAAAAAAAGAAAAAAACAATTCACCATCTTCTTAAACATTTTTATCTTCAATAGTTCTTCACCTGATTTTTTTTATTAAACTGATTTAATATCTTCCAAAATTAACAGAAGATATGACGAGTAAAGTAATATGTATTTTATTACTGTTATGATATATCATAACAAAAATTTAGGTATTTAGTAGAATTTTGAAACACAGTACAATCTGGAACATAACGTCTTGTAGAGACTAAATGAAATGTAAGAAAAATATAAATACACAAATGTGTTTTCAAATTTTGTCATAACTTGCAGGAAAATGTAAATTATGAAATATGAAAACAAGGTTCCATTAGTTCTGTTAGCGTTCTGAAAGTTAAGCAAATGACATTTTGTTTCATAATGCATATTACTAACTGGAGGGAAAATAGCATTTCAGAAGTTCTGCAATATTTCGAACATTCCCTTAATTTGAGTTAAACTAATTTCGTTACAAATGGAAAATATTAGAATTTATAGCGTGTGCATCTTATTTTTATTATTAGTATAGTGCGTATTGTATATCTGACTGAAAACAAATTAATATGATGTTACAACCAATATACATGTTATATAACCAATTGTTGTTTCGAAATCCTGTTTATAATAAAACTAAGCAGAATTTTGCACCCTATTTTCGCCGCCTATAATCTAAAAAAATAATTAAAAAAATAAATATATATTTAAGTACAAGATTAATATTCATATTTAAAATTGAAATTTTCCTTTTCATTATAAAATAATTTTATTACTTATAGATATTTATTCCCACTGTAAAAGGAAAAATATGTATATTAATTTTGTAGAAAAGAAAGAGTCAGCCAGGTTGACAGAAAAAAAATTATTTACATTATAGAGGAAAAAAGCAAGAAAATCTGCAGTTAGAGGAAGAAATCTGCAAAAAGTGTATTTTACGAATAAAATTTGTTAAACTGGCAGAAAGTTTGTAAAGACTTAAAGAAAACGTATTGTCTTGTGATTTTGTTGACATATTTTTTTCTGTATTTTTTATTTTATTTTATTTATTTTTCGTTTTGCACCCATAAATTAAAAATGTATGTTTTGCTGAAAATACTTCATACTCAATGTATAAAGCTTTCAAAGCATTTGTGTGTAAGTTTAAACTATTTTTAACTTTTCCCATATTAAAATTTGCATACGTTAAGGGGACCAGGTAAGCGAAATTCAACCAAAAAATCGATTTTTACTTTTTTATATCATTAAATAGTTTAAACTTTTATCTTTTCAACTATGCGTTACACATGTTTATATATAAAAAAAAAGTGTTGGATTCTTTCTAAGAGCACTTCACAGAAATGGTCTACTTTTTTTAAAATTCAGACTTCGTGATTGGCACCTTTTTTTTGAAGTGGTAACATTCCTATTGTTTTCGCCTTAATTAATATGTTATTAAATAAGGCGAATTTTACTATTTCAAAAAGGTGGTGCCAATCAAGAAATCAGAATTTTAAAAAAGTAGTCCACTGGCAACACTGCTTCACAGCTTTACTTGACTTTTTCTCAAAACTTCGATTTTTCAGGTTTGTGTTCCTTATTTTTCAATATCTATTAAATTTAAGAAATCAGGTTTTTCTGAATTCTTATGTTATAGTGTATACTTTAACACAGGGATTTAAGGATTTGTTGAGAATTATTTATTTTAGGCAGTGAAATCTTACCAAAAATGCTAATTTAAAAATGTCTTTCAATAAACAATTAATTTTCAGTTTCACTTAGAAAGAAAATGGTCTGTTAAAATACGCAAAGCATGTTATTCAAACTACTCTAAAAAATCTAGACCTCTATCTTTCACCATTTCTGAGAAAACGGTACATAAAGTTGGTGTGCTTTAACATGGCCGAGATTAGGGATGCACCGAATAGTGATTTTGGCCGAATACCGAATACCGAATATTCGGCCTACAGGCGAACCGAATACCGAATATTCGGCTAGCCGAATAGTAACTATTCGGCTGAATACCGAATATTCGGCTTGTCGAATACTTTTATATTTCAAAGTTTAAAGGCACTAACATGTTACATTTTAAAACAATTTTACATAATATTTAAAACTGAAACTTTTATTCTAATAAACAAGAACTTTTTTCATGTAAACTTTATGCTGAAAAATATCTGCTTTGAGTTATTTAAGAAGAGGATAGTTAAACTTTTTTAATTGATAAAATTTTAAATTTTATGGCTTCTTCTGAGAACAGATGAATAAAATTTTCTTAAATTCTTAAAATAAAAAAAAATTTAAAATCAAAGAGAATTGTGAAAAAAATTGGAAGAAAAATTGTACAGAATCATATAATATTTGTTTGTCAGGAAGAGACTAAAGTAAAAGTAAATAATACGATCTCTTCAAATTTTATATCGTGGCAACTTAGCAAGAATAACTGTATTGCTTCCTTTGATTAAGCAAGGAAGTTTTTAAATGCATCCTAGATCGATGTCTGGAGTGGGCAATCATTTTCAGAGATTGTAAACGTTGTTCTGGAAATATTAGCAAGAAACAGATTATTTACTGTACAATGTTCAGGAACTTGCCTTTGTACATAATTAATTCCTATAAAAATCCTCGTGATTGGTTAATTTTCTTAAATAATACTTAACAAACAGCAAATAAATAATGTAAAAACATTCTCTTTTATTTAAATATGATTTTGTTTCTAATTATTCTGAATATTTTTATAAATTTACTCTTAAACGTAGAAGTTGTATAAAAATCTGTTTAAAAAGTTTTTTTTTTAAGTATTCGGCTCGGCCGAATATTTTGCTATTCGGCCAAACCGAATATTCGGCATACCGAATAATTTGCTATTCGGCCAAACCGAATATTCGGTAACATGGCCGAATAGGCCGAATACCGGATAGATACAGAATATTCGGTGCATCCCTAGCCGAGATAGAGCTTACCCGGTCCCCTTAAAGCACAAAGTGTCGAGCTGAGCTTAGATATCTTAAGTATTTTTGAAGAGTTTACACAAGTTATTATCATTAGCTTTAATTCATTAGAATTTCAAAATATTAATTATAATCCAGCATAACAAGAAGGGTGTAAAGGATTGTTACAAATTATTCTGTGCTTCTGATTTAATATTGCGCTGCTCTTATAGTATTTAATACAACCCTTTAATGAGAAATTCATTAGTTATTATCTATCAAAATCTCGAATATTAAAGTGTCAGCCAATTATTCACATCAAATAATCAATTTGAACTTTCAATTTCCAAAGATGTTTATTATGCATTTGTTTTTCTGTTTTGATGACTTTGTGTTAATAACAACACTTGATTAATTCTGCTAATTAAGCAGATGAGTGTAAGGTTCTATAAATATTTGCACATTGTTTAAAGGCAATTTGTTTGTTGTGACCCAACCCCTTGAGGGGCGGTGGGATATATTTTATCGCACCTACGATTAATGAAGATCTGCACCAGAAAATGTTATTAAATTTTACTTTTCTAACTTCGGTGGAAAAAAGTCGTAAAATTGCTTTTCCTTATTTTGCAGTAAATATTTTTGCAGATTCCGGTGTGAATTCGACATTACAGAAACACAATTAGAGTAGAACCTCCATTATCCGAAAAAATTGGGGTCGACCCTCTTTCGGAAAATCGAAATTTTAAGATTAAGGAGAAATATATGCAATATTTCGTATTATAGTAACAAGTGCTTAATAAAAATAAAGCAATAGCAAAATAGAAGCAAGAATAAATTACCTGAATTTTAATTTTGAAATTAAGTACCTTTTACATAGATCACAAGGGTTTGAAAAAATGTTTTGTTTATTGCAGTTTCGATAGCCTTTGCTTTGAAGCTCTATCACGAAGTTTTTTAATCTTATTAGTTCACCAGTATCAGAGTCTTTCTGCTGCTCCAGCCATGGCAAACCTTTTGCAAAGCATTCAAAAGCTTCAGAATAGCTAATTTCTTCGTTTTCTTCGCTCCACTCCGCGTCTTACGTGAGCTCAAGTTAAATTCAAAGGAAGTCTAAGAAAGGGGGTCGAAAATGTTTATATGTACTTGTAGTTCGGAAAGGACTACTCGCACACAAGGAATATAGTAGTTAAAAAAGGATTTTGCACACAAGGAATGTGATAGTTAAAAAAAAGCTTTAAAAATGAATTTCGGCTAATCGAGAGTTTCAGTTAAAAGAGTTTCGGATAAAAGAGGTTCTACATTACTTGTTCTTCAAGTGGTTAACAAAATCAAATATTGCTGTCGTATTAAATTTTAGTACGTAACAAAATTTATTTTTCGAAATACAAAATAACAACGAATTTTGTAAATCTTCACTATTATTAATATGTCTTTATCCATCTATAGCTTACCAAACTGTACTAAATTTTGCAACATATATACATTATCAGTGAATAAAAATTTCCACATTTAAAAGACTCTGCTTATGAGACTTAATGTGATATTTACTATTAGCGATATTTTTACTATAATATAGCATAATGTTTATCTTATATCTTTCCAGGTCAATAACTTTAAAGATTTCTAATTTTTAACCCTTTATGAATTCATGAAAATTTTATCTTCTAAAGCCTTTTTCGTGAATTGTTTTAACTACATTAGAAGATTTACATTATCCTTTAATAAATTTTAGAATGATTTTAGCAGGATTGAAGTATTTAGAAGGATTCATTAAATTTGAATTTATAGGGATCTTTGTGCAATGTTTATAACCCCACTCAAATCTTATATTTTACATATTTTTCTTAGTATTTTGTAGAATTAGGAAATGTACAAATATAACGTTCTTACAATAGAAATATTTCCGAACTAAAAAAATCGCCCCCCCACCCCCCTCAACACCAAGAAAGCTGAAACGATGCAAAGGTAAAAGAAATCATCCTTTTAAAAATATTTGTTTTGTGTAACCAATAATGCTTTTGGAATAAGATAAAGTAATGTATCTATAACTCATTATAAACTGTATTACAACTAATCGATTTATTAAATGAATTTATAACAAGTTATTTTAATAAGTACCGTCCGTCAGTAGATAAAGTGTTAATTTGGATTCTTGTAAACAAAAAAAAAAAAAAAAAAAAAAAAAAATCTTGCTTAGTTATTTTTGACATCTACAAGGAGCTTCAGAAAATTGTTTCTTAAATGTTAATGCATTAGTATCCTAAAATATTTAATGTGACTTAACAAGAAGCTTGAAAAGAGTATCACAAAAATAATTTGTTCTGTGAGAAATTCATTCACCAACTTTAATGAGAAATTTATTAGTTAATCAATATTTACCTAAATTAATATGTAAAATTAGAATGTCTCCCTGTCTTATTTGAAGAAAAACACCTATTTCTAAGTTCATTCGGCTATTTAGACAATGTTTAGTCCAAAATAACATTTATTTTTTTTTAATTTTAAATTTTTTGTCTTTCTGTCTATTTATCCGCCATGTGTCTAAAACGGTTGCATAACAAATACTAAACTTATCAGGATCAGACAAAAAAATGTTTCTGACTATAATTTGCAGTTTTTAGCATTCAGACATCTAAAATAATTTTGAGACAAGTAAAAATTAAAATTAAAAAAATCAAAATACCCGACTGCGTAAAAAGCGAACTAATTAATTATTTCTCATCAATGTGAAACTATTTTTTATATTACTTACCTAATTTTTCTTATTTACTTGTATTGATGACTTTTAAGTTGTGTTTAATTGTTAGTTTCTATCTATAAACATTGATTTGATAAGGCCTATAGATGTCTATGAAGGTTAGAGTTGCAGTAAAGCTAGAGATCCTACCTACACAGCTTCCAGGTTGTGTAATATTTAAATGGAGCTTCTGACTGTAAAATAGTCAATGAAACATCGTCTTCATTTTGAAAGACCTATCCAATGATATGCCACCCAGTAGAGTGCGTATTTTTTTTTTTTTTTCGTCTCTACCGCCTTTTCTTATTTTACAGCCGCCATTTTGAATTTATAAAAACAAAATCTAGCCTATAGATCTAATTAATATTTATAAATGTTCATTGTGGATAAAATCTATAGTGTGTCGCACTCACTCCGATATCTGAAATATTTTTTGTGAAAATATGGAAAAAAGGGGGATTATCATCAATCAATCCACCAATCTTTCAAAACTAATAAACTCTGGCTTTAACGCTTTATGTACTGAATTATGAATTCATGAAAATTTTATCTTCTAAAGCATTTTTCCTGAATTTTTGAAACTACATTTGAAGATTTCCATTATTTAATGAATTTTAGACAGATTGAAGAATTTAGAAGGATTAATTAAATTTAGATTTATAGGGATTTTTTGCAATATTTATAAATCCATTCAAATCTTTTATTTTAAATATTTTTCTTAGTATTTTGTAGAATTAGGTCATGTACAAATATAATGTTCTTACAATAGAAATATTTCCTGATTGAAAAATCCCCCCCTCCCCCCTCAACGCCAGGAAAGCTGAAAAGATGCAAAAGCAAAAGAAATCATTCTTTAAAAAAATATTTTTGTTTTGTGTAACCAATGATGCTTTTGGAGAAGTAATGCATCTGTAACTCATTTTAAACTGTATTACTACTAATCGAGGGATTAAATGAATTTTATAACAAGTTATTTTAATGCTACTTATAAGCACCGTCAGTACATAAAGGGTTAAAGGATCAATTTAAAGGAAGCATTAAAGGTCGAGGTACCTATCGACGCGATAAGTACCGTCAGTAGATAAAGGGTTAAAGGATCAATAGGAATCATTAAAGGTCGAGGTACCTATCGACGGGAAAATTTCCAAGGATTGTTGATAATTATTTTCGAAAAAAAAAAATGTCTGTAAGTAGCCGAGGTATTAATTAAAAACCCATCTACAAAAACTTTTCGCTGCAACTTAGCGACTTCGAAGCGCGCTTGGGGCAATGGCAAGTTTAAACTTTAAGGTACAGTAACCTTACCTTTGTACGCGAGTAAAACTGTCACTTGTCCGAATTTTTTTTATCTATTAGTCAAACCTGAAATTAATGTTTGTCTTAGGTTTTAAACTCTTATTTTCTACAAATTTAGAATTTTCTTGCTTTAAAATGCAAACGTTACCTTAAATTTTGTAAACATATTTTTCATACTTGTTTTATGTTGGATACGTTGATTTGTTGTGTTGTAATTTCAAAGTTTAGCTTAACAAGAAAGGTGGGGAGAAGGCATATTAAAGAGTGATGCAGTTCGCTCCTGCTGTTGTAGAATTTAATAAAAGATTCTTTAGTTAATTTCTAACTCTCGAAAAACACAGTGTCAGCAGATAATAAAAATTCAGTAATTAATTTGAAGCATTTAATTCCCAATTATCTGTGTTTGACGTGGTTTTTATTTTGTTTTGATGACTGTGTGTGTGTGTGTGTGTGTTGATAGCACTTCATTAATTCTTCTAATTAAACAAATTATGATTCTGTAAACACTCGCGTAATTTCTTTCATAAAAGTGGGAAATTCGGAAAAGTTTTAAGTTTACAAGTAAGAATATGTTAACACGACTCCATGGTTCTGCAGTTCAGCCGTTCAGATAAGTGAAACGAGCAGTATTTCTAGCAACATTATAAATACACCTTTAGAATTCCTCATAGTAAATAATTTATTATAGAATATTTATTAAACTAAATATGAATTTGAGTTTTAAAAAATTAATATTTATTGTGATGCAAATAATAAAGGCATTCAAAATCTTACGTCGTCTATTGTTTTCAGTGTATAAAATTTACAGCTTCAGAAATAATTTGCATTCAAGATTAAAATTATTAATCAAAGACTTTATAATGTCTATAATAACGTAATAATGAAGTTTATGTTTGTCTTAAATCTCCCAAGTATGTAGATTTAACTTTTCCCACTTTAAAATTTTCATATTTGAAAGCTAAGTCCCGAATTCAGTTATCTTACTTATGAAGAGCTTAGAATTGTTTTTTTATTTATTTAATGTATCAGAATCTGAAAATATTTATTGCGACTTAGCGAAACAAAATGGTTAGAAAGGGATTTGACTAAATAGCATTATCATGTGACTTAGTTTACGATATTGTTGTAGTATTTAATACGCCTCTCTGGTGAGAAAATAATTAGTTAATTTCAAACAAAATCTAGAATATTAAATTGTCAGAAAATAATTAGCATCAAATAATTAATTTAAAACTTGTTAATTATCAATGATCGTTTGACGTGTTTGTCATTTTGTTTTGATTATGGTGTGTAGTTAATTGTTGATTGCGCTTCTTAAATTCTGCTAATTAAACAGATTACTTAAGTGTTCCAATTCTTTATCGAGACTTTCGCGTGGAGCCTCGTGTATACGTAACGCATAAATTTCTCAGAATACTTGATCCTTTTTAAAAGTAAATTTTAGTTGAAAATTTCTAATGTAGAGTAACCTTTGTACGCGAGTTAAACTCTCACTCGACCGATTTTTTTTTCTATATTGGCCAAACCTGAAGTTAATGTTTGTCTTAGGTTTTAAACTCTTATTTTCTACAAATTTAGATTTTTTTTTTTTGCTTTAAAACACAAACGTTACCTTAACTTTTGTAACATTTTATTAATAGTTGTTTTACATTGGATACGTTCATTTGATTTGTTGTAATTGCAAAATATTTAATGCGGCTCAGCTTAACAAGAAAAGTGGGAAGTCATATTAAAGTGTGTTGCAGTTCACTCCTGTTGTTGTAGAATTTAAAGAACCCCTTTAATGAAAGATTTATTAGTTAATTTCTAACTCTTGAAAAACATAGTGTCAGCAAATAATAAACATCCAATAATTAATTTGAAGCATTTAATTCTCAATTATCTGTGTTTGACGTGGTTTTTATTTTATTTTGATGACTGTGTATTGTTAACACTTCATTAATTCTTCCAATTAAACAAATGAATTTAATATTCTGATTCTGGTAAGTAAAACGAGCTTTATCAACACACCTTTAGAATTCATCATAATAAATAATTTATTATTATAGAATATTTATTAAAACTAAATATGAATTTGAGTTTTAAAAAATAAATACTTATTTCCATGCAAATAATAAATGTCGTCTATTTATTTTCAGTGTATAAAAGTAACAACTTTAGAAATAATTTGCATTCAAGATTAAAGTTATTAACCAAAGACTTTATAATGTCTATAATAACGCAATAATGAAGTTTATGTTTGCCTTAAATCTCCCAAGTCAGTAGATTTAACTTTTCCCCATTTAAAATTTTCATATTTGAAAGCTCTTAGCCTCGAATTCTGTTATCTTAAGTATTTATAAACAACTTAGAAGAGTTATTTTTTATTGATTTAATGCACTTAGAACCTGAAAATATTTATTGCGACAGCGAAACAAAATAATTAGAAAAGGATGTGACTAAATAGCATTGTCGTGTGATTTAGTTTACAATATTGTTGTAGTATTTAATACGCCTCTTTGATGAGAAAATAATTAGTTAATTTCGAACAAAATCTCGAATATTAAATTGTCAGCAAATAATTAGCATCGAATAATTAATTTAAAACTTGATAATTCCCAATTATCATTTGACGTGTTTGTTATTTTGTTTTGATTATTGTGTGTAGTTAATTGTTGATGATTGCGCTTCTTAAATTCTGCTAATTAAACAGATTACTTAAGTGTTCCAGTTCTTTATCGAAACTTTCACGTGGAGCCTCGTGTATACGTGACATATAAAAAGCTCTTAAAAGTTGATCATTTTTACAAGTAATTTTTAAGTTAAAAAATGATATAGGGGAAAGTAGCTCCAAAGCCCAAGGAACAGTTTGCAATCAACTAATTTGCATAAAAGTTTAAGGAATTTTTTTTATCGTTTTATTTAAATAACCATCGATTGAGCGGTAGTGCTCGACATGGTAGTGTAATTGCGCTCAGAGTTTGAATACAACATTTAAGTAAGACAAAAGTCACATATGTAGTAGTATGGGCTGTTCACACCACTGCAGAATTTTTGCGACCACTTTACACATATTGTGTTACACATATAGCGGGATACTTTTTTTTTTATTTAGGTTTTTTGATTTTCACCACTTTTTTGAAATCGTGAAATTCTCCTTGTTTAATGACATATTAAGGCGAAAACAGGAGAAGTTTACAATTTCAAAAAAGTGGTGTTAATAAATTTGAATTTAAAAAAAGTTGTCCACTGGCAACACTTCTTCTGCAATTCCACGCGATCACCATTACCCGTTATCGCCATGTTGGGTTTTAATGCATTATAATTGGCGTAACAACGCACTACAAAAATAAATAAAACCATGAAAGTACAGCTAAATGTATATATTTTGTAGACATAATGAGGTAATTAATATTTGAAAATAAGAGTGTACATCTACCTTCAAGTTAGATGTTGTAGCATTTTATAATAAAACAACTGCAAACTAATAACATGAGGACAGAAAAATACTTTCCTTCCGACGGTCACTATATCCTTACTGGGAACTTGCGATGAAGTTCGTTAGGCGCCGGTACTGATCGTACGTTTTCAATTCTATTCTGTTTAGAGGTATTGGGTGAGCGGGATTGCCCTTCTGAGCGTCATTACCCTACTTTCCCCTAACATATCAATTTCTTGAAATCCTTAAATTCACAAGTTTAAAAATTTGTAAACACAAACAGTATTCAAATAACTTAAAGGTGTTTTCTTTTTATTCTCAATACGATCCATTTAAAAACCTGGTACTTTCAAGCATGTCATACTCAAAAGGAAAGAAGATTATATCGGTATGACAACACGGAAATTTAAAGAGCGTTTAACAGAACATAGCTCAGATATCAAGCTTAACTGGTGTCGAATAGCTAATTATAAACTAAATCAGGAGCAAGAAGTTATGATTCATTTTAAAGAAGCTAAAATAATATAGAATATCAAGTTACCAAAAATTATGGAGTCAATAGAAATTTTACATCTTGCTAATTAGACTTGTAATGATACGTTATCGTACATCATTCCAAAAATTTGGTATAGTGTACTGAAAATAACCTGAGCCCCACCACACACACACGCACACTTATGTAGAACTTAGAAACAGTCTAACAGCATAGCCTCACCATTTTTTCACTTTGAAGTTTGGATCAACTCATCTAGTATAAAGGACTCAGCCGCTGGCTTTTACGTTCTTAACCATGATGATGAGTATGATATACTTCATGTTAATCTGTATAAACTGAACCTAAAATTTCCTTTTTATTGTTCAAAAAATATTTTTTTGATGATTATAGTGTTGAAAATTTCAAAATTTTGTATTAGCTAAATACAAGTTTGCATTAAAAATATAAAAATGCTTTAAACACAAATTTATTTAGGTTCAGGGTAATTATTACAATCTGAAATATAAGTAGGTAACAAAATTTTCGGTACAGATGTCATATTCGCCCCATATTGGCGCGATTTTTTTCGGTTGCCAATATGGCGAAAACATCAACAGCATAAACAACATAATCCGAGTTACCACATCAAACAAAATAACGACACTTTGGCGCCAGTTAAGTACCTGTTGCCTATATGATATTGGCGACAGAAAAAAATCGCGCCAATATGGGGCGAATATGACATCTGTGCCAAATTTTCATTCTAGTTCCAAAATTTATTTTGTAATCCTACCCGTAAACTGTTATACCGATTTTCTGCTCGTCAAATGTCTGTCAGTTTGGAGCCCCCTGTAAATGCTAATCCTGCATGTTTCAATTTTTTAGGTACATGAAATGAAAGCACATACTTATATCTGTCATTCCCAATAAAAATTGAGCCTTAAAATCATATACATTTTAAGATATTAAATGTTGAAAATGGTTCTTTTTTTCTTTTTTTTCCAATGTTAAGAGTTCTGAGACCCCTTAAATTAATTTGAATACTCTTTGTATTTTAGTATGTATTGTATGTTAGTATTGTATTGTATTTTGCGAAAAATGGTTAAAAATTAGTTTAAAATTTTCAGCCTCAAAATCTTGCATTCAGCTTAAGGGGGTTGGTCACCCAGCTTCGGAATTCTCCTCCGTAATGTTAAGTCTATGCACTTTTAATTCATTCCTATATTTAAAATATCTCCTCGGTAAATTCCTATTTTTAACATCTTTTTTCTGTGTACTCTTCTTAAAGGATTTCCCTTTTTTTCTTAGTTTTCAAATTATTTCTGAAATCTATGCTGAATTTAATATTTTGTGTGTTAAAAGCGGGCGAACTGTGAGTAAGATTTTAGCACTTCCTATAAAATTAAGTCTAGACTTTAGAAATATTTTGAGAACTAACAAGGAAGGTCTCCATACTGGGCATACTCAGAATATTTTGAAAAAAATACCAATTAAACTACTTATGTATGTAATAAAGGATAAGTCAAATTTAGCGGCGGAATTACAGTAGATAGTCTGTAAAAAAATAAAATACTTTCGAGTATTTGGAGCGAAAAGACGAAAGCGTCACGCGATTTGGCGAGCAGTACTTTTCCTCGCCAAAAGCAAACGATTTTAATGCATCTGAAAATTGTTTGTGAATTGATTTTTAGAATGCGTGTAAAAAGTATTTAATGAATTGAAACATAAACAATGAGAGAGTTTAATAAATACATTTTTTCGTATTACATATTTATGTTGCTTGTTACTTAATTTCATTACTTTAAAAACAATTTCATCTATAAAAAATACTGTCATATATTTAAGTGTATTCGAAAATAAAGGCAAGATTCATTTACCAGTTATTCATTTCAAACCAAGGAATTCGTCGTTTCCACAGCAACAAAATTGAACCGACAGCGCTCAATTGGACTTAATTTTGAGATATTGAAACAATTTTAATTTTCTTTTAATTCATAAAATTTGATATTTAACTTTCATTATAAATACATATATGACAAAACTATAGCTAAATCAAACTAAAACTGACAAAACTACAGTTATTTAAGTTAAATTTATTTAAACAAGTTCAATATGAAATATTTTAGCTTAAAGAGTATTCGACATGAAAAAGTATTTTTCGAAATTTCATTTCATCGCCAACCGATGATAAATCGCCAAATAAACGAAAATTTCATTATTTTTTTACGAACGTTCTGTCGGGGTTCCGCCAAAATTTTTTTATAAACATATATATCTACATGAGACGAACTTTCTGTAATTTTTTCAGATTTTTCTGAATATGCCCGTATGGAGACCTTCCTTGTAAGAAAAAAAAAAGGGACATCTTTTTGGAAGTGTGCACAAAAAAATAGAAGTTAAAAATATTAATTTCCCGATGAGATATTTTAAATATACGAATGCATCCAATGCCCATAGATTTAAATTAGTGTGGGGAAATCGGAAGCTGCGTGACCAGCCTTCTTAATATTTAACATGTATAAAATAGTTTAAGAAAATATTTTTCATAAAATTTAAAGTATTAGATCCTATCATATTTACTATAAGGTTGATAAATACTACAAACTCATACCGTGGTGTGATCTTACCTGTGCTGTTGTTATTTATTACATGTCAGAACGGATCAATATTTCGGCCCGCTCCGGTGTAAAAGCTGAAAGTTTGGCCCTAGCTCCCTCGTACATTTTTTTTATTCGCAGTTTATGGTCTAGTTCAATTTAGTTTATACAGAAAATGTCGATCATTTTCACCAACATTATTCTGCAATTAAAATTATTTTTAAATTATATTGCATGCATATTTAACCAAAATTTTGAAGTACAGTATAACCCCGCTAATTGGGAGCGGTGCCTGTTCGGATTACAAAAAATTCGGATTACCCGAAATTCCGATAAAAACAGAAAATAAAAAGATGCGTGCTAAGAAAATGTAAGTTATAAGTACTCAGTAGTTCGGTAAACATCCTCTAATCCGGCATCCTAAGGTCCGGTTTGTTGGATAATCCGGCACGACTTTCGAAAAAAAAAATAGTATTCGTTGTTTAATCACTCCTGATATTTATAACAATACAATGGAAATTCAGAATGAGGAATTACGTAACAAGAAATATGTCAGTCACCATGTGAACGAGGGAGGGAGAAATAAACATTTCTGTAGATAAATTGTGAAATCAAACTGTTGAAAGGAAGAATTTTATCATCTGAATTAAATACTACTTTTTGCATTTAAAAAAAGAATTTTATAGTGACTGGCAAACAGAATTTTATCATCTGAATTAAATACTACTTTTTGCATTTTATAAAAAAAATTTATAGTGACTGGCAAACAAACTGATATTCAAGATTTTCTGCACATATGTTGTACTTTTACATTATTGAGTATTTTTATTCAATTCCTACTATTAGTTCACACTCTCCCTATATTTATTTATTTATTTATATATCTTGTTCAAATTTTCAATCGTTAATAAAATTATTATTCATCCTATCAAGTTGAAATAAATTTTTTTAAACTTGTACTGGATGACAATTGATGTTAATTCAATTTTTCAAATATCAATTCATTAATTAAATTTTAATTAATTAATTGTAGTTTTACATGGAGACAAAATGGCGGCCATTTGTTATTGAAACATTTAATGCATCTTCATATCTATAAGGGGGGATTACCATAGAGGGACCCTGTTCTGTCGCCAAATACCGCCAAGTTTGTCGTCAACTTCGCGATATATCGCCAAATTTGTCGATCAAAATGAATTGCCAAAAGTGACGTTAACTTGGCGATATTTCTAATATTTCGCCAAATTCCCATAGACTTCCATTGAAAACCTACTTGCTTATAGAAAATCAACAAATTGAGATATTTTAATGCAACAAAAACTAATATTAGCTTAAGATTACATTAAATTTTTCTTTGATGGTCTAAGTAGGAAATGACTTTAAAAACAAAATTTTTATATTACTTGTTTTTGTATTTAAGCTGTTTAAAGAATAAAAAAACATGTTTTACTGCCATTTTTTGTTTAATTTTAACTTCCAAGCGTTTTTTTCTACATTCATCCGGTAATCCGGAAAATTTTGTAATCCGGCATACTTCAAGTCCTGAACAAAAATAAAGTTGAAAATAAAACCGTTCGGAATTTCGGATTACCGGGGTTCTACTGTATAACACTTTTCACATTCTTTGTTCACAAGCCGTGGAATACGAAATAACAAGTATCAAAGATCACTTAGACTATTAAATTCAAATGAAGACGTTAAATAAATTATTGTGCTTTAAAATGAAACAAAAAGTATGCTAAAAAAAATGATAATTTTGAAGTTCTACAAGAAAAAATATGTAAAAAATATTTCTCTGTAATTTAATAAGGTAAAGGTCTTAAGATTAAACT
The DNA here is from genome assembly GCA_963932465.1 of Maratus speciosus. NCBI lineage: Eukaryota > Metazoa > Arthropoda > Arachnida > Araneae > Salticidae > Maratus > Maratus speciosus. Next base: position 558,883,370 of record OZ010792.1, read on the forward strand.
AAATAAATGTACAAGCCGACGTGTATCGGAAAGGATTAATACCTGTCTGGCCTTGCACGAGTTTGCAAAAGAAAAATGAACATGGTGTCGGGCAGATCTCTGTTTGTCGTTAAAATACACCTTTAAAGAGAAATATATTAATTTCTAACACACGATCGAATATCAAATTATGGGCAAATAACTAATTTAGTTTCTAATTGCCTTTCTTTTTCCTGTTATTACTTTGTTTTGATGACTGCATGTGATAATTTTCCCTAACAACACTTCATTAATTCTGCAATTAAACACATAAATGTAACATTCTAATTCTGTTAACCACACGCTTAATTTGAAATATAATATTTTTGTTGTCTTGGCTATTTTAAAACTGTAACACACGATTTATGAAGTTAATAATTACATATGGTACTAATCTCTTTATGAGGATAATGACAACTTCATTTTAAAAAGTGGTCGTGACTTTTCTATTTGTTTGCAAAAGTTCTTATTTAATGCCAAAAATATGCCTTGAAAATTATGCTTTTTACCGCACAAACGATAAAATTGCTGTGCCTTAATAAATCATTTAATTTTCGTCTTAAAATTTTGAGCCAACATAAACTCTGCAATTAAATTATCTTTATGAACACAACTTTAGAATTCAGCATAATAAATAATTTATTATAGAATATTAAATAAACTAAATATAAATTAGAGTCTTTAATAATAAATATTTATTAGCATGTAATTAAACTATCCATTCAAATTCTTTTTTCTTATATTTACTTTCAATCTATAAAATTTACAGCTTTTGAAATAATTTACCTTCAAGATTAAGGGTGTTAATCAAAAATTTTATAGACTCTATAATAACGTAATAATGAAGTTTATGTTAGTCTTAAGCCTCCTGAGTCAGTAGATTTAACTTTTCCCAGTTTAAAATTTTCATATTTGAAAGCACAAAATCGCGAATTCAATTGTCCTAAGTATTTATAAAGATCTTAGAAAAGTTGATTTTATTAATTTAATGTATCATAACCTGAAAATATTTATTGTGACTCGGCCAAATAAGAAAGGGGTAGAAAGGGATGTAACAAAATAACATTGTCGTGTGATCTAGTTTACGAGTTGTATTTAATACGCCTCTTTGGTGAGAAATCCATTAGTTAATTCCAAATAAAATCTCGAATATTAAAATGTCAGCAAATAATTGGTATCAAATAATTAATTTAAAACTTATAATTCTGTGTTTGACATGTTTGTTATTTTGTTTTGATTATTGTGTGTAATTAATTGTTAATGACTGAACTTTATGAATTCTGATAATTAAGGGGTTTCAGGACTCTTAAAGCTTTATTAAATTTTCGAAATTTAAATTTTTTTAGATGTTAAACTCCAGTCTTTTCTGAACAATTTGATGTAATCGTTTCCTTGAAATTCCCATTAGAACACAAGTTATGGCTTTTAAAATTATACCCCCTCAATAGCTGAAGCGGCGTTACTGAAACTTTGAAGTCAATTTTCTCCAAATGACGTTTTTGGCCGTAACGCGCACAATATCTCAAAAACTTCTGAATATTTTTTCATGAAATTTTCAAAACATATGTTTCATGTTAATCTGTATAAACGGAACCTAAAATTTCCTTTTTATTGTTAAAAAAAAATCTTTTTTTCAGGTGATTATATTATTGAAATTTTCTAAATTTTGCATTAGCTAATTACAACTTTATTAAAAATATAAAAATGTTTTAAATAGAAATTTATTTAGGTTGAGTGTAATTATTACAATCTGAAGTATAAGTAGGCACCAAAATTTTCATTCTAGGTGCAAAATTTATTTTGTAATCCTGCGCGTAATCTATTATGCCGATTTTCTGCTCGTCAAAACTCTGAAAGTTTGGAGCCCCCTGTAAATGCTAATTCTGTATCTTGCAATTTTTTTAATAATTGAAATGAAAGAACATACTTATATATTTTATCCCAATTAAAATTGTGTCTTACAATCAAATATATTTTAAGATATTAAATGTTGAAGATGGTCTTTTTTCTTTTTCATTTTTTCCAATTTTAAGAGTCCTGAGACCCCTTAAGCAGATAACTTTAGTGTTCCAGTTCTTTACACATTCGCAAAACTTTTACTGTTTTGTTTGTTATTCTATAAAATTAAACATAGTTATTTTATTGATTATATTGTTGAGCAGATGAATTTATTATTCTAATTCTGAAAAACACTAATTTTTAATATAATCTTTTAGCTGTCCTGTTCTTTATAAAAATGTTGCATATCTTATATAAGGATTACAGACATCGTAAACCCCAATAAATTGTTCGTTTACTAAATGATACGGTTCAATGCAAATACTATATTTAGAAATATGCCCATCATCGGTTGTCGGTCCATGTAGTTAAACAGTTAGAGCATTGGCAATTTAAGTCAAATCTCTTGTGTTTGAATCCCGGTTTTTTGGCATTTTTTTGCTCAGTTTGGAAAAGTTCAATTCGTATATTTATTGACGTGATTGATATTTTATTTTGACTACTATGTGTAGTTAAAACATGTAACTTCATTAATTCTGCTAATTAAGAATTATGAATTTCGTTGTTCTGATTCTCTAAAATTCGTTAACTTTTAAAGATGATGTTTACTTGTCAGTTTATAAATAAAGCATTTTTATCTTATTTTGTATAATTTAACGCAAAAAGATGCTTTGGAACTTTTTTTTCATATATATTAGAAAGCAGTTATGCCTTAAATCCTTTTATTTTGCGTAAAATTTTAAACCCACGTTTAACTTCGTATTTAATTTCTCGTTAAAAACCTAATTTTAGAATTCATTATTTCTCATTAAAAACCTAATTTTAGAATTCATCATAGTAGTAGTTTGATTATAATAAATAATTTATTTCAAAATATTAAATAAAATAGGGTTTTACAATTCATCTATGAGTTTTAATTGATAAATATTTATTGTCATAGTAAAAAATTAATCTTCTCAAATTCTTCCGTCCTCTATTTGCTTTGAATATACAGTAAAACCTCGCTAATCCGAACTAATTGGGACCGGTGAATGTTCGGATTACAAAAAATTCGGATTATCCGAAATTCCGATAAAAAGAGAAAAGTAAAAGATGCGTGCTAAAAAATTGCAAGTTATAAGTACTCAGTAATATAATAAACATCCTCTAATCCGGCATGCTGAATAATCTGGCACGACTTTAGGGAAAAAAATAGTATTCCATGTTTCATCACTTTTGATGTTTATAATAATCGAATGAAACTTCAGAATGGGGAATTACGTAACAACCCATTACAAACGGTTCAAAATCGCTAATCTATAAATAGCTCAGTCACCATCTCGACGAAGAGGAAAGAAAGAAACATTTCCGCATATAATTTGCAAAACCATATTGTTGAAAGTAAAAATAAATTTTTGCCATTTGAATTAAATACTTTTTGCATTTAAAAAGAGAATATTATAGTGGCTGGGAAACAAACTGATATTCGAGGTTTTTGAAGATGGTTTCTTCGAGCAGGCCTACAGTGCATGTTTTAATTTTATATTCGTGTACATATGTTGTACTTTTACATTATTGAGTATTTTTAATTCTATTCAAACTATTTAAAGGATAAAAAACATGTCTTACTGCCATTTTATGTTTAATTCTAACTTCTACACGTTTTTCCCGACATTCATCCTGTAATTCCGAAAATTTCGTAAGTTAATCTTTTCAGTTAATTTGTTCAAGTATAATTTTCAAAAGTAAAACCGGTTCGGATTAACCGGAATTTCGGATTAGCAGGATTCGGATTAGCGGGGTTCTACTGTATAAATTTTGGAAGATTAAACGTGATAAACCTCTTCAATTCCGAAGCTAAAATAATAATAATACAAATGATTATTCATTGGTTTTTTCCAAACAAAATGACATCGTTAATGACAGAAAAAATATCTTTTCTGAAATTGATCCTTTAGGCGCTTAGTAATTGAGGTTCAAACATATGTATCGAAAACTACAAACCCCTTAAAAACATAAATTTAATAACCATTAACCTAAATGAACGCAACCACAAATTTAAGAGCTTTGATTTAGTAAATAAATCTACAAATCCTCAAAATTTTTTATTGAAAAAGATTTAAGTTAAATACTTATGGAAATTTCTCACTTTCTTGATCCCACTGTCTTTTGGGCATTTTTAGGCGTTTTGAAACTCAGATGAAAATAACATTTATTTTATGTGGGAATCAGCTTAGATGCTGTCATTTATTCGTTTGCTTTGAACACAAAAAACATTCAGCTATTAAGAAGTGATGCGAAACTGTAAAAAAAAAATCGGACATTTTAGTTTTTATAAGGAAAAGAACAGAGATCCCCGTATGGGGACCCATGGACCGAAGAGGTTAAACACTTTCTCTTTACAATAATTTTAAAAGAAGTTCATGTTCGCCTAAAAGCTTCCCAATTGGTAGGCTTTAAACTCTTAAAACTGTCTTACTTGGAATCCTAAATTCCGAATTTTATTGTCTTGAATATTTATAAAAGCTTACAGAAGTTACTTTTATTGGATTAATGTTTTAGAATCTCAAAATATTTATTGTGACTTTCCCAAACAAGAAAGGTGGAAAGGGATGTGTCGAATTAGCACTGATCCAGTGTGCGATATTGTTGTAACATTTAATACGCCTCTTTAATCAAAAATTCATTAATTAATTTCAAACAAAATCTAGTAATATGAACATGTCAGCAAATAACTAACATCAAATAATTAATTTGAAAATATTAATTCCCAGTGATCTGTGTGTTGACGTTGTTGTTGTTTTGTTTTGATTACTGAGTGTAGTTAATTATTAATGACAGCACTTCATTAATTCTGCAAATTAAGCAGATGGATTTAATGGTTTAATTCTGTAAACATTCCCATATCTTTTAATAAAAATGCTTTAGTGTTCATTATAAATTGTAACATCGTATCTTTTTGAGTTTAAAAAATAATCGTATGCTTCAAAAATTAATATTTAAAATTATCCGTTGTGTAATTTTGATTATAATGTTATATTTAAGTTTTATGTCTTATACATAAATAAAATGGTGAATTCTGTTAGCTCAAAAATTAAACAATGAATAATTTTAAATATTAAACTTTGAAATACGGGATTATATTTTAAAACTCAAAACGATACTTTACATTTTCTCAGTTTAATATTTAAACTTATTCAATTCACACAAGGTTTCAGGTTAATAAAAGTGAATTTCCTTACAAACTTATATTTATTCTTTGATGAAAATGTACATTATCTTTTTGAGTTAAAGAAAAAAAAAATCGTATGCTTCAAAGTTCAATAGTACTTTGAACAAAGAATTGTAAGATAAAAAAGTAAGTAATATCTTTTAATAAATTTTCAACTAAATATGTATTTAGAAAAATACCTTTTTAAAAAAGTTTTTAATTCAGATATTGTGGTAAATGAAACAGTTTAATATATTTTTATATTCTTACACTAACAAACAACTTAATATATATGAGCATATTTCACACACTAGCTTACAAAATACTTTCGCGTTTATTACCCGACTGAAAAGAAGGGTTATGTGTTTCACGCGTATCTGGGTATGTGGATTTCTTTATACCCTCGAAACATTTCAACGGCTGGATGGATTTTAATGAATGAGGTCTCTATCAATTCGTCTTAAACGTCCGATGGTTATAGGATAGGTTTTGTTTTTATAAATTCAAAATGGCGGCCGTAAAATACAAAATGGCGGTAGAGACGAAAAAAAAAATTTACGCACCCTATTGAGTGGCCTATCATTGGATAGGTCTTTCAAAATGAAGACGATGATTCATTGACTATTTTACAGTCAGAAGCTCCGTTTAAATATTACACAACCTGGAAGTTGTGTAGGTAGGATCTCTCGCTTTACTGCAACTCTGACCATCATAGATATCTATAAGCCTCATGAAAACAGTGTTTATAGATAGGAACTAACAATTAAACGCAACGTAAAAGTCATCAATACAAGTAAATAATAAAAAAAATAGGTATGTAATACATAAAAAAAAAATAGTTTCACATTGATGAGAAATAATTAGTTCGCTTTTTACGTAGTCGGGTTTTTTGATTTTTTAAATTTATTTATTCTTATATTTTCACGACACAAAATAATGTCTTCTCATATTTTTCCGCTAATAAACAAATTGAAAATATTTTTTATATAAGAAAATTTCAAACAAAGAGTAATTGCTTACAAAATACTTTTTAAAGTATTTATTTATTTTTATTTTGTGAGGGATAAAACAGTTTTAATATGCCTTATTGCATTCTTTCCCTAAAAAAGAACTGCAAAGATTTCTTTATACGCGCGCTAATTTAGACAAAAATCATACCCCCCCCCCCCCACCCTCCCGGAAGGTTTGGGATTTTGTGTTTTTAATGGTCAAAAAGTGCAATCCCCCTCCCCCCTCCCCGGAACTCTATAATGACCTCCCAGGAGCCACAGAAATCCTCCCGCAAAGAAAAGTGTTTGAATTCAACTTTGGTACAGATGAGTTCGGGCTTACTTTTCTGGTCCTACCTGAGCTTGACGATTTTAAATCCGCGACCTCCCGAGCCCGAAACATTTTCTGTTATCAGGGTCCAAAAGTGTGCAATACCAAAAAAAAAAAAAAAAAAAAAAAAAAAAGCAAACTGCATTTATAATGCATATATGTACATTAAATGCAAATAATACTGAAAAGTTGTTTTAAATAAAATCTTTTTTTTTTTTTTTTTTTTCAATTTTGTACATGGGAATAGCTGTTAATCCCCAGCACATGATTAATTTAATGAAATTTACATTCAATCTTATCAAAAGAGAAGTTTAGTATAAAATAAAAATTACTTTCTTAAAAGCGTTCTCATATTTTTCTACCACAACATGCAAATTTGATAGATACATTAACAAAAGTGTGTTTTATGACTAAATGAACGAAATTTGGAAAACTTATTATTTATATACCAATAAAATTGAAGAACGTTTTCCTGTTTCTCATAAATGGTGTACATCTTAAATTATAATCGATATCTTACTTAAAAAAAAAAAAAAAATCGTTCGTAATTCTCGTGTCTTTGAAAATCAGCTTAAATTAAAGATTTGACACCGTTATCTGGAAGATCCGATATGCTTTTATAGAAAAAAGAGGAAACACTGCTCGATTGACTTCTATCGGAATAACAATTCCTGCTAATTATATCTAATTACGAATGAAAGTGACTTCGTGAATGTGAAGAGTAGAGTCCCAGCGTGAGCAGAGTTCATTATGAAAAACGAACGGAATCACTAACGTGAAGAGCAGAGCCCCAGCGTTAGCAGAGTTCATGATTTAAAATGAACGGAATCACTAACGTGAAGAGCAGAGCCCCCAACGTGAGCCGAGTTCATGATGAAAAATGAACGGAATCACTAACGTTATTTTCATATAAAGAGCGCTTATGACACGCTCATAATAGGAGACTAAAAATTTGAAAACGTTAAGCTAATGCTGGTTGACTAAAAACAAAAGAAAATATTTATTTTGCGTTAAATCTGTAAAATAATAATAATAATAATAATAAATAAATAAACGTTCCAAATAAAAAATATCGTAATGGCGCCATATCAACAGGTCGTCTCCGTCAATGCCAGACATAAATATCAGAAATCTTTTAGAATACCATTCTAATTTAGAATAGCATTCTAAGAAACGAAAAATATATACGATTTCTGTTTCCGCTTTATTCTGGTCAAAATAAGCTATAACTTAAAATGGAATTCAGAAAGAAAAGTTACTTTTCTTGTTTCTGTACGAGAATAGATAAAATTGTCAATTTCAGAAAGATTGAGCCTGATCCCGAAGACTGATATAAAATTCCAGCCCGAGCCCATGTCGGGCTGAGTTCGCCTCATCTCTAACTACCAGTTCATATAAATATAAAATTTTACTATGACTGAAATCAAAACTCCCTTTCTTTTTTTTCGACTGCTTTTAGAAAAAATACCGCAATTCAAATTGGTTAAATGATGTTAAAATGTTAAGGGTCCTGTCCCTGCCGGCGAAGACACTCACGAGCTAATGCTAATCCTATGGGGAGGGATTTTTTCAATATCTCGTTTGCATTTCGACATTTTTAATTTTTTTTTTTTTTTTTTTTTTTTTTTGCATTGGATAGCCGAGGTCCGTCTCTACAGCGCACCTTGGTTACTTTTTCGATTTTGGTTGCAGATATTTTTTAGAATGACACTTTCATTTTCAGAACCGGTTTTGAAAATGAAAGCAACTTTATTAAAAATATCTCCGACCAAAATCAAAAAAGTAACCAAGGTGCGCTGTAGAGACGGACCTCGGCTATCCAATGCAAAAAAAAAATTATTTAAAAATGTCGAAATGCAAACGAGATATTAGAAAAATCCCTCCCCATAGGATTAGCATTAACTCGTGAGTGTCTTCGCCGGCAGGGACAGGACCCTTAATTACCAAATCTCGAAGCGACTAAGTGGCTTTAATAAATGAAAACAAGGGAAAATGCAGTTTTGTCAGGGATGATATGTTTTGAGAATAGAAATGTTTAAAGAAGTTACCCTAGAAAAAAGGAAAAGACAGAGACACTGAAGAGGTTGTAAAAATTTTATATTTAAAATCTTAATAAGGATTTTTAAAGAAAAAAATTACCTTTCCGTACTTTATTTGTTGGTTTTGGGGGCACACAGAGTTAGCCAGAACAGCTCGACATAAACATTTATTAACACTAACACGAAGACAAAAATATATACATAGCTTAAGTGCGACTAAGCACTGGCATGTTTTTAACAGAACTAAATAATCTCGCTCGCAGAGCGGATTTGTAGAAACGTCACTGTACGCGCATGCGCTGAAAGAAAAGGGTAAGATAAATGGACGTTGTATTCCAACAATTCCCCCTTTACAACGTGCATTTTCTTAACAAAACAATGTTCTCCTATTAAGCCAATTACAGAGAAATAATATTAATATAAAAATTACAAATACAAATTATATACTTATATACAAAAGGATACAGAATAATGCTGAAAAAAAATTTTAAACATTTTGTCCTATCATTTCACAACATTTTTTATGTTTATAAGCATTTAAAGCTTTGGTTAAAATGTCTGCAGGCATATTTTCTGTCTCTAGGTATTTAACCTCTATTTCGCCATTGTCGTAAATTTCACGCACAAAATGATGTCGAATATCGATGTGTTTGGTGCGCGAATGGTAAACCGGATTTCGTACTAATTTTTGAGCAGACTGGTTATCACAAAATATTATAGTAGGCGCAGTCACTGTTTCAGGAGAAAGTTCACTTAAAAACCGTCTGAGATGCAAAATCTCTTTGGCGGCTTCTGACAATGCCATGTACTCCGCCTCTGTTGTGGATAATGCGACAGTTCGTTGTTTTCTCGATTCCCACGATATGGCTCCACTGGCGTATTTAAAAATGTAGCCAGTGTACGATTTTCTGTCATTCACATCCGACGCCCAATCGGCATCGACAAATGCAATCAAGGATTCAGAATCACGTTTAAAGATCAGTCCTTGATCTTGGGTTCCTTTCAGATATCGCAAAATTCTTTTTGCAGCTATCCAATGAGGTTTACCTGGATTGTTGTTAAATTGACTTAGGAAATTCACAGCGTGAGTTATATCAGGTCTAGTAGCAACTGATAAATACATAAGGGATCCTATTAATTGACGATAGGGAATATTATTCATTTCAGACTTTTCTTCTTCAGTTTTGGGACACATATCTTTAGTAAGCTTCACGTTATTATCAAAAGGTGTAGATATTGGTTTGGATTCTTGCATATTAAATTTGCTCAGAATATCTTCAATGTATTTCTTTTGTGTAATTTTAATATTGTCCCCGTTTTGCATAAATTCTATGCCCAAACAATAGTGTAAGAGACCTAAATCTTTCATTTTAAATGATTTTGCTAATTCATCTCGAATATATTGATAATCTTCTTTACATTTAGTAAGAATTATGAGATCATCAACATAAACAATGATAATAGCTTCAATGGGAGATTTAGAAAAATACACACATTTATCAGCATTTAGTGATTTAAACTTCATTTGTTTCAATTTTTCATCTAATTTTTTGAACCATTGGCGACCCGATTGTTTTAATCCATAAAGGGATTTTTTTAATAAACAAACTTTGTCATCATTAGATTCATTTTTAAAACCTTCAGGTAATTCCATGTATATTTCTTCAGTTAAATCACCATTTACATAAGCCATAATAAAATCTAATTGATATGCAGTGAACCCATTTTGGATGCCATATGCGATCGCAGTTCTTATTGAACTTAATCTAGCTACAGGAGAAAAATTTTCGTCAAAATCGATACCAGGTTTTTGTGTACAACCTTTTGCTACCAATCTCGCTTTAAATTTCTCGATTGACCCATCTGGCTTATATTTTGTTTTTAAAACCCACTTAGATCCTATAATTTTCTTATGTTTTGGCCTATCTACTATTTGCCATGCATTTTCTTGCATTAATGAATTAAATTCTATATTTATCGCATTTATCCATTCGTTTTTATACGGACTATTTAGAGCTTCAAATAATTCAGGACAAGAGTCAAAAGAATTATTTACTGCAGTTTGAGATTTTTCTTCTTTCGGAATAATAATTGTTTGATATTCCTTTCGAGGTCTCCCTTTTCTACCTGTTTTTATTTTTCTTGGCCTCCCGCGCGTTCTGAAAGAAGGGGGGTCGGAAATTTCATCAGATTGCGAATCAATTTCTCTTTCACTGTCGCCACTAGAATTGTCTGGTTCCGTTTTCATGACTGAAAATATTTCTGATTGTTGCGTAATTGTATTTGCGCTCGTATTTTCATTATTTTGAGAGAAAGGAAAAATTAATTTTATTTCGGTGTTACAGGAGGGATCATTTTCAAATTCGTTGATAAATCGAACATCACGGCTTATAACAATTTTTCTAGATTTCTTGTTCCAAAGCCTATATGCTTTTGATTCATTAGAATAACCTACAAAAATATGTTCTTCTGATCTAGGATCAAATTTTCCCTTATTTTGCCTTTTATTAAGTACGAAACATTTTTGCCCAAATATTTTGAAGTATGATAAAGTTGGCTTGATGCCAAAGGATACTTCATATGGAGTTTTATTTTCGCTTAAACGTCGTGTCGGGCAGCGATTGCGTATGTAAGCAGCACAATTTATAGCTTCGGCCCAAAAAGATTGTGGAAGATTACTTTGTAATAGTAAACACCTTGCCATTTCAGTTAACGTTCTATTCGATCTCTCAGGGGTGCCATTTTGCTGAGGGGTTAAAGGGGAAGAAAATTCTCATTTTACACCGCATTCTTCGATATATTTATCAAATTCTTCGCCGCAATATTCTAAGCCATTATCTGTACGAAGAAATTTTATTTTCTTTCCTAGTCGGTTTTCGACTGCTGCTTTGTATTTAACAAATGCATTCTTAACCTCATCCTTGGTTTTAAGAAAACTAACTTCAATATAACGTGATTTATCATCAATAAAAGTAACAAAATATCGCGATCCTCCATGGGAAGGGACTCTCATGGGCCCACATAAATCTGAATGGATACGAAATAATAAATCATTACTTTCAAAATTTGATTGTTTAGGAAAAGGGCGGACAGTTTGTTTACCTTGAATACAAACTTTACAATCTTTAAGAGACTCATCATCATTAAAATTTAAATTTCTAACCATATTATTAGATTTAAGTTTCTTTAAATCAGACTCATTTAAATGTCCTAACTTTAAATGCCATTTTACAAAATCACTTACCTGTGCTATAGCAGCTCTTTCGGGGATTGGATGTACATAATATAAATCACCTTGACGAACAGCTTGTACTAGTATAGAACCATTAGGCTCAATTATTTTAGCATATCGTTCTTTAAAAAGCACAGAACGATTATTAGCCGTTGCTTTTGACGTTGAAATCAAATTACATTTTAACTCAGGAACACACAGAACGTTCTTAAGTGTGAGATTAGTAGTCCCACTACCGTTAGGCACTGTAATAAGAACTGTTCCTATTCCTGTGATTTTTGCTGTTTTATCAACCGCAAGCTGTATTGTAGAATTATCACGAGGATGAAATTCTGTAAATAAATTTTTATCTTTGCACATATGAGATGTACAACCACTGTCTAAACACCATGCAGTAGATTCATGGTATACGTCGTTAAATGACATACTAACCGGTTCTTCATAACTAATCATTGAACCTTGATTTCCTTTATTTAGAGATGCAAGCTTTCTGTCAGCTATTTTCTTTCTACATTCGTTAGCTTTATGCCCGATTTTGGAGCAATAATTGCACTTGAAATTACGATAATTTCTCTCTGCAGGAAAATTTTTATTCGTATTAGTCTTCCATTTTTCATTTTTCTTCTGTTCTTGATTATTCCTCTTGTTTTCTATATAATAGGCATTTTGTGAATCATGAGTCGTTTTTCCTTTTCTAGCTTCCCATTCTTCTAGCATCTTAATTTTCAAAGAATCGGGTTTAGGTAATTCATCTCTCGATTCTATAGCGCATCTAAAATTTTCGAAATTCTCAGGAACACTGTAGAGTAGAAGAATTGATAACAAATCATCCGCAATTTCTATTTCCATTTCTTTTAATTTATCAACAATCTCAAAAAAGATATTTAAATGTTCAGACATCGTTTCACTGAAACTCATCTTTCGAAACAGAAGCTGTTTTAACAGCGTTGCTTTCTTTGCAGGGCCTCTTGATTCATAAACGTCTTTCAATTTATTCCATACAGAATTTGAAGTCGCACAATGCTTGATGTGGCACAATTCACTAGGATTTATGGCCAGAATTATATCAGCACGGGCTTTTTGATCAGCCTGGAGCCATTTCTTTTCATCAGCGCTACCTTCGGCCGGTTTCTCTTCTTTGCCGGTTACATAATCCCAATGATCATTTTTTATTAATACTGCTTCAATTTGAAGTTTCCAGCTATCAAAGTTATCTTTGCCGAGCTTTTCAATTGTCGTAACATGTGACATGATTAAATAAAATATCTCGCAGCCACAAATCAAAACAGTTAATCAGAACGTAGAAGAGTTCTTAATTTCGGTTTAGGCTTAAGACTTTATGATTCGAAAGTTCGAATTAAAAAATATTTCTGCTATTTATAGCGCAGTGAGTAGCGTCTCTGGTACCCATAACCTTTGTTGGTTTTGGGGGCACACAGAGTTAGCAGAATAGCTCGACATAAACATTTATTAACACTAACACGAAGACAAAAATATATACATAGCTTAAGTGCGACTAAGCACTGGCATGTTTTTAACAGAACTAAATAATCTCGCTCGCAGAGCGGATTTGTAGAAACGTCACTGTACGCGCATGCGCTGAAAGAAAAGGGTAAGATAAATGGACGTTGTATTCCAACATTATTAATTAATGATATACAGTCGAACTTCGTTATCCCGACACTCTAATAACCAGTGTCGTGATAAGCGGAATGTCGCGGTAACCGGAGTTGGAGAAAAATATGTTTATAAAAAGCTGTATTTTTAATTAATTTAAGACAATTTAAAATTCATAACTGTTCTAGCAGCTTTAAGCAATAAAACATTATTAAACAAAATAAACACAAAAAGGTCTGCTTATCCCTACATGTGCTTTCTACAATTCTTTTTTCAATATTATATAATGAATTGTAATCAATATTCTTTGTTTCAGAAATGGATCTCATTTATCTCAATGGGTAATTTAGACACTTTTGTGAAAGGTTTTGCTAAGACATTTCTTATTGCTTAATTTCCGTGCTTATAAGGTGGATTATGAAAAATGGACAATTTTTCTAAACCGTCGGGATATCCGGAGTTGAAAATTATTCAACGACATAAAATCCAGAGTTTATTTACATTAAATTCATATACAGAAAATCGGAACTTTGAAAAACTGATGTGATAACCAGAGTGACGTTATAACCAGAGGTCCGACTGCATTTTAATTTTGCTATTAGAAAACTATATTTTTTAAACTTTGTTTAATATTTAACAATAAATAGGCTACGGCAGAAGCAATTTAAATAAAAGCCATTAAATGTATTAAGTGTATTTTTAATAATTAAGAAAAGTTAAATCAAATTATTAAAAAAGATAAGAAGAGAGAAAATGAATGCTTTTAACAGTGAATTGTATGATAAAAAATAAATAAGCAACGTATTTTATACGTTTTTTTTTATTCGGATGTTCTCATGAATTTAAAAGTTTAATGCATTCTTATATTATTCTACTAATAAACAACCGCAATGTAATATATATGTAAACATGAGCAAATTTCATACAAAAAAATAGCTTCCAAAATACTTTAATGTTTATTCTTATACTGTCACGAATAAAAGAATACGTCTTCTCATATTCTTCCGCTAATAAACGACTTGGAAAATATTTTTACTAAGAAAATTTCAAGTAAAGACAAATTACCTTATAAATTACTTTATAAAAAATATTTATTTATTTTTACATTGTCATGAATAAAACAAGTTTACATACAGATAAATGTAAAATTTTATTATGACTGAAGTTAAAACTCAATTTCTTCTTTTTGATTCTCTTTAGGAAAAAATATTCAAATATTCGGCAATTCAAATTGGCTAAATGATGTTAAAATGTTAATTACTTTGTCTGAAAGCAACTAAGTAGGTCCCATGAACAAAAAACAAGGAAATAAATTGTCGATTTGTCAGGGAGTTTTGAAAATAGAAAAGTTTAAAGAAATTATCCTGGAAAATACAGACAATGATAAAGGCTGTAAATCTTTTATTTTTAAAATTTTAAGAGTAAGAAGCATTAAAAAAATTCCTACAATACTTTATTAATTAATGATCTATTTTATTTATGCAATTAGAAAACTGCATCCATTTTAATTTGTTTAACCTTGTTAATATTTCAATAATAAGTATAGAGTACGACACTAGCAATTTAAATAAAAGCTATCAAATATATCAACCGCATTTTTAATAATTAAAAAAAGCTTCGAGTTATTAAAGTATAATCTAGGAAAAGAGGCAACGAATCTGTGAACAAAGAATTATATGATAGAAATAATAAGCAATGTCTTTTAATAAATTTTCAACTATGTACTTAGAAAAATGCCTTTTGAAAAACTTTTTTTATTCGGATATTGTCTTAAATAAAACAGTTTAATATATTTTTATATTCTCCCGCTAACAAAGAAAAATCGAAATACAAACACACATATATGAGAAAATTTCATACAAAATAATGATAGTTTACAAAATACTTTCGCGTTTATTTATTTTTATACTGTGACAAATAAAAGAATACTAATTTGTCTTCTCACATTCTTCAGCTAATAAATAACTTGAAAATATTTTTATTAAAATAATTTCAAACAACAAAGACAAATAGCTTACAAAATGCTTTTTAAAATATTTATTTTTTCTTATATTGTCGCGAATAAAACAGTTTAATTTATTCTTATATTCTTCGAACTAACAAAGAAAAATCGAAATACACACAAACGTAAATCCGTGACAAAATTTCATACAAAATAATAATAGCTTACAAAATACTTTCGCGTTTATTTATTTTTATAATGTCACGAATCAAAGAATACGAATTTGTCTTCTCGTATCCCTCCACTAATAAGCAACTTGAAAATATTTTTAAAGAAAGTTTCAAACAAAGACAATTAGCTGACAAAATTATTTTAAAAATATTTATTTATTCTTATATTGCCGCGAATAAAACAGTTTAATGTATTCTTATATTCTTCCGCTAACAAACAACAATCGAAATACACACAAACAAAAATCCGTGAGAAAATTTCATACAAAATAATAATAGCTTACAAAATACTTTCGCATTTATTTATTTTTATACTGTCACGAATAAAAGAATACGAATATGTCTTCTCGTATTCTTCCGCTAATAATCAACTTGAAAATATTTTTTATTAAGAAAATTTCAAACAAAGACAATTAGCTGACAAAATTATTTTTTAAATATTTATTTATTCTTATAATTGATTTAATTATATATTCTTATCTTCTTTATGTCGCGAATAAAACAGTTTAATGTATTCTTATCTTCTTCCGATAACAAAGAAAAATCCAAATACAAGCACACATCCATAAGCAAATTTCATACAAAATAATAATAGCTTACAAAATACTTTCGTTTATTTATTTCTATACTGTCATGAATAAAAGAATTAGTCTTCTCATAGTCTTCCACTAATAAACAACTTGAAAATATTTTTACTAAGAAAATTTTAAACAAAGACAATTAGCTTAGAAAATTATTTTTTTAACATTTATTTATTCTTATGTTGTCTCGAATAAAACAGTTTCAGTTTGTATTCTTAAATTCTCAAGCTAACAAAGAATTGAAAGCATTTTTAATATGAGCACAATTTCAGAAAAAAAAAGTTAAATTGTGTCACATTTTTACATAACCTTTAAGAATACCGAAAGCAAAAGCTTGAATATTTGACACGTATATTGAATTCACAAACTGTTACAAAACTCTCATTCCTCTCCTTCACTCTATACAGGGTGTATCTAAACTCTTGGGCAAAACTTTAAGGGGTGATAGTACACATCAAGACAAACAATATTAAATAGGAAACTAAGGGTTCCAAACGTCTTCCGAAGGAGATAGGCGTCATTAAAGTTTAGGGTCCAAAATTTCAAATTATTATAAAAAAAACGGAAAATTGATCGATTCGGTTGAGGTTACCGTTATTTTTTGTATCTCATTAAATGCTTTCAAAATGCTTAGGCATAAGCTTAAATTTTGAGATCAAAATCTGAATTGTTGGGAGTGGTTAAGTAGCGCAAACTGAACTGTGTCCAGGAGTTGAAATTTGAACCACCCTCTTATAACAATTCAGATTTTGAGCTCAAAATTTAAGCTTAAGTCTAAGCTTTTGAAAGCATTTAATGAGATAAAAAAAAATAACGGTAAAAAATAGTTGTTCATTACTCCAAAGTCTAAAGCGACCCCTATCGGCATTTTCTGAACTTTGTCTTTAAAATTTATTTTCAAGAAAATACTGACATAAAGAATAGTTTTAGTGAAAACCGCAAACGAATCGACCAATTTTTCAGTTTCTTATAATCATTTAAAATTTTGGATCCTAAATTTTAATGGCGCCTATCTCCTTCGGAAGACGTTAGGAACCCTTAGTTTCCCATTTAATATTGTTTGTATTGATGTGTACCACCACCCCTTAAAGTTGTGTCCCAAGAGTTAAGGTATCTGACTACGTTGAAAATGCAATTTTCGACCAAAATTGTCAAATTTATTTTATTTTATTTTATTAAAGACCAACTTTTTACCTTTCCAAAACTGTATTTGTTTTTATTGTACGATAAATAGATACGGAGTTATAGCGGTTTTAAAATTACTCAACAGCTGTCACTCAAACCGGAAGTGCTGTTTAAAGGGCTTTAAAATTTAAAATTTTTAAATTGGTTTTAAAGGGTCGTATGTTTGGAGAAATTTCGCGATTTTGGATGCATTTGTTTAATAATAAGAAATGTAAATAATATGCTCCGTGAAATTTAGATATATATTACTGTAAATTCTTGTAGTAAAACATAAATCTAAACTTTAAATGCATTTTGAGGAAAATCTAATTTTTGGTGAAAATTCCATATACGCAAAACATGATTTCTCAAAAAGTTATTGGAATATCACTATGAAATTTAAAATCTATGTTATTTACACTATTGTGAAGGCAATGAACTAAAGATTTAAATTTAGAATAAATATTTTTTGTTTTATGGATGTTTTTGTGTAATGACATCGATGAATTTTATGAAAATTAACATGTAAACAGGTGCGATATGCTATAAGTTTTGAAATACTTAAAGAATCTCTTAGATTTTAGTTCATTGCCTTCACCAATGTCATAAATATGAAGTGTAAAAAGGAAATTAAGATACATACAATAGAATTTCCTTTAGAGCGTTTTGCGTTTCGGGCCAAATTTCACTAAATTTTACTATAAATTCCTCCATTTACCAAAATTTTATCAATTAATGAAATATTTTTTACTTTTTTCACATTTTCTAGTCCTAATCTTAGTAAAAATAAGTTTAAAAAATAATTAAATAGCTTTTTTGGAAAAAATTGCTCCGTACGTAGGCAGGCACCTAGATACATCCTGTATAAAGACGTCTTTTAAAAAGGATAAAAAATCTCCTTTGCATCAAAAGACTGAAAATACACTACTAGTCTATATAACTAAATGTAAAATTTTATTATGACTGAAGTCAAAACTCGCTTTCTTCTTTTGACTCCTTTAGAAAAAATATTGCAATTCAAATTGACTAAATGATATTAAAATGTTAATTACTTTGTCGCGCAGCAACTAAGTGGTTCTGATAATGAAAGTAGGGGAAAATGCGAGTTTGTCAAGGAACCATACATTTTGAGAATAGAAAAGTTTAAAGAAATTAGCCTGGAAAACGAAAAAGACAGACAAGGTTGTAAGTTTTTATGTTTAAAATTCTAATAAGGGATTCTAATCTAGGATTAAAAAAAAAAAAAAAATCATTCTGTGCTTTATTAGTTAGATCTATTTTAATTCTGCTATTAAAAAATACATTTATCTAATTTTGTTTTACTTTGTTTAATATTTAACAAAAAGCAGACTATGACAGTACCAATTTAAATAAAAGCCATTAAATATATCAACCGCATAATTGATAATTAAGATAAGCAAAATCGAGTTATTAAAAAAGACAGGAAGAGAGGAAATGAATGCCTTGAACAATGAATTGCATGATTAAAAAAATGATGCAATATATTTTTATACATTTTCAACTAAATGTGTACTGATTCCCTTTGAAAAACTTTTTTTATTCAAATATTGTCATAAATAAAGCAGTTCATTGCATTCTTATATTATCCCACAAACAAATAACATCTATATATACATGAGATAACGTCATACAAAATAATAATAGCTTTTTTTCGGTACTTTTCCAGTACAGGGGCCTTGGCGAAAGAAGGAAATTTGGAAATATATTTTCTGGCAACCTATTTACTGCTTTACATATGCAGGCTTTGTTTTTTCAATATTTATACAATTTATTTAATCTAAAGAATCAGTTTAATTAGTTTGATATGGAAACAGAAGTACATTGTATATAAAAAAACAACAATAATATATGTATAAATACGGATGATTGTATGAATAAAAAACAAGCATAAAATCTTATAAGGTTTGTTTTCATAGCTGTTTATATCATTTGGCATCAAACCTCACTTTCTGAACCTCGGATTGCGCCAAACTTTTAAAAAAAGCGCCAAGGCCCGTATTCTGGAAAAGCACCGTTTATTCTTATACTGCCACGAATAAAAGAATACCTTCTCATATTCTTCCACTAATAAACAACTTGAAAGCATTTTTATTATGAAAAATTCAAATAAAGACAAGTAGCTTACAAAATTCTTTTTAAAATGTTTTTTTTTTTTTTTTCTTATATTGTCGCGAATAAAACAGTTTTAGTTTGTCTTCTTACATTCTTAAGCTAACAAAGAATTGAATTTTTTTTTTTTTTTTTAATATGAGCACAATTTCAGATAAAAAGTAAAAGTGTGTCACATTTTTATATAGCCTTTAAGAATACCGAAAACAAAAGTTTGAGTGTTGACACGTTATATCGAATTCACAAACTGTTACAAAACTCTTTCCTCTTCTGCACTCTTTATAAAGATATGATTTCCTTTAAAACAATAAAAATCTCCTTTGCAGCTAAAGGCTGAAAATACACCACCAGTTTATATAAATGTAAAATTTTATTACGACTGAAGTCAAAACTCACTTTCTTCTTTTGGCTCCTTTTACAAAAAATAGAGCAATTCAAATTGGCTAAATGATGTTAAAATGTTAATTACTTAGTCTGGAATCAACTAAGTGGTTCTGACGAATAAAAGGATGGAAAAATGCGGTTTTGTCACGGAGTCATACATTTTTGAGAATAGAAAAGTTTAAGAAATTATACTGAAAAATGAAAAGTGCAGATACCCAAGAGCTTCGAAGACTTTTATGTTTAAAATTACGCGACGTATTTTTAAAGAAACGTCTCTGTTTTAGTTTCTCTGTTTAGTATTTCTCTTATCCGAAACTCTCGGTTAACCGAAATCCATTTTTAAAGCCCCCCCCTTTTTTTTAAACTATCACATTCCTTGTGTGCAAAATCCATTTTGAAAGACTTTTTTTTTTTTTAACTATCGCATTCATTGTGTGCAAGCGGTCCTTTCCGAACTACGAGTACATATAAATATTTTCAATCCCCTTTCTTAGAGTTCCTTTGAATTTAACTTGAGCTCCCGTAAGCTGCGAAGTGAAACGAAGAAAATGAACAAATTAGCAACTCTGAAGCTTTTGAATGTTTTGCAAAAGGCTTAGCATGGCTGGAGCAGCAGAAAGACTGCGTTACTGGTGAACTAATAATATTAAAAAACTCAGTGATAGAGCTTCAAAGCAAAGGCAGTCGAAACTGCGACAAACAAAACATTTTTTCAAACGCTTGTGATATATGTAAAAGATACTTAATTTCAAAATTAAAATTTAGGTAATTATTCTTGTTTCTATTTTGCTATTGCTTTATTTTTTATTAAGCACCTGTTACCATACTAAGAAATATTGCATATGTTTCACCTTAATCTTAAAATTGAAGCATTTTCGATTATCCGAAAATTTCCATTTTCCGAAAGATGGTCGGTCCTAATTACTTCGGATAACTGAGGTTCTGCTGTATTCTTATTAATTAAGGGGAGGCTAACGTTCATTGGCCCGAAAAAGTAAGTAAACTTCGAGATGGTCCAAAATTCGACCGACAAATTCAGAGGGGTGATAGTACATCAAGAGGATGAAAAATTACCATGGAACATGGGGTAGAAAACCACGTATTTAATCCCTTAGCCTCGGTTCAATAACCAATGAGATGTGTTTCGTTCGAGCGTCTCCATTAAACAATTAACACATAATCACGATTTCTGTGCTACGTACAATAGCGTAATATAGATATATATATATATATATATATAGATAGATAGATATAGATATAGATATATAGATAGATAGATAGATTCTTCTTTCTGTACCTACTTGCTTTAGACAGATTACCTTAACCCTTAAATGCCTGACTTTTTAAAAATCATTGTAATAATGTTTTCCGGCTTTAATTTTTTAAATAAATCATGGGAAAAATGCTTAAAAAAATCATATTTTGTTTTAAGTATAGTTTACGGCTAAAAAACAGTTTGTTACTAAACGGCAATACTGGTGTTTAATTGAAAAAATAATTTCCCTTGATAATATTCTATAATATTAAACACACAAGAATTTTAGGAACTATAATAAGAAATAAATTTTACTTGCTCACTGCAGGTCAAAATAGGGTATCTCGCAAGCTTCCAAACAAAACAAAAAGAACAAGTAGCAACATTTGAAAAAATAATTTTATCTTTATTCTTAAACAGCACAGGTGTTGCCATCTAAATGCTGAAAATCGATTTAATAATATTTTCAGAATGCATTTTATTGGCAACATTAGAAATTATAGCTTCAACATTATTCTAACAGTATTTTAGAGCCTAAATTGGGTATGTTGCCGAAAAGCAACACCAGTCATTTAAGGGTTAAATCTGATAAAATAAACTTCCTTGCAATGCACTACTAAAACTATAGTATCAGACTACATTTACACGAAATTTCTTAGTTATTGAAGTCAATTTTTTCTTCTTTCTTTTGATAAAAAATAGTGTAATTAAAATCTTAATTAGGAATTTTATCTCAAAGTGACTAAACGTTTCGCGAATAAGAAACACTTTTGTGGATAATTTTGTAAAAATTGTTTTGAAAAAGAAATAAGGAAATTACGATTCATATAAAAAAGCACAAATAAATGTACAAAAATTACATTTAGGTGCATACATATAATATAAAATTATTTAAAATAAATTAAAAATATCTTAAAATGCATTAGAATAAACCCAGAACGTTTTCAGCCATTACAAGGCCGTCATCAGTGGTTAAAAATGCTGTTATTATTTTTCTTTGCGCTTATTCGAAATCATTGTAATTTAAAGGTTGGACGCCAGATGAGAAAACCTTCTGGGTTTTTCAAAGGAATTTTAAGATATTTTTAATGTATTTTAAATAATTTTACATTATATTTATACAGATTAAGTAAAATAATGCTATAAAAAGTGATAAAATATCTTTATTAAGATTGATGATCGTTTCTTCGCACAAACGGCGACATTTTCAAAATCACTCACGATAGAAAATATTTTCCCATAATTTAAAAACAATAAACATAGTAAACAATGTCACGAGACATGATGCATAATGAAAAGCATTGCAAACATAAAATTAAATTAAAATTAAATTAGCTCACTGCGAGTGTGAATTAATTTTCATATAATTTAACAAAACAATAACACGGCAAAGAATGTCACGAGACAACACGCATAATGAAAAACATTGCAAAACAGAAAATAAAAATAAAATTATCTTGGCTATTTGCGAGCGTGGATTAATTTTTACTATTGTTACTATAATCACATAGCATCTCTTTCAAAATTTTAGGTAAATCAAGGGACACTAAATCATTGCAAATACTCTCGTTGCGTAAAAATATATCTATTGATTCTCGGATTATGGATGGTAAATAAAATCTTGATGTATAAATTAACTTGCTATTTTTAAAATCGATCTGTAAAGGTTCTTCGCTGCATAATCTGGCGAAATCTGTGGTTCTTCTGTTATATTTGATGTCTGCTGTATGTTCTTTGATTCTAGTTTTCAGTTTTCTACTTGTCATACCTATATATACCTTAAACTGTTTATAAGTGATTATTATACATGTTTTTATATATGTAGACAGTTGGAAGTAATTTTTGTACATTTATTCGTGCTTTTTTATGTGAAGTTAATCATTTAACTCAAGGTGAACTGATCACTAGAATTTTAACTTCCATTTATTTAACCCATGGTATCATTTATGATACCATCAGTGTTCCCCATACAGTGGATTTTTTTATTCACATATTCCGTATTTACACCAGAAATTTAAAACGGAAATTTTTGATTTACAGTAGAGCGCCGATTATCCGAACAAGTCGGGACAGACCCTAGTTCGGATAAGCAAAAGTTCGGATAAATGGACAGACAATTTAAGGGATGTTTCTGACTATACTAAAACCTTCAAACGTTATCTAAGTTTAGGACTGGCAGCGCCAGTTAGTGCTATCTTGTTTAACACTAGAACGGCGGGAAATTTTACTCAAGTTTTATAAAAATATTTCACATCAGAATTTTTATTTAAAACTATTTATCTTATTTATTTAAGTTATTTTCGTGCAGCATATACTAATCTTATATTATAAAAACATTTCTGGTTCGAATCGACATGTATTCATTTGTCAAGGGTCAAAATGACCCCTCGCCGCCGTTCTAGTGTTAAAAATTGTTTTTGTTTTTTAATATTTTTTTTTGTCTTTTTAATCTTTTTGTTTACATTTTTATCATTAAAAACACTTTTTTCTTCTCTATTTATCATTTTCTGAATTCCAGAGATTATAATTTAAGCAAAAAAGCTTTTGATTGTTGCTTGCTTCAATGGAGACATTCTTTCCAATGCTGCCCTATCTCAAATTCTTGTTAATTACGTTAGTTGAATAGGATCAGCGCTCTTCTGCCGTTCGAGCCATTTCATAGCTGTTTCCATACATTCAAAGGCTTCGTTATGTGATGGACCCGGGACATTTTCAGAGGATTCGTTTTCATTTTCTTCAATTTCTTTTTCATCTTGAATCTCATCAACAATATCATCATCACTTAAAATCTGATATCCAGGGTCACGTACGTCATTATTTAACCGCTCGTAAATTTCATTTTCTTCATAGCTTAGAATTCTTCCCATCTCCTTTATTGTCTTATAATCCTCATTTTCTGATCCACTATCGTTTTTTTCTTTATCTAAATTTTTATTCGATGCCAATAGATAACTGGGAGTTCGGTTAAAAATTTGTTGGGAGAAATAGGCTGTTCGAATAATTGGAAGTTCGGTTAATTAGAGTTCGGATAATCGGCGCTCTACTGTATTTAATAACAGACATTTCGTTATTAAAATAACTGAAATCTACTATTTAGATTTTCTGGTATGAATTCCATTTCTCTGAATTACGCAATTTCTGGAACGCATTCTAACCTGGGCGTTAAAGGGTTAATTTACACCTTTTAGCAATTAAAATTAGTGTATTATTACAATTTTATGTATATTTGTTATACATTAACTCAAAATATGACATAATACGCTAAATTACAGTAGATACCGGATGTCCCAAAAATGACTGATGGATTTTAAAATTCAATAACTTGCAAACGGTGACAGATATTAACTTCCATTTACAGTAGAACCTCTTTTATCCGAAACTCTTTAACCAAAACTCTCGATTAACCGAAATCCATTTTAAAGCTTTTTTTTTTTTTTTTTTTACTATCACATTCCTTGCGTGCAAAATCCATTTTGAAAGCCTTTTGTGTGTGTGTGCAAGCTCTCCTTTCTGAACTACGAGTACATATAAATACTTTCGATACCCTTTCTTAGAGGTCCATAGAATTTAACTTGAGCTCCTGTAAGCTGCGCAGTGGAACGGAGAAAAGGAACAAATCTGCAATTCCGAAGCTTTTGAATGTTTTGGCATGACTGGAGTAGCAGAAAGACTGTGACACTGGTGAACTTAGAATATTAAAAAACTCCGTGAGCTTTTTGAAGTCCACCGAAGTGGAGAATGCTTTGGGGCCTATAGCTACAATGGTTGTCGCCTCGAATGATCCTTATTATGCATAGAAACAACAACAAGTCACAACAATTTTTTTATTTTTCCATTACATACATTATAGAACTACAATGGGACATTCACAATTACATCCATGTCTTACCCAGTGATGAAGCTTCAAAGCAAAGGCAATCGAAACTGCGACAAACAAAACATTTTTTCAAACCCTTGTGATATATGTAAAAGGCACTTAATTTCGAAATTTAAATTCAGGTAATTTATTCTTGTTTCTATTTTGCTATTGCTTTATTTTTATTAAGCATTTGTTACCATAATACGAAATATTGCATATATTTCTCCTTAATCTTAAAATTAAAGCATTCTCGATTATCCGAAAATTTCGATTTTCCGAAAGAGGTTCGGTCCCAATTACTTCGGATAATCGAAGTTCTACTGTATTAAGGAAATTACGGTCATTGAAAAAGTTCGAAGTCCTTCATGCATATAATTTTTTTCGCATTTTTGAAGGAAATGTGCATACTTCTGCACTATTTTCAAAATTTTGCTCCACCTTTAACAATGATTTAACATGAAGTAAATTTAGTCAAGTGAAGTTAAAGTTAATCACTAAATATATTTTTTTATAGGGGAAGGTGGCCTTAAGTGATTCCCTTAAGGGTAAAACTTGTGTAAAATAACATAACTGTTTAAATGAAACTTTAGCCTTATGCTAATATGTTTTACACTATACTTTGCATTATAAACATGTTTTAATAATATTTTAAACCCAAATTGAGTAATGAAAAAAAAAAAAACAACAGATTTTTGAAAAAGTGTCCAAAGGATCATTTTACCCTCACCCAAGGGCAAAATGATCCTTCATTTAAAAATAACTGTAAATTGTTTTTTATCTGCAAAATAAAGGCTATAAAAGTCATTATGACAATATATAATGAAATAAAATAAGTTTTGAAATTTTATAGCATACATAATTTATTTTATATAAATTTTAAAATAAAAAAGTGTCACAAATAATTTTGAAAAAACAATAAAATGGAATATTTGAAAATTATGATCGGTAGGATAGCACGTGGACTCAAAGAGAAAGGTTTGAGGCAGTCACACATTTGGCTCCCATGATGGCTAGGACGCAGTACCGGATTTTCTTCAGCCAATGAAATGGTAGTAAAACGATCATGTTACCCGGCAACATGACCGTCTATTTTAGGTCATATAACTGGTTGACGCCGAGAAATATAACAAACTTAGCAAGTGTAATTCACATCTAAAAACATACTCTATTAAGTAAACTAAGTCATAGTTCTGTACATGAAAGACTGTATATCTAAATAAATATGAAAGTTAGAGCTTATCTTATAACAGATGTTATAAAAACCGCTTTTTCAAAGAATTCTTTTCAGAAATGTAATACTGCAAACGCTTGAATACCGCCATCGCTTCTTCTTCACTTGGCACAATTAGTATATGTGTTAACCTGTAGATAGCGCAACCTGACTGGAAGAAAACCTATGTGGATCGGTTTGCCACCTAGGATCATTTTAGGCCACCTTCTCCTATTTATAAAAATTCAGGAAATCTAAAGAATATTACTAAGAATATTTTGCGATTTATCACCTGCACACGGCAAATGTAAAAATGACTTAAGTACTATTTTAAAATGAAGTTCTAAAAATATTAAGGGGACAGTTCGCTTTCAACCGGTCAAAAATGCTAGAAACTGATTTAAATTCTATACTTTTCACAAACTAACTAATAAAACAAATTCGATGAAAATTTTTGGATTTATATGTACAGTATTACTTGTTTCAATAAACAAAACAGATCGATGAAAAATATTTAAATTAATTAGGAAAACTTAATTAAGTAACCCACTGTTTTTTTTCGTAATTACTATATATCACTGCGCGCATGATTTCTCAAAAACTGTTAAAGATAATGTTATGATGTAGTGTTAAAGATAACGTAATGTTAAAGTTAATAATATGTTATACGTCTGCATAAACTGAAGTAAAGTCTTAGAATTATTTTAAATAATAAAAATTTAATTTAAAAAAATACGCGAGAAATTTTATAGGTTTTCTTTTATTAAATTTTATTATTAATTATAAATGAAGATAAAAGGTTTAGTTCATTATGTTAAGCGAAGTGTTTTCTGTAAATTAAATCTATTTAAAGTTAATAAATTAAAATGAATATGAGATATCGTGCGCTCAGTAATACATAGTAAATACGAAAAAAAAGTAGGTTACTTAATTAAGTTTTCCTAATTGATTTAAATATTTTTCATCAATCTGTTTCATTTATTGTAACAAGCTATACTTAACAATCCAAAAAATTTCTTTGAATTTTCTGTATTAGTTTGTGAAAATGCATGGAAATTGAATCAGTTTTCTAGCGTTTTTGACCGGTTGAAGCAGTGGGGACTTTTTTAATTCAGATTATTTGATTGTCACCACTGTTTGAAATAGAAATATTCGGCCTATTAAAAAATAGATTAAAAATTCTGAAAAATATGTCGAATTATACTGCCTTAAAAAAGTGGTGACAGTCCGCAATCTGGGGAGATAAAAGCCCTTAATCTGGTAACACTGAAGGCGAACTGTCCCGTTAAAATGTTGTATAGTCATCAGAAACGTTCCTGCGCACATAATTCTTTACATTTCTAGCACATCAGGAAATAAGTGCAAAATCTATTACAGAATTCCATACCTACATACACGAACCAAGCTAAGTTAAGAGTACCTGTATACATTTGATACCGAAGTTGAATTTATAAACTGTTATAAAATATCATTTTTCTTCCACTAATTGCTATTTCTAGAATTTTCCAAAGACAACCACAGCAACAACAACAAAAAAAAGTTCTTTGCAATGAACATTAAAACTACAGTATCAAGTTCACAAAATTTTATAATTATGAAAGCCAAACATTTTTCTTTCTTTCCGCTTCTTCTAGAAAAATGTTAAAAGTTAAATTGGTTAAATGATATTAAAACGCTAATTACTTTGCCTCGTAGCGACTAAATGGTTAGGAAGAAAGAAAACAGTGAAAACTGCGCTTTTGTACGTAACCACACGCTCTTAACAATAGAAAAATTTAAAGACATTATTTCAGAACTGAAAATTAAAATTATAGTACATTGAGAAGTTGGAAAGCTTTTATGTTAAAAGTAAAGATACAAACTCTGGTAGAAAGTGCATCTATTTCAGTAATTTAGTAATTAGTGATCGATTTTGGCGTGGAATTAGCATAATACATCCATTTAAATTTGTTTCAAAGTTAACAATAATGAAATACTGGGAAATTAATGTAATCAGCGATTTAAATTAACAGTGATTAAAAACATCTCGTTTAAAAATTATGAAAAGCTAAGATATGCTATTAAAAAAGATACTAAAAGAGAAAATGAGTATTTATAATAAAGAAATAAAATTTCAAGTGTATGTTATTTCTTTCAATAAATATTTAGTTGAAAATTAGTTCAGAAAAGTACCTCTAAAAATATAAAATGTTAAATTTACACGATACTGATATTAATTTAGGTACACTTATATTATCACCATTATATATATATATATTAAATATAACATTAATTATACATATATTATACATAATGATATAATATATATAATTATATATAATCTATTATATATATTTATTTTTATATTACAGTAGAAACTCGATTATCCGAAGTAATTGAGACTGACAATCTTTCGGAAAATCTAAATTTTCGGATAATCGAGAACGCTTCAATTTTAAGATTAAGAGGAATATATGTAATATTTCTTATTATGGTAACAAGGGCTTCATAAAAATAAAGAAATAGCAAAATAAAAGCAAGAATAAATTACCTGAATATTAATTTTGAAATTGAATACCTTTTACATATATCACAAGGGTTTGAAAAAATGTTTTGTTTGTCGCAGTTTCGATTGCCTTTGCTTTGAAGCTCTATCACGGAGTTTAATATTACTAGTTCACCAGTATTACAGTCTTTCTGCTGCTCCAGCCATGCCAAACCTTTTTCAAACACTTAAAAGCAATTGCTAATTTGTTCGTGTTTTTTTTTCTGCTTCACTCCGCAGCTTATGGGAGCTCAAGTTAAATTCAAAGGAACTCTAAGAATGGGGATCGAAAATATTTATATGTACTCTTAGTTCGGAAAGGATCGCTTGCACATAAAGAATATGACGGTAGAAAAAAAAAAAAAAAAAAAAAAGCCTTCAAAATGGATTTTGCACACAAGAAATGTAATAGTTAAAAAAAAACCTTTAAAAATGGATTTAGGTTAACCGAGAGTTTCGGTTAAAAGAGGTTCGGATAAAAAAGGTTTTACTGCATCTCTAATAAAACAACGTATTGACTACATTCCCCAATGTCACACAACTTAAAAAAAAAAAAAAATGCGATTATATCATGTACAAAAATGCAATGATATCTAGATTAGAGGTCTGCACGGGCCGGAATTTCCAGGCCCGGGCCGAACGAAAACTAGCTTGGCCCGGCCCGGTGTAAAAATTGAAAGTTCGGCCCGAGCCCGGCCCGTTTGCATTTTTACAGTTCCCGGCCCGGCCCGTACAAAAATCAGTGAAAACAGGCCTGGCCCGACTCAATTTCTACAAAAAAAAATTCCGCTTTTTCTCGACATACAACTAAGATTCTTTTAATGAATACTACATACATATTTATGGGAACATTTTACAGTACGTTTTAGATTACTATGTGTTTGCAAAACAGAAAACACAAAATAGTAAACATTAACGATTACTTACAGTGTTTTAATCATCGTCTCTACTGACATTTCTAAATTCAAATAAGGATGCATTAAAAGATTGATGTAGTTCAGAATAAAGGATTAAAAACATTATAGCTTTTGAAGCTGTATAATAAAAAGGAGATTTGTGAAAATATTTCTCTCATTTTTAAGGCTTTTTTCAAATCCAAAGGAGCTACATTTCGATACATTTATGAATTCATTTCTTTTCGGAAACGCGTAAGATTGGCAGATATTCTTATTCAGAAACTATGTAAATGTCGATTTTCATAGATAAAAGCAATATATCTTTCTGAAAATACCGCCAAAATTGGCGTTTTGAATCGAATTTCAGGAAGCGATAGCACAGGAAAGGAAAAAAACGTAAAACCGGCTTCAGACATCTTGTAACCGTACGATGCCGATGTCTACGATGGACATGTTACATTTCAGTATTGATGTTGTTAAACTCGCATAGGCTCCGGACGCACATTTATACTTCTCGGGAAAATCATATTAATTGAAAATGGCTCGTATTTTATCTGCTTAGATTAAATTATTATATCGGCCGATAGGCCCAATTAATTTTTTTTATCGGCCTGGCCCGTTTGAAAATTTGCCTTCATTCCGCCGGGTGCGGGCCTCGGGCCAAGCCCGGGCCCGTGCAGACCTCTAATCTAGATTTATCACCTTTTATTTTGCAAAATACGTCAGTTAGGAAAACTTTTATTTCATACCATGTCTGATGCTTAAATAGAATTTAAGAATTATTATACTTTTCATTCTACTCTGACTTATTTGTTTTTGAAAGACATTATTACACGAAAAAACTTGGTGGCTAAAACTAAAAGTACACTATCAAGTTACAAGGTTGAAAATATTATAATTATTAAAGTGACAATTAATTACATTTCTTACTCTTGATAATTTTTTCAACAATCCCTGCAATTCAAATTGGTTAAATGATGTTGAAATATTAATTACTTTGTCTCGAAGCTTGTAATCGGTCACAAAGAAAGAAAACAAAGATAACTGCGGTGTTGCTATGAAAAGTTAGGCTTTTAACAATAGAAAAATTTAAAGACGTTATCCGGAAAATAAATGTGAAAATGATAATATTTAACAGGTTTGATGTTTTTATGTTTAAAAGCATAATAAACATTCCCGTGAAGAAAATGTCTCATTGCAGTAATTTAAAATTTAACGATCGTTTTCATTATACACTATAAAGTTACATGGTTGGAAATATTATAATTATTAAATTGACCAGTGACCCGGAGCCGAACAATTTTTGATGCTCCAGCTCCAGCTCCGCTCCTAGAGAAAATACCGTGGCTCCAGCTCCGGCTCCGGCTCCAACTCCGCGCTTTTAAGTTGCAGATTTTAATTTACACGTTTAATTTTTTGCTCACAAATACTTTCTATCTTCATTAAAGATCTGACAAAATGCATTTTTCTTCGCATCAAACTTGAAATGCTTGTTCAGAAAATATGACATCTTTTAGCTTTTGCTTTTAAAATAGAAAGTTTGGTAGAATTTTAAACACAAAAATCTTAAATTTCTTCTACACTTTTCAAACAGCCAAAATTGTACGACTACACATGTAAACAACAGGCGGCCATATTTGTTTTCAAATAGTGTTGTCACTTAGTTCAAGTAGAAAGTAGAAGTAAAGTAGTGTTGCCATTTTTTGAGAAGTTTTCCTTCCCTAATAATAATAATAATAAAAACCTAAAAAATGATATAATTAAAATACTGAATAATGATGTAATTAAAATATTTTAAGCTTAAAATATTTTAATTTAAACTTAAAATATTTTAATTTAAAAGACTGGAAAAAAAAAGATTTAAAAGAATATTAAAAACTAAAGGAGCCCTGGAGCTGGGGAAAATTTAGAGCTCCAGCTCCGACTCCAGCTCCAGGAAAAACACAGCTCTGGAGCGCTCCGGCTCCGGGCTGCAGCTCCAGCTCCGGGTCCCTGAAATTGACAATTACATTTCTTTCTCTTGATTCTTTTTTGTAAAATCCTCGCAATCCAAACTGGTTAAATGATGTTAAACTATTAATTACTTTGTCACGAAACTAGTAATTGGTCACAAAGAAAGCAAAGAAAAGTACGGTATTGCTGTGAAAACACAGGCTTTTAACAATAGAAAATTTTAAAGACGTTATCCAGAAAAGAAATGCGAAAATTATAATATTTTAACAGGTTTGATGTCTTTATGTTTAAAAGCATAAAAAACATTCGCGTGAAGAAAATGTCTCATTGCTGAAATTTAAAATTTAACGATCGTTTTCATACATTATACACTATAAAGTTACAGGTTGAAAATATTATAATTATTAAAGTGACAATTACATTTCTTTCTCTTCATTCTTTTTTGTAAAATCCTCGCAATCCAAATTGGTTAAATGATGTTAAACTATTAATTACTTTGTCTCAAAGATAGTAACTGGTCACAAAGAAAGAAAACAAAGAACAAAGAAAACTGCGGTATTGCTTATAACATACCGCACTATATTGCTATAACATACTGAAATATGAAAAATTATAATAATTTAAGAGGTTTGATGTCTTTTATGTTTAAAAGCATAATAAACATTCACATGAAGAAAGTGTCTCATTGCAATTGCAGTAATTTAAAATTTAAAGATCTTTTACATACACTACTATAAAGTTACATGCTGAAAATATTATAATTATTAAAGAGGCAATTACATTTCTTTCTCTTGATTCTTTTTTGGAAAATCACCGCAATTCAAATTGCTTAAATGATGTTAAAATATTAATTACTTTGTCTCAAAGCTAGTAATTGGTCACAAATAAAGAGAACAAAAAAAACGTTGGTTTTGTCATGAAAACATGGGCTTTTAACAATGAAAAAATTTAAAGACATTATACGAAAAAGAAAAGTGAAAATTATAATAATTTAATAAATTGATATCTTTAATGTTTATAAGAGTAATAAACATATTCATGAAGAAAATGTCTCATTTCAGTAACTTAAAATTTAATGATCGTTCAGTTTTGTAGTTAGTATAGCACATTCCTTTGAACTTCTTCCATATTCAATAATTAAACATGACTATCAACGAAGCCAGTGACTTAAAATAACAGTCATTAAACAATCTTTCCGTTGTTTAAAAATTTAAAGACTTAGTCGCACTGTTAAAGGAAACTTTAAAAGGGAAAGAAAAAAACATATCTTGCATAAAGAAATATCTGATGAAAGAGTGAATAATTTCCTTCAACTACCAAAGTATGGACTAAGAGGGATGTTTATAAATTTCAAAACAATAATAGTCTACCAACAGTTTTGATACCACATTTCGTCTAAAACATATAATTATTCTGTAGAAACAGTTAAATTTTATTGTTCAAATAATAGTAACAATATAATTTACTTATTTAAATGCTGAAAACTAATAAATGAATCTGCAAATTTGTAATTAAATATTAGAAACTTGAATGTAAAATAAGGGAGTATTCTCCCAGAGAACGTTCAAAAAAGATTGTTATTTTTATTATTTTTTTTTTCATTTTTTTTTTTTTTTTTTTTTTTATCCCTTAAAGTATCTAGAAAACATCTTTCAAACCGTTTTATATTCCATCCGATATTTATATTTTTTATCTGTGCACTTTTTCTCGCTTAAACTGTAGAGCTAATGACTTTCGTTTTTTGAAAACTAAGCTGCACTTTCTAATTGAAAAACAATCTGTTAATTTATTTTTTTAGTATACCATGGGGCTGAGCCTGTATTGCGGTCAAGAGAAACAATTCTTTGCAACCGTTCTTTTTTTTTTTTTTTTTTTTTTTTTTTTTTTACACTAATAACACTATTTTTAATGAAACGCAGTGGCATCAAAAGAAATTTTGTTTTTATAAATGCTTCTTTAAATCCAGAAAATATTTTTCTTTCGTGGTTTCTAAAGATAAAGAACGCTTTATCGTTTGTGTTTCGGAAGAAGTTATTGTACAGGGTGTCTCAAAAGTCTCTGACACATTTTAAAATTCAATATAAAATCAAGTAATTGTCGTACAGGAGTACAGTTTGGACTAAAATACTTCTCAGGACGAAAAGTTTTCTTCAAGTGGATGAAAATAATTAGCTCCCATACTTCGATCATAGATGGCACCACTTGTCTGTATGTTTGCTTTCAATCGTGCGGTTTTTTTTTTCTTTCTGATTTTCATATTAATTTTGGCGCTGTGGTACAGGAATGACGGTACACCAGGAATGGCGGTGTGCCACGGCATCAAAATTAATCTGAAAATCATACAAAAACGCACGTTTGAAAGCAAATATACAGACTGATCAAGTTGTAAAACTATGCTTAACAATGCAATTAAACGCAACTTAATATTAATTAAAAATATAGAAAACTATTTTGAATTCTGACATTTCTGTCTTCGTTTATTTACTTCAACAAACAAGAGAATAGTAGCTGTTAGATTTCCCGTAAACCTTAAATAAGTTCCAGCACAAAACAGAAAATCCATTGTCAAACTCATTTGCAACTGCTATCTCAGTATGACGTGATATTTTAATCTCTTCTCAAACTAAGCTAATAAATTCCGCAAATAAAACCGTGGAGACATTCCAAACTCGAATAAAGAATGCGAGAAACAAATCTTCCATTTCGCTTGCCAGACAACTTTGTGATCTGTGCTGTCATAAACCTTTGCGATACCTGACAAATTAAAAGATTTGAAAAGAGGTTCTTTGATTTGAATTTATTTTAATATTTGAGCGAAATATTTTCGTGGCATTATCTACACTCTATCCAGCCACACTTAAAATAGTAACCGCATAAGGCTCGCAGATCTTTTACCGGGTGTCCTAAAAAGGACTGACTGATTTTAAAATTCAATAACTTGCAAACGGTGACAGATATTTAAGAAATTCTTGCAGGAGGGTTATGCATAAGGTCAAAAGTTTTTTTACAGTGATTTTCGATTTTAGTTCGAATTATAAACAATAGATGGTACTATAAGAAATAGACGCTAAATTCAGGCTGGATTTTTGGTACTTCGGGACCCACTCAATACATTTTAATCTCCTTTTTGCGCATGGAAGAAGAGAAAGGCCAAAAAATCGAGCCTGTATTTAGCGCCTATTGCTAACAGTGCCATCTATTGTTTATAATTCGAACTAAAATCGAAAATCACTGTAAAAAAAAACTTTTGACCTTATGCATAACCCTCCTGCAAGAATTTTTTAAATATCTGTCATCGTTTGCAAGTTATTGAATTTTAAAATCAGTCTGTCCTTTTTAGGACACCCGGTATATGCGGCCCAACGTAATCATTAATCCATAATTATAATGCCGTATATTCCCGCGGCCGCCATCTTGGATGTTTTGAGATTTCTTAGCGATTTTTTGTTGGCGATGTTTTACATTTTATTTTCGCTAAGCCTAACATGCGCATATAACGCTGCTTGGCGACATTTACTACTTGGCGGAAAAGGGGTTTTCACGCCAAGAAAAAATCCAAGATGGCGGCCGCAGGAATATATGACATCTGTTCCAAATTTTGAGATGCTCAAGAATCACACCCACGGTTGGGCATTTTGCAGGCAAAATGGTATTTCTGGAGGGGAAGGGGGGGGGGGGCTAGTAAAAACTAACAAAAATAGTACAGAAAGGGGAAAAAATGGTTTGATTAAAAATGTATACAACAAACAATATAGTTTTTTTCGTAATTAAATGTGTCTTAAATCAGAATATTAATTTGGTATTTCATTGATATTAATTTAATTAATTGAAACACTTTAAAATAATTTTAATTGGTGATAACATTTCAAATGCAAGTAAAATCATTTACCGTGCCAATAAATTTATGACTTTGATGGAGATAACATGTGTTTCTCTTCATTACTAACTTTTAATATAGTAATGTCGTCTAAACTCTATTAAAAAAAAACCTGTAATTTTACAGATGTAAAGTCACAGAAACCTGTATGCTTACAAAAAAATTTATCTATACACTGTACAAAAAAGATGTAAATCTACAAAACTATAGTTTTTGTAAAGCTACAGAAATCTGTAGCTTTAAAAAAGAATCTACTAAAATTACAGTAATCTTATTAAAATTTTATCTGTAACCAGGGTTGCAGTTACATAAAAAAAAAACCCACAAAAATTCTATTTTAATTCAAAAATTTTGACTTTTCAATTTGTTTTTTTAAATCATGATTCTTTACACCCTAGTATACGCGGCACACGCGGTAACTAAACGCATTTAACACAATTTGATTTTTATTTATTTATTTATTATTGTTTTAAATTATAGAAAGAAATAACATGTCCGAAAGTATTAGAAATAAAATGCATCGCACTGGAATAAAACGTTACTTTTAGCTTTAGCCACCTGCCCACTCGTGAATGGTGAGAGGCACGTTTTGAAAAAAATCAATATACGTCATACAGTTATGAATGTAACAAAAATGTCGGAAAAAAAAACCAATATTGCTTTATTTGAGAAACAGAGGGTATACGGAGCTCCTCAAAAAAATCCAGAGGGTATACAGCGTATACCCCCCGTATACCCTCCACTACGCCCTGTTGATAATATAATATAATAAAAAAACCAATTTTGATTCTGAGAATTGCAACTATTTTGCCAATATTCAACTGTTTGACTTTTCTGATTCAGATTAGTACAGATAGATGAAACTTCTTTGGATAAAAGTAATGTTGCTTTCATAAAACATTACCAAATTTAAAGCTTTAATGTTATTTTCATACACTTAACATCCCAAAAAATGTATATATAAAGTTATCTTTATCCATTTTGGATAATATAATATAAAAAAAAAATATATATTAATTCTGAGAATTGCAACTATTTTGCTAATATTCAACTGCTTGACTTTGCTGATTCATATTAGTATTTGATAGATGAAACTTCTTTGGATAAAAGTAATGTTGCTTTCGTAAAACATTACCAAATTTAAAGTTTTAACGTTATTTTCATACACTTAACATCCCAAAAAATGTATATATAAAGTTATCATCTTTATCCATTTTGGATAATATAATATAAAAAAAAAACAATATTAATTCTGAGAATTGCAACTATTTTGCTAATATTCAACTGCTTGACTTTGCTGATTCATATTAGTATTTGATAGATGAAACTTCTTTGGATAAAAGTAATGTTGCTTTCGTAAAACATTACCAAATTTAAAAAGCTTTAACGTTCTAACACCCCCAAAATGTAAATATAGAGTAGCTATCTTTATCAATTTTAGATATATATAACATAATATAATTTAAAAAAAAAAGCAGTATTGATTCTGAGAATTGCAACTATTTAGCCAATATTCAACTGTTTGGCTTTTCTGATTCATATTAGTACAGATAGATGAAACTTCTTTGCGAAAGAGTAATGTTGCATTCATAAAACATTACCAAATTTAAAGCTTTAACGTTCTAGCATCCCAAAAATCTAAATAGCTATCTTTATCAATTTTGGATAATATAATATATTAAATATCGATTCTCCACAATACGCATTCCACAAAATTGTGAATTTTTTACATTTCACTTTTGCTGTGAAGTGTTCATGTTTTAACTAGTGTGCTCAAAGCTGGGAAAATCATAAGTTAAATACATCCTCCCCACCTCACACACATTTTAAATTTCGCCATCCATTACGCTCGAAAATCTCTACTTGTCAAAAATTTTTCCTTTCCTGATAAATTAAAAGCCATGAATACAAAATTCTTCCCCATCTCCCCATTTGGAAATCCATTTACTTTCTGCACTTATGGAGGAATGCGCATTGAATACATTTCAGTAGGTTTCGTTGCAATGAATGGAATGGACTTTTAAATGCAAAATTTGTCAATTAAGAGGGTGGTCGAATTTCGCGTGATAAAATCGGTGTGAGAAATGAAATATCCTCCCCCTACATGATAAATTAAATGAGGGGTAGCGATGAAAGAATGAAGAAAAACAGCTTAAAAGGAATTTAACTTAAGACTCTGTGAATTACTTTTATTGAATTTAAATGTATGTTTCTTCGAGAATTATGCAGCGTGTTTTTTGCAGAGACGGCTTTGGAGTGGAGGCGGGAAATTTTGGGCTACTGCCTGTGCACTAAAATCTAAGGCGCAGAAAATACGTAAAATAACGATGAAAGCTT
Organism: Maratus speciosus; assembly: GCA_963932465.1. Lineage (NCBI taxonomy): Eukaryota > Metazoa > Arthropoda > Arachnida > Araneae > Salticidae > Maratus > Maratus speciosus. Next base: position 558,921,126 of record OZ010792.1, read on the forward strand.
ATTAAGGAAAAGGGACACAGATTTCTCATACACATCAGGGTGCTTATTTTGCGCCAAAATGGTGATTTTTATGGCTGGGCAACCCGGCGATTCTGGCAAGATTTGGCTTTGTATGGCATAGAGCAGATTGCGTGTGTTCTACAGCTCATAATCAAAATATTAGAATAATTACTTTTCTTTTACAAATTGAAAACATCGTTCGATAATTTAGTGTCTTTTACAGGCAAATATGGAAACGATATTTTTATTAAGAACTTAATGTTGATTAAACTTATTTATCTTAAAATTAATATCATTTTTGAAAATATTAATTGAAAAAAATTATTTTGAAAAGTAAAAATGTTAGAATATTTATTCAAGTTGTTCAAAATATTAGAATATTTCACATTAACTCTCATTTAATTATCACCAAATCATAACTGGTGGCATCATTGATTAAATTCAGACGATTTTATTTAAAATCAGTATTCTTTTTTCAGTTTGTTTGCTTTTTCGTCTTAAAATGGGTCGTGTGAGTGACATTCCTGAATCTATTAAACTTCGTATGCTTGATTTGTATCGGCACGGTAAAAATCAACGTTATATAGCGAATTATTTATATTGTTCGCAATCAAGGGTTAGTAAAATACTAACATAATATTCAAAAAATGGAAATTTTCAAAAGAATCGCCGAAATGGCGGCCGAAAGCCAAAAGCATCTGCTAGAGATGACAGGAAACTGAATCGTATAGTTAAGAAAATCTGTTTTAAAAGTGTGCGATTCTTGCACCGAAAATGGAAAAAACAAGGAGTTGAAGTTTCTACATCGACAACATTAAGACGTCTCCATAAATTTAAATTTGAATCTCGTGTACTGAAAACAAAACCTCTCATGACTGCAAAACAAAAGCGTATAATATTGATTTGGTGTAAATCAAGACGTTTATGGAGCGAAGAAGATTGGAAAAATATATTATTTAGTGATGAAAGTATGCTTTGTGTTTTATATGGTAATCAAGGTATTCGAATTTCGAGAATGAAGCAAGAAGCATTTGATGAAGAACACCTTAAGGCTGTTCTTAACTGCTCTGCTGAACAAGTGGAAAACGTTTTGACACATCTACGAATTCATTTTTTAACGGAAAGGTATAAAATTGGAAAGCCTGGCCATGGAAGCGATTTGGAATTAACTGCTTTTTCCATTTTTTGATCAATCCTATTGAGTTATAAGGAATTTTGATCACGTGACAAACCCGTTTTTCGCCCGCTCTTGAGTCTCTTTCTTACTTCGCGTGGAAATTCCGTTCAAAGCGCCCACTTTGACATTATTTTCTGAAAAATCTATTGTGGTTGCAAAAAAAAAAAAAAAAAAAAAAAAAAAAAAAAAAAAGGAAAAAAAAAAACAGCTCAATTACATAGATTCTGAACAATAACACCAGCTAGTTTCATGCATTTTCGAACAAAAATAAATTAAAACTTATGTCAGAAAGTTACACTTTTGGATTTGAGAACACCCTTAAACGTTCCGTAAAATTTGCTGCTAGTGTCATGGTTTGGGGTTGCATGAGTGCAGAATGACCTGGAAAGTTATGTATCGTCTACGAAAAGATTAACTCTGAGATATATCAAGAAATTTTGGAATATTACATGATTCCATCGTCAGAAGATTTATTTGAAGATGATTGCATTTTTCAACAAAATTTAGCATCACCGCATACCACGGTGTCAACTAAGAATTGGTTCCGCCAACGCAACATTAAGGTACTTCCTTGGCCACCAATCTCACCAGACCTTAATCCCATCGAAAACGTGTGGTGTATAATGAAGAAAAAACACCAAGAAAATCCTCTTTCAATTAAAACTGAGTTAGTGGCACGTATAAAATATATTTGGGCTAATATTGATAGAAATGTTTGTAAACGCCTTGTATATAGTATGCAATATCGATTGTACACTGTTATGAAAGCTAAAGGGGATGCTACAAAATATTAACTACCATTTACTTCATATTCGTAAGGTAATATTGTTGCGTAAAATAAAATATTCTAATATTTTGAACCAATCTAAATTTTATTCTAATATTTTTATGTGTTTCAGAAAGCTGTATACCTAATTTATTGTATTGTACTTTATATTTTGCAAATGTTAAAATCTTATCTAAACATTCCAGATTTAATTTATAAGAAATTTAATTGCATTTACTTAGTATCAAAAATAAATAAATGAAAAATAATTTTTTCTTATTACTTTTTTTCAATTATTCTAATATTCTGAATATGAGCTGTACATTAAATTAAACACTGCGTGTTTTATAATATAATAATTTGTGTGTGTTTATAATGAACATCGTGTGTATTTTATAATAAAATTGTGTTTTTTATATGAAATAACAATTTCATAATAAATAAAACTGACATGCTACTTTTGAAAGCTAGGCCTGACAGTTTTCTCGTCAAAATGGCGCAATAAAATCTCGCCAACCCCGGTGCGTCTGATTCATCTGTATCGGAAAAGGACTGTTTAGTGTTTACAAACATACACTTCCGTCGACCAATCTACCCGACTACATTTTTGCCTTAGTATTGCGGAATCGTTTTGGCGGCGTAGGGCAATTGTAATGCAGACGAGTTATTCCTCGAACAATCAGATCGTAGATGAGTTATTGGCAGACTAATCAGATGACCAGAGTTTTTATTAACAATCTGAAGGCAAAAGAACGGCAAGTGTTGACGCCATTTTGCCAGACATGAGGTTAGCTACCATTTCCTTATACTTATAGATAATTTTCTCAGCAGCGTTCCAAAATCTCGCATTGAGAGCCATGGTTACTAAAGACTCCTCCGGATTTGTTGTATTGTGAGCATAATATTATTAATTATTGCACATAATCTTAATAACTCGTGCAAATTTTACCCTCGCGGTTTTTTTTTTTTTCATGTTCCTTGCATTTTAAGATTACTTAGTAGAAAGAAAACCTATATAATGATCATTCATGAATAATATGCGATAATTTTAACTGATAACAATTTCATTTATTCAGAAAAAAGTAAAATTCTAGTAAAGGCAAAAAATCTGTAACGCAATGTTATTTAATGTTAACGAAAACACATCAATCTAATGACAGTCATTTGATCTTTGGCTTATTATAGTAAAAATTCGTTTATTTTAAAGCAAAAATTGTCCGTTGAGATGTGGTAGAATTTTACACGGTAAAATCGGTGTAAGAAATTAAATATTTCACTGACCTACATAATAAATTAAATAAGGGTGAACTTTATTCAATTAATGATAAATGAATAAAGTAAAACAACTTGAAAGCTATTTAATATTTCGTAAATAATTTTCATTGAATTTAAGGTCTGGTAAGCAAAAAAATGTAAGTTTCTTCGAGAGGAATGAATAAATTCAGTGTGTTTTTGTGTAATAAATTAAAACCAATAATTTTATTGGGTATTTGAGTTTTTCTCACACTTTTTACATCTTAGAGATATTTAGTAGAAAAAAAAATTGTGTAACTGTCTCTTGAAAAAGATAAGATATGAAACATATCATATTTTTAATGAGATAATTACAACTATTTAAAAAAAGTAAACAAATCTTGTCTCTTTTTAACTAGTTTAATCTTTCTTTCATTTTTATTTAACCCTTATCGGACGATAGTTTTTTATACATTATTTTATTTTCATATTCTACTCGCACCACTATATTTTAGAAATAAATTTTGTAGTAGATTTCTGTTGCGAATGTTGTCAAAGTACAAGTAAAAGTGTTTCTTAAAAGAAAAAGTGGTGTAAATCGAATACAATTCGTGTAAGAGTTACTGGTCTCGATTTCACGTAGGAACTGAAATAGGACTGATAAGAGTTAATTAACCCTTTAATTTTCGCACCTGTGATTTTCGCTGGCAGAGTCGGCTACTTTTTTTATTCAGAATGTTTGATTCCCACCAGCTTTTTTAAACAGTGCAATTCAGGGGTGTGGTGGAGGGTATACGTCGTATACCTTCTGGATTTTTTAAGAAGCTCTGTATACCCTCTGTTTCTCAAATAATGCTATAGCGTATACCCTAGGTATGACGTTCATGACTTTAGCGTATACCCTGTGCCTCTAGCGTATACCCTCTGTTTTTTTTACAACTACATCACTGGGTGCAATTGGTTTTATTATCGCATCATTTTATCTGCCATTAAGGGTGTTCTCAAATCCAAAAGGGCAATTTTCTGATATAAATTTTAATTTATTTTTATTAGGAAATGCATGAAACTAGATGGTGTTGTTGTTCAGAAACTATGTAATTGAACTGTTTTTCCATTTTTTTTTTTGCAAACTCAATAGATCTTTCAGAAAATAATGTCAAAGTGGGCGTTTTGAACCGAATTTCCGCGCGAAGGAAGAAAGAAACTCAAGAGCGGGCGAAAAACGTGTTTGTCACGTGATCAAAATTCCTTATAACTCAGTAGGTAATTGATGGATCAAAAAATGAAAAAAAAAAAACAGTTCAATTCCAAATCGCCTCCATGGTCAGGCTTTCCAATTTTATATCTTTCCGTTAAAAAATGAATTTGTAGACGTGTCAAAACGTTTTGCGCTTATTGAGCAGTTAAGAATAGCGTTAAATAAGATGAATATTTCTACTTCAAAAAAGTGGTGGCAATCAAACAATCTGAATTTTTTTTAAAAAGTAGTCCACCCTTATCGGGCGCGGAGCTTAAGGATTTAAGAACGCCATCTACAGCGTTATTTTCTCATTTCGTATCATAGGTTCATTTTTGTACATTATAACTTGAACAGAAATTATGAAATTGCTTATTTCTCTCCAATTTAGTATTGATGTAGACATAAAACAATATAACTTACATGTATTCGTATTCGCTTAACAAGAACTTTCATTTAATATTAATCTTTACCGTTTATTATCTTCTACATCTACATCTACAGTATTAAAATATAAGGATTTCCAATAAAAATCAATTTTGCAAATGGTTGTCCATTCCCCAAGGAAAAAAAAAGTAGTTCGAATGCACGATAGACTGTTAGCCGTAAGGGATAAAGTAAAATTTCTTGTTCGTCTTAATTATTTCCCTGGCCACACCTGCTACTTAGGATCAAGTATCGATTTTAATAGATTCGGATAAGAACTTTTAACTCCCTTTTTCTTTCACTGCTTCATAGAGTCATTATTATTTTTCTTATCGTTAGTAGATAATCATTCATGAAATCTGAGACATTATACTAATAAAATGATGAAAAATACATGATATATGTATTTCTTTTTATGTATCAAGAATAATTTTATACGGTTAGATTCGTTTACGTAAAAATACCTAAAATCAAGGGATTTATTTTATACATAAGTAAATTTTATCAGAGCACATATTTAAGTCCGTAAATTTAATCTTGATTCAATTTTGATTTTTATGCTTCTAAAGTATTAGAAAAATGCAATAGTTAAAAATGGTAACCCAGTTCAATTTAAAAAGATTTGTCATAGCACAATAAAATGCTAAGATTATAGGCAAAGCGTAAACAGGAAATGTACCATTAGCGTTCGTTATCCAATTAATATTATATTTAAATATTACATGTAAAAGCTGAAAATTACTTTTATAATTTTAACTCGGGATACACCGAATAGTGATTTTGGCCGAATACCGAAACAGGTAAACTGAATACCGAATATTTAGCTAGCCGGATAGTGAGTAACAAGCCGAATACCGAATATTCGGCTTGCCGAATATTTTAAAATTACAGATTTTGAAAGCATTAAAAAGTTAAATTTTAAAACAAGTTTAAATAATATTTAACATACATACTTCCATAAAACAAGATCTTTTTACAAGTAAATTTTACACACACACAAAAAAAAAAAAAAAAAACTCTGCTTTTAATTGTTAGGATAAAGCTTCTTTAATTGATAAAATTTTTAATTTCATGGATTCCTATTCCTCTCTGAATTAAAACAAATGAATAAAATTTTCTTAGTATATTCTGAAACAAATATTTTAAAATACAGTCATAAACTGTTTATTTGTCAGGAACGGACTAAAATTATTTACGTTATTATTGGTCAATTTTCCAATATTATACCTTTATATTGGATATACCTTTATACCTTTCAAATAGCAAATAAAGAATGTAAAAGATTCTCTTTTATTTAATATAAAATTCTATTTCCAATTATTTTAAATATTTTTATTAAGCATTCGGCCTGGGTCTGGCCGAATATTTCAATGTTCGGCCAAACCGAATAATTTGATATTCGGCCTAACCGAATATTCGGTAGTATGGCCGAATACCGAATAAATACCGACTACTCAGTGCATACCTAATTTTAACCCTTAACTGGCGTTGTGAAAATACTGTGCATAACTGACATCATAATGCCATTTCGCCCTCAATTAATATTATAACTCAAAAAAATTAAATTAACATAAAATAAAATTTTTATAAAAACGATAGTATTTTTATATGACTGTATTTGCCAGTGGAAAAAATACGTAAATATATCATTTATATACTTACTAATTTTTATTTGAATCTCACTTATTGACAGAGATGTAGTGGAGGGTATACGGGGGTATACGCCGTATACCCTCTGGATTTTTTTAAGAAACTGCGTATACCCTCAGTTTATCAAGAAAGCTATAGTATATATACACTAGGGTACACCCTCTCCCTTGAGCGTATATCCTCTGCTTAGAACGTATACCCTCTTTTTTTTTTGTTGTTTCTTTTTCTTTTCGACTACACCACCGCTTATTGATGAAAAAATTACAAGAGTAGAAGAATATGCATGGCGTAAATGGCGACACAATATCAGTTACGAATTAAAATAAAAAGAATAAATTCTTGATTTTTTTTTTTTTTAAATATTATTTAAACACTGACAGAGTGTAACTTGGGTACAGATGCCACAAACGCGCCGGGGTTTCTTTTTCGTGCCAAAATGACGATTTTTGCTTCGTATGGCAACCTGGTGTTTTATAATGAAATGTTTGTGTTGTATAATAAAACTGAATGTATGTGTAAATAAATAAAATAAAATAATTAATAAATAAATTTAAATCTTACAAAATTACATGTGTTCTTTTATACATAATTTCATAATAAAATAAATCTAACTTGCTATTTTGTCGTCTATTTTCGTTAACAGGTATTCGAAAACGGGTTTTTTTTTCGAGAGAATACCGCCATAAAATAAATGGCATCAATCTCGGTGCGTCTGCGACATCTGATCGGTAGCTTGTATAAACAGAATAATTTTTAGCATTTCTCAAAAGAGTCTGTGGAAAATTATTTATGTGAGTTAACCCATTAACAGCCAAAACTACAAGATTGAAATTTTCAACTTTTTAGCTGAACGTTGTTTGCCACCACAAACTCTGAAAGATAATTTTCGCTTTATATGATCTTAAAATTTTATGTCTTTAAGTAAGGCCAATTTTTTAATTCAAAAATAGTGGTGGGTTGCAAATAACTTAAATATGTGCATTTATTTTGACCGTTGCGTGAACGCAACACAAGCGGTTAATGGGTTAAAACAGACATATTTTATCAATAAAATACATACACACAGGAATGCATCACAAATACAGTGTAGATGAAAATTTCGTCCAAGTTCTATTTCCAAATATCAGGCAGAATTCTTCCCAATTCCCCCCTTTTCCTGTAACACAAACCACAACACAAAGAGTGCATGGGACAGACAGAAATGACAAGTTTTATTCAGCTTCCAATAACTCAGTTTGATTCAAAACTCAAACAAACACTGCGAAATGCAAACGCCTACAAATTTACCTACACCCCGGCATCGTCCTTTATCTTTCCCATTTCCAATTTCTGTCAAAATTCTTCCCTTTTTGACAAATTAAAAGCTATGAATAAAGATTCCCCTCTCATCTGCCTATACCACCAAAATCCATTTAAGTATATTGCCCTTCATAAGGGGGAAGTGCATTTAGCGAATCCGTGCATTGAATACAAAGTCAAATTTAAGTGTTCAAAATTTGTGATTTAAAAGGTTGTCGGATCAATTGTAGGCGATGAAGGGAAAATGGTAAGGGATTTTTATTAGGGAAGAATAAGTTAATAATGATAAATTGCCAAACGGCAGAAAAGAAGTTTTTAAGTGAATTTTATTCATATTTATAGCCAGGGTTCTCGCTGGCTTTTGACTAACATTAGCGATTTGGCGAATAAGAAATAAAAAACAGTAGCCAAATGAAAAGAAATGTTCGCAAAATAGATTCAGCGTGAAACAATGAAAAATCTATATTTAACCCCTTATTGTATTTCTTTTTTTTTCAATATGTTCTAAAAAAACCGAATTTTTTTGTAACTGCTTATAAAACAGAAATTCGACTATTCGCTACAGAGACTATTAAAAATAAGAACATTCTAAATGTCTCCTAAATGTGTAAATGTTCCAGACATTCTTTTAGCAGTCCATATGAAAATTAAAAACAGCTATCTTTGATTAACCATTATGAAAATATACACTAAATATTGCTATGAGATTTCAACTCTTAACCAATAGAAATAATTTGACCTGCCAATGATACTTTGCAGCAGGTTTGCCAGTTCGGCCTCCATTTTTAATCAGAAAATCCGAATTCGCACCAGAAATTAAAAATATCATTTTTTGGTTTATTTAATGACAGAAATTTTGGGATTTCATAAAGTAAAGATTCCTCTGTCAACATTTCCGGTATGAATTTGAAATTTCGAAATAAAAATGGAGGCCAAACTGGCAATCCTGCTTTGCAGTATGGTAAATGGCTAATTTCAATACCGCATTCCAGCAAAATTTTTCTCTATTTGGTATTTGATGCGAGTAATTTTGTTTGTGCATTTACCGGTGCATAGATAGTGATTAACTGACAATGGCGAAATACCTATCGCATAATCCCTTCTGTGTCTTTAGCTGTTGCTAAACTGAATTGATGTTGAGAGTATGTCTATAAATAGAGCAATGTAAATGGCACGGTGCGATTGGACATGCTAAGCGACAGCAATCACGCGAATAAGAATCTCGACTGCATTGGCTCCACACACAGACACACACAAAAAGAGCAGAAATTGAACACTCGCAATTTGGCGAATTTCATTGTTCGTTTACTCGCCAAACGAAGAATTTAGTCGCGATTTGTCGCAATGGCGTGCGGCAGCGAGAACCCTGTTTATAGCCCATTAGTAAAACGATGTGAAAAATAAGAAATTGACAGTGCGTTTCTGCAACGGAAATCTATACCTAAATATCCAGTTAAAAAGTAAGGACAGTTTGAAGCCTAAATTCGGTAATCTTCCTATTTTCGGCCGAAGACGAAAACGAAAATGTCCATTTTTTTAAATTAATACATACATAAATATACATAATTATTAATTAATTATACGTGTTTATTAAACGTGCATAATTCTTTTTTTCTGTATCTGGCTCGTAAATGGGTGCATTTAACTAATTTTAGGGTGCTGAATTCAGTGGAATAATCAGATTCTCTCAACCACATCCCATTTTTATTAGATACAGGCGGGGCTGTGGGGTCGGTGGAAAAAAATGGACGACTCCGACTCCGGAAATTTCAACAGGTCCGACTACGACTCCGACTCTTTCGCTCAAAAATGAGCCTGACTCAGTCTCCTACTCCGCAGCCTTGGATAAAAGGCAGTTGCGTAAAGGCAACAGTAAAACATCTGACAAAATTTGACCGTTTGAAATACAAATAAAACATAATATTAAGCGATGTTTAGGTGAAATTTATATGTATATTTAAAAACGCTACATTAGTTGTAAAGGAATAGTTGTACATTTTAGTCAAGAAATTCGCATTGAAAAATTGTCAACAGATTGAAAAAAATTAATTTAAATGTATTCATACTAACAATTTTTTTGTTTTTTTTTTTTCTTTTTTTTTTACATACAAAAAAACTAAAATTAATAATAACAAAGGCATCTTCCTATAAAAACAATAAACCGTCTGTATCTTTCCTAAACTATGAGTACTATTTTTACAGGAAAACATGTTATTTTTAAAAGCAAGAAAAGTAACTACTATCTTTAGTCTACATCTAAAAATGATAAAATCACGATGCTTTTGTAAAGTAATATTCATGCATAGACGATTCGTCACATTTAAATGAATAAAATAATTTGGGAGATAATTAATAAATGTGTTGCTAAATATTATTCGTATACACAAAAAATGTTATGAATAAAGCTACATTTAAAAATTATAATTTTTCGCGCCATTTTCATATAGATCTTACGTTAACAGTTGCTATTTTCAAGTAATTTTGTGTGAACAAAATAATATTGAAAAAGCAGGGGTCTGTCCAGACTTTTCTCTCAGAGTCCTGTTTTTGTGAAATTGTGAAGATTTTTACATTTGTGACAAATCTAGTCCTAATTTTGTGAATTTGAAATGAACGTTATATTCAGGTTCCTTTTTATATATTTTTAAGAAGATGTATGTATGTAAAATACATATATCTTCTTTATATATATAAAAGTGGCAGGTCAGATTTTACTTTTAAATGATAAATTTGTGAATGATTTAATTTAGAGCTGGAAACATTTCGTGAAAGTCCTATTTTTAAGACAAAGAATTTTGTGAAGGGTCCTTTTTTAAGGTGAAAATTTTTGTGAAGGGTCCTGTTTTGAGATGAAAAATTTTGTGAAGGGTCCTGTTTTGAAATGAAAAACTTTGTGAAGGATCCTTTAAAGAATCCAATTTTTTCCTAAACAGATCCCTGAAAAGGAATTTTAAATATTCTTGAAAGGACCATTATTTATATTGAATATACAGTACATATTAAGCTATATAAAAAAAAAATACTAAAGTAATTAATATATATATATATATATATATATATATATATTAAAGAACCATGTACGTATATACTTTATTAAAAGCATATATATATATATTAATTACTTTAGTATTTTATATATATATATATATATATATATATATATATATATAAGGAAATACTACACCGTACATGTATAAGTAAATATGCAAATACTTATATAAATCTGCATGTAAAAATGGAGATATGGTAATAAACATTTATGTATGCATTTAAAAATATGTAATTATACCTACGAATGTATTTGTATTTCCAAACTATATCATACCCTTAAAATAATACTAATTTTTAATTATTGAAAATATTGTCATTATTGTGTTCCAAATGAATTTTATGATTAAATATTGCAATTAAACGATAAAGCACCTTACCTTTAACCATTAATAAAACAACACCTAAAAATGAATTACTGATATTTATTTTAAAGAAGAATTGCAAAGATCTTTCCTTGTAAAAGATACGACGCATGAAAAATCAAATAATTTTTACTAAACAAAAAAAGTCGATTAAACATAATTGTCATGCAGATAACATATTTTATAAAATACTATGTATGCTGCTAAAACACATACACATATTTGAATGAATTAGAAATGCACGGTGAATATACTGAATGAAAATTTTCTCAGTTCTATTCCAAAAATTCAGAGGAAGAATTCTTTCCAATCTTCACTATTTTTCTCTAACACAAAACCACAACACAAAGGGTGCAATGGGACAGGCAGAGATGACAAGTTTTATTCACTTTCCAATAACTCAGCGCGATTCTAAATTCAAACAAGCAAACACTGCCAAATGCAAACGCCTGTATTTCACTGCACACCGCCATCTTCTTCCTTTATCTTTTCTATTTCCAATTCAGTCAAAATTCTTCACTGTTTGACAATAAATTAAAAACTGTGAAAAAAGATCCCTCTCTCTCATCTGCGTGATATCGAAATCCATTTAGGTATATCGCACTTCATAAGGGGAAGCTCATTTAATGTATTCTTGTACTAAATATAGAGTCTACTTTAACCCCTTCTCTGTCGGGGTTTTCTTTTTCGAATTTCCAATCGCAAAAAAGCATTTTTTTTATTGCTGAAAATTAATATATGTTCTATCCTGAATAGGAAAATGTAAAATATTTTCGTTTGTAACCAATTTTTGCTTAACCATTGGTTAAAAAAAAAAAAAAAAAAAAATCAAAATGTAACTGAGCCCCAGTTTTTCCTGTAATACACTCAAGTTTAAAAAAAAAAAATGTCTGAAACTATATTTATCAAATCTATTTGAAGTATAAACACAAAGTTTGCAACATTTCGTCAAATTTTGCAAAATCTTGCAACATTGGTTTCCTGAACAGCTTTTTACATAAAATTTACACACATAAAAGATTTTCTCGTATTATAATATTAGATAAATATCTGCATAAAAAGAATTATTAAAAATTATTATATATAGGTATTATATAAGTCAGAACTCTCATCTTCTGACTGAGAGATATTATAAACACTTCCCTCAGAAGAATCACTCTCTGAATCCACCATATAAGCCATTTTGACATGGAACAACTAACGAACGCCGATATTACAGCAAATTCGAAAATAATAAAACTAATTACGCCATTTCTTAGCACTATGCAGAAATACAAAAATCGATCCCAGAATATACCGACGTGCAAGTTGCGACAAATTCACTTTCAAGGACGAAAATTTTCTTGGCGTCGCATGACATGCGACGCCGACTGTACCTGAACAAAAACGCCGAACGTATGACATGCGACGCCGACAGAGAAGGGGCTAAGTCATTTATGCCAAGCGTCCCATTTTGTGGGCGCTTCGAATTTTAATAAATTTGTATAATTTTCTTTTTCATTATAACATAAAAACTGTATAAAATAATTATCTATAAATGTCTTTATCTGTTACGGAGAGATGACAGCACATAAGATGGATATTTATATGCTTAAATGAAGACTTTTTCCGGTGTTTATAGATTTTTCATTTTTCAAGATGGCGAAATGTAAAAAGTAAGCTTATTTGTATTTTTTCTATCAAGGATCCAAATAAATAAGCGATAATCTTAGCTTGTAGCCTTTGAAATACGCATTTTTAAAAATTTTTAAATTATGAGTTCAAGCCTATTTCTTACGCATGTCTGTGACGTATAAAACACAGGGCCCTAGTCATGAATGGGTACATATTTTTATTAGCCATTTAGGGGACAGTTATTTATATAAAGTCTTTTTCAAGATGATTATGAAAGAAATTGTTATAAAGCCATAAATACGATTATTCTTAATTTATTATTAATAATACTTATAATGCTATTAGACTCTGTAAAGAAATAAATATATTTTTTAAGTAATTCATAAAAATATTAATACATAATTTAAAAGCTTATTTTATATAAATTTAGACAAAACATATAATTATGCATATTATTTTATTATAAATATTATGCATATTCCCTATTTAGTACGTTTACCTTTTATCTAAGAAATAGAAAAAATATTTTAGCGTAATTTTTTTAGTATTTTTCCAGTTCATTTTGCAACATTTAAAATGCTTTTACCAACACATTTGAGAAAACAAAAATTCAGGCATAAATGGGCTAAGTGCAAAATTTGTGATTTAAAAGACTGTCGGATCAAGTGTCGGAGACGAAAGAAAGACGGTAAGGATAAGAAATGGTAAGTTACCAGGGCCTAAAACTGATCAGGAAACCTAACAAACGGACAAAAATATAAATTTTCTGTATTTACAAACAATAAATTAGTTCTAAAGTAATAATAATAAATTATTGGGGATTAAATTAAAAAAGGTACTAGCTTTATAATTTTGTTATAAAGACAAACAGATTTATTTTACGAAATATTTACATCGACAACGTTTCGAAAAACACCAAAAATGGGCGATATATCGGAACGTGCGATTTAAAAGTGCGAAATGTAAGCAGTAGCTACTGTAACTATGCCTGCAAATATATTTGCATTCGAAGCCATAATATATTTTTACGTGCACATATAAATGATAATAAATTAACGTATTCGCATATTCATACATGTAAACCATTCCGCTTTTTGGCTACCATTAACTTTCAACAGAAAACTTTGCTTCATTTAATTCTAAATTTTGTATGATTACATAAATATATATACAGGCTGCAATATGTTATCTATCGCCGACCTTTAATTTCTCAACCGTTGGTCGTCGACACATAGTTCCAATTACAAAAACGTTTGAAACGAGGTAAATATTCATGTTGTGACATTATTTAAAGTAAAAAATCAATTTTAACTAACATTTTATATTGTCCCCCAGTCCCTATAATTATATTTAGTAAAAGTTTACACATATAACAGATATAACACAAAAAGTTTGACGTCTGTACTACTAAAATTGACACAGTTATTAAATTTCAAAGTTTGAGATTTTTCCACATGATTTTGCCTTTCATTGAGGGATCAGTTAAAAGATGAATTAATGTAATTCGAGATCAAATCAGGGTGCAATGTTCTTTTTTACGGCGAAACCACCTTTAGCCGGTATCGCTTAATTGAGGAATCACCAAATAGGATTATTTCATCTAAAAATTTGAGCTAACCTTTATGGGTCGAACAACATTGAAACGTACCGACGATACCGGCTAAAGGTGGTTTGCCGTAAAAAGGATATTGCATCCTGATTTTATCTCGAATTACGTTAATTCATCTTTTAACTGATCCCCCAATGAAAGACAAAATCATGTTCAAAAATCTCAAACTTTGAAATTTAATAACTGTGTCAATTTTTGTAGAACAGATGTCAAACTTTTTGTGTTATATCTGTTATGATATGTGTAAACTTTTACTAAGTATAACTATAGGGACTGGGGGACCGTATAAAAAGTTAGTTTTCGTAATTTTTATCAAATGGATTTTTTTACTGTAAATAATGCCACAGTATGAATATTTACCTCATTTCAAACGTTTTTGTAATTGGAACTATATGTCTACGACCAACGGTTGAGAAATTAAAGGTCGGCAGTAGTAAGCAGGGGGATCTGGCGAATACAATGGAAGGGGCGTGTCCACCTGTCAATCAAAAGGGGGCGTGTCCGAACACGTCTTATAAGAGGGGGGTGAATTTTTTTCCGTGGGACCTCTGGCGAATACAATGGAAGGGGCGTGTCCACCTGTCAATCAAAAGGGGGCGTGTCCAAACATGAGTTATAAGATGAGGGGTCCATTTTTTTCGCCTGGTGAAGGCACGGGTGATTTTTAGGAGGGGGGAGGAAGTGGGGGATGACAATAGCGACATGTTAGAGAAGAGGGGTGGAATTAAGTTTCGGTTTCTGGACGGAATCGGTGGATTTCAATTTAATTTTATGGAATTTATTGAAATGAACTTAATTTTAATTGAACTAATTATAAAGGAGTTTATTTTAATTTAAACTTTTAAGGGAGGATGAGTTCAGAATTTTTTATGGGTTTCAAAGCTATTTTTATTTTTACATTGATTAGTTTTTAATCGCGATGCTTTTTTTTTACTGAATAAGTTTTTAATAGGGATTCCTGTTTCATTTTTTTCCATTAACGAAATTATTTACTTATTTATTTTTTAATTTTAAATTGAATATTTTCAGAATTTTAAATTGCGAACTTGGTTTGATTTATTTTAAATTTCAACGATTTTATTTACTTTTAATTTTAGAATTTTAAACCAAAAACACATGGTTTTCGATTTTGCATATGTTTTCTCACACGACGCCATTACACCTAAAAATTTGATTAAAGACAAGTCTTTTTTTCTAAAATCGATCATTTTTCCTCCTCTCAAAATGACAAACCAAAATATACTTTCAATACGTATTATTTGTAAAACTTATAATTCCTAAAAATTTGATTAAAGACACGTTTTTTTCTAAAATCGATCTTTTTTTACCCTCGCAAAATGACAAACCAAAATATACTTTCAATGCGTATTATTACTACGTATATATTAAAGATTTTTGCATTTCTAACAAAACGGAATTTACTTTTAATACGGACTTACGATTTTTTTTTTTTTTTTTTTTTGACAAACTAAATATACTTTGAATTTTTACTGAAACTCATTTTTAACTTATTCCTTAATGTTGAATCAGTTCATTTATATCTTGTATATTTTGAAAGTTTTAAATACTAAACGAAAAAAATTATTTTTAATTTAGTAATACTTTTGTATCTCAACTGTTACAAATTTTAAGAAATAGAGATTATCTATCCACTTTGTTATCACAAAGCAGCCTTTATTTCTTTTCAAAGCGTATTTTCTTCAATTAAAGTTTATGTGTTTGAGAAACCGGAATATATTCCACAGTTTTGATTAAACACAGCCTAAATTCTAAACTAAGTTCTTAAGACTAAATTTATTAATTTTTTCGTATACTCGAAATCTGAAATACTAAAGAACGAAATAACAGACGATTTTTTTAGAACAATGTATAGCTTATTTTTAAGCAAACACTTTTAAAATAATTTAATATATTCTTAGTTAGCTCAGGAATTTACCAGACTGTTAGTATACTCAAGTTGACTTTTTACCATTCACCTGTTCATTTTCATACACTTTTCTCGACTTATTTATGGATCCTTGTTTTTCGCACTTTTTTCTTGATTAATATGTAATGGATAATTTTTTAGCAATTTTTATCCTTTAGTATAGTTATTTAATTAACTAGTCATCTTGCTTAAGTTTAAAACTTTTCTTTAAAAAAAATAACAATGAGTTTTTAGTCTTCAGAAATGAAAATAGAAGTATATTTTTTTATAATTTGATCCTTTTAATATTTTTTCCTAATTACAAAACTTTTTCCTAGAAAAGTATCTTTTTTTAACTGAATATATTTTTTCCTAAACTTAAAACTTTTTTTTCCTAAACTCATAACTTTTTCCTAAAACATAAAACATTTTTCCCTAAACACAAATCATTTTTTCCTAAACATAAACATTTTTCCCTAACACAAATCATTTTTCCTAAACACAAATAATTTTTTCTTAAACATAAACTTTTTTCCAAACACAAATCATTTTTTCCTAAACACTAAACTTTTTTTACTTAACTGAAAACTTTTTTCCCAAACACAAATCATTTTTTTCCTAAACATAAACTTTTTTCCCTAACACAAATCATTTTTTCCTAAACACAAATCATTTTTTTCCTAAACATAAACTTTTTTCCCTAACACAAATCATTTTTTCCTAAACACAAATCATTTTTTCCTAAACACAAATCATTTTTTCCTAAACACAAATCATTTTTTCCTAAACATAAACTTTTCTCCCTAACACAAATCATTTTTTCCTAAACACAAAACTTTTTTACTTAATTGAAAACTTTTTTCCCAAACACAAAACTTTTCTACTGAACTGAAAACCTTTTTCCAAACACAAATCATTTTTTCCTAAACATAAACTTTTTTCCCTAACACAAATCATTTTTTCCTAAACACAAATCATTTTTTCCTAAACACAAATCATTTTTTCCTAAACATAAACTTTTCTCCCTAACGCAAATCATTTTTTCCTAAACACAAAACTTTTTTCCAAACACAAATCATTTTTTCCTAAACACTAACTAAACTTTTTTTACTTAACTGAAAACTTTTTTCCCAAACACAAATCATTTTTTCCTAAACATAAACTTTTTTCCCTAACACAAATCATTTTTTCCTAAACACAAATCATTTTTTCCTAAACACAAATCATTTTTTCCTAACACAAATCATTTTTTACTAAACACAAAACTTTTTTTACTTAACTGAAAACTTTTTTCCCAAACACAAAACTTTTCTACTGAACTGAAAACCTTTTTCCAAACACAAAACTTTTCAACTGAACTTAAAACTTTTTTCCTAAACACAAATCTAATTTTACAGTACATCATACTTTTTTCCTAAACACAAATCTAATTTTACAGTACTTCATACTTTTTTCCTAAACATAAAACATTTTTCTAAACACAAGACTTTTTTACCTAGATATAAAAAATTTCCCAAACACAAGACATACATAAACTCTTTCCCAATCACAAAACATTTTTTCTTAAGCATAATCCTTTTTTTCCCCATCGAATGAAATTACAATTTGATTTTAAAAAAATTAGGTATAGAAACAGGACTTGACTATACTGTTACTATGCTCTAATTCACTTTTTACCATACGCCAGTTGATTTTCATACAACTTTCTCGAATTATTTATGCCTTTTTGTTTTTCCCAATTTTTTTCTGATTAATATGTTATGGATAATTATTTTTAGTAATTTTCATGCTTTAGTATCAACATTTTAATTAACTAACCATCTTGCTTAAGTTTTTATACAGGTAAATTAACTACACCGAAAATCCATATTTTGTATTTGTTCTTAACGTATTTTTTTATATTATTGAGATTTTTTTAGTGTAATTTTATGCATACCCCTAATTTTACGAAAGTATAAATTTTTCTATACATTAATATTAAGTTTTTAATTCTTTTTAATTATTATTACAGGTATAATCTTAAATTTTTATAGTTTACATATAGTTTGTGTATGAATATAATATTTATTAGGGAAACATTTAAAGAGCCTAATAGGTTTTTGTTTTGGTTCTTTAATTTCGTTTTAGTACATTTTACAATAAGTTTAAGATTACCTAGCTTACATAACCGTATCTTATACATACTATTTTTTACTTTTAGGAAAATCTTAGTTATTTCTTTTATAATTTTACACGATATAATTGATTTTACATATTTCTCAGACTGTTCAGAAAAAAATATATATAAACTTCAGTATAACATTTAATATTTATACTTTGTGCAAGAATGCTTGATTATAATCTTTAATTTCAAGTAATAATTTACATAAAAAATATCTACATTATATATTTGTCTTATAACATGGAACTTATAACAACTGGTTATCGTTAGATGCTTTTAGAGAACATTTCAACATTATATTGCTCATACTTCTGATTTTCAAAATACGCAAGATCACGTATCAATATTTTGTATAGTGTAACCATTATTTTTTATTACATAACAGATAATTTATACAGTACTTTAAGATTAATTGTATTCATTTTAGTTGCTATAATTAAAATGAAATGAACTTTTTCATAGAAAAATCTCTGTTTATTCGTAATTTTTGAACTAAAAGAAATAATGGTACATGCAGCACATACACACAATTTACATTTTTTTGCTTTATACTTTAACCACTAATTTTAAAACATACTAAGTTGACTATACTTTATCTAACGGAAAATAATTAAATCTACGAATACACCCTTTTAAAAGTTACATTACTTTAAAATACTAGTACTTCTTAGACCTGTTATCTTTATAAAACATGAAATCGAAACTAACTTTAAAATACCCCCAATGTACATAAACCATATAATTTCTGCTTAGATATCCAAAGTTTTAAAATAAATTTATACGTGTCTTAACACAATATACTCTGATAAGAAGAAAAAACACAAAATATCAATTGAATCAAGAATCAAATAGAAATTTTATACCAAGTAAAAATTCTTGCAAAAAGATCTTTTAAATTAATAAATGAAAAAAATGAAAAATCTATAACATTACAAGGAACAATACACAAAAACTTTCATAAAACGTACAAAAATATTTGAAAAAATATTTTACAAAAAAAATCTTTCAGAAAGAAACCTACATAAAAAAATATCTCTTACAAAAAAAAAATATTTTACAAAAAAGAAAAATACCTTTTACCATAAAGAAAATATTTTTTATAAAAGAATTTTTCTTTTACTCTAAAATATTTTTTTTTTTTTAAAACATGTTTTTTTTTTTTTTTATCTTAGTTTCTTTCTGTAAGATTTTTTCCTGTAAAACATATTTTTTTGTGAAATATATTTTTTTCTCTTTTTGTCAAACATTTTTCTTTTTTGAAATTTTTTAGAATATGTATTTTTTCATGTAACGTTAAAGATTTTTCATTTTTTTCATTTATTAATTTAAAAGATCTTTTTGCAAGAATTTTTACTTGGTATAAAATTTCTATTTGATTCTTGATTCAATTGATATTTTGTGTTTTTTCTTCTTATCAGAGTATATTGTGTTAAGACACGTATAAATTTATTTTAAAACTTTGGATATCTAAGCAGAAATTATATGGTTTATGTACATTGGGGGTATTTTAAAGTTAGTTTCGATTTCATGTGTTATAAAGATAACAGGTCTAAGAAGTACTAGTATTTTAAAGTAATGTAACTTTTAAAAGGGTGTATTCGTAGATTTAATTATTTTCCGTTAGATAAAGTATAGTCAACTTAGTATGTTTTAAAATTAGTGGTTAAAGTATAAAGCAAAAAAATGTAAATTGTGTGTATGTGCTGCATGTACCATTATTTCTTTTAGTTCAAAAATTACGAATAAACAGAGATTTTTCTATGAAAAAGTTCATTTCATTTTAATTATAGCAACTAAAATGAATACAATTAATCTTAAAGTACTGTATAAATTATCTGTTATGTAATAAAAAATAATGGTTACACTATACAAAATATTGATACGTGATCTTGCGTATTTTGAAAATCAGAAGTATGAGCAATATAATGTTGAAATGTTCTCTAAAAGCATCTAACGATAACCAGTTGTTATAAGTTCCATGTTATAAGACAAATATATAATGTAGATATTTTTTATGTAAATTATTACTTGAAATTAAAGATTATAATCAAGCATTCTTGCACAAAGTATAAATATTAAATGTTATACTGAAGTTTATATATATTTTTTTCTGAACAGTCTGAGAAATATGTAAAATCAATTATATCGTGTAAAATTATAAAAGAAATAACTAAGATTTTCCTAAAAGTAAAAAATAGTATGTATAAGATACGGTTATGTAAGCTAGGTAATCTTAAACTTATTGTAAAATGTACTAAAACGAAATTAAAAAACCAAAACAAAAACCTATTAGGCTCTTTAAATGTTTCCCTAATAAATATTATATTCATACACAAACTATATGTAAACTATAAAAATTTAAGATTATACCTGTAATAATAATTAAAAAGAATTAAAAACTTAATATTAATGTATAGAAAAATTTATACTTTCGTAAAATTAGGGGTATGCATAAAATTACACTAAAAAAATCTCAATAATATAAAAAAATACGTTAAGAACAAATACAAAATATGGATTTTCGGTGTAGTTAATTTACCTGTATAAAAACTTAAGCAAGATGGTTAGTTAATTAAAATGTTGATACTAAAGCATGAAAATTACTAAAAATAATTATCCATAACATATTAATCAGAAAAAAATTGGGAAAAACAAAAAGGCATAAATAATTCGAGAAAGTTGTATGAAAATCAACTGGCGTATGGTAAAAAGTGAATTAGAGCATAGTAACAGTATAGTCAAGTCCTGTTTCTATACCTAATTTTTTTAAAATCAAATTGTAATTTCATTCGATGGGGAAAAAAAGGATTATGCTTAAGAAAAAATGTTTTGTGTTTGGGAAAGAGTTTATGTATGTCTTGTGTTTGGGAAATTTTTTATATCTAGGTAAAAAAGTCTTGTGTTTAGAAAAATGTTTTATGTTTAGGAAAAAAGTATGAAGTACTGTAAAATTAGATTTGTGTTTAGGAAAAAAGTATGATGTACTGTAAAATTAGATTTGTGTTTAGGAAAAAAGTTTTAAGTTCAGTTGAAAAGTTTTGTGTTTGGAAAAAGGTTTTCAGTTCAGTAGAAAAGTTTTGTGTTTGGGAAAAAAGTTTTCAGTTAAGTAAAAAAAGTTTTGTGTTTAGTAAAAAATGATTTGTGTTAGGAAAAAATGATTTGTGTTTAGGAAAAAATGATTTGTGTTTAGGAAAAAATGATTTGTGTTAGGGAAAAAAGTTTATGTTTAGGAAAAAATGATTTGTGTTTGGGAAAAAAGTTTTCAGTTAAGTAAAAAAAGTTTAGTTAGTGTTTAGGAAAAAATGATTTGTGTTTGGAAAAAAGTTTTGTGTTTAGGAAAAAATGATTTGCGTTAGGGAGAAAAGTTTATGTTTAGGAAAAAATGATTTGTGTTTAGGAAAAAATGATTTGTGTTTAGGAAAAAATGATTTGTGTTAGGGAAAAAAGTTTATGTTTAGGAAAAAATGATTTGTGTTTGGAAAAAGGTTTTCAGTTCAGTAGAAAAGTTTTGTGTTTGGGAAAAAAGTTTTCAATTAAGTAAAAAAGTTTTGTGTTTAGGAAAAAATGATTTGTGTTAGGGAGAAAAGTTTATGTTTAGGAAAAAATGATTTGTGTTTAGGAAAAAATGATTTGTGTTTAGGAAAAAATGATTTGTGTTTAGGAAAAAATGATTTGTGTTAGGGAAAAAAGTTTATGTTTAGGAAAAAAATGATTTGTGTTTAGGAAAAAATGATTTGTGTTAGGGAAAAAAGTTTATGTTTAGGAAAAAAATGATTTGTGTTTGGGAAAAAAGTTTTCAGTTAAGTAAAAAAAGTTTAGTGTTTAGGAAAAAATGATTTGTGTTTGGAAAAAAGTTTATGTTTAAGAAAAAATTATTTGTGTTTAGGAAAAATGATTTGTGTTAGGGAAAAATGTTTATGTTTAGGAAAAAATGATTTGTGTTTAGGGAAAAATGTTTTATGTTTTAGGAAAAAGTTATGAGTTTAGGAAAAAAAAGTTTTAAGTTTAGGAAAAAATATATTCAGTTAAAAAAAGATACTTTTCTAGGAAAAAGTTTTGTAATTAGGAAAAAATATTAAAAGGATCAAATTATAAAAAAATATACTTCTATTTTCATTTCTGAAGACTAAAAACTCATTGTTATTTTTTTTAAAGAAAAGTTTTAAACTTAAGCAAGATGACTAGTTAATTAAATAACTATACTAAAGGATAAAAATTGCTAAAAAATTATCCATTACATATTAATCAAGAAAAAAGTGCGAAAAACAAGGATCCATAAATAAGTCGAGAAAAGTGTATGAAAATGAACAGGTGAATGGTAAAAAGTCAACTTGAGTATACTAACAGTCTGGTAAATTCCTGAGCTAACTAAGAATATATTAAATTATTTTAAAAGTGTTTGCTTAAAAATAAGCTATACATTGTTCTAAAAAAATCGTCTGTTATTTCGTTCTTTAGTATTTCAGATTTCGAGTATACGAAAAAATTAATAAATTTAGTCTTAAGAACTTAGTTTAGAATTTAGGCTGTGTTTAATCAAAACTGTGGAATATATTCCGGTTTCTCAAACACATAAACTTTAATTGAAGAAAATACGCTTTGAAAAGAAATAAAGGCTGCTTTGTGATAACAAAGTGGATAGATAATCTCTATTTCTTAAAATTTGTAACAGTTGAGATACAAAAGTATTACTAAATTAAAAATAATTTTTTTCGTTTAGTATTTAAAACTTTCAAAATATACAAGATATAAATGAACTGATTCAACATTAAGGAATAAGTTAAAAATGAGTTTCAGTAAAAATTCAAAGTATATTTAGTTTGTCAAAAAAAAAAAAAAAAAAAATCGTAAGTCCGTATTAAAAGTAAATTCCGTTTTGTTAGAAATGCAAAAATCTTTAATATATACGTAGTAATAATACGCATTGAAAGTATATTTTGGTTTGTCATTTTGCGAGGGTAAAAAAAGATCGATTTTAGAAAAAAACGTGTCTTTAATCAAATTTTTAGGAATTATAAGTTTTACAAATAATACGTATTGAAAGTATATTTTGGTTTGTCATTTTGAGAGGAGGAAAAATGATCGATTTTAGAAAAAAAGACTTGTCTTTAATCAAATTTTTAGGTGTAATGGCGTCGTGTGAGAAAACATATGCAAAATCGAAAACCATGTGTTTTTGGTTTAAAATTCTAAAATTAAAAGTAAATAAAATCGTTGAAATTTAAAATAAATCAAACCAAGTTCGCAATTTAAAATTCTGAAAATATTCAATTTAAAATTAAAAAATAAATAAGTAAATAATTTCGTTAATGGAAAAAAATGAAACAGGAATCCCTATTAAAAACTTATTCAGTAAAAAAAAAGCATCGCGATTAAAAACTAATCAATGTAAAAATAAAAATAGCTTTGAAACCCATAAAAAATTCTGAACTCATCCTCCCTTAAAAGTTTAAATTAAAATAAACTCCTTTATAATTAGTTCAATTAAAATTAAGTTCATTTCAATAAATTCCATAAAATTAAATTGAAATCCACCGATTCCGTCCAGAAACCGAAACTTAATTCCACCCCTCTTCTCTAACATGTCGCTATTGTCATCCCCCACTTCCTCCCCCCTCCTAAAAATCACCCGTGCCTTCACCAGGCGAAAAAAATGGACCCCTCATCTTATAACTCATGTTTGGACACGCCCCTTCCATTGTATTCGCCAGAGGTCCCACGGAAAAAAATTCACCCCCCTCTTATAAGACGTGTTCGGACACGCCCCCTTTTGATTGACAGGTGGACACGCCCCTTCCATTGTATTCGCCAGATCCCCCTGCTTACTACTGTCGGCGATAGATAACATATTGCACCCTGTATATATATTGTTCAAAAATAGTATTAGAAAAAAAAAGCGTAAAATTTGGAAGCTATGCATTGATATAAATATTTGTATGTTTAAACACGTGAAAATGTATTTATATACTTAAATACTATGTAGTATTTGCTTATTTATTTAATTAATCCTCTGAATTTTCAATATATATTTATTATGTAATAAAATATCTATATATCTACGGTTATTATATTAATTAATTATTCAGTTTATATAGAAGTAAAAAAGTAAAAAAAAAATCAGCTTAGTTTTTATGAGGAAAATAGTAGAGATCCGCATTTGTTTACCCCAGGTTAGAGTCCTGCATCGGGTCGGGTTACCCGCTTTTACCCGAATTCGGCCCGACCCGCGGTTTGGGCCGGGTCGGCGCTATATTTTTCCGTTGCGGTTCGAGTCGGGTTGACTTTAAATTTTTTGGTGCGGGTCGGGTTGGCTTTTATTGTTTCGGTTTCGGGTTAGATTTTTACATTTGCAGGTCGGGTTCGGGTTGACCCGCTTTTTTAAAAGAATGTGTAAAATATTTTTCCCGTTAAAAGCCTATATAAACCGCAGATCAAAGTTTCACAAAAGCAAAATGTGTGCCTGTCTGTTTTGTCTTTAGTCATCCATTCACGAGTCTTCGAAATAACAAACTGCATTATATTTTTACCGTATTTTAAAAATACAATTCGCAGCAAAACGCTAAATGATCCTTCCTGTCTAATGTATCAAGTGAATAATTTAATTCTGGTGATACGCGATGCACTATGTTAGACCGGAAAATTTTCAATATAATAACTGCTGATAAACTAAAGGCAGATGGTCACTTGTGTAAAACAAGGTGTATCGTTATAAGTGAAGCTTTTGAAACCGCAACTAAATCGACAAAATCTGAAAATAAATATGAAAAGCGTGATTTTTTCCCTAAAAAGAAGTAGTACTGATGCATTTAACAATACAGAACAGTAGATTCGTTTTTAAAACGAATGAAGCCAAACATATAATGGGAGACAAAATGGGCTCAGATTTATCCCACACGTGTGCTAACGCTACAGATGTATATAGGCACGTTTTGCTGACTGCTTAAGGGGGCTGGTCACTCAGCTTCGGAATTCTCCTCCGTAATGTGAAGTCTATGGACTTTTGATACATTCGTATATTTAAAATATCTTCTCGGGAAGTTCATATTTTTAACATCTTTTTTCTGTGTACTCTTCTTAAAGGACGTCTCTTTTTTTTTTCTTTTTTTTCAAAATATTTCTAAAATCTATGCTGAATTTAATATTTTATGTGTTAAAAGCGGGCGAACTGTGAGTAAGATTTTAACACTTCCTATCAGGGTTCGTTGATATATATCAATCGATATATATCTTGATATATATCATGATATATATCATGATATATATCCGATATTTATTTTGAAAATATCAAGATTTTTGATATTTTCGATATTTTTATATTACTTTGATATTTATTTTCAAAATATCAAGATGTGTGCTATTTTCAATATTTTTCTATATTTGATATTTATTTTCAAAATATCACTGTGCAAGATATTTTTGATATTTTCAGTCAAAACAAACGCAAATGAAATTTCTAACTGTTGTTGACTGTGTTGTTCAGTAAATAATGAATTTTTGTCTCTGATAGTGACCTTTTTAGCTGAAGAAGAAAACAAATATCTTTTCCAAGCTTTATGTTTGAATTTTTTACTTTTAACTGTGGATTATGAGGGACATAATTAAGTCAGAACAGACACTGAATAATAAACTACTGTCTAATTTAAATACTCAGTTATATATATATATTGAAAAATCCAAATTCATAATTTAATACACGAAAAAAGCATCTAACAAACTGTAACTAAAACAATAATTAACAAAACCAAGAGTAACTAAGAGAAAACCAAACATGAAGACAAGTGGCCAAGGCTTATGACTTGTACTGCGGGGTTAAACATGTTTTACGTGCACAACATTCCCCCTCACTTGCCAAGACCAAACAAATAGAGATTGGAAAAAATGAAAACCACAAACTAATTCAAAAGCCGTCAAATGACGTCCGTGATTATCCTCACCGCTAAGCTATTTTCGATAGGAATCACGTATCGATAAATCACAATCATCGAACCAGTGTTTTATTACGATAGCTTTTTTTCCTGATAAAATTGAAAGTTAAATCATTCAGAAAATGTATTGGGTAATTTTGTTTACTGGCGTTTATGTAAAGGTTAAAAATTTCACCAACCAATTTATCAACATCTGAGCACAAATTTGCAATACGATTTAAACCATTTAAATATATATTTCTAAAAATTGATACATGAACGTTACTATTAAAGTTTAATATTTTTATTGTATCAAAATCAAAATAATTTCTTTTATCATAAATACTATATACTAAAATTCCGTTTATAATCTCCAAATTAACATCCAAGTAGTTGACACTGCCCCGATCATCCGAAGCACTCTTTAAATTCAAAGTGTCTGGATAACATTTAAATTGATGAATTTCTTTATTATTATTCAGCTCAACCACCAAAACATCATCTATATATCTGTATATCTTTAAGTCTTTTTCCAACAATAAACCGGCTTCATATGTAAACAGATAAATATCTGCAAGGATGGAGCTACAACTGCCCCCCATTGGAATACCTCTTACTTGTTTATATAGTTGTTTCCCTTCAAACAGGTAATTTTCGTAAACAACAAATTGAAATAAATCGGTGAATATTTCAATACTGATATCCTTCGCTTTAGATTTCTTGAAAAAAAAAAAAAAAAAAAAAAAAAATATATATATATATATATATATATATATATATATATATATATACACAGAAAAGAATATGTTCTGGTATTTAGTTTTGTTTAAACTGTACAGCATGTTAGGGAATAAAAAAATGTTAAAAATTTTCAGTTAAAACAATATTATGTATTTAAAATTTTGTTTTATGAATTTGATTTCTTGATAGTTGATACTGAATACCACAGCTTTTTTTTTTTTTTTTTAAATGTAAGTGCATAAATCAAATTGCTTCGGTTTTCAAATAGTTGATCTTCAATTTTGTTCTAAATTTCTGATTTCTTGATAGTTGATACTGAATCCTATAGCTTTTTTTTTTTTTTAAATGTAAGTGCATAAATCAAATTGTTTCAGTTTTCAGTTAGTTCATCTTCAATTTTGTTAAGTAAAAAAAAAAAGTGTGTTTAGTATATTGTTTTAAGTTTTCATGTTAAGTGCAATATGTTTTAGTTTCTAATGCAATATTATGCTTGAAAATATTTATTATCAGCAAAGTTGACTATTTTGAAAATATCGGATATATATCGAAAATATCGGATATATATCGAAAATATCGGATATATATCAAAATATCGGATATTTTTGATATTTTCGAAAATATCATGATATTTACGAACCCTTCTTCCTATAAAATTATGTCTGTACTTTAGAAATAATTTGAGAACTAAGAAAAAAAAGAGACATCTTTTAGGAAGAGTACGCAAGAAATAGAAGTTAAAAATATTCATTTCCCGAGGAGATATTTTAAATAGACGAATGCACCCAATGCCCATAGACTTTACATTAGTGAGGGGGAAACTGAAGCTGAGTGACCAGCCCCCTTAAATTTAGATTTACAAGTGATATTAGCTATTTCCTGCTTTTAAATGTAACGTCTTTTCTCATAGTAATAATACTCATAATCTAGAAACGATACAGGCGCAGTTTATTATTTTTTTCTCTGAAAAGAAAGGAATCAATCCAACAGATTTCAATCTTATACGAACCTCTCTTCATAAACGAGTGATTTTAATGCCGGTCACTCTCTCCACCCCCCTCACACTCAAGAAACTTTTGAGCAGAACACAGTTATAACTTCAGCCAGGCATAGATCCTAAGCCGAATAACTTAAGCACAAAAATACTTTATAACACAGTCCAGTAAGCTTTTCGCTCAAATGACGATATAAAAGCAGCCTTAAATCCCCGTGTTACGCGCACGACATAAAACGACAAAAGTCGAGATTGAAAGTTTATCCCGAAACTAAACTAATAAATTTTCCAAGCAAATGGGGGATTCAGATTTCATATAAACAATGTCAGTAGCAGTGGAGGCTTCTATTCAGTATTTGTCCCCTTTCACAGTCCCTCCATCCTTCCCCCCCCTTTTCCGTCTGCCTGTCAGAAACGTTCACCGCTTATGAGGAATTAAAAGCCAAGTATAAAGCTTTAAGGACTACGGCGGCTTAAATATTTTCGTTTAATGCGCGCTGGCAATAAATTTCTGCAGAGTATAATAACTAACGGCGGGTATTAGTTTTTGAGAATGATATCGATCGGCGCTTTCTCGCGACAGCGATAGTTATAATAGCATGAAGTAATGAATAACGTTTCATTGCATCGTTTTAAGAAAATCTAAATCAGGTGGATGGAGTCCGCACCCAGCTTCCGAGTTCCCCCTCAGTTAATGTTAAACAATATTTTTAATTTCTTTTTGAATATACTCTTCTTAAAGTATGTCTCTTTTTTCCCTTAGGTCTCAAAATATTTTTAAAATGTGTACTTAACCCATATTGGACCACACCGGTTAAATATTTTTGAAATTTTTTAAAACTTCGATTATATCATTAATATGGTGTAATTAAGTAGATACTAGCAAAATTTTGAGATTATATCATTAATATGGTGTAATTAAGTAGATACTAGCAAAATTTTGAAAAAAAGTTTTTAATTTTTTAAGTAACTAGCTGTCCTATAAACAGGATATAGTAGGACAGATACTAAGGACATATAAAATGCATACATAAACTAATTTTATGAGCAAATATTTTATTTTACTTTAAAAATACTGTTTATGTTGTACAAAAATACTCCATGATTTCTCCAATAACAAGGTAATAATAGCGGTAAAATTCTAGATTATAAGATCACAATTTTTAAAGAATTTTTTAAATAGATTTTTTTCAATTAAATTTTAATTAGGTACTTGTTTTTTTTTGTTTATATGTTGTACTTTTATGTATCTTAAAGATGTCATAACAAAATGCACCCAGAAAATCCTTACCAATTTTATTTAAAAAAATGTTTTATTAGCTGTCCTATTTATAGGACAGCGGTCCAATATGGGTTAATTTTATATGGAGTGTTAAAATCTTACTCACAATTCGTCAGCTTTTTAACACATAAGTGTAGAAAAAATGTTTTAAAAGAATGTTTTGGACATTGTGAGGATAAAAGATAATTATTTTGTGATTGTGTAGCGCAGATATAATCAAAAACGAGTTTTCAAACAAAACACGAATGATATAAAAAATAACATCCTTAAAATATTATGACATGAAGCCATTTTCATTCCTATTGACTTAAATTTCCCTTCTATAAGAATATTACATTTTCTATGATTTGTCTAAATCGCTACCAAGTCACTGGCCTGTTTGATAAATTCGTCTTGACTGATATTCGGCTTGGACGTCTTACGGAATATCCGCGAAGATTCCTTAAAAAATGCCCTCCTATCATCCTGTTGCCATGTCAAAACATATTAATCTAAAAGAATTTTTAAAACGATTTCTTCCTTTCAAGGGGAAAAAATAAATATGTGAACACAAATCGATAAAGTGTATAACAGGCAATGGCGTAGCAATTCAAGAATTATGACAGATTTTCAAATTATGAGTATAGTCATTTTCAAACAAATTGAATAATTACTATGATTATCAATGACTAATAAAATATATATGAGAATAATTGATCATTCAAACTAATTATTATTGTCAGTATCACGAAATCAACATTTTAATTAGCCGCAGAGTTAAATTATATTAAATTATAAATAAAAGTAAATACTGTATTAGATAAAAATGCATCATACATATATAAATAAATGTAAAAGAAACAAGAAAGAAAAAAAATCATCCGTCAAGTATAGATTATGAAACACTTTCCAACACGTTCAGAATAATGTAACAAAACTGCACCGTTTAATAAGTTAAAATATTATGTCTAATTCAACCGCTTGGAAAATAAAACATATAAATAAAACATTTGAAAACTCAATTTCAGCTGTCCCTATCTACAATCGGAAAATTATCCGAATTCTTTGAGCAGCCCGGTATACGGCATATAGATTTGTATCTATTAATTACATGCATGCAAAACTCCAGCTCAGTTAGGGATTACATATCTCAATTGAAAATTTCCCTTCAGCAATTTCTGCTAATAAGGAGAATGGTACGTAAATTCTTTTGTGCAGTCCTGTATACGAGATATAGAATTTATACACAATGCAGTAACATGCAAAACATTAGTTGAATTTAAAAGCACATGCCGTAATCTAACACCCCCCCCCCCACCCCCGTATACCTTTCACTACATCTTTGATTGTAAGCATTATTAACATAGTTCAGTTGCATGAAAATCCGAGTATATTTACGTGCGTTAGAGGGTAGACAGACGGATAGACAAACCGAATTCATAAATTCAACTTTGTTGGAAAGTGTTAAAAAACAGAATCATTACAGTGTAATTAAAACATTAACACTGATTTTATTACATTGCTCCTCAAGTGTGTATTACAGCTTTTCTCTCCCCCCCCCCCCCCAAAAAAAAAAGCCCTCCTTGTTTAGGTAGTGTTGAGTGCACATTCACTAAAAATATATTAACCCTTTATGTACTGAATTATGAATTCAAAAAAATTTTATCTTCTAAAGCAATTTTCGTGAATTTCTTAAACTACATTAGAAGATTTACATAATCCTTTAATAAATTTTAGAAGGATTTTAGAAGGCTTGAAAGATTTAAAAAGCTTAATTAAATTTGAATTTATAGGGATTTCGTGCGATATTTATAACTCCCCACCCCTCAAATCTTTTATTTTAAATATTTTTCTTAGTATTTTCTAGAATTAGAAAATCTACAAATATAATGTTCTTACAATAGAAATATAGAAATATTTCCGAACTGTAAAATCCCCCCCCACACACACACACTTCAACGCCAGGAAAGCTGAAAAGCTGCAAAGGCAAAAGAAATCATCTTTTTAAAAATATTTTTGTTTTGTGTAACCCATAATGCTTTTGAAACAAGATAAAGTAATGTATCTATAACTCATTCTAAACTGTATTACAACTAATCGATGTATTAAATGAATTTTGTAACAAGTTATTTTGATGATAATTATAAGTAGATAAAGGTTAATTACGTTGGGAACGTTTCATTTGATTAAGCCTATTTATAAATGAGCCGTTTAGTGCATAAATCGATTAACTCCATAAAATGAAATTGTTCAGTATAAACAGTTAAAGTTATTGTAACTATAAAAGTATTGCATCCATATAATATTTTTTCACGGGATATTTTGATTGAACTCATTTTCTTTTAATCAAGGGTCACTTTTTATCACTGTATAAATATACATAAAATTTTCAATGATCCTTTGTTTAAAAAAAAAAAATGCCACTTAAAATGGAGTTAGTAGAATTATCTTCTCAACGCCTCAAATATTGAACTGAAAATTTCAATTTACAGTTTGTTTATTTATGACCATTATAACTTTTTATATTTTTTTCTGCTTATTCCAAATACTTATGCACAATTATCGAGTCCTATATATTAGAGGTCTGCACGGGCCCGGGCTTGGCCCGAGGCCCGTACCCGGCCCGGCCCGCGGGCCGGGCCGACCGGCGGAATGAAGGCGAATTTTCAAACGGGCCGGGCCGGCAGAATTAGGACGATTTTTTGAACGGGCCGGGCCGGGCCGACAGACAAAATTAACGGGCCGGGCCGATAAAAAAATTAATCGGGCCTAAAGGCCCGATATAAGAATTCAAGCGAAGGAGATAAAATACGAGCTATTTTCAATGAATATGATT
Organism: Maratus speciosus; assembly: GCA_963932465.1. Classification (NCBI taxonomy): domain Eukaryota; kingdom Metazoa; phylum Arthropoda; class Arachnida; order Araneae; family Salticidae; genus Maratus; species Maratus speciosus. The sequence continues at coordinate 558,953,350 of OZ010792.1, forward strand.
TTCTCGAGAAGTATAAATGTGTGTCACAAGCCGATGCGAGTTTAACAACATCAATACAGAAATATAGCATGTCCATCGTAGAGATCGGCATCGGACAATTACTAGATTGCTGAAAAAAATTAAACCCGGAGTCAGACGACACGTACCGGGACGGAACTGGTCTTAATCCTTCGCAGGATGTGTAGGACAGGGATTACGTTTTGTAAAACAAAGTATTAATAGTGATAATGAACTTATGTTAACAGTATCTTTGTAAATATACCTTAAAGTGGTTCTCATATTCACTGCTCAACAATGTGAAACTTTCAGACACATTTTCTGACTCATTTTTAACTATAAAAGCAAAAAAGCAGGCCTGACTATTGAAGGCATTTGGAAACGAATAGCTTTCTCCATAATTGATAAATTACTTACAGAGATAACAGAGATTCTTGTCACGTGACCGTACGTTTTTCTCCTTTCCTGTGCTATCGCTTCCGGAAATTCGATTCAAAACGCTAACTTTGGCAGTATTTTCAGAAAGATATATTGCTTTTATCTATGAAAAAACGGCATTTACATAGTTTCTGAATAAGAATACCTGCCAATCTTACGCGTTTCCGAAAAGAAATGAATTCATAAATGTGTCGAAATGTAGCTCCTTTGGACTTGAGAAAATGAGAGAAATATTTTCACAAATCTACTTTTTATTATATAGCTTCAAAAGTTATCATGTTTTTAATCCTTTATTCTCTACTGCATTAATCTTTTAATGAATCCTTATTTGAATTTTGAAATATCTGTAGAGACGATGACTAAAACATTGTAAGTAATCGTTAATGTTTACTATTGTGTGTTTTCTGTTTTGCGAACACATAGTAATCTAAAATATACTGTAAAGTGTTCCCATAAATATGTATGTAGTATTCATTAAAAGAATCTTAATTGTATGTCAAGAAAAAACGGATTTATTTTGTAGAAATTGAGTCGGGCCGGGCCTGTTTTCACTGATTTTTGTACGGGCCGGGCCGAGAACTGTAAAAATGCAAACGGGCCGGGCCGGGCCGGGCCCGGGCCTGGAAATTCCGGCCCGTGCAGACCTCTACTATATATAACGATCTGTTTATTCATTTAATACAAAAATTTTTTTTTTTTTGACATTCAAATAAAATAGCTTCTTTACATCCTCGTTCTAGTTTTAGTAAATACCAATACTTTCTTTAAAATCTCAGTAATTATTATGTACTTTAATAACCCTCTCTTTTCTGACTTTTTAGAAAATTTAATTAAAACGATAATTTTCATCTTGTTCAACTGATAGGGGAAATTTTTTTCCTAAGTGTTTTTAAGAGTACTTATAAATAAATTCACTTGAAAACGTCCACTTTATATAAAGAGTAAATAAATAAAAATACCTTTAAATATCTCTTTTTTTTTTAATGCTTTTCGATTACACATAAATTTCTTTCATATTAGGTAAAAACATTTCCTTTGATTAAGTCTTATTTATAAATATTGAGCTGAAAACTTCCATTCACAGTTTGTTTATTTATAACAATTATAACTTTTTATATTCCTTTCTGCTTATTCCAAATATTTATTCACAATTATGGAGTCCAATACATAACGAACTATTTATTCATTGAAAACAACAATTATTTTTTTTTTTTTCACATTCAAATAAAAAACTTCTTTACATCCTCTTTCTAGTTCAGTAAATACCAATACTTTCTTTTAAATTTCAGTAATTATTATGTACTTCAATAACCCTCTCTTTTCTGACTTTTTAGAAAATTTAATTTAAAAGGATAATTTTCATCTTGTTCAACCGATAGGGGAAATTTTTTCTTAAGAGTTTTTAAGAGTACTTATAAATAAATTCACTCGAATTCGTCCACTTTATACAAAGAGTAAATAAATATCTTTAAATATATTTTTTTTTATAAAAAATACTTTCCGTTTTCGCGTCAATTTCTTTCAAATTAAAGGCAAAAACCAGTGAAATTTTCAAATACACATTCACGTGTATAAAGAGATATAATCTCTAAATTGTTTAATTAGGAATCTCTTTATAGTCGATTTCATAAATTTGGTTATATAAAGTTCTCACAAGGTATCCAAAAGGATAAAAGATGATTTGTTAATTTTTAAATTAACTTGTTTTAAATTTGTTAATTTTTCTTTCTAAAAAAAACAACACTTATCGGCAAAGGATATTAATGATGATAATAATTTTGCTTATTTGCAGGAAGAAAAAAAGGTGCGAACTACAGTGGAACTCCAGTTATACGTTTTGTCCGGGACCGGGCAACAAAACGCAGAACTCAGTAGAACGTACAACTCAATTAATAGTCTACCGGAACCATTTTTAAAAATATACATGAAAATTTACTTTTTATATCGAAAACAATTTAGTAAGTTTTGCTGCATCCATTCATAAATTCGCGGAAATGTAACAGAGTAAAAAAACAAAGGTATCTAAGAGAAGTACACATGAAGTTATTTTATTATAAAAGCCTTATTATTTTTTCTTTTTCAATTCCTACTATTAGCTCACACTCTGCCTATATTTATTTATATATTTATATATTTATCTTGTACAAATTTTCAATCATTAATAAAATACTCATTATTCATCCTATCAGGTTGAAATAAATTTTTTTAAACTTGTACTGGATGACAATTGATGTTAATAAAGTTTTTCAAATATTAATTAATTAATTAAATTTTAATTAATTAATTTTAGTTTTGCATGGGAAACAAAATGGCCGCCATTGGTTATTGAATTTCAATGAAAGTATTTTCAATAAGGGTTACTGTAGGGGGGCTATTCTATCGCCAAATACCGCCAAGTTTGTCGCCAACTTGGCGATATATCGCCAAATTTGGCGGCCAAAATGAGTCGCCAAAAGTGACGCCAACTTGGCGATATCTGTAATATTTCGCCAAATTCCCATAGAGTTCCATTGTAAACCTACTTGCTTATAGAAAATCAACAAATTGAGATATTTTAATGCAACAAAAACTCATATTAGCTTGATTATATTAAATTTTTCTTTGATGGCCTAAGTAGAAATTGACTTTAAAAACAAAATTTTTATATTACTTGTTACATATATAGAGTACTCAAAAGAAATCATTGAAATTGCTTTGACATGTAAATATTTTATCAAAGCTATTTCAGCAGTTTCCTAAATTGTATTGAAATAATCACTAATCTTGGATTGTTTCTTTTTTCCAGAATCGACACTGAACATTAAACTTTGCATTTTTGTTAATAATGCAGCCGGTTTTTAGTAACTGCTTGTACTCCTGACGAACCACTTTACTCTGTCAAGAGCTCTCAGAGCAGTTCCGAAGTTTGACACCAATTCATCGTCCTGATTGGGATCATCACAATCAGACACGTCGGCAGTGTCGGGAGGCAAGAAGTAGCAAAAATTCTGAAATTATTTTCAGCAAAACGCAAAAGTGTGACAAAATTTCATCCTGAAACACAAAAACGTAACGTATAACCGAGGGAAGCATATAACTCAGCTAATTTTTAATGGCAAATGACCAGGACCGCTGAGTTGAAACGTATAACTCAGGTAACGTACAAGTGGAGTTCCATTGTATATAGATTTGGAAATTTCTAAATCTAATTATGGCATCCAAATTACACCAGCTTGAACCCTTATAATTGAAAGCATTTTATAATAACTAGTAAATCTGCAGATCAGGAGCCTCAACGTCATCTTTGCAAGTCGTTGTTTTTTAACACTCATTGCATAATATTCAACTTCCTACAAATCGCTTTTTAAAGTTTTCAAATTACATAAATATTTATGAGCATACAAGATACTTCGTAAAGTTTCAGAAATTAAACAAGTGGCTGTACATTGATGTTCTGAAATTCTGATGAGCTACTTATTCTGGTAACTTTTTAAATCAAAAATTGCATTTCTTCAGGGGGGCTCTGCCCCCCTGAACCCCCCGTAGTCTATTTAAATTTACATTCGTAATTTTTTATTGATTGTGCGGATGGTTATAGTATATCTTAGATTTTTTTTACGCTGTGATTTATAAGGATAAGCATAAGTTTTTTTTATAAATTAATAAAATTTACGTTTAAAATAAAATATTCATGTTAACCGTACACAGACAATAAATCTTGAAGTAATGCCAAAAATGTAACCCTAAAGTCCGCTACATTCGGCACAACACAACGACGGGCTGAAAAAAAAAAAAAACAAAAAAAAAACGGATGAAGTCCAAGAATTTGGTCCCTGTTCCACGTGCTTGTTTTGTTTGGGCCGAATGAGGGCATTTAAATCTGAGCGATAACGCACATCGTATTGCAAACTGTTTTTACGGCATACTGCATCTCCATCTATCTCTTTCCTCCGTGAATAATAGTTAATTTTATTTTACCCAAGATCTTTTTATTCCAGCATCTTTGTTTTCGATAAATGACGTCTAATTCACCTGCTATGCTTACTTACTCAAAGCTTTTCATCTTGTTATATTAAGAAATACTCGAGAGTTTTCTTTTTATTTTTAATATGCCGCCATATTAATTTTTCTATTCTTAATTTTATTTTTCATTTTCCTGTTTCACGACAAAACATTTCAATTGAAAATTGTTTAAAAGAAAATATTATTCCGGGTTTTCATTTTCTTGGCAACAACTAAAGAAATATTGGTAAATGTTATGGGAAAATGTTACGTTATTCTCTATGAAAATAATGAACTTTTGTATTTTTAAGCAAAATATTTCAATAAAATAAATAAAATAAATGAAATATTGCCTATTTTTATTTCTGGGTTAAAATCCTTCTATATGCAAAGATACAAATGCATTAATTCATCTGTTTTGACGTTGGCTTTACTCAAGCATTATATACGGAATTATATACTAATATTATTAGGACCAAATACGTTGCTAGGCAACAGAGAAAGAAAAGGAAAAAAATGAAATATGCATTATGTCAATTTGATAAAACAAAATCCTTTATATTATTGGAAAACATGCATAAAATTCCCCCAATATTATAAACTTAATTAAAAAAATCTCGCAAATATATTGACATAATTTATTGGAATAATTTAATAATGTTATTTAAAAATTTCAGCATCAAAAATTTGCCATTTAAATCCATTTTTCGTAAGAGCCATTTCTTTCAACAAATGAAAATCTGAAAATCGTCTGACTTGCCATTGAAAAGCATTATAGAGCAAAATAAAATGTTCCATATTTCCCGAACGAATGAACCAAATTTAACCAAAAACTATACAGCTAAGTCCGGGTACCTAATCAACATGCCCAGTGAATTTCAAGCCGATCGGATGCATTTTGCGGCAGTTATCGCGGAACAGACAGACAGACTAACAGACAGACAGACTAACAGAAACCAAAACTTTTCGTGTCTCCACAGTAAGCCTTCACTGACGTTTCGGCAACTAGTATACAACCCCTGCAAAAAATGACGGAGTGTTGATCTGCCTTTCATTTTCATTAAGACTACAGACAAACAAATAGCATGAAGATTATGATACTATTGTGTCGATCGGAAAGTCTTGTCGTGTTGGGAAAATCAATTCGTACCGGAAAATTCTGGCCGGTAATTATTAGACATTAGATATCGAAATCAATGTCTAATAATTAAATGATAGAATCTTCCGGTACGAATTGATTTTCCCGACACGACGCGACTTTCCGATCGACACAATATTAGTGAAAGGTTTGTATTGTAGAAAAGTACATTCTTAAAAATGACAAATGATTTCTGAAATAGTTCAACGATCAATAAATAAGTCTCCGATTATAATTTTTAGAATTAAGAAATGAAAAATCAGTGAAAATTACGTCATGTTGACACAATCGTATCCATTTTTCGCTTTAGTTTTATTAGTGTAAAAATACATTTCAAGCTAAGCATAACAACATCGGTGCAAAATTTTCAAAGACACTCTATGTACGTACTTTCATACTTAACCACAGTATATTCAAATAAAAATATAGTTCCTATTTATTTGTAATGAAAAAAAAAAACTAATAAAATCATAATGCAAAAAGATAAAATAAATCAATAGACAACATTCCATTGAGTCGAAATAAATGTGGATTTTTATACACGTGCATAATTTAAGTACACGTGAATAATTTTTTTATTTATTTATTTTTTTATTTTTTTATTTTTTTTTTTTTACCGAAAATAACTTGCAAATGAAAAAATACGTCCAAAAAGCCACGTGTCTGAATATTTTTCATTGTTTCTTTTTTATCTGAAACAATGGAAGTCATCCGATTGCTACCATTTTGAAGAAATTTCATAAAAAACTCTTCCAATTAAAATTAAAATACATAAAAGGAGATTATTTTAAAAGATAGCTAGGGCGGCAACATCTACAAACGAACAGCAGAATTGCGAAAAATAATTAGCAAAATCGGTTCGTAGAAAGCTGAGAGCTAAAAATAAAACAGCCTTGTGTTTTAAACATATTGATGGCACGGTTAGCCCCGGAATGGTTACCTACACTTGGATTTTATATACCGTATATCCCGGCGTATAACACGCCCAGCCGTATAACTCGCATCACTAATTTAAGAGAATTTATTTTTGTTTCAAGCATATACTGCTGTATAACACGCATCAAGTTTTCCACGCGAAAACAAACCAGAAATACTTAGAACAAAAAATTTTAAGTGTCCAGAAGTTTGTCATTGATAAACGAAAGAAGAAAAACTATGATTTGTCTCAAATTGTAAAGATGGACGAAACGCGAGTAATGTTTCTTATAATAGGAAACAAAAGGAGTAAAAACTGTTCCATTTAAAACTCCGGGACACCAAAAAATGCTACTGCACAGAGGCCCTTTCTTGGTAGCTAAAGTACCAAATTAAAACCATTAGTAATTTTCAAACGAAAAACAATGCCACTTGGTATTTTTCCAAATGGAGTGTTTGACCATGTCCATGAGAAAAACTGGATGGACGAAAATGGGTTAAAACTATGGATAAAAAATGTTTGGGAAAATCGTCCAGCAGCTTTAAGAAATAAGCAGAAAGTCTCTTAGTTTGAGATATGTTCAGGTCCCATAGAATAGACATAATTAAAAAAACGAATCTAATCATATTTATGGATAGATGAAAGCGACAGTGGGGATAAAATACATGAAAGCAAAAGTTGATGAAGAAAATGACATTCCCGAAAACATAAATGAGGACGAGTATAATGAACATTTCATATTATCCGATAAAGAAGGTTAAGTTTGTCAGAAAATATATATTGTAAGTTTCTTTGTTTATATTAATTTATAAATGTATTTTAAATATACCTCACAAAATTTGAAATGCTTTCTACTTATGATTTTACACCAAATGCAGTGTATAACATGCACACGGAAAAATTGATTGATTTTTTAGAGTTAAAAGTGCGTGTTATACGCCGAGATATACGGTAAGTAGATAATAAATAATGTAGCAACCCTCGTCAAAAATGACGATATGTTGATCTGTGATTCATTTTCATAAGGCTTCACACAAACAAACAGCATGAAGATTTTATTATTGAAAAGTTTATAATTGTAGAAAAGCATACATTTTTTAAATGACTAATGATTTCTGAAAATACAAATGATGAGGATATATATATATATATATATATATATATATTACTCAATATTCAATTTCTGAAATAGTTCAACGATCCATGAAGTCTCCGATTCTAATCTTTAGAATTAGGAAATGGAAAGTAAGTGAAAATTATGCCATATTGACACTATCGTACCATTTTTTCTCTTAGTTTTATTAAGGTTGTTCTCAACTGCTCTGCTCAACAAGCGCAAAACTTTTTGACACATTTATAAATTCATTTTTTAACGGAAAGATATAAAATTGGAAAGCCTGACCATGGAAACGATTTGGAATCGAACTGTTTTTTCCATTTTTGGATCCATCAATTACCTATCGAGTTATAAGCGAATTTCATCACGTGACAAACGTGTTTTTCACCCTTTCTTGAGAGGATTTTCTCCTTTCGCGCGGAAATTCGGTTCAAAACGCCCACTTTGACATTCTTTCTGAACGATCTATTGCGTTTGAAAAAAAAAAAAAAAACACAGAACAGAAAAACCTGCTAGTTTCATAAATTTCCGACCAAAAATAAATTAAAACTTATGTCAGAAAGTTGCCCTTTTGGATTTGAGAACAGCCTTAATGCAAAAATATATTCAAAACTCAGCATAACGTCTCAGACCCAGGTAGAACTTTTCAAACGTACTTTATATGCGCTTTTTTGTGCTTAAGAACAACTTGAGAAGACGCTCTAAATATTAAGCTACATATTTATTTATTTTCTTTTTGAGATTTTTTTTTTCAAACCAACACATGTTGATATAATTACATAAAAAATATATAAGCAAATATCTTAGTGTCGATTTGGTCACCTTGAATTACAGTTTACGGATGTGAGAATCTCCATGGTTGCTTTTTTATAACAAAATCGAATACCTGAGTATAAAAACAAACTTCTGACTTATAATTTAACAACGTCAAAATACTGGCTAACTTTAGCATCATGGGAAACAAAATCTGATGATAATTTGGCCATTTTTTAACATGAAAATGCAACTTAATGTTTGGTTCATGGAGGTGAGAATTTATTGTGTGACACTCCATTTCGTACTCTGAAAACAAATAAAAATACAAAGAAAGTAATTAACTATGGTAAGTTACTTTGCTCTTGAGATAGTACTAGTTAGAATAATAATTATTTAACTATTTTATTTTCAATTAAATAAGTAATCAAACATTTTTCATAATAACATTTGGGTGTGTGACATGACACGGAGGTGAGATCTCACATACTGTGTACTAAGAAATAAAAAAATATAAAGTAATTATACAAAATGTATGCACACAACACATTTAGCCGTCTTTCACTTTCAATAGAAAACATAAATTAATTAAAAAATAGTCATGTCAAATAATGAAAAAGGCTTCGTGACTGGAATATTTCACTTTTTGGAGAATGACCCATCTGCAGCCATTCAAAGAGTCACACCGGACATGTTGAAAAAAAATGTGGGATGAGCTCACTGTAAAAAAAGGACTAAAATACGGAAATTGTACTGGCAATCGAGACGCCAGTACTATTTCCGTATTTTAACGGAAATTTTCCCCCATAAATTACAGAAAAATTTCCGCCTTTCTAGAATTTACGGGGGGGAAATTTCCGTTAAAATACGGAAATAGTACTGGCGTGTCGATTGCCAGTACAATTTCCGTATTTTTACAGTGTATCGTATTTTCACGATACCGTTCGTGTTTCTGGAGAGGATCACATTGAACACTTATAATTGTGTTGAATTTCCAACTATTAATTTTGATTTTCGATGAACAACAAGGTTGTACTTTTTTTGTTTTCTTTTAATACCCCTGTAAAGCTGGGATATTCATGTCTGTGCACCTGTACTTTACTAAAACCATCGAAGGTTAATATTGGATCTAAACCAACTAAGTACCGCAAGGGACCTCGAAAAAACTTTCGTTTCAGACAGTTTTCGGACGTACTTAGGTAAGAAAGTACACCGGCAACTGTAACATTCACCAGAGCCATGAAATTTTTTCGTTAAATACAAATTCCATTTTGACAGATTTTAAAGTACCTATACATAAATTATTTGCGATAAGATTACCAAAGGCGCAATAATTTCACATAAATAATACCATTAAATTTATCAAGGAATATAAAATGTTTACAATGGAAATCACAATAGAATGGCATACCAAAATAGAATTATTATTCCATCAATTGCTTTTGAGAAAGACTGCGAAACTTACCTATAAAAAAAGAAAAGAATATACAAATTAAAATATTTGAGATCTGACAAACTACTTGCATATGTACAAATATATTTGCATATGTATAAATATATTTCTACATAAAATTTAAATTAAAAAAAGAACAAAATTTCCACAAAAAACAGCCCAAATAAAATACAATTTACCGTGGTTGTTAGTTATTATGCGCAGAACTTTCATAATTTTGTTACCATGTTTACAGCTCTTAGTGGGACTAATGCTGAAAAGATTGTAAAAAAAGAAACATTCGAGTTTGCCTAACAAGCGAACTCGAATGTTTATTCTATGTTTTTCAATTATTATTATTTTCAATTAGTATATCTAATGATATTATACAATATTCAGGTTAATTAAAATAAGAAAACATTTAAAAGGATTTATCATTACTAAAATAAGTGTAAACAAAAAAATAAAAGGTTTTTAAAATTTTTTTGTAGAAAATCCTCGTTCATGCAATACATTGAATCAGTATTTTAAAATAACAGGATAACATTATGACAGAAATTTGACTGCAAAGATTTAATACCCCTAAAAATTATTAATTAACTAAAAATGTATACTTCAATAAAATAATAACATTTTTGAAAACCTCTTAGTTTTACTGTTGCAAATATTTAATGCCTCTGTTTTATTTTTTATTGCTTTTTATTTTTAGTCTCCAGAATATTGCAATGAAATACTACAAAATACTTATTCTGAATAAAAAGAGATTAGTCAACTGTGTAGAAAATCATTATTCATGTAATATATTGAATCAGTATTTTAAAATAACAGAAATTTTAGTGCAAAGATTTAACATTCATAAAAATTATTAATTAAATAAAAATGTACACTTCAATAAAGTAATAATATTTTTGAAAACATCTTTATTTTACTGTTGCAAATACCTTTGCTTAATAATGAGTTATTCAAAAATTAAAAAATAGCCTTTTTTGGCTTCACATGAAAATAATGAATTCTTTTTTAATAATTAGATTTTTATCTGATTTTTTTCATTTATGAATATTCATAAGATAATTATGCATCATTTTAGTAAATTAAGTAGGAATATTAACTAGTGCTAAATAATTAAGTAAAAATGTAATTTAGGTGTCTTATCTTATATATTTACATATTTTTGTTGATTTTTTTTAACCTCCATTTTTATCATAAGATCTTCATTTTTATATAGAAAACATTTAATTTCAATTTTCTTGTTTTGAATTTGGCGACATTATTTTCAGTTTCTCAGTCACATATTTTTACTAAATATTTTACCCCAGGTATTTTATTCTTTTAAATATTTTTTGACAGACAGCATAACCTCTTTTTCAGACGTAGGGTACTTTTCGCAATAATTTATTTTTCTCATTTTAGAAATTTTTTCATTATTCTTATTTAATGGTTCTACTCTGGTAAAATAGCGGATGAACTTAGAATTAAGGATCGACCGAAACCGAATTTCGGTAACCTTCCTATTTTCGGCCGAAAACGAAAATGTTTCAGATTTTTTTTACGTAATTAATATATACTTAAATATACATAATTATTAATTAATTATACGTGTTTATTAAATATACATAATTTACAAAAAATCTGCAGTTTCAAACTAAAATTTTTCTATTTTTTTATTTATTAAGTCTGCAGCTTTTAACGAGCACGTGAAAGTTGTCTTCCAAGTTTAGTCATATATGCACTGCTTGCTTTATAATTTGCACTCACGTCTTATATGTCATGACTGATAATAATAAACAGTGAAGTTCATAGAAATAAATAAAGAGTGTGTCATTTGAGCTGATACATCCCAAATCGATGAGTAAAGTTGACCATTTCCGAAGGAAGAAAATAGACTTTGGGAATACAGATAGTTTCGGTACGGCCAGATTTTCCGCAGCATTTTCGCTGAAAACGAATTATCGTTAAAACTCAGATTTTGGGCCGAAAACGAAAACGAATTTTCGTTCAATCTCTACTTAGAATCGTCGATGGCTAAAAGGATTATTACCTACTTTTCCAAAGTTTAAAAAACTCCACAAAACCAGTATAAAAAAAAAAAAAATCTCTATAGTATATTACCCTTATGTAACACAAACTGGAATAGATAGAGCATTAGAGCATGTATAACAAGTTGACCAAGAATTTCTAGACAACATTTCTAGACATTTTCGCTGAAAACGAATTATCGTCAAAACTCAGATTTTGGGCCGAAAACGAAAACGAATTTTCGTTCGATCTCTACTTAGAATCGTCGATGGCTAAAAGGATTATTACCTACTTTTCCAAAGTTTAAAAAACTCCACAAAACCAGCATTAAAAAAAAAAAAAATATCTCTATAGTATATTACCCTTATGTAACACAAACTGGAATAGATAGAGCATTAGAGCATGTATAACAAGTTGACCAAGAATTTCTAGACAACATACAAGGTTGCCTTATTAAAAATAATTTACGGAATCCACTATAATTTCACAGTCTTGATTGATGATCTTCAAACCGCAAGAAATTTTCCTGATAAAAACGGACAAGGAGTGTCGATAATGACATGCTACCCTCATAATTTCAAATACACCGAAACATTTATCTGCAAATTTAATAATTGTAACAACCATAGTTTCCCCAAAGAAGAATTTTGCGGCGGGCTAGTATGCTCCAAAAACGAGTTACTTTCAAATTCTGCAGTACCATTAAAGTTATTAGGCACGTCCTGCGAGGCGTAGGATAATTACACGTAATAGGGGATTTTGTTAACAACGAAGTGGGAGAAAAGTGGAAAGACAATATTGATAATTCTCTGGGCGTAATTTCGGTCCTCTCAAACCTGCTTCCGTTGTGGGATGTCGGATATAGTTCATGATTATGAGAACTGGAGGTTAAATGGTCAAATTTACATGGTATGTTAAGGGGAGTCCCATGGTCCTAACATTCCTAGACCATAAAATGTTTTAATTTTTGTGAGTAATTATTGACGAAAATTTTATAAATTTTGTACAGAAAAAGAGAAAAGACAACATTGGTAATTCTTTGGGCGTAATTGCAGCCCTCTCAAACTTGCTTCCGCTGTAAGAAGTTTGCTGTAGTTCAGATTATAGTTCATGATTATGGAAAATGGAAGTTAGATGGTCACATGGTATCTTAGGGGGAGTCCAATGGTCCTAACATTCCTAAACCATAAAATTTGTTGAGTAAATGTTGACGAAAACTTCATAAATTACGTACAGAAAGAGAAGAAAGACAATATTTGTAATTCTCTGGGCGTAATTTCAGCCCTGCCAAACTTGTTTCCGTTGGGAGAAGCCTGATATAGTTCAGGATTATTAAAAATAGAGATTATATGGTCAAATTTACATGGTATCTCACGAAGAGTCCAATGGTCCTAACATTGTTAAACTTTTTTTTTTTTTTTTTTTTTTTTTTTGAGTAAATACTGACGAAAACTTGTACAGAAAAAAGGGAAAGAAATATTGGCAATTCTCTGGGCGTAATTTCAGTCCTCTCAAATTCGCTTCCGTCGTGAGAAGCCTGATATAGTTCAGATTATAGTTCATGATTATGAGAATTGGAGATTAGATGGTCAAATTTATATGTTATCTTAAGGAGGGCTCCGTGGCCTTAACATTCCTAAACTATAAAAATTTTCGTTTTTTTTAATAAATATAAAAAACTTAATAAATTATGTACAGTGCTGGAAAAAAAAAATTATCACCCGTTACTAAATCTGCGGCAAATATTCGTATAAAAATGTGACTGGGTCCAATCGATTAGCAATAATGGCTACCAATTATTGGCATACTTAAATTTTGAGTAAGAGGCAGGGTTGTCTCGGTTTTAACCATGGTGGTTTTAACCAGTGGTTTAAACCGGTTTTAACCGTCCTGGTCAAAATCAATTTTGACCATTTTGACCACTGAAATTGACTATTCAATTTATTTACTACAAATGAAATATATTTCACTAGCATATGTTAAAAACTAAGTTAACATTTGTTAAAAATGTCATAATATAAGTAACATAACACCAGCAAATACCAAATTAAAAAAAGCCATAACATAAATAACAACACCAAGATACAACACAAATGTTTTAATTATTTTTTATACACAAGCTCTTTTATCGAGATTGTATCATTTTAGAATAAGTTTCAAGATCTTTTTCTTTTAGTAATCTTAACCATTTGTCGCATGCATCAGATATAGTAGCATCTTCTTTTTTAAGTTTATCTAAAGCAAGGGAAATAGGCTTAAGTTGATTTTATAAATGTTTTACTTCTTTGTATACATTGTTAATGACTTTAACAATGTTATCAATATTATCTTCATGCTCATCTGCAATTTTTCATTTCAATAACATGCTTCATTATTGAATTAACTTTGTGTTTGTAATATCTTGTCCTACAAGATTCAAGTAATGTGCAGCACATCCATAAGAAATAAACAGCTCGTCTCTATATGCATTTTGAAAATCTTCTCTCATGCGTTTCATCTTGTTTTCATTGTCACTTACAAAACTTCTTACTTTACAAGCAAACTTGTTTTCTACCTCTTCTTTAGCATCAGCTGCTAGTTTTAAACAATACTGGGCAGATTTCTTAGATGCTCCTGTATCAACAGCTGAAAGGAAGAATGATTTTTTTTCCCCTGTTGATACACTATTAACAATGATAGGGCAATTATGGACTAGCTTCCTTATTGCATTGCATAAACATATTTTACTAATGAGCCTCCTTAACTTATCAGTGTATTATTTTTTTAACTGCCTGTTACTTTTATTACTTATTAAGTTACTTTTAATTGCAAAGAAAAAATAATTATTAAAATTAAGACCATTTTTAACAGTTTTAACCATTTCTGACCACTTTTCACCAATTTTGGACGGTTAAAACCACTTTTATCGAGTGTCCTGGTCAAAATCAATTTTGACCGGTTAAAATTACAACCCTGGAAGAGGTGGCCTACATATAGAAATTGTACCAAACTTTCAAATTTTCAATACTAACAACTAATATTGATATCATATTTGGATTCTCCGGCTGTCATCACACGTTTCATATGATTAACATTTGAATTTCGAAAATTTCAAATCTGAACTAGAGAATCCCAAAGCGACTTCCTCTGTTTAAGATGGTTATTTTACGAGCAACTGTGCTTGTCAGCTAAATACTTATAAACCACAATTCCAAATTTCCTAAATTAATTTCATAAGCCGCTAAGATAAATGTATGAAATTGAATAAAAAACTTTTATATTCTCCTTTTCATAAATCTGACTTTTTAACACTTTATATCCCAAATTATGAAGTCATGAAAATTTAATCTTTTAAAGCATTTTTCGTGAGTTTTTGAAACTACATTAGAAGATATGCACAATCATTCAATACATTTTAGAAAGTTTTTGACAATTAAAATTAATTAAAGGCAGTCGGAATCCCTATACTTGCCATGTTAAATTAATGTACCTTTACTCATAAACTACTTAAGATATGGACTTGAAATTTTTTTATGCATAAAATAAACAATTCTTAATAATCTGAAGTTAAATGTATAATTAACCCTTTGCACTCGAGGGGTCCGGAGTGGAGCCATTTAAAATTTGTCTTCAAACTCGAGGACTCCGAGCCAAGATTACATATTGTCAGTTGCTTCCAGAGGTATCACACTTTGGACGATTAAAAAATGTAATAATTTTATAATTTTTGGTTTTTTTTTTTATATATTATAACATTTGTATTCATAAAGAATTAAAAAAATAATAAGATATAACTAAAATCACTCCGAGTTGCTGGTAATACGAATGAAAAAAAACTTCGAGTGCAAAGGGTTAAATAAAGCTTAGATATTTTTTTAAAAAATCTGAAGTAGAAACCACATTTAAACTTTTTAAAAAAAAAACATGCATTTTTTTTTTCAAAGATAATGATAATAATAAAAAAGTTCTTTTTATCAGTTTAAACAATTCATCTCGGATTAAACAGGGATATGTATAGAATGTTCAAGCAAAATTTCAAACCATAATGTAAGTTTTTTCAAAAAGGTAGATCGAAGTTTAAAAAACAATATTTTGAGAAAATCAAGTATAAAGTAGGGTAGGGGAGTACACGGTGAGACATGATACACAGTGAGACAGCAGCCATTTTGACATATAGTTATAACTTTTCTCCAAGCTGAAACACACACTGAACCACATCATCTTAGGCAACACGTGGATGTAGTTTCGGATAAGTTTCGGAATATGCTGTTGAAGTTTTCAAAATTTTGCATTAGCACAATACAACTTTGTATTAAAAATTTAAAAAAATACTTTAAATACAAATTTATTTAGGTTCAGGGTATTTATTACAATCTGAAGTATAAGTAGGCACCAAAATTTTCATTCTAGTTGCATTATTTATTTTGTAATTCTGCGCGTAAGCTGTTATGCCGATTTTCTGCTCGTCAAATGTCCGACAGTTTGGAACCGCCTATAAATACTAACTCTGCATTTTGCAATTTTTTAAATACCTGAAATGAAAGATCATACTTATATTTTTCACACCAATAAAAATTGTGCTTTAAAATCATATACATTTTAAGATATCAAATGTTGAAAATGGTGTTTTATTTTCATTTTTTCCAATTTTAAGAGTCCTGAGAGCCCTTAAAGTACCATCAGGGCATAAACGATTAAAAGTAAGAATACCATTTGCAAAAGACTTCTTTTTTAGCTACGATTCTCTCGGTCAGTTTGACCAGTGTTGAATTCAGGCGGTAGCTCGAGGGGGGGGGGGGGGGCGGAGCAATGAGATGTCCCCCCGGAAGATTTGAGATTTTGTGTTTTTAATGGTCAAAAATGCAATCCCCCCCCCCCCTCCCGGAGCCATAGAAATCCCTCCCGATGACAACTCTCTGAATTCAATACTGAGTTTGATTCTCATCATATGTTTTATATGATAACCAATTGAATTCCACTAACATTAATTCTAAATCAGAGATTGTCCGAAAGTGACTTCCTTTGTTTAAAGTGGTTGTTTTATGAGTACCCTTGTGATTGCCATTTGACACAAGGGGAAAAGTCAACGGAAATTAAACTTCATCTCTTGTTAATAAAGATGAAAGAAGAAGAAAAAGTAAGCGAAACAAATGAGGTTAATCTAGTCGGTAGATGGAGTGATTGTTGAAGATTTTTTTTAAACTATTGATATTTTAAGAAATATGTCTCGTCATCATTTTATTAAATTAGAAGACAGAGAAATTTTGAGTCCTTTGCTTTTGTTATTCAATTTCATTTTCATAATAATGCAGACTAAAAGAGAAAAAAAAACTATAACAACAATGCAATCGAAGAGTTTGTATTTTATAAAAAAATAAAAATTACTGAGACGCTTTAAATCCTGCTTTGTTTTTAATATCCAATGAATTTATAAAGTAAATAATTGAAAACGTGGGGAGAGTTTCACTAAGATTTCTCAAATTAACGGAAACAAAATTCTTTGTGCCCAAGAGAAATGAACACAATATTAGCTTATTTCATAATATAAATATATCTGAAATATGTTTAATACTGAGCAATCAGCCGAAATTGGTTTCTGTAACCGTAGCCAATTTTATAATACCCCAAGTCCATTCGTATTCATTTGTATTACATCATTGTTTAGAATGGCCAATTTGGCAACGAAATGAAAGGACATTTGCGCTACCCACTTCATTTCTATTCTACTATTAACCCATTGAGGGGCGTATATCCCACCTAATTTTAATGATGATTTGCACCAGAAACTAATTAAATTTTACCCTTTTAACTTTGGTGGAAAAAAGTTGAAAAATTGCTTTTCCGTATTTTGAAACAATTTTTTTTCGAAATTTCTGGTGTGAATTCAACATTACAGAAACACAATTGCTTTCTCTTGAAAGTGTTAAGGGGACCGTGGATCTTTATTTGAGCAAAAATCGACCCAAAAATCGAAAATTATTTTTGTGCATGTTATTTTTCTCCAGTTTGTTCTGAGCCATTTGCGAAAAACCGCATGCAGATGCGATAATTCTTCGTAACGTTACAAGTGTTTGAATTTTGTACGCAAACAATTTTTCGGTCCTTTAATATAGTACTTTAAATCTGATTTTCTCAAAACTGATTTTTCAACGCTTTTAGATTTTCGAAATTCTCCATTGAAATTTGATTTTTAATTTATTAAAAGGCAAAATTTTTATGAAAATCGATATGGAATTCAGGAGAAAACCTCTAAAAAAATTAAATATTAAAAAATCTACACGCAGATTTGTTTGCAAAAGAGTTTTAAGCGATTAAAATGCAAGATCGAGGAAATATCTCAAAAGTTAAGACGCATGAGCATTTTAAAATTTAGTTTTTAAAATTAAAAAAAAAACCCTTAAAATTATAATAAGATTGGAAATTTCTTTTAGGGTGTATACTGTACACTTATGGTGAAATGTATATTTGCACAAAGTTTCATATCTTGTTGACGAAAATTTAAAAATTAACGTCCACAGTTTCCTTAATAAAAAATGTGCAAAACCGAACAGTTATTAATAGACCGGAAGATGACAGCACAGACAATCACCTCATCGCGTTCACGGCTGAAATTCCAGAATTAGTTAAAACTCGATTCGCATATTAAAACGCAATCTGTCTGCCAAGTCATATCTTGGTGCAAAACACCCGAAAACCCGATGTTAGCGGTTGACTCGTAGGTTTACCATTGTGTTTTCCTGCAGCCAAAGGTATGAAAACATAGAGGACTGGGAGCAAGAAAACACAATGGTAAACCTACGAGTCAACGGCTAAAATCGGGTTTTTAGATGTTTTCCACCAAGATATGACTTGGACAAGATATAACATGGTGGACTAGGAGCAGGAAAACACAATGGTAAATTCTCCAAGTAAAAATAAAAAAAATCGATTTTTTAGTCGAATTTGGTGATTTTAAAAGTCAGGTGTCCCCTTAACAACGTACGGACCCGTTGTCCGGAAAATGCTCATCCGATAGTCTGCAAATTTATTATCAATTCATTATCAGAAAATGCCCACGATTTTTACCCTGTTTCGCTATATGGATGAATAATTTGAATTATTCTCAGCAGAGTGCATAACTACCAAAAAGGGATGAAGACTTACATTTATTTGGCTAGAAGTTATCCAGGCCTGCTGCACCCGCTTTCCTCGGTTGCACTAACTAAGCACAGAGAAAGGACAAACTGTTTTAAAACAACCCCAAGCGTCTTGCAAAAGGGTAAAATTGTAATGTTGTTTTCTTTGCATTTTGTTTTAAATGCTAAGAAAATATGATTCTTTCAACATTATAAAAAAAACTCAATTACAAATATGAATGTAATCCTTGAGAGTATTAATCATTCTTCAATGTATTTAAAATTCATTAAATCTATAGAATTATATTATCTTAAATATTGCTTGCATTGCTGTGAAACCTGGAGCTTAGTGAACGGAATATAAACGCCCCAAACATTTAGAGGGTTAAATCTTCACTTTTAACGGGTCTCGGGACTCTTAAAATTGGAAAAAATAAAAAAAAAAGAAAAAAGAAAAAAGAACCATTTTCAACATTTAATATCATAAAATGTATTTGATTTTAAGACACAATTTTTATTGGAATAAAAGATGTAAGCTTGTTGTTTCCTGTCATGTATTTAAAAAAATTACAAGATGCAGAATTGGTATTCACAGGGTGCTCCAAGCTCTCAGACATTTGACGATTAGAAAATTAACATAAGAGATTACGCGACAAAATAAATTTTGCAACTAGAATGAAAATTTTGGTGCCAACTTATACTTCAGATTGTAATAATTACCCTGAACTTAAATAAATTTGTATTTAAAGCGTTTTTATATTTTTCATACAAAGTTGTATTTAGCTAATGCAAAATTTCGAATTTTTCAACAGTACAGTAAAAAAAGATATATTTTTGAACAATATAAAGGAGATTTTTGGTTCAGTTTATACAGACTAACAGGAAACATATGTTTTGAAAATTTCATGAAAAAGTATTCAGAAGTTTTTGAAATATCCTGCGCCTTATGCCCAAAAACGTCATTTGGAGAAAAATGACTTCGGAAAAATTTCGGAAATGTCGCTTCAGCTATTGAGCGGGTGTAATTCTAAAAGCCATAACTTCTATTCTAATGGGAATTTCAAGTAAACAATTGTATCAAAATGTTCAGAAAAGATAGGAGTTTGACATCTAAAGAAAATTTGATTAGGGAAATTTTAAACCTGAGTCCTAATCCTGAGATCCCTTAATCTGAAAGATTGTTCAATTTTGAAGAATGAAAGTAATAAATGTTAGTCTGAAAAACAAAGTTATCAGGGGCAAATTAGCTTTAAGTATTAGAATTAGAAGTTAGGGGAAAAAAACTGGGGATTTTTAAACTTAAATTTTGAATTTTCATTTTAATTTCAAATTTAAGAAAGGGTTTATTTTTATCCTGTCATATACAAAAAAGGAGATCATATTTTTTTTAAGATACCTATTCAGTGTAATATGAATTTTCAACAAACTAATAATAATGTTTAACAAATATGAGTAAATATAGGATTCTACGCAACTTCAGTTTGTCTCATTATTTATAAAATTTCAATTGCAAAAACAATTTTCCAATTACTATATCCGATTAATTAAAGATTCATTAAGTATTTATAACACATTCCTACAGTGTTCAATATAGCAACTAAATCAACGAAATCTTTTACTGCTTACTACCTTCCTATTCTGACATTAATAAATCAAACTCGCAAACCGAATGTATTTATTAATAGTAACATACTTCAAAACCCAGGAGTTATTCAAAGTTTACTTATATTTCGAACGCATTCGTCTCATTCCTCTATTAAGAATTTATTTTTCATACATGATGCCACATGTTTGAGATTTTAATTCATTAGAATTGGAAAGGATTTGTTTATTATCAAGAACAGATGAGGGCAAACAACATTTCTAACGACATTTGTTTACTTTTAGTTATAATGGACTAAGGTTTGAAATAAATGCAGATTCAATTATGTGTTGAATTAAATCAAGTATGTTTGAAATAACTGCTTTTGTATAATTCATTTAATGACAAAAATCGGGAGATTAATGGTAAAATTTCTTAGTTATTTGAAAAAAATTTGGACCCTTTATTTCCAAATTATATTAAGCAAAACCCGAGAATACACACACACACACACACACACATAAAAAAAAAGAAAGAAAATGTAAGATATTTAATGTTAAAATAAAATGTTAAACAATCTGTATACAATGCTAATGAAAGTTAAGAAAATATATGTAGTGAAATATAACATTAATATTAGTATAACCTGTTTTTAATGGGATTATATAGTGATCAAATTATATATTGAGGAACATTAGAATATTTCAATTAATTACCTATAACTCCCTAAATGCGGCGAATAATCCAGAAACAGGGATCACGCCCCCCCCCCCCCCCAAGATCAAATGACCTTATGAACGTAACGTTAAAACCCCCGATGTTTGAATAATCTACCTGGAAGTAAAAGTGTGGAAAAAGAAATGCGTTTTTAAATTAAGAGTTTTGGTGCCCAATTTGTTTTGTTCAAAGATCTTTTAACGATGAAATGTATCCTCCAAATGTGGAGAGTCTTTTAGCATACTTACTGAGGTATGTTTATGAGGAAAATGATGTTTAAAACAGAAATTGGGGTTAATAAAGCTTTGTCAAAATAATAAAATAGGAATTTCCACATGATTATTCACTAGTGTGCTTCTTTGGTTGGTCACTAAATTATGTGTTTAAAATTATCAATATAGAAAAAAAATCTTAAAAAATTTTAATAAAAAATATGACGCAATAGTAGCGGTGCATATTCACGCAAAGAACAAAGGCTCATAATCACTGGATTGTTTAATAGTCTTATATGACTGAAGCTCTGAAAAATTCTTGTGTACATCGAAAACACTTAAATTTTAAATTGATTTAAAAAATCTGGCACTTCCCCATTCAATCGGGGCGCAATTCCAGAAAACATCTTTCTATCCCAATGCCCTTTCGTGGTATAAAAAATTACAAATCTAGCGAAATGAATTAAATATTTCTAGACGAAACATACCCACCAAAGACTAGGTTGGTGAGAGTTTAGCTATTATCGAAGATTTGTGCCAATAAATTGATTTTTAGCTATGATTTTCATGTTGAATGAATCAACTACTAATGATGATCTTCCTGCTAAGGAGTACAATATTTCTCCTACTTTTATGAGCGATGATTTAATAAGGATGGCTATCAGGACTTGGCTGGTTGTTCTGCCAGCACAAGTTTTCAAATGACGGTAGTAATACAATTTTCCAATAATGTGTGATGAGTCTGCACAAACAAATTTAACATTGGATAGAAATATAAATTATGAAGATTTTGAATTTTTGCAAACAATGAATGCATTTTAGAATCCTACAAACATGCAGAACAAAACGGGCAAAATCAGGTTAGATTGTGTCCAAGAACAGACTGAAAGGGTAAACAGAAATCACACATACAAATCTCTCTTCCTAAAGCTAATCCATCTCATGCCTTTGAAAGGTGTGTGTTAAAAAGGTTTCGCCAACAAATCAAAATCTAACGAAAAAATGAACAGCTATAGGATAAAAATTTACAAAATATTTATCCACTGAAGCCAGCGGCGTGGCGTCCGGTCATCGCTGGATGCGGCGATGACCAAGCAATATTTTAAAACTCTTAATAAGCTTTTGAAACTCTACGATCCAGTTTTAGCAGAACATTTGGAGTTCATGTATAAGTGAAGGTAAGATTTAAAGTTTCTTTTTTGAACATTCAACCATTGAATTTTAGAGTTAATAATTTTTCACCACAAACTTAAATAATTGCGATGACCACCGAAAATTTTCACGCCACGCCACTGACTGAAGCATATCAGAAGAAAAGACTGCAATAAGTGGAACAGCAAAAAAACACACAAAAATCGCAATAAACGCTTAAAAAATGATAAGCAGTGTTACAAAAACAGAAGAACAAAATCTGAAAAAGCCTGAACGTCAAAATTATCAAGATCCATAAATTTAAAAAAAAAAAAAAATGTATGAGTCCTACAAGGAAGATGAAAATCAAAAATAGGTTAGAGGCAAACTGAAACACAAAACATTTGCTTACAGTAATAAACAATTCTTTCGAAAATTTTTGTTGTATTGGTAATTCATTATTTTCTTCTTGTTTTTAATATGGTCAAAGTTAAAAGTGTTTACAGTATGAAGATTGAAGTATTCGTTTTTTAATTATAATATATCCAATAATAATATCTCTCAAAGCTATTTTTTATTATTTAAGTTATTATTAAATCAAGTTAATAGTATATTAAATAGTTAATAAGGAATATTTCAACTTCCTCTTTTATGTATGTCACCTGGTCACCTCTGTGTTAAGTATTTCAATAACTAATAGCAATTAAATGAACATTTTAAGATGCACTGACATGCTTAAAATGATGTCACATTTGCAATTTCAAAGTCTTTTTTAGGTTTTAACAAAAAGTTAGGTTTTGACACAAATAACCTAAATAGGACAATAACACAGGATGTCCCAAAAGTCCCTAACACATTTAGTTCAAAACTTCGATCAGAGATGGCGCAACTTGATCGTATGTTTGGTTTCGAACATGCATTTTTTGCGATTTTCAGATTAGTTTTGATCCTGTGACACAGAAATGGCAACTCTCAGCGAAAAAAGCGAATTGCGTAGGTTGGTACAATAAGACCAAATCGAAACTAATCTGAAAAGCAGGAAAAAACGCATGTTTGAAACCAAACATACAGACAAGATCAAACATGCACGCCATCTGTGATCGAAGTTTGGAACTAATTTTGTTTATTCGCGTGAAGAAAACTTTTCATAGTGAGAAATATTTTAGTCCAAACCACACTCCTGTACGACAATTACTTGATTTTATATTGAATTTTAAAATGTGTCAGGGACTTTTGGGACACAACAGCCTGTGTATTGTTTACTTAGATTACAGATAATAATTCAATTTCTACAAAACACGATAATATTTTTTAATTAGAAGCACATAATTCGATATTTTTCTGCTTTAAAAAATACATATTTATTTAATAAACTGTCAAATATACTCAAAATGTGACAAAAGTATGGTGAATTGTGTCTCATTTAGGCACAATTAATTAAATCTTATTCTAAGCACAACATTTTGCCTTTTATAATATAATTTCAAAACGATATTTACCTTTTATGTTAAAAAAAAATAATGTTTTATAATATTTATTTTTAAAAAATAATCTAAATTTTCCCATTCATTATTTTGACATAATATATCGGGTGAGACAAAAGTTCATTAAAACTTTAAAAACTCATAAAAAAGGAAGAAATTATGATAAAGGAGTGCGGTTTGCAAGAAAGGGCTCACAAGGTAGTCAGATTTTTTTTAGCAGCAAAAAAATAAATAAATAAATAAAAAATAAATAAATTAGTTAAAAAATTACATGTAGAGGGCGCTGGCGACCCGAAACACAATGAACAGGAGAACAATACGCTCCATTCATTTGTTCTTCCAATAACAAATGTTCAACATGACCTCCAGAACATTCTACGACACAACTGCACTGCAAATAGAGGCATCTTAAATTTAGACACATATGTGACTGAAAAAGAATTTCAGTCACTTAAGTGTCTGAATCTGAAAATTCAGACATAACAGGCGTCTAAATTTAAGACACATAAATGTCTTACTATGATCATGCTATAAACGAACCGAGAAACATGTGTAAATTATCCAACAACCGTCTGATTTTAAGACGATACGCTCCAAGCGATAGTTAAACATCATCTTTGGTCATATTCTTAACAGCCAATCAGAACGGTGATTTCCGCGCGTGTCATCTACAGCACCTTCATGAGATAAGAACAGAAACAATTAAATTTTCACCGCCGCCATTGCTTGGATTAAAAGGAAATGTGTTAATCTGGGTATTTACTGAACGAACGAGTAAGTCATATTTAATTCTAATATTTTATTCCGATAGATTTGTATCCTTTTGAATATGAATGAAATCGTTTATAAAAATTTATCTCTTTTCTGTAGTTTAATGCTAAATTTTTGATTTCACTAACGGTCATCTGTTATATGCCTTCTTAATGTAACGGAATGAAATATAATTGTTTTGAAAATTAAATAGCAATGCTGTAATTCTATTTGGTTGACCTTTGTAAATAAACGAATGAGTGATAGTTTAATCTTCATTTTCGATAGGGTGATGTGAAATAATTATAATTTGTCTTTGCTCAAAAACAAAACTTGCAACATAGGTTTGAAAAGTTGAATGATTCATCGCTTCATTTATCAGAGATAAAAACATTAAATTGAAGCCATTTGTAACTGTGTTTATTCAATGTTTGTTTTTTACTGTTTACTGACTATAAACGCTTGTAGTATATGACATCAGGCATTTATTTTATTTTTTGTAATTATTATTTTGGAGCTAAATATGATGATTCATATTATTATGATATTAGGAAAAGTTTTCAGATTGAAAAAAAGCATTAATACTGTGAAATTTGACTGTATATATTGCAGTTTTTAATCACGGAAATTGAAACTTTATAAAGATTTATTCTTATTGATTTTTGAAATTTATTATTGAAAATCGTAAATTTTGATATCCAATGTTTCAGATTTAACATTTACCAAATTTCTAAAAATAATATGAATTTTTTATATCATCCAGTAAAATTTTTGAAACATTAAACAAACGGAGAAACATTTTATTCATATTTTGCACTTTACGTTGCAGTTTAGCAGTATAATTATAAAGTTTAATTAATATTTTTTGTGTTTTTTAAATTGGTATATTAATTTTTTTATTTATATGCAAGCATTTTTTTGCGATATTTTATTCATGATTTTAAATTTTTAAAATTGAGTAATGCGAGAAATAATTATTAAATTTCCTTTTACTGCAATCGAATTTGCAACGTTTCTGGTACAAGTAATTGTTGGCACAAAAAAAAAAATTACACATGATAATTTAGACATAAATAAAGAGTTGTTTATGCCTTGATATGAAGTTTATGTATAAAGCTGCCTTATATTTTTAAAAGTTCGTATTTACTTATATGATACAGTATTAAATATATTTTTAAGCCATTTAATAACTTCTTTTTTATGTTCAAAACATTTTTCAAACAATTAAGAATAGTGCATATACTGTCTGATATATATATATTTTTTTACTTTCTATTTTCTTCTGTTTTTTTTTTTTCTATTTCTTAGATCAATATTTTCTTATCAAATATATAAAATCTATTTAGCTCATATTCAAAGGATACAAAGTTTACAGGAATAAAAAATAAAATAAATTAAATATGACTTATATCGTGTTGTTCCACAAAAAAGAATAGTAATGATATACATTTTTAAGCAAAGCGGGTGAAAATTTTAAATTGAATACGGAATATGTTTAAAGAAAATTATATACATATTCCGAAGAATGATATATAAAATTAGATACAAAACTGGTGTTTACTTTTAACTAAACAATGACAAATTACCTAAAAAGAAAAACATATCTTACACATTTTTACTACTTAAAATGACTTAACTATTTTATTTATATGTACTTAAATGACAAATACAAAAATGGCTATGTTTTGAAATTAGAAGTAATTTTTTTTCTCAATGCTATTAAAATAGAATATTTATTTACTATTTTATTATTTACTCATGGTTATATAGCTGTTGTGATTACCATCTGATACATATGTAAAATTGCCTATGGGGCAAAATCTAATTTTTGAATTATATGAATTTTCCTTTTTTGGAGGGCGGGACGGGGGGGGGGGGATTTTCTTGTCCATTTTCACGTCCACGGGATTTTTTAAATCTCTTTCGACATTCCACCGAGTATGATAAATATTTTGAACTTTTAGAGTAGGGCAAGACAAAAAAAAAAAATATATATATATATCCATATACCTTAAAAACCCTTTATAGTGGACACTTCGGGACCGCGAAATTTGTCCGATAATCGGAGATGCCTGCTTTTGTGAGGTAAAAATAATACAAATATGTATGCCTTGCGGATCAAAAAAGTATTAGCTAAATCGAAGTATCCGCTATTCGGGAATGTCCATTAACCTCCATAACGGATACTCCCGAATACCGAGCATCTGCATTTAGCTAACCATACTGCAGGGTTGCATTTTTTGCAAAAGGACTCCTTGATTAAAGCATGCGTAGTGCCCGTTCTCTTACGATTTTAGTTCTCCCAAATTTCATGTGCAATATTTACGAAGATTATATTTTAAATCTCTTTCGAAATTGTACTGATTATAATCAATATTTTGAACTTTAAAAGTAAAATAAGATTAAAAACAAAATTTTAAAAAATCTAATATTTAGATAAATATTTTTTCTTTTTAATCTTATTCTACTCCTGAAGTACAAAATATTCATTATAATTAGTACAATGTGTTAAATTTAATTCCCCAGATGTTCTTCGGCAACTGCTAAAAGTGATTAATAAAATAAAAGAAAGAACTTGTTACTAAACACAGATCATTTTAACAAGCAAATTTACGAACTGTTTCTTTACTTCCGCATTTGATAATGAGTGCTATTACAGACCACTTGAGTAACTCTCTAAAGCATATGTGCTAATAACTAAGATTTCACCACTCATATGTAACCAAAAAGGAACATCTGAACATTTTTGACTGTTGCCAGACACCTTTAATTATTATATATTTTTTCTACGCTGCGAATATGTGTTTTAGCAGCTTTATGTATAATCACTCTTAATCATGTAACCTCTCTGTTAAGACGGAGTTTCTTATACTCCAGTAATATGTTTAATTATAAGTATTTAAAGCTAAAAGTTGAATCTTTCTTTATCGTAAAAACACACAATACTAATTCATATTACATTATATCTTCCCATGGATTTAGCGATTCATATTAAGCTCTCAAAGGATACTTCAAAGGATAAATAATGCTTCACAAAATAAAATAAAATAATTTCTTCAAGAAGCTTTTGGATAAATCCCTGGCCACGCCACACCGATGAAGTTATACGTCATCGCGATATTGATGAATCCCAGGTAAGAGCATTTTACCTATTTCCATTTCAAAAGCAGCATAGCCACAAGAGATTTTTTCTAATTGTTTAAATATGAGACAGCGAATTCCTGCTATCGAGAATGGAGTGCTTTTGGCTTGATAGGCCACTTAAACTCCAACAAAAAGATTAATGAGACAGATAAAGTGCTCATGTTTAGCGAAAAAGAAGAAAAATTTTATATAGTGGCTTAGATTATAAATATTAAAAGTATTCATGTTCTGAATAAAAAAAAAAAATAAAAAGATGCTGCATTGAATAAAATAATGAATGTTATTGTACCAGAAATATTAAGGTGAATGAAAAAGAAACATTTATATATTTATGTTTTATGTAATGAACATTTAAATAATTAGTGAATGAACAATTTGTTGGTTGTGAGTAATAATAATAATAAAAAAGAAATCGTTCATTTTACATTTTACAGTAAATAAATAAATAAAAACGAAATAGGTTGGTCGCATAAACAAATAAAAATAAACATGGCAGGGATAAAAGAAACTCAAATAGTCGAAAAATTAAATTCGACAAACTACGCAAATTGGAAATTTCGCGCAGAAATGATTTTAATAAAAGAAGAATTGTTTGATGTAATAACACAAAATCCCCCAGATCCAATTAACACGGACTGGACGAAGAGGGACCGTAAAGCACGTGCAATTATCAACTTGAGTATTGAAGACTCACAGATCGTGCATGTAAAGCACTTAAACACTGCCAGAGAAACCTGGCAAGCTTTAAAAACAATTCATGAAAGGGCTAATCTCTCAAGCAAGTTATATTTGCTGAGAAAATTATACGGAGCAAAACTCCCAGAAAACGGCAATCTAATAAAACACATTACACATATTTTAGAACTTGTTGATAAACTTTCAGCCATAGGCGAAACTATTAATGACTCGCACATTTCAGCTCTGTTACTTTGTTCATTACCACCTAGCTACAACACCTTAATTATAGCCCTCGAGGCCCGTCCAGAAAATGAACTTAATTCAGAGTTTATAAAAGGAAAACTCACTGATGAATATACAAGACGTTTAGAAAACACAGATCAGAGCGAGAATTCCTCAAAAGCGTTTAAAACGCATAAAAGGTTTCCGGCTGAACACTATAATAAAAAGGACAAACAGTGTACATACTGTAAATTAAAAAACCATACATACAGAGAGTGCTGGCATCTTAAGAACAGAAACACTTACCCACCGTCACAAAAACAACAGCCGCACAAATCCAAGTATTACACATCATCGTTATGTTATGAAGACGCAAACTATTATAGAGAAAACAAAAACCGTGAAACAGAACCAATTCGGATTAACAAAACACAGGGCAATTCAGGAAAAGGCAGCGACGCAGCTTTTTTAGTCCAGAAACCAGGAAAACAAACCTGGATAATCGACTCAGGTTCATCGACACACATTCTAAACAGTAAAGATGCATTCACTAAGTTTAACGACACTGAAAAGACGACAGTCATCATTGCCAATGGCAAAACACTGAATTCACACGGTACAGGTGAAACGACATTTAAAACAAAAACATCCGATGGAGGGATAAACATAATCACATTAAAAGAAGTATTATATGTACCAGAATTAGAATCGAACCTCATATCGGTAAGCAAAGCAACACAGAATGGCTATAAATTAATTTTCGATAAAGAAAAATGTACGTTATCCCGAAACGGGAATATTTATCTTGAAGCAAGAATGAAAAATAATTTATATCAAGTCGAATTATTAGAAAGCGCTGAAACTAATAAAGTAAACATTGCACATGAATGTAAAAATAAAAATTGCATAGAAGTTTGGCACAAACGACTTGGCCATCGTAACTATAATGCGATAAAAGAATTAATAAATAAAAACTTAGCAGACGGTATAAAAATAAATAACTGTAATCATAATGCATTGTGTGAAATATGTATCCAAACAAAAATAAGTGATGCCCCATATCCGAAATCAACAAACTGTCCCAAAACAAGCAAAGTGCTCGATCTGATACACACGGACGTGTGCACATCTATCGGTACACCTACTATCGGGGGAAAAACAATGTTCGTCACTTTTATAGACGACTATTCAAGGTTCACAGTAATTTACTTACTTTCGCATAAAAATGAAGTTCACGAAAAGTTAAAAGATTATGTAGCCATGGTGAAAACCCAATTCGGCAGATTCCCTAAAGCTATTAGATCCGATAATGGAGGGGAATATTTAGGTAAACAAACGGAAGAATACCTAAGGGCAAGAGGTATCCAACACCAGTTTACGGTACCATTTTGTCCGAGCCAAAACGGCGTAGCGGAAAGAAAGAATAGGTCATTATTAGATATGACTAGGAGTCTACTCTCCGAAGCAGGCTTACCTCAAAAATTCTGGGGAGAAGCCATAAATACCGCCAATCACCTGCAGAATAGGCTACCAACCAAAATAACAAACAAAACACCGTTCGAAATTTGGTTCAACCGAAAACCCACCTTACACTACCTGCGTACATTCGGCTGTAAAGCTTATGCCTATATACAGAAACATCAGCGAAACAAATTAGATGATAGAGCGCAGGAAGGAATACTTGTGGGGTATGACAACAAATCAAAAGGTTACCGTATGTTTACAAAAGAAAACAAAATAATAATAGCGAGAACAGTTAAATTTATAGAAAATAGTGAAAACAACTTAAAAGAAAGCGAAGAGGTAGAAAACTCAGACAATGACAACAACTACATTCAAACAGAGTTAAGTAATTCGGACGAAGAACCAACCGCGTCCAAACAACCCGACGTAGAACCGAGAAGGTCTCAGAGGTCAAATAGAGGAGTACCACCCGACAGATACGTATGTCACGTAAAAACAAATGACACATTCGAACCATCCGATTTTTATGACATAGCAAACATGAACAACCCAGTAGAAAAAGAAAATTGGCTCAAAGCCGCTCAGCAAGAAATCAACTCATTAAAGAAAAATAAAACTTGGGACTTAGTGGATCCCCCACCAAATAAGAAAATTATTGGTTGTAAGTGGATTTTTAAGAGAAAGTTAGATAATTTAGGAAATGTACAAAAATACAAGGCCCGTTTAGTAGCGAAAGGATATAATCAGAAGTACGGCGAAGATTATGATGAAACCTTCGCACCCGTAGTTTCACACACAACAATCCGCACATTTTTAGCCTCAGCGGCATATAAAAATCTTTCTGTTCAACACATTGACATCGACACTGCATTTCTTCACGGCGAAATAGAAGAAGAAATTTTCATGAAACAACCAGAGGGTTTTATAGAAAAAAATTGTGAAAACAAAGTGTGTAAACTGAATAAAACAATCTACGGCTTAAAGCAGGCAGCTAGAGCCTGGCACAAAAAGATCGCAGAATCATTAAAAAACATGAATTTTGTGCAAAGCACTGCTGAGTCATGTTTATTTACTAGAAAAGAAAAGGAAAATTTCACTTATATCATCGTCTACGTTGACGATATTTTAATCGCGAGTAAAAGTGAAATAATTAAAGATGTAATAAAACAATTGCAAAATCAGTACGGAGTAAAAGACTTAGGCGAAATAAGTCAGTACCTAGGAACCAACATAATCAAAACGAATGATGGTTACAAATTAAACCAAAAGTCAAAAATAGAAGATTTGGTTAGAAAGTTAAATTTAACAGATGCAAGACCTATTGGTACACCGATGGAAGTAGGTTTCTATAAATTAGAAGATAGCGACAATTTACTTCCGAACAATACAAAGTTTAGGCAAGCGATCGGTTCGCTCTTGTATATTGCCACAGTCACTCGACCCGACATTATGGCACCAGTAAATATACTTAGTAGGAGAAGTGCAACGCCACGCGAGAAGGATTGGAAAGCGGCAAAAAGAATTATTATTTACCTCAATTGCACAAAAAACCTATGCCTAACAATAAGTAAAAATAAACCACCAATACTCATCGCGTATGCTGATGCTGATTGGGCTGGGGACACTAAAAATAGAAAATCAACCACCGGCAATATTTTTTTTCTGGGTGATAATCCCATTCAATGGACTACAAAATTACAGTCAAGCATTGCATATTCTTCCGCTGAAGCGGAATATGTGGCTGCAGCAACGGCAGGACAAGAAATTTTATGGCTATTAAAACTGCTAGAAGATCTTAACTTGTATCAAGTAAAACCTATTTTACTTTACCATGACAACCAAAGCAGTATAAAGATGATAGAAAATGAAAAATTTTCGAAGCGGACAAAACACATTGATATCCGCTTTCACGCCATAAGACAATTAAAGGAGGATAAAATTATCGAATTAAAATATTGTCCCACGCAATACATGATTGCTGACTGCTTGACGAAGCCCACACCCAAACCTCAACTTTTGTGTGACATCAAGACTATGAACTTGTTACCTTATCCATCTGAGGAGATTAAGGAGGGGTGTTAAATTTAATTCCCCAGATGTTCTTCGGCAACTGCTAAAAGTGATTAATAAAATAAAAGAAAGAACTTGTTACTAAACACAGATCATTTTAACAAGCAAATTTACGAACTGTTTCTTTACTTCCGCATTTGATAATGAGTGCTATTACAGACCACTTGAGTAACTCTCTAAAGCATATGTGCTAATAACTAAGATTTCACCACTCATATGTAACCAAAAAGGAACATCTGAACATTTTTGACTGTTGCCAGACACCTTTAATTATTATATATTTTTTCTACGCTGCGAATATGTGTTTTAGCAGCTTTATGTATAATCACTCTTAATCATGTAACCTCTCTGTTAAGACGGAGTTTCTTATACTCCAGTAATATGTTTAATTATAAGTATTTAAAGCTAAAAGTTGAATCTTTCTTTATCGTAAAAACACACAATACTAATTCATATTACATTATATCTTCCCATGGATTTAGCGATTCATATTAAGCTCTCAAAGGATACTTCAAAGGATAAATAATGCTTCACAAAATAAAATAAAATAATTTCTTCAAGAAGCTTTTGGATAAATCCCTGGCCACGCCACACCGATGAAGTTATACGTCATCGCGATATTGATGAATCCCAGGTAAGAGCATTTTACCTATTTCCATTTCAAAAGCAGCATAGCCACAAGAGATTTTTTCTAATTGTTTAAATATGAGACAGCGAATTCCTGCTATCGAGAATGGAGTGCTTTTGGCTTGATAGGCCACTTAAACTCCAACACAATGTCGTAAAAGATTTAAATTATCAGCTTTACGAAAATTGCATACTAAAATTGGGAGCACCAGAAAATCAGGCGGTATGGGGGTAGAGGGGGCAGGACAACGGCCAGATATTTTTCCAGTATTCAGCGTGGTCAAACATGGCTACATAAAATGCTTACAAAAATGTCTGCGATTCAGACATTTCAAGTGTCTGAAATTCAGTCGCAAAAAGTGTCTGAAAAAATTCAGACATTTTAAAATGTCTGAAAATTGAACACTCCGTTTCAGACACTTAAGTGACTGAATTTCAGACATTTTAATTTGCAGTGTGTTGTCCTGTTCATTGTGTTTCAGGTCGTCAGCGCCCTCTACATGTGATTTTTTAACTAATTTTTTTTTCTGCTAAAATCCGACTACCTTGTGAGCCCTTTCTTGCAAACCGCACTCCTTTATCATAATTTCTTCCTTTTTTTGAGTTTTTAAGTTTTAACGAACTTTTGGCTCGCCCGTATTTCTATGGAAACGTCCAATTTAGTAACTAAATTAAACGAAATTCTTCACTACTTATTTCCTTCTTCTTCCACTATTAATAAATCAAACGCACAAAATGAATAGTTATTAACAATAACATATTTCAAGCTGCGGAGTTATTAAAAGTTTCCTTATATTTCTAATGCAAGTGTTTCATTTCTCTATTAAAAATGTGTTTCGCATGCATGGAACCGCATGTTTGAGCTTTTAATTCATTAGAATCATGAAGGATTTGTTTATTATCAAAAATAGATGAATGCACACAACATTTCTAACAACATTTGTTTACATTTCATTATAATGAACTAGGTTTTGAATAATT
The DNA here is from genome assembly GCA_963932465.1 of Maratus speciosus. NCBI lineage: Eukaryota > Metazoa > Arthropoda > Arachnida > Araneae > Salticidae > Maratus > Maratus speciosus. The sequence continues at coordinate 558,987,294 of OZ010792.1, forward strand.
GCAAAGTTTCAATTGTCTTTAATTAGCTTCAGCATAACGTATTTAAAACAACTGCTTTTGTATGATTCTTCGTCATTAATGAGAGATATACGAAAGTAACAATAAAATATGATATTGGGTAGTACATTTTTTGAAATTTTCCTTACGATTTCCATTAAACAAAATGGGAAATATGTAAAAGATAATTCAAGACATTTATTGTGATAATAAAATGTTAAACTGTAGACAATGATAAATACAGATAACCAAATACGTTTTAATTAAGAATCGACCGAAACTGGTTTTTACACCGAAACCGAATTTCGGTAATCTTCCTATTTTCGGCCGAAAACGAAAACGGAAAAGTAAAAAGAAAAATGTTTGAGTAATTAATACATACATAAATATACATAAATATTAATTAATTATACGTGTTTATTAAATGTACATAATAATTTACTTAATTGTATGTGTGGCCCAAGTTGTCTCTCTGTGCCGCTGACCAAAACTTTTTATTTTCGTATAAAATAAAATGTAATTAATTCATCAAGGATGCAGAATGATTTTCTAATTTACAAATTTCATCTAATTAAAAAATGTTATAGGTATACATACCTCGATTTATCTTTTGTAATGATTTTTCTAAAGGATCATCTGTTATACTAAAACTTATCATTTTCTATTACTGCTAAGTCTGCAGCTTTTAATGAGCACATGAAAAGAGTCTTCGAAGTTTAGTCATATATGCATTGCTTGTTTTATAATTTGCACTCACGTCTTGCGTCAGTTATAACTGATAATTATAAACAATGAAGTTCACAGCAGTAAATAAAGAGTGTGTCATTTGAGCCGATATTTCTCAAATCAATGAATAATGTTTAAAATTTCCAAAGGAAGAAACAAGATTTTTGAAATAAAGATAGTTTCGGTCTAGCCGAATTTTAGGCAGCATTTTCGCCGAAAACGAATGTTTGGCGAAATTCAGATTTTGAGCCGAATTCTTATACAAAATTTTAAACACCAACACTCGATCTGGTAAGGATAGCACGCTGCCGAGATTTAATGACGAATCCATTAACCAGCCAGGTGTTTTATTGCTAGCTTGATTTGCATAAAATACCTCAATATGGCGTGTGAGCGCCCTCTTTCCGTTACTTTTGGAATCATTTCTTTTTTTTATACATGAAAAAAAAAAAATGATTGCCTTGCCTTCTGATCATATTCGCGCAAACCGAAATTGTTTCCAAGTATTACATTTTTCATTGTAAGTTTTCACGACCTTATGACGCAACCTGTATATTTTAACCATTGTAAGTAGTTAACCATACACACCATTTAGTTTCTTGCAAATATATCACATATTCCTATTGGACAGGTCCGGTGTAGCAACAAAATCAAACGAAATTCTTTCTATGTTATTACCTTTCTGCTCTGTCATTAATAAATCAAGACGCACACTGAATAGTTATTAATAGTAAAATACTTCAAAACGCGGAAATTATTCAAAGTTTACTTATATTTCTAACGCAGGTGTTTAATTTCTCTATTAAGAATTTACTTTTCATATATGCTGCCGCATGCTTCAGCTTTTAATTCATTAGAATCGAAAAGGATTTGTTTATTATCAAGAAGAGATGAATAATGCAAGCAACATTTCTAATGACATTTGTTTACATTTCGTTAAAATGGACTAGGTTTGAAATGGTTGTAAATTTTCAATTATGTGTTTTATTTGATTCAAGCACCTCATACTTATAATAACTAATTTTGTTTGATTCTACATCGTTAACGACAGACAACTGAAATTAATTGCAATTTATAGTAAAATTTTTCACTATTTTTTTTATTTCTACTTTATAAAAAATTTTCAGAATGAAGGAAGAAAAAGAAAAATATTTTGCAGTCATTTAGTATGAAAATGTTTTTTTTTTTTTTTTTTTTTTTTTTTAATGGGGTTACTAACTGTTTATGTTAGTCAAGAAAATCATTAAGATATTTCATTTATTTCATATTTTTCCGCTCTCAGATCTTCATACGTATATTATCTTCTACGCACTATTTTGACTCAAGCACTGTTCATCTTTTCAGGGGTCTGTTCAGCCTTTTCTCCCAGGGTCCTGTTTGTGTGAAATTGTAAACAGTTTTTTTTTTTTTTTTTTTTTTTTTTTTTTTTTTACATTTGTGAAAAACCTAGTCATAATCTTGTGAATTTGAAATGAGCGTTATTATCCAGGTTCTTGTTTACACATTTTTTAAAAAAGATATACGTATGTCAAATACTATATTTTTTTATGTATGTAAAAGTGACAGGTCAGGTTTTAGTTTTAAATGATTAAATTTGTGAAAAGTTCAGTCTGAAGATGGAAATTTTTTTGTGAAAGGACTATTTTTAAGACGGAGAATTTTGTGAAGAGTCCTATTTTAACCCTTAAATGACGGATGTTGCTTTTCGGCAACATACCCAATTTAGGCTTCTAAAATACTATTAGAATAATATTAAAGCTATAATGCCTAATGTTGCCAATAAAATACATTCTGACAATATTACTAAATCGATTTTCAACACGTAGATGGCAACACTTGTGCTGTTTAAGAATAAAGATAGATTTATTTTTTCAATTGTTGATACTTGTTCTTTTTGTTTTGTTTGGAAGCTTGCGAAATACCCTATTTTGTTCTGTAGTGAGCAAGTGAAAATTATTTCTTATTATAGTTCCTAAAATTCTTGTGTGTTTAATATTATAGAATTTTATCAAGGAAAATTATTTTTTCAATTAAAGACCAGTATTGCCGATTAGTAACGAACTGTTTTTTAGCGTAAACCACACTTAAAAGAAAATATGATTTTTTAAAGTATTTTTCCCATGATATGAAAGCCAAAACACATTATTACAATGATTTTTGAAAAATCCGGCATTTAAGGGTTAAGGTGAAAAGTTTTGTGAAGTATCCTGTTTTCACATGGAAGATTTTGTGAAAGGTCCTGTTTTGTGAAAGTTTCAGTTTGAAGATGGAAAATTTTTGTGAAAGGCCTATTTTTAAGACAGAGAATTTTGTGAAGAGTACTGTTTTAAGGTGAAAAGTTTGTGAAATGTCCTGTTTTGAGATGAAAGGTTTGTGAAAGGTCCTGTTTTGTGAAACGTTCAGTTTGAAGATGGAAAATTTTGTGAAAGGCCTATTTTTAAGACAGACAATCTTATGAAGAGTCCTGTTTTAAGATGAAATATTTTGTGAAGGGTCCTGTTTTGAGGCGAAAAAATTTGTGAATGGTCCTGTTTAGAAATGAAAAAAATTGTGAAGAGTCCTTTAAAGGATCCAATTTCTTCCTTTCCTTCTTTCTATCCCTGCTTTTGTAGCATAAAAAAAAAAAAAAAAAAAAAAAAAAAACATGTTTACATTTTATACGTTTGAAAAATTACACACATTTTACATTATTTATCTTATAAAATTAATATAAATTTCCTCTATTAATATTCATTATTCATACCTAATTTTTCATTCCTTAAGCAGCAAATTCCTATTCGAAATTTCCAATGTAGCAATTAAATAAAACGCAATCCTTTCCTACTTATTTCCTTTGTATTCTACCATTAATAAGTTAAATGCCCAATCTTAATAGTTACAAATAGAGATCGACCGAAAATTTGGTTTCGTTTTTGACCCAACATATTGAGTTTCGCTAAAAATTCGTTTTTGTTTTTACCCAATATATTGAGTTTCACCGGAAATTCGTTTGCGGCGAAAATGCTGCTGGAAGTTCGGTCGGGTACTTGTACCCCAAAAATCTTGTTTCTTCCTTCAGATATTTTCACATTACTCATTGATTGTAGATATATCAGCTCAAATGTGACACTCTTTATTTATTGCTATGAATTTCACTGTCTAAAATTATCAGTCATGACTGACTCAAGACGTAAGTGCAAATTATAAAGCAAGCAATGCCTATAGGACTCAATTTTGAAGACGCTTTTCACGTGCTCATTAAAAACTGCAGATTTAACAGTAACAGAATTTTTTTAGTTTGAAACCGCAGAAGTCTTTTAATACTCATTTGAGAAAGTTCTAGTATAACAGATGATCATTTACAAAAGTCATTATAAAATATAAATCGAGATATGTATATGTAAAATATTTTTTAATTAGACGAAATTCGCATAATTAGAAATTCATTCTGTGTCGTTGATGAATTAATTACATTTTATTTTAAATTAAAATAAAAAGTTTTTATCAGAGGCACAGACAGCCAACTTGGGGAATACGTATAATTAATTAATAATTATGTATATTTATGTATGTACTTATTATTTTGCAAAATTATTTTGGACATTTTCGTTTTAGTTTTCGGCCGAAAATAGAAAGATCACCGAAATTCGGTTTCGGTCGATGCTTATTTATAAACAATAACTAACTTCAGAATTCTGGTATTATTCAAGATTATTAAATATTTAACGCAGGTGTTCCATTTCTATACTAAAAATGTATTTTCCATACATACTGAAGCATGTTTGAGCTTTCAATTCTTTAGAATCAGAGAGTATTTATTTATTATCTTGAATAGATGAGGACAAACAACATTTCTAACGACATTTGTTTGCATTTCATTATAAAGTACTAGGTTTAAAATAATTGTAAAGCTTCAACTGTGTGTTTAATTAGTTATAATTTATTCAAAAAGCATAATTTATTTAAAATAACTCATTTTGTATAATTAGTCATCGTTAATGACAGAAGTAATAATAAAATAAACGCATTTACTGGTACATATGTTGAAACTATTTTTTCAATTACACGAACTTAGAATACAAAAATGAATGGAAGAGGTATTAAAATAATATGTTAAATAAACTGTACATAGTGTTTAAAAGAGTTAAGAAAATGTATTTTAATTTATTTAGGATAAACTAGTTATAAATGCAAAAATTCATCTTAATAATATAATATAAAATTACATAAATGATTCAATACTAAACAGATGGTTAAACAATTAAAAATATGTTAAAAATCGAGTACTTTCAGCTAATACTAAGCCATCATCAGGATTTTAAAATTTAAACAGTTCTTATGAGCGCTAGATGTTCATACCTTACTCAAAAACCTTCGCTTGAAAACTCGTTTGGATTTCTCAAATGTTACTATCTTAACATAATTAAACTAGCATTTACTGTGTTACAAAAGAAAATCTAATAAACAGCGAAGTCATTTCTCTTCATGTAATTTCCGAAACATCGATGGCAATTTAATTTGCTTCGTTTTTTTTTTTTTTTTTTAACAAGTTTTTCTTGTATTTTACGCAAGTGAAGAATATCTATTTCGGAGCAACAGTCTTGTTTCTCTAAAGCAGATATTAATTCTATAGTCAAATTCATGCACTTTTCCATTGACACTTTTCCTTCTGCCGATTTCTCATCCTCGTCCTCTGAGGTGCGACTAGCGTCTATTTAGCACAGCGTCAGCGATCTCGCTGTCCGCTAAAATGTTCATTGTTTATATTACGCAAACAATTGCTATTTTCATTTCTGTCGTAATTTAGAAGTGTAAATAAAAAGAAAAGTGCTCGTTAAACTGATGGTATTGAGCTCACAGACTATTCACACTAATTGTATATTATACTCTTATTTATGTCTATTATTCATAAAATAGAACTCTCTCTTTTTGAGCCAAACGGTAAATAAATTAAGGGGGGGGGCTTGCCCCCCTTTTATACTTAGCCAATGAACCTCTAAATCTAATCAGGGAAGCGCCTTATTAGAATAAAATGGTATACCAAATCTGAAGCAAATCGGATTTTTCTGCATGAAAAATGCATTTATTTAAATTATGGGGGGAAGCCACCCATTCCCCCCTTCATGCTTAATCGATGTACCCCCAAAACTAAGCAGAGTAGCGCTTCATCAGAATGACATTATTTACAAAATTTGAAGCAAATCGGATAATTCTATCAAGAGTTATTGCGTTACGTACATACATACGTACGTACGTACATACAGAACCTGCGGGCAGATAAGCTCTCTGACTTTGTTAGCCTGTGACAGCTAAAAAAGAACGAGGAATTTGATGCCGGATTTTTGGGACCACACTGTAATTTAAAATAACAATATTAACTAGATGCATTTAAATAATCTCTGTAATACCTAAAAAGATTATATCTGCAAAATATCTTTGAAAACATCTTATGGAAACTGAGATTTTTCCTGAAACCGACCTTCCATTTTAAGGAATGAAGCACTGACTTTAACAAACATGCAATTTTACAAAAATGCAGTACACTCAAAAGATGGTACACAAAATTTCTAATAACACAGCATACTCCCGAAGGATTCCAATTACCTAAAGTTTCGACTCTTTTCCCAAACTTTTAACTCATGCAAAACTGTTCTATTTCGGGATTTAACGAAATACCTCTCGAATCACGGCTATGCATCTTCAACGCAAAATTTATCAGAAGCATTAGTTAAGGGTTAGCAATAGCGATTGTAAAATGAAAATATTTCAAGGAACGTTAGAGACTTTGGTCTACTTGTAAATAATGGAAACGCATCGAAAATATTTTTGAGAATTTAACCCGTTTGTGTCTGAATTTTTGTTTTCTGAAATATGTTGGTAAAACCACTTTAAAATGTTGCAAAATGAACTAGAAAAATACACTAAAATTTTTTTGTATTTATTTGATAAAATGTAAACGCACTAAATACGGGAATATGCATAATATTTGTAATGTAACGCCAATAAAAATCTAACTTAAGGAATTAATCTTAACTAAAATAAAAAGAACTTTGAGTTCATTTTCTACAGTTTTTTTATTGACGACACACGGACACACACATCAGCAAGCACACATACAGTATTAACACATAAAAAAAAATTGATCCTTTTAGGAGCGAATCGCTCCTCCAGAAGAACCGATAACTGACCGTCTTTGGTCGTGACAAAGCAGCATCTCATCCACAAGGCCCATTTTCGAGAGAGTCCAGTCTATATCCTAGCCAACCCACGTGGTATATTGAGTCATCTTTAGGACTGGGCGATGTAGAAATTTCTTAAATCGATTTATCATCCATCCAACATCGCGATTTAGTGCTAAATCGCGATTTAACACCGATTTTACATTTTAGAATATGGAAGCCTATTTTTTAATTTTTAGTAACAAAATACGATCTTTATGTGCCCCCCCCCACCCCACCCCCTCCTGTATTATTTAGTATACTTGGCTTTTAATTTGTCAAATAATTTTGAAAAAAGGTATATTTTACACATAAAAAAGCTTCGAATGTCCCAAAACACTAGTTTTTTTTTTTTTTTTTTTTTTTTTTTTTTTTTTTTTTTCTATTTTAAAAATTAGTGACCTATTGTAATACATTTTATAAACTCATTCTATAAGAAGTAATAGACAAAAATCATTTTCTTTTATGACTTGTTATGCATGCTACAATCTAAATTCCTTAAGGGGCGGGGGGCTTCCCCTAGCCCACTCAAATAGCACTTCATTGCTAACAGCCTACATACACTTTTTTTTTTTTTTTTTTTTTTTTTTTTTTTTTTTTTTTACAGACACAGATTAAAAAAGTTACTGAGGTAAAACAGAAGCATATTAAAAGACTTCAATGATGAATTTAACTATTCATTTACCAAGATCAGAAAAGCAGTAAAAAAAAAGGGGGGGGGGGGAGATATGAGAAATAAGGTGCAATTTTATATCTTTTTAACTTTTAGATTAAAATAAGATTTGTTTAACATAAATGCTGACATTTATATAGCGGATGGAGAAGGATTGAAAGTGTGACCCTTGGAGCACATCACTGAAATTGCTGATTTTTTTCATGGTTGTTGCCATCCTTTAAGATTAGTAATAAAATATAATCTTAAAATATATCTCTTTTTAATGATAACAAAATGTCAAAAAAGCAAAAAATCACAGATCTGCAGAAAAATCTAATGAATGCCTCCTCCAGCCCTCCCTCATTCTGCTGTAAAAATAAAGTTACTTGACTCATTACAGAACTTTATTAAAGTATTTTTAATTAATTACAAAATAATAATAAATTAAAACTAAAATATTCCCATAATACCTAAACATATGAAAATTAATTTTTCATGAAAATAATGCACAAAAATATAAACTAAAAATGGATGAATTTGGATATAAATAGTGAATCAATTTCAGCAAGATACTCAATCCATGTGACTGGCATTGAAATCTGATGTCAAATCTGATGCATGACTATTTTAAAATACTTTAATTAATTACAGAATAATAAAAAATAAAGAATATGTATTAAAATATTACCCAAACATGTGAAAAATGAATGTTTCATTAAAAGAATGCATAAAAATAAAAACTGAAATTCGATGAATTCGGATTTTAAATATGAAACTTTATTCTTTTTTTTCCAGCCACAAACACTCAATCAATTTCAGAAAAAAAATATTAGTAGTAAAAGAAAAATATTTCATGTGGATCACGGCCAAATAGTGATACACAAAACAATGCATGACTATACCTTTAAAATAATTTCATTAATTACAAAATAATAGTAAATAAAAAATAAATGTTAAAATATTACTAAAACATGTAAAAAATGAATTTTTCATCATAAGAATGCTTAAAAGTATAAACTGCAAGTCGATGAATTTGGATTTTAAATATAAAACTTTATTATTATTACTTTTAATCATATAAATGCTGAATGAATTTCAGGAAAACAATCTTTTGAAACAAATGCAGGATTCTACTTTAAAACATTTTAATTAATTACAGAATATTAGAAAATAAAAAATGCATATTGCAATATTACTCAAATATGTGAAAACTTAATTTATCATCAAAAGATTGCATTAGCATATAAATTGAAATTCGATGAATTTGGATTTTAAGATTTAAACATTACTTTTTCCTTTCAACTTTCCACTATATAAGTTCTTAATTTCTGAAAAATACACATTCCAATCTCGTAAACTCTGAATCTTGTTTACAAAAGGAATAAATAAATATCAATTCTTACTTAAATCATTGTTTTCTTAAATCGCCTTTTTCTTAAATTGGATCCTGCTAAATCGATTTAACACCAGTTTGCCTTGTTTTCATTAAATCGTCTTTTTCTTAAATCGGAAAGCATGGAGGTTTGCGATGTTTGCTTAAATCGGAAAGCATTGAGGCTTGCGATGTTTGCTTAAATCGGATCCTCCTAAATCGATTTAACACCAGCTTGGCATGTAAGTGGTAGATACATCAAAGTAGATAAATCGGTTTTCCGATGTCAGCTCAGAATCAGTATTTTGTTTTAAATCGATTTAAAGCCAATGGCTAAATCGCGATTTCCGATTTTAGCTTAAATCGATTTAAGACCAATGGTTAAATCGGATTTCCGATGCAAGCTTTAAATCGATTTAAGAGTTAAATCGATTTAAGGCCCAGGCCTAGTCATCTTAGTCAAAAAAGTTTCAGTTCTTACAAATGCTAAGCAGCACTTCTCAAGATATTTACATCATTAAATCTGTTTACGCGTTACATCTGGATTTTGTGAAGCATTGACATGTAAATTTATAGTTAGGCATCTGGAGGTCCCAATTAAAAATGTTTATTACATTATGGTCATCTGGTCTCTGCGTGAGCTCAGATAAAACGTCACAGCTATAATATAATATATGCATTATTATATGTTTTATCTAAATTTATATAAAATAAACTTTTAAATTGTATATGTACCATAAGTATTTTTATGAATTACTAAAAAATATATTTCTTTACAGAGACTACACACATTATAAATACATTCGTATTAATAAATTAAGAATAATCGTATTTGAGGTTTATAAACAATTTTTTTCATAATCATCTTGAAAAGTACTTTACATAAATAACTGTCCCCTAAATGGCTAATAAAAATAGGTACCCATTCCTGCCTAGCGCCCTATATTTTGTACGTTACAATAATGCATAAAAAATAGGCTTGAACATATAACTTCGCAATTTAAAAAAATACATATTTCAAAGAAGTCTACAAGCTAAGATTGTGACTTATTTATTTGAATCCTTGATAGAAAAAACATAAATAAACTTACTTTTTACATTTTCCCATCTTGGAAAAAAAAAAAATGTAAAAACTCTGAAAAAAGCCTTTATTTTAGTCAAATAAATATACATCTTATGTTGACATCTTTCGGTAACAGATAAAGACATTTATAGATACAGTAGAACCTCGATTATCCGAAGTAATTGGGACCGACCCTCTTTCGGAAAATTGAAATTTTCGGATAATCAAGAATGCTTCGATTTTAAGATTAAGGAGAAATATATGCAATATTTCTTATTATGGTAACAAGTGCTTAATAAAAATAAAGCAATGGCAAAATAGAAACAAGAATAAATTACCTGCATTTTAATTTTGAAGTTAAGTACCTTTTTCATGTATCACAAGGGTTAGAAGCAATGTTTTGTTCGTCGCAGTTTCGATTATCTTTGCTTTGAAGCTTTATCATGGAATTTTTTAATATTATTAGTTTACCAGTATCACAGTCTTTCTGCTACTCCAGCCATGCCAAACCTATTGCAAAACATTCAAAAGTTTCAGAATTGCTAATATGTTCGTTTTCGTCGTTCGCTCCACTCAGCAGCTTACAACTGTTCAAGCTGAATTCAAAGGAACTCTAAGAAAGGCGATCGAAAATATTTATATGTACTCGTAGTTCGGAAAGGACCGCTTGCACACAAGGAATATGATAACCCTTAATTGCATAGTGATGTTAATTTCCATCACCTTTTTATTTAATTTTTAATACATAAATTAAGTTCTTACAACCACTATATTTATATAATAATAATATGATTTCTGATGTCTAATCCTTAATATAAAAATAAAAAACACAATTCTAAAAGAATAATTCATGCAATTAAGGGTTAAAGAGAGTAAAAAAAAACTCTCAAAATGGATTTCGCACACAAGGAATGTGATAGTTAAAAAAAGCTTTAAAAATGGATTTTGGTTAACACCGAGAGTTTCGGTTAAAAGAGTTTCGGATAAAAGAGGATCTACTGTATTTTATACAATTTTCAAGTTACAAAGAAGAAAATTATACAAATTTGTTAACTTCGAAGTGTCCCAAAAATGGGTCGCTAGCCATAAACGGGTTAAAAGAACTATAGGGAATCCTCCAATCCGGGGTTACCGGGTTACAGAATATATGTGAAAACTTTTTTTTTTTTAATTGAAATTTAATAGATTTTTAACAGTTTATATTTGATAACGAGTTACCAGTCATTAGTTTCATTTTTATTCATAATTCTTTTTATGTTTTGAGATCATTTGTGATTTTTCCTTTATTGAATTAAAGTTTTTAAATTATGAGAATATACATTTCGGCCAAAAGAATTGTTGATGATGACATTGATTCATTATATCAGGCCTTATTTCATTGGTTAAATTGTTTTGGTTACAATTGGTTTTACAATATTAAAAATAAATAAATAAATAAATAAATAAAAAATATGATTCCCTGCATATTTAATTATTTACTGGCCCGGTAGCAGAAAGTTCGAGACAGGAGACGGGCGTTGCAGATTTTCTTTTCTCTTTTGCAGATTCTTTTCTTTGAACCTTTTTTTTTTGTTTTATACACTGATTATCAAAAATTAAGGAAAAGTCACAAAATGCTAATTTTCAAATACGCGATCACTGAAAAGGAAATAATATAATTCGAGTAATTACTATCTCTATGACACAGCTAGTCCATACAACATCTTATTCATGTCACACATGGTCACAAGTGTCACAGTCACTACGGTGTAGGGTGTAAAAAAATCATGATTTTTTTTAAAAAATCAAAAAAATCGGATTTTTTTTATTTAAATCGGATGTTTTTGATTTTTTTTCCTGTGTTAAAATATTAAACATCTACCAAGAATTAAGCATTTAAAAAATGATTAACCCTCCAATTACTAACATAATCTATGTTTTTTTGCTTTAAATAATAACATTTTAATTATGTAATTATAGAAATTACAAAAAACTACAAATTAAAAATTTCTTTAGTAACATACAACATTATGTGCATTAATTTTTGTAATAATTATGTAAACCAATATTAAATACTGCTTATATTTTAAAGTTATTGATAAATTGCATTTAATTTTAAATTGATGATACAGATTAAATTTTGTAATTATTAAACAATTAACTGTTTAATTAAGAACACAATCTACATTTTTGAAAAAGTGGTTGAAAAAAGGTGATAAATAATAGTTTGATAAATTCATAAAGCAGCCAGTAATTTTACACAAGTTCTAAAGCGTATGTATATCAAATTTATCAAAAATTGTTACAATGTATACAGCAAACTTACACATAATTTATAAATAGATTACAAAAATTGTATTTTTGAAATTTAAATCAGATTTTTTCCCCACAACATTAAAATATTTGAATAACTACTAAATATTATAATGTTTTGAAGTTATTTAACATTTAGTTAGATGTTTTTTTAGTGTACAATATTTCTTTTTTACACAGTTTAATATTGTTATAATTAACAATAACAAATATCACATTTTTTACAAGTGATTTAGTGATCATTTTCATTACTGATTATAATGTTTTTTCTCACTATTTTAAAAAATCAGAAAATATGTGATTTTATCATCCGATTTAAATCAATTGATTAAAATCATTGACACTCTATTGCTATGTTTATCGTATATAAAAGAATGAATAACTTCATTATTAAAAGAAAATTATGACATTGTAAGTTATATTACATTTAAATATCATTTTAAAATTAAATGCTTCTTATGTTTGTCAGATAAAAACCATGCTTTTTACAAACTTACTGTATTTAAAATTTTCACAATACTCAGGAATTACGCTTAGAAACAATTATTTAAAGCTTTGTTTTGTGTATTCATAAGTCACAATACCTGTAGAAACTTTCCAAATTATGTTCATCTTAGATTTGAATACTTTTTTATGTCATTTTAAACATTTAGAAAATTTTTGATTTTAATCAATGATTTTTTTATAAAAAAATCACTTGATTAAAATCATGATTTAAATCGCTGATTTAAATCAACTGATTTAAATCGTTGACACCCTACTACGGTGAAGCAAAAAATAGGAAATTCCATACATCTCATTATGAGTCTCAAATGATCACTATATGTGACTCCACTGAGACGTCGCTGTGACTGCTGCTTTGTGACGAGTCACCATGTGACTTTACAATGTAGTTACATTGTGACTCTCATGTGACTGTCATTTGTAGACTCAATTTCAAAGTCATCGTGAACGCTGCATTGTGATAAGTTATCAAACAATGTCACATTAAAGTCACATGATGACTTTCAGGTGACAGAGAGACTACTCTGAAGTCACCATTGTGCTCTTTTGGGAAAAGTCTCCTTGTGACTATAATATGATATTATTTGGTGACTTATCATAATGCAACGTTCATGATGACTATGAAATTGTGTCTAAAAATGACAGTCACATGAGGGTCACAATTTAACTACATTGTACAGTCACCTGATGACTCGTCACAAAGCAACAGTCACATTGACTTCTCAGTGGAGTCACATATAGTGATCATTTGAGACTCATAATGAGATGTATGGAATTTTCTATTCTTTGCTTCACCGTAGTGACTGTGACACTTGTGACCATGTATAACATGAATGAGATGTTATATGGGCTAGCTGTGTTGTAGAGATAGTAATTACTCGAATTATATTATTTTCTTTTGAGTGTTCGCATATTTGAAAATTAGCATTTTGTGACTTTTCCTTAATTTTTGATAACCAGTGTATTATGTTTAGTTCTTTATTACTTAATACAAAAACTTAAGATTATTATTAATAAAAATTTATAAAATGCATAAAAACGCTACAGTTACTTGTAGTGTTTGATTAATTAATGCTTCAATTGTAAAAATACTTTGCCTGCAGATTATTTCTTGTCTTTGAAATATCTGTCGTAGACACTTGGAGAATTTTCTGCCACTGGGTTTACTGGTTATTTAAATAATTTCGCCTTCCTGTTGTTTTTCAGTTCGCCAATTATGAAAGTTTTTTAATTAATCATATATTGGTGATCTGTATATTGGTTCATTATAGTAGAAGCAATTCATTAATGACTCATTAAATTAAAAATAGATGATCCTGCTTTATTTTGTATAATGTCAGTGTAATGTATTGATGCGCAATTTATCAATTTTATTTTTAATAAAAAGTTCCATTTCATTGAGCTAATCGAGCACTACTTAATTCTTGAATTTTATCCGTGTACTCGATGAGGTGGTTGGGGACCTGAAATTTAAACACTAAAATCCAGTCTGCCCGGGTGTTCCACCAAGATATGAGCTGGCAGACCAGTTCCATTTCATTGTGCTAATCGAGTACTACTTAGTTCTTGAATTTCATCCGTGAACTCGATGAGGTGGTTGGGGACCTGAAATTCAACCAATAAAAACCAGTTTGCCCGGGTGTTCCACCAAGATATGAGCTGGCAGACCAGTTCCATTTCATTGTGCTAATCGAGCACCACTTAGTTCTTGAATTTCATCCGTGAACTTGATGAGGTGGTTGGGGACCTGAAATTCAACCAATAAAAACCAGTCTGCCCGGGTGTTCCACCAAGATATGAGCTGGCAGACCAGTTCCATTTCATTGTGCTAATCGAGCACCACTTAGTTCTTGAATTTCATCCGTGAACTTGATGAGGTGGCTGGGGACCTAAAATTCAACCACTAAAATCCAGTCTGCCCGGGTGTTCCACCAAGATATGAGCTGGCAAACCAGTTCCATTTCATTGTGCTAATCGAGCACTACTTAGTTCTTGAATTTCATTCGTGAACTTGATGAGGTGGCTGGGGACCTAAAATTCAACCACTAAAATGCAGTCTGCCCGGGTGTTCCACCAAGATATGAGCTGGCAGACCAGTTCCATTTCATTGTGCTAATCGAGCACTACTTAGTTCTTGAATTTCATCCGTGAACTCGATGAGGTGGTTGGGGACCTAAAATTCAACCACTAAAATCCAGTCTGTCCGGGTGTTCCACCAAGATATGAGCTGGCAGACCAGTTCCATTTCATTGTGCTAATCGAGCACTACTTAGTTCTTGAATTTCATCCGTGAACTCGATGAGGTGGCTGGGGACCTAAAATTCAACCACTAAAATCCAGTCTGCCCGGGTGTTCCACCAAGATATGAGCTGGCAGACCAGTTCCATTTCATTGTGCTAATCGAGCACTACTTATTTCTTGAATTTCATCCGTGAACTCGATGAGGTGGTTGGGGACCTAAAATTCAACCACTAAAATCCAGTCTGCCCGGGTGTTCCACCAAGATATGAGCTGGCAGACCAGTTCCATTTTATTGTGCTAATCGAGCACTACTTAGTTCTTGAATTTCATCCGTGAACTCGATGAGGTGGTTGGGGACCTGAAATTCAACCAATAAAAACCAGTCTGCCCGGGTGTTCCACCAAGATATGAGCTGGCAGACCAGTTCCATTTCATTGTGCTAATCGAGCACTACTTAGTTCTTGAATTTCATCCGTGAACTTGATGAGGTGGCTGGGGACCTAAAATTCAACCACTAAAATCCAGTCTGCCCGGGTGTTCCACCAAGATATGAGCTGGCAGACCAGTTCCATTTCATTGTGCTAATCGAGCACTACTTATTTCTTGAATTTCATCCGTGAACTCGATGAGGTGGTTGGGGACCTAAAATTCAACCACTAAAATCCAGTCTGCCCGGGTGTTCCACCAAGATATGAGCTGGCAGACCAGTTCCATTTCATTGTGCTAATCGAGCACTACTTATTTCTTGAATTTCATCCGTGAACTCGATGAGGTGGTTGGGGACCTAAAATTCAACCACTAAAATCCAGTCTGCCCGGGTGTTCCACCAAGATATGAGCTGGCAGACCAGTTCCATTTCATTGTGCTAATCGAGCACTACTTAGTTCTTGAATTTCATCCGTGAACTCGATGAGGTGGTTTGGGACCTAAAATTCAACCACTAAAATCCAGTCTGCCCAGGGTGTTCCACCAAGATATGAGCTGGCAGACCAGTTCCATTTTAATATGGTAATCGAGTTCTATTTTGTGCATGAATTTCATTCATGAACTCGATGAGGTGGTAGTTTATGCGGTCGGCTCCCGGTCTAAAATAAATGAAACAAAATATCATAAATTTCCAGTTTTCTTTCCATCACATAGATACGCATACAATACCAAAAAAAAAAAAAAAAAAAAACCTACGCATATATATGTATGTATAAATCTATTATTCAGATGCTTCCAATACATGCCATTTATTTCTTCTTTTGATAAATTTTTAAATAAACCAGAAAAATAAGGAATGCGCTGTTATTTATAATAAATGATACCAAATTGAAAAATTCAATTACTTTGATAAAAAGTGTAAGCATCAAAATTTTGTAATACTATTTTCTAAATCACTCTAGGTGCTTTGGATAAACTTGGTTATCTAGTTGAATTCTAAATTACTTGGCCGGACGACCATGTTGCTATGGCAACCAAGCTCGGTAAATGGTTGAGGGCGAATCAAAATGAGAATGATATGAATCCGATTAGTTATATTAGCTTTTAGTTTATCATTCAGAATAGCGCGTTACTCTAAACAGTTTCCCACAGTTGATCCAATAATTATATTTGTAAAGGGAATAAAAGTTTAAAATGACGGGAAATATTATTTAATAAATCTTTAAAAATGTTAATAATAAATACTTGTTTTTGCACCTAAATATGGCTATTTTTATTAAGTTGATAAAGTTGGATATTTCTGCTTAATAATATTTTAAACCGCATTGGCTATTTACAGACATTAAAAATTAAACAATTAAAATAATTAAAATAATATTTTTTCGAAACAAATTTCCGTACAAAGACATCATCTATACAGATAAAACATACACGCAAAGCTCAAAAAACATCCCCCCCCCCCTTTATCTGCGCTTTTGTATTAACCCTTTATCTACTGATGGTACTTATAAGTACCATTAAAATAACTTATTATAAAATTCATTTAATAAATCGATTAGTAGTAATACAGTTTAGAATGAATTATAGATGCAATCCTTTTTCTTGTTCCAAAAGCATTATGGGTTATATAAAACAAAAATATTTTTAAAACGATAATTTCTTTTGCCTTTGCATATTTTCAGCTTTCTTTTTTCAGTTCGGAAATATTTGTATATTTCTATTGTAAGAATATTTGTGCATTTCTTAATTCTACAAAATACTAAGAAAAATATTTAAAATAAAACATTTGAGCGGGGTTATAAACACTCACAAAATCCCTTAAGGGTGTCTGTCCTCAATTGCAAAAGGGCAACTTTCTGACATAAGTTTTAATTTATTTTTGATCGAAAATGCATGAAACTAGCTGATATTGTTGTTCAGAAACTATGTAATTGAGCTGCTTTTTCCATTTTTTTTTTTTTTAATCAAACGCAATAGATCTTTCAGAAAATAGTGTCAAAGTGGGCGTTTTAAAGCGAATTTCCGCGCAAAAGAAGAAAGAGCACCCAAGAGCGGGCGAAAAACGTGTTTGCCACGTGACCAAATTCGATTATAATTCAATAGGTAATTGATGGATCAAAAAATGGAAAAACAGTTCAATTCCAAATCGCTTCCATGGCCAGGCTTTCCAATTTTATACCTTTCCGTTAAAAAAATGAATTTGTAAATGTGTCAAAACGTTTTGCGCTTATTAAGCAGAGCCGTTTGAGAACAGCCTTAATTTTATTGAAAAAGGGGGATCAACCGGAATATCACTTTCTATGAAAGACAGAATTAGATATATTTTTTTTTTCTAATGGTAAATTGGTAATTTTTTTTTTCTCATGGCAAATTGGTAAATCTTTTTTTCTAATGGTAAATTAATGCCTTAATGATACCTAAAAGTGCCGTTAGGATATAAAGGGTTAAGGGAGGGGGCTTTTACTGAGAGATTTTAAGACCGAATCAGCTGCTTTTAATAGCTGTTTTTGTGTTGATTATATAAGATTAGTTAAACATTTGAAAATCAGAAAATATAAAATGTACTAAGTCTACAGAGTCTTTAACTCCCGGTATTTTTTAACAACGCTATAAAAAAATTGCTTAAATAGGGCATTTTAAATACATAATTTTGAATTTGACGTAATCTTCAGCAAAGTTTTCTTTCTCTTTTTAATATTCATGTGAAAATATTTTTATTGTTAGAAAAGAAATATTATTATTTGCGCTGTTTTAGAATTGGCGAAAATACTTAAAAAGATCATCGCGAAACATGAAATAAATGTCTCGTGTCAATATATTTTTTAATTTAAATTGTTTGGCAAGCTATTATTTGGCCATTTTAAATAGGACGTATCTTCCGTCATTTACTGCTTTCAACACATATTAATGAATCCGTTATTACCCGACTGCCAAGAAGCGTTATGTGTTTCACGCGTATCTGGGTATGTAGATTTCTTTATACCCTCGAAACATCCCAACGGCTGGATGGATTTTAATGAATGAGGTCTCTATCGATTCGTCTTAACCGTCCAACGGTTATAGGCTAAGTTTTGTTTTATAAATTCAAAATGGCGGCCACAAAATACAAAATGGCGGTAGACACGAAAAAAATTTTTTTACGCACCCTATTGAGTGGCATATCATTGGATAGGTCTTTCAAAATGAAGACAATGTTTCATTGACTATTTTACAGTCAGAAGCTCCGTTTAAATATTACACAACCTGGAAGTTGTGTAGGTAGGATCTCTTGCTTTACTGCGACTGTAACCTTCACAGACATCTATAGGCCTCATCAAAACAGTGTTTATAGATAGGAATTAACAATTAAACACAACTTAAAAGTCTTCAATACAAGTAAATAAAAAAAAAAGGTAAGTAATATAAAAAATAGTTTCATTATGATGAGAAATAATTAATTAGTTCGCTTTTTACGCAGTCAGGTTTTTTGATTTCTTTCTTTTTTAATATTCACATGTAAATACAATTTTTATGACGTAATTTTCCATATTTTTATGCATTCAACACGTAATCGTTTAATTCTAATTTGAAGGCGGTTTTTTTTCTATTTATAATAGTCACGTGTAAATAAATTTGAAATTTAAAGGAAATATTATTACTTGCCCTGTTTTTACAATTGGCAACAATTTAAAATAATAACCTTTTCTAAAATATCTAAAAAATATCTCTCGAAATGCTGAAAATTTAAATTGAAAATAAAAACCTCAAAAAATCAGTCAAATTAAAAAAATAAATAAATACAGCCTACACACCGCGAGCTTCTAATGTATATCCCTAGAAAAAAATAATAAATTCCTACGTATGAGTTTTGCTCCAATAAAACTTTTTAATGGAACGATTTTGACTAACTTTAACATTAAATATCTCTTAAAATAACGCTTCGATTTAAAAACTGTCCAGTTCAGCTTGTTTATGAAACATTTCTCTATAGTACTACACATTTATATTTTTTGTATACAGTAGTTTTCTTAATATTAGCTAAGAAAGTTCCCCGGTCACAGAAAAAACATTTGCGGCGGCTGCGGCGGTGACAACGTTAGTTACTTTGTCTTAGAGTAGAGAGAGACATAGTGAAAAAAATAAATATTCCATCCAGACAAATAAAGAGTAAAAATCGAAACTGGAGGTTTTTATAAGATGGATATTCTTTCGCAATTGATATCCAAAATTGAGACGTTGGTTTCACCTTATGTCTAGACACAGCCCTCTGTAGAGATGGCTGTGGTCTAGACACCAGAATATAGTAATTCCCCTGATTTTCATTTTTCGTGAGAATCAACCACACATGATCGTAAAGCTTTGACATTACTTAAACGTGAATCTTCATTTACAGATACTTCTGAACTTAAGTATTTTAATGCTGCATCCTTCTGTTTAAAGTTCTCGGATTTATATTATCAGTAACAAAAGAAAATCTCTCAAACGTTAAAATATTATTATTTCCTTGAATTAAAAATATGTTCTTCAAATTACATATTTGCACATACAGGGTGATTAAAAAAAAACATTGACAAAATGACATTTCAAATCAGGCATAATTTTCAGAAAACTGTAGTATATTATAATAAAACATTTAACAGACATTCTCACCTTTGTTGTAAATGTGATAACAACACCCAACAAAAGTGGCAGAAGTTTGCAACATACGCGTCATCAGTAGGCACTGGACATTTTGTACTGTGATGATCAACTCATACGGTATCACCGATTGCTTGAGCAACGTGTTTTTCCAGAACTTTTCGTGATGTTATCCCATTTCACACTAAACAAGGTCCATATCGTTGCATTTTCGTTGCAATGGTTTAATTTTTCTCGAAATGATAACCGTCGACGCGAGTTCAGTTATTATGAAACACCCTATATTTCTGACTCAATAAGTGATTTGCGTCCCCATGTTTCTATGTGATTTTTTATCCTTGTTGTATGCCTGATTTGCCGTGTCATTTTAGTCAACTTTTTTTGAATCACTCTGTATAATATTATCACTTTAGGGGGGAGGAGGGATGCTTTTTGCTATCGCTATCATTTTTGGTCCAAACAAACTTTTCCTTTTTTTTTTAGTAACTTCTTTTTTTTAAAAAAACATTTTTTTTTACATTCAAATAGTTTGTTACCTTATTTTTTTATATACTTTTTATGAAAATGCAAAGTTATTATTACGCCATTTAAATGCTTTGGTCATTCATGCCAAATCAACCAAAAAATTTCAATATTCAACTTGAACATTTCAGATTTCAATGAAACTGTCAGGAATCATTCTCCCTGATGATATAAATGAGGGTATATTTTAAAATTTTCCTCATTAAATATTCGTACAATTAATTACCTAAATTATGAAAAATCATCATTTTTTGGCTTATATAAATCTTTTCTATTTTGATTTTCTCAAGTTCTATCAGGCACAGTGAGTTCTAAGACCCCTCATTTTAAAGAGAATTTCATAAGGATTGATTTGATATGCAAGTTGACTATGCTTCATTAAAAATAATAATTTTTAATTTTTTTAAAAATTTGAAATTAAAAAAATTTTTAGATAGTGTTTTTTAAAAATTTCGGAAAAAAATGTATGTTTTATGTAATAGTATAAGCTTAAAATTTTGAAATTTTTAGAGTGGGATCTCCATGGGATCAGGAGTTATGAAATAAAAGCTAAAGTTTACCATGCAAAAAATAAATAAATAACAAAATAAGTTAGTGTTAGATTATCATTTGTATTTTAATCTTTAGCTTTTATTTAATAACTCCTGATCCCATTGCGATCCCACTCTAAAAATTTCAAAATTTAAAAAAAACACTATCTAAAATTTTTTTAAATTTTAAATTAAAAAAAATTTAAATTTTCTTTTTTTTTTAAATGAAGCATAGTCAACTTGCATATCAAATCAAACCTTATAAAATTTTCTTTAAAATGAGGGGTCATAGAACTCTACGTCTGACAGAATTTGAGAAATTCAAAATCGAAAACATTTATGCAAGTCAAAAAAAGATGATTTTTCAAAATTAAAATAATTAACTGTATGAAAATTTAAAGAGATAAAAAAATTATAAAAATATATTCTCATTTATATCACCAGGGATAATGATTCCTGGCAGTTTAATTGAAATCTGAAATGATCGGGTTGAGTCACTGGTTGATTTAGCACGGAATGACCCGCTTATAAAATCATTTTCTTCCAAAATTTGGAATAACCCAACGCTTGCCATTCCTGTTCTTCTGCCATATGCGCATATAATTCACTGTTAGAGAAATCAGGAGCATACAGTCCTCCCCACTTAATCGTGTCACGGATAATCGAATAACCCGCTTATTCGAATAGAATCCTCCGGAACCGAATTTATTCCTATTGATTCTATGTTATTTTCCCCCGCTTAAACCACATACCTTTTACGAACGTCCCCGCCTAATCGAATAACAACTGTGTGACCGATATTTGAAAATAGGCGCGGAAAGCACGTTTCAGCTGGATTTTCCTTCAACCTTTTGTCATTTTCGGTTCCTTTACGCTGAAAACAAATTTTCAGTTCTTCCTGCAATGATTTCGGCCGGCAGGTGTACAATGGATAGGTCAAATGATTTCCCCACCATGATCTCCCCACCATCAATGGAAATGAGCCGTCACTTCGAGACTCGAGATAGTAGTTGTGATATTTTGCCCTCATTCAAAAAATAACCCTATATTTATTCCTTTAAAATTCAACTTAAACAAAATATTTTAAACGATTTTTGTAAGGCAGTATAAGTAATGTGAAATAGAAGTAGTAAAGTTTTGACAAAATTCAAACGAGCTGCCTTAAGTGTGATGTAAACCATATAAATGTATGTACTGACATTAAATTAATACGTATTTACTTTATATTAGCATTTGTTTTTATTTTAGTTTATGTTATTCTATTAACGATTTATTATGCTGTTAATAAAATTTACCGTAGATGGTTATTTTGCCTTTTTATTATGCATTATATTATTCCCTGTTTAATCAAATTTCCCGCTTAATCGAATATTACTTCTGGAACCGTCAATATTCGTTTAAACGGGTACGACTGTAATATGTAGGAAATGATTACTTGCGTTTACCAGTAAAGAAAGACAAAAAAATTTGTCCACTGCTTTGTTGATAAGTTCTGTTTTTAACCTCCCCGAAAATGCAGGAGCAAGAGTACGAAGATAGTATTACTTTTGAACGCATTATGTAACAATAAGCTATTATTAAATACTTTGAAATAGTAACTAACTCTTTTAGATACTATTTGATATAAATTTATTTCAGATATTGACTTCCTGAATCCTTAAAGTATGCCACAAATAAATGTATAATAATATATGTATATCACTGCAAGAGGATAAAAAGAAAAAAAAATAATCTAAAATAAAAGAATTTTTAACGATATCATTGGCTTGGGGAGGGGGGGGGGGGAGGGTCAAAAAGTATCGTAACGGGGGGAGGGCTCCAAAATTAGCAAAATGTTGATACCGTTATATACGTATAGCCAGCGTTAGAATTAAAAAAAAAAAGTCACTAGTCCCAAGGACCAGTGACCATGAGAATTTGCTGGTCCGCAGGCATCATCACTGTCCCATCACATAAAATTCTATCAAGTCATTTCAGCCCTTTGAGTGCCCCCCCCCCACACACACACACCTAGAATATAAACCAAACTTACTTTATAGTTATCCCAAAATTTTCCTCATAATAAAAACTAAGGTTATAATTTGCTAAAAATTAAATAAACAACAGTACATAAATTAGAACTATAAAATTATTAATTAGATATTTTATTTTCAATTATTTATTTCAACTGACTGTAAGGTTTCGTGGAAATACTTTTTTTTATTATTTATTTATTTAATTTTATGTTTTTAAATAAAATAAAATTGCGTGATTTGTGTCCGGTTGCGGTTTTCTTAGGTCCGGGAAAATTTGTTTGCTTGTCAGAGAGAAAAAGAAAAGTTACTGGTCTTGCGGACTGGTGGTCTGGGACCAATGGACTACCAAGGATTTCAAACGCTGCCGTATAACCCCTAAGGAGAATAAAATACCGCTGAGTTTCTCTCTGTTCCTTGCTTATCGAAAGATGTATGTCCGATATCTTGAATGCCTAAATTCATCAACGCCTAAATTCATCAAAATTGCGATAACAGTAAATTAAATAAACAATTAGTTAAACAAACCATTTCAACTTCATTTTTAACATAACCATTTATCACATTCCCGTCCATAAAAGACATATATAAATGTAGATTTTAGCGAAATATTAACCTCTAACCTGGGAGAAAAACATTTATATGAAGCTAAGGAGAATAAAATACCGCTGAGTTTCTCTCTCTGTTCCTTACTTATACAAACATCATATGCCCGATAACTTGAATGCCTAAATTCATCAATGCGTGCGATAACAGTAAATTAAATAAACAATTAGTTAAACAAACCATTTCAACTTCATTTTAACATAACCATTTATCACATTCCCGTCCATAAAAGACATATATAAATGTAGATTTTAGCGAAATATTAACCTCTAACCTGGGAGAAAAACATTTATATGAAGCTAAGGAGAATAAAATACCGCTGAGTTTCTCTCTCTGTTCCTTACTTATACAAACATCATATGCCCGATAACTTGAATGCCTAAATTCATCAATGTGTGCGATAACTGCAACTAAACAAACAAGCAAACAACCAAAAACATGTCACGCACGTCATAGGAAGAAATTGATCGCATGTCAACAGTTGATTTAGTAGAAACAAGGAATATCACTTCATTCATTTCTCGGGTATTTTGAAGAGTGGAGGGGATCCCAATTCAGGTGAAATATTTGGACGTGACCAGTAAATTTAAAACATGTAACAAAGAAGAGGTCACAAATTCCAGAATTTTAGAAAAGCTACGAAAACAGAAGTAAAAACCTTTTAAATAAATAGATCTCGTTCCACGCAGAGATTTTTACATCATGTTTTTGAGCAGGACAAACTTCTTGCGGGTAATTGTCAAAAAGAATATTAAGTTCAAACGTTTTTTATTTTTTTTCTTTTGTCAAAGCTTAATGCTGCAACTCAGTCAATTTCCGAAATACTATCGGCAATGTTAAGTTTATGGGCGTTTGATGCATTCGTATATTTAAAATATCTCCTCGGGAAATTAATATTTTTAACTTCTTTTTCTGTGTACTCTTCTTAAAGATGTCTCTTTTTTGTTGTTGTTGTCAAAATACTTCTAAAATATGTACTATAGGTGCAGATTCTCAAAATCTGGAAGGCCAGTGGCTCCTAAACCCAAAAAATCCAGTGGCCACATTGTGAAACAAACGCATAAAAATAATAGTGTTTATGTTTATATGGGGGAAAAAAATAATAATAATAAAAAACTTTCGGGAATACAAAGTGAAAAATAATTTATTTAATGTATACACGTGTACAGCAAAACACAAACTAATTACATCAAATATGTATATTTAATTTAGTAATAAAATTCTTCAAATTTTAATATTAATTAAGAATAATATAAATTATAAACTATGTACAGTCGGAAGATAAAGTTGGGCAAGATACTCTCTTAAAAAAATTCAGCGATTTTAACTCCGACTGAGTGCATTTTCACTCCTTTTCAGTATTGAAAATGCACTTATCCTATAGGAGTGAATTTCATCCATCTTGCGGAGTGTTTTTTTTTCATTCCTTTTTGATAAGCTGTTTTCGCTCTTTTTTTCGACTAAATTAATAGGCAAAACGAGTGACTGCACTCATTATTGACAAGTCATTTTTAAACCCCTTTTTTTGTCAAATTTAATAGGCAAAATAAATTATTTTCCTCTTATTTTCAGATTTTTTTTGTTTGTTTTTTAACATATATAACTCCACAGTTTGCAAAATGTATTACTTTTAAAACTCCATTTTGTTTTATTTAATTCTAGATGCAGAAGAAATTTTGTTTTTCATTTCCGAAAGATAAATTAAATAATAATAATAATAAAGATATGTTCGCGCCATAACAAGACAAGATTTTCTACCTTGTCAATATCCTGAAGTGCGCTTTTTTTACTTTATCTTTCTCATTATGATTTTTTTCTTTTTAATATTTTCACATTGTATATATAATTTAACGTTATTAGTTTTAATCCGGGAATGTCGATTTCTTTAATTATTTCTGATATTATTATATCTTATTAATATATTTTGCTCATGACACAGATAAATAATTATGGACTATAGAATTCATGTGTTACATAACTGCAGACTTTTGTTTAGTTAAACTTTTGAATATGAACAGAAGCGAAGTATAACACAAAAATAAAAATTCACAAAATCATAATTTAAAAAAAAGGTCAAGCTAGTTATGTCATAAAATAAACTGATAATATTTTTTACAAATCTATTATTTTCTGATACTTTTTTTTAAATTATCTTTTACATTTCGTACTATTTACATAATACTGTGACAATTAAAATAATAATATTTAAAGTGTAGATGTGTACAACTATCTAAATGAACACAATTTATTAAATACTTGTACTTACTGAAACATAAAAAAAAAAAAAAAAATAGAACATATATTATAAGTTAATAATAATTTAATAATTTTTATAATCATGGGTTGTGTTCCGAAAATATTTTTGAGTGTCACGAACAAATTAGTATATTAATAATCAATAATATAAGCACAAAATGATATATGTTTAATAATGTAAATACCAATTAGCGTAATTTTACACAATTTGAATACGAGAAAACTACATATCTAAGTGCATTTTATTGATTATAAAAATTATGGAACAGATGCATTAAAAAAAAAGAAAAAAAAGTAATTTAAGAAGTTCATGTTTCCGGTTTAAAAGTATTAACGTTATATAACGCAAAAAAATCATATATACAATGTGAAAATACAACAAGGAATGGTGAAGGAATTACAAGAAAGATGAAGTAAAACAACGTACTTTACCTTAGAGTTTTCAGTATTAGTAAAATCCTAGAATCGCCGGTAGCCATCTTGGTTTTAGCTGGGAAACAAAAACGAAATTTATCCAATTCTTTGTGATGATTGCCCCACCCCCTGCTTTCGTAGGCATAATCCATCTATCTTATTCTATGCCATTTTTAAATCAATCAAATTATAATTGTAATATTGTTTTTATCATGTAGGTAACGCTAAGCTTTGACGCTTGAAACAAACAAGCGATTCCCTTTTGAAGACGGTTCTCCCTCTGCAAAACTATATATCGCGTTAAAGGATTTCAACCAATAGGGAAGCTTCTTAAACCGCTCTTTTAGAGATATTTTTCTGTTCCGGTCTGAAATGAGCATTCTTGGGGATGCTACTCTTAAAAGGATGATTTGGTAAACCAGTTTTTTTGTGGAAAATGTCTCTTTTTGATAAAACAGATACTCAGAAAGAACAAAAACACGCGTAAAACTTTTCGTTCTTTTGTTGAGTTAATAATTCGTTCTTTTGAATTAAGAGTGTACAGTTAAGAAAAAATTAAACTAATCAACCATCATAATGGGGAATATTAGGTTTGGTTTTGGTTTGTATTTATGACGGCCGATTATCAACACGTGGGATATAGGCCCTGGGGGTCTTTCGTGGGGGTCTTTCTAAGGGAACCTAACCCGTATTTACGCATGGAAAACCACGGCTTCGAAGAAAACCACGAAAACTCCGAAACGGTTAGGACGACGGGCGCGATTGGGTTTGAACCCAGCACCTCCCGTCTACCAGCTTCGAGAGCAGAACCTCTCAGCCACTGGTGGGGCTGGGGAATATTAGGAAAAGAATACTTTTATTTTGCCATACAAAAGCCCATAAAATTGTGAATGTGCTTATTTTGCACTATAAAAATCAAAATACACTTCAAAAATGTGTTTTTTTATAAGAAAAATCATACATATTATTATGTATATATAAAAAGGAAAACACACATGGCGACGTAGACAACGAAAGTTAATGGTCACAGCAAAAAATATAGTCGTCACGGGGCGACTGGTGACATTAAAAATATTAATTTCCTTAGTTTAAATATAAGATGCATCAAAGGCCCATAGACTTCACATTACCGAGGAAAATTCGGAAACTCACTATCAGGGTTTTTCAACATGCTAATACCTTGGCATTTTTTAGAATTTGTTGTTGTTGTTGAATAGGAAAAAAATATATATACTACTGTAGATGCTTTTATTTTGCAATTAGTTGTATTTCAAACTATCTTTTTAAAAAGTTTTAGAGAAAAGAAAAATAATTTTTTGTTATTTCAAAATGGCGGTTGTACAGCGCACATGGTTGTAAATGTCTCGCGCTTTTCAGCAAATTTCAACGTAGAATCATGGGATAGGATGGAATTTAGATTGAAGGAACTTTTATTAATATACTTTAAAGTTTTGATTCAATTTTCATAAAATTTGAACTGACTTAAGAAAATTCTGAAACGATTACATGCATATATATTAAATTTCTAACCATTCGGTTGGGCAGTTTACCGCTGTTATATCTGACAGAAGACGACTGTAGGTGCTAGGTATTTACATAATTACGAACGCACCTAATAATGATATTGAAATACATAATGCTTCGAGTAAATATTATTTACAATTTTGAAAAACTGCAGGCTTAAAACTTATGTTTTTTTCAACCTTTGGACTGGGTACCATCTCAATGGAAAAAATAATATCTATATTACTATATAACATATCAGGAGGCTAACACAGAGGATATTTTTTACATCCATTTGTAAAATTTAGAAATGTTCAGCGATAAATATGACTGGAAGATTTGTGTGCTGTAGCTAAATTCATAAATACTTAAAAGCAGCACTTAAGTCTCAACATAAGCTAATTCAAAGTATCTAAAATCATTTGGAACGAAACCAATTCTCAACTGAACTACAATCTACTTAACTTGAAAAGAGCATAAACATGCACAATACGCTATCAGTTAATTTTCCTTTGAGATTTTGGGGATATAAAGAGTTGAAGAGCTGAGTGGATGAAAATGTTATGCTACATTTTCTAATTTTTTTTTTTTAAATCTTTTGGATGAAAGCATTATGAGGTATCCTATCACATGGTGAAGCTAAAATACCGAGATTCTATTTAGTCTTGAAGATTTAAGAGATTATTCATTAATATTTAATATTTAATAATGTCAATAATATTAATAACTTTTAATATTTGAAAATTAAATATGAATAAGTTTTTCTGAGAGAGTTTAGTACCATAGCTGTTAATATTTTAAACACATGGGATCAAACAGAAAATAAATAATAAAAATTTACAGCAAAAACTTTCACCTCAAATTTCTTGAAATGTCATTTTTGTTACTTAACATGTTCTTCCACTTAGCTCTTCAATTGTATCCTAAATTAAATTTTATTGTATGTGAATAATCAAATACTGTATTTGTTTTTGAACATATAAAAAATAAAACCATTACAATTATAGCTTTTGACACGAAGCACAGTAAATCATCAATTGCACGCACACACACACACACACAAACGCACGCACACAATACTTTTATGAGATTGATTTCAGGACAATCTGGGAGGAAAAAAAAAGTAATAGAACCATGTACTGGAAAATTTTATGAAATAACGTTTGATTGACAGTATTTTATAGAGAAAATTTAAGTTCCCGTATTTAACATTCTTTAATTTTCTATATAGATTTAATCTCTACACTTACAGATATTATAAATATTTATAATATGTGTAACACGAGTAAGAATGTAATCTGCAATATATCATCTGTTCTGCAATACTAGATACTTATATACCAGAATATACTAGTAATTAATCCCGGTTAAATAAAACAATGCAGTGTCATTAACAATACCATTGTTTACTCTCCAAATTCTGCCAGTAAACGTAATCATGCAAATGGCAACAACAAGGAAACGAAAAGAACACTTCGAAAAGAAATTTTAATTTTCTGTATTCTATTTCCTATCCATCACCAAATACAAAAGCAAAACCTGAAATAATAGCTCCCAAGATTAAAGTTCCAGAACAATCATCAAAGACGAACACAAAAGAGACATCATTGGCATATGAATATTTAAAGTTTCGACCTGAGGTTATTTTTCATGGTAAAATAAATATCTTAATATTTCCCAGGATATTCATTACGATGAAATACACAAAACATATAACAACGTATGATTACTAACGGTAACCGCAGAATCTTTGTTACTTTCAACGGTGGAGCCATTCCACCTTCTCTTGTTACCTATTCATCGATCAATAACTTGTCAAAAATCGTCTGCGATGTATAAACAATGTACACCCACGTTCTTAAATGCATGAATCATAATTGCTTCATGTTTTTGCATCCTGTAATTTGAAACTTTCCTCTGCCACCTGGTGAAAGAAAAAATAAGTAAATAAGAGGGAGCGGAACTTATGAAATTTGATAATACAAAAACATTCAGGTGGTATAAAAAATGTGACAGCAAGTGACATTTTGTATTGCGTTAAAACCATGTTTTTCCCCTTTTTTCTTTATTTTTCAGACAAGTGGAGGTGGAGTCGGCAGTTGAAGTTCCAGTGTTTTCCCCCCATTTTTCTATCTCAAGAGATATGTATTGTGTTGTCAAATAAGAGGGTGTAGTAATAAGTTATCGCATGCGGCAAGTGTCAGGATGTTCGAAATGCAATATATATCATCGATGTCATTTCTATGATGACAGCTTTTAGAGAAAATAAACAGGGAATAATTCTTTGGTGACATGGCTTTTTGCCTCATGTTAAAACATCTGTATCTTTGATAACTGATTTGGTTTCACTGTCAAAATAAGATAACAATTCTAATAAAAATCTTGAAAAACAGAAAAAAAAGTGGAAGTTAAAATAGAAGACTAGTAACTTGTAACAGAAAGTTAAAAATAGGAAGAAAAAAATATGAAAGTGGTTGAAAAAACATGGAGAAATAGTTTGAAGAATCGCTACAATATATCATACGAAGTGCATTTTTATTCTAAAAAATAGAACTAAATGGAACTTAAAAATTTTATCATTTAGAAGTTATATTTGTTCTTAAGAACAGGCTGTTGGATACCGCTGTAGTTGCGTATATTATTAACATATGAATAAGAACCTATAATTTCATGAATACAATTTAGTGTCCTGGCATGCGTATCGATTTGTTAGATGAAAATGATTTATAGACAGCACTGCAGCAACTCTATATGGCGCCTGGTGTGAAACACCTTGTTAGTTTTTCTACCGATGATAGATGCGTCAGTAATGATTAGTGTTGGCGTCGATTAAGCTTGTTAGCGCTTATCCTAACTGATGGCGTATGGTGCAGGGACACCGCCTGCGCCATCGTTGTTGCGATCCTGCTTAAAAACAGACGACCAATATGTGCTAAAAAAGTGTTTATAGAACAACAGTTTTATTCATTATTTTATCTTTATTTATTTTTGTAATTAAAGTTATACATACTTGAGTATTTTTTAATTGGAATTTAGAACATAAGCAAGATTTTCCTCGACAGAAAAGATAAAAGAAAATATTGCACTTTCTAAAGATATACAATTTTACATAATCTTTTGCAAAACATTCGGTCATTCCAGTCATAATCGGATATAGACTAAATATGTCACCCACTATTGGGTAAACTTCATTTATTTATGCGTGTTATGGTATTTGTTCAAATTCAAAAGCAGCAAAACGGTAAAATTTACTTGAATTAAGAGTAATTCTTTTGCTTTTTATATTTTATATCAAGAAATATTCCTAATTTTTTAAATGCTGAAGAAAGCCAAGATTTATTCAAAAACGCGAACGGATTTATTTACAAGAAATAAATGAAATTGAAGAAGACAATAAATACATTTTTTCTAACAAGGCATCTCATTGCCAGAGAAAATGAAAATGCACAATACTTGCCTTTCACATATCACGCATTTAATAAAAATAAATAAATGAACCCAACTGACAAACGCTAAGTAAAAACAACTTGCACTGTTTCGTCTTAAAAAAATAACTCAGTAAAAATAAAAGTGAATCGTTGATTCTGCATTGAAAAGAACGATTTGCATACATTTCAGAGACGAAAATTCTAGCAAAGGGACTTTCGGGTACTACTTGTAAAAAAAGAATACTACATCGTTAAGGTGAAGTATCATCAAAACAGGCGACCAAAGAAAAACGCCAATTTTAGCGCTATTAAAACGCTTAAAGAACCACAGTTTTATTGATTATTTAATTTAATTTATTATTTTAGTTTATTTGTATTTATTTATTTTTTTAATTGAAGTTGTGTATAATTGAGTACTTTTGAATTGAAATTTTGAGTATAAGCAGGATTTTCATCTTCGGTAAAAGTCAAAACTTAAAATAATAATTTCACTTTTTCTAGAGATATTCAGTTTTACGTAGTCTTACGTGGCAAAAAAAATCGGTCATTCCAGTCATAATTGAATATAAACTAATATACAGTAAAACCTCCCCAAAGAGACCACGTTCCGTTCCAATAAAAACGGGTCGTTCAGAGAGGTGGTCTCTTAATGAAGGTCATGTTTAAATCTAGATTTTAATCGTTGAAAAAAGGTAACAATTAACTCTACTAAAATTTATTCTTCACATCAGGAAAAAATTAAAAATTTAAGTATCAAAACAAAAGTTAATTACATAAAATTAATTAGAGCAGAGTTTAAAAAATTAATATATTGACGTTTGCTTTGATTTTACGGTTTAACTTTTATTTCCAAGTCCTTTCGAAGTTCAGTAAATAAATGCAAATTTTTTTGGACGGAAACAAATAATGACGATTTCATTACTTCATCTATTTCGTTGAGAGTTTCTTGACAGAATAGGGCAGGGGAGTTTATTGACCGACATTCTTGATTTGTCATCAGATTTAAATTCATTGCCTAAAGAGGCACAAACACTTAAAAGTTAACGGAATTAAAAAAAAAAAAAATCTAAACGTAGTTTAGTAGTTTGATGAATAATGCGCTCTCAGGAATTATTTTTTTAATAAAACCTTCTTCAAGCGACCAGGAAAAAACAGAATTTGTTTCATTTTCTTCAAAGAAATGGGTCGCTCATGGAGGAAGCTCATCTAGGATGGTCTCTGAATGGAGGTAAAATTAGTATTGAGCCTATGGGAATAAATTTCGTTCCACGAAAAAATGGTCGTTCAGGGAGGTGGTCGCACAGAGAGGTTTCACTGTATCACCTATTACGACGCAAACTTGTTTGCGCGTGTTATGGTGTTTGTTCAAATTCGTAAGCAGCAACACCATCCAATTTATTTCAATTAAGGGTAATTCCAGGTTTCTGCTTTTTACATTTTATCTTAAGAAATATTCCTTACTTTTTAAATGCTGAAAAAAGCCAAGATTTATTCAAAAACGCCAACGGATTTATTTACAAGAAATAAATGGAATTGAAGAAAAAAACATAATACAGTAAATGCCTATTTCTAACAGGGCATCTCAGTGCCAGAGAAAAAGAAAAAACACAATACTTGCTTTCACATATCTCGCATTTAATACAAAAAATAATAACCCAATTGAGAGACACTAAGTAAAAAAAACTGCCTCCATTGTTTTCGTCTTAAGTGTGTATTCCAATCAAAACTGCTTATTTTCTGATTTATTTTTAAATTCATTTTTGCTCTCAAACGCATCAAACTGGCAAATTCTCTTATTCAGAAACTACATAATGTGCCGTGCTTGTCGATTTTTTGATAAATGTAGAAAATATTGCAAAAAATGTTATCAAAGTGGGCGGTTTGAACCGAATTTTCCTAAGCAGGAGATCTGGGAATGAAAAAAATGGTCATACTGAGAAAATGATTATTTAAAAATCAAATTCTAATTAATTGAGCGAAAAAATGAAATCACACGGCCTCTTATACACCTCTTCAAAAATCACTTCGGCAAGTTTCATGATTTTACTTTTAAAAATGAGTCTGAAAAGATCTCAGAAAAATTCGAGCTGTTGAGGGTGGAAAAATATTTTTTCGAATACACCCTTAAAGAAAAAAATAACCCACTAAAATTAAATCATTGATTTCGCGTTGAAAAGAACGATTTGCATACATTTTAGCGACGAAAACTCTAGCAAAGGGACTTCCTGGTAGTTTTTGTAAAAAAGAAATACTACGTCGTTACAGTGAAGTATCATCAAAACAGGCGACCGAAAAAAACACCAATTTTGGCGCTAATAGAGCGTTTAAAGAACCACCAGTTCTTCATTTTTGTCTTCTACATTCCTTTTACGACTTTCTTTCATACTCCCTAACCACGGATTCAATGTAAAATATTTTTTTCCCGTAGGAATATTTCGACACTCATGTCAAGAATTTCGGAATTTATAGGTCGATTTTATCAAAAACTGTATTCAAATAGTATTGAATGGGTAGGGATGCAGTATGAAAGTTATAAAAGAGAACGTTACGCAAGGATAAGGGGATAAGATCTCAAACTATAAAATATCAACCATCTTAGGTCACAGTGACTTTATGATTAGTCAGGTTTCTGTCTAAAGCTCCAGAGAGGCGTATCAGTCTACTCGACGTCTTTTCGTTCTGGTCAGGCGGAGCTTTCTTGTGGTTACGTGGCTTTTTTTTTTTTTTTTTTTTTTTTTTTTTTTTTTTTTTTAAATCTTTTATGGCCTTTACAGGAAAAGTGCTGGACGCCTAACATCCTACAAAAAGAAGAAGTTCGACCCAATCTCCTTTTCATTGTTGAATTCTACACTTTTGTTCCAAACCACATTTTATTGATTTAGTATGACAGTGAACACTTTTCCTTTCTGAAAGCAAGTTTTTTTTTTTTCACGGGATCCTGTTTTTAACACTTTCCAACATTATAAATTCAGTTTCTCTGTCCAAGGTCAAACGCGCATAGACTCGGATTTTCAAGCAGGAATTAAAATCCTGAAAAAAAAAAAAGAAAAAAAAATCCTGGAAAAAAATAATAAATTCCTTACTATAAGTTTTCTTCCTTTAAAACTTTTTTAATGGAACGATTGTGACCAACTTTAACATTAAATATCTCTTAAAATAATGCTTCGATTTAAAATCTGTCTACTTCAGCGTGATTATCAAGCATTTCTCTATAATACTACCCATTTAATATTTTTGCATACAGTAGTTTTCTTAATATTAGATAAGAAAGACTCCCGGTCACAGAAAAAACATTTACGGCGGCGGCGGTGACAACGGTAGTTGCTTTGTAGAGAGAGACAGTGAAAAAAATAAATATCCCATCCACACAAATAAAGAGTAAAAATCGAAACTGGAGGTTTTTATAAGATGGAGACTCTTTCACAATTGATATCCAAAACTGAGACGTTGGTTTCACCTTATGTCTAGACATCAGAATATAGTAATTCCCTTGGTTTTCTTTTTTCGTGAGAATCAACCATACGTGATCGTATAGCTTTGACATTATTTAAACGTGAAGCTTCATTTACAGATAGTTCTGAGCTTAAGGGTGTATTCGAAAAAATATTTTTCCACCCTCAACAGCTCGAAATTTTCTGAGACATTTTCAGACTCATTTTTAAAAGTAAAAACATGAAACTTGCTGGGGTGATTTCTGAAGGCATGTTTAACATGCCGTGTGATTTCATTTTCAGCTAAATTAATTAGAATTTGATTTTTAAACAATTATTTTCTCAGTATGACCATTTTTTTCATTCCCAGATCGCCCGCTTCGGAAAATTCGGTTCAAAACGCCAACTTTGACAGCGTTTTTTACAGTATTTTCTGCATTTATCAAAAAATTAAGAAGCACGGCACTTTATATAGTTTCTAAATAAGAAAATTTCCCAGTTTGATGCGTTTGAGAGCAAAAATGAATTTTAAAATGAATCAGAAAATAAGCAGTTTGGATCGGAATACACCCTTAAGTATTTTAATGCTGCATCCTTCTGTTGAAAGTTCCCTGATTTATACAAGCCGTAACAAAAGAAAATCTCTCAAACGTTAAAATATTATTATTTTCTTCAATTAGAAATATGGTCTTCAAATTACATTAGTTTGGTCCTAATTTAATCCTTTAAGCGAGTAGCAATATTTTTTAATCATTGGAAAAATAATAAATGTAAGATTTTCCTATACATTTTATTTTTTTTTTTTTTTTTTTTTTTTTACAAATGGCACCTTTGCAGCCCTAAAAAAAAAAAAACCTTGTTAATTTAATTCCAAGCACTTGACATAAAAATGCGTAGTTTTTCTTTTTACACACTGTCTTTTACAATAAGAAACTAGATTTAGTCTGTTCAAGCCGCGGCCCTGTGTTGCAGTGAATGTTGGCCAGTAAAATCTACAGGCACCACACACAAACGAGGAATTACCAGGACATAGGTGAAATTTGTATATATCGCTCACTCCCCCCCCCCCCCCAAAAAAAAAGTGACACATCTCGACAAAAGTAAATTTCACAGGAGAGGCAAAGGGACAATTTGCTGAATTTTACTATAAGATGAAATTGCAGCACTTAGTTCTGCATGCAGGAATAAAAACGTGCATAAAAGCATAAGAACCTTAAAAATGAAGACGTAAGATATGGTTTGGAGGGTTGGGTCATTTTACCTCCACACACAATCCACCCCGCTTCTGTGGTTACAAATGGACATATAGCGTAATAAAGGTACTTTCCATATAACTACACTTGTGAAACTGTTTGTGTAGCAAGATACTCCTATGACAAACCTATTTGTGGAATATGGTGTAAAAAAATCATGATTTAGAAAAAAAAAAAAAAAAAAAAAAAAAAAAATCGGATTTTTTTTTATTTAAATCAGATTTTTTTTATTTTTTTTTCCCTGTGTTAAAATATTAAACATCTATCAAGAATTAAGCATTTAAAAATGAATAACCCTCCAATTACTAACATAATTTATGTTTTTTTTTGCTTTAATTAATAAAATTTTAATTATGTAATTATAGAAATTACAAAAAACTGCAAATTAAAAATTTCTTTAGAAAATTATGTGCATTAATATTTTGTAATAATTATGTAAACCAATATTAAATACTGCTTATATTTTAAAGTTATTGATAAATTGCATTTATTTTCAAATTGATGATACAGATTAAATTTTTTTAATTATTAAACAATTAACTGTTTAATTAAGAACACAATCTACATTTTTGAAAAAGTGGTTGAAAAAAGGTGATAAATAATAGTTTGATAAATTCATAAAGCAGCCAGTAATTTTACACAGGTTCTAAAGCATATGTATATCAAATTGATCAAAAATTGTAGCAATGTATACAGCAAACTCGCACATAATTTATAAATAGATTACAAAAATTGTATTTTTGAAATTTAAATCAGATTCCCCCCCCCCCCCATAACATTAAAATATTTAAATAGGTACTATATATTATAATGTTTTGAAGTTATTTAACATTTAGTTAGATGTTTTTTAAAAGTGTAATACTTCTTTTTACACACTTTAATATTGTTATAATTAACAATAATAAATATTACATTTTTTACAAGTGATTTAGTGATCATTTCCATTACTGATTATAATGCTTTTTCACACTATTTTAAAAAATCAGAAAATATGTGATTTTATCATCCGATTTAAATCAATTGATTAAAATCATTGACACTCTATTGCTATGTTTATTGTATATAAAAGAATGAATAACTTGATTATTAAAAGGAAATGATGACATAGTAAGTTATATTAGATTTAAATATCATTTTAAAATTCTTTTTATGTTTGTTAGATAAAAAAAAACATGCTTTTTACAAACCTACTGTACTTAAATTTTTCAATTAAGCTTAGAAACAATTATTTAAAGCTTTGTTTTGTGTATTCATAAGTCACAATACCTGTAGAAACTTTCCAAATTATGTTCATCTAGGATTTGAATACTTTTTATGTCATTTTAAACATTTAAAAAATTTTTGATTTTAATCAATGATTTTTTTTAAAAAATCACTTGGTTAAAATCATGATTTAAATCAACTGATTTAAATCGTTGACACCCTATTGTGGAATAAAACGCAAAATGAATTTTTGCGAGATGTGTCACTTTTCTTGCGGGTGAGCAATATGTTAATGATGTTTACCATGGCATGTTCGGTATTGAATAGGAAGCGTGTAGCAATAATAGTTCATTGACAGGGGCACTCAAAAGATTTGCGTTACATTAGGGTCAATGGCGAAAAATCGTTGGCAGTGTATTTTAAAGACTTGACGGTATTTAAATGTATTCAAATTGATATAAGTCACTGAATTTCACTACAAGATAATTACTATAGAACAGGGCATTCCAGGGTTGCCGGCTTTTAGCCAGGCCAAAAAAAGCCGGCCGGCTTTTTTTGGTTTTAACCCCTTAAAAAAAGCCGGCTTTTATTTTTTGAAATTGGTTTACAGTTAATTCGTTTTAAATTTGGGTCAATTAATTTTTAATGACTTATAAATATTTTCTACTAAAAGAAGTTATGGATTTTTATTAAATTTTGCCAAATAAATAAGTCAAATTTTGTCAAATAAATAACTTCTAGAAGGCATTATGTCTGAAAAAAAAAAATATATATATATATATATATATATATATATATATATAAACATTGAAAAGAATATAAATTAGGCTCCAAACTGGTGTTTTGAAATTCTATATTACATAGCTCCACATATACTACACATTTTAAAGATTATACTTAATTAAATGACAAAATGTAGCACATAAAAATGGAAATATTCTTATGTGTCCATATGGAGAGATTAAGTTATAATATGTTAAAAGAGAAATTAGAAAGGATGTAATACTTGAGGAGAGTGGTACATAAGTGTATGAAAAATAGAGCATTTAAACAAAAAAAAAAAAAAAAAAATCTCTAAATAAAATTTTGAAAAGTTTGTTGCTAAGCATATTCATGCATATGCTATTCATAATGTTTTTAATAGTGAGAAAGGGTGTTTTTATGACTACATACAATTTTAAATGTTTACTAGGAATAAAATAAGATTTATATATTAATAGCTCTTAAAATTAAGTAATAAAACATGTAACTAAGTAACCATTGTCCTCTTTAATTTAATAAAGCAGTAAAAATGAAAAAAAAAATGGCAGTTGGTATGGCCCTTTTAAAATTTAGCTGACATATTTGCAATTCTGACTACAAATTACTAGCAAAATTATCTAAACTTTATTCCAGTATTAATGTCCTCATTATTGAGAAATTCGGTTACTTATGAAACTCAAAATCAATTAAATGACATTAAAACTAATTAAAAACACTTTAAAATGTGTAGTTTATAATTACAATGCTTCATTGAATAAAAGCCAATTATGGCCAAAAAAGGCCAATTTGGGCCAAAAAAAGCCGGTTAAAACCAATAAAAGCCACCGGCCTGGCTTTTTATAATTTTAGCCGGCTTTTTTGCAACCCTGGGTCATTCATAGCATTTATCTTCCTTGACAGGAACACACAAAAGAAATCGGTTACAGTACCGTCTTTGAGTAATAATTGCTGGGAGTGCGTTTTCAATTTCGGTATGCGCTTTTAAATTGAACTAATGTTTTGCATGTTAGTCGTTGTGTATAAATTCTACACCTCGTATACAGGGCTGCACGAAAGAATTCGCTTACCATTCTCCTTATTAGTGGAAATTGCTGAAGGGGAATTCTCAACTGTGGCATGTATTTCCTAACTGAACAAAATTTTTGCATGCATGTGGTTTATAGATACAAATCTATATATCATATACATCGCTGCTCAAAATAGATGGGAATTGCTGAAATTGAGTTTTCAAATGTGTTATACGTTTTCAAATGGCTCAATTAGCCATGCTATTTCAATTTATTAAATAGTGAAGTTTTGTTACATTAGTTTGAATGAAAGTGTTGGAAAATGTTTCATAATCTATGCTCGACGCACGATTTATTCTTCCTTGTGAACAGCTCTTCATATTTGTGAAAAAATTAAGTGATAATTTTGTGAATTTGAAATTATCGTTAACCCGGGAGATCTCGCTGCATGAGATTTTCTCTCACAGTCGTACTTCTTTAAGACTCTTATTTAAATCATTTTTCATTTTAATTAAAATTTCAAAATGTTTTTCAATTATTTTACCTATTTTGTGAATAAAAGTACTAAGCCACCCCAAAAAAATTGATATTATATGAATCTAAAGTAAAAGAAAAGCAATTGGGCATTCTCACTAGCGAGTTCTCCGGGGTTAAATGCAGGTTTGTGTTTATTTTTAACCATCCTTTATGTCTGCGATAAAAAACTAAAGAATAGGTTATTTGGCAATTTCAGCTGTCTTTTGAAGGTCAGATTTTATTTAAAAATGATTAAATTTGTGAAAAGTTCAGTCTTGAAGATGAAAAGTTTTAACGAAAAGTCTATATTTAAGGCAAAGAAGGGTCCTGTTTTAAGGCAAAACGTTTTTTGAAGGGTCCTGTTTCAAGGCAAAAAAATTGTGAAGGGTCCTGTCCTGTTTTAAGGCAAAAAAATTTGTGAAGGATCCTGTTTTACGACAAAATATTTTGTAAAGAGTCCTATTTTAAGACAAAATGTTTTGTGAAGGGTCCTTTGTTAATGCAAAATGTTTTTTGAAGGGTCCTGTTTTATGGCAAAAAGTTTTGTGAAGGGTCCTGTTTTAAGACAAAATGTTTTGAGAAGAGTCCTCTTTTAAGGTGAAAGAATTTGTGAAGTGTCCTTTAAAGGACCCCTTTTTCTAAACAGATACCTGTTAACGAAGTAAAAAATATCGCAGCAAAAATAACGCATAAAAAAGACAAAATTAATATAAATCATTCGAGTAGACACCGTAAAATATATATAACAATTTTTTTTAATTATAATTCTTCTAAAATTTAAATATCTTAATTTTGAATTAATTATCTTTTCCGAGATACAGAGAATATAGAAATCAAATGTATACAGGATGTTTCCTTTTATCTTCATCCAATAGCATGAATTTATAAATTTTCAGCGTTTTCTGCACATCAAAAATTCTCAAAACTGAAAATGTCATAACGACGTAACTTTTGGTTGTAGAAGAAATGATATTATTTATTTATCTTTTTTGCTGATTTTTCTTATTAGAGCACAATGTAATATTTTAATTCTGGTTTAATTTATATTTAGAATTTACAGAACCCAGGAACCGAACCGTATAAGAATTTAAATTTTATAACTTTTTGAAATACTGCTAATAATAATTCTGACGTAATTAGATTTTGATATGATGAAGAGCAAAATTTGAAATATTTTTGCAGCAACATTTGAAACATTTCTGCAATAGAAACTTAAGTCTTTAAACTAACGGTTGAGGAATTAGCTATATGACGACAAGAGGACGGCAATCTGTATATTGCAATTTATATAAAGTGTTCATTTTTTCAAAAATTTAATTAGTTAAAATATACAAGGTGTTTAAAAAAATAGACCTCGGCTTTTATTCTTTAAATATTGATCATAAACGTATATTATAAACTACAAAGTTACGTAAAAAAAAGGTATAGAATTTTACGAAATCGATTAAAATTTTAAGGCAATTAAATTTGAAGAAATACAAAATTTAAATTTTTATACGGCCCCCATGCAAAAAATTCCCCAATGAATAAAATGTGCCCCATAATCTAAGGTCATGTAAATTTCAGCATTTTATCGTAAAAAGTCGCAGAGATATGAAAATATATAAATACTGACTTAAACCACTTTCCCATGCCTGGATACGAGCTCGGAAAGGGAAAAAAATCATGTCGAATGACAGCGTCTTAGGGGTCGTACATAGATTACGAAAGAAAACAATGATTGCATTGTTTCCTTGAGTTCAAAATTATGATTAACCTCTCACCAACTTTGTTTAAACATATCTCTGCGACTCTTTATGATAAAATGCTGAAATTTTGTACATAACATTAGATTATGGGGCACACGTTACTCATTAGGAAATTTTTTGCATGGGGTCCGTATAAAAATTAAAATTTTGTATTTCTTCAAATTTAATCTCCTGAAAATTTTAATGAGTTTCATAAAATTCTGTACCTTTTTTTACGTAACATTGTAATTTATAATACAGTATAACCGCGAAAATTCGGCATCGTCAGGATTGAGACCAAGCCGGATTTTCGAAAATTCCGGATTTCTGAAAGAATACCAAAATACTTCCGACATTTTCAATGCTGGCTTTATTAATAATTTAATTCATAAGCAAGTGATATTTATGTGAGAAAATTAAGTATTAAAAAAATTAATTGATATTTTTTGTGTTACAAAAAAAATTCTAATAAACAGTAAAGCCAGTTATTTCTTCTCGTGTAATTTCCGAAACATCGATGTAAATAAGGTTTATTTATTTTTTTTTATTATTATTTGAGTTTATACAAATAAGGAATGTCGATTACGGAAATACAGTCTTTGTTTCTCTAAAGCAGATACTAATTTCCCAGTCAAATTTATGCATTTTTGAATAACACCATTTCTTCTACAGACTCCTCGTCTTCGTTCCTCTGAGCTGGCACCAGCGATATCGGCGGTTCCTTTTAGCACAGCATCAGCGATCTCGTTGTCCGCTAATTCAACATTTTCAATCTCGAATTTTTTAATTCGCAACCAATTACCATCCCCACCACTAAGTTGGACGAGAAAAAAAAAAAAAAGAGATGACTTTGAATGCAGATTTTTGAAGTTACTGGATTTCTGAATGCCGGAATTTTGAGGTTACACTGTATATATCTATAATCAGCATTTCAGGAATAAAAACCGAGGTCAATGTTTCTGGGACACCCTGTATATGCCATCTAATATTTAAATGATTAAAGTTATATATTCCCAATTGTAATTATACTCTTGAAATTCCAGAAATTATAAAAGGATTCATACGAGAAAAATTCCCAGTTTTTATTTTATGTGTAGACACCAGAAAATAACTTGATTAGTTTTCCTTTTCTTTTACGGCATTGTAAAATGAACCTGAGGTAAGAACTTTAAATATTCATATGCCAATGATGTCTCTTTTGTGTTCTCCTTTGATGATTGTTCTGTAACTTTAGTCTTGCGAGCTATTATTTCAGGTTTTTCTTTTGTATTAGGTGATGAATAGGGAATAGAATGTTTTCGAAGTGTCTTTTGATCACTTACGTTTCCCTGTTGTTGCCATTTGCATGATTACATACATGTACTGGCAGAAATTGGAGAGGAAACAACTTTGAAAGATAGAAAGTATTATTAATGACACTGGACTGTTTTATTTAACCAGATTTAATTACTAGTGTATTCTGGTATATAATATTATAGTGTTACTGAACAGATGATACATTACAGATTACATTCTTACAGATATTATAAATATTTATGATATATTAAGCGTAGTGGTTAAACCTATATAGAAAATTATTAAATAATATGCGGTAACTTAAGATTTTCTCTATGAAACGCTGTCAAAGTTAATCCATAAAATTTCATACATTTTCTTTTTTAGTAAATTTTTATATAACCTCTTCGGTCCCTGGGTCCCCATACGGGGACCTCTGTTCTTTTCCTTATAAAAACTAAAATGTCCCATTTTTTTACATTTTCACATCACTTCTTAATAGCTGAATGTTTTTTGCGTTCAAAGCAAACGAATAAATGACAGCATCTAAGCGGATTCCCACATAAAATAATTGTTATTTTCATCTGAGTTTCAAAACGCCTAAAAATGCCCAAAAGACAGTATGATCAAGAAAGTGAGAAATTTTCATAAGTATTTAACTTAAATCTTTTTCAATAAAAAATTTTGAGGATTTGTAGATTATTTACTTGTTTAAAGCTCTTAAATTTGTGTTTGCATTAATTTAGGTTAATGGTTATTAAATTGATGTTTTTAAGGGGGTTTGTAGTTTTAGATCCTATTTTTGAACCTAAATTACTAAGCGCCTAAAGGATCCACTTCAGAAAAGATATTTTTCTGTCATTTACGATGTCATTTTGTTTGGAAAACCCCCCCAATGAATAAGCATTTGTATTATTATTTTAGCTTCGGAACTGAAGAGATTAACATATACAACATTATATAACAATTTTTATAACTTTTTTTTAGCAGATTGCCTGAAAAATAAATCTTTAAATAGTATTTTTCGGCGGAAGTGTTGGTTTACTGTGCGTGATATCAATTTTTATATAACATATACAACATTATATAACATTCCTATAACAATTTTTTTTAGCAGATTGCCCATAAAATAAATCTTTAAAAAGTATTTTTCGGCGGAAGTGTTGGTTTACTGTGCGTAATGTCAATTTTTATATAACATATACAACATCATATAACATTCCTATAACAGTTTTTTTTTTAGCAGATTGCTCGTAAAATAAATCTTAAAAAAATATTTTTCGGTGCAAGCGTTGATTCACTGTTCGTAGTGTCAAAGGCTATGATATCCTAATTGTTTCGTTTTTAAAATGTTGAAAAACAAACGCAGCATTTGATTATTCGTTATTGTAAAAATTTAATTCTTCATAAAATTATAACGAATATTCCGATAAGGTATTAATTAATCAAACGGTTATTTTAAAGAACATCTATCTCCTTTTAAACATATGTTCCGAGTGACACTTTTAAATATTCAGTTATTATATGGAAAAGGCTCTTTGAATGGCAACAACGGTAATAAAAATTTGACAAAAGAGATATCTAAA
Source organism: Maratus speciosus (assembly GCA_963932465.1). NCBI lineage: Eukaryota > Metazoa > Arthropoda > Arachnida > Araneae > Salticidae > Maratus > Maratus speciosus. The sequence continues at coordinate 559,031,415 of OZ010792.1, forward strand.
GAAAGTATTTCAAAAAAGTGGTAAAACGCATGGCACTCTAAATACCGTGGTAAAAAGTATTAAGAGTAAAAGATAACAGCATAAAAAATAATAAAACTATGAAAAATAAGAAAGAAGCTAAAATGAGGAAAATTGTAGATACGACAGATGTGTATAACAATGGAAAATCGCGAATCTACGTTTTCATATATGAGCATGAAAATGTTTAAGGAAACAGTTTACCTTTTCAACAATTTTGTTTATTTAAAAAAAAAATAGCTCAAATGGAGAACTCACTGCATTTCAATGTTGAACTAAAAAAACATTTTGAATAAAAAATTAACTGCATATTCAATTAAAATTTTAACTATAGTATTATTTATATTAGTACGTTGCAATATTGTGTAAACTTTATTGGCACTAATCAACGGATATTTGGATACAGCCCCTCATTGTTTTGCTTCCTTTTTGGAACAACGGTTTTCTTCGAGCTTATTATATCGATGATCACTTTCAGAATTTTCAAGCTATGTTTTCAAGTCTTTTACAAAAGTTGCTCTATACATTTAGCTAATAATTGTGCAAATTATATTTTAATTGCATTCGCGCATGCGCAGTTAAACATTTTTTAGTAAGCCTGCTCATTTTTCACCAATATTTATTATTTTTTAATTCAGATTGCTGGATATTGTGTACAATGTTGTTTGTCATGGCTTCTGAAAAGAACATTCTTTTATATTAAGAACTGTGAAGTTATAAGTAAAATACGTGGTGAAATTTGGGATTGTTCTTATAAAAACCTTAATTTCTCCACGAGTATACGAGCTATCCTCATAAAAATGAAGACAATTTATTACAAGAAACCTCCTAATCATTTTCTATAGTTTCAACGCTTTCGAGACATTAGTTTCTACAGGATTATCCAAAAGATATTCGTTTTTCTTCAATTTATTGACGGTCCCCTATGGTGTTTTGGGGAAAAAAATCTTCGCGGGAACATATGTCGTCTACTAATCTGTTTACACGCCTGAAATTTCAGGATAATTCCTGTTGTATTTTTCTAGATTTTAACAAAACGTCTAAAATCGCAAGTGACCAGTGATTATTGGCCATATAGTGTATCAATTTAAGCAAATATTAAATTAGTTTGAATTAGTCTAACTTAAACTATTACAATATTCTACAATACAAATGATCCCACATCTAGTGTAAGAAGATACGAAAGCTGATTGAGCTTTCCGATAAGTTTAGGTATAAATATGGCTTCTCCCCACACCTGTGGTAGGTTCAAACATCTTTATGGACAAAACTGTTTGGAGATGCTTTGTATCTGAACGTTCCGAACTTTAGAGAACCCCCATAAATGTTCTTAAAATCCAGACCAGAAGAATCGGGGGTATAAAATATGCTTCGACATCGTAGTATTCAGGAAAAGGGAGCAGGAAGGTAGTAGGACAAAATCGCGGAAAAATCTCAAATTTCGTCAACAGATTGCGGAAGAACACAAATTTCGAAAAAAGATCGCGGAAAAAACGCAAATTTCGTGAAAAGATCACGGATAAAACGCAAAATTCGTGAAAAGATCGCGGACAAAACGCAAAATTCGTGAAAAGATAGCGGAAAAACGCAAAATTCGTGAAAAGATCGCGGACAAAACGCAAAATTCGTGAAAAGATCACGGACAAAACGCAAAATTCGTGAAAAGATCGCGGAAAAAACGCAAAATTCGTGAAAAGATCGCGGAAAAAAGCGCAAAATTCGTAAAAAGATCGTGGAAAAAAACGCAAAATTCGTGAAAAGATCGCGAAAAAAACGCAAAATTCGTGAAAAGATCGCGGAAAAAACGCAAATTTCGAGAAAAGATCGCGGAGGAAACGCAACTTTCGTGACAAAATCGCGGGAAAAACGCAAAATTCGTCAAAAGATCGCGAAAAAAACGCAAAATTCGTGAAAAGATCGCGGAAAAACGCAAATTTCGTCAAAAGATCGTGGATAAAACGCGCATTTCTTGAAAAGATCGCGGAAAAACCCAACTTTCGTCAATAAATCGTGAAAAAAAAACGCAAATTTCACGAAAAGATTGCGGAAGAAACACAAATTTCATAAAAAGATCGCGGAAAAAACGCAAATTTTGTCAAAAAATCGCCTAAAAACGCAAATTTCGTCAAAAAATCTTGAAAAAAAAAAATGCAAATATTTTCAAGGAATGGCGAAAAAAATCCACAAATTTCGTTAAAAGATTGCAAAAAACGCAATTTTGTGAAAAAATCGCGGAAAAAACGGAGATGTCATCAAAAGATCGCGAAAAAACGCAGATTTTGCAAACGGTCACGAAAAAACGTGAATTTCGTCAAAAGATCGCGAAAAAACGCGAAATTCGTTAAATGGTCGCAGAAAAATGCCTATTAGTTAGTGCCGAGTTAGTCCCCCTCTGTTGTAACCTTTCTGAAAATTTCCTGTGAATTTATTTCATTGCAATTAATAGTAAAAATAAAATTTTTCAGTTAAGTGTAATCATATTGAATGGTAAGTAATATATATTAGTAAATTACAATGTTGATAGTTAGAAAAAACAAAATTTTGTATGGAGCGTACATAACTTTGTTACTGGCCAGTGGTTAAAAAAAACTGACCAGTGAAAAAAGTCAGTGTACTGGCCGGTGGCCAGTAGGTAAAAATGTTAATTTTGACCTATAGCGCCAGCAGTATGTATTTGACGCTCCACGGGCCGATTTTCATTCACGGCACACGGGCCGGGCCGGGCCCGGGCCATACTTTTTCTGAAGTCTCGGGCCGGGCCATGCCTAACTTAATTTTTCTGTACAGAGCAAGGCCTGGTTTCATTCCTAGTCTTCATGGCCCAAAATTTTCAGTCCTAGTTTTGAGCCAGCCCGTATGAAAATCATTGTTTCAGTGTGGCCTGGTCCATTTAAAGGTCAGTTAAATTAAGCCTGGCCCAAAAGTTTTTGCAAAAAATGCATACATTTCTGAATCGCCATTATTCTACACTTAAACATTAAAATTTATTATTTTTAAAGAATAGTAGATTTCTACGCATATTAAAGTATAACTGAATTAAAATACAGTAAAATGTGTGACAAGGAACCTGCCTATGACGGAACCCTGTTTTAAACTGAAAAACGTGTTGATCCATGCAAAATAAATATACTAATAAGTAAGAAAAGAATATATAATACATTTACACTTGCTAAGAAGGGAACTTGTCTATATGCATTTTTTTTTCTTTTCTATGCAATTCCATCTTAGAAGATTTTACTGTATAGCATTTTTCCGATTTTTAACACTTCTATACATGGAATATGGATTAACAATATTAATGATAACTGAAACATTTACATACAGGTAATAGAGATTCATTAAAAAAATAAATATCGCAGCCTGCTGCACTTCTATAAAAATAAAGATTATAAACATGAAAAAAAAAATTTAAGATAAATATTTTTGGTCAGAACTCCTCGTACGAGACAAATTTTTAACCAATTCGACGTAAAAATCAATGTGTTGTAGAAGTTCACTCGGGCCGGGCCGGGCCGATTTTTTTTCTGAGTCGGGCCGGGCCCGGGTCTGGAAATGTCGGCCCGTGCAGACCTCTACCCTGTTTTTCCACAACTTTTCCTGGTGTTATCAAATTTCATGCAAACAAGACACATATCGTTACATTTTTATTGCAATATTTTTATTTTTCGCGAAATTATTATCCACAAACCGACTTAAGTTATAGGGTGAAACACCATGTATTTGTGACTAAATAGATGATTTGCGATACCTTATTCTATTGTAATTATTGCTCATGAGGATGTGCATAATATCACCCTTCTTATTTTGTAAAAAACAATTTAGACTTGTATATATGTTAAATCCATTGTTGAAATCTCCATTACTAAAATACATCTTAATTTCAAACAGCATAATCGTATTCGTATCATAAATATACACACACACATATATAACGACGTCACTTATTTATCACATCGCAACTTCATATAAAAATGAAAAATGAAATTAAGGTCTGTTAAATCAATTAAAATGTATAACTTACAGAAAATAAACATCAAGGAAACCCAGATTAAAATAATTTTACAGCCGATGTTTTCCCAATTGCAACTTATCTAAAGAAACAATGCAAATTCAAATACCAAAAATTATTATAGGTACAATATAATTCATTTGGCTGTACCTACCAATTACTTCTTTTATGCTGCCATTTTTATCACCAAATTCATCAATTACGCCATCTCTCCTTCTCGAGCTCGCTTTGTCATTAACACTTATATCAAATTCAACACAACATCATACATTTTCTGAAATACACATCAGTTATAAAAAATCTTTTCTACGAACAATTTTCTCCGGGAAATTTCTGCAATACTTGACCCTCAGCGTTTGGTACGCTCGACACATAAATGCATTTTTTTTTTTTTTTTTTTTTTTTGAAGAGAATATGGGGCAGTCTCACAATCTTTTGACTTTCCGGAATAAAAATCTGGTGAAATTACACTTGCTAAAATAACATTTTAATCTGATAGACGAATGCCTTAATGATTCAAAATAAAGGAAAAATGGTTAGCAGCAAAAAATGTTTTATGTAACTGAGGTTTAAGTTAAACTTGCGAGTTTAATTTTCCTTCCCATTTTATCACTATAACTTTCTATTTTCTTCTAAATTTTTACTTATAATGAATTTGCATAGTACCCACAGGATATTCAAATAAGAAATAATATCAATGTAGAATTTTTAGTACAAAATTTTGCTATAACATTGTCTTAAAGAGGTGTTAAAGAAGGGACGGAAGGAAAAAAAGGGGATGGTACAGGCAAAAATGGACGGTAATGGAAAAAAAAAGGGATGGTAAGGATGGGACGGTAAGGAAAATGACCACTATTTTTAGGCAAATCATGTTAAGACTAAGTGATAGCGACAATATTCATTGATTTTTAGAAACAGTTACTCACATTGGATTAAATTTAGCAAAAAAATTAATTTACCTCGAAAAGTGCAGAAATAAACCTTGGGGACGGCAAGACTACCAATAAAGCCACGATGTTTGAAATTGATATTCAAATGCTGATTTAAATTCTGAAGTAAATTTCCTGTCAGAGAATTTTACACATTTCTTCTGTAGCATCCTACTTCTGCATGAGAAAAAACTTGAAAAAAATTCTGTGGCTGCATCTGAAGTGATTTTCTGTATAAGTTTAGCAAGAGGGATGGTAAGAAATCTAAAACCCAGGGACATGGTTAAAAAAATAATATCAACCGTAAAAAATGTGCGCAGGTTAATTTTTTGCTACATATTTATATCAAACAATTGTCCCAGTTTCGGAAAAAAATTACATCGAATTACTTTTATTGAAACAATTTTATACATACAGCTCCAAACTTAAAAATAAGCATCAGAGACACGGGACGCTGTAGGAGTTTTCCTGGTATTTGGACCTCCAACATTGTCCAAAACTTATTTATCTCGTTGCTATTGTTATGCAATCATGCAATGGGATGTTCCCCAGTATATGAAATTAAAAAAAAAAACCACAAGAATATGTACTAAAATAAAAATTATTATTCAGGGACATAAAAGTCAAAAGATTGTGAGAATGCCCCATATATATACATCATATATACATCTTCCGACAGATATTATACATAGACAGCTTGTCATAATGTCATGAAATTTTGCTACATATTTGTCATAGATATATTGATTTTATTTCATCGCTAAGTCAAATAATATGAAAAAAAAAACCCCTCTCTCACGAGTTCTGTTACATCAATTAAAAGTAAGTAAACATATATCATAGAGAAATCGATTAGAATCACCATGGAATAAATTTTACGCTATTCTTTTTTTTTCTCGTCTGCAATATATCTGAACAAGCGATGCCAATTTGAACTTTTAAAAAATGATTTTCTGGATTCAAAAAACACTATAAATTATCCAAGAACATCGTTTCTTTGAGTCTACCAACCAATTATTTAATCATTATGACCAAAGATTAGAATTTCTGTCAACTGTCCCTGTCGCCATCGCTTTATCATTAACCCTAATTAAAAATCCAACGGGACGTCATAGATGTTTGAAATCAACATCAGTCGAAAGTTCTTTTTTTTTGAAAAAACACTTTCTCCTGAACAAAGATTAATCATCGCACCACCCCTTTTCAAGAACCCCAATAAACACAAGGCGAGAATATTGTTCTCCCCCTTTCGTTTGCGCCTTGCATTTGAGATATTTTAAAACGTGGTTCCAAAATGAAACCGACAGGCCATGATAAATGATCGGTCGCCGTATTTTTTGATTAATATGATTTTTAGACTTTGGCTGTTCTTAACCAAATCGATATTCTCTGATGAAAATAGCAATGTGAGAAAGAGTGGGGGCAGGGGGGGGGGGGTAGAAAGTGAGTGAGTAGTCGAACAAAAACACATTAAGAGCTGAAAAATCTGCCTGCAAGCGGGATTAATTTCGCGTTAACAAAAGTGACTATTTTGGCGGTGAGTTATTTTGATGTTTGGGGGTGTTGACGGATTGTAATTAAAATTGAAAAATGTTTATTGACCCTTGCAGAAAATCAATAGCAGCTCAAAACTAGGTTAGTAATACATTCATTGTACAATGTAATGTAACAAAGAACTCAGTATAAAAATTGGTGCTTTGTTGTGGAATATACTGGAAGCATTTTCAGTTCCGATACAACACTGCGGAAATGACTAAAAAATGTTACATTCAATGTACGGCGTGATTATAATTAAAGTTTCACATTCAACAGGCTGTAAAAAAGAACCACTGGTCAGAATGATCTGATATTTCATGTGAGTATGTGTGAAGCAAAGGGGGTTTGTTTTGCGAAAGAAAAAAAAGTATAGAAGTTGACCGAGAGATGGCGCTGTACCCGTCATAAGATGCTAATAAAAAGGCGTGACATGCGAACCGCACATTACACTTCTGATAAAAAGGCGGGGAACATGAAGTTCTTCTTTTTATGCGCCTGAGAAGGTATACATGACTTTTATCATTGAAGAATCGGGCTCTGCTTGTGAACCTTTTTTAACAAAAACGGTGACTGTGCGGCAATTGATTTGAAGAAATTCCGAACATTAAAGGGTTTAAGAAGCGGCTCAAACCCGATGAAGAAGTTGATTGATAAATTCGAAGAGACGGGTTCATTTTCGTTTTTACTATTTCCACGGTTTTTGGCCTAGGGACAATTAAAAACCGATTTTTTTCTATCGGTTGTGGCACAACCTTGTCGTGGTAGATATGCTTTGAACAAAGAATGCCACAACAGCATGCCACGTCTTTTAATTAGCATCTTATGATGAGCGCAGCGCTATCTATCGGTCAACTTTTGTACTTTTTCCTTTCGGAAAACAAATTACCATTACTTCACATATACTCACATGAAATATCAGGTCATTCTGACCAGTGGTTCTTTTTTTACAGCCTTGTGAAAGAGGAACTTTAATTATAATCCCTCTGTACGTCGACAATAAACTCAGTACCGCAATTGATGCTTTGTTATGCAATATACTTAACGTATTTTTCATTTCTAATGCAACATTACGGAAATAATATTATCTAAGAAACATTTACAGAAATGTTTGTTGGCACTAACATCAAATCAATCTAGATCAGTATTGGGACCTTCACCGTACAGTACACTGTACATTCACAGTAATGACAATGAACTCGGTAACCAAATCGCTACTGTCTAAAGCAATATATTGGACAGATTCTCCTTTCCAAGCGAATGTTGCGGAAAAATAGTAATTAAGAAATATTCATAAAAATGCTTAGTGACCCTAGCAGAAAATCAATAGTAGCTCCATACTAAGATACTACATTCATTGTACGATGGAACAAAGAAATCAGTATAAAAATCGAGACTTTTGTTATAAAATATACTGGAAGCATTTTCAATTCCAATACAACACTGCGGAAATGACCAAAAAATCTTACATTCACTGAACTTTGACAAAGAACTCAGTACCACAAAGTAAGCTTTGTATTGTTACGCAATACACTTGACGTATTTTTCACTACTAATGCAACATTACGGAAATAATATTATCTAAGAAACATTTGCAGAAATGTTTGTTGGTCTAAAATCAAATCAGTCTTCCTCAGCACTAGTACATTCACAGTACAATCAACTGTAGATTCACAGTACATTGCGCTGTCAGGGTTCAATGCAGGATTTTTTTCCTGGGGCCTATTTTGTGAAAAGAAAAAGCTATTTTTGTAAAATTTATTACATTTTTGTGAAAAATAACATTTTGTGAGGAAAGGTCCACTTGGTCTTATTCGAATCGAACATATATTATTAATAACTTCTTTAAGTCCTTCTGCTAAAGTTTTCCTTTCTAGTGAAGTTGTTTTGTATGCAAATTACACATTTTAAAGTCTAATAAAACAAAAATAATTAGTGAAGAGTATGTTTCCAGGAAATGGAATTTTGTGAATGGACTTATTTTATTAAGAGGAATTTTGTGAAGGGGCCTGTTTTATTAATTAGATTTTTTTTTGAAAGGGCCCAAAATAGGATCCAAATTTTGACTGAATCGACCCTTGGCTGTACATTGACAGTACAATAATACAATGAACTCGGTACTCAAATTTCTACCGCCTAAAGCAATATATTGGACAGATTCTTATTTCCATTCGGATGTTGCGAAAAAGGTAATAATTAAGACATTTTCCTAAAAATATTTATTAAAATTGACAGAAAATCTATAGTGGTTCAGTACTAGATTAATGATGCATTCACTGTTTCGAAACTCGGTACCAAATTTAGAAAGGCAAATACATTAGAGATATTTTCACTTCCATCCTAATGTTACAGAGAAATGATATTCTTTAATAAGAATTCCCAATTGATCGGATGCCGTATTTTTTTTTATTAATATGATTTTTAGACTCTTAGCTTTTCTTAATCTAATCGATATTTTCCGGTGAAAATAGCAATGTGAGAAATAGGGGATGGGGCGGAAAACTAGTGGGTAATGGAACAAAAATACATTAGGAGTTGAAAAATCTGTCTTTTTAATGCATATGCGAAAGCAAGCGGGATTATTTTCGCGTTAACAAAAGGGATTATTGTGGCGATAATGTGTTGATGATCTTGATGTTTGGCGTTTGGACGGTACGCAATTAAAAAAGTGAAAAATTTTTATTGACCCTAGCAGAAAATCAATATTAACTCAAAACTAGATTAATGCTACAATTATCGCACGATGAACTCGGAATTACGTTTGGATTTTGCTTATGAAATATACTGGATGCATTTTCACTTACAGTCCAATGTTGCGGAAATAATATCTATGAAAGATTCACAGAAAAGTTTATTGGGACTAACATCAAACCACTGTTACCTCAATACTGAGTTAGTCCTACATTCACAGTACAATATGACAATCGGTACCCAGACTGTTACTTTCCAAAACAATATTATAGATTATCAGATTATCATTTCCATTTAAATGTTACGGAAAAGATATTAAGAAACTATCATAAAAATGTTTATTGGCTTCAGCAGAAAATTAATATTTGCCCAGTTCTGCCAATAAGGCTACATTCATTGTCAATGTAACAAAGCATCAGAATTAGTGTTTTTTTGTGTAATAGAACGCAATTTTACATCCAAACGAATGTTACAGAAATGATATAATCTGAGAAACATTCACAATAATGTTCAATGACTATAACAGGAAACCAACGTTACCCTAGTACTGGGTTAACCTCTTCCGTACCAGTGGATCCACATATGGATCCATGGCTTGATTCTCCACAAACACCAGTGGATCCACGTATGGATCCAGGTCCATTCATTATTCTATCATTGCTGCTAAAAACGATATAGCAGGAATATATGTTTGTGTAAATTGGTGTTATGAGAAATGTTGGAAAGCGTTTAATTCTCCCCCCGCAGCAGAGATGGCAGAAATATCTCATTTTTCTGAAAACTACTACTTGATATTTTAAATCTAAATGCCCGAAAAACTGGTTTTACATGTAATCTTCATGTACAAATGCTGGTACGGAAGGGGTTAATGATACATTTATAGTACAATATGACAATGAGCTCAGTACCAAAATTGGTACTTTATAAGGCAATACATTAGACAAATTTTCACTTTCATTCCAGCGTTGAAATAAATATATATTACCTAAGAAACATTGCAATGTAATATCAAAAGTATCAAAATATTGGCATTTCATTCTAAAAAGTTCCTGCTAAATCGGAACAAGCCACAGATATTGTAGGTTTAGTGTTATCAAAATTTATCGATGCAGCAAGATTTTGCGAATATTTAGTAAATAACGGTTGGCCATGCTTGGTTATATATTTTCAAGAACGTAAACAATCCATTCCAAGTAAAACATTGCCCATACATCCCCAACATGAAAGGAATCAAAACTGTACAGCATACCATGTCATATACTCTGAGGTCTAAGTAAGTTCACATGAAAGTACTCGTACGTTATTTGCATTTATTGGTGTTGTCAAAGGATTTATTAATATCTATGTACATACTTTTTTCATTAATGCAAAAAGCATTAGCCATTTCACCTCACGAAATTACTAATCATTTAAATATAGGAAAAACCAGGTATTTTATTTATTTAAAGGTTTTAACTTTACGCTTTTAAGTATTCGTTTTTTGATCACGAAATAAGAAACCATATCACAACATCGAAAGTTTCCCACAAGAAATTTGATAGTATACCTTCACAACTTGAGTTCAAGTTACAAGTACTTTTTGGAAAAGCTTCAAGCCGCTACTGTAGTACACAAAAGATCTAAATAGCCAGAAACAGTCTGAAGAAAATAGAGAAAATTAATCAGTCTAAAGAAAAAGAAAAACCTAATTCTGTCTTTCATAGAAAGAGATATTGCAGTTGATTCCCCTTTTTCAGTAAAATTAAGCTTCTTTTTACCCGACTACGGCAAAGCCAAAGGAGGGTTATGATTTTGACAGGCTATGTATGTATGTATGTATGTATGTATGTATGTATGTATGTATGTATGTATGTTCATCTGTTCCCTCGTAACTTCTAAACCACTAATCAGAATTCGACAAATGACATATCATTAGAAGCGTCTTAATTGTCCGCTGGTTATAGGCTATATAGATTTTCACCAAATTCAATGTGGCGCCTTCTAGCGGACAAAATATACAGAGTAAAAAAATAAAGTTAAGCTAGATATGCCGTGTTTGGTATCATTTTAAAGCGCTTCACTTGTACATTTCGAATATATATATATTACTAGCATTTGCTTGTGACTTTACTTGCATTTATGGGCTAATTGCATATAATTCACATCTTTTCGTTCTTAATTTCTTTGGTACTTAGTAATCAGAATAAGACCACTGCAGTGCCATTAGAAGGGTCTTGATCTTGATATTCTGTTGGTTGTGAGCTATAAAGTTTGTCACCAAATTTACTATTATGCCCTCTAGCGGACAAAAAGTTGCTTAAAAATCCACATGACAGTCAATCGTTAGCAGAATTAGATAGATTAAGAAATCTTCCTAGGTCATCTTAATACATGAAACCTTCAATCTACATTACACATTTACACATTACACTAACGACCTCATCCACTAATCGGTCCATTACCCATTTGCTGCCATCGACGGATATGTGCGTCACTACTACCAAATACTGGAAGCGTCATACGTCAAAAAATAAAGTTAAGATAAATATGCCGTGTTTGGTATCATTCAAAAGCGCTTTACTTGTACATTTTGAATATATCTATATATTACTAGCATTTGCTTGTGACTTTACCTGTATTCATGGGGTACTTTTATACTTTTTCAGCGTAGTTTTTTGTCGTAGTTGGGTTTTAGTTTTTTTACTTTATCTTGTTATTTCTCCTAGCGGGTATTCAAGTTCGGTAGCTTATCCCCTTCTTTTTTTTCCCCCGCTGGTAGTCAAAGAATACCGCTGATGGGGAGGAGATGCCTTTCTAAACACATGACCTTGAGAGAAATTACCTATTTTTTTTTTCTAAACAGGTTACCTCTGATAGAAAAGAAAAACAAGAAAATAAGCTCACTACTTTTTTAACCACCTCCAGCCAGCCCCCAACTTCTGTTTGCACCATCCTAATGTTCTATCCGTGACACGATCAGATGTTCGTTCATCAGCACAAATGAACTAACTATTTTTGCCAGTAGGTCCCATCAACTGCACGAAAAGTCGTCTGCTTGCAGACGATTATTATTTATGACAACAAGCCATGCTTAATAATAGGTTTCAGTACATAGAATGTGGTATACGTGCCTTACTACTTAAAAAAGGTGTATATTTATCTTAGATAAAAGTAGTTGTAAGAAGTTTTATATAAGTAATAAAAGGCAGTTTTATTGAGATGAGATTGTTTCAGCTATATCGTTTTTATATGTTTATCAATATCATTCTTTGCATCAAACGTTCCTCCAATCAGTGGGTGATATAAATATTAGTACAGATAAATTACGTTCCGGGTACATGAAATCTAGTTTTAAAAATGCCCATTGATTTTTCATGAAAAAAAAAATGAAATTTTGAGTTATTAAAAAATATATACATTTGAATAAAGTAAATAAAAACTAACCTTCAGTGTTACAATATAATAGAGATCGATCGAAAATTCGATTTCGTTTTTGGTACAAAATCTGAGTTTCGGCGAAAATTCTGCTGAAATTTCGAACCGAAACTATCTGTATTCCGAAATTCTCGTTTCTTCCTTCGGAAATTTTCGAATGATTCATTGATTTGAGCTGTATCGGCTCAAATGAGACATTCTTTTATTTAATGCTATGAACTTCACTGTTTATAATTATCGGTCAAGACTAACTCAGGACGTGAGTGCAAATTATGAAGCAAGCAATGCCTATATGAATAAACTTCGGAGCACTTTTCGCGTGTTTATTAAGATCTGCAGACTTAACAGTAATAGAAAATTTTTAATTTGAAAACGCAGAAGTGTTTCGAATACTCTTTTATAAAGTTCTAGTATAACAGATGATAATTTACAAAAATCATTATAAAAGATAAATCGAGATATGTACAAAAACATTTTTTCAATCAGATGAAATTCGTATAATTAGAAAATCATTCTGTGATTCATTTGTATAATTAGAAATTAATTACATTTTATTTTATATGAAAATAAAAACTTTGGTCAGAGGCACAGAGTGAAAACTTGGGCCACACGTATAATTAATTAATAATTATGTCTATTTATGTATGTATTAATTGCTTAAAAATATTTTGGGACATTTTCTTTTCGGCCGAAAATAGAAAGATTGCCGAAATTCAGTTTCGGTTTCAATTTCGGTCTCAAAAACATGATTCGGTCGATTCTTAATTATAATCCATCTACATACAAAGATACAAAAACATTAAATCATTCGTTTCGAAAGCCAAGACTTCAGCCCAGCATTCACACACTTCACATTCATAATATTATTAATTAATAGGATTAGGATTTGTGTACATAGAAATATGAAAGCTATATTATATTTGAATACCTTTATTAATGAATTTTAAGCAACAGCCGTAAGGGGCTGTGCATATAGCACCTTATCACTTTAGGGGGGTATGGGGGGGGGGGTCTAGCACTTGATATCGTTAGATATCTCTAGGGAGAGAGGGGAGTTGTCTTTTGATATCGATATCATTTTTGGTCCCACGAAAATTTTCATTCTTTACTAACTTTTTTTTAACATTAAAATAGTCTATGAACTTTGTTCTTAGTCTGCTATCAATTTTTATGAAAACACAAAGGTATTATTAAAACTAATAAGTAATTACAAAAACATTCTATTCCAAAATGTGGATTATCCCAACGTTCGGCATTCCTATTCTTTTCCGATATGTGGATATAATGCGTTGTTAGAGAAACCAGGTTCGAAGTGATACTTGTTATGTTTGCTAGTAAGAAAATGGAAAGAATGCTGGTTAACTGTTTTGTTTAAGGCGGTTCTTAACTGCTATGCTCAATAAGCGCAAAAGTTTTGACATATTTACAAATTCCTTTTTTAACGGAATGGTATAAAATTGGAAAGCCTGGCCATGGAAGCGATTTGGAATTGAACTGTTTTTTCCATTTTTTGATCCATCAATTACCTATTGAGTTATAAGCGAATTTGATCGAGTTACAAACGCGTTTTTCGCCCGCTCTCGAGTGCTCTTCTTCCTTCGCGCGGAAATTCGGTTCAAAACGCCCACTTTGACACTATTTTCTGAAAAATCTACTGCGTTTACGAAAAAAAAAAAGGAAAAAACAGCTCAATTACATAGTTTCTGAACAACAACACCAGCTAGTTTCATGCATTTTCGAACAAAAATAAATTTAAACTTATGTCAGAAAGTTGCCCTTTTGGATTAGAGAACACCCTTAAAAGGATTTCTGTTCAGGCCCCGCTCCGTCAAAAAAAGTGCAAAAAGGCAATATTATTGAGGAATGCATTGTATAACTAAAAGCAATATTTTAAAATTAGTAAAGTATTATTTGTTATAAAGTTATTTCATGTAAAATAGTAATATTTTTTAAATTTAACTTCATTTAAATCAGTAAATTATGCGAATAATAAATGTATATCATTGCAAACACATTAAAAGAAAAAGAAAGAAAAAATTGTAAAAATAAAAATAATTTTTAGACATTGATAACGATATCGTTAGGCCGGGTGGTCCATGAATGATAACGTATGATATCGTAAACGGGGAGGGGGGTGGGGGTGGGTCCAAAATTGCCAAAAAGTTGATAACGTTATATATGCATAGCACCTATAGCAGTGTGGATCATCGCATATTTTTTGCAGACCATTCCCGTGAGATTTTTGTCAATGAGATTAATTACTACGATAATGGTTCAACCTCATTCATAATGTTATAAATTCAACAATAAATAAAGTCAACAATTCAGAGTGTGAAACTAATCAGATTAATTAAACACAATAAAAATTAATTAATATTCTACATTTTATCTGTGACGAAATAAAGTGCAAATTATAAAATTGGGGGGGGGGGGAGGGGCACATTTCTGTTTAAAAGTCCGTTACATTTTTGAAACCGTAATAATTTATTTCCTTTTTCAAATAACAATGAAACCATGAATATTCTAATTAAAATAGTATATCACCTTTGTATCTTATATTTACCTAGAATTCAAATATACGAGTCAGAAATTATTTCATAATTAGAACATGTTTACTGTTTGATGCAGGTTACGCAAATAATGATGCTTGCGCAGTGTCATTAGCAATTGTTATGAGTCCCTAAATGAAGTATTTGTTTACTTCCAAAATAGTTTCCAATGTACCTTTGTTAAAATTGCGAATGGGTTTTTCCGCAAAGAAAAGTCAATATAATAGATACTTGCGACATTATCGTTGTCTTGTGCCATTCAAATACGTTGTAAATTATTCGGGTTTGTTGATTTTTTAAATATTTCGTCTGTGGTCCGTTATTCTGATAAATATGAAGTATGCGATATGTTCTGTTTTATACAGGAATAGCGCAGTCCAAAGAGTTGACAATTTTCAGTATCTAGCTTGAAATTGTTTAATACAATTTTATTTATTTAGAATTATTTACTAGTGCAGTATAATTCGATGCATTTGTTACGTAGCACTTAAACAATGAAGTGTATTTATAATGATATGAGATGTAAATTTCCTATCTGATGGATCTAATTCACCCAGCTAACCTCATTGATTACGGCATCTGATCTGATATCTGAATGAGCTCAACAGAATAAAACGCAGGTAATGGAACTCCAGAAAAGGCTGGAGTTTTAGATTAGCAGGGTGAATTAGATCTACCAGATTCGTTCGGGATAGCTCAGATGGTACAGCATTGGCGGTTCAGCAAAGAGGTCCCTGGTTCGAATCCTGGTCCGGGCATTTTTCGCCCAGTTGGAAATTTACATCTCATATGATTTATTTGCCAATTAGAATATTTGCGTTAATATTAATCTAGTGTATTTATAATGCATTAAAAAGTGTAATTAATTTAAATAAAAAAGTTATTGATTATTTGAGAGATTAAGTTTGTGAGACTCAGCTACATATGCTTTTCAATTGTGAAAAAGAATGAATAAACAAAGATCTTGTTTTGTGTATTTATTAGTGTTACACATTAAAGTCGTGACATCATGAAGGAATGAACCAGAGACTTTAACCTTTATAACGACTTAACTCACTATTCCAGATTAGAAATCTTCGCCTAATATTATTTCTGCAGATTATAAATGTTTCTGCGATTAACCGAGTAATCTCTATAATAATAGCCTAAGTCATGTGACTGTCATTAATAGTTCCGGGCTGACCGCTTCGCTTTTTATATGCCAGGTCACCATTTTTTACATTTATTATTTTTCGCGTGGTAGATTAAAACAATGCTTTGATATTCAAATTAAAAGTCATGGTTTTTGGTATTATTTATTATTTTTCTTTTCTTTTTCTTAAAAAGGGGAAAGAAAAAGTGAGTCATGAATTTCAAATTAAAATTATGTATTTTAAATAAAATGAGTAAAATTATTATATTTTAGATGAATTTAATTAAATATGAAAAAATGCGATTGGAAAGACAATGTTTGATGATTTATCACTTGCGCCTGGCTAGCATAAAAAGGTACTACTTAGTTATACAGTTTACCCATTTCGCCAAATTATATAAATCGCCAAATTATACAAATTGACATAATTTTTTTTTTAAAATAGCGAAAGAACAAATAAATTAGTATAACATTAATAAAAATACAAATAAAACGTCGAAATAAAAATAACTTGATGACGTAAACACGTGTAACTTGCTTAAAAACAAGCAAATATGACATTTATGACCAACCATTATTGATATTTAATCTTATAGTTTGGCGATATATTTTTGGTCGACGGGATAATCAAGTAGTACCCATAAAAATACGGAGTTCTTGATTTCTCTACTAGAAACTTCTGATTTGGCGAAGTATTGAGAAAGTAAATTAAATTTTGGATAAAAGTAACATGGTACAATGCTTAGCACACATCTAACGGAGACCAAACTGGTCGCCAAGGGCGGCTAGTTTATAATGCTGTTCTACGATTAACACTAGAAAGACCGAGAATTTTACTCAAATTTTAGAAAAATATTTCACACCAGAATTTTTATTTTAAATTATTAACTTATCTATTTAACTAGTTTTTTTTTTTTTTTTTTTTTTCAAAAAAATTTCTGGTTCGAAACGAGATATATTCATTTGGTAGCAGTCAAAATGACTGCTCGCGGTATTTCTAGTGTTAAATAAAATGAAAAGTTTCGTTCGAAAACACTTGATAGAACAGTACGTACCCTGTATATGCTTGAAATGCTACATTTGCTGAATAAAGCATTTAAATATGGCATTGTACTTATCATTCAGTTTTAAAAATTTTCCCCATTATTCTTTTGTACCTTCAAAATGTTTTAGCTATATATAATGTTACACAAAGACATTAATAGCTTTGATAAAATTACAGCGGTTATATACATTTTATATCGTTTTCTGTTACAAAGTCCTGCGACGTTAAAGTATATTTATGTACAAAAATTCCTTTTCACATATCAACTTAAATTCATAAAAACTCTAAAAAAAAGAAAGTAAATATATCCTTTTTTCGTGATTTATGTGAAACGAAAGGAAATAATACACACGCACCCCACCACTTCTTTTTGACATCTACATATAAGCTATAGGTCAGTCAACTGCACATTACAATGTTCCTCACACAATTCACGTCAGTTGTAAATTTTTCAAACCGTGACATTCAACCACGCAGAAAAAAATCTACGTACATGCGCAGAGGGCTAGGTTGTGGGACTACTGAGCAACGCCCTACACGTTAATAATCTCATAAATTTAAAATGCATTTGCTAATGAGAAAATATGCATGCAGGTTATCCCAGAAATAATGAAACTGGTTATGTATTAAAATTCGTACAAAGCACAAATAAAACGTATTAAAATTGTTTTTAGGTGCATATATGGGGCATTTTCACAATCTTTTGACTTTTATGTCCCTGAATAATAATTTTTATTTTAGTACATATTCTTGTGGGGCTTTTTTATTTCATATACTGGGGAACATCCCACTGCATGATTGCGTAACAATATTAACGAGATAAATAAGCTTTGGACGATGTTGGGGGTCCAAATACAGTCGGCCCCGCCTAATTGCATACAGTTGGTTCCACTGAATTGTATGCAATCCTTTCCGAATTTTTTTTTCATATCTCGACATTGCATTTCTCCACTTCCAGCGCTAAATATTGGCCTTTTATTCTTTTGACCGTCTCGATTCTATTTTCCCCCGATTCCAGGATTTTCCATAAAAGAAAAACACAATTGTTATTTATTAAAACACAATTGTAAACTATTTAATATTAACATCACATTAACATTCTTGGTTATATATTTTTACCGGTTGGAGATTAGTATGCAATGTAAATTGCAAAAGCGTTTCAAAATAAGATAGGAAAAGAAACATAACATTAACAAAATTGTCCTTCGACTAATTTGAAAAAGTTACATTTTTTAAAATTTTACTGAAAAAAACTGATCATTTAGGAAATAAAATGTTTTTTGCTGCAACAAGATCATTGCAGAATAATTATATGTATCTTAAATTGACTGAATTATAACGAAGTTTAATGAAACAATTAAGTTTTTCTCGTAACTAATTTCAAATGGCTAATTTTAATTAAATAAAACTGGTTATATATTTTTACCTGTTGTAGATCAGTATGCAATGTAAATTGCAAAAGTGTTTCAAAATAAGGTGTGTGTGTGTGTGGAGGGGGGGGGGGGTAAGATAACTTTAAAAATAGTCCTTGACTAATTTTGAAAAGTTACACTTTTTTAATTTTTATAGAAAAAAAAAACTGATCATTTAGGAAATATTTTTGTGTTTTACTGCAACAAGACCATTGCAAAGCAACTATACATACATCTTAAATCAACTGAATTATAACGAAGTTTAATAAAACGATTACTCTTTTCTCATGATTTCAAATAGCTATTTTCATAACCCTCTCGTCACCCTGATCCTCATATGAGGCTCCTACTTCGAATTGCAATATTCGGAGGAAAAAAAAATTATATATTTTTGTTAATTACAAGCACCTAATAGTGATAGCATATGTCGATACGTTTACTATTATGACTTTACTTATGTTTCAGCATTTAATAATAATAATATTAATAAAAGTTTTATTAATTATTGGTAAACAGTTGGCGTTTCTTTTAATTCAAACATATGTTTCACTCTTTAAATTTAAATTAAGGACTCCTTTTCCGAATTAGTTATTGGTGATAAAAGATAAAAAATACTACTAAATTTTTTATGTTTGTTTAATCTGGTTGTAATACGACATTTTCCAAGCGTCTTAAAAAATTCTTCCTTAGACTATTTTTATATGAAAAACACGCAACATAACTACATCCGTTAGGTTTCTGTAAAGAACACATTCGTTAAATTTCAGTAAACTGTATAACTTCTGTGATTTCGATAGCTACTTTTAATTTTGTTAGCGTAAAAGTAATTTTCCCCAAAATTGGAAAAAAAATTCGGTGTCGAGAGGGTTAAATTCTTAATTTTGTGTCAGATTAAAAAAATGGAAAAGTAAGGTAAATGCTCCGATAATGGACCACTAATTCTTAAAGTTTAAAAACAAGACCAAAATGCATTTCTTGAAAACGACTGAAAGAATTCTGATCGACTAACGTCCTTAAATGTTAACTTTCCATAAACTGTTTGGAATAATTGTTCTTTTTCCTGCTGGTACATTTGTTTATTTTCTAGAGTATCCTCAAAAACAGATTTTTTGGGAAAATCTTAAGAGATTTTATTAAGAGATAAGTTTTTATTTTAAACATTGTTTCATTGATATTATGTTTTATATTGATATTATGTTGTTAATATACTCTATTACATTATAAATAATTTGTTAGATAAGCCAAATCATGCATCAGAAATTTACTGGGCCCACTCCTACAGCATAGAGGAAGGCAACATTTTTTATTTTTCATTAAGAATATATTTTGAAACATTTTATGTTTATTCTGATATATGACGGTTAGGACTAGTCTAATATATATATATAATATATCGGAGCTGAATCTTTAATATGACTCTTTTTTACTTTTTCGATTCTGGTTGCAGATTTTTTTTTTAAAGGTACTATCAGTTTCCAAACGGGTTTCGAAACGTGGACGTGTGTACTCAGCTATTCAGAATGAGCATATGCACGCGCTGCTAACTTTAAATTTATCAAATTACAATTACCTAATATATAAAAATGAAAATTTGTCTGCCTGTAATTCTATACCAATCCACAGTTTGGAAGCCAGAATTGTGAAATTTACGTACATGTGTATTAAAACACGACCGAGGCAAGTAAAATAATCCGAAATCGAAATAATTTATAGTTAATTTTTAATTAATAAAAAACCACCCATTTAGTAGCCATTTCCTATCAAATGTAAACATTTTTCGTTATAGCAGTTGTCAACAATTAATCCTTTCAAGGGCGGTGGTCACACGGTCTAGCCACCTAATTTTAATTCCAAAACTGACAAATGGCACCAAAAATATTTTAATAAAATTTTCCTTTTGTAATGAAAGTGCAAAATATAGGGTTTTATTTTATGAGAAATTCGTTTGAAAATTCTGCTGTCAGTCAGTTATTTCATAATTTTACTATTTTACTAACAGAATTCTTCTTCCCCTGAAAGGGTTAAAAATCGACAATAAAATTCTTACCACAACAATTATTTTTCCATTGCAAGATTTCCACGTAAAAAAATAAAAATGAAATAAATAGTTTGACGAATTTTTAAAAAAGTTAATATTACGTCATATTGGAAATACGAGTATAATGGACGTCAACAGATGAATATATACAGGTGAACGTCATATGAGTTTCAAAAATGTATTGAAACATGATGAAACTCGATTATGGAAATACTGGCATATTTTAACATTTTGAAACTCTCTGAATTTCTTTTTCGCCAATTTTAAATATATTCCGCACATATACGTGCGTGTATGCGTGTATCTTGGAATTCCACAAAGGTTTAGGTCCCTAGAGCTCATTTTTAGTGAAGAACTGAAATCAAGATGGCTTTATTGCTTTTTTTATTGTTTGTTTTATAGTGTATGTTTAATTTTGTACTTGATTTTTCAAAACAAACATTCTGAAAATTCCGGGCAACGCCGGGTACTTTAGCTAGTTTAATAAATAACAGATAAACATACCAGTTTATAATAGTTAATCCATCATTTAATTTCTCAAGAATTTCATTGAAACTTACCTATAAAACAGAAAAAGAAATTTGTTAAGTCATTATTTATAACGAAGTAAATAATTTACTGCAAAAACACGGGTATGCACAAATTTGCAAAAATAAATTCTACGATTGAATAACAAAAAATAAACTTTACTTAAATTCTGTAAATGACGATTAAACTAATTCGGATTATTTCCAACAAACACATTTTATATTAAATACATTAATATTTTTTAACTAGCTGTTGTAACATATCAAGCAATTAATAAAAAGCAAATAAACGAAGGTAAATACGAGAGAAAAAAAACGATATAAAGTAACATATTATAAAAAATACCCTAATGTATTCAGCAGCTGGTATAATCCTTTTAAATAAATTTCTCCAGATAAAAAATAGTAGTAAATATTTATTTAAAAGGAGATTCATTATAAATAAAATAACTAGCGTATATTGTAAAACGAAAAAGTATATTAATGTTAAATTATTAGATTACATTTGTAAGATGATTCATAACTACAGTAGATATTATTAAAATGTTAAGCAGCTTTAATAATAAAAATGATCTCAAACATTCAAACTTGATTAAAACAAACTGCTTCACATAACATATGACACTTCAATTTTACTTCAAGCTTATAACAACAGAAAACTAAAATAGAAAGCTATAAATAACCTATTAAACACCAAAATTTAATAAATCATGAAAAATTGGATTAATTATGTAAAATCATTTCCACACAACGCACAGATATTAACTCTGGAATTAAAAGTCTTTCTTCAGAGCAATTGAATTTACTTCGATAATCATATTAGAAACTAAATTATACATTTTAATAAAATACAACAAGAAATCATAATTAATTTCATAACAATAAAGTTGCATAGTAAAACATTTTATCAGTTTATTTCTCGCCACTTGAGGAGGATTTATTCTATTTTTTCCAGACGCAGGAAAATTACATTTTCTATTGTAAAAGGTTGAATTATTTTGTCATTGTATAAAAAAAAAATATTAAATTTTGATAGTTTGTTACAAGAAGACTAAATTACATGATTTTAGTGAATGACAATTGAGTTATATCTAGAGGAAAAATTTAGATCATGCGAAACAATTAAGCTTTTTATTTTGTAATCAAAATTATTTTCCTATTCGAACAAAATGCAATGAATGATTTAAAAAAATCGGTAAATGTTGATTTGGTTGACTGCATAGAATTTTAGAAACAGGTTAAGAGAATGAATGTCCCATATACAACCATAATTATTTCCCGAACATCCTATAGTGCCCCTACAGATCCCGTATTTGTCATATTATATGAGAACTAATCACTAGACATCCTGAGGGTACAGAGAACGGATCACCAATTGCATTCTTCTTGAGAACGAATTATCCAATTGCATTCTTCTTAAATAAGCCTCTGGATTCTCTTACAGGATACACATGCGCATTAGACTTCTTCCGTAATTTCTTTCCGCCTTCCTTCATCCTAATAATGTCCAAGAAGTGTCATAAAAATTCACCCGCAGAACGTATACAGGCGTGACATTTTGACATCGAGAGATTATCCCGTGACTCTTTGCAGGACAATTTGAAAGAAACAGAGGATATCGGTTACCCGATATATGATATCCACTGCATGTTTTGAGGATGATAGTCTGTTGCTAGGAATAAGATGCCCATACAAACACAATCGTCTTTTGGATGTTCTACAGTGATCCTACAGATCCCATGAGAACCATATAGAAGGTGTCCTGGGAATAGAGAGATCAAATTATTCAATTTCATTATCCTTAGAAAATCCTGTGGACTCTGCTATCTGACATACATGCACATTAAATTTTTTCCTTCATTTATTTTCATCTTTCTTAGTCCTATAATTGCCCAACACGTTATACAAAATTATCCATAGATCGTATAGTGTGACATTTTGATGCCCATAGGATATTCTGTGATTGTCGTAGGACAATCAGAGGATATTGGTTATTCTGAATATCATGTTCTCTGGATAGCTTTAGGATGTCAATATGTTGTCTGGATGGCTGTTTCACGACTAAGTTACTAAAAGGCTAATTGAAAAAAATCTTACAAACTCGTAGTTAAATTACTTTCATGAATACGACAGTTCAGTTAGTAAATTTGAAAACTGACAGAAAGTGCAATTTATTTTTGCATTCACAAATTAATCAGAAGTCAATATCATTTTTATAATAATAAATCTGTTACCAAAAACAGAAGAAAATACCAATTTCTTTGAAGCCACTTACCGGGTGTCCCAAAAAGGACTGACTGATTTTAAAATTCAATAACTTGCAAAAGGTGACAGATATTAAAAAAATTCTTGCAGGAGGGTTATGCATAAGGTCAAAAGTTTTATTACAGTGATTTTGAATTTTAGTTCAATTTACAAAAAATAGATGGCGCTGTAAGCAATAGTCGCTAAATACAGGCTCGATTTTCGCTCCTTTATCTTGTTCCATGCAGAAAAAGGAGATGGGAATGTATTATCCGGGCCACGAAGTACCAAAAATCGAGCCTGAATTTAGCGTCTATTGATCGCAGCGCCATCTATTGTTTGTAATTCGAACTAAAATTGAAAATCACTGTAAAAAAACTTTTGACCTTATGCATAACCCTCCTGCAAGAATTTTTTTAATATCTGTCACCGTTTGCAAGTTATTGAATTTTAAAATCAGTCAGTCCTTTTTGGGACACCCGGTATTTAATTCCAAAACATGCACTCATGCACTACATAAAATACATAAATGCTAGTTTAGAATATAGGCTCAAGCATCATATAGTATTCAATAAAGAGATAATTAGTTACGTTTAAAAACCTTTCCTTTTTGAACATAATTTGTGTCTTAATAAAATGTAATATATTTCTATAATAATCTCTTAGCAAAAACAGCATAAGAGAAATAGTTTTCAAGCAAAATATTTTATTTCGTATCATATCCACTATTACATTGCATAAAATACATACACAAAAATCTAATTTCAGAATATAGGCACTTGAATCATATAGCAAAAATAGCAGAAAATCTTTTTCAAGCAAATTATTTGACTTAGATTTATATGCACTATTCCATTACATAAAATACATGCAATGGGATTCTAGTCTGAAATTTAGGCTCATGAATCAAATAATATTTAATAAAGAGATTATTAAGAATAATAAATCTGTAATACAATAATTGATAATTTCTATAATAATAAATATATTCCTAAAAACAGCACAAGGTCTTTTAAAGCAGATTATTTCCTATCATATCAACTATTACGTTACATAAAATACATGCACTAAAATCGAATTCGGAATGAATGCACTTCAATCATATAGCAAAAACAGCAGAAAATCTTTTTCAAGCAAATTATTTGACTTCGAATTATATGCACTGTTGCACTACACAAATTACATTTAATGGAATTCTAGTTTGAAATACAGACTCATGAACCAAATAATATTTAATAAAGAGATAATTAAGAATAATAAATCTGTAATAATAATTGATAATTTCTATAATAATAAATCTGTTAGCAAAAACTGCATAAGATAGAAATCTTTTCCCAAGCAAATCCTTTTATTTCGTATCATGTTACATTACATAAAATATGCACACTGAAATCCAATTCGGAATGTAGACACACTTCAATCATATACCAAAAACACCACAAAATCTTTTTCAAGCAAATTATTTGATTTCGAATTATATTTCCCTATTGCATTACATAAGATGTATGTGACTGGATTATAGTTTGGCATTTAGGCTCATGAATCAAATAACATTTAATAAAGAGATAATTAAGAATAATAAATCTGTAATAATAATTGATAATTTCTATAATAATAAATCAGTTAGCAAAAACAGCACAACATCTTTTTAAAGTAAATTATTTCACTTCGGATCAGATGCATTATTATATTAATGTAGTTAAACCCTAGTTCGAAATACACGCTCACGAATCAAATAACATTTAATAAAGAGATAATTAAGAATAATAAATCTGTAATAATAATTGATAATTTCTATAATAATAAATCAGTTAGCAAAAACAGCACAACATCTTTTTAAAGTAAATTATTTCACTTCGGATCAGGTGCATAGCTGCCAACTTGTACGGATTTTTCTTACCACTAAAATTTAATAGACATTTTTTACTTATTAAAACGATAAAAATTCTTGAATTTCGGTGATTCAATTAGTTTAAATTTTCTATTAAATTTTAGTGGTATGAAAAATCCGTACAAGTTGGCAGCTATGCAGGTGCATTATTACATTAATGTAGTTAAACCCTGGTTCGAAATACACGCTCACGAATCAAATAACATTTAATAAAAAGATAATTAGATGGAGAAAATTGCCTTACTCTTTTAACAGGGAATTTCCAAGAGAATTTTCCCTACGGCTAGGGACAAAACCGCATCATTACTTCGCTAGGCACATACAGGTCGTGATCGTTACACCTGCGGTACTCATTTGAGACCATAAATATGCATAGTCTTGCAAATTTATTAACACTTTAGAGTCTTTCGTTCAAAAACTACAACGCAAATATTAATGGGGAGAAAAGCTTAGTTATACTCCCGCAGAAGCTTATGTACACCGCAAAATGCATAAATTAGATGAAAAATTAAAAAAAAAAAAAGAAGGGAAAAAGGAATATAAAAAGAGAAAATGAGTCGGTAAAGAAAACACGGCGTGTGAAAATAGAAATTGAGAAGCAGCAACAAAAACACTCAACCCACACAAATGGCGAACGGCACGTCTCGGAGTCACGTGAGGAAGACAGGAAGGCATAGGGGGGCTCAACACCAATTGAAAAATGGTGTTGTGAGAAAATAATTTCTTATATAATCCGTTGAGGATTCGCTGTCCTTTTTAACAATTTTTTTATGTAAGTATTTTACAATACCATTTTCGTATCATATTAAAAGATATGAAATGCAATTTTATCAATAAAATATGTAATTCTGAATAAAATATGAAACTATTATTTTAAAAAATAATAAAATTTTAGTTTTTTTTTTTATGCTGCTCTTACAGGTGTTGACCTATGACTATAAGGATCAGATTACCAAAAACTTAATCTAATCAGATTTAAAAAAAAAAAAAAAAAAAAAAAAAGTCGTGGTGCATATGAAAAAATAATACAAAGAAAAATACTCTTAATTGAATTTTTTGTTAAAAATTCATATTATGGCAATTAAGTGATCCTTAATTTCATAAAAACAGAATAAGGAACGCCAAAATATGTCAATACATCAAAAGTATCAACCATTGCTCTTTACAAATTCTTGCTTCTGCAGATGATTCTGACATAATTGCCAGAAATAAGGACACATTGATAGAAATATACAATAAATAAACTCGAAATAGAAGGAAAAAATAGGTCTTGGGAATAATAGAGAAAAAAAAAAAAAACACATGAAAATAGACAGAAATAATTCACAGACAACAGCAATGTTAATCATAAATAATGAATTACAATTTAAAGAAGTATCAGAGTTTAAATATTTAGAATCTATGATCACTTATGACAACATGAGGGGAAAGTAGATTAAAGCTCGACTTACAACAAGAAATGTATATTTTTTTCTCTTCGAAATATTCTGAAATAGCCTTTAATTTCTCGAGAAACTAAACTTAAAATTTATAAAACTGTTATAAAACCTATAGTAATTTATGGTAGTGAGATATGGACCACTACACAAAAAGCTGAAAAGTTACTCATTACATTAGTCAATCACCATTAACGTTTTTTTTTTTTTTTTTTTTTTTTTTTTAAATTGACAAGCAAATATTACATGTCTATAGGCGGAGACAAATAAGCAACTTTATTTTCTTTTTTTACCTGAAATATAAACAGGAGAGAAAAAAAAAATGTCGAGTAAATGTTACATGGCCGTAAGCTACAACTTCTAACATTATATAAATAAGTGTCATATAAAACTTAAATAAGTTCTATTCTTTATGCGGGCATAGACTCGAGTTAAATATCCACCACATAATGACTACTGATTCCGACTTTCGTTTTTTTTCGAATTATATAAACATATTTTAAATGACAAATATCATTTAATAAATGGAAAGAAGTACTATACTGTAAAATAACATGGATTTTCAGGTTCAAAATATGTTTATTTGCTTTGAAACAAACCGGAAGGTTTGGAGCTATGTAACGACCGACACTGTAATTTAGAGAATAAAATAAAAAAACATTTTCTTCAACAATAAAATTTATCAGCCGATAATCAACCGAATTTTTGCCCGTTTATTGCAAAATATTTTTATCTATTTATTTTTTTTATTACATAAAAAAAAAAAAAATAATAATAAACCAGAAGTTTGGCAGCTATGCAATCCAGAGAAAACTGTAATTTAAAGAATAAAATGGAAAAAAGTTTACGTCAACAATAAAATTTATCAACCGATAATTACCTATTAATGCACGGATTTCCTCTTTTTAAAAGTTTGTTACGAAATATGTTTATTTGATTTGAAACAAATCTAAAGGTTTGACGCTATGTAAGCAGATAATACTGTAATTTAAAGAATATATTGGCAGCTACATAATCCAGACAATATTGTAATTTAAAGAATAATATAAAAAAAATCTTCCTTCAACAATAAAATTTATCAACCGATAATTACCTATTTTAAATGTATGAATTCCCCCTTTTCAAAACGCATTACCAAAAAATAAAACTTTCTTAATAGAGATGAGAAACCATCCGTTTCCAGGCAGCGCTGGCAAAAATAACTGATGTTGCCAGAGCAAAACCGAAACTGGATAGATGCTTATTGATTTCGAAGTTGTTTTTATTATTATTATTTATTGTACGAGTCAAGATAATGTTTGTGTAATGTAAAGAACGTAATGTCGATGTAATATGTTCGAAAAAGGGAACACATATCAGAGGTGGTTAGATGCATTTTGCAAATATCCCTTGTGATGGAATGGAAACAAAAATATTATGTTTGAAGTATCAATATATTAAAGAAGAAACATGTCCGTGAATAACGCTGACGTCATAACTATTTTTATCAGATTTTCAAATATGCCCTGTTACTTTTGAAGTAAAATCATGTTAAAACGACCAAAATGTCGTTTGTTCAGTCAAAATTTCTTTTTAAGTATTTATTTATTTATTTTGAGTTGCAGTGGTGCATATAATATACCTTTTTAATCCCCATCTCAAATCAATGAATTAAAATTTAAAATATTTAAAATTATATATTTGCACTATATATTTTTTACATTTCAAAAAGATAAAAAGGTTTTTCACTGAGCAGAAGTCTAATTTGTTTTAAAAAATCTTTTTCTTTAATTTAAAATTTAGGAAATTCTCCATGTTTTTTCTTTTCTTTACGATTTTGGAAATTCCCCATGTTTTTTTTTTTTTTTTTTTTTTTTTTTTTGGGGGGGGGGGGGGGGGTACGATTTTGGAAATTCCCATTTTTTTTTTTAATTTAAGATTTTGGAAATTATCCATAAATTATCTTAACATGTTTTATACTTATTATATTGCTAATACTTGTTATATTGTTTTTTATACTACTTTTGCTATTTTAATAAACCCCCTTTTTACATTATTACAAAAGTATAATGTGTTGTGGCGAAACTAGCGTCTCAAATATGTTTGCTTCAAGTTTGTTGAGTATGGATGACCTAAATAATCAGTTTCTCCTTTTTATCAAATTTAATTACTTCTAAGCAATAATTTTAATTTTTGCACCGCAGAATAGGGTGGTGGTGGTGGGGGGGGGGGTATCAAGCAAAAGAAAGAAATCCAAGTCTCATATAGTTATTCCACGTAAGGACCATTACTTGAAATTGGTAAAATTATCAAGTAAATGATTAGCATGGATACATGTCCTCCTCTAAAATTATAATAGGATGGGAACGAGTCTCTACTTAAAAATAAATAATCTTCTTAATTAAAAAGACTTTTAATATTGTTCTATTACGCTTTCTTAAATGGTGATGGCATTAAAAATTGAACGAAAAAAAGTTAAATTCAGACAATGCAATAAAACACATCAACAACATTGACGAACAATCAAACAAAAAAAGAGAAATGCAAGTCTCATATAGTTATTCCACTTAAGGACCATTACTTGAAATTGATAAAATTGCCAAGTAAATTAGTAAATGATTAGCATGGATACATGTCCCTCCTCTATAATCATAATGGGATGGGAACGAGTCTCAACTTAGAAAATAATTAATTTTTAAAATTAAAAAGACTTTTAATATTTTTTATTATGCTTTCTTAAATGGTGATGGCATTAAAAATTGAACAAAAGAAAGTTAAATTCCGACAATGCAATAAAACACATCAACAACACTGACGAACAATCAAACAAAAGAAAGAAATCCAAGTCTCATATAGTTATTCCACGTAAGGACCATTACTTGAAATTGGTAAAATTATCAAGTAAATGATTAGCATGGATACATGTCCCTCCTCTATAATTATAATAGGATGGGAACGAGTCTCTACTTAAAAAATAAATAATCTTCTTAATTAAAAAGACTTTTAATATTGTTCTATTACGCTTTCTTAAATGGTGATGGCATTAAAAATTGAACGAAAAAAAGTTAAATTCAGGCAATGCAATAAAACACATCGACAACACTGAGGAACAATCACACAAAAGAAAGAAATCCAAGTCTAATATAGTTTAAAATTACCAAGTAAATTATTAGCATGGATACATGTCCCTCCTCTATAATTATAATGAGATGGGAACGAGTCTCTACTTAAAAAATAATTATTTTTTTTAAATTAAAAAGACTTTTAATATTTTTTTTATTCTGCTCTCTAAAATGTTCAGTAACTAAAAATTCAAGGAAATAAAGTTAAATTCCGACAATACAACGAAACTTTTGAAACACATCAACAACATTGACGAACAATCAAACAACAGAAAGAAATCCAAGCCTCATATAATTATTCCACTTAAGGACCATTACTTAAAATTGATAAAATTACCAAGTAAATTAGTAAATGATTAGCATGGATACATGTCCCTCCTCTATAATCATAATGGGATGGGAACGAGTCTCAACTCAGAAAATAATTAATTTTTAAAATTAAAAAGACTTTTAATATTTTTTTTATTATGCTTTCTTAAATGGTGAAAATTGAACGAAATAAAGTTAAATTCCGACAATGCAATAAAACACATCAACAACATTGACGAACAATAAAAAAAATAAACAGAAATCAAGTCTCATATAGTATTCCACGTAAGGACCATTACTTGAAATTCATAAAATTATCAAGTAAATGATTAGCATGGATACATGTCATTCAGCTATAATTATAATGGGATGGGAACAAATCTCTATTTAAAAAAAAAATAATAATTTTTAAAATTAAAAAGACTTTTAATATTTCTTTCATAAATGGTGATGGCATTAAAAATTGAACGAAACAAAGTTAAATTACGACAATGCAATGAAACTTTTGAAACACATCAACAACACTGGTGAACAATCTGACAAAAGAACAGAAATACCAAGTCTCATATAGTATTCCACGTAAAGACCATTACTTGAAATTGATAAAATTATCTTTAAAAAATTCGTTAACAGTTGTCGCCTTAATGTCATTCGAATGCGACCATTGTCTGGAATATTAAATGCCTCTGGAAACACGCCCCCCTCATTTTTAATGGAAGCGAAATTGTCTCGAAAGAAACACGCATCGGCAATTACCCGAGTACGTTCGCTGTTATAACGCACCGAAATAAAATCCGTATTATTATTACCTAAAATAAATGTAAATCGTAGAAACAAAAGAAAAAGTAAAACTGGAACCGTAACGGAAATTTCTCTCACGTACAGAACCGAACGATTAGCATCCGAATCGCTTGTTGAAGGGAGGAGGGAAGAACCAGGGAGGGTCTCTGCTTACCTGATCAATGCACCTGCTGAATTTTTCTCTCCATTTCTTTTTATTTTTCTTTCAAGTTTTCGAAGAACGGAATCGAATTTTTTATTCCGTCCACATGCATCATTAACGAAGTTGGAAAGTAAAGTAAAAAAAAAAAAAAAAAAAAAAAAAGATTCCCCGCAACTTAAGTGGGGTATAAAAAAACCGTGTGTGAAAGTTAGCCGATTCTAGAGCAGAAACTGTCTATGAAGGGGGATTTGGGGTTTGACTTAATTATTTGATGCTGTTATAGCGAGTTAGATTATAAAGTGCACTAAGAAGCGAAATAACCCTCTATTCCCTTTTCGTTTAAGGCTATTCTTAACTGTTCTGCTCAACAAGCGCAAATCGTTTTGACACATTTACAAATTCATTTTTTAACGGAAAGGTGTAAAATTGGAAAGCCTGACCATGGAGGTGATTTGGAATTGAACTGTTTTTTCCATTTTTTGTTCAATCAATTACCTATTGAGTTATAAGCTAATTCGATCACGTGACAAACACGTTTTCCGCCCGATCTTGAGTGTTCTTTCTCCCTTCGCACGAAAATTCGGTTCAAAACGCTCATTTTGTCTCTAATATCTGAAAGATCTATTGCGTTTGCAAAAAAAATGGAAAAAACAGCTCGATGACATAGTTTCTGAACAACACCAGCTAGTTTCGTGCATTTTCGAACAAAAATAAATTAAAACTTATGTCAGAAAGTTGCCCTTTTGGATTTCAGAACACCCTTAAGAGATATGTGCTTTGGATATTATTTCGCGTTTTAAAAAAGTGAGGAATCGCTATTTCCCTTTCGTTTAAGTAGGAAAAATGCAATTTCCAAATTATTATTCCAAATTGAGAAAAAAAATATTGGATTCGTGAAAATTTTCGACTCCCGGTTTTCGACGGATTTACACATTTCAGAAGGTCCTGAACACGATTTGACTATATTTATAAAATGTATGTCTGTGACTCTGTCTCTATGTGACACAATTTTTGTGGGCGCTCTATCTTAAGAACTAATGCACGGAATTTAATAAAACTTTAGATTCAGTATACTTTAATATAAATTGGTGCTGATTTGTTTTTGGTGTAAATCGCCGAACAGGTGGCGTTTCTATGCTGCATTAATCAAGATTTACGCTATAGCTCCATCGCAAGTACTAATGAACAGATTTTCATCAAACTGCAGATTCAGTTAGACCCTGATATAATCCGAAGTAGATAACTTTTTGGTGTAAATCGCCCAACGGGAGAGGCTGCTATGCAGAATTTTTCACGATTTCCTCAACAGCTCAATCTCAAAAACTAATGCACGGATTTTCATCAAACTTCAGATTCAGTTAGTCGTTGACATAAGTTGTTGCCGATTAAGTTGTGGTGTAAATGTAAATCACCCAACAGGTGGCGCTACATTTTTCAGGATTTACACGATTTTAGCGATAGCCATATCTCAAGAACTAATGCACGGAATTTCATATCTTTAGAATCCTCATGATGTGCATAGATTGTCACTTAATTTTGGCACTGTGATAACGAATTTTGAAATATTAACATGTATGAGATAGAAGAAAGTTTTGGGATTGGCACATCCAACTAGTTAATTCCTGCCATCGTACCTCAAATGGTCTTCGGAGAAGGATATTTCGCAATTTAAATAGATGCAAATGACTATTTTATTGCTATTATTTTTTAAGTAAAAAATTTAGAAAAAGAAGGGAAAATACTAAATAATAATATCAATAATAAAATAAAATAATAAAAACATTAAGACGAAACAATTAAAATTTTTATTCAATTAAACTTTAAAACTTTTATTACTCATAAACATAGATCTAAATCTGAAAAATGTTTACTTTTCTGAAAGCGAAATAGTTTTTTTTTTTTTTTTTTTTTTTCAAAAGCCCTTGCTCTTCACTCAGATCGAAAAAGACAATTGCAATAATTAAAAAACAACAACAACAATAATAATAATAATAATCGCAATAATAATATAATAATTGCAATAATAACAATAAAAAAATCCATTTGCTAGAATCTGTGACCTACTATAAGATCTGTATCTATAAAAAACAAGATCCCTTATTCTTTAAGGGTGTATTCGAAAAAATATTTTTCCACCCTCAACAGCTCGAAATTTTCTGAGACATTTTGAGACTCATTTTTAAAAGTAAAAACATGAAACTTACTGAGATGATTTTTGAAGAGGTGTATAAGAGGCTGCGTGATTTTTGTTTTACGCTTAATTAGAATTTGATTTTTAAACAATTATTTTCTCAGTATGACCATCTTTTTCGGAAAATCTCCGCTTCGGAAAATTCGATTCAAAACGCCCACTTTGACAGAATTTTTTACAATATTTTCTGCATTTATCAAAAAATTGACAAGCACGGCACATTATGTAGTTTCTAAATAAGAGAATTTGCCAGTTTGATGCGTTTGAGAGCAAAAGTGAATTTAAAAATAAATCAGAAAATAAGCAGTTTTGATTGGAATACACCTTTAACTTACAGAAGTTTCAGAAAAAGAAAGGAATAATGATATAGAGGAAAGATTGAAAAACGAGGTATAAAAAGAATTTTCACATAAATAATTTTCTTAAAAAAATTTTTCAACTTATAAAAGAAAAAAAATGGAATAATTAAAAAAAGGACGACGATTAAGAAAAAAGATGTAAAAAAGAATTTCATATAAATTATTTTTGAGTTACAAATTCTTTAACTTGTATAAGAAAAATCTCAGAAAAAGAAACGAATAATTAGAAAAATGAAGAAGATTGAAAAAAAAGAGGTATAAAAAGAATTTTACAGAAATTATTTCGTTTTAAAAATTCTTCAACTTATATAAAAGAAAAGTCTTCAGAGGAATAATTAGAAAAATGATGACGATTATGAAAAGAGATGTAAAAAGTATTTTACTTAAATTACTTTTGCGTTTTAAAAATTCTTTAATTTGTACAAGAGAAGTCTCAGAAAAAGAAACGAATAATGAGAGAAATGAAGAAGAATGATAAAAGAGCTATAAAAATAATTTTAGATAAATTATAGTCTTCAGAGAAAAAAGAAAAAACGAATAATTAAAAAAATGCTGATGATTAAGAAAATAGATGTAAAAAAGAATTTTACATAAATTACTTGTGTTAAAAATTATTTAACTTGTAAAAGAGAAGTCTTAGAAAAAGAAAAGAATAGTGAGAGAAATGAAGAAGAATGACAAAAGAGGTATAAAAAGAATTTTACAGAAATTATTTCGTTTTAAAAATTCTTCAACTTATATAAAAGAACTGTCTTAAGAGGAACAATTAGAGAAATCATGACGATTATGAAAAGAGATGTAAAAAGAATGTTACATAAATTACTTTTGTGTTTAAAATTCTTTAACTTGTAAAAGAGAAGTCTCGGAAAAAGAAAAGAATAGTGAGAGAAATGAAGAAGAATGACAAAAGAGGTATAAAAAGAATTTTGCATAAATTATTTTGTTTTAAAAATTCTTCAACTTATAAAAGAAAAGTCTTCATGGAAAAAAAAAAAAAAAAAAAAAGGAATAATGGGAGAATTCTGATGATTAAGAAAAGAGATGTAAAAAGAATTTTACATAAATTACTTGTGTTAAAAATTCTCTAACTTGTAAAAGAAAAGTCTCAAAAAAAAAGAAACGAATAACGAGAAAAATGAAGAAGATTGGGGGGAAAAAAAGAGGTATAAGAACTAAAAAGAATTTTACAGAAAATACTTCGTTTTAAAAATTCTTCAACTTATATAAAAGAAATGCCTACAGAGAAAAAAAAGGAATAATTAAAAAAATGATGACGATTATGAAAAATGATGCAAAAAGAATGTTACATAAATTACTTTTGTGTTAAAAATTCTTTAACTTGTAAAAGAGAAATCTCAGAAAAAGAAAATAATAATGAGAGAAATGAAGAAGAATGAGAAAAGAGGTATATAAAGAATTTTATACAAATTATCTTGTTTTAAAAATTCTTCAGCTTATAAAAGAAAAAAGAATTTTACATAAATTATCTTGTTTTAAAAATTCTTCAACTTATAAAAGAAAAGTCTTCAGAAGAAAAAAAAAAGGAATAATAGGAAAATTGTGATGATTAAGAAAAGAGATGTAAAATGAATTTTACATAAATTACTTGCGTTAAAAATTCGCTAACTTGTAAAAGAAAAGTCTCAAAAAAAAAAAGAAACGAATAATGAGAAAAATGAAGAAGATTGAAAAAAAAAAAAAGGGGGGGTGGTATAAGAAATAAAACAAATTTTACAGAAAATATTTCGTTTTAAAAATTCTTCAACTTATATGAAAGAAATGCCTTCAGAGAAAAAAAGGAATAATTAGAAAAATGATGACGATTATTAAAAGTGATGTAAAAAGAATGTTACATAAATTACTTTATTGTTAAAAATTCTTTAACTTGTAAAAGAGAAGTCTCAGAAAAAGAAAATAATAGAGAGAAATGAAGAAGAATGAGAAAAGAGGTATAAAAAGAATTTTACATAAATTATTTTGTTTTAAAAATTGTTCAACTTAAGAAAATTCTTCAGAGAAAAAAAAAAGAATTATAGGAAAATTCTGATGATTAAGAAAAGAGATGTAAAAAGAATTTTACATAAATTACCTGCGCTAAAAATTCTTTAACTTGTAAAAGAAAAGTCTCAAAAAAAAAAAAAAGAAACGAATAATGAGAAAAATAAAGAACATTGAAAAAAAAAGAGGTATAAGAAATAAAAGGAATTTTACAGAAAGTATTTCGTTTTAAAAATTCTTCAAATTATATATAAAAGAAATGCCTCCAGAGAAAAAAAGGAATAATTAGAAAAAAATGCTGACGATTATAAAAAGAGATGTAAAAAGAATTTTGCATAAATTACTTTTGTATTAAAAATTCTTTAACTTGTAAAACAGATGTCTCAGAAAAAGAAACGAATAATGAGGGAAATGGAGAAGAATGACAAAAGAGGTATAAAAAGAATTTTACATAAATTATTATGTTTTAAAAATTCTTCGACTTATAAAAGAAAAGTCTTAAGAGAAAAAAAAAAAGAATAATTCGAAAAAGGCTGATGATTAAGAAAAGAGATGTAAAAAGAATTTTACATAAATTACTTGTGTTAAAATTCTCTAACTTGTGAAAGAAAAGTGTCAGGGGAAAAAAAAAAAAACGAAGAAAAAATGAAGAAGATTGAAAAAAAAAAAAGAGGTATAAGAAATAAAAAGAATTTTACAGAAAATATTTCGTTTTAAAAATTCTTCAACTTATATGAAAGAAATGCCTTCAGAGAAAAAAAGGAATAATTAGAAAAATGATGACGATCAAGAAAAGAGATGTAAAAGAATTTACATAAATTACTTTTGTGTTTAAATTTCCTTCAACTTGTAAAAGAAAAGTCTCAGAAAAAGAAACGAATAATGAGAAAAAAGGTGACAAAAGAGGTATAAAAAGAATATTACATAAACAATTTTGTTTAAAAATTTCTTCGACTTATAAAAGTCTTCAGAAAAAAAAGGAATAATCAGAAAAATTATGACGATTAAGAACAGAGATGTAAAGGAATTTTACATAAATAATTTTTGAGTTCGAATAATTTTGTGTCTGCTATTTGAAAATAAGGATATTTTCATCAAAGTCCAATAGTGTAAAGGAAAATGTGAGACGGTGTGGACTTCGGAAACCATTCCTTTGACATTAGAAACCAATCGATTACCGAGATTTTTAAAAAGCAGTAAAAAATAAAAAATCTCTTTTACGGCCCATAATTTACGGAAACGTCGTAAAGTAGTTTTTAGGGCGTATTAATCAACATGGCGTTTTCTCAAAAAAGTATAAAAAAGAAATACAGTTTTTCCCGATGCTATTTATTC
Source organism: Maratus speciosus (assembly GCA_963932465.1). Classification (NCBI taxonomy): domain Eukaryota; kingdom Metazoa; phylum Arthropoda; class Arachnida; order Araneae; family Salticidae; genus Maratus; species Maratus speciosus. The sequence goes on from OZ010792.1 coordinate 559,068,519, forward strand.
TCAAGTAAACATTTTCATGTTCAACAACCATGCTCAATAGAGAAATATGCTAAATTAAAAACGTAAAATAAACATTATTTGGTTACTCTTAAATGTATAAATTCTGTTAACCAGCTGAAAATGTTTACTTCAAAATCGGCGGTATAAAAAAAGAAAATGATATTTCTTTTTGATATCGGGTCGAAAAAGATATTTAATACGCTGTAAAAACTACTTTGCAACGTTTCCAAATATTATAAGCAGGGGGAAGGGGGGGGGGGTTACGTTTCAGAAACTTTCCTTTAAATCTCAAAAATTATTTAGTTACTGAAAGTTCTGAAGATAAAGAAATTCGGAATCGTGAGTAACGCGAAAGAGGCTATTTTATATATTTTTTAAACATTCTCCCAAGAACATTATGGTGCTCTTGCATGTACAAATTCTGTTGTTCTTCAAAACAGTGCTGTAGTCGTAAAAAACAGAGGGTATACGCTAAAGTCATGCCTAGAGTATACGATATAACTTTATTTGAGAAATAGAGGGTATACGAAGTTTTTTTAAAAAATACAGAAGGTATACGGCGTATGCCTCCGTCGTATACCCACCACTACACCCCTGCTTCAAAATCGATAGCATTAAAAAGAAAATGATATTTCGTTTTGATACCGGGTCTTGGAAAAATATTTACTACGCTGTAAAAACTACTTCGTTATGTTTCCAAATATCATATGCAGGGGAGGGGGGGGGGGTTTACGATTCAGAAACGTTTCTTTAAATCTCGAAAATTATTTAGTTCCTGAAAGTTCTGAAAATAAAAAAATTCGGAATCGTGAGTAATTCGAAAGAGGCTATATTATATATTTTTAAAACATTCTCCGAACATTATGTTGTTACTCTTGATGTGTAAATTCTGTTATGCAGGTGAAAATTTTCACTTCAAAATCGATAGCATAAAAAAATAAAATAAAAAAATGATATTTCTCTTTCATACCGGGTTGAGGAAAATATTAACGCAAGGTAAAAACTACTTCGTAACATTTCCAAATATTACAGACAGGGAAAAAAACTTACATTTCAGAAACGTTTCCATAAATTTCGAAAATTATTTAGTTCCTGAAAGTTTTGAAGGTAAAGGAATTCGGAATCGTGAGTAACTCGAAAAAGGCTATTTTATATATTTTTTAAACATTCTCCCAAGAACATTCTGGTACTCTTGCATGTATAACTTCTGTTGTTCTTCAAAACAGTGCTGTAGTCGTAAAAAACAGAAGGTATACGCTAAAGTCATGCCTAGAGTATACGATATAACTTTATTTGAGAAATAGAGGGTATACGAAGATTCTTAACAAAATAAAGAAGGTATACGGCGTATACCTCTGTCGTATACCCTCCACTACATCCCTGTTTCAAAATTGATAGCATAAAAAAAAAAAAAGAAAATGATATTTCGTTTTGATACTGGGTCTTGGAAAAATATTTACTACGCTGTAAAAACTACTTCGTAATGTTTCCAAATATCATATGTAGGGGGGGGGGGGGATTTACGATTCAGAAAGGTTTCTTTAAATCTCGAAAATTTAGTTCCTGAAAGTTCTGAAAATAAAGAAATTCGGAATCGTGAGTAATTCGAAAGAGGCTATATTATATATTTTTTAAACATTCTCCGAACATTACTTTGTTACTCTTGATGTATAAATTCTGTTATGCAGCTGAAAATGTTGACTTCAAAATCGATAGCATAAAAAAAAAAAAAATGATATTTCTTTTTCATACCGGGGTTGAGAAAAATAATTAACACAAGGTAAAAACTACTTCGTAACATTTCCAAATATTACAGACAGGGAAAAAACTTACGTTTCAGAAACGTTTCCTTAAATTTTGAAAATTATTTAGTTCCTGAAAGTTTTGAAGGTAAAGGAATTAGGAATCGTGAGTAACTCGAAAAAGGCTATTTTATATATTTTTTATTTAAACATTCTCCCAACACTATTTTGTTACTGTTGCATACATAAATGCTGTTACGCAGCTGAAAAATTGTACTTCAAAATTGACTAATAAAAAAGGAAAATTATATTTCGTTTTGATACCTTTCCAAATATTATAGGGAGGGGGGGGGGGAACTTACGTTTTAGGAACGTTTCTTTAAATATCGAAAATCGTTTAGTTCCTTAAAATTCTGAAGATAAAGGAATTGGGAGTCGTGAGTAACACCAAAAAGGTTATATTATATTTTTTAAACATTCTCCCTACATCATTTTGTTAATCTTAAATGTATAAATTCTGTTACGCAGCTGAAAATGTTTACTTCAAAATCAATAGCATGAAAAAATAAAATAATATTTCGTTTTGATACCGGATCTTAGGAAAATATTTAATACACTGTAAAAACTACTTCGTAATGCTTCCAAATATCATATGCAAGGGGGGGGGGGGGGCGGCTTACGTTTCAGAAACGTTTCTTGAAATCTCGAAAATTATTTGGTTCCTGAAAGTTCTGTAGATAAAGGCATTCGAAATCGTAAGTAACTCCAAAGAGGCTATATCACATATATTTTAAACATTCTCCAAACACTATTTTGTTACTGTTGCATACATAAATTCTGTTACGCAGCTGAAAATCTTTACTCTAAAATCGACAGCATAAAATAATAATAATAATATTTCGTTTTGATACCAGGTTGAGAAAAATATTTAACAACTTTAAAACTACTTCGCAACGTTTCCAAATATTATAGGCAGGTAAAAAAACTTACGTTTCAGAAACGCTTCTTTAAATCTCGAAAATTATTTAGTCCCTGATACTTTTGAAGTTAAAGGAATTCGGGAACGTGAGTAACTCGAAAGAGGCTATATTATTTATTTTAAACATTCTCCGAACCTTATTTTGTTACTCTTGCATGTGTAAATTCTGTTACGCAGCTGAAAATGTTTACGTCATAATCGATAGTATATAAAAAAGAAAATGATATTTCGTTTTGATAGCGAGTTGAGAAAAAAAAAATACTTCGTAACGTCTCCAAATATTATAGGCAGGGAAAAAACTTGCGTTTCAGAAACGTTTCTTTAAATCTCGAAAATTATTTAGTTCCTGAAACTTCTGAAGTTAAAGGAATTCGGAATCGTGAGTAACTCCAAAGAGGCTATATCACATATTTTTTAAACATTCTCCAAACACTATTTTGTTACTGTTGCATACATAAATTCTGTTACGCAGCTGAAAATCTTTACTCTAAAATCGACAGTATAAAAAAAGAAAATAATATTTCGTTTTGATACCAGGTTGGGAAAAATATTTAACAACTTTAAAAACTACTTCGTAACGTTTCCAAATATTATAGGCAGATAAAAAAACTTATGTTTCTGAAACGTTTCTTTAAATCTCGAAAATTATTTAATTCCTGTAAGTTCTGAAGATAAAGGAATTCGGAGTCGTGAGTACCTCGAAAGAGGCTATATTATATATTTTTTAAACATTTTCTGAGCATTATTTTGTTACTCTTGCATGTATAAATTCTATTACGGAGGTAAAAATGTTTACTTCATAATCTATAGCATAAAAAAAAAAAAAAAAAAAAAAAAAAAAAAAATGATATTTCGTTTTGATAGCGGGTTGAGAAAAATATTTAACCCCTTGAGGGGCAAGCAAAAATGTCTCTAAATATTGAATTTTCACAGGAATAATCGAAGAATTTTATTTTAAATAAGGGAAAGCAATTTTTCAACGATTTTCCTCCAAAGTTATAAATATAAAATTTAGTTAAAGTTTTCTGGTGAGAATCTTGTTTAAATTAGGTGGGATATATTTTATCCCACCGCCCCCCAAAGGGTTAACACGTTCACTGCCGCAAAAAGTAAGGATTTTCAATTTTCTTCTTGAAAGTCGTTTGCCACCACTATTTCTGAAAGGTAAATTTCGCTTTACTAATACAACGAAATTTCTGCCAATAAGTAAAGCAATTTTTTTTCTTTTAAAATAATGGTGAGAAAGTAATAAATTAAAGCCACGAATATTAAAGCTACGAGTATACTCGTAGCGTGGCAGTCAACGTGTTAACACACTGTAAAAACTACTTCGTAACGTTTCCAAATATTATAGGCAGGTAAAAAAACTTACGTTTCAGAAACGTTTCTTTAAATCTCGAAAATTATTTAGTTCCTGAAAGTTCTGAAGATAAAGGAATTCGGAGTCGTGAGTAACTCCAAAGAGGCTATATCACATATATTTAAAACATTCTCCAAACACTATTTTGTTACTCTTGCACGTATAAATTCTGTTACGCAGGTAAAAATGTTTATTTCATAATCTATAGCATAAAAAAAGAAAATGAAATTTCGTTTTGATAGCGGGTTGAGAAAAATATTTAACACACTGTAAAAACTACTTCGTAAAGTTTCCAAATATTATAGGCAGGGAAAAAAACTTGCGTTTCAGAAACGTTTCTTTAAATCTCGGAAAATTATCTAGCTCCTGAAAATTCTGAAGATAAAAGAAATCGCAATCGTGAGTAACTCGAAAGAGGCTATTATATATATATTTTAAACATTCTCCCAACATCGTTTTGTTACTCTAGCATATATAAATTCTGTTACACAATTGAAAATGTTTACTTCAAAATCGATAGCATAAAAAAAGAAAAGGTTATGTCGTTTTGAAACCGGGTTGAGAAAAATATTTAACACGCTGTAAGAACTACTTCGTAACGTTTCCAAATATCATATGGGGGTGGGGGGGGGGGGACTTTCCGTTTCAGAAACGTTTATTTAAATCTCGAAAAACATTCACCAGCCAAGATCGATAATTAAGAAAAATGATGTAAATAAATAAATATCCAAGATTCTTTTTTTGTATTTTCATTAATATATCGCACATGTTATTGATAGTTGACAGTCCAGTGGCGTAGTCGTAAAAAAAGCAGAGGGCATACGCTCTAAGCAGAGGGTATACGCTCAATGCAGAGGGTATACCCTACAGTGTATATACTATAGCTTTTTTTGAGAAACAGAGGGTATAGAGTGTTCCTTAAAAAAATCCAGTAGGTACACGGCGGATACCACCGTATATCCTCTACTACTTCCCTGGTTGACACTATAGTGAGCGGGACTTTTCCAAATTTCTTGTATTTTTTTAGACTCCAGTGGCAACGTTCTTCTATTTGTTTATTGGGCGGTTACAGTTTAGCAATAGTTTTTCTCATGGAAAGTGGTCGAAGGGATAATAGAGACCCTAAAAAGAATATATGAAAACGAAATAATTTTTTTAAAAAATAAAGGTTAGATGATAAAAGGGTGCAATATGCGCATCTGCACCCTGTGCAGGGATCGTAAATGTCATGCATGATGTTTTCAAAAATGTAAAAAATATCCGATATTTTCGATATATATAAGATATTTTCAAACTAGTCAACTCACTGCTGACAATTAATATTTTCAAGCATCATATAAACTAGAAACTAAAACATGTTGCACTTAATATTCTAAATATGCATTTCTCTTTTCCCTTTATTTTATTTTTATTTTGTTATTATTTTTTTTTTACTTAGAACAAAATTGAATATCAACTAATTGAAAACAGATACAATTTGCTTTATACACTTAAATATATATATATATGTATGTATGTATGTATGTATAGGATTCAGTGTCAATATCAAGTATCCAGAAATAAGAAATTTATAAAACAAAATTTTAAATACAAAATAGTGTTTTTTAATTGGAGAATTTTAACATGAATGTGAGCTTGCTTATTTTTTATTCCCTAACATGTTATACAGTTTAGACCCAACTAAACCAAAATCAGAAAAGATTCTTTTCTAATGAAGCTGTATATATCTGATTATCTAAATTAGAGAGTTTATATTCCGAGGGTTGTTCTGAATTAATTATCTCACATAATTATTAGTTCTAAATTTAAAAATAAAAGTTTAAAACATAAAGCTTGGGAAAGACATTTGTTTTCTTTGACTAAAAAGGTCATTGCCAGAAACAAAAGTTCTTTATCTACTTCTACAGAATGACACATTCAATAAAAGTTAAAAATTTCATTTACACTTGTTTTGACTGAAAATATCAAATATACAAAATATAAAAAATCTTGATATTTTGAAAAAATATCAAGTATATGAAAACATCGAAAATATCATCAAAAATCTTGATATTTAAAAAATAAATATCTTATATATATCAAGACATATATCATAATATATATCCATTGATATATATCAACGAACCCTGACCCTATCGCATTAAAATAAAGATTGAGTAAAAAATTTAAATGCAACACGGATTAAATTGTCGAAACAAGTTTTAATAATGCACGCTTTGCATTACCCGATGCACTAACAATTACAATTCTCTTAACACAATAAATAAATGCATTAAAAAAATCGAGAGACTTCATTTTAATTCTAACGTGATATAAATATAAATCAGAGCGCATAATGCAGCAAATTAAAATCAAACCATCTGTATAAAAGCACCATTCAAATGTGACAGAACATAAAGATAAATTTGTTCGTAAATGTCTTTTATTGCAATGCGATCAGAAATACAAAACGGTCCGGTAGAAAAAAAAAAGGTTATTAAGATTGAGTACCTTAACAACAATACGAATGTTAATAAAAACTACGCTCTTATATATATATATATATATATATATTGCTATCTATAGCTTTTGAGATCGTTTTAATAGTCCCTTAGCATTTTAATTCCGAAAACATATGTATTTAAATCCCAACAGAAAAAGTTCAAATTAAAAGCAAACAATGACATTAACAGGCATTGCAGCTCTAATGTCGCATGTCAGTTAAATGTCTCCGATGACAAAATAAATAATGGAATTTTAATGAAAACACTCTCTTTCCGTGCAATTACATTTAAATTCAAAGACACTTAATGTAAGTAAACTGCATTCGTTTATTGAGGAGCACTTTATTTAGATAATAGTTTTTTTTTATATATCATAAGAGTTTTATCGCGATGCTTTTCAATTTAAATGCTTTTTTGTTTCAGAAATGAAAGTCATATTTTTATGTAAATAACTAGAAGTAATTTAAAGCATTGCAGTAAAAAGTACTATCAGTAATGAAGAAATTTTATTTGAGCCACAGAAATTGAAGAACTAGAAAACAAGAATTCTGCTTTTTTCAGAATTTAGTGTCACCCCCAATGAAAAAAAAAATATGTATACATATATATAAATAACATATTTCAATTTTAAGACTTAAAGCACACGCTTTTATTTTATGTAAAATGACGTAATTCGCATCCGCTTAAGAATTCCACATTTACGATCCACTCTTAAACAGATAGCATGCATAGGACGTCACTATTGCAAAATAATACACAAATGAAGCAAAAAGATGCCGTCATTAAAGAAACTCGACAACAACAGCAACAAAAAATGCCTGTCTAATGATTTAAATGTCTTCATTCGTTTGTAACATTAATATAAATCTACTTAAAATTAAATATAGTTTATAATAGCTCCATGTTTTAACAGAAATCATTCGATCATATTTTTTCAAAATAGCACGTATTTTAATTACATTTTCTTTCTTCGATTGTTATAAAAAAATGGCAACAAAAATTAATATTTTACAACTATTTTTCCTTCACTTTCTACAGAAATGGAGTATTTGAGTTGCCAATATTAAGCAAATGGCTCCAAAAACTACAAAAATATTAATATTTCAAAAATAAATGGTGATGCAGTTTTTAAACAAATTGCATTTAAAAGACCTTTTTTTTCCAATACGATGGTATAAAAATTGAAAATGTGCGATGCTTAGAAGCTTAAAAAATTGCTATAGAGTATTTAATCTCACTGCTTTGTTTTACGGATGGCTTCTGTAAGGTAACGTTATTTTTGGTGACGGCACAAAATAAGCTGGGATAAAGAAATAGCATACCGTACCGGGGGTGCTAAAAAGTAATTACAGAAGCATAACAGCTTATTCTACTTTGGTTGATTTATTAATCACGACATAATTTAAAAATTATCATACAAGGTGACCATAATTAGGCCATAATTAAACTAACAGTCATGAACATAGAATAGAGAAGGACTTCACACGAAATAGTGTGAATATCGTGTCGCGATTTTGGTCTTGAATGAAGGGATGGCAACGGTTAGAATACAACCGTGTACATACCAGCGCCTCTAGCGGACAACGTTCATTGGCTGGATCTCATTGATCAAAGAAGTTATTGGTAGAGCAAATTGAAGCAGACGAAACCGAGTACAACCGTGCGACATAGCGCCATCTATTAGACAAATTTTCAAGGAACGGTTTTCTTCTTTTAAAACCTATTTCGTGAGAAGTCCTTCTCTATTCTATGTTCATGCTAACAGTACTCAGAGTGTTCTGTAGCGCGATCTAATTGAGAGAATGACGCCAAATTTTGTAAGAAGATTAAGTCTAATGTCAGACGAACGTCTTTTTGTACGTTTTTTTCTTTACGTATTATCCCTACACAATACTAGCGGCACTGTGCAGGGATAATACGTAAGAAAAAAAAGCGTGCAAAAACATGTCCATCTGACATTAGCCTAAAGAAGACAGGGGACGAAGGATTCCGCAAAAAAACAGTTCCAAAAGTCACCACTAGGGACATATGTGGCGTTGTGTAACATAAAAGAGAGTTTTTAAAAATGCAGAATCAATACTAAAATCGTTAAATGTGCTAAATAAAAGGTAGTTTTATTTCAGAATTGATTCTGCATTTTTTTAAACTCTCTTTTTTGTTGCACAACGCCAAATATTCCCCTAACGGTGACTTTTGAAACTTTTTTTTTCTTTTTTTGTCGCGGAATACTTCATCCCCAATCTTCTTACAAAATTTGGCGTGATTCACCCAATCAGATCGCGCTACAGAACACTCTGACAAGGAAGGTCTCCATACTGGGCATACTCTGAATATTTTGAAAAAAATACTGATTAAACTACTTATGTATGCAATAAAGGATCAGTCAAATTTAGCGGCGGAATTACAGTAGAAAGTCTGTAAAAAAATAAAATACTTTCGAGTATTTGGCGCGAAAAGGCGAAAGCGTTACGCTATTTGGCGAGCAATACTTTTCCTCGCCAAAAGCAAACGATTTTAGTGCACATGAAAATTGATTGTTAATTGATTTTTAGAATGCGTGTAAATAGTATTTAATGAATTCAAACTTAAACAATGAGAGAGTTTTATAAATACATTTTTTGGTATTACATATTTATGTTGCTTGTTATTTAATTTTATTACTTTAAAAACAATTTCATATATAAAAAATACTTTCATATATTTAAGCTTATTCCAAAATAAAGGCAAGATTCATTTACCAGTTATTCATTTCAAAGAATTCGTCGTTTCCATAGAAACAGAATTGAATCTACAGTGCTCCATTGGACATAATTTCGAGACATTGAAACAATTTTAATTTATTTTAATTTTGTTTTAATTCATAAAATTTGATATTTAACTTTCATTATAAATATACATATATGAGAAAACTATAGTTAAATCAATCTAAAACTGACAAAACTAAAGTCATTTACATTAAATTTATTTAAACAAGTTCAACATGAAATATTTTTATCTTAAAGAGTATTCGGCATAAAAAAGTATATTTCGAAATTTCATTTCATCGCCAACCGATGATAAATCGCCAAATAAACGAAATTTTCATTATTTTTTTACGAACGTTCTATCGCGGTTCCGCCAAAAAATTTTTTAACATATATATACACATGAGAAGAACACTCTGTAATTTTTTCTGTAATATGCCCGTATGAAGACCTTCCTTGTGAGTACCGTTAGTTTAATTATGGTAACCTTATACATCAATACTTTGATGGGTACCTTTATATATTCAGGGGTCGATGCAGGGATTTTTTACTTGGGCCCATTATGTGAAAAGTAAAAGTGTTTTTTTTGTGAAATTTATTATATTTTTGCGAAATTTATTTTATTCTTGGGAAAAGTAAAGTAACTTTTTGTAACGGAATATGAAATTCAGTTACTGAAATTCGAACCGAGCATTTCTTAATAATAACTTCTTTAAGTCCGACTGCTTAACTTTCTGGTGAACTTGTTTTCTTTGCAATTTAAACATTTTAAAACCTAACAATATACAAATAGTTCAGGCAGTTCTCAAATCCAAAAGGGCAACTTTCTGACATAAGTTTTAACTTATTTTTGGACGGAAATGCATGAAACTAGCAGGTTTTGCTGTTCAGAAACTATGTCATCGAGCTGTTTTTTTCCGTTTTTTTGAAAACGCAATAGATCGTTCAGAAAAGAGTGTCAAAGTGGGCGTTTTGAATCGAATTTCCGCGTGAAAGGAGAAAATCCTCTCAAGAAAGGGTGAAAATCACGTTTGCCACGTGATCAAATTCGCTTATAACTGGATAGGTAATTGATGAATGCAAAAATGGAAAAAACAGTTCCATTCCAAATCGTTTCCATGGTCTGGCTTTCCAATTTTATATCTTTCCGTTAAGAAATGAATTTATAAAAGTGTCAAAACGTTTTGCGCTTGTTTAGCAGAGCAGTTGAGAACAGCCTTAATGAAGAGGGGCAATTCCATCGTAACTGACGTAACATTTGATCATCGAATTTTGTTTTCAAAACTATGTAGAAAATTTACTAATAAAGCAAGAGCAAATTTTTACAATTTAAAACATTTCTTACTTAATACTCAAATACCTGCAGATTATTTCAATCTCCTTTTTATTCCCTAAAATTGCATTTCAAAATTCTGTAACTGACGTAATATAAAATAGACAAACATTTTTTCTGCCTTCATTGAAATGTAAAAATAATCAAATCTATCCCGTTAAAAAAAGTCGTTTAAGGGTGTATTCCGATCCAAACTGCTTATTTTCGGATTCATTTTTAAATTCATTTTTGCTCTCAAACGCATCAAACTGGGAAATTCTCTTATTTAGAAACTACACAATGTGCCATGCTCCTGGATTTTTTGATAAATGCAGAAAATATTGTAAAAAATGCTGTCAAAGTTGGCGTTTTGAACCGAATTTTCGGAAGCGGGAGATCTGGGAATGAAAGAAATGGTCACACTGAGAAAATAATTGTTTAAAAATCAAATTCTAATTAATTGAGCGAAAAATGAAATCACACGGCCTCTTTTACATCTCTTCAAAAATCACCCAAGCAAGTTTCGTGTTTTTACTTTTAAAAATGAGTCTGAAAATGTCTCAGAAAATTTCGAGCTGTTGAGGGTGGAAAAATATTTTTTCGAAAACACTAAGTAATGTCATATTATAACATAACTTCTTTAATTAATTTCTGAATAACAAAAAAGAAAAAAATGGCATTAACACGTGTAACTGACGTAACATTATGACTTTACAAAGACAATAATGATACTTAACTTAGTTTGTAAACAGTAATTTACAATGCCTTTTTATTAGGATTTTATTACAGAATATAAAAATATCAAGTTTTTCAATCATACCCTTAAAGTAAACATTATAAATTTTATTCCTCCCCACAAAATGATAATTTTCTGTGGAATTGCCCAGAGTATGTTTTTATGGAATAGAATTTTGTAAAGAGGCCTGTTTCATTAAAAGGAATTCTGTGAAGGGGCCTGTTTTACTAAATGGATTTTTGCGAGAGAGCCTTTAGGTTTAGATGGACCCAGATTTTGCCTGGATCGACCCTTGATATTAGAGTAGCAGCATTTAAGTAGTGAAATTTGATTCGTCGAGAGGATTTTAGGAAAAAACATATATGGCGAGTCTGCTCTTTTCTTTATTCTTCCTTTACATGCTTAATTTGTTTAACCCTTTCCGATGCAGTGTGCCCAAGTCAGGATACCCAATTTTAATTCCAAACTTACGAACGGCCCCAAGAATATTTTAGGAAAATTTTGCTTTTACAATGAACATGTAAAGTAACATGTCTTTAATATCTAAAAAAGTCGTTTGTAAATTCCGGTATCAGTTAAACATTTCATCAGTTTACAACAAAAATTATCTGTGACGGAAAGGGTTAAATGGACCAATGCCAAGTTTTATACTGAGGTTTTTTTTTTTTTTTTTCCCCCATAAATATTGGTAGAACACAGAAGTGATAGTGAAGTGACTTCATAGGTTGGCAGCACTACTTGTTTTGACCGCGACCAACGACACAAGGTCAGTTCATGACGTTTAAAACATCTACACGGTGATTGGTGCAAAGCGGCGCGCCCATCGTTTTGTGCCAATCTCCGGGTAAAGATGACCCAATCTGTGTGACGTCTTAAAAGTCATGAACGGGCCTTGTATGTCGTTAGTCGTGGTCTGACTCTGACTTTCAGGGCAGTTTTAATTTGAATAAAGAGTTCCAATCTGAATATGCGCCTTGTGGGCTTGTCGCTACTTTGATGTAATAAGATACTCTATATCTTACAAGTTTCTGGTTCAGTATATAATAATGGGGAAATAAAAAGTGCTGCAGTGTATTGATTATAACAAAATATGCCTTTAAAAACAATTATTGTTTAATGCAAAAAGAAAAACTAACAGACTAAAGTAAAAAAAATTCTCAGTTTTTCAGTAAAAATCAATAGTTTTCTTTTCTAAACTGAATATCCTAATGTCAAACTAATACATCGGTCCAATATTGCGAAAATATTGGGACAATTGAGCTCCTAAGGGAAAATATTACACTAAGATAAAGCCAATGTCACATTGGTATCCTACAGGAGTAATTATGCAAATTTCGAAGTAAATCTGTTGACTTGAGCAAGATGTAATCGATTAAAAAGTTTATGCAAGATTAAAAAAAAAGAAAAAAAAAAGTATGTAAAAACTACTTAAAGCAGAAGAAAATTATTTTCACATCTAGCAATTAACAATGAAACTTTCCGTTTATCCAATCAAAGAGTTTTACAAACATTCATATCGTGTAAAGTACATGAATTATTTTAGTTTATATCATAAGCTTGTAAATAAAGAAAAAAAGCATATTTCACTTCACATAATGACAGAAAGAACAAAATAAAGAAGACGTAGAGCGAGACAAGTTAATTGTTTCCGGAATGTACAAGGAAGACAGTATAGAGAAACGCTTTTATCGATTGATGTTTAGATAGGCTGAGAGACCAAAAAAGCCTTAATTAAAGAAAGAAAAGCGTAAAATTATGGTAATTTTTTTGTTTCTATTTTGTTTAAGAAGGCAAGACAAGTTCACAAAAACAGGAAAATCTTTAAAACCAATATCTGGTTTACTTTCCTTCAAAGAATATTCAAGGTTGATATTAAAAAAAAAAATTTTTTTTCGATAAAAATATAATTGGAAATCCAGCAAACTTTTCAAAATTTTAAAACTTCGTTAATAACCAATGAATATATGAATATTTACTTGCGGCCAATGAACGAGTACATGATCCACAAAAACATGAATATTTATTTACAGCAATGTAAAAGTAAATGTTAAAAAGTAAACGCAGAAATATTTATTTGTAACCAATAGACACATGACTGTTAATAAACAAACACAGAACTTACAGCCAATTAACATGTAAGTGTTAATCAATGAATATACAGGGTCTTGCCGAATTCGACCGACAAATTCAGAGGGATGATATTAGGCATCCAGAGGATGAAAAAATAACATAGAACAGGGGGTTCCCAAACTTTTAGACCGACGTACCACTAAATAGAAGTTCATACTTCCGCGTACCATCAGGTTACAAATTCGAAACTAACATAGAAAAACCTGCATAAACGGAATAGGTTTAAAACGAAATATTTTTCCAGTCTTTTGTGCTTCCTTCTGAGCAGATTTTACTGTAATTAACTGTATGATTTCATTATTAAATTAGTACTTAGATTGTCTGCTTTATATTAACATTCAAATAAAATGTAGTATCATTATTATATTTTAATAATATGTATATTATCAAAATACAACGTTTTGATAGAAAAAAAAAATTAATGACATATTGGCGTAAATAGACACATATACACACACTGTAAAAAAAAAGGGACTAAAAAACGGAAATACTACTGGCAATCTAGACGCCAGTACTATTTCCGTTTTTTATGGGAATTTTTACCCATAAATTACAGAAAATTTTCCGTTTTTCTGATTACGGAAATTTTTCTGTAATTTATGGGTAAAAATTCCCGTAAAAAAACGGAAATAGTACTGGCGTCTAGATTGCCAGTAGTATTTCCGTTTTATAGTCCGTTTTTTTTTACAGTGCATAGGGGAACTCTGTTAATTCTCTTGTATTGCTAATGATAAGAGTTTGCTTACTATTACAGCTTCCTTATGTCTGAGTCAATCTTAGTTTTAGACGTAAGTCAGATTCTATGTTTAGTTTATTCCTGAATTTGCTTTTCATATAATGAAGAAAAGAGAAAGATCTTAAAACAAAGATATGTTTTGCGAATAACAAGCATGAATTTTAAAGCTTTTACGGATATCAGAAGGTATTCCTCTCTCCTCACCAACCCAAATTCCGTTACCTTCATCGTTTTGAGTGTGGATTCCAGCAACTCATCATTATAGCTGTATTTTTTTATTTTATTTCACGCACTAGTTTCAGACTTTCGTGTGCCAGTAAACAGAGCTTCACGTACCAGTACCGGTACGCGTACCATAGTTTGAGAACATCTGCAGTAGAACATGGAGTCGCAAACCACTTAGTCAGAAACACAGGGTGTTTCATCCTCACTGAATCTGGGGTGACGGTAATAATTTTAAGAAAAATAAAAATACTGCAATGAAAATGTAACGGGATGTACAGTCGTGGAAAAAAAAGTAAACACCCCTACTAACTCCTCAACAAATTATCGTAGAAGAAAGTTACTGGTACCGAACGATTGGAAATAAAGTCTACTTTTAAATGATGCATATAAAATTTGCTTAGGGGACCATCTACATATTAAAACGAACCATAACTTTGTTTTTTTCAATAGCACTACCCAATTCTGATAGCATAAATGAACTCTACACCCTTCAATTAGACTAAAAACGAAATTTTATGCAACTCGTACCATAAGTTTCCGAGAAATTAATTATTTTAAAACGAGCTTATTTTAAGGGCTGTATCCAAATTGAAGTTCCGTACTGGATTGTTCACCGAGAGAGCCCCTTCCTTGATTAAGGCACCTTAAGCGCCACTCAAGGAGTGAATGAAGCGTGTTAGATTACAGTACAGCAGAATAAATTTCAAAATGTCTACTCACTTCCATCATAGAAGTAAACTTAAACCATCATTTTGCCGTTTTTTTAAGCATAATTTGAAAACTACTTGGAATAAAAATGTGAAATTTTTGAATTTCCATAAAGCAGGACTTAATAAATCTAAATCCGTCAAAAAAATTGTAGGTTGCAATTCATAATTTTTTCGAATATTAATTTCATAATTCATATCATAAAATTATAAAAATTGCAAATTCAGCTTATTTATGTTTGGGTATATTAGTATTATTACTACAAAAAAAAATTAGCACATTAGGAACATAATTTCGGGAGATATAAATAAAAATATGAATATGTAATTTAACTTTAGAAGCACTAAATTTTGAATGTTTATAATTCAAAAACTTATCATTCAAATGACTTGAAATTTGGTGTCTAGGCATAGTTTGAACGGAAGATTTGAAAATTCTCGTTAAAATTGGGTATTGCCATTGAAAAAAATGAAGTTTGGATTCGTTTTAATATGTAGATGACCCCCTAAGAAAATTTTATATACATCATTTAAAAGTAGACTTTATTTCCAATCGTTCGGTACCAGTAACTTTCTTCTACGATGATTTGCTGAGGAGTTAGTAGGGGTGTTTACTTTTTTTTTCCACGACTGTACCTCGTTTGGTATCCAATGTGATAACATTACGAAAAGTTCTAAAAACAGGGTGCTCATGTATGGTACGATGGTATCATATGAACTGGTAATAGAATGTCCAAAAAGTGAACCGTCAAATGCATACTGCTGGCGCGCATAATGGAAACGTCTATCACTTTTTTTTATGTCAGCACATTTACAATAAAAGTGACCATGTCTAGTAAAAGTTTCATTATTGCGCATGGAAATCCATGGTTCGAAGAAAACCACGAAAACTCCGAACGATTAGGCCGACGAGCACGATTGGGTTCGAACCCAGCACCTCCCGTCTATCAGCTTCGAGAGCAGAACCTCTCGGCCACTGGTGGGGCTTTTACAAGTGGCAATTCGTTACGATGAACATGCAACCATTTCTCACTTGTATCGAACGATTTTAAACACTCACAGAAAATTACTTTTCGTTCAAACCACGCTGTAAAAAAAAAAAAATAATAAATAATAATAATAATAATAAAATAAAGAATCTGTTGATTTTACAGGAAAAAACTGTCATCCACGATAAAATAAATTTGTATCTTAAATGTTCTGTAATTTTTTTAGATGGAATCTTTCATGATTTTCGGATTGCTAGATTTGTTTTTTAAAGCATTATCTACAAATTTTATCCACATGGCAAAAGAAAATAAATAAATGGTCTGTTTCTCAGCACGAGATACAAACGTCTCACAGTGATCCCAAATCGCGATCAAGTGGCCAAAAATCATTTCTAGCTTTCCTACTGTTTGTATATGATTCATTTTTAATTTTATAATATTCTAAGTGATATTACATTGTGAATTTAAACTAAATGTAATTCGGTTTCCGGGGGAGGAGATTTGAGGAGGGCGCAATAGAGGGGGGATAAGTTTCTGTTAAACTATTTTTTTTTTTTTTTTTTTTTTTTTTTTTTTTTTTTTTTACAGGAATGAGAATTTTTTACTTTTGATTATGGTGAATATGTTCACTTTTTTAAGACAAATCATCTAATTCAGTCTCCCCAGAAATTTTAACAACCCCCCCCCCCCACACACACACACACACACTCCCTCCCTCCCTCCCTGATAATATACAGGTTAAAATCTTATTTTTTTCTCTTTTTAATGTTATTGAAAAATAACAATAAAGAGTATAAGCAATCAATAAACTGCATAAATAATATGATATGATATGAAAAAATATGATTGCCAAATAATAAGAAGCCTGAACGTAAATTTGATTTGCAAAAATACAAACTTTATACTAAATATATTCCAAGCTCTTTTGAGAAATTAAAATATAGCCTTAAACTTTTCAATATCTGCTTAGTAGCAAAACCACCTCCGAAATTCAAGAATATCATTTGCGCTAAAATTCACCCAATTAGTTTTGGGAATTACTCTGCGGTGTATGAAATACCACTCATCAAAGAATTACTATATTGGTATGACTAGCAGGAAATTTAAGTATAGAGAAAAGGAGCATATAGCAGATATTAAATATAATAGAAAACCCACAGCCCTAGCAACATTTTATCAAGAAGGAGCCATCCAAGTAAATTTCAATAAAAGTAAATTAATTTTGCCGTCCTGTCCAGTCTACACTAAACATCCATTATAAAAGAAACCATATAGAGACTGTAACGCGAAAAAACTCAATATGTAATGATGCAGCATCATTTCTCTTACCAAAAATATGGCTCGAGTAACTCAATGAGTATGAAAATAAAATAAAATAAACATCCATGTAAAAAAAAAAATGTAACGTGCATAGTATGAAAGAATACGTGGAAAACTGAATGATGGCGTGTCATAGACCGTGCCAATTTAGAATAGCTTTATTTATTTGTTTTTGAAAGTGACTCGGGGCGAGTCGAAACATGTCAACAGTCGAAATTTACTGGTTTTAAAGTTTTGATTTACACCTTTTAGCATTGGAAATTAATATATAAATAATTAATCGGCTAAATTTAGCCCCCCCCCCCCCCCACACACACACACAAACGTGAAATCACCACTTTTCCACTTACCCATATAGCAAGGAAATTCTAAAAATATCAAGGCAAGGAAAATCTCTAAAACTATTTTTTAAGTTTATGACATTTATTTATTATGATTAATAATAAAATCATTCAATTCATTAATTAGATTACTTAATTTTCGGAAAAAAGCAAGGGAAAATTTGTAAAAGCAAATAAAAAAATATATCTAAATAAAAAAAAAATATCCCCAACTCTTAATACCCCCCCCCCCCCCCCGGCGAATTAAAAAAATGAAATTGACAGTGTTATGTTAATTAGAATGCTGCATTACATAAATACTGACAATTTTGGATCAGTGCGAAAATTAGATTGACTTTAAACCCGATTACTGATTTTGGACTAATACTGCCAATATCCAATGTCCAACTTCAAAGTACTAGTTCTCTCAAAGTCGCAAAAAGTCGCAATAAATCTCTGGGGCTATGATTTTAGAAGGTTCATTCTACATTTTGTACTATAAAAGTCTGAGGAACTCGGAAGGACTTTTTTTATATATCACTTTTTATGTACAAAAATTCCTTAAAACTATGTATTTTTAAAAAAATTTCTCTTTTTTTAATTTGAGATTTTTGCAATCGAAAATCAAATTACATATATAATTTAATGTTGTTTCAGAGAAGTGCAAAGAAAAAAACGACAAACTATCTGAAAAGGTCTTAGTTAGGGTGTGAATGCAGCGAATTTGCCCGAAATTCACGCAACAGCAGAAAACGCTCAAAACTCCTAACTCTACATAAGCAATGCATATTCATGTGAGCTTATAAAACCAAACTATTAAAGAATATAAATCTTCAGATATTTCTAAATACTGTGGAGTTTATTTCATTTCGAATACGAAACTTCGATTTTCTGATTATTGGCCACATAATCGCGATTTGGGAGCACTGTGCGTCTGTTGATTTTATAGAAAAAGACTGTAGAATTTGTTTTGTAAGATATTACCTACAAATTTTCTCTTCATGACAAAAGCAAATAAATAAATGGTCTGCTACTTAGCACAGAATAGAAAATTCTGTTGATTTCATAGAAAAAGACATCTGAATTTATTTTGTAAAGCATTATCTACATATTTTCTATTTATGACAAAAGAACATAAATAAATGGTATCTTTTTGAGCATACAATACAAACGTGGGCTGGTTTTACAGAAAAAGACAGTAGAATTTATTTTGTAAAGCATTATCTACAAATTCTCTCCACATAACAAAAGAAAATAAATAAATGGTCTGTTTCTCAGCACACAATACAAACGTAAGTTGATTTTACAGAAAAAGACTGTAGAATTTATTCTGTAAAGCTAAAACAAATTTCGTCCACATGAAAAAAGAAAATAAATAAATAGTCTGTTTCTCAGCACACAATAAAATCATCTGTTGATTTTACAGAAAAAGACTGTAGAATTTTTTTGTAAAGCATTATCTGCAAATTTTCATACACATAACAAAAGAAAATAAATAAATTGTTATCTAGAAATTTTGTCCACATAACAAAAGAAAATAAATATTTTTTTTCCTCACACAATTTACTTTGTAAAGCATTATCTACAAATTTTCTCTACATGATAAAAGAAAATAAATAAATGGTCTGTTTCTCAGCTCACAATACAAACGTCTGTTGATTTTACAGGAAAAGACAGTAGAATTTATTTTGTAAAGCATTATCTACAAATTTTCTCCATATGACAAAAGAAAATAAATGGTCTCTTCTGCAGCATGCAATACAAACGACTGTTGATTTAAGAGAAAAAGAATGTAGAATTTATTAATTTTGTAAAGCATTATCTAAATTTTCTCTACATGACAAAATGAAATAAATAAATGGTCTTCCTCAGCACGCAATACAAAATTCTGTTGATTTTACAGAAAAAGCTGTCAGACAGGATGCCAGTAAAAAAAAAATCTTAATAATAATAATAATAATAATAATAATTGAATTTATTACGAACTTCCTGTTACTTTAACGGACCTTCGCCCGTAAAATAAATAGCTCATAGATTTATTACTGAAATAAAATCTGTATTTATTACGAAGTTTCTTTTATTTCGGCAGATTTTTCATTAAATTAAACATTTTACAGTTTTTTTGTTATTTTTCGGGGGGGGGGGGGGATTTAAGATTTTTGCTGGAGTCTAAGCAGACAGTTTTTACTGTAAAAAAATTAAAATAAAAATAAGAAAATTCAGTGCAAATTAACCTTTTTTTAATTTATTATTTGTTTTATCAATCGGAAAACTGTACATTCACTTTTTAAACAAAATAATTAATCGAAGTTAGAAACGCTGTAATTTGATGTTATAACAAAGAATCGTAAAAACTTGCATGTTTTCTGCAAAATATTTCTGAAGTCATAATAACTGGATACACAAATCAGTGCGATAAGTCAGAAGCAAAAAGAAATCAAAGTATCTTCATTGTTTAAGGAAATAAAAAGCCGTCGTTATTTTAATCCTCTTACCCACCACCCTTTTTTATAATCAATAAATGGGGGTGAAATTTTTTTCTAGTGCGATAAAAAATAAATTAAATAATAGCTTCCATAAATGACCGTACGATAGCAAATGTGGTAAAAGATTTGAATTTTAAAAGTGAGAAAAAAATAGAGGATGCTATTTTTCCAACATCATTAAAAAAATATTTTAATCTTCTTACTCACCCTGTGTGTTTGATATATATATATATATATATATATATATATATATATATTATATATAAATATAATTAGTAAAATGCAAATTAAAAGGCAAACGTAAGGATAGAAATTTTTAAAAATAAATTATAGCTTCCATAAACGTCCGTACGATAGCAATGTGATAAAAGATTTGAATTTCAAAATTGGAAAACATACAAGATGTTATTTTTTACAACATCATTAAAAAATATATTAATCCTCTTACGCACCCCCTTTTTTATAATGAGTTTAACGCAAATTAAAACGCAAATATGAGGGGGAATTTTTCTCTTGGACGATAAAAAATAAATAACAGCTTCCATAAACTTACGATACTTAAGCTTACGATAGCAATGTAGTAAAAGATTTGAATTTCAAAAGTGGAAAAATACATGATGTTATTTTTTCCAACATCATTAAAAAATATTTTAATCCTCTTCCACTTTTTTATAATCAATATAATGCAAATTAAAAGGCAAACGTGAGGGAGATAATTTTTTTTCTTGGATGATAAAAAAAAAAAAATAAATAATAGCTTCCATAAACGTCCGAACGATAGCAATGTGGTAAAAGACTCGAATTTCAAAACTGGAAAAACATACACAATACTATTTTTTCCAACATCATTAAAAAATATTTTAATGCTCTTACGCACTCTATTTTTTATGATCAATATGATGCAAATTAAAAGGCAAACGTGAGGGGGGAATTTTTTTCTTGGACGATAAAAAATAAATTAATTAAACCGCTTCCATAAACGTCCGTACGATAGCAATGTGGTAAAAAATTTGAATTTCAAAATTGGAAAAAATACAGGATGTTATTTTTTCCAACATCATAAAAAAATATTTTAATCCTCTTACGCACCCTATTTTTTATAAACAATATAATGCAAATTAAAAGGCAGGCGTGAGGGGGAAATTTTTTTCTTGGACGATAAAAAATAAATTAATTAAATAACGGCTTCCATACCGTACGATAGCAATGTGGTAAGAGATTTGAATTTCAAAATTTGAAAAAATACAGGATGTTAATTTTAATCCTCTTACGCACCCCCTTTTTTATAACCAATATAATGCAAATCAAAAGGCAAACGTGAGGGGGAAATTTGTTTCTTGGACGATAAAAAATAAATTAATTAAATAACAGCTTCAATTATCGTCCGTACGATAGCAATGTGGTAAAAGATTTGAATTTCAAAATTTGGAAAAAATCAGGATGCTAAAAATTCGCAAAAATAAAGTAATACAAGAAAAAAAAATGAATGAATCAAGGGTGAAAGAAAACAGCAACAGAAAAATTCTCAAAGCATAACACAATTTATCAGAGGAAAATTTTTTTTTTTTTTTTACAAAGATAAGGAAGTTAGTTTTAGAGAAAATAGCTGGACGTCGATCAAAATTGTATAATGTACTTGTAGTATTTCCCAGGGAGGGCCATACATAAAGCTTGTCACATTATAATTGCCAAGAGAACAACGGACCATAAAACTCGCTTAATCAGGATTAATAAGGGAGAGAGGAACATCCGGATTAAAGATAATCATGATTAAAGAAGCCCTACTCAAGAAGAAAACCGTGCTTTAATTGTGATAGGGAGAAAATTGGCTCAGACAAGACGTTTTATTTTAGGCAATTTATTATTCTTCCACTGCCTTTTTTTTGAGTTAATTATCTTTCAAATATCTTGAAGAGGTACATTATTAGTTCTCTTTTATTTTTAAAATCTTTGATGATGTGCGTATGCAGCGATGTTTTATTGTTATTATTATTATTTTTTAACAATTATTGTCTTCTTCTAAATTGCAGAAGACAGATTTAAATGCAAAAGAAAAACTTGAAACTTGGCAAAATGTTAAAACTATTTTTAAAATTTCCAATAAAACGTAAATTTTTTATACAACCTATTATTAAAACAAACATGTATTGAAAATCAAAAATCTAAATATTGTATTTTTTGTAATTTATTATTTTTTCACTTTTTTAAGTGGTTTATGTTGCAAATATCTGGAATAAATATGTACATTAGCTCGTTTTTATTTTATCTTTTATTTCATTTTTTTCACTTTGATGATACAAATGTTTTGAAGAAGTCAAATCCTCTCAATAAATTAAAAGTAATGTTTCTAAAAAAAAATAAAAAAATAAATAAGAAGCGAATACATTTTTAATCACTGGTATTACCACGTTATATTATTTTAAATCGTCGCCTTTCAGTAGGATGAAATTTAATAAAGAAATAGAAAATGCGCACCGTATTCTGAAATAAAAAGAGCAGTTCAGAGGGTTAAACATACTGCAAGCACCACTGACAGATAAGAAAATACGCTATAACATAACAATCAGATTAAAAAAAAGAAATATATATATATATATATATATATATATATATATATATATATTGAGCTTATGCTTCTTATATTTATAATTTATTAAATTAGCTTGGAGAAAAAAATTTGTAAACTTATTTGAGATTATCAGAATTACCGCATTTACTGCTATAATTTGCGTCCCTGCACAATTTAAGCACTCTGTACTTACTTTCTCTGCACTCTTTTGGACAAAAAGAAAGAAAAAGTAAAGGACAGAAAAAGATTCACATAATTTTCGTACCACTAAATTCACCCCCCAAGAAAAAAAAAAAGAAAACCCTTTCAAATTTAATTAACCACATGGATCCTAGTAATTTTGATTTCATAATCAGATTTAAAGTCAATTTTCAGTTAAGTTCAGTGCATCCAAAGAAGCATATTCCGTTCTTTGTGTTTGCATCCTGCTATTTTCTATTTGCACCTGCTCCAAGAATGCAGGTGATTTTATGATCAATAATTCTGTATCAACAGACGTGTGATTTATTAACACTTCCTGTTTACAATTAGTCAGTCTTATGAATTAAAACAAGCGGGTAAATTCGTCGAAAACCGGAAGTTGAGTAAAATTTCGACAACAATACTTTCTTCTATTGAAGACAGAAAGAAGTAAAAATGGGTTTAACCTATATTCTGTAACCGGGGGGAGGGGGGTTCAGATCTCCTAGTATATATATAAAAAAAATAGGGACGGCAATAAACTATAAAATTCTGTAACAGCACAATTTTCAGTATCTTCTAAAATTTAAAGAAAAGTTTTTCTTCGAGGAAAATACACAGCATACAAAAAAGAAACTTAAATATATATTTTTATTGCATTGTTCCAGCCCAGCCATACGTGAGCACTACAGAGAGTTGATTTTTCCACATTATTCTGCGTGTGACCGGGGCACGAACAAAACTTGGAATGGGAAATGGAAGACTTTAGGCACGCAAGTTTCGAATTAATGGAACACGCCATTTTCTTAGACATTAAGAGAATTGCAATTTATGACTCTTTTTTTTATTTTCAATTAAATATACAGGGTGTTCGCAAAGTCAACTAATGACGTGAATTATCGAATATTAGTTGCTGTTGCGTTTTTCAGTTGCAAAAATTTGTTTTATGTGAAATTTATCTAATAACGGTTCAAAATTTATAGATCTGCTCTCAATATGCTAAAATGAATATTAATTTTCTCGCGAAGAGTTTAATATCCGGTTCCTTTTTTTTTTGCGATAAATGTATCGATTTGGTTGCCTTTGGGGTTTCATTTTTGTTCTAGAGGAATGGACTTTATCCATGTGTAAGGTTTTTTTTAAACGGTACTTTTCTGTAGATGTAATGTTATGTAACTATATTTTTTGTGCATTTTTGTATGTTTTAAGATGTAAATAACATTAACATGTATAATATAATGTTATGTTTTAAGTTACATATATAATAAATATATGAAATATATAAAATTATGAAAATGTATATAAGTACGTAGTTTAGAGGTGTATATATGATGTATTTATATAACATCGTGTTTATTTTTATAACTTGTGACATAATTGCTTATTAACTAAATATACGTTTATAAATATTTAAAAACCATGTTTTTACGCTATGCTGAAAAATTTGGTTATGATACTAAAACGACCTTTTGACGCCATTTTCGATTCCTTCGCAAATCGAGCCAACCGGATCAGGATACGGATCTCTTCCCATTTTCTCATATATTAAAATCCAAGAGAAAAAGAAGGCATTATCCTGTGATGTGCAAAATAATAATAATAATAATAATAATAATAAATAAATAAATAATCAAATAAATAAATAAACAGACTGAAAAAAAATTTCACCATTTAAATAAATAAAAATTTTGCAAACCAGGTTAAATGTATTCCCGGTGAATAACAATGGGAAAAAACAAGTAATGTTTCTGAGACAAAAAACATTCTCAAGTTCTTTTTTCCCCTCTCTCTCTCTCTTTTTTTTTTTCTTCTTCTCCTGTTTTCTTAATTAACTAATAATTGCGAAATCACACGTGGTATTCTAAGAGTGTTTAATAATTACGTAAATGAAATAATTAAAAACTGTTAAATTTTCTACCTAAACATACCATATAGTTACAACTATAATAAAAAATAACAGCATTCTAGATGACATGTATACGCACGTATATTTTCTTTAAAATAATTAGAATACATTAAAGAAATTGTAAGAAAATATTTTTAGTATAAAGATCCCAACAGATTGACATACCAAAACTGAATCATTTTTCCATCAACAACTTTTAAGAACTGCAGTGAAACTTACCTACAAAACAAAAGAAAAAAAAAAAGCATATTTAATACAGTATTCGTAATGTGACAAATATAAATGTTCGCATACATGTATTTTAATGACAAATCAAGCAAAATTAATCATGCAAAAATAAAGTCAAGTAATTCATCAATACAGTCATTACACAAAGAACTTTTATGATTTTGTGTCTTCCCAGATATTTCAAAATCCTAGCCATTAACTTTGTAAATAATCTCTTGAATAATTTGATACCACGATTTGATTTTAGAGAATAATTTGATACTACGGCCGTTTGCGAAAAATGTTTCAGAATCAATAATCTACTAGATGAGAGAAAGGTCAATAAAATGGCGTTTACCTCATTTACAGAGCTTGAGAAAGAGTAGAGCGGACGAAATTGCTCCCGGAGAAAAACATTCAAATTCAACACTGACTACGACTCTTACAGGATTCTTTGTTTCACCACAATAATTAATAAAAAACTATAGTTTGCATGTGCCAATCCCGAAACTTTCTTCTATCTCATACATGTTAATATTTCAAAATTCGATGTCAGAGTGACAACATTAATTGACAATCTATGCCCTGACAGGGTTGTAAAAAACACTGGTTAAATGGGCAATTTTCCCCGGGTAAATTGGATTAAAATGCCAAAATGTGGACTATGATTCCACCTTCCACACAAATAATAATCTTTAGGGTTGCCTCTGTAAAGAGAAAACTGGAAAAACTGAGGGAATTTAAAAATGAGTATTAAAAACAAGGAATTTTACTAAATTTTAGTACTTTGCAAAATTTATCCATTGAAATTTTGAAAATTCTCAGAGGAATTACTCTGGGAAAATTTAATTTTTTGCTCAGGAAAGGGCAAGGAATTCGATTGCCGAAATAAATGGCAATCCTGATCTCAAATACAATCGTTGTGAACACTTCATAGTCTAATAGATGGGAATGATTTCATAGTCTTGAATGGGCAGTTTTCCCCGGGTAAATTGGATTAAAATGCCAAAATGTGGACTATGATTCCACCTTCCTCACAAATAATAATCTTCAGTAATAAAATAATAAAATCAGTAATAAAATACAGTAAACCCTATAATAACGTAACCTGTTTACAATGGAATCCTGTCTTAAATGTAAAAATTTCATTGTCCTTGCAGTGAGAATGCCATACCTGCTAAGACGGTAACCTGTTTAACACGGAATTTTTCTTCTGACGTTTGAAATTCCGTCTTATTCGGTTTCATTATACTAAATAAACACAACAAACTTATCAAGGTTCTAAAAAACCCGGGTTTTTTTTATAAAAAGTCCAGCCCGGGCGGCTACCCACTACAACCCTGCATCATGCGGATTCTAAAGATACGAAATTCCGTGCATTAATTAGTTCTTGAGATATGACTATCTCTAAAATCGTGTAAATCCTTAAAAATGCAGTGCTACCTTTTGGGTGATTTACACCAAAATCATATGTCAATGTCTAACTGAATCTGAAGTTTGATGAAAATCCGTGCATTAGTTTTTGAGATAGAGCTATTATTGAGGAAATCGTGAAAAAAAAAAAAAAATGCATAGCAGCGCAGATGTTGGGCGATTTACACAAAAAGCTAATCACCACCAATTTATATCAAGGGAAAACAGAAACAGAAGTTTGATGAAAATTCGTGCATTAGCTCTTAAGATAGAGGCTATTGCAGAAATAGGGAAAAATTCAGTATAGCAGCGCGTCCTGTTGGGTGATTTACACCAATAAGTAATCAGCACCAAACTATATCAGGAACTAACTTAATCTGAAGTTTGATGAAAATCTGTGCTTTAGTTCTTGAGATAGAGCTATTGCCGAAATCATAAATAATGCAGCATGCATAGCAGTGTCATATGTTGGGCGATTTACACCATAAAGTAATCAGCACCAATTTATATCAGGGATTAACTAACTGAATATAAAATTTACTAAATTCCGTGTATTAGTTCTTGAGAAAGAGCGCCCACAAAATTTGTGTCACATACATACAGACAGAGTCACAGACAGACAGACATTTTCTAATAATAGTCAAATCGTATTCATAGGACCTAATACGTAAAAGTTCGTCCAAAACCGGAAATCGAAAATTTTCACGAATCCCATACTTTCTTCTTAGAAGATAGAAGAAAGTAAAACTATATTGGTAAGTATAAAGGAACAGTAAAATTCAGAAATTGTTAATGCTAATTTTAATTTTATAGGGATTATTAATCTAACCTAAAGATGAAAAGAGAACAGATGTAATATTTCAGAAAATAATTTAATAATCGAGTAAAAGAGTAAAATCAAGAATAATGCGGCGGACTCAACTGTAAAATAAGCCATCAATTCTCACTTTACTGGAGGAGAATAATAAGTGAAACTCCATGACACAAACGTTGATAACAAACTAATTAATACATTTTACTCGATTTTAAGCGCCTCAATTGAAAATCTAGAAGCAAAAGTTGCCTGCGAATTTTCATAATTATTAGACAACCAAAAAGTTGAAAGAAAATCTGTTGTTACACAAAGGAAACACAACGCCGCCGCAACAATTTGAAGATGATAATGACTAGCTATCAGATTAGTTTTCTTTTGAGGGCAGTTCCAAGCCAATGTTACCATTTTTAGTATTTTATTTTTTTAGATAAAATAAGTAATACAATAGAACCTCTTTTATCCGAAACTCTCGATTAACCGAAATCCCTTTTTAAAGCTTTTCTTTCTTTCTTTTTTTTTTTACTATCACATTCCTTGTGTGCAAAATCCATTTTCAGAGTTTTTTTTTTTTAAACTATCATATTCTTTGTGTGCAAACGGTTCTTTCCGAACTACGAGTACATATAAATATTTTCGATCCTCTTTCTTAGAGTTCCTTTGAATTTAACTTGAGCTCCTTTAAGCCGAGGAGTGGAACGAAGAAGGACAAATTAGCAATTCTGAAGCTTTTGAATGTTTTGCATGGCTGGAGCAGCAGAAAGACTGTGGTACTAGTTAACTACTAATATTAAAAAACTCATATTAAAAAAGTGAAACTTCAAAACAAAGGCAATCGAAACTGCGATAAACAAAACATTTTTTCAAACCCTTGTAAAAGGTAACTATGTAAAAGATTACTTAATTTCAAAATAAAAATTCAGGCAATTTATTCTTGTTTGTATTTCGCTACTCCTTTATTTTTATTAAGCACTTTACCATAATACGAAATATTGCATATATTTCTCCTTAATCTTAAAATTGAAGCATTCTCGATTATCCGAAAATTTCGATTTTCCGAAAGAGGGTCGGTCTCAATTCGGATAATCGAGGTTCTACTGTATATTTTTTTTCTGATAGTATAAAACCCTTGGGGACGAACGTCACGTATGCGTGACGCAAAAGGTGTTTAGAATCCTTCATTATTCCTACCAGTTATTTTTTATTGTAAACTTAGCCTTACTTAATCAGGCAATTTTTACTACTTAATTGCAACAAAATTTCTCTTTTGAAAAACCGGTGCTAAAAGATTAAAAATTCTGTAAAAGACGCCAGTCGAAAAAGGGTTTAAACCTATGTTTTTTTTTTGTATTTGAAATGCATTTTATAAAATTGTGAATAGTCAAAATCAATAAAATCCATTCTAACCAGCATTGCTTCTTTTTATGTGTTTATTTGTTAGTTACATATTTGATGTTGACCTGTTACAGGTAAAATAATATATGTTTCATAACTATATTGTGGCAACAGTCAAATATCAGACCTATGTTTCTGAACTCCCACTGAATGAAAATGCATTTTTGTTATAATAAATTGTATGTTATTTCATAAGTATAATAAAAAAAAAACATTAATACTTTCGCTGCCGATCCCGGCGCGGGATCGTCAGCGAAAGTGATCAGAAATTTTAAATTGATACCGGAAATTTCGAAAGAAGATATTTTACTGTATGTTATCGCTAAATGTCTTTTGTTAAATAAAGGGTAAGATACTCTTCTTTATTTCTGTATGAACACTAAATTTCTGGATAAAAATGGAGGCCAAACTGGCAAATCTGTATGGTGGCACTCAACGTTTTAAGGTATCCGAAAAGCATGGAAATTTCTGTTTGTTACTGTTACAATGCCATTTTTTTAATCATAATTATTTACATTAAATAATTTATTCATAATAACTATATTAATTTATGTTCTAATACCATATGCTAATTGTAGCCATCTTTGAATTACATAATTATTATTTTTAAAACAAGGTAAGGCCACTTTTTCGTCTATGACTACTAGTCTGTTACAATGGAATTGTCCTTGAGTTAGTTATTATACAAATAATTTTTATTATTTTGTGGTTCCGTTTATAATCTTTTAAAATTTAAATTACTAAATTTATGAATGTGGAAAGAGTGGACTTGTAATATGACATCTTTACGAAAAATATTTGACAACCAATGTTCTAGACGAGCGATACATCGACAAAGTCAGGTGTATTTCATTCACACATATGCATGATTAAAAATAATGCTTTCGATTTTTAGAATACATAAACTTTTTAGATAACCTTTACATATTATAAGACTAACAAAATATTTAAAAACATAAAGACTTCACAAAATTCCAAAACTGTTATTGCAGACTTTAATTTTAGGGGCATCAACCTTATTAAACTTATGACTGTGGAAAAGAGTGGGATTGTTAATATGATCATTTACGAAAAATGTTTGACAACCAATGACCTAGATAAAATCAGATTTACTTCATTCACACATATGCTTGATTAAAAATAACGCTTTCGAAGCAGATTCAGCTGTAAAACAAGCCATCATACTACATTTACAGAGAAGAATCGTAAGTGAAACTTCATGACAAACTAATTATACATTGCACTAGGGTTTAAGCGCCTCAATTGATCAACCTACACTGTTAAAAATTTTGCAGCATTCTGGCAGGTCATTCGACCGTTTTTTGAAAAAACGGTTTCATAACCATAATTTAACTGTATTCTGACCATAAAATGGCCAATAATATGGTCAGAATAGTGTTAAAATTACGGTTGTGTAACCGTTTTCGGAAAAAAACGGTCAAATGACCTGCCAGAATGCTGCAAATTTTTAACAGTGTAGAAGCAAAAGCTGTCTTCGAATTTTTATAATTATTAGACCCCCAGAAAGTTTGAAGAAAATCTATTGTTAACATAAAGGAAACCCAACGCAGCCGCTACAATTCGAAGATGATAATGACTAGCTATCAGATTTTTTTCTTTTGAGTTAGTTATTATACAAATAATTTTTATTTATTTTGTGGCTCCCTTTATAATCCTTTAAAATTTAAATTATTAAATTTATAAATGATGAAAGAGTGGATTGGTAATATAATCAGTTACGAAACTTTTTTGACAACCAGTTACTAAATTTTTTTGACAACCAATGATCCAGATGAGCGATACACCGATAAAATCAGGTTTACTTCATCCACACACGTATGCATGATTAAAAATAATGCTTTCGATTTTTAGAATAAATTATCTTTCTAGATAGCTTTTACAGACTACAAGACTCTAATGAAACATTTAAAAACATAAAGAAATAATAATATTCCAATGTTACTGCAGACTATAATTTTCGGGACATCAACCTAGAAGAAGACAGGAACGATAATATTTCGGTAAAGATTTCAGAAATATCACATGGGTAAAATGAGGAGTAATGAAGCAGATTAAGCTGTAAAACAAGCCAACATGCTATATTTACAAAGGCGAATCCTAAGTGAAACTCCATGACACGTACGTTGATAACAAACTAATTATACATTTTACTAGGGTTTAAACCCTAGTAATACCACCTCAATTGAAAACCTAGAAGCAAAAGCTGTCTTCGAATTTTCATAGTCATTAGCCATCCAAAAGGTCGAAAGAAAATCTGCAACTACACAAAGGGAAACTCAACGCCTAAAAAAAAAAAAAAAGACAATTTGAAGATGGTAACGACTAGCTATCAGTTTTTAAAACCAAATGATATATCGAATGATACCTAACGAGGGATTGCAAGGGTTACCTCAAATTACCATTCCGTATCAATTAACTGCCATGTGATAGGGATTTCAGCTGCATATAAATATTAATGAATTCACATCACGTTATTCTGCAAATAATAGCTTTGGTAAGCATGGCAACTGAAACTTTCACTTCCAGAAAATATTTCTTAATTTCTCGTTCACTATTTTTTATGGTAGTAAATATCATTAGGTAGAAAAGGAATTGTCACGTGACAGATGAGCACGTGGCAAATATTTCATTTTTAGATCATTTTCTGCTTGCTTCCATTGTCCATTTGCAGTGGAAAGAATGTTATGTTATTGTATTAAGTATGGTAAGAAATAAACGTAAAGTTTTTAATTACACTAAACAAGTATAATTGGAAATTTGTATGTCGTTTGCATTAAAGTTATCGAAACAAATAAATTTAAGCGAAATTATTTTTAAATGGTCACAGTCTAGCTGTCACTTTTTAAAAATTCTGAAAAGAAAATCTATTTCAGAGAAACTATTTGAAGATAGCACCGAGTAGCAATTAGTTTTTAAAACCACATAATAAATGGAGAAATGCTGATGAAAGATTACCAGGGTCACCTTTAATTAACCTCCAGGCATTAATTAAATGCCATTTGATAGAGATTCAAGCTGCATATAAATATTAATGAATTCACATCATGTTATTCTGAAAATAATAGCTTTTGTAGACATAGCAAATAAAACACCTTCAATTCTAAAAAACAGATCACTTTCTGCTTGCTTGCATTGTCCATTTGCAGGGGAAAGAATGTCTAGATGAAAATACCATGCTATTGTATTACGTATGCTATGGGAAGTATAAAGGTAAAGTTTTTAATTAGACTAAAGAAGTGTAATTTGAAATCGTTTGCCTTAAAGTTTCTGAAGCAAATAAATTTAGGTGAAATTATTTTTAAATGGACAACGTCTAGCTGTCACTTTTTAAGAAATCTGGAAAAAAAAATTGAGAACTTATTTAAAGATAGCAACGAATAGATATCAGTTTTTAAACCCAAATATAAATGGAGTAAAGCTGAAGAAAAAATTACAAGGGTCACCCTTTAGAGGTCTGCACGGGCCGACATTTCCAGGCCCGGGCCCGTCCCGGCCCGTAGAAAAAATAATATTGGCCCGGCCCGGCCCGATAAAAAAATTAAAAGTTCGGCCCGAGCCCGGCCCGGCCCGGAAAAAAGTTAAAATCTCGGCCCGGCCCGAGTGAACTTCTACAAAACATTGATTTTTTCGTCGAATTGGTTAAAAATTTGTCTCGTAGGAGGAGTTCTGTCCAAAAATATTTATCTTAACTTTTTTTTCATGTTTATAATCTTTATTTTTATAGACGTGCAGCAGGCTGCGATATTTATTTTTTTTAATGAATCTCTATTTCTTGTATGTAAATGTTTCAGTTATCATTAATACTGTTAATCCATATTCCATGTCTAGAAGAGTTAAAAATCGGAAAAATGCTATACAGTAAAATCTTCTAAGATGGAATTGCATAGAAAAGAGAAAAAAAATGCGTTATAGACGAGTTCTCTTCTTAGCAAGTGTAAATGTATTATATATTCTTTTCTTACTTATTAGTATATTAATTTTGCATGGATCAACACGTTTTTCAGTTTAAAACAAGGTTCCGTCATAGGCAGGTTCCTTTTCATACATTTTACTGTATTTTAATTTAGTTATATTTTAATGTGCGTAGAAATCTACTATTCTGTAAAAATAATAAATTTTAATGTTAGTTTAATGTTATAAATATATGTCATATTATAATGTAATAAAGTTTAATATAGAATAATGGCGATTCAAAAACGTATGCATTTTTTGCAAAAACTTTTGGGCCAGGCTTAATTTAACTGACCTTTAAATGGATCAGGCCACGCTGAGGCGATGATTTTCATACGGGCTGGCTCAAAACTAGGACTGAAAATTTTGGGCCATGAAGACTAGGAATGAAACCAGGCCCGGCTCTGTACAAAAAAATTAAGTTAGGCCCGGCCCGGCCCGAGCCTTCGGAAAAAAGTATGGCCCGGGCCCGGGCCCGGCCCGGCCCGAGTGCCGTGAATGAAAATCGGCCCGAGCCCGGACGGCGAGCCGGGCCGGTCTCTTGCTTCGGGCCACGGGTCGGCCCGTGCAGATCTCTATCACCCTTAATAAACCTACAGGTATCAATTAACCGCCATTCGATAGTGATTTAAGTTGCATATAAATATTAAATAATGAATTCACATCATGTTATTCTGAAAATAATAGCTTTTGTAGACATAGCAAATAAAACACCTTCAATTCTAAAAAACAGATCACTTTCTGCTTGCTTGCATTGTCCATTTGCAGGGGAAAGAATGTCTAGATGAAAATACCATGCTGTTGTATTACGTATGCTATGGAAAGTATAAAGGTAAAGTTTTTAATTAGACTAAAGAAGTGTAATTTGAAATCGTTTGCCTTAAAGTTTCCGAAGCAAATAAATTTAAGTGAAATTATTTTTAAATGGACAACGTCTAGCTGTCACTTTTTAAGAAATCTGGAAAAAAAATTGAGAGAACTTATTTAAAGATAGCAACGAATATATATCAGTTTTTAAACCCAAATATAAATGGAGTAAAGCTGAAGAAAAAAATTACAAGGGTCACCCTTAATAAACCTACAGGTATCAATTAAACGCCATTCGATAGTGATTTAAGTTGCATATAAATATTAAATAATGAATTCACATCATGTTATTCTGAAAATAATAGCTTTTGTAAACATAGCAAATCAACACCTTCGATTCTAAAAAACAGATAATTTTCTGCTTGCTTGCATTGTCCATTTGCAGTGGAAAGAATGTCTAGATAAAAATACATGCTATTGTATTACGTATGCTATGAAAAGTATAAAGGTAAATTTTTAATTAGACTAAAGAAGTGTAATTTGAAATCGTTTGCCTTAAAGTTTCCGAAGCAAATAAATTTAAGTGAAATTATTTTTAAATGGACAACGTCTAGCTGTCACTTTTTAAGAAATCTGGAAAAAAAAATTGAGAGAACTTTAAAGATAGCAAAGAATATATATCAGTTTTTAAACCCAAATATAAATGGAGTAAAGCTGAAGAAAAAATTACAAGGGTCACCCTTAATAAACCTACAGGTATCAATTAAACGCCATTCGATAGTGATTTAAGTTGCATATAAATATTAAATAATGAATTCACATCATGTTATTCTGAAAATAATAACTTTCGTAGGCATAGCAAATGAAAATTTCAGTTCTAAAAAACATTTCTCAATTTCTCGTTCACTTTTACCCTTTTTTTTTTTTTTTTTAAAAAAATGAAGGAAGAAATATTCGATGGAAAAGAATTTCCACGTGAGAAATAGTAAAAAAAAGTGTCAGAGTTTTCATTTTTCTTTGGAAATAGTTTATTTTTACATTACTTTTTTATAACTTGCGTGCCCATTAAAAAATGGAAAACATTTCTAAGTGAAAATTACCTTACTATTGCATTAAGTATGTTTTAAATTAAAATTCTATTGCATTATAAGTATGTTTTAAATTAAAATTCTATTGCATTAACTATGTTTTAAATTAAAATTCAAGTTTTTAATTACCTGCACAAGCGTAATTAGAAACTTGTTTGCCTTAGAATTTCTAAAACAGACAAACTTTTCAATGTAAGAGACACCGTTTTATGATGCCCAAAGATTAGCTGTCAAATTTATTAAATTTCTGAAAAAAAAATAATATATATAGTGGAACCCGGTTAAGACGCTCACGGTTAATACGCGATCCCGCTTAATTCGCGGGTTTTTTCCGCTCCCTTGAACATCGCCCGTAAGACTAATGCAAAAATATCACGTTTAAGACGCGAACGGTTATTACGCGATCCCGCTTAATACGCGAAAATTTTTCGGTCCTTTGTGGTAAAAAATCACGTTTAAGACGCGAATTCATTGGTGAAGATGCGAATTCCTTCTTTTTTCTCCAGTGTTTCAATTTTAGCGGATTTTTTTATTCATATAAAAAGCCCTTTCTGTATACTAATATTTACTTTATTTAATAACAGATCAATTAAAGGAATATTTCGAAAATAGTGATAGATATCTGAATAAAAAAACCCCTCTAAATTGGCAAAACTGCAATTCTTCTTTGATCCCGTGTTCTAACATTCGTTGTCTCTCGTTTCGTGTATTTTTTATTGTAGTAGAGAGAGATACATAAAGAATTCAGGATGCTCAGATACATCATACAATTATAATTAAAGATGACTATACCTGTTGTGTTAGCGAGTTTTTAAATGTATGTTATATCACTACTATGTTTTATAATGCATGTTATATACAGAAAAAAAAGAAAAGAAAAAGAAACTCGCATAGATTAAACAAATACGACTGCTGTTGTATAATTCTTTTATGTTTTCTATGTTTTCGTTACTTTTTGCTATGCTAACAATACTTTTTACACAAAGATTAATAAGGGTAGTTTTTTTCCTTACATTAAAAATGACATATTATATTGGTACTCATTATCACAAGTACTAAATATGATCTTAACAACTGGATTATGCTTCAAAAATTTAATATTTTTATTCTTTCTGTTTTTAAAAAAAATAGTCTAGCAGAAAAATTATTTTTGTTGTTTTATCTTTGGTTGTAACGTATTATCGACAATAAAGCCGCATGTTTGAATCCATATTTTTTTTCAGTTATTATTCCAGTCTGTCCTGTAAAAAGATAGACTGAGTAAAGTTGAATACAATTAAATTTAAATCTAAATATACGTATAAGACACAATTTTCGACCATAAACATATCAATGAAAGCTCTAAAGTTCATTTAGACGATTAGATGTGTAAATAAGCCCACTTCCTGCAACATTATACAAATCACGTTTAATACGCGACTTAGGTCCACTCCCTTGAAACGCGTCTTAACCGGATTCGACTATATTATAAAGAGAATGTTTAACAATTTGAGAAATAATTTGAAGAAAGTAACGACTAGTTATTGGCTTTCGAAACCAAATGGTAAATCGACAAATACTAATGAAAGGTTACAGGGGTCACCTCGAATTACCATTCGATATCAATTAACTGTCATGTGATAGGGATTTCAGCAGAATATAAATATTAATGAATTCACATCACGTCATTCTGAAAATAATAGCTTTTGCAAGCACAGTAACTATCATAGTTTTCACTTGCAGAAAACGTTTCTTAATTTCTTGTTCACGTTCGCAGGGGGTTTTTTTTTTCTTTCTTTTTACCTGTAGTAGAAATCTTCAGACGGAAAATGAATTGTCACGTGACAAATGGATTAAAAAAAAACTGCCAAACATTTCATTTTCATTTGGAAGTAGACCGTTTATGTTTGCTTGCGTGTACATCTGTCCAGCCAAGAGAATTTCTAAATGAAATGCGTCACACTATCAATATTAACAATAATCTTAAATAAAAATAAAGTTTTTAATTACACTGAACATCCTTATAGGTTTTCGGCTCGTATTTTTAAAATGAATGATTTGGGAAAAACTATTGGAAGATGGATAAAGACTAGATTGTCAGTTTGTGAGAAACCAAATGGCGCATAGAACACTAAAAAAAAAACATGAATTGAACGAATTTTGCGGCTGATTTCATTTCGTTAAAATACGAAAATTTCCGCTTTGATTTGCCTATTTCCCCAAAAAAATACAGAAAAATTCACCAATCTAGCATAAAAATTACTTAAAATACTCCTGCATGCATTAGTTCTTGAGATAGACCTATTGCGATAATCATGAATAGCA
Organism: Maratus speciosus; assembly: GCA_963932465.1. Lineage (NCBI taxonomy): Eukaryota > Metazoa > Arthropoda > Arachnida > Araneae > Salticidae > Maratus > Maratus speciosus. The sequence continues at coordinate 559,105,440 of OZ010792.1, forward strand.
GCAGCATAGCAGCGCCAACTGTTGTGTGATTTACACCAAAAAGTAATCAGTACCAAATTATATCAAGGACTAACTGAATGTGAAGTTTTATGAAAACCCGTGCATTAGTTCTTGAGATAGAGCGCCCACAAAATTTTGTTACAGACAGAATTTTCTAAAAACCATCAAATTGTGTTCAGGACCTCCTAAAACGTATAAATCCATCGAAAACCGGAAGTCGAAAATTTTCACGAATCCAATACTTTCTTCTTTTAAAGATAGAAGAAAGTAATAAAAGCAAGTGATTCAAGTCAGATGTTTCTGTGCCAATATTTTATGTAACATCTATAATTTAATAATGTAATAAACTCTAATAAAATAAATATTACATGAAAGTATTTGAACGAACCACACGTCATAAAAAATACACTTCCCACGCAAAAAAAAAAGAAAAGCAACGCCTATATTTTAAGTGACGCAATGTAAAAATTCTCCTTATCTTTCAAAAGTACCACAATAGAAATAAAAATAGTATTGATACATTCCTACAGACGATATCAAACGATAAAAATTCGTTCCGAAAAACATTTTTCACATCCCACTCAGATAAGTTGAGTCCACAAATCGTCTGATAATCGCTTGGGGGTTTAGAAAAACTATCGAAACAGACTATTACAAGAAGCAGGTGCTAGTGAACACCACTTATCGTGCAAATAACCAAGTCAAACGATTTCAAAATAGCAACAGGTGCTTTTTAGAAGCGTCGGAATCACGAAAACGTCGATTTCTGGATTGTTAGTCGTGTAAATTCGGTTTAAAACAAGTTTTAAAAACTTTTTTCAGTAAAGGCAGATTAAATTTATTGATCTAGCATAGGAGAAAAGAATAAGAACATGTTCTTTAATTAATAAATTGTTCATTAATGTAGCATGGCGCATTAAAAGTTTTTCCGGAAATTTAATGATTAATTTAACGTTTTTTCCTCCAAGTAATTGAATGGATTGGAAATTAATTGATGGAGAAAATCCATGCGGTCTTTTCTTGATAGATGTTCAATGTCAATCAAGGAGCTTTGATGCCAATTAATTGATTTTTATTTAAAAATAGTAAAATAAAAATTGCTAGTCGACGTATATTGGAAAATGATAAAAATTAATGAAATTAGTTTAATTGTATCTAAAATTATAGATATTATGTAGATAGTCAAGTTTGCAAATAAGTTGAAAATAGTTTTAAACCATATACAAAATTTAATAAAATTTCTTCAAAATAAGACGCAAGAAAATCACGATTAAAATATATATATATATAAATAAATAAAATCGGATTATTTCTTTCTTTATTTTTCTAAATCAGATTTTTAAAATTTAAATCAGATTTTTATGATTGCCCCCCCCCCCCCCCCAACTGCGTTAAAATACACAATAGCTACCAAGAATTTTATATTTCCAAAACAATTAAACCTCTAATTGCTCATATAATCTATGTTTTTATGTTTTAATTAATAAAATTATATTTATTAGTTAGTAGTTACAGAAATTATAAAAACTGCAAATTAATAGTTTCATTAATAGTTCAAGGCATTCTGCACTTTTAACATTTTATAATAATTACGATAAACTATAATAAATACAACTAATACAGACCTGCCAACTGCTACGAAAAAATCGTAGTTTCTACGATTTGGAGCTAAAAACTACGATGCTACGAAAATCGGTCTAAAACTACGATTTTTTTCAAAAAACACACACGCCGAAAAAAATCAATTTCGTCAATCGTTCGCAAAAAAATCCCAATTCGTCAAAGGATCGCAGAAAAATGCAAATTTCATCAGAGGATACCGAAAAAACGAAAATTTCGTGAAGGAATTGCGAAAAAAAGCAAATTTCTTCAAGGGATCGCAAAATTTGTCAAAGGATCCTAGAAAAATGCGCGAATCTCGTCAAAGAATCGCTAAAGAAACGCGAATTTCGTCAAAGCATATCGGAAAAAAAGCGAATTTTGTGAAAGGGCCGTCGAAAAAATGCATAATTAGTGCGTAACTGCCTCCCCACTGCTGTAATCTTTCAGAAAATTTTCTGACAATTTCTGAATTTTTTTTTTTAACTCAGAATCACCCCAGCTCTGTGCTCTCTTCATAGGAAACATCATGCACAGACGAAAATCTTTATTCTTTATGTTTGTTGTTATAATACATGTAGTTTTTAATCTGAAAGAATATAAAGAACTAACTTTTGAAAAATCGGGTTAACCCAACCTGCATGAATCTAAATTCGGTCCGAACCGAAAGTAATCAGAGTTCACTCAGTATGCAGCGTAAGAAACAGCACCCATCCACCCAATCAACCAACCTCGAGATTCATTTTAATTTTGGGTGCTACGATTTCTCATTTTCAAAAGTTGGCAGGTCTGCTAATATTTACAGTTATTAAAATTATTAATGATTGCATTTAATATTAAACTATTAACACTGCTTAAAATTAATAAATGTTAAACAATTAACTCTCTAATTAAGAAAATAATACACAGTTTTATGCTTTAATTACTAAAAAGATAATAAAAAATTAAAAATGATGATAAAAGTTGAATTATTAAGTGCAAAAAGGTTTAAAGCACGATACAGGAATTACGAAACAATTTTTGTAATTAAACTTGATTTTGAGGATTCTTTCAAACAATAAAACAAGAAAGAAAGATCATGCATCAAACATACATTGTGAAACACTTTCCAACACCAACAAACTATCTATCCCCTTTTTTCCATATAATATAACGAAATTAATCATACTCCGCCCTGTAAACGAATTATTTTGGGTGCCTCTGAAAATCAATGATAAATGCTACACATTCCATAATCAATAGAAAGCATGTAGTTCACTCAGTGATACTTTTTAATTACATAATGTGTGAAGTGTCGTAATATCATAAGAAAACATTGCAAAGAATTTTCCCAAATAGATCATAATACGTATAACAAAATTCTCTTGTGCGTCTCTGCAAACGAGTCATAAATGTTACTTATTCTCTACTCTTAAAAAAGCATGTTTTAGTCCACCTTAGTCCACCATTACATTAAAACCATTGGTGAAAATTTTCGAAATTTTCATTGTTTTATTTGAAAGAGCCATCTTTTACAATTAATAATCTGTTTGAATTACATTCCTATGATTACTAGAAGATGAGTTATAGGTAATTTAATAAACAAGCAATAATGAGTCAAATACCGGAAGTGGGCGTAGGGGGGGGGGGTGCAAGATAAATGTAAACAATGTTTCTCTACATGATTTTCTTACATGAAAACACTAATAAACCTTAATTTACTCTTCTAGATTAATTTTATAGTCATGAAACAATATAGATAAGAAATTTTTAAATGCGATTTATGGAAAATCAATTTTTTCGTTATTTCCATGTTCAAAAAACTACTCCATTACATAAAATGTTTTAAATATATTTCAGTGAAATTTTATCAGAATGCTTACCCAATTACTCACAAGGTTCTGAATTAGAATTTAAGCTCTATGTGATAATGCAATTATTTTATAGGTACTCGAATAGAAAACTAGTCGGATATGCCAATCCCCAAACTTTCTTCAATCTCATACATGTTAATACTTCAAAATTTGCTAGAACAGTGCCAAAATTAAATGGCAATCTAGGCACATCATGAGGATTCTGAAGATATGAAATTCCGTGCATTAGTTCTTGAGATATAAGTATCGCTAACAGAACCCGGTCAAGCTGAAGTTGGGCCCAGGGCCTGTTAAAATGTTGCTCCCCCCCCCCCTACCTCCCCATTCGCGGCGACACTTTCAGAGAGATAAGTAGGTTTATTTGATGAGTTGACAAAGTTGTTTGGGTGAAAGTTTCAAGTTTACAAAAAAAAAAAAAAAATAACTTACAAGAATAATCAAGAAAATAAATTACCGTCCATTTTCTCAAATAAGCATTTGTATAATTCCCAAACATCTATGATCCACAGTTTATGTTGCAGAATAAATGAGGACGTCTTTTCAAAACTCGCTTATCCAAAATCATAAAAGTTGTGTTTTCCCTAACAGTCTAGTAATCATTTTAAACTATAATTCTGACATTGTAAAATCCTCGTTTATGTTGAAACCAATAGACACAGTATGTAGTTTTTGGCATTTTCCCCAAATTTTATTTTCTTGGATACGGAAAGTTTTGAAAATTATAGGTACTCTCAAATTGAAAAGGACTTTTACAGAAAAATTAAGAGTTTTTTATTACAGTAAAACTTTGATTTTACGTCAGGGACCAAAATATAAAATGCAAACAGTGGAAAAACTTAAATTGGGAGAAAATACACACAAATTTGTGGGCCCCTGAAATTGGTGAGCCCAGGGCCGAGGCCCCGGAGGCCCGTGCATTAATCAGGCCCTGATCGCTAAAATCGGGTAAATCATGCAAAATTCAGCATAGCAGCACCACCCGTTGGTGGTTTACATCAAAACTTAATCAGTAACAACTTATATCAACATCTAACTGAATCTGAAGTTTGATGAAAATCCGTGCATTAATTTTTGAGATAGGGCTTTTGCAAAAATCATGAAAAATCCAGCATAGCAGCACCACCTTTTGGGTGATTTACACAAAACATAAACAGCATCAATATATATCAAGGTATACCTGAATCTGATTTCATAAAAATTCGTGCTTTAGTTCTTGAGATAGAGCTATTACGGAAATCGTAAAAAATTCACCATAGCAGCGCCACCTGTTGAGCGACTTACACCAAAACATAACCAGCACCAATTCATATCAAGGACTAACTGAATCCGAAGTATTCTGAAACTCTGTGCATTAGCTCTTGAGATAGAGCTATTGCGGAAATCGTGAAAAATGCAGCATAGCAGCAGCACCTGTTGAGCGATACACACGAAACACAAATCAGGACCAGTTTATATCAAGGTCTAACTGAATCTAAAGTTTTGTGAAATTCCGTGCATTAGTTCTTGAAATAGAACGCCCCCAAACTGTTTGTCGCATACAGACAGACTCACAGACAAAGTGAAGGACAGACATTTTCTAAAAAACATCAAATCGTATTCCGGACCTTCTAAAACGTCATGAATCCAGTACTTTCTTCTTGTAAAGACAGAAGAAGAAAGTAATAAACAATTAAATTTAAAAAATCAAAAAACCCTAATTAATTTCTCATCAATGTGAAACTATTTTTTTTTTTTTTTTCAATTTCTACTATTAAGCTCGCACTCTCGCTATATATATATATCTTGTTCAAATTTTCAATCGTTAATAAAATACTTATTATTCATCCAATCAAGCTCAAATAAATTTTTTTAAACTTGTGGTGGATGACACTTTACGTTAATCCAGTTTTTTTCAAATGTTAATTAATTAATTAAATTAAATTAATTAATTTTCAATAATCAAGAGAGCCCTCTTCTTGATCAAGGTATTTTAAGACCGAGAGAGCACTCTTATTGATCAAGGCATTTTAAGCGCCACTCAAGACGAAAGAAGAATGGGGGGGGGGAAAATTCTCTTATTGACCTAAGTAGGAATTGATTTAAAATATTTTTTTAATTAACTGTTTTTATTACTTACCTATTTCGTTTTTATTTACTTGTATTGATGACTTTTAAGTTATGTTTAATTGTTAGTTCCTATCTATAAACACTGTTTTGATGAGGTCTATAAATGTCTATGATGGTTAGAGTTGCAGTAAAGCTAGAGATCCTAGATACACAACTTCCAGGTCGCATAATATTCTAACGGAGCTTCTAACTGTAAAATAGTCAATGAAACATCATCTTCATTTTGAAAGACCTATCCAATGATATGCTACTCAATAGGGTGCGTAAAATAATTTTTCGTCTCTACCGCTATTTTGTATTTTACGGCCGCCATTTTGAATTTATAAAAGCAAAGCTCAGCCTATAACCATCGGGCCGTTAAGACGAATTGATAGAGACCTCATTCATTAGAATCCATCCAGCCGTTGGTATGTTTCGAGGGTATAAAGAAATCCACATACACAGATACGCGTGAAACACATAACCCTTCTATTCAGTCGGGTAAAAATGGTAATTTTTTTATCAATAAAAGAAATTACCTTTCGACAAATTTTGAAATATTTGCTTTAATTTTGAAGATAAAGTAAAACTCCTCATTCAGTGAACAGGTCAGTGCAATAGTAGTATGTAGTACAAAGTAGTACATGTGTACAAATGTAGTACAAAGAAAATTGAAATCTATTTAGTTGAATTGAATGCTGTACGCTGTCTGGCGTAAGCATGATATTTTGCTATTTTTTTTTTTTTAGCAAAATTGACACAAAATGACAAAATCCTCATTTTTAAAATGTTATGAAGATATTATTAGGATATTATATTTTTTACACCATTCTGTGTTACAAATGAGCTAAAAATATGGGTTTTTATTCAATATTGTACATAAAAAAGAACGCTCCAAACGCAGGCAGATACCTCAAGTTTGAAATACTGTAACATCATTAAGATGCATAGCATAATTAAAACGATTCATTAAAACGATTTTTCTCCATAGAACATAATGTAACGTAATTATTTTGTGCATTTCTGTAAACGAATTATAAATGCTACTCGTTTTTATTTACAATACAGAACCTTCTATAGTAAACATGAATAACGTATAAAAGTCACATGGTAATCTGAGTAGTTTTATGAGAGTTATAGCGCGGACAAATAGAACGAATTCATAAACACTTTTCAACTATGTTGGAAAGTGTGAAAAATTCGTTTAATTGTATTTAAAATTATAGATATCAAGTAGATAGTCAGGCACAAATTTGCAAATAAGATGACAATAACTTTAAACTACATACAAAATTTGATACTACTTGGTTATCCCGTCAACCAACAATCTATCGCCAAACTATAAGATTAAATGCCAATAATGGTTCACCGTAAATGCCACATTCACTTGACTTTAAGCAAGTTACAAGTGTTTACGTCATCAAATGATTTTTATTTCAACGTTTTATTTGTATTTTTATTAATGATATACTAATTTATTTCTTCTTTCGTTATTTAAAATAAAAATTATGTCAATTTGCATAATTTGGCGAGTGGTTTGGCGATTTATTTAATTTGGCGAAATTGGTCGACGGGATAACTAAGTAGTACCCAAAATTTTGAGTATCTAGAAAACGAAATTTAGTAAAATTACTTCACATTATACTTTATTCCGCCTAGATAAAATTTTGAATAGCAAATGTTCTGTAGCATAGCTGGCCAATATTTCCCGTGTTTTTTAAACAACAATTTACGAATATTAACTTTATTTTATTTTTATCGCAGAGTTTCTGTCATTAAATAAAGTTAATATTTCTTTTCGGAAAAAGAGGTACTCAAAAAAGGGGAGGACTAGTAGTTATGGTACAGACGAAAAATGAAAATAATACTGTTAACAAAAGTATGCTATAAGAATATATTTATAGCTTCTTTCAATTAGAATAAATTCCTATATGGTAAAAGTGTTACTCGATTTAAACTTCAATTTTCATTTCTACTTTGTTTTTATTTTGCTTTTTATAAACTGCTTTGCAAAATTATTTCAATATAAGAACACTTTCATTTGTACACTGATACGGATTTCGAAATCTCTAACATTAAATTGCTAAAATTAATTATTCTATCTATGGCGGTACTAACAGCTTTATGTCATGATTGCCAAGAGATTTTGTGTTAAAATTCTTAAAATTACAACGTTATAAATATATAATGAAGATTTAAGTCTATAGGTAAAATATATTTCATAACAAGGAAATAGAAATTTTAAGACATTTTTATCAGCTGATCATGCCAAAACGTTATGTAACACTCTTTAAAACTATGGCACTTAATTGTGTATGTATACTTTGCTTTCCTGTTATTTGTTTTATGTTTCTTGCATAACACTAAAATTAAGCAAACAAAAAATGAAATTTTTCTTTCTTTCTGTTTTTTCTCTCTTAGTATCTCATTTTTATTTCTGTAATTTTAAAATATGGATTTTTTTTTTAAAGAAGAAAGGAAAAAAAATATTACAAAATTTCGAGCCCCCAAATTATGGGGACTAGGGATGTAACGAATAGTAATTTGGCTGAATACCGAATATTCGGCCACAAACAGAATATTTCATGACCGTCTCACGTAAAAAATAAATGCAATAAATAAAAATAATTGCATTTATGTTTATGCGTGCGTGCGTTAATTATACATACATACATATTAATTAAAATATACAGTCGGACCTCGTTATCCTCACACCCGGCTTTCACGTCACTCCGCTTATCACGTCAGTGTTTCAAAGTCCCGATTGCCTGTATATGATTTTAATGTAAATAAACTCCGAATTTTACGTCTTTGAATCATTCTCAACTCCGGATACACCGACGGAAATTGTCCATTTTTCGTAATCCTATATTATAAGCACGGACTAAGCGGTAAGAAATATCTTAGCCAAACTTTTAACAAAAGTGTCTAAAATACCCATTGAGATAAATGAGAAATTTTACTTCAATCCTTTATCTGAATAAATAAACCCGCACACTATGAATGACCCACTTAAGTTCCAGATAGACGTATCAGCATACTTGCGGTCTTTTAGGTAGATTTCGTATGAAATACTACCTATTACATTCTCCCCTATGTTGGAATTTCTGAAAATTGTTTGCAGATCTACACCGATCATGACCCCTAGAACTTAAAACCACCCTCAGTAAAAAACTTTATCTAATAGATAGATAGATAGATCTATATATATATAGATCTTTCTTCTGGACACGATAACTTGCACAATTCTGCACAAATTTCTTCCAAACTGATGCATAAAATCAAGGGCATAAAATCTCGGTCAAGTTCGTTAATGCACAAAATTGGACCAAGGAGATGGAGATAGGGAGGGGTTTTGTGAAAAACGATAAAAACCCCGTAACTTTTTTAATTTTGTACATATCAAATCAGTTTAAAGTTTTTATTACTTCTAAAAATACGGCAAAAAATGTATGTATCACAGATTTCTGATAAAATTAAAAATGGGTTCAACGGGCGCAAAAAATAGGGTTTTGGGGAGAAAAAAATTCATAACATCGCCAATTCTCAAGATATCAAATCCAATTAATTTTATTATAAATCTCCTTAACATTATCTATAACTTTTATATTCACAAGTTTTTGATAGAACCAATTCGTACCGGAAAAAAAAATTAAAAACGAAAACAAAAAAGGGGAGGTTGAAGAAGAAAAAAATCCATAACTCAGTCAATTCACAAGATATAAAATCCTCATGAATTTATCACACATCTTCTTAATATTGTCTAAAACATTTACATAGAAAAGTTTTTGATAAGACCAATTCTTACAGCAAAAAGAAATTAAAAATACATAGCGGTTGAAGAAAAATCATCTTATTAAGGGTGTATTCAAATACAAACTGCTTATTTTCTTACTCATTTTTTTAAATTCATTTTTGCTCTCAAACGCATCCAATTGGCAGATTCTCTAATTCAGAAACTACACAATGTACCGTGATAATCGATTTTTTGATAGAGGCAGGATATATATCAAAAAATTATGTCAAAGTGGGCATTTTGAACAGAATTTCCCGAAGCGATTGTGTTAGAAACGAAAAATATTGTCCTATTGAGAAAATAATTGTTTATAAATTAAATTTTAATTAATTGAACGAAAAATAAAAACACAGGTCGCTTATAAATCTCTTCAAAAATCACGTCAGCAAGTTTCATATTTTTTCTCTTAAAAATGAATCTGAAAATGTGCCATAAAATTTCGTGTTGTTGAGCTTGGAAAAGTATTTTTTTTTTAATACCGCCTTAAAGAGGCGTCTTAAATTAAGACACATATGTGACTGAAAAAGTTATTCAGACACTTAAGTGTCTAAATTTGAAATTTCAGACATCACAGGTGTCTAAATTTTAGACACATAAGTGTCTTACTATGATCATGGCATAAATGAACTGATAAACATGTCTGAAAAATGGCGATATGTCTGAAATTAAGACATTTAGAAATTTAGACACTTAAGTGTCTAAATGCGATACAATTGTATCATATGTGTGATGACTGTATGTATAACTGTATTGCAATATGTATGCCAGCACCACCAGAAAATTGTTTTCGAATGGATAACAGATGTTTAAAATATTTTTATCCATTAAATTTGGTATTTTATATTTAAAAAAAAAAAAAGTAATTTGTTTAGATTATGGGACGTCTGGAAAATTGAAATAGTTAGCTTACTAAAGTTTTGGGACTTAGTTATTTTTGGCGCAATAAATAAATCAGTAATTGCTTTTCATGAAAAATATTTATTTTCAAAAATTACTCGCAATCATGGACGTACGCACGTATGTCCGAGGAAGAGCCACACCCTCCCGTTAAATACTAAGAGATGTACCGGTGGAAAGAAATTCAGGGAGGGACAAGATTTTGGAATAGTTGGGTCTGGGGTCAACAGCGTAATCCGCTTTTCTAAAATGCAGAACATAAACATGAAATAGGCAAACTAAGAATATTTTGACAGAACTCCTCGGGCAAGAAATGTTTAAAGATACAAACATAAAAATAAATATAAAAATTAATCGTTCAAAAATAAGTTTCAAACGACATTTTTGAAAATAAAACTTTTTTTTTTCTCAATGGACTCCCCCCCCCCCCCCCGACACACACACACCGTTTTGAGATAAATTTGAAATATATCAATATTAAAAGAAGAAAAGAATTAAAATTGTCTTCTACGAAGTGTTCAAAGGAAGGTGGATTTCTCTGAAGTAAAATTTTTAGTAACATTTTCCTTAACGTAAAATTATTCTATAGCCATTTATAAGAAAAGAAATATCATATATTTTTAATTATCAGACGTAAAGAAAGCATAATTGATTAAATTTCACTATACTGGGAGCAAAGCCCTTGAATATACCTTTGACTGGGAGGGAGAATGTATCCACCAGGGGGCACTGTAGTTGCGCATGCGTTTTAGATGTATTTCGTTGGAACGTACGTTGTAGTAACTGAAAGTTTGTTTTATGTACGCGTATTTATTTTTTTGCGAAATTTCAAGTTCTGTGATTTTAAGTCGTATTCACTTAGTTTATTTATGTATTGAATATATACATCTGACTTACGTGCTTGACACCCAATGACTCTTATAAGCTGTCGTCGATATAATTCGGGATAGAGACAACACTTGAAGATTACATCCGGGAACTCTACAAAGTGTGTGGCAAGGTGTGTGTGGTGTGGAACGTACTTAGTGTTAATTTGTATCGAGATTTAGTGTTATTGTACTTCGTCTTTATAAAAGCTGGTAAAAAAGAACTTTTGTCTGGCGGAGTATATTCTGAGGATGAAGCATTTCATTCTCTGAGTATGCTTAGTCGGATGTATTAACGTCTTCTTCTAACGATGTATAACGCCCCTTCTAAAAAGATGCAAGTCTTTGCTCCTCACTGTAATAGTTTTTAAAATTTCAAATCGAGGAATTTATCTTCTTGCAACAGGATTAAAGTAAGTGTCACAATTTTTCTTTTTAGTACTAAATTTAGTGTTCTTTTTTATGATTTTCTAAATAGCACTGATCAAAATCTTGCATAAAATGGTATTAGTTTTTAATCTGTTTGCAAAAAGCCCGCTAATTCTAGAAGTATATATTTTTTAACTTATGACGTTGCCTTTTATTACAAATTATATATTTTAAATTCTCATATGTTTCCCCTAATTTAAAGTAATAATATCACATTTTAAGTTAAATGCATTCTCTTGTTTTCCATGGGAGTTCTTAGTTTCAATTCTTATCTGTTTCAATTCTAATTCTTATCTATCACTAAACGACCACAATGATATAAAGAAAAAAAAAAAGCTTTGAAAGATTTCCTAATTCTTTCTTACTTCCTACATAGGGATTACAATCCCGTATCCTGGGATTCCGGGATTCCGCTCTATTTTTAATCCCGAAAATCCCGGGATTTTTTCTGTCAAATCCCGGGATTTTCGGAGTTGTTTTTTTTTTTTTTAACAGAACAATATTCAACTGAAATTAAAAAAAAATATATTTATAGACTTTTGCTTTTGAAATAAAAATCAATTTTTATAAATTTATGTATATATGTATCATTGAAAAAGAATGTATATCTCGAGTATTTTTTACATATATTTATAAGCGATTAAACATTTTAACGTGTAAATCTGTTGACCTGCTAACAGGCGTCACAGCGATGAGTCAGGAAAAACGAAATCATTTCTTTATTTCGAATTCGCTGCGTGTAGAAAGAAAGATCTATTCCATGAGTCATTTTGAGATTAACGTTTACCGATAAGCGTTTGTTTCTTTTCGTGCTTTTAAATTTATTTTTCTTTGAAGATATCTAATGAAAAGGATTTTCTATCGTAGAATTGTAATCTTTAATTACATGGTTATGAGAATAATGTAAAATTTAATTTGTCATAATAATTACTTTTTAATATTGTAAATATTTAGTCATTCAAAAACTTTTTTAACAGGAAATAAAAGGAAGTATGTAGAAGATAAAACATAAACTTATACGAAAAATACAAAAATGACAGATGTTAAGATATATATTTAAGACAAAAGAAGTTTGGAGACTATAAGTTATTTTTTCTTCGTGTTATTAATATAGAATATTTATTTATTTTTATTGATAGTTGAATAGCCTTTGTGATTACCCTCTGATCTACATAAAAACTTGCCCATGTGGAAATATAAATTTTTTTTTAATCTAATTTTTAAATGATAAGGATTTTAATTTTTTTTTTTTTTTTCTGGGAGGGGGTCGGGATTTCTTTGAAATTTTCGTAAAGCTGATATCTTAAATCTTGCACTGATTATAATTAAAGTTTTGAAGTTTTATAGTAGGACAAGATTAAAAACCCAATATATATTTAACAAAATACAGAAGTAATTTTTTTCTCAATGTTATTAAAGTAGAATATTTATTTTTTTATTAATAGTTAAATAGCTGTTGTGATTATCATCTGATGCATATGTAAAAGTGCCTATGTGGCAATATAATTTTTAAAAAATCTAATTTTAAAATTATGAATTTTCATTTTTTTCTTGGGGGGGGGGGGGAATTTACTTGCAATTTTCTTACATCTGATATTTTAAATGTTTTTCGACATTCAACCGCCGAGTATATTAAATATTTTGAACTTTTAGAGTGGGAAAAGATTATAAAATATATATGCATATATTTATCCGTGTACCTTAATAGAGACACTGCGGGGCAGCTGAATTTGCCCGATAATCGAAGATGTCTGCTTTTGTGAGGTAAAAAAATATACAAATATCTATGCCTTGCGGATTAAAAAAGTATTCGCTAAATAGAGGTGTCCGCTATTCGGGAATGTCTATTAACATCCACAACAGATACTCCCGAATACCGGACATCTCAATTTAGATAACAATAATGCAGGGTTGCATTTTTTTCAAAAGAACTTCTTGATTAAAGCATGGGCATACTGGGCAGTGCCCCCCCCCCCCCCTCTACGATTTTAGTGCCACCAAATTTGATGTGCAATATTTGTAGAGCTTATATTTTAAATCTGTTTCGAAATTGTACTGATTATAATCAATATTTTGACCTTTCAAAGTAAAATAAGATAAAAAAAAATCTTAATATTTAAATAAATATTTTTTGTTTTAATTTTGTTCTACTCCTGAAGTTCAAAATATTGATTATAATAAATACAATGTGGTAAAAGATTTAAATTATCATCTTAACGAAAATTGCTTACCAAAATTAGGAGCACAGAAGAAAATCAGGCTGTATGGGGGTGGAGGGGGCAGGACCACAGCGAAATATTTTTTCATCAGGATTCGACGTGGTCAAACATGGCTACGTATGATGCTTACAAAAAATGGGTGCGATTCAGACGTTTGAAGTGTCTGAAATTCAGACGCAAAAAGTGTCTAAAAAAATTCAGACATTTTAAAATGTCTGAAAATTGAACACTCCGTTTCAGACACTTAAGTGTCTGAATTTCAGACATTTTAATTTGCAGTGTGATTCTGATAAAATCAGCTATTATATAAAAATGAAATAAAAACTCGTCAAAAGCGGCCAGATAAAATTGTTGAAGTGGGTTTATCTCTAACCATGATTTAGTTTTTGTTGGTGAAATTAGTATACTCAACCTCGAAATCTACCTCCACTTGTAGGCCGGGCCGGCAGGGATTTTTTGTTCTGGTCGCGGCGCTTTTTGGTGGTTACACGGCGTTTTCATCCGACTGAAACCGAAGCATTGCATTGCATTGAAACGATCTGAAATTAACTAACATCCATTCCTGAAACAACGAATATTGATTACAATTCATTGTATAATATTGAAAGAAGAATTGTAGGAAGCACATCTAGGGATAAGCAAACATTAAATCATCGATATCTCATGTAACAATAAAAAAAAGTCATCATAAATCTGATTTTTATTCTTTTCAATTTTGTTTTTGTGTTTATTTTGTTTAATAATAATGTTTTATTGCTTAAAATTGTAAGAACAGTCATGAATTTAAAATTGTCTTAAATTAATTAAAAATACAGCTTTTTATAAACGTATTTTTCTCTACCTCCGGTTACCGCGACACTCCGCTTATGACGACACTTTTTTCTGGTTATTAGCGTGTCAGGATAACGAGGTTCGACTGTATATGTAGGCTTTGAATTTAGGTAGCATCATTTATTTCACTGACGTCGTACGTGATCAAATCAACAGCGTCTATGATTTGAACGTATAAGATACAAAAGCTAAGTTCATGGATCACGAGCACAAGCGCTTTAGACTTTGAAAATTGAAAAAGAGTCGGTATCTTATTTTACCATCATTAACGAAGCATTGACAAAGAGAAGTCAATAAAGCAATTGGCTACATTATGCCTAATAGGAGTATTCTACAGATCGTATATTTTAAGTGTTAACCGTAGTACAGATTATATATTTTAAGTGTTAGCATTAGTATTTTTGAAGAAGCTAGTTATAAAGCAATGTAAAATTGCTTTAAGGAATTAAATCAAAATTTGCATGATTTCAGCATTCCGTTCTTTTTTGACTATTTCAATAAATAAACGTTTTGCACATAATCTTACAACATACATTTATTAATTGCACATTGATATTCATTTTAAAATAGAAATACAATTAAACAAATTAAAATTAATTATTTTTTTTTATTCTATGTATACAAAATTTCACAACTTTAGGTATTTTTGTAATACTTCAAACATCTGCATGGTAATAATAAAACATGATTTTTACCAATTTTAAATCACTAACTGTATAGTTTTATCTAAAGATTACATGCAACTTATATACTTTTTATGTGGTCAAATATTCGTTATATCCCTTAGGAACCCTAAGTATATTGGTCTCAGTTTATATGCCATGCAGAAATCATGGGCTTCTTAAAATCTTTCAAGTCGAAAGCGGAAGATTACACTATGAATACATCACACAGACATCAGTACACAGCAGGGTATAGTGAAAGGTATACAAACGGTGGTATATGACGTATACCTTCTGGATTTTTAAAAGAAATTCTGATTCCCACATAAAACTTTAGCGTATACTCTCTGGATATATACACCTTCTGCCTAAAGCGTATACCCTCCGTTTTTAGATTTTTTTTTATAGATATCACTGGTACGCAAACACATTTATTTATTTAATCCTCACCACAATAAAAAAGTCCTTTTAATATGGCATGTATTTTATTTACTTCCGAAATTCAAACAGCAGGGGTAACAACATACACAGCAGGGAGGTGGAGGGTATACGGTGGTATATGCCGCATACCTTCCGGCATTTTTAAAGAAATTCCGATCCTCAAAGAAAACCATACCGCATACTATCTGGATATACCTTCTTGCCTATAGCGCATACCCTTCGTTTTTTTTTTCTTTTTTTACGGCTACAACATTGGTACACAGACACACACAAACACATTTATTTATTTAATCCTCGCCACAATCAAAAAGTCCTTTTAATGGCTGCTACTTTATTTACTTCCGAAATTCAAATGACGAGAAATAAAAATGGATAAATAAATTTCCTGACCGTTGAAGTATAAATGAAAGCCTGGAGAAATCTTTCTCAATTACTTCCGTTCAAATGGTTTTTGCTCTTTGCTACTACTGCTTTCAGAATCTCCATCGAAGCGAGACTTCTTTGAAAAGAAGAAATTGAAGAATAAGAATTGTCGTACATAAGATGCATATGTTTTTATATCTTTCGCTTTTAGACAAACTGGTAAAGTTTATCCTGTAGAAATTTATTTTCAGCCTTTTAGAATCCCAGTCTAAAACTGTACAAGGAGCGAAATAGCCAAGTTTGTTTCGCAAAGTTTCTCAGAAGAAACAACTTTTTTCCAGAAAATGTATTTTCGATTAGTTGGAGTGTACTTATGTATGAAGGAAAGTCGCCTTTAAAATAAATAACTTATCTAGAACGCAAAAGGAAAGAGTTGTATTTTTACTTCTCTTTATTTTTCCAATGGTTAAAATAACGAACTTACTACCCGTGAATTTGAAACTCTGATTCGATTCAGGAATTTTTTTTCGCTACAGTTAAGGATTAAAGAAAATTAATGTAGCTAAGTAACGTCGGAACCTGGAGACATATTTTACTCCAATTATTTTATTAAAGTAATCTTAATGTAATAACAATAAATTAAAAGCGTCGTTTCAAAAATATTAATATAGTTTTCAGCAATGTAGAATTATGTATTATATCTCTTTCTAATATACTTATGTGCAATGTTGAAATTAGACATTTTTCTCCGGAGGAGGATTTTGCAGCTCCGGGGCGGGATGGATTTGCACTTTTGAACTATTAACAAATACAAAATCTCAAAACTTCCCGTACAGGCGATTTTGATACACTATCCCACCTCCGGAATTCATCACTGCTTATGCGACAACACAAAAATACATTCTCTACCATAAAAAAATACCAATAATAAATATATGTTACTAGTTACACTTCTACCTTCTCCGATGGTATTATTTTATGAATAATAACATACTCTTAGATAAAAATTTAAATTTGGAACGAAAATTCAATGCACCATTCCACAGTAAATGCAGTGACAACCGTTATGAAGAAATTTAGTTTATTAAAAATCAATGATATCGACAAAAACATGATAAAATTCATCACAGACAACTCGGGATGCATATTCTTTAACCCTTAGAATATCAATGTTTTAACTGGTTGTTTTACTATTTTGTTTACCAACACTCTCAGAAATGAATACTCAGATTTCACGAAATTTTCTTTGTTTTTGACGAAACGGTTTCCTGGGAAATGCTCCGAGCGAACATTTCGTCAAATTGATTAAATTACTTTCTTCACTTGCTTGACGATATAAATTTCGTCAATAGTTTCGTCAAAAGAGGGCTGGTGGTGCCATCTATCAAACAGTTTGGAAGCTCCAGTATTTCTTGACAGGAGGAAGAAAAAAATCACTTCTCGTTTTCCTCGGCGTGATTCGAACCCACGACCTTTGGTGTGGGAGACCGTTGCTCTTCCAACCTCACTACTGGAGACTTGTAAAGATGTGCTTTTAGATTGGTGTAATGAATTCTCCTGCGTGCTTATATTTTTATAAGGTAGATTGCAATTTTATCGGCGCTGCTATAATTTCTGTAAGTTTTAAGTAAGGCTAATTTATTATTATGGTTTTCTCATGTCAATGAATAATTATAATATGGCTTGATTAAATAATTTACTAGTGAAATTTTCTTTGATCAATGAATGATTAGAATATGGTCTGGTTAATTTGTTGCTCACAAATAACGAATTGTGAAGTGCATATTGATTTATAAGATTTTATCACTTTGAGTAGAGCAGGGATAAGATTTTAACAATTTACTGTTTATAAAGGGGAGAGGGATCAATTATGTTTATTTTTAATTTAATTGAAAACAGAATATACTTCTTTTTTAAAAAAATATCCTGGAAGTTTGAAATTTTATTGACCAAATTCTCTTTTTGAATGGTTTTGAAGAACACAGGAAATTTATTCTTTTCGAATTAAAACATCACGAACAACTACATATAAATAAATAAATAAGAAAAAATAATAAGCATTCCTAAAAATTCTAACATCTAAAAAATAACTAATGAAGAAACAATAACTACCTATATTTCAATATTTTCTGAAAAGCACTAAAAAGTGCTGTTTTAAAATAAATTATTATAGGACTAACATAAACAAGCAAATATTTGCTTGCTAAAATCGTAGGATTTGAGGAGGTACAGCAACTGTTTTCTTAAAATGCATTGAGTCTAACCGTGATTGAGGCAAAACATTCGTCAAATATTTGAGAGTTTACGTTTCATTAAAAGTCATGTGATGTTGATAGGAAATGATCGTCAAAAACGACGAAATACAGCTCGAGGATTGCTGACTCATCAAAAGCGAGAGTTTGATTTCTGAGAGTGGATATTTGCGTACAATAACTTCGCGATATATTTATATAAAATTTTGATGAAGAAAATGCTATAGAAATAGTGGTAGGAACAAGAATAAAAAAATAGTGGTATTTGGTTATCATTAACAAGATTTTTTTTTTTTTGGGGGGGGGGGGGTACGACTACATCACTGGTACACAGACATACACAAATACATTTATTTATTTAATCCTCACCACAATCTAAAAGTCCTTTTAATGGCTGCTACTTTATTTACTTCCGAAATTCAAATGACGAGAAATAAAAATGGATAAATAAATTTCCTGACCGTTGAAGTATAAATGAAAGCCTAGAGAAATCTTTCTCAATTACTTCCGTTGAAATGGTTTTTGCTCTTTGCTACTACTGCTTTCAGAATCTCCATCGAAGCGAGACTTCTTTGAAAAGAAGAAATTGAAGAATAAGAATTGTCGTACATAAGATGCATATGTTTTTATATCTTTCGTTTTTAGGCAAACTGGTAAAGTTTATCCTGTAGAAATTTATTTTCAGTCTTTTATAATCCCAGTCTAAAACTGTACAAGGAGCGAAATAGCCAAGTTTGTTTCGCAAAGTTTCTCAGAAGAAACAACTTTTTTCCAGAAAATATATTTTCGATTAGTTTGAGTGTACTTATGTATGAAAAAAAGTCGCCTTTAAAATAAATAACTTATCCAGAACGCAAAAGGAAAGAGTTGTATTTTTACTTCTCTTTATTTTTTCAATGGTTAAGATAACGAACGTGAATTTGAAACTCAGATTCGATTCATGAATTTTTTCGCTACAGTTAAAGATTAAAGAAAATTAATGTAGCTAAGTAACGTCGGAACCTGGAGACATATTTTACTCAAATTATTTTATCAAAGTAATTTTAATGTAATAACAATAAATTAAAGGCGGCTTTTAAAAAATGTTAAATGTATTGTTCAGCGCTGTGGAATCCTGCATTATATCTCTACCTAATATACTTATGCGCAATGTTGAAATCAGACATTTTTCCTCCAGGGAAGAATTTTGCAGTTAGGGGGGGGGGGGCAATGTGCAGTTTCAAGGGGAGGATTTGCACTTTTCAACCATTTACACACTCTCAAATCTTTCGGTGGCGGCGGATAACACACTATCACCCTTCTCCCCTGAATTCATCACTGCTTATGTGGCAGCACAAAAATACATTCTCTACCTTAAAAAAAGTATATTAATAATAAATATGCGCGATTAAACACTTCTACCTTCTCCCATGTTTTTATTTTATGGAAAATAGCATACTCTTGGATAAACATTTAAATTTGGGACGAAAATTCAACGCACCCTTCCATACAGTAAATGCAGCGACAAACATTACGAAGAAATTTAGTTTAATTTCAGTGATATCGACAAAACCATGATCAAATTCACCATAGAGAATTCGCAGTTCATATTCTTTAACCTTTAGAATATCAATGTTTTTACTGTTTTTTTTTTTTTTTTTTTTTTTTTTTTTTTTAACCATTTGGAAAAAGGGTTATTGTCCTCGGTCAGGGTAGGAAATCAAAAACATATCTGAAGCATTTTATTAGTTGAATCCCGCATTTTATTCGTTTTCTGATTGGTCTATACAGTAATCTGTATTTTCCCTTTACTTTCAACAGAGATGGATAACAGAGTTTTGCCACTATGACAAAAAAGTAATAAAAACTACAAAAAAAAAAAAAAAAAAAAAAAAATTAATAACTCAGAAATAAATTGAGATACAGCTTTCAAACAAATTGCAATTAAAAATGCATTTTTTTCTCTATACGACGATATAAAAAGTAATCTTGTGGGATGTTTAGAAGTTTAAGAATGAAATTTCATTTAAAATGGGTCCAGGAATATTAATGTTTAATCCGTGGCGTACGTAATGTATGACCAACTCCGCAGAAGTTTAAAAATTTACAGTACCGAAAAATGTAATCCATGGCGTACGTAATGTATGATCAACTCCGTGCGATTTTTTATGTCTTAAATTTTAGTCTTTGAAAAAATCATTTTCCAAATGGTCGTTGTAATTTGTTAAATTGCTTTTTTTTTTTTTTTAAACTATTTTGTCTAAGATTCGTGCTATATTTGCAAGTAGAAAGTTACAATGAAGAAAATTATATGGGAATAGTGGTAGAAACAATAATAATAATAAAAGAGTGCCATTTTGTTATCATAAGTAGTAAACATATGTACTATTCGAGGTCAATGGATTGAAAAAAAAAAAAAAAAAAAGAAAGAAAGAAAAGGTGTCGAAAGTATATCATTCTTGCAGTACCTTAAATTCATATTACCCTGGTACTTGTATTACTTGTGCAAAAAACAAAAGAAAATTGCTTTTCAACAGGCAACACCACCAAATAGCGACACAGTATTACGCTGGATTGATATAAAACAATTTTTTATAGGCGTGATTCATGAATACTCAACAGGGAACAGTACCAACCAGTATCACCAACTTTTGAAAAATATTATGTGGGCTCAAAAAAGTTTGAGTAAAATACACATACAATTTTTTTCCCAGTGCGTGTGTGTGGTGAAAGGGGCGAGGGAGGAGCGAATGAATAAAGGTGTTAAATCGAAGTCAAATTATGGTTTTTTCTAAGTAAGATATAAAATTATTATAATTTAATTATAATTTAATAAATAATTTATTAAATTACATTCTTACTAGTTCTTCCTTATAAATGCGTTAATATTTATTACAAAAAAACATGCAAATTACAAACAATTGAAAATCCAAAAACTAAATTTCGTTTTAGTCCACAATTCATCGATTCATCAAGACATTAAAAACTGATGGCAAAATATACAGGAAATTTATTTTTACAGTCACTCCTTATTATTTTTCAAACAAAATTATTTTGAGAATTTCAACAAAATCAAATTTTAATTCAGCGATTAAATAAATTAATTAATAATAAAGAAAGAAATCAATGGATATTGTGTGTGGGAGGGGAAATCAAATTATTGGGTGAGCACGGGCCCATATACACTGGTGAAAACAATTAAAGGGACCAACTTTTTTTTTTTAAACGAAACAAAATAAGTTATCCCCCTGCATGCAAATAAGGTATGAAATGATAGTTAAGCTCGTCGCGGACACACCTGCCATGGAGTGGTCTGTGTCGTCATAAGGCAGTGGCGCTGTGATCGCATTTGTGCAGAGGTGCCTCATTTGACCGCCAAAGCTTATAGCATAAGGACGTTTTGAAACATCGTAACATAACCCAATCCTTGTTTTTTGAATTTCTTTGTTTACCCATCGTTAGTATGGCTAGTCTACATCGTCTAGATGATGCCACAAGATGGCGGATTGTTGGAAGACTCGAGGCCGGCCAATCACAGGCTGCCTGTTGTAAGGACCTCGCGGTTCCTAGAAATGTAGTGTCTTACTCTTTGGAAACTGTTCACAGAGACTGAAACAGTGGTCCTCCGACCTGGTCAAGGCCGCAAAAGGGCAACAACACCGGCTGAAGACCGTTATTTGAGACTTCTAGCCAAAAGCGATAGGTCCACGACAGCGACACAACTGTCTCGTCACCTGTATAATGTTACAGGAACACCCATTTCACCGATAACAGTCATACAGAGACTTAATGCAGGTGGCCTGTAGTCTGCATCCCTTTGGCTGTGAACTACAAAAAGTTCCGTCTAGCATGGTGCCGATAACACCTGTCCTCAACAGAGGATTGTTTGGGGCGGGTTCTCTACAGTGATGAGTCGCGATTCAGTCTGGATAGCGACTCGAGACATGTTCTCATCTGGAGAGAACCCGAGAGTCGATATCGGCCCTCTAACATTGATGAAAATTATCAGTATGCTGCAGGTGGTCTGAAGGTCGGGCAGGCATCATGGCAGACGGGCGTACCGACTTTCATGTGTTTGATGGAGGTACTCTGGCAGGTCAGCGGTACAGGGGCGAGATCCTTGCACCCTGAGTGCAGGGTTGGCAGGTTTTTGACACATGTCAGTTTTTGACAGTTTAAACTGCGGTTTAAACCGTCATGTCAAAAACCCCTTGTCAAAAACCTCGTCAAAAACCTCAAATACTTAGTGATCTGTAAAATTTCACATTAAATGTTACACATTAGATGTAATATTTAAAATTCACTATTACTGTAATTGTATAATTATTATATAGTATTAGTAATAATTACAGGGTAGGCAGGTTTTTGACATGCGTCAGTTTGTGTCTGGTGTAAGCCATAGTTTAAACCGTCATGTCAAAAACCTAAAATACTAAATTGATCTGTAAAAATTCAAATTAAACGTCACACATGACAACATTACATGTAATATTTTAAATTCACTCTTACTGTATATCAGTAATTAGTACATAGTAAAGTATTATTGTTAAGTACAACTTTTTAACAGGGTAAAATTTTTATTTATTTATTTATTTATTTATTTATTTATTTATTTTGTAAAATTGTGTTTTTCTAAAAAGTAGACATTAAGCTCACCTGAGCTGTACATTTTTTCTCTTACTTAAAATCGTTTTAATTTCGCTTGAGAGCTTAAAGCATTAGCTAGCTTTTTTTATGGGGAAAAAAACTTAGAAAAGTGTAGATTTTTTTGTATATATAACAAGATAATGTGCATCAATGTTATTCTAGTCTAGGCAATAACCATTCCATTCAAAATTGAAATTGGATTATTAATTTTAAACATTTACAAAATAACAGAAGTAATTTAAAAAAAAAGCTTAAAGTCAAAACCATTTTAAAACATGCTTTCTTTCAAAATATAAAAATGTTTTCGATTTTAAAACTGAACAAAATTGACTCGGTCATCTAAAAGAAAATTCCCGTAAGCCCATATTGAAAAAGTGCATAATAGAAGGGATCAAATCATGAAACCATACCATTGTTTGGCTTATACTTTGCATCCCAACCATCAGGGGCAAGGGTTGACTGCTGTATCAGTTGATTCAGCTCGCGTTTGAGCTACGGAGAGAGTTTATGGATGCTTACCCATACTGATTGTGTATGAAGCTAAAGAATCCCCTTTGCAGTCTTCCTATTTCAGTGCTATACGGAGGACTCCATTGTTTGGTGGAAAGGTATCACTAAATGCAATAGCTTTTTGAGCCTGCTTCAAAACTTGCTCATCTAGCAATGCTTTCGCTATCAAGTCCTACTAGCTCAGCATCAATTAAGAGACAGACTATTTTCTAACGCTTCATACACTCTAAACTCAAAAATCTTTTGGGTGTAAATAAATGTGCTAAACACGTGGTGTGATGCAGCATGCTGCGGGGTAAAATTGATCCGTATTATTTAATTGTACAAAATTTTCTTCTGGTTGAAAAATCAAAAAATTATTGCAAATAATATATTTTTTAAATTATTAAATTTCAATAAAAGATCACATAAATCATTGACTTATTTAATGTTTATCTATTGTTAAAATGTTTTAGCGTGTTACATGTATTTGGCAGTTTTCGACGGTTTAAACCAGTTTTCGACAGTTTAAACCAGTTTATGACAGTTTAAACCAGTTTTTGACGCTTGTCATGTCAAAAACCAGTTTTTGACGTCAAAAACCCAACCCTGCCTGAATGAGACTTTTCCGCGGAGCATTTGGACCAAATTTCGTCTTTATGGACGATAACGCCCGTCCACATAGGGCTCAGTTGGTGGACAAATACCTCGAATCGTAGGATTTTCAACGAATGGAGAGGCCTGCGATGTCCCCTGACCTTAATCCCATTGAACACGTATGGGACGCCCTTGGACAATCAATTGCAGCTCGAAAACCAGCTCCAACGACCATCGATGAGCTCAAAGGTGCCTTGGTGCAAGAGTGGGGCAGTTGCCACAGAAATTGATAAGGTCCCTGGTAAACAGTATGAAACGCCGATGCGAGAGTTGTGTAGCTGTTACAGACGATCATACACTCTATTAGACGTGTTTTTCTCTGATTGATAGGGTGTCGGTCAGCTGCTATGCTGGACATGTGACTAGTTTCCTTATTTAGGGTGCAGGTTGTGCCCATTTTTGTTTTCTCATGCATTGATCTTATATCGAATGATATTTGGGCCAAGTGTGGTTTTATTTGCTTTGTTAGTTTTTTTTTTTTTTAACTGCAAAAAAAAAAAAAAAACCACTTGTCCCTTTAATTGTTTTCACCAGTGTAAGTTGGCGCCACTTTTATCAACTAATTACACAGTACAACCAGGACAGATAAAAAACATTTTTTTATTCAAGTGATTCACCAATTACTCAACAAGAAATAACACTAACTAGCTACACAATACACACTGGTCAGATATAAAACTAATTTTATTTATACGGGATGTATTAGGATTGATCGTTCAAATTTGGCAGGGAGATAGAAAATAGCAAAAGAAGACAATCTCACATAGGAAAGTAGAGACACAAACGAACGCATGACATTGTAGAGGGCGCTGTGTGTCCACAACTTCTGATCACGCGCAAAGTTCCCTGACAAGTCCAGCCGGCCGTCATTCGACAAGGTGATTTTGCAGAAGTAACATGAATTACTATAGATTGAAAATGATTATACAGATATGGATCTAACTTACAATACATCAAGAGAAAACGATCAGAGAGTTGCACAACAGTATACAGGAAGCTGGCCCAACCGGCGCAAACCTCAGCATGAAATGTTTGCACGTGTTCATCAACAGCTCTGCGAAATTGGATCGGTTACCAATACCTGTCACGATAGAGGAGGCAAACGATCGACAAGGACAGTTCCAATCGAGGAAGTTACCTAACAGTCTGTCGAAGTAAAACCAAGTTTAAGCACATGAAGTATTGCTCGTCGGTTTGGTGTTTCGCACTCAACACTGTGGCAGATACTGAACGAAGAGCATTTGCAGCCCTTTTCAGTTGTTGTAATATTATGAATACATAATGTATAAACAACAACATAAAGAAAAATACAAACCTGCAAAATAAAATTTGCATACAAAAATTTCCAGGCTTCATGAAAGGAGCTTCTAGTAGCACGCATACTGCTGTTATTTTTTTAAGCTCTTTTCTTCATTTCCCTCTAAAGAATGAGCTCTTTCTACACTGTAAAAGAAAACTGACTGAAATACGGAAATTGTGCTAGGCAATCGAGACGCCAGCACTATTTCCGTTTTTTAACGGAAAATTTCCCCCATAAATTCCACAAAAACGTAAATTTTTCTGTAATTTACGGGGGAAAAGTTTCCGTTAAAATACGAAAATAGTACTGCACTGTAAAAAAAAACTGGACTAAAAAACGGAGATTCTACTGGCAATCGAGATGCCAGTACTATTCCCGTATTTTAACGGAAATCCCCCTCCCCCCCAAAAAAATCCTAATTTTTACGGAAATTTTCCCCCATAAATTATAGAAAATTTTCCGTTTTTCTGGAATTTATGGGGAAAATTTTCCGTTAAAATACGGAAATAGTACTGGCGTCTCGATTGCCAGTAGAATCTCCTTTTTTTTTTTTTTTTTTTTTTTTTTTTTTTTGTACAGTGTGGTGTTTGGATTGCCAGTACAATTTCCGTATTATAGTCCGTTTATTTATTTATTTATTTATTTATTTTTTTTTATATATTTTTTTTTTACAGTGTATACAACCGATAAATTGCTATATGTTATATTTATAATAGCTGTTTTGGTTCCTCCTTTACATTACTTTTTACACGCCATATATTCGCAGTGGGAAAAAAAAAAGTCTTCACAGTTTTCATATTTTTAGTACTCTGGGAAGGGATTTAAGTCTTAAATCTCCCAAACAAAGAGGGTGTTGATTACGAGGAAAACCCATTTCACAAATTAAATCTAACAGCTGAATCTACCTTCGCTCGCTCCATATGACGTCTAATACCATTAAAAAGCATTTTACTTTCTGGAAATCTTTTCAAAATTGGGTCAGTGGAGCCCTACGCTGATTTCTTTATCCCCCATTTTAAAAGGGGAAAAAAATCTGAATGAATCATTCCACGTACGCCACATGAAAAAGAATTAGCATGATAAAATCAGATTATTAACCCACTTTAATAAAATTTCGCGGAACATCATGCATCCTGAAAACATCATATATTAATTTTAATAAACCGTTTGAAAAAGTTAAAATATCCTTAGTAGCAAGGCACTGTGGATAGGGATGGGTATATACTTGATTGGGTCATTCTTCTTGGGTTTGTCTGTCTGTCCTTGTTCTGACTAGCGTAAATATAGTCGGATTGCTATCTAATTGATATATATTATTGTGAATTATCATGGCATGTTCGGAATTGAAAATGAAGTGTGTAGCATTTATATTTCGTTTATAGGGACACTCAAAAGAACTCTACATTATAGTTATATGGGAAAAAATCTTTTTCAATGTATTTTAATATTGTTACACTATTTTAAACATATTGAAATTAATATACATCACCGGGGTGCACACAAGATGCATATTGCAGAATAGGGTGTGCACAGATTTATCATTCAGTTACGGGGATATACACAACTATTCGGTTATAGTACTGTCTGTGAGCGATAACTTCTGGAAGTGCGTTTTCAGTTGTGGTAATCGTTTTTACATTTAACTATTTTTTTTTTTTTTTTTTTACATAGCTTGGTGTGTAAAAATTCCATAGATTATATACAAGGCCACAGAAAAATAATTCATTTCTGTTTACTGTCAGAAATTACTGAAGAGACATTTTCAACTGTGTTATGCGTTTTCTAATTGAACTAAATTTTGGCATACTATGTAGAATATATAATATAAATCTATAGATCATATACAGGCAGGGTTGCAAAAAAAGGCCGGCTAAAATTTAAAAAAAGCCACGCCGGTGGTTTTTATTGGTTTAACAGGATTTTTTTTGGCCAAAATTGGCCTTCTTGGCCACAACTGCCTTTTATATAGTGAAACATTTTAATTATAAACTACACAATTTTAAGTGCTTTATAATGAGGTTTGATGACATTTAATTGACATAGCATTTAATAAATAACCCAATTTCTCGACAATGAAGACATTAATTCTGGAATAACACAAAGATGGAGCTGCTAGTCATTTGTAGTCAGAATTGCAAATATGTCAGCTAAATTTTAAAAAGGCCATACCAACTGCTTTATGTGGTTTTCACTCATCTTTAATCCCACCCCCTTTTTTCCATTTTTACTGCTTTATAAAATTAAAGAGAAGAATGGTTATTTAGTTACATGTTTTATTACTTACCTAATTTTAAAACAGTATTATGAATAGCATATGCATGAATATGCAGTCTTTTAAATAGCAACAGGCTTTTCAAAATTTTAATTTAACAAATTTTATTTGGAGAACTTTTTTTTTTTTTTTTTTTTTTTTGTTTAATTGCTCTCGTTATTTTATACACTTACGTACTAAACGCTCCTTTAATATTTTATCCTTTCTATTTCTCTTTCAACATTGTTCATTCTTTGACTTAAACTTTCCATATAAACATGTAAGAATGTTTCTATTTTGATGCGTTACATTTTGTTATTGTTTAATTAAACATAATCTTTAAAATGTGTAGTATATGCAGAGCCATGTAATATAGAATTTCAAACACCACTTTGGAGTATAATATTCTTTTCAATACTTATAATTTTTTTTTTCAGAGATAATGCCTTCTCATTTACCTTCTACTGGTTATATAGACTTATTTATTTGACAAATTTAATAGAAATTTATAATTCTTTTAGTAGAAAATGTTTATAAGTGTATTAAAAATACATTAATCCAAATTTAATAACGTGTCTTTTTAAATATAAAAATAGACTTTTTTTTTTGTCCTGGCTGAAAGCCGGTAACCCTGTATATACAGGGTTTCACAAGAGAATCTGAATACTTTTCTGACTATGAATTGTAATTGCTGAAATTGATACTTGGTTAGATCCCCTCACCTAGTTGAGCCTTGTTTACTTAAACATCATCTTACACATTGTTAAATGAGAATTATCGTTACAGAACCAATGTGTACCTATGTATTCCAAACGCGTTAGAAAATGTTTCATAATCTATACTTGACGCAAAACTTTTCATTCTTGTTTTTAATGTTGGTGGTGGGGGTGGGGGATTTTCAGTATTCCAAAAAAACTAACTTGAGCAACATTTTTAAAAAAATAAGTTAATCATAACATGTTGAGGCTCATAAATGTCTAAAAAAATTATTAAATTTCATATTTGTTTCTATTATTAGCAATTTTAACGTAACTTTTTTTTAAAAGAATAAATATTTTACCCACTGTAACAAAGACAGTGATATTTATTTCAAGAAATGTACAGCATGTTTTAAATCCTAGGCAAATACGTAAACTGATAAATACGGAAAATCATAAATAGCACATAATTTTAAACTAGTCAATTGATGACACCTGATACATTTCATTTTATCACAGTTGTTACTGGAATATCAGGTAATATTTATACCTTAACTCTCAAGCAAAATAAAATAATATTTAATGTTGTTTTTCGTAGCTCTAGAAGACAAACAAATAAAGTACAAAGAAAGAAAAATTGAAATGCTTTTAAAATCCCTTGGCGGAGGATACAGGGCTGCCACAAGCGACTATTTTTATATTCTATTCTCACCACTATTTTTAAAACATACATTTTGTAGTATATTTTTCTCGTGCAAATGTTGACAAAACGTGTGTGATAGTTTTTTGTTTTGAAAAAGTGATGCAAAATAGATAAAAATATATAGCGCCTGTGGCAGCCCTGCGGTAGTATATTATTGATACCACTTAATTTTAAACCAAATTGGTACCAGAATTTTTTAATTAAAATTTTACTTGTATAACTTAGGTTAAAATAAATTAAAATTATACCTGTTTATTTTCAGAGGAAACTTTTCGAAATTTCTGGAGAGTTCTTAACATTATAAGAACAGAGTTATTTGCCTAACGGTCATTTGGGGCATTTAATTAAATTTAAAAATGTGACAATTTTTACACAAGGGGTCTGTCCAGACATTTCTCACAGGGTCCTGTTTTTGTGAAACTGAACTGAAACGGTTTTTTATATTTGTGAAAAATCTAGTTCTAATTTTGCGAATTTGAAGTGGTTGTTATATTCAGGTTCTTCTTTAGACTTTTTTAAGAAGATATATGTATGTAAAATACATATATTTTCTTTATAACGTTAAACGTTACAGGCCAGAATTTACTTTTAAATGATTATATTTGTGAAAGTTTCAACTTGGAGATGGAAAAGTTTCGTCAAAGGTCTATTTTTAAGACAAATATTGAGAAGGGTCTTGTTTTGAGATGAAATATTTTGTGAAGGGTCCTTTAAAGGACAAAGTTTCTTTCTAAACAGATCCCAGAACACTAATAATTGGAGATTTTTTTAAAAATGTATATAGTATATAATATATAGAATATATCCAAAATCGGGTATTAAAAAAAATGCGGATTTTACATTAGGCGTTACAATATTTAACACGAATAATCGAGATTTTGTTTTTAAATACCCGTAAGGCATGGTGACGTCGCGGCGACGTCGTTGTGAAGTCACACTGTGATTTTGTGACCGTCGATGTGACGTCACGTGACGTCGATGTGACGTCACAGTGACTAGAATGCGAGGTCGTTATGGCCGTTTTAGAGGACGTTTGTGACGTCACATTGTGACCACTCTGTGAAGTCACGTTGTGACAGATTTGTGAAAAGTGTGTCATTTGTGACTATTTTGGCATTAACTTTGTGACGAACCTGTGACGAAAGCGACAATGCTTTGAAGTCACATTGTGACCAATTTGTGAAATATGTGTCATTTGTGACGAACTTGTCATAAACACTGTGATTTCAAATGAAAATCAAATTTCAAATTAATTGCTTAAAAGACGCAAATAGTGAAAAAGATTCCATGCTAGGACTCGAATCCGGGCCATCAGTACAGCACACTGACATTCTACCGACTAAATCACATGGAACGATACCCAGGCTGGAAATTTCTCACTATTACATGTTGGCAAGGCTACAAACGCAGCAAAAGATGGAATATTTAGCGTGAACCACCCACATGATGCAAACACGAAACTTAATTAAATCCAGCATTGATTGAAATTATATTAATACTTGGAAATTTTTCCAGAGAGAACCATTCGCCTTGCATACAATATTTCAAATGAAAGTCAAATTTCAAATTAATTGCTTAAAAGGCAATTTTAATTTGAAATGTTGTATGCAGGGCGAATGTTTCTCCCTGGAAAAATTTCCAATTATTAATATAGTTTCAATCGATGCTGGATTTAATTAAGTTTCGTGTTTACCCCATATCGGTGGCTCACGATAAATATTCCATCTTATGCTGCGTTTGTAGCCTTGCGAACATGTAATAGTGAAAAATTTTACGGGCTGGGCGTCGTTCCATGTGGTTTAGTCGGTAGAATGTCAGTGTGCTACACTGATGGCCAGGGTTCGAGTCCCGGGCATGGAATCTTTTTCACTATGTTGGCCTTTGCGCCTTTTAAGAAATTAATTTGACATTTGATTTTCATTTGAAATATTGTATATAAGGCGAATGATTCTCTCTGGAAAAATTTCTAAGTATTAATACAGCGATGAATTTTAAAATAAAATTTTGCTGTAAATATAAAATCTTATCTTTTTACCGTACTTTTTAGCAAAATATAATATCGCTACTTTGGAGTCCTATTCTTCTAAAACATTATACATTTTTCCACTTAAAAAACAATGCTTATCAACTGACATATTTTTTTATTAAGTTCTATGCTTGATATTTAGAATGTGTAAGTGTTTTAATTTGTTTTGATTTGTCATTGCTTTATTAAATACGAACATGGAAACTAACGGATATTAATACAACTATTATTTATAGAGCGGCATGATAAGCGATATTTATTTAAATTTTTTATTCCCGTGTATATTGTACTTTGTGAATATGAGCTAAATAGATTTGGTATGTTTTATAGGAAAAGACTGATCTGGGAAATAGGAAAAAAAAAAAAAAAAAAAAAAAAAAAAAAAAAAAAACGAGTTAGAAAAATCATGCGTTAAGCATAGATTAAAACATACTTTCGAACACTTTCTGAATGCTTTAACAAGACATCGTAATTTAGGGAAATGACGTAAATAAGATGACTAAGTAAACATTTTAGAAAACGCATAAAACATTTGAAAAGCAGTTACCGTCCATAGCCAAATATGTTTTCCAATTCTTTTAAACAGCCCTTATTTGATCTGTAGGTTGATACACTGAAAAAAATTAAGTACTCAAAAATGAGCAAACCGAAGTACTCATATTGAATTGAATATTTTTGGATCAAAAATGAACATATGCTTTCTCTATTTTGAAGCATCACATGTTATCAAACCCAAACAAACAAATAGTTTTGTACCCTGTAATGGTTCATTTCATTTATGACGGCATAAATGATGTTTATTAATGTAAATATTAAATTATGCACAGCATTTTAAAAATAATTGCTTGGAAATAATGTTCTTGTCATAAAAATATTCGATTTGAGTATCTTGTTAAGAATTTTGCTATTTTTCTTGATAAATAATAAATTAAACATTTCTTGTTAAGAACTTTGGACGGGAAATAAATGTCAGTACATTTTTAATTTACATTTTAGGGGTTTTTTTTTTGTTTGTTTTTTTTTTGGGGGGGGGGGCAGTACATAACGATTCATATTTGATCACAGCCATGGAATAAAAAATGAGTACATGTGTTTCTCAACTTTGAGTACATTTGGATCGGAGCTATTTTGTGCATGTGACGCATTTAAAATTGAGTACTTTTTACTCAATTTTGAATACCAATTTTTTTAAGTGTATATATACTATATAATGGGAAAATTTAGTTTAGCAAGAAAACGCCTAACAGGTTGAAATTCATTTTCAGCAATTTATACTAATGTATGGAAACATACTTGAATACCTTTGTACAACCCTGTAGTTTACCTAAAATCTTTATTACACGCCACTATTTAGTTAAAATTTAATTCAAACTAAGACACTCTTAAAACTGCTGAAATCACATTTCCAGAAATTATAGACGGCCATGTATCCAATTCTTTACGTGACCCTGTATATCCTTTTATCTATATTTTACAAATATTTCTTGGTAAATTAAATGCAGTTCAGCGAAAAAAAGGATAACTCATTTAAAAACCACCTTTCAGCAATTTGCGCCCATACCCGGTAATCCTTACGAATACTTTTGTGTAGCCTTGTATAGGAATTATAGCATTTATATACACCATACACTATGCATAAATATAGTGAATCATAAAAGTGCATATCATAATTAAAAATATATTTCCAGCAATCATCGCTAATGAACAGTACTTCGGATACAATATGGTATCTGAAAGATTTTGTGTGTCCCTGTAAATGCTATATACGTATTATTCGTATTATACATGAAATAATTTATAGTATGTAAACCTCAGCGACATACATCAATTTCATTATAAATGAAATAGATTAACATAATTAAAGTATGCCGCAAACAATTCCCTCCACCTCTATATCATTATGTATTTGAATTCCTTTTTTAGTCCTGTAAATGAACAATAACTATTCTTTGCATCGCATAGTCAACAGAATGCATATTTTAGTGCACTTCATAAATGCATATACATTTTATTCTGTTTGAAAGCGTGCGTAAAATCATAAAAAATCATTTGAAACGACTTTTTCCCATAGGCCGTAATGTAACGGAAAACTTTTGGCTGTCCCTGTAAATGAACAAAGCATGCTACAAACTTCATTAAAAATAGGTACCGTGCGATGGTAAACGTCAATACCATCCAAAAATTTCAGGGCAATCCGAGTATATTTTCGAGAGTTAGAGTGCGGACAGACTGCTAGACGGACAGACGGAGAGACAAACCGAAGTCATAAGCACTTTTCAACTTGTGTCCTGCATTATGTATCCTGTATTATATGAACTTAAAAAAAATATATACTAAAGCAGTTTAATCTATAACTTCCTATCAGGCATGAAAAATACTTTATTTCAATGCTTAAATATCATATTTTACTTTTTAGTGCCAATAATTGCCCGAATCATACACGTAGAAAATTAATTTACAATAGAAGAAAATTTAATAACCCATTCAGAATGTCTATAATTAAATATTTGATTAAAATCACAAACAGAAAAAATGCTTACATACAATTAAAAAAAATAAATATACCAATTTGAAAAACACTAAAAATAATAATTAGTATTTATAATTGTACTGTTAAATAACAGCAAACTACAATAGATAAATTAAATGCATTATTAGATTTAACAATATCTCAAAAATATTTCCATATGGTATAAGGAATTCCTATTATTTTATAATTTTGGCAAATGTTAAATCTGAAAACATTGGTTTGAAGATTTAGGATTTTAAAAGATAATTTAAAATATTATTAGCACTAAAAGAAAATTCTTTCAAATGTTTCACTACTGTAATATGTTAAAAATACATTTTCCCAGTATAATGTTAATTTCTAATCTGAAACAGTTTCGTAATCTCATGATAATCGAACATCATATTTAACCCCAAAATAATAATAACTATAAATGTTAGTAATCAAAAAATAGTAAGAAGCCGATAAAATAATTCCAAA
This sequence comes from Maratus speciosus, assembly GCA_963932465.1. Taxonomy (NCBI): domain Eukaryota; kingdom Metazoa; phylum Arthropoda; class Arachnida; order Araneae; family Salticidae; genus Maratus; species Maratus speciosus. Next base: position 559,139,472 of record OZ010792.1, read on the forward strand.
TCATTGTCGTTCCATACATTTTCAATCTCAAGTAAGAGTAAATTAATGTTTATATTAATTCCAGTATGAATGTAGGCATGAATGTCTCTGCGCATTTTTTTTTTTTTTTTCAAGCGATGGCAGATTAAAATATTTTTCTTCACAGTTATCAAATTGGAAAATATCGCTTCTGACAGTTAAAGATCAGTCTCTTACAAATATAACTATTTAACTCATAATATACAACCAAGAATAAAATATTTAAATTAAATAAAACTTACATGCACGTTCCATTAATATCCGTGTATCCTAAAATGGTCATTTCCTTATCTTAAAGTGTTGTAGACGTGTTGTTCTAAAACAAGTGAACTATTTCCGGCGTATTCTCATATTTATTTTTCTGTGGGCAGACGATTTTCGAGCAGATGGTTTGTTACAGATTGTTTGTTTTTGTATACAAGAAATATGGAATTTGAACGCGCAGAAATTTTCTGAAAGTATTATTCATTAAAATTTTTTATTTGAAGAAATGTCCAATGTAATTAATCTTTTCTTTTTATCCGTACCAAATAATTCAAGTTAAAATGTATTGTAAAGTTCCTTTTTTCTAAATAATTATAATAATAATATTCATAATTAGAGTTTATTAGATAAAACATTGTTTAAATTTTTAAAAGGTGTAAAAATAAATTTAATGTATTAACGACCCCCCCCCCCTTTTTTTTCTATTTTTTTAAAGTAAAGTTTGTTTTCCTTTATTTTCGGAAAATGCTAATTTTATTTTAAAAGTCTGAAAGAAGTAGAATTTATGACTTGAATACAAATTATAAAAATATTCTAAAGCAAGAAATGCATAGATGACTAAACTCTGAAGACTCTTTCTACATGGTCATTAAAAGGTGCAGATTTAACTATAATAGAAAATTTTTAGTTTGAAACCACAGAAGTGTTTCGAATAATTCTGGTCGGTAAAAAAAGAAAGAAAGAGTGAAATTTCCTCCCAGCAAACTAAATATGTAAAGTGTATAAATTTAATATTCGTAATTGTAAAAATATTATCCAAATGCTAGATAAAATTGAAATCATAAAAAAGTATACATTCACTGTCTTAGCTATCAAATTGATAAAATATAGCCTAAAAATTTAGTTTATTAATGCTTGTATCGTGCACTTTATTTATTATGCCCCCCCCCCCTCCCCTTTAGTGACGGAATTTACCATTTGCTATCCACTAATATATTTTCATTCCTTATGCCGCTGTAACTCGTAGCTGTTTAAAATATTTCTCTTCATTTTCAAAGATTTTTGAAGTTCATATTTTTTGTCACACTGTGACTTACAATATGCTGGTTTTTTTGTCACATATGTGACGTGGCGTACGTTACATAGCAGTGACATAACAGAGACGTCACAATTTTTTTTAATTGCCAGAAAAATATAATTTTACAAAAAGTAACATGTTTTGAAGAATTTTCGTAAGTTTTTAAAGTTTTCTAAGAAGTTCACATTTCAGTCACAATGTGACATCACTGAGTGGTGGCATTTCGGTCACAGATGTGACGTGACCACAGTGACTTGCAGTGACGTCACAGTGACGTCACCGTGACCATGCATGCTATGAGGGTAATGCATAGGGTATACAAAAATACAATATACAAAAAAAGAAGAAAAAAATGCGGATTTTATATTATGGCTTTTATATATATATATATAATTAAAATGAACAAAGTGAAATTGAACAGCTAAAACCAAGCTATAATAACTACCAAACTAGAATTGCCTATTACTTGATAAAAAGAGTACCATTAAAAATGCCAGAATAAGGTAAGATTAAACTAAAAATAACATACTTAATAACATGTCTAGTTTCTTATATTACATACTGGTTTCATATGTTCATTTCTAAATCATCTTTAGAACTTTATATATATATATACACACACACACACACACACACACACACACAAAAAAAAAAAAAAAAAAAAAAAAAAAAATGCGGATTTCGCATTGGGCGGCGCACAAAATATAACCGATGATAACATAACATAAAAGGCACGCGGCGCACTCGCTTGAATTTTTGTCAAAAAGCTGCAACAAAGAACACAATGAAAATCGTTTGTCCCTTAAACATGCCGCTGACTGCATGAACGAACCTTTTTTTTTCGCATGTTTCACTCACAGACTTCTAATATAAGTAGACTCCCAATCGGCAACCTTTTCTTGTCTCCTACACCTCTGCCCTCCATCACGTGATGGAAGGCAGATTTAGCGCGCCAAACCGGTTTTTCTTCTCGGAATCTCTCTCCAGATTCCCGCCGAAACATCGTCTGTCATGAGTTGACCGCACTTTTGCTTTGCCAATAAAGGGATTACAGCCAAAATACGGCACCCTTTTGGCGATGAAAGCAAAACATGTTGGAGACAAAACCTTCCCAAGAGAACAATGGGATTGGGAGTCTACTTATATTAGAAGTCTGTGGTTTCACTTCTGCTTTATTTTTAGAATAAGAAAACATGAAGTAAAGTTGCAGAACAAATACCTTTTAAAATACCCCCCACCGAAATTCGCAGTTCAAACACTCAAAACAACTCAACTTCGAATTCCCGCCATCTGGGAGCAGAATTTGACTCGAGCAAACAACATCTGCTACCTTCATCGCCTGTACGCCCCTTCTAAAAACGAACAACGGCCTTCTGAACAACCCCTAACTTACCTGTCATTCTGGTACATGAACAAGAAGGGGGATTGTTCAAGATTTCGGCTGTACTATTTTGTTAAAGAGAGTAAACTTGGGTAATAATACATGCTTATTATGTACCTATGCCGGAAAACGGTGTATTTGGCGGGAGCGCAGACGATAAACATGACGATAAGGTAGCCTCCGCAAATGGTTATTTTCCAGAACAATCAGTTTAATCTAGGAAACTTCCTGGTAATTTTGGTAAAAGTTGATGGAAAATGCCAACAGAATAGGAAAATGATGAGGAATGTAGATTGGACGTAGATTAGGGAGTTTTGACTGAATTAAACTGGTTATAAGAATCCATTTTTCTGAGAACCTCATTACAAGCCGTACAGGATGCTTTAAAAATTGGTATTTTGGAAGGAATGATTACGAATTTGATTAGTTCTTTTCAAAGAACTCATAAATAACTCTAAAATTTATACGAGAATTAGCGATTTGAAAACATGTAGTTAGACAGATGATAAGTGCATTGGAGAATTCCGTTTTAAAATAATATTAATACTGCAATTTATAAATCTCTTAATCACAGTTCAGAAAGAAAAAGAAAAGAACTTATATCAAACCGTAATGCATGCCTTTCTGTAAAATTATTATTACATGAACAGAGAAAGAAATAAAAAAGAAATCATTAAAAAACAATAAATATTGTCTGTCGATTGTTGCATTTTTATACTTATATGGTGAGAGATCTCATGTTAATTAAACATAAATCAGCATTTCTATCATACTAAGTGTCGCACAATTTAATAAGGTCTAATGCAGTAAGTTGGCCATTGCTATTACCTAAATCAATGAGATATGGCCGCAGTTGACCACATTTTGACTTAAAAAGTTATGGCATTGTTGCAACGTTGTATTAACTTTGCCACAAAAATTGGTCATTTACATTTTTATAGCAAGCTTCAATTTTCTGCCAATAAAATGTAATAAAAAATTGTAGTTCAAACTGTGTAACTAAGAACCTTATTCCTTTATCAGAATAATTAGAGCACATTACGCAGCATCAGAAAAAAAAAAATACTGAAATTAATCATTTAATTCTTTGATAGGCTGAGGCCAGGGACCCGGAGCTGGAGCTGGAGCCTGGAGCCGGAGCGCTCCGGAGCTGTGTTTTCCCTGGAGCTGGAGCTCTAAATTTTCCCCAGCTCCAGGGCTCCTTTAGTTTTTAATATTCTTTTAAATCTTTTTTTTTTCAGTCTTTTAAATTTCTAGGCTTAAAATATTTTAATTACATCATTATTCAGTATTTTAATTATATCATTTTTTAGGTTTTTATTATTATTAGAGAAGGAAACCTTCTCAAAACATGGTAACACTACTTTACTTCTACTTTCTACTTGAACTAAGTGACAACACTATTTGAAAACAAATATGGCCGCCTGTTGTTTACATGTGTAGTTGTACAATTTTGGCTGTTTGAAAAGTGTAGAAGAAATTTAAGATTTTTGTGTTTAAAATTCCACCAAACTTTCTATTTTAAAAGCAAAAGCTAAACGATGTCATATTTTCTGAACAAGCATTTCAAGTTTGATGAGAAGAAAAATGCATTTTGTCAGATCTTTAATGAAGGTAGAAAGTATTTGTGAGCAAAAAATTAAACGTGTAAATTAAAATCTGCAACTCAAAAGCGCGAAGTCGGAGCCGAGTTGGAGCCGGAGCCGGAGCTGGAGCTGGAGCATCAAAAATTGTTCGGCTCCGGGTCACTGGGCTGAGGGCTTGAAATGTACAATAATCCGGTTCGTGAAATTACAACAAATATTTTTCCGGTTCGTGAAATTATGGTAAATATCGTTCCGGTTCGACCAATTCTTAAAACATATTGTTTCAAATCGTGAAAAATATTAATATTACAGCTAAGTTTCATCCGAGAAAATAGAGCACGCGGTGATGCACACAGTGTTAATACAGGTGCACACAGTGTGAGATAAATTCACCACTCATATCAACGGCCGTGATGTGTTTGCGGCAGCTCCTGTTCCCAGTGAACGGCTCTTGACGACGCAGATCAGATGACTATTAAATTTAAGTGACTAAATAAATATGACAGGTCACACATCCAAACTTTTGAATTTTAATCTTTTGGTATAGCGAGGATGGAAGCAGGTTGAACTTAAACCTTATCGGAGACACTATATAGCTTATAGGGCAGTTTCATATGACGTCACAAATCGACCATTGGAGGTCAAACAACCGTTGAACGGCAGTTGTGATTGGCGGATGAAAAGGTTGTCAGCTGATTGCAACTTTCCTATTATACTCTCTGTAATTTTTTTTTTTAATTATTATTTAGAATCCTGAATGTATTTTTTAAATTGTTTTTATATAATTAGAAATAAATTTGTCTATACTTTCAGAAAAAAAAAAAAAAAAAAAAAAAAAGAAAAGAAAAATTAGCCATCAGTAATTTTGAAATAGCGTTCCGGTTATTTAACTTTAATTACCCAACGGCCTGATTTGCACCAGAATTTTTGAATAAAATTATACATTTATAATACACTTATTTCTTATTTTAAATCTAAATTTTTATCTTACACTTATTTTAAAAATTCCTGTAGGAATTTTTCTTGTTGCCGTTACATAAAAAGTTCTAGGAATCCCAGTTTCCTAGAAAAAACCTTAGTAACCTTACAGATTTTCTTTTACAGTGTAGTTCATAGTTTGTTTTAAGTAATCAAGAAAACCTTTTTACTGATAAATAATATGTTTTATTTGTATTTCAAAGGGTCCAATTTTTGTCAAATATTCCCTTTTTGTTTTTACGCAACCATCCTGTATCTAATAAATTTGACGTGATGGAGAGAATCTAATTATTTCACCGAATTCAGCAACCTAAAGTTACCATTATTTTTAACACAATCATACTGATTACCAATAAGGTTATCTGAGTGAAATATGCTCGCCGGTTGTCAGCCCAGGTAACTTACGGCTCCTGTCCCTACAGGGGAAGACACTCGCGAGCTAATGCTAAACCCTATGGGGAGGTAATTTTCTAAATTCTCATTTGCATTTCACATTTTTAAATATATATATTTTTTTTGTATTGGATAGCTGAGGTCCATATCTATACATCGCTCCTTTTTTACCTATTCGATTTTGTTTGCAGATATTTTTTAGAATGACACTTTCCTTTTCGGAACCGGTTTCGAAAGTGAAAGTAACTTTATAAAAAATACCTGCAACTAAAATCAAAAAAGTAAAAAAAAAAAAAAAGAGCAATGTAGAGATGGACCTCAGCTATCCAACGCAAAAAAATTATTTTAAAATGTCGAAATGCAAGCGAGATATTAGAAAATAACCTTCCCATAGGGTTAGCATTATAGTGCTCGCGAGTGTCTTCGAATGCAGGGACATGAGACTTAAACGGTAGAGCATTAGCAATGTAAGACAAGGATCTGGGTATTTTTCCTCACAGTTGTAAATATTCAATTCGTATGACCCTAAAATTAGTTAAATGCACCTATTTACGAGCAAGAGCAAGATACAAAAAAAAAAAAAAAAAAAAAGAGTTCACTAGTTCAAAAATTTGTTCACTAGTGTAATTATAATTTGTATCTAGAACCATTTTTAAACAAAGACATAAAGACTCAGTTGTACAGAGTTTGTCTCAAATTTACCTTTAAAAAGAAAAAAAAATGCAGAATACATATTTAATGAAGAATCTGGGAAATAAAATCGAAGCACTTTTTAACTGACCTCAATATGTCACTGGAATAATCCACAAACATAGAAATATCCATGAATATATGTCCATGATACAGATAACTGTATCAGACTGGCTGACAGTTGAATAAATCTCGCTGAATCAGCGTGTAGCTGAAACAACGAAATATGATAAAGATTTTTCGGCATATTTTAGAGATGAAAAATATATTTTTATCCACAGAAATTTCTCCAAAAATATCTGAAGAAAAATAAACCCACAAAAACAAAAAAAAGTTATAGATTAAAATCCGAATCAGGGAAATTTAACGTTCTTATCATATCGTTATGCTGCGTCGTGTCCTATGGATTAACAAGCCGCTAGACAATCGTAAAAAATGTCGTAATGTAAAGTATTTGAAAAACGCTGATGAAGTTAAAAGTTAGTTTTTAATTGGATTATAAAATGGAATGCACATGTATTTGGAAAAAAAATATATATCGATTAAATCGGAAAACAGTATTTAAATGGTTTCTTCTATTAGATGAATATGAAAACATCTGACTGACAGAAACGATTTACTCTAATTTTGTGATTACGCTTGTTCAAATGTAGTTATGGACAATACATGAGAATGTTGAATTACTCCTTTTAACCTTTGAAATCAATTTAAACATGTTATTGCAGGTTTTCAAAAATTAGATATGATGAAAAAAAAAAACACTAGAAAAAAGTAATAAAACTTCTGTACTGAATTATAAAATGTATAAAATAGTTATTCAAACAACGTTTTATAATTTCGAAACAACGACTTCAGCTTTTGCTTATTTAACGGGCATTTCACAACATTGTTTTTGGAAATATTCAACTATATGTTATATATATATATATATATTTTTTAATTTATTGTAGTTCAGGCAGATAGCAGCATTAAATAATTATTTAGTCAATTCTAAAATAATTATGTTGCCATACTTTATTATATCTTATTTATTACCTGTTTATTTTAAACAGCTACTTCTTTTTTGTACATTTTAGTAATAATTTATTCCAAGATCCTTAAAATAGCACAAAAAAATTTTATTATATAGACTATTTTAAGTTAATTATAATTATTATATTTGTAAGAATGTTAATATTATCTGCAAGCTGCGATGATTTGTAACGGTAAGGATTCGCTTTTAACTGTACCATTTAATTAGGCGGAATTTTTGCTGTGCTAAAATGGGATACATGTTTGAGAATGTGATATGGTCATAGCAATTCAATTGCTGGGTATGTCTTGAATTTAAATGTTACAATTTTTTTCATATTGTTCATTATTACGGATCTTACATTGATTAATAATTTATTTCAATTTATATGGCATGGTAAATTTATACTTTTTGTTGTATAGTCGATCGGGTACATAATGGAATTCAATTTTTAGCTTATTGCTGGATTCTATTACAGAAATCGACTATATTTTTTCTTATATTTGTATTTCATGTACCCCTGAAGAAGTGAAATGCTATATAAGCTTCCTGCTACATCCATCCAATTGATCTATTATTTGTTTACTATGCGTCTTTTAATGGTTCAACATTATATCCGCTGGTTATTTGTATCTTTTGTCTTTAATAGGTTATTGTATCAAAATTTGGTGGTTTTTTTATATGTTTTATATGGATTAATCGTCCGCAATGTGCTAGTGAATTAGTGGTATTGCGCTTGATTTTGTATTACAAGTTAAAGGTTCCATTTTTATTTATATAATGTCAGTGCTATGTATTGAAGCTAAATTTATTAATTTAATTTTAGTAATTGGAAATAGATGATGAATTGTAATTATATAATGGATATATATATATATATATATTATATACCTATCGCGTGCAAATTTATACATTTTTCCAAATGCAAATAAAATATAAAATACAACAGCAATAATAAAATTAAAATACCGTTTTATAAAATCAACACAATGATGTCAATTTTTGCTCACTTAAAAAGTATTTTAAAATTTTGTTATTTATAGCTATATATAGTTGTGTATAGTTATGTATTTATAGCAATTCTAGAAATTTGATTTCTTTTTCTTTTAAACGTGTCTATGTTGCGTGCAAAATTATAAATTTGTCGAAACGATGTTAAATAAAATTTCAGAAACAACAGCAATAATACGATTCTTGCAATTTTAAAACACTGTGTTATAAGTTCAAAACAAAAATGTGAGTTTTTGTCAATACAACGTATATATTGCACAACTTAGTTACTTGTCAACTATTTAGATAGAAATTGATTTTTTTAAATGCGTTTATAGCGTGCAAATTTATAAAATTGTCTAAATCATGATGTTAAATAATATACGAGAAATAATAAAAACAATAATACAATTCTTGTAGTCGATTATCTAAAATAGTGTAATAATAGTAAAATACTTTGCAGTATGCTCAAAACAACGATGTCAGCTTTTGACAATAATGTTACAGCTGTTAGTAAATATTTTCCTAGTAATTTGATTTTTTTAAATGCGTTTATAGCGTGCAGTTTTAAAATTATTTAAAAAACTGTTATCATATTTACACCAAGCTGTATATATTATTAAATAGTACTGGATTTTTCCACTGAATCTTAATTTTCGCTCGTTTCAATACAGAAAACGAAATGATGTTCTTTACTTACACAAATATAAAATTTCGCTTACACAATTATACGATAAATTTTAAACATTTCAGATATTTTTTTTTTATATATATAAATCACAACCTCGTGTTTGCATTAGAGTCATGAGAAGATTGGGTATAAACCGACCCGAACCCGAAAGTTTCATTTAATGTCAACCCAAAACCAGATCCGAACCCAAAATGGAAGAAAATTAATCCATATTTAAAAACTATTATGGAAAAATAGTGTACAATATTATATTTTATGCTGGAAAATGAACATATATATATATTAAACAAAAACCTAATTTGAAGAGCAAATTAAAAAAAGAAAATTTATTTCCCACATTGTTTAAGCCCGAGAAGGGACAGATATTAAGATATTTCATTCAATTCGTTGTACATTTAATGTTAAATTTTTGTAACAAATAAGTTAAGTCAATTGAACATTAAAAAATAAAAATAAAATTCATACAACATGATACTTTAAACACCCTAAAACTTAGATTCCGTTCAAATGAAATCGAAATAAATCTTAGACTTTTCCATTTTTAAGTTGTAAATATTTTGCAGATTTTGTAATATGTTTATGATGATTGTACAGTCGTGGAAAAAAAAAGTAAACAGCCCCTACTAACTCCGCAACAAATTATCGTAGAAGAAAGTTACTGGTACCGAACGATTGTAAATAAAGTCTACTTTTAAATGATGTATATAAAATTTGCTTAGGGGGCCATCTACATATTAAAATGAACCATAACTTCATTTTTTTTCAATGGCAATACCCAATTCTGACAGCATAAATGAACTCTACACCTTTCAAATAGCCTAAAAACAAATTCTTATGCAATTCATACCATAAGTTTCCGAGAAATTAATTATTTTAAAACGAGCGTATTTTAAGGGCTGTATCCAAACTGAAGTTGGGTTCTCGATTGCTAACCGAGAGAGCCGCCTTTTTGATCAAGGCACCTTAAGCAGTCAATGAAGTCTGTTAGATAACAAGGCAGCGGAAGAAATTTCAAAATATCTACTCACTTCAATCATAGACGGCCCCTTAAACCATCATTTTGCCGTTTTTTAAGCATAATTTGAAAACTACTTCGAAGAAAAATGTGAAATTTGGGATTTTCATAAAGCAGGACTTAACAAATCTAAATCCATCAAAAAAATTGTAGGTTGCAATTGATAATTTTTTCGAATATTAATTTCATAATTCATAATTCATACCATAAAATTATAAAAATTGCAAATTCAGCGTATTTATGTTTGGGCACATTAGTTTTATTTCTAAACAAAAAATTAGCACATTACGAGTATAATTTCAGAAGATATAAATAAAAATATGAAAATGTAATTTAACATTAGAAGCACTAAATTTTGAATGTTTATAATTCAAAAACTTATCATTCAAATGACTTGAAATTTGGTGTCTAGGCATATTTTAAACCGAAGATTTGAAATATCTCGTTAAAATTGGGTATTGTCATTGAAAAAAAATGAGGTTTGGGTTCGTTTTAATATGTAGATGACCCCCTAAGCAAATTTTATATACGTCATTTAAAAGTAGACTTTATTTCAAATCGTTCGGTACCAGTAACTTCCGTCTACGATAATTTGTTGAAGAGTTAGTAGGGGGTGTTTACTTTTTTCCACGACTGTACATAAAATGACAAGATACATGCAAAATACAAAACTTTAAAAAGTCTAAGATTTACTTCGATTTGATTTGAACGGAATCTAAGTTTTTAGGGTGTTTAAAGTATCATGTTGTATGAATTTTATTATTATTATTTTTTTTTTAATGTTCAATTGGTTTAACTTATTTGTTACAAAAATTTTACATTAAATGTAGAACGAATTGAATGAAACATCTTAATAGCTGTCCCTTCTCAGGCTTAAACAATGTAGGAAATAAATTTTCTTTTTTTAATTTCCTCTCCAAAATAGGTTTTTGTTTAATATGTCGAGTTTTTTTAATAACTACTGTATTCAGACGAACATATTTCAAAATTAATGCAGGGTACCATAATAAGTCTTTGATTCATGCGGTATCGTATCACAATTTGTGATGCAATTTACCTATGTATAATTCAAAATCTTTCACCAGTGCAGTAATGCAGGTTGCTGTACTTTGGGGGAAAACTTTCAATCTGAACGTTAAAAATCTTTTTGAAAATGTCATTTTTTTCCCACTACGATGCCATATTCAACTTCTTTTTAATTCTTTAAAAAAAAAAAAAAAAAAAAAAAAAAAACTATTTCAGTTTTATTTTTCGCGTGATAATCATTCAACTGAAAATAGACAAATTGTTATTACGTCTTTTGAATTATTGGCAACAATGAAAAAAAAAAAAAAAGTTAAATTTTGTAGGAAAAATGTCCGTTGATTCTCAATGAAAAAAGCGAAATTTGGAATTACAGTACAGCCCCGATTATCCGCGGAATTGGTTGGCAAGGGCATCGCGGATAACCCGAAAAAGACAGAAAATGGTGTGCAAGCTCGAAAAAAAAAAAAAAAAAAATTCAACATGAAAACTATGTTTTAGTGTACAAAAAACATAATAAAATGTTTAAAATACATACATATGCACAGTACAGTCGAAACCTTTGCTTTACGTCTAAATCACTAAAATAAAGAACAGTAAACAAGAAACAATACCATACATACTGCAAAAAGTGTTGAGTTACACCCTTTTTTTAAAAAAAATATCAGTCATTTGTTTTTGCCTCTTGCTTTAGAAACACCTTTTCTATCTCAAAAATGAAGCTATTCTTGATATGCTCCCCTGGAATTTATCATAATATTCTTAGTTAAATATTTACAGTACTTAGTTAAATATTTTAATAGCTGTGCTTACGTTTAGTTAATAAAATCAAGAAAATACATCACTCTAGAAATATTCTTCTATTACTTTCGAATACATGAATTTTTCTGTTTATATTTATTAGTAGGGCTTACTATATTTTCCTTGCTTAAATTTAAAAATTTGGCTTAAATTAATATATATATTTCGCACCGCGGATAATTGGGGCTCTACTGTATTAAGAAAAATATTTGAATAACGTAAATAAAATTTGGCCCATGTTATTCTCTGGGTTATAAATTCACCCAAATGCAAAGGCATTTTATCATGCGTTTTGAAACTGACGTCAGAGAAACTTTTTCACACTTTAAGTTATAATATCATTAGAATTAGAAAAGAATAAAAAATGAGTGGCATCAGGGACAAAAAAGTGGGAAGAAAAGTCAAAAAGTTATGAGCTCTAAAGGCTTTTCTATGTTACATTAACATTGAGAAATGACACTGGAAATAAATAAGTATTGCGCTGCCGCGCAATACTTAAATATACTCACTGATGTTCAAATACATAGTTCTTTTCATTTGGAAAAATATTAGTATAAAATGCAAACCAAAACATTTTATTTCAATATCAAAGCATTGTTTTAATTTACACACGCGAAAAATAATATCTGCTATTAGCGAGAACATAAAAATACGGAATTTTGTCATTTGGGTTAAGTAACAAATTACATGATTAAATGAACACTTATAAAAGAGATAAGATTATAATATTTTTAAAAAATTGCGTTATTTAATTTTCAGAAAAATTAAAGAGAAATTTCATAAACATAAATGAAATATAGTATAAAAATCATGGAAGTCTTATAAACAAGATTACTAAAGCAGGAGTTTATTTGAAATAAAAGTTATTTTTGTAAAATTTATTATAATTTTTATGAAAAATAACATTTGTTAACGAAAGATGAAATCTACTTACTCAAATTCGATCCAAGCACTCATTAATAATAACTTTTATTGTTTTGTTTGCAAATTACACATTTTAAAACATGACAAAAAATAACTAATGAAAAGATGTGTTTATGGAATTGAATTTTGTGAAAGGGCCTATTTTAACAACAAAAAAATTGTGAAAGGGACTGCTTTATTAAAAGAAATTTTGTGAAGAGGCCCGTTCCACTAATAAGAATTTTGTGAATGGACTCTAAATAAGCCCCAAATTTAGCCTGGATCGGCCTCTGGCAGGGTTGCAAAAAAGCCGGCTAAAATTTAAAAAAAAGCCAGACCAGTGGCTTTTTTTGGCCAAAATTGGCCTTTTTTGGCCATAATTGGCTTTTTATAAAGGGAAGCATTGTAATTATAAACTACACATTTTAAAGTGTTTTTAATTAGTTTTAATGACACTTAATTGATCTAGAGTTTAATAAGTAACCCAATTTCTGAATAATGAAGACATTAATACTGGAATAAAACTTAGATGGTTTTGCTAGTGATTTGTAGTTAGAATTGCAAAAATGTCAGCTAAATTTTAAAAGGGCCATACCAACTGCTTTATCTGGTTTACACTGACTTTTAACTTCATCCCCTCCCTCCCCCAATTTTTTTCATTTTTACTGCTTTATAAAATTGAAGAGGACAATGGTTAGTTAGTTACATGTTTTATTACTTAATTAATTTTAAGAGCTATTAATATGTCTTATTTTATTTCTAGTAAACACTCAAAATTATACATAGTCATGTAATAAAAATACCATTTCTTACTATTAAAAATATAATAAATAGCATATGCATGAATATGCTTAGCAACTCAAGATTTTGAAAATTTTACTCTCATACTCTATTTTTTATACACTTATGTACCAAACTCTCCTATATCCTTTCTAATTTCTTTTTTAACATGTATAACTTAATCTCTCCATATGGACACATAAGAGTGTTTCCATTTTGATGTGCTACATTTTGTCATTAAATACAATCTTTAAAATGTGTAGTATATGTGGAGCTATGTAATATAGAATTTCAAAACACCAGTTTGGAGTCTAACTTATATCCTTTTCAATATTTATAACTTTTTTTTTTTTTTTTTTTTTCAGACATAATGCCTTCACAGTTGCCTTCGAACATTTATAAAGACTTATTTATTTGACAATATTGAATAGAAATTTATAATTTTTTTAGTAGAAAATATTTATAAGTGCATTAAAAATTAATTGATCTAAATTTAAAACGAATTAGCTGTAAATCAACTTTTAAAAATAAAAACCGGCTTTTTTTAAGTGGCTAAAACCAAAAAAAGCCGGCCGGCTTTTTTTGGCCTGGCTAAAAGCCGGCAACCCTGGCCTCTGGTGATAGAAAATTTGATAGAATTTGATTGGTGATAGAAAAGAGCCTTTCATTTGAAACGCATTAAGATCTACAGGAAAACAGCAAAGTATATTAAGAAACAGAAAGTTCGTTAACGTTTGTTGAAAAGTGTAACCAGCCTTAAGGGTGTCCGGGACACAAAAATCTTCAAATTTTGCAAAAAGATTTTATTTTATAAAAAATTTCTGTTTTTTCCTGCTTAAAATGACATTTAAATCATGTTTCTATCTGAATTAGAACAGGAAATATTATTTTTTTCGTTTTGGTTTGTTTTCAAAATCTAGCTTTCAAGCAATGGCTGTCATGGAAACGAGTTCTTGTTTTTCTTCATGCGTTTGCTTGCGTTTTTCTTCATGATAGGTTTTTTCACCATTTCTCGTATTTAAATTCTTATAACTCGAGAACCGTTAAAGATACACGGTTCAAACTTGGAACATATTTTTTTCAATTGTTTTACTTTAATTTTGATTCAGCATATTTGAAAAAAAATATATTTACCTTTGAAAATGTGATTTTTTTTTTTTTTAAGTTGCACCACTTTTTTTTAAAATTTTTTTCGTTAAATATTTTAATTTTTTTTAATAAATTAATATTTTTAAAAATGCTGAATCAAAATTCAAACTTATATATTTCTGTTTATTTAAATGAAAAAAATTGAAATTCTATAAATAATATTTCGAGTTATAACGATTTTAAATTACCCCACTTTAATAAATTTTAAATTTAAATTAAAAAAAAAAATTCTGAGAAGTTTTATCATGTGATTTTGTTTACAAAGGATAAGGTTAACCATCACAAAAAAAAAATTCAGAATTTTAACTCAATAAATAAAAATTATTTTAAAATGTGTCCCGGACCCCCCTTAAAACAAAAAGACATAATATTTAAACTAAAATATCCGGTAAAAGTCCAGCTCTGACAGAAGACAGAAAGTTAGCTGTAAATCTGTATAACCATAAATCAAAGTGAACTGTTCTATGTCACGTCGTAAAAAATCCAGCAAAAACAAGGTAAAAATCATACGCTCCCCCACTAATCAAATTACACGTTACCATATTCATTATATCAATAACGCTTTGGTGCGTTCATGCTCTGTCGCCCAAAACGTGGGGGACGACATCTTCCCCAGATAATCTGGAGGGACACCCTAATGGCCTTGCAAATATTAAGTCACGATATCATATAGGATATGTTTGCACAATCTGGAAGTTCATCATTTCAGATTGTTGTTCTCCGCACATCAGATTATATGCGACAGTGTAATGATCCTTAATACGTCTCTTGAGCGTAATCGAAGTAACTTATGTCGAACAGAAAATAATTACATTAGCTTATTAATGCGGAAAAAAAAATTCCTTTAGAAGCGCGAGTGCGTGAAAGGGAAGATAAATTACAAAAGAAAAAAAAAAGGAAGCTCATGGGTGTAGAATACCGTTATATGTCACAAGTAGAAAAATTGAGACTGATATGCATAAAACAAAAAAGTTGTACCTTATGGAAAGTTTCTGCATTTTAAGGATTTTACAGTGGTAGTTTTTTTTTTCTCTGAAATTATCTTTCCCGCATTTCTTATAATGTGTCATATAACGCTATGTTTTTCTTCTTTCATTAAACTTGCTTGTAATTCATGACATCTCTAAATTGTTGATATGCATAAACAAAAAATATTATACCTTATAGAAAGTTTCAGTATTTTAAGGATTTTACTGTGGTATTTTTTTCCTCTGAAATCATCTTCCCGCTTTTCTTATAATGTGTCATATGACGCTATGATTTTGTTCCTTCATTAAACTTTCTGCTAATTAATGACATCTCTAAACTGTTCATATGCATAAAAAAAAATGTTATACCTTATGGAAAGTTTCAGTATTTTCGGGATTTTACAGTAGTTGCTTTTTTTCTCTGAAATCCTCTTTCCGCTTTTCTTATAATGTGTCATATGACTTTATGATTTTGTTCCTTCATTAAACTTGCTGCTAATTAATGACATCTTTAAATTATTGATATGCATAAACAAAAAATGTTATACCTCATGGAGAGTTTCAGTATTGTAAGGGTAGTAGCTTTTTTTTCTCTGAAATCCTCTTCCCGCTTTTCTTATAATGTGTCATATGACACTATGATTTTCTTCCTTCATTAAACTTGCTGCTAATTAATGACATCTCTAAACTGTTCATGTGCATAAACAAAAAATGTTATACCTTATAGAAAGTTTCAGTATTTTAAGGATTTTACTGTAGTAGTTTTTTCCTCCGAAATCATCTTCCCGCTTTTCTTATAATGTGTCATATGACGCTATGATTTTGTTCCTTCATTAAACTTTCTGCTAATTAATGACATCTCTAAACTGTTCATATGCATACAAAAAAAATTGTTATACCTTATGGAAAGTTTCAGTATTTTCGGGATTTTACAGTAGTTGCTTTTTTTCTCTGAAATCCTCTTTCCGCTTTTCTTATAATGTGTCATATGACGTTGTGATTTTGTTCCTTCATTAAACTTGCTGCTAATTAATGACATCTCTAAATTATTGATATGCATAAACAAAAAATGTTATACCTCATGGAGAGTTTCAGTATTGTAAGGGTAGTAGCTTTTTTTCTCTGAAATCCTCTTCCCGCTTTTCTTATAATGTGTCATATGACGCTATGATTTTCTTCCTTCATTAAACTTGCTGCTAATTAATGACATCTCTAAACTGTTCATGTGCATAAACAAAAAATGTTATACCTTATAGAAAGTTTCAGTATTTTAAGGATTTTACTGTAGTAGTTTTTTCCTCCGAAATCATCTTCCCGCTTTTCTTATAATGTGTCATATGACGCTATGATTTTGTTCCTTCATTAAACATGCTGCTAATTAATGAAATCTCTAAATTCTTGCACGTTAAAACGTTAGCTTTGCAGTTTATAGTTCCGAGTTCTGATGGTAGAAATGTTTTAAATGTTTTGTTCTTCTTCAAATTGCCAATTACGTTAAAATAGTTATACTTTTTAAAAGTTACAAAATTTTAATTTTTACACGATTCTTCAAGTCTATTAAATTAACAAATTATATGAGGGCGTGAGTTTCAAAATTAAAAAAATCGAGTTTTCTCTATCAATCTATTCTATTGGAGAACCTGCATAAAAAAAAACACTACAATCTTGGAAAAAAAAACAAAAAAAAAAAAACTAGTTTTATCGTGTGTTTCTGGCTTTGTAAAATCTTGGTTTACAATGAAAACCAATGGAGAGAGTTTTCGCGATTTCCTAAAATTTGGTTTTCTGGATAACGCGAGTTTTGAAACTCGCGTCTAATATTATAAAAAAAAAGAAGGAAAAGAAACTTTCTTCATGCTTCATTGTATCCAGTATTATTTACGAAAGTTTTAGTAGTACAATATATGTATATATATATATATATATATATATAATAAAGATGAAATAGCAAATATATGAACAAATTGGCAAAACTGCAAAGATGAACAATACATGAACACAGGAAACTAGTATGTAAAATAAGAAACTATGAATAACCCACAGAATCGTCAGAGGAGTTTGCAGGTTAATTCATAGTGAAGATGAGTTATTTCATCCAATTTTGTAGCCATTAAGCCTAAAATGACGAAATTTAGCTCCTAATAGCGCATCATAAGAAAAAATAAATAAATGATAAAAGACCAAGAGGTCTAAAGAAAGATACACCTCACACAAGATAGTAAAAATGATTAACTCAGAACTCTCCGTTTGCCGTTAAAAGCACGTAACATCTTTCTGTTTAATTTAGATTTTTCTTATTGTAGTGCTAATAAGTCAAAAAAGTCAAATGGAGAGTACCACATTCTCCTTATAATCGGGCGCCATATGAAGCGATGCCAGATTCTTCTGAACATGTTACGTCATCTGCAAGTACACTATAAGTACATTATGTCAAAAGCCGCTTGCATAAGCTTTCGAAAAATACCTTATTCATCGCTGTGCCTTTCGTATACGAAGAGAAAAAAAGGATGTTGTCAGAAATAATATATAAGATGATTTTCACCTATATTCTATAATCCGGGAACCCTGGGCTTACCCTTGCTACCGATAATGAAAAATCACGAAAGAAAATTAGTAGAAATAGCATGGTAACGGATGCAATCTTATTGATTTCTCTCTCCCTTCTATCTGTAAAAATACACATTTATGTAAGATACATATGTCTGTATTAAGCTGAATGTCACCGTTTATTTTATTAAGGAAAATTCCGAACAATGTAACTGACCATGGAATACAATAAGAAATAAGAGGAATTCCAGGATATATGAAAGGTGGGGATATACAGCCGTTGTAGCGGAAATACGAAGAATATAACTTGGCAGATAACAATATTTTGTCAATGGTTAAGATGGATACCGGATACTACGATATATGATGGATAAATACGAAAATAATCAGAGAAATAAGCGTATAAAAGACTTCATATTTTCACGATGTAATATGAGAGAGGTATTCATAGGGTAACATAATGAAATTGGATATGTATGATTAAACGGAGGGGTTCATGGAAACGCTACCGAGAAAAGTACCGGAGCCCTAATATTATGTGGTACCGGTACTAACAACTGTATTGTTTCCCCCTCCCCCCCCTTCCTGTCACTCCTTAGCTGTCAAATATTCCACTTTTTAGTTATCACTCCTTCCTAATCGCAATCTTTGCCTAATTTTAGTATTAATTAATAGCAGAATTCTTAGATGAAATAAGGTAAGGAGATTCGGAAATAGTGTTAAAACAGAAAAGGGATAGTTCGCAGCTATGTATTTTAATGAAAATTAATTTACAGAAATTAATATTTATAGGCTGAATAATGGAACAATGTTTTTCAATTTCAAAGCAAATTCATTATTCAGTCTATTGAGTGGCGCCAGATCAACGCATCGCCAACATTAACGCCAGCCAGGCATAAATTTGTAAATATCACTAGAATAGAAAAACACGATTTCTGTTTTCCCTTCATTTTGATTAAAACAGCATTAAAATGATTTGAAATAGAATGTAATACGTAATTTTTAACGAGGAAAAGTTTTTTTTTACCTATACGTGAATAAATAAAATTTTAAATATAAGACAGATTGAGCTTTAGTCAATCCAAGCCCAAAAACTAATATAAAAATTGAGTCCGTTTTATCTCCATCTCCTATACTTGTGCGACACATTGCGTCACATATACGTGTTTTGATTAAAAAAAAAAAAGAATACAAAAGCTTGGATATGGGAAGGAAAGGAAAGATTAATTTAGGCTTCGGTTTTTCGGAAGCGCTATTGCACTGGGCTCCGGAGCCCTGTATTTATGAACTCCGATGAATTCCGACCAATATTTAAATATTTACTAAAAACAGAGAAGTACCGGAGCCGGGCTCCTGTGGGCTCCGGCGCAAATTAAGCCCTGACTGCATATTATATAAAGCTGTTGCACGGAACATTAAAAAAGTGCAATAACATGCGAGTAGCAATGTTTAGAAAAAAAGAATAACTGTAAAGATAAATTTGGACATGAGTGTATGAACCATCTTGAACCAAAAATTTATGCTACAGTCACCTTTTCTAAAATTTGTCACACTTCACAGCACTTAAACCGATTAAAGGAGGGGGGGGGGGAATCCAATCCCTATTTATGATCCACTCAAATCATGCTCACGTCCAACAAAAAATAAAGTTATCCAGTTCTTCTAATTATCAAAATTACCGCATGCGCAAGCAAGAACTCATTAATAAAGCAGGAATGAACAGGAGTAACTTTTATGGATTCTTTAATCTCATATACCGGGTGTCCTAAAAAGGACTGACTGATTTTAAAATTCAATAACTTGCAAACTGTGACAGATATTTAAAAAATTCTTGCAGGAGGGGTATGCATGAGCTCAAAAGTTTTTTTTTACAGTGATTTTCAATTTTAGTTCGAATTAAAAACAATAGATGGCGCTGTAAGCAATAGGCACTAAATTCAGGCTCGATTTTTGGCACTTCGAGACCCACTCAATACATCTTAATCTCCCTTTTCCGCATAGAAGAAGAGAAAGGCCAAAAAATCGAGCCTGTATTTTGCGCCTATTGCTTACAGCGCCATCTATTGTTTGTCATTCAAACAAAAATCGAAAATCACTGTAAAAATACTTTTGAGCTCATGCATAACCCTCCTGCAAGAATTTTTTAAATATCTGTCACCGTTTGCAAGTTATTGAATTTTTAAGTCAGTTAGTCCTTTTTAGGACACCCGCTCCATATAAAGACTGTATATACAGTCTTAAATGTTCCAGTCAGAGTCGCATGAACAGTGTGACTGCATGTAAGATTTTCGAAGTTACTCTACCAATAATATACTCTTAATACTAAAATGTAAGACATTTTACCTTAGAAAAGTAACCCGTGAAAACATTTAATTCACAACGGTAAAGAAAAAAGACAATGTAAACTTTATGCAAATAATCAAAGGATCTACACGTACATATATAATCATTAACTATTTCGAAGCACTTATTTACGTTACAGCCATCCACTGTTCAAAAACTTCTCGCACTTCACAGCACTAAACCCGATTAATACTTAAAAAGAATATTCCCAATCCCTATTTACGTTCCCCTCAAATTCTGCCCACATCCACCAAGATAAGTTTCTCCCCCACGCAAATTATTTCCTCTAATTATCAAAATTACTGCGCTAACGAACAACTCATTAATGATGCATGAAGAAGAAGCAGTAACTTTTACGCAGGGCTGCAGAGTCGGTGGGAAAAATGGACGACTCCGAATCCGGGAATTTAACAGAATTTAACAGTTCCGAAGCGACTCTTTCGCTCAAAAATGGGCTCAACTCCGACGCCGCAGCCCTGCTTTTACGGAACCTTGAATATGGCATACATACAAAGACTTTATACGTGACATGAACAATGCGACTGTGTAAGATTTTCTAAGTTACTCTTTCAAGAAAACAAATATGCAAGACATTTTACCTTAAGTGATCCGTGAAAGCATTACAGCAAAGAAAAAGACGATGCAAAATTTATGCAAATAATCAAAGGATATTCAAGTACATATTTAATCATTAACTATTTTGAAGCAGTTATTTACGTTGCAGTCATTTACCCCTCTAAAACTTATTACACTTCAAAGCACTAAACCAGATTATACTTTTAAAAAAATTGCCAATCTCTGTTTACTGCAGATAAGTTTCTCCCCCCATGCAAATTATTTCCTCTAATTATCAAAATTACTGTGCTAACGAACAGCTCATTAATAATGTATGAAGAAGCATCAGTAACTTTTACGGAGCCTTTAATTTGGTATGCATACAAATACTTTATATGTGACATGAACAGTGTGACTGTGTAATATTTTTTAAGTTACTCTTCCAAGAAAACAAAAATGCAAGACATTTTACTTTAGAAAGCGCTCCGTGAAAGCATTTCATTCATAACAGTAAAGAAAGACTATGCAAACTTTATGCAAATAATCAAAGGATCTTTACGTACATAGTTAATACTTAACTAATTTAAAGCACTTATTTACGTTGCACTCCTCTAAAACTTTTCACACTCCACAGCACTAAACCCGATTAATACTTCAAGGGAAAAAAAAAAAAAAATCCTAATCTCTATTTACTAGTGATGCAACGAATGGTGGTTTGGCCGAATAACCGAATACCGAATATTCGGCCAAGTTACAGCCGAATATTCGGCCGCCGAATAATGAATTTATTTTTACCTAAAAACAAAATATAGTATGCACTATATGCACAATTCTTGTATATTTCACAATTAAAATGTATTGTTTTCTTTAAAAAAATTATTTATATACAAATTTTTAATTTTTTAAAGCATTATTTTACTCTGAAAAAATATTCGGCTATGTTCGGCCTAAAAATTGCCTTATAATTCAGCCACCCCCGCCACCCCCCCCCCCCCCCCAAAAAAAAAAAAAAAAAAATCTTAGCAAAAGTTCCTCATCAGGTATTGTCTAGTTATATTTTAATAAATATTATGTGTGTTGTTGTTACATTTTAAAATAATGACAAAATTTTAAAAGTACTAGGAAATATAAGTTTCAACTTTCAGATGAAATAAAATAAAAAATAAGAAATCGTAATATCTTAAGAAAAACCACTGATAGAAAGGATGAAAGGAATAGCCTCTAAAATGGTGGAAATAAATCATTGTAGACTTTATAAAGCTCACAATTAACAAAAACATTTTTATCATTCATTATTATCATTATTTTTTTTTCTTTGCTGTCAGCAGATAGCACTAGAGTTCTTTATAGGTATAATTCAAAATATTATTGAAAGAAATATTTTTTTATGTAACAAGAGATAAATGTTAAACTTCCCATTATGATAAAAAAAATTTTTTTTGAATTTGCTTGTACAGCTGTATTAAAACAATTTTGAATAGATTAATTTTAAATTTAACAGATTATGTTAGCTTATTACAAGCAGATACTTTCTGTACTTACTGATACAGCATAAAATTTTTTTAACATGATTCCTAAATTAGCCTCTTATATAAAAATGGGTAGATAAAACCCATTCGAGGTATGAAAGTTAATGGAAAAACATGGGTTAGTTAATTTCAAATAAAATTTTCATTATACATGATGAATATAAATTGTCAAATTAAAAAGTTATACTGTGTAAATATAAAAACATTTATTACAGTATTATTCGGCCAAGGCCGAATAATGGACTTGATATTCGGCCGAAGCCGAATATTCGGCAGACAGGCCGAATGGGCCGAATATTCGTTGCATCTCTACTATTTACGTTCCACTCAAATCCTGCCCACATCAACCAAGATAAGTTTCTCCCACATGCAAATTATTTCCTCTAATTATCAAAATTACTGCACTAACGAACAGCTCATTAATAATGCATGAAGAAGCAGTAGTAACTTTTACGGACCCCTTAATCTGGTACGCATAGAAAGACTATATATGTGACATGAACAGTGTGACTGTGTAAGATTTTCTAAGTTACTCTTCCAAGTAAACAAAAATGCAAGACATTTTACCTTAAGTGATCCGTGAAAGCATTACAGCAAAGAAAAAGACGATGCAAACTTTATGCAAATAATCAAAGGAACTTCACGTACGTATTTAATCATTAACTATTTCGAAGCAGTTATTTACGTTTCAGTCATCTACTCCTCTAAAACTTCTCACATTTCACAGCACTAAACCAGATTAATACTTAAAAAAATTGCCAATCCCTGTTTACTGAAGATAAGTTTCTCCCCCCCCCCCCATGCAAATTATTTCCTCTAATTATCAAAATTACTGTGCTAACGAACAGCTCTTTAATAATGTATGAAGAAGCATCAGTAACTTTTACGGAGCCTTTAATTTGGTATGCATACAAATACCTTATATGTGACATGAACAGTGTGACTGTATAATATTTTCTAAGTTACTCTTCCAAGAAAACAAAAATGCAAGACATTTTAGTTTAGAAAGTGCTCCGTGAAAGAGTTTCATTCATAACAGTAAAGAAAGACTATGCAAACTTTATGCAAATAATCAAAGGATCTTTACGTACATAGTTAATACTTAACTATTTTGAAGCACTTATTTACGTTGCAATTCTCTGAAACGTCTCACACTTCACAGCACTAAACCCGATTAATAATTAAAAAAAAAAAATTCCCAATCCTTATTTACGTTCCACTCAAATCCTGCCCACATCAACCAATATAAGTTTCTCCCACATGCAAATTATTTCCTCTAATTATCAAAATTACTGCACTAACGAACAACTCATTAATAATGCATGAAGAATCAGCAGTAACTTTTACGGAGCCTTTAATCTCATATACATACAAAGGCGATATATAACAGCCTTAAAAGTAACTGTTTTAAACAAGTGAAACCTCCAGATTTAATGCCGATTATTTTTATGCTAACGGAATTTTCCTAAATGGATTAGCACAATAAATGCTTAAGTGGTTAATTAGTCAGACGTAATTACGAATATAATGATCGATGATACTTTAACAAAAATTTAATGCTTATAATTATTTCTTTTTTTACTGCTTTAGAACTAATTTAGAACTTAAAACATTATCGACGAGTTAATTTCTCTCAAACAAAAAAGATTTCAAATACTTAACGTTATCATTTAGTCGTTTACCAGTTCATAAGTTCATTAGATTAATACTAACGATTTTGACTTTTATACAGACATTATTTGAAATATAGTAAAAAATTCAAGAAATAATTTCTAAAAAGTTCACTATATTAAGCTTTACAATAAAACTTCATTAATTTAGAAAAGCATGGCATTATTAAAATTCACGGATGTGATAGACATTGGGAAATTTTCGGCCATACTGCATAGAAGTATCTCCAAGGATAAATTTCAATAAAATTTAATTAAAAATTAAAATAACATGTTTAATTGTTTTCTTTAAATGATATTTTTAAGGGGACATTGTTTAGAAGCAAGGTCTAAATTTCTATAGACCTTAATTCTATGATGGACAGGTTAAACACGCTAATCATTATCAAGCTTAATATAATGATTGTTTGTCATTCAAAAGACGATAGTTACTGCATTATTAATAAAGAAAATAAGAAAAATAAAAATTCCATTTTTAATATTGAATATTTCCATGCAAAAACTATCATCCCAAAGTGCAGTTAATGCTTAAATAGTTATTTAGCGATAAATTATGCTATGTATACGTAATACAATAATAATTTTTACGTAAAAAATTTAATAGTGGTATATATATTGTTTGTTTGTATCTTTAAAGCAGTGAATGAAATTCAAAATATTGTACAGAAGTATTTTTTTAAATATAAAACGTACTAGTGAAATAATTGACCAGTACGATATTTTTTCTGATTATCACATTAAAAAATATAGTAGTTTTTATTTACTGAAATAAAATCTCTCTTCGAATTTTTCGGATTTTTTCGCGGTCGTTTGACAAATTTCGCGATTTTTCCCTCCAGACTATTTGATGGATTTCACGTAATTTTAAAAATTTTTCCCCCATGGTTTTTCCATAACTTTTTACAAAATTTTTGAAATTCCCTGACTTTTCCTATATATTTTATATTTTCCTTGTCTTTTCCTGACTGCTTTGAAATTCCCTGATTTTCCATGACTTTCTAAGTCGTTTGGAACCCTCAAATAAAATAGATAAATAAATAAAATGTGCATTTTTAAATTTGTAACATCTGTATTATTATTATTTGTCGTCTTTAAAGTAAACGGTGAACTTGTTAAAGTACATATTATAATTATGTATTTTATGATAGTTCAATATATACTTTATAATAATAGTAATAATAATAATAAAAAAAACATTTATAAGTATTTTCGAAATATCCGGTTATTCAAGGAAACATAGACTAGCCTATGTTACTAGTGGAAATAAGACAAATAATATAGCACCACAGTTATTAAAATCCATCGATCCCATTCCCATTTTACCAGCAAATAAAAATATCGTACACTGTCCACAGACAAAAACATCTACTCTTCTTTTTTGCAGCCTGATAAAAACACACTAAGTTTTTCTTCTACCAGGGTAAAAAAATAATATTTTTCATTTTCTATAAGCATCAACAAGACTTGATTTTTTAAAATAAATAATCATGAAATCTGAAATTTGAAAATACCTTTTCCTTAGGTACCATGACACAGAAATGATATCTAGAATTGACTATATATTCGTTTGATTTAACCCTTAAATGCCGTGTGTTGCCTTTCGGCAACATACCCAATTTAGACTTCTAAAATACTATTAGAATAATATTGAAGCTGTAATGCCTAATGTTGCCAATAAAATACATTCTGAAAATATTATGAAATCGATTTTCAACATGTAGATCGCAACACTTGTGCTGTTTAAGAATAAAGATGGATTTTTTTTTTTTTTAATTGTTGCTACATGTTCTTTTTGTTTTGTTTGGGAGCTTGCGAAATACCCTATTTTATTATGCAGTGAGCAAGTAAAATTTATTTCTCATCATAGTTCTTAAAATTCTTGTGTGTTTAACATTATAGTATTTTACCAAGGAAAATTATTTTTTCAATTAAAGACCAGTATTGCCGATTAGTAACAAACTGTTTTTTAGCCGTAACCCATACTTAAAACAAAATATGATTTTTAAGTATTTTTACCATGATTTATTTAAAAAATGAAAGCCCGAAAAACATTATTAAAATGATTTGTGAAAAATCAGGCATTTAAGGGTTAAGATTATTCGTCGCACGAATACTGTGTGTAAAAATTGAAGAGAAAATGGGGTAATTTCTAAAAGCAATTCTCTTTGGCAAAATGCCAACGACATGACACTTAAAATTTACTGTTTCAATTTAATTAAAAATCATTCAGTCTATTCCAGTTTCATTCAGTGTATTTATTACCTTTATATCCCCGATGATCAATACATCTTTCACACTATCATTTCTAATAATCACTAAAACTTTTCTTAACGAAAACATTTCATTAATAATTCATAGACGGAGTTCATTGTTTATTTAGCAACATAAAATCATTTAAATATCCGGCTTATTATTAACTGGTCTGAGAAAGAAATATGCTTTAAATAAATCTTTTAAAAAGGTAGGATTATTTATTATGAAAAAGTTATTATTGAAGTCTATATTTATTTATAATAAAATTAGATTAAAATAATGTGCTCGTCGAAAGAAAAAAAAATAGTGTCTCAGTTTTATTACATATTTCAGTTTCATATAGTTTATTACTATCACTATCAATAACATCCCACACCCACACACACATTATTAATTTTTATAATTACTAAAAGTTTCTTTAAGAAAACCTTTCAGTAATAATTCATAGATACCAAACGGAGTTAATTGTTTATTTAGCTACATAAAATCATTTAAATATCCGGCTTATTATTTGCTTGTTCTAACAATAAAATATGCTTTACTGAATAAATTTTTAAAATATTTAAAAAATGTATGATTATTTAGGAAAAAGTTATTGAAATCTATATTTATATTTCATAAAAAAAATAAAATATAGGCTATGAGAATTCTCTTCGAAAAAAATTTTTAGTGTCTCAATTTCATTTAATATTTCAGTTTCATCCAGTTTACTACAGCTATACCTAACTATCAATACCCCCCCCCCCACCCCCCCACACACACACACGCTATTAATTTTAATAATTACTAAAACTTTTCTTAAAGAAAACATTTCACTAATATTTCATAGACTTCAAACGGGGTTCATTGTTTATTTAGCTACATAAAATCATTTAAATATCCGGCTTATTATTAATTGTTCTGAAAATGTAATATGCTTTACTGAGTATATTTTAAAATATTTAAAAAAGGTATGATTATTTCTTATAAAAACGTTATTATTGAAGTCTATATTTATATTTCATAAAAAATAAAATATAGATTAAGAGAATTGTCTCAAAAAAAAAAAAAAAAATATGTTAGTGTCTCAATTTTATTAAATATATCAGTTTCATCCAGTTTATTACAGTTATACCCTCACTAATAATCCCCTCCCACACACACTATTACTTTTAATAATTACTAAAACTTTTCTCCAAGAAAACATTTCATTAATAATTTATAGACATCAAATGGAGTTCACTGTTTATTTAGCTACATAAAATCATTTAAATATTCGGCTTATACTATTAATTGTTCTGAGAATGAAATATGCTTTAAATAAATCTTGAATGATAAAAAAGTATGATTATTTATTATAAAAAAGTTATTATTGAAGTCTATATTTATTTAAATGTCATAAAAAATATATATGAGTTAAGAGCATTCTCTCCGAAAAAAAAAAAAAAATAATAATAAGAGTCTCAATTTTATTAAATATTGCAGTTTCCTCCAGTTTATTACATTTATACCTTACTATCGATACCACCACTCAAACACACACACACTATTAATTTTAATTACTAAATATTTCTCAAAAATTTCATTTCATTAAAAGCTCACAAAGCATCAAGCAATCCAGGGTATGAAAACACTTAAATATATATATATTTTTTATTAATTCTTAAATATTTATCTAATTACACTAGATTAATTTTAACACAATAATTCAAACTGGTAAATAAATCATATGAGATGTTAATTCCAGCTGGACGAAAAATGTCCGGACCAGGATTCGAACCAGGGTTCTCTTGGCTGAAGCCTCTAATCTGTACCACCTGAGCTACCTGGACGAATCTGGTGGATTTAATTCATCTAGCTAACTTTATTGATTATCGCATCTGGTTTTGATATCTGAATCAGCTCAACAGAATAAATCGCAGGTAATGGAACTCCAGAAAAATGAAATGTATCCAGAGTTTTTCACCAAGCTATTAACAAAACGAGCCTGTATTAAGGCGGCTGGTCACTCAGCTTCGGAATTCTCCTCCGTAATGTTAAGTCTATGGACTTTTGATGCATTCGTATATTTAAGATATCTTCTCGGGAAATTCATAAATTAAGTCTATACTTTAGAAATATTTTGAGAACTAAGAAAAAAAGAGACCCCTTTTAGAAAGTGTACACAAAAATAGAAGTTAAAAATATTAATTTCCCGAAGAGATATTTTAAATATACGAATGCATCAATTGCCCATAGACTTTACATTAGTGAGGGGAAATCTGAAGTTGAGTGACTACCCCCCTTAATGATTAATTCACTTTATGAATCTTGTTTTTATTTCTTCATTTCTAACATACCGCTAAGTCGCTCAACCGAAATTCTGTAATGTTTTACCCTCCCTTTACAAACTAAAACAAGTTTTAATTTTTTGTCGCTATTGCTTTTTGGGGTAATTATTTATTCTTCTATAGTTAAACTATTAATGCGGAATTTTTATTAACCATGTTTTTATTTATTCATTTCTAACGTGTTGCAAACTCGCCCAACCATAACTCAGTGATGTTTTATCTCTGTGCCGCAAACTAATACAACTTTTAGTTTTCCTTTTCCCAGGATAATGATGGTAGTAATATTTATTCGGATTTTTATTCAATAAATTATCGGAATGAATACCAACATATTTCCTTTCAGCATGTAAATATTATGCATTTGAATAAATTCAAGTGTACCAGGAGTGAATGAGCCGATACAATATAAGTAAATGAAATATTAATGAACTGGAGAACAGGAAACAAGATAGGATGAAAATATAAGTTTATTTTAGTATCAAGAATAAAAGTTAGCTTAATTGAATTAATGACAGCAAGAGTAGATTGCGGAAGCCATTGGGACTTATAACTGAAATTTAAATAATCACTTTTTAGCTGAATTAATTTTAAAAACCAATGTGCTTTTTATATGAGAAATCGGAAAGGGATCACACTTTAGAAAAAGTTCCAACTATTAAAGCATTAAATAAATAAATACTAAAAATAAAACTAAGTTTAAAGTACTAAATTTAAAGTACTACAATAGAAGATCTTTATAAAGCACAACTTGACAGGAAAGGTTGTGCGCATTATTTAATTTTGCGTTATACAAATCACATTTCACTTACCATTAACCTTGCCTTGTAAACATTTCTAAATTTGTCTAGATGATATTAATTATACAGTAGAAAATTAATACACAGTCATATTAATAATACAGCCATAATAGATACTGTCGTATAATCATATTAATATACAGTCTCTGCACTGCATTCCTTGGAATTAGAAATTGTGCCGATTATAAATTTTTGTATCATATACATCATTTTACACGCGTTAAATTGCCTTTTAAACAGGATAAAAATATATGCCAGGACCGAAACATTATATTTGTCACTTCCAAATTTTTAAAATTAAATAGCAGTTTTTTCATTAAAAAAACTGTAAATTTAGAAGATAAAGGTGAAATGCTATCCGAGACTTAGTCCTCTTGTGGGTAACAATATTTCTAGAATGTGGATTGCAGACGTTTCTTAATTGCAAAATTCATTGTGTACACATGAGACGTTGTGCATTTTATAGAGAATTACATTATATAGAAATAATCGTTCAGCCAGAAGCCAAAATTAGGCTTTTGGTTTCATCTCTGAGGACTTGATGATATACCTACTTTTTTGGATTCACAATGGTCCAAAGTGTTCATTTCATGATGATACTAGGAAATTTGTGGTAGCTTATAGACGCCATATTGAAAAGATGGGCGCCATCTATCACACATAGATACATATTATTAGCTTTGCCATTATCACATAATTAAAATTTCAATGAAAAAATGGAAATAACAAATATTGTTGAACATAAAACGTTAAACAAATGATACGTTTATTAAGATTTTATTTTAACATGATATTTATCATTATATTTAACTTTACGTTTACTAACATTTTCAATTGGATAAACAGTTCAAAAGACATTTGCGATGAAAGAAAAGCGAAATCTTGTTTTGCATTTTAATGCATACTATTTTCACGTAGATAAGGCACAGCAATTCAAGAAATAATTAATACTGATGAAAATACTGTATTCAGTCTCTTAAGAATTAATAAATAACAGAAATCTTAGTCTTTTTCATTGCTATCATCATCGGTTGACATTCCTGTGTCCAAATCACTTCCATCGTCATAGTTGGAACAGTTCTGTATTCTGCATATGCTTGTACATCTGAGGTTATTAAAAAGACACACACATGATGGCATGACATGTTCTTCAACAAGAACATGACATCAGTTTCAAAACAGCTTTAGCAGCAGGAGAACTGCCATTCCACTGGAGCTCTAGACAACCTCTTCCCTCACTGTCTGTTCCAGAAATCCAACCATATTTATCTGGGGATGGAAGATAAACACTTCTTCCAAACAAGATCCTGGTAATTAGCTCTCATCACCTGTAAGTAGAGTGCATTACTACATGGCGGAAGGCGGTACGATTCCACAGACCCCTTTTTTGCAGAAAAATAGCATAAATTTAGCATCATCATGTATTGTCCTCAGGAATACAGATGTATACCAAATTTCATACCTCTATGTCAACAGGAAGTGGGTGAAAAAATGAGTCACAAGATTTCACTGCCACATACAAACAAACAGAATTGTAAGTTAAAAGAAAGCAACATGTTAAAAATATATTCCTTTTTGTTTCTGCATAACTTTTTTTTTTTTTTTTTTTTTTTTTTTTACTTTCTTCCATTTTAATGCGATTGCTTTGGCAAAAAAAAAAGAAAAAAAATTCTTTCTGCATTTGTGTCATCAAACAATTTCCAAAATCTGATCTAGGCTTAGATAGGGTGGAGGAATCTTAGATATTGCTTAAGGCTCACATAGTTATTTTGAAATGCGGGATATTTTTCTCCAATTCCCCAAATTCAACTACCTCAAGAGAATGTATTTTTTTATTTACTTTGAAAAGAAGTTTCTCTTTTTACGTTTACCCTTTTAAAAGTATAAAAACCGTACTCATTTCGACAATCCCACCTTCTTTTCAATCCGCCTCGGTTCTAACACACACAGACTTAAATAAAATAAAATAAATGGGGGAAAAAAATCAAAAGTGAACTAGCAAAATTCAACAAAATTTTTTGACTTCAGTTGCATCAGCTGTTCCTTTTCCCCCCAAGTTTCTTTCTTTTCAATATAGTCTGCAACTCTCTCTCTCTGCTTCGCTTCGTTGCCATTCCGTGATTTCGAAAATAATAATAATAAAAAAAAATAGTGAACAGAAGAAAAAAAAAATGTTAATCGTTTGGTGCGATGTAGGATCTAGAGAATTCGGAAGAATTTATTTCAAGATATCGATATTTTTGATAAGTTAAAGTAAGTGGAAGTTGAATTTCGGTTTTTATTCTTTGTTTTATGTTCGTTTTCGTTTGCTTTACTTGTCGTACAGTGTGAAAGACAGCATAGTTTTATAAGTTAAGATAAATTATTCTTTTCTGACAAGTGAAAAAGTTTTTCTAAAAGGTTTGTTTATTTAAAATTCTTCAGACACGCACATTGCTTCTCATTTGTTCGAGATTTCTAGTTATTTATTTTTTCTTGGTTCGACAAAATTTCTTTCCCCTATTTAATAGGATTTTTAGATTATTCTAACGAAGAAAACTTTTGAAAATATTGCAGTAAATTAGATTTTTTTCTTAAATCTAATAATTAATTAATTATTAGATTATGGAACTCAAAAGGGGATTACATTAATGCTTGCAATCATAATAAATACAAAAGAAATAAAAGTTTTGTAAAATAATATTAATAATAAAAATTTAAAAGTAGTATTACAGTGCTATTATAAAAAAAGTTATAAGTTTGAGAGACGTAATTTCTATTTTAAATTAACTACTTATAACAATTATTTTATATGTATATATAAGAAATCAGATTAAAAAAATATCAAAATAATATCAAAATAACATACAAGTAGTAAAAGCACATAAGTTATAAATAAAATATTTTTGCTTTCTCAAATTATTGACATATTGTAGAAATACTTGCATACATTTTCTCATAAGAAGTGAGTTGCTTAATTTAATCCCCGAATTCCTCCATTTTATAATATTCTATAAAACATTTAAATATTTTCTTCCTTTAATCTCGATTTTCCTTATGAATTCTGTAATCTAAAACATTCTATTAATTATATAGTGTCCTATTTACATTTCTTTTTATTCCGCTTTCATTAAGCGGCATTCTTGTATAATAAGTCTTTTTATTTCCATTCAGCATTTCTTTGCCGTACGGTGTTTACCTACAGGATTAAGTAATTACTTTAGCGTGGTTGTTCCGTTGTCTGGTTGTTTGTGTTTAAGGTTGTGTTTAATTTAAAATTAGTCAACTCTGTCTAGACGGCTACAATTTGAAAGAAAGCTTTAATGCTTATGAGTTATATTTTTAATAATCTTTTATTTATTCGCACATTGTAAATACGACACGATTTTACTCTTTACGTGAAATTAATAAGAAATGAAGTGAACGGAAGATTACCTTTAATTATGGTTGTTGTATTAAACATCATGGAGGAAAGAGATAGATGGAGATGCAGTATGCCGTAAAAAAGGTTTGAAATATGAAACCATTTATCACTCAAATTTAAACGTCCACAGAAGGCCCAAACAAAACAAGCACCTGGAACAGGGACAGAATTCTTTGACATCGCCCGGGCGTTTTTTTCTCTGAAATGAAAGTGATCTGCTTATTTTTAAGCATTCTAAAGCAGCACTCCATTGTACACTGGTTATCAAAAATTAAGGAAAAGTCACAAATTGCTAATTTTCAAATACGCGAACACTCAAAAAGAAATAATATAATTCGAGTAATTACTATCTCTACAACACAGCTAGCCCATATAACATCTCATTCATGTCACATATCGTCACAAGTGTCACAGTCACTACGGTGAAGAAAAAAAAAAGGAAATTCCATACATCTCATTATGAGTCTCAAATGATCACTATATGTGGCTCCACTAAGAAGTCAATGTGACTGCTACTTTGTGACGAGTCACCAGGTGACTTTACAATGTAGTTAAATTGTGACTCTCATGTGACTGGCATTTTGAGACTCAATTTCATAGTCATCATGAACGTTGCATTATGATAAGTCACCAAATAATATCGTATTATAGTCACATGGAGACTTTTCCCAAAAGAGCACAATGGTGACTTCACAGTAGTCTCTCTGTCACCTGAAAGTCATCATGTGACTTTATTTGGTAACTTATCACAATGCAGCGTTCACGATGACTTTGAAATTGAGTCTACAAATGACAGTCACAATGTAATTACATTGTAAAGTCACATGGTGACTCGTCCCAAAGCAGCAGTCACAGTGACGTCTCAGTGGAATCACATATAGTGATCATTTGAGATTCATAATGAGATGTATGGAATTTCCTATTTTTTTGTTTCACCGTAGTGACTGTGACATTTGTGACCATGTGTGACATGAATGAGATGTTATATGCACTAGCTGTGTTGTAGAGATAGTAATTACTTGAATTATATTATTATTTCCTTTTGAGTGTTCGCGTATTTGAAAATTAGCATTTTGTGACTTTTCCTTATTTTTGATAACCAGTGTATTATGAATTAAAAACTGTATTATTAAAAGTTTTCTTCTTTTTTTCGTGAAAGAACGTGCTTGTGTTTTAGCCTACTATAGCGGATTTTAAGGTTACATTTTGGTGTCATCCCAGCCACCTTACTGCATCTCCATCTATCTCTTTCCTCCATGATAAAACATGCTCATGTGTCTTCTAAAATTTATCATTTTGTACCTGAGTTGCTAAATAAGAATTAGTATACAGCAAGTTTATTTTACGATTGTTGGTGTATAATATAGGTTTAGTGTATGTGAGTTTTACAAATCTTTTCGTTATAAAAGAAAATATTTTAAAATTAATTTATTGAAATAAGTGTATAATGCTGTAGTCGTCGATAAACATTTAATTTTGCGCGATATATATATAGGGGAAGGTGGGGCACCTTGGGACATTTTTCAGTAAATAATTTTTCTAAATATTTATTAATATTTATTCTTATTTTAGAACCAATTAGACAAAGTACAAACATTGCTGCATCAAATAAACCTCATAATAATCTAATATCTCACATAGGAAAAGAGTGAAAACAAAACAAAAAAGCCTTTAAAATGTCCCAACCTGCCCCACACGGTGGGGCAGGTTAGGACACTAGTTTTAATCAAAAATACATGTAAAATTTTATATTTAATTGATGAACAAAGCTTTATCTATAAAGCTTTAGTTGAGCATGAAATAATTTAAGCACTGAAACACTTTAATAATTTGAATTGTAACATGTTTTCATTAATAGATCTTGTATTTGATGCGAAAAAAATGGTGTTCATCAAATTCTAATAAAACACATCTTTGATCTATTTTGTTTTCAGGAGTGCCAAGTTTTAAAAGAATATCTGTTTGATACACAAATGAGCTATCATATTTATCAGGATAAAAAAAAAAATAACGCTAGATCTTGTCTTCTCAAAATGGATATCTCATACTCGCTGCTGTCCTCAACATTTTGAACATGCCCTACAAATACAACAATGCTTTGTTTTCCTACAAACTTTGTCAATGTACATTATCCCATAGTTGGTTTATCTTTATTTTTAAGTTTCTGGACTTATCTTAGGTAAGTTTGCAATCTGTAGGAAAATCAGCACCACATGAACAGCTGAATTCGTCACTACTGCCATTACACAAATCATTTATATTTGTTTTCCTGCCAAGGGTAATTTTCACCAATTTTGCTAGCGCAACTGTCTCACCCTCCCTGCTTGATGAAAATTCTAATTGGTTGTGTACTTTTTTCCCCTTCTGTAAGCTGCATTTGGTCTTTACAGCATTTTTGGACATGTCCCATGGTGCCCCACAAGTGAGTGTCCCAACCTGCCCCACTTCATACATTAAGTAACAAAAACTTTAAAACAGTTAAGCTTAGCATTGCAGTCTATTTTTTACCCTTAAAATATCAACAAATCAATGTTTTTTCATCACAACATGACGCCACTTGTATTATTTCATTTCTTTAATAAAAAAATATTTTTCAAAACCCACATAAATGTTACTCAACCCCATTCAAAACAAAAATAATGGTATTATTTGTTGCCACCAAACACTAGTGATTCCAAAACACATGGAAGGGTAGATTGTAATATCATATATTGGCACTTATGTGTGCTAATTTTTAACTGCAAAATTAAGCCTCAAAATTGAGATGTCCCAAGGTGGGCCATGTCCCAACGTGCCCCACCTTCCCCTATATATATATATTTACTTATACTCAGAAAAATGCAGTACTAAATGAAATTCTGAACAAAATATGCTTTTCTCAAAATTTTCTGATGGGGAACTGAATTTTTATTTATTTATAATTTTGCAATGACTAACACCAGAAATTATCCATGTATCATTCTTATTTCAAGTTAAAAAGATAATGTAACAACAAATTTAAATCTCTCATGTTTCAGTTAATTTAAACAGATGAAAAACATACTCTGCACTTAAAATAAATTTGAAGTAGATAATTAAAAACAAATATTGTTGAATTAAATGAGCAAGGGCAAGGACTTTCGAAAGAACTTTAGTCTTCTCGAGGCTCAAAGATGACGTGTTACAACTTTGAAGGCAGGAGCAAGACTTGCTCCTTCTTCTTTAATCAGTGAAGAAAGTTGAATGCTAAAACAATTTTTTAATTATTTTATTTACATAAATGAATATGTAACTTCCTCGATAAAGTACTGACAAAAATTCAAATTTGTATTAGTTAAAGAAGCGGGGATAAAACATTACTGAATTACGGTTGGGCTAGTTGGCGACATGTTAGAAAGGAATAAATAAAAATACAATTAATAAAGTCAATTCATCATTAATATACTTTCTTTCGCTACTAGTTTAAATATAAACGAATAAATAACTCCCCCGATAAAGTAATAATAATAAAAAACAAACTTTTATTAATTTGCGCAGAGGGGATATAACATCACTGAGTTACTGTTGGACCTGTTGGCAACGCTTTAGAAATGAATAAATAAAAACGTGATTAATAAAGGGAATTTATCCTTAATATACGGTCGTTTTTTTTTATGTCTTCAGTAAATAAATGAACGATCCTCTCAAAAGCGACAAAACAAAACGTAAATAAATCAATAAAAACTTGTATTACTTTAAGAAGAAGAGATAATACAATACCGATATATAGTTAGGTGATTTGGCAATATGTTAGAAACAAATAAATAAAAACTTGCTAATATACGGAATTCATTATCAATATTCATTTCATTAATACGCTTAAATATAAATGAATAAATAGCTCTCCAAAAATTTATATTAGTTTGAGGACGAAAGGCAAAATATCATTGGATTACGGTTAGGCGAGTTGAGTTGGCGAAATGCTACAAACAGTATCTATCTATCTATATTATAAAGAACAATTGTATATGTGGGTAACGCTGACGTCATTTTGCTAATGGCAACAGCAGACGATCAAATTTAACTTTTATTTACTTTTATTGCGATTTTTTAAATGTTTAAATACCGTCGAATAGAGAAAAAAATGTACTTTCAAATGCAATTTGTTTAAAATCTATATCGCAATTTACTCAATTTTTATTATTTTTAAAATAATTTTTAGCATGATTTTTTTTTTTAAATCTATTTCTGTTAGTTGCAGAGAGACGATTACAAAAAATAAATGTGTTTGCACTTTAATATAAATAAAATAGTTCAGCATTTATTTCCGGCTTAAATTCCATAATGAAATTTAAGCTTTATTAATCCATAAATAAAAAAAATATAAATAAAATACAAATTTAAGGCTTATAAACGAACCACTCTTAAACCACTGAAGTTATCCCAATAAAAAAGAGTAGCTATCTTGCGGGATACTATTAATTTCTGGCACGAGGCCAATACGAAAGTATAGCTTTTAATAAATTTCAAAATTTTATTTGAATAGAAAATTGCTAACATATAAAAGTAATTGCTGGTACTGTTAGTGAAAAATCTAAAAAATCTATATAAAATGTAAAAAATCTGAATTTGCAATTTAAAAAACATATATATGTTTTTCATCTGTATTTTTTTACCGAGAAACCAGGGTTGTATATTTAAAATATATTATATATATATATATATATATATAATATATATATATATCTATATATATACATATATATATATATAATAATATATATATATATATATTATATATTATATATTACCTTGTATATTTAAAAACAAAAGTAACGAAATAAATTCACAGTTTATTCAAGTACGTTTTGTCAATAGCTTAAACATAAATAAAAAATATAATCCTATGACAATAAATTTAAATTTTTATGAGTTTTCGGGAAACTAATAAAACATTACTGAATTACGGTTGGCCGAGTTGGCAACATGTTAGAAATGAACAATTAAATAGATAAAAAGCAAAATTAATAAAGTGAATTCGTCATTAAAACAAGTTCATTTTGTTAATAGCTTAAATATAAATGAATAAATAACCTCCTCCAAAAAGTAATAATGACAAAAAATAATGCAGCTTCCCCAAAATTAAAATTGATTGGCCGATTCGAAGAACTAGAAAAAGAAAAAAAAAATGAAAGAAAAAAATCTTTAATTGGGAACATTGCGATGGCAAATGGGATTTTTTTCTTTTTCATTTCATTTCTTTTTCATTTTATTTAAAACCATCGGTGGGGGATAAAAAATAACAAAATAATTCTGCATTTGTGTGAATATGTGGTGGGTAATAGGGGTTTCTACAGCTTTTTTTTTTTCTTTTCGAAATTCTCGAATGTGGAATTATTAATCATTGTGTCAATAGAGAAAACT
Organism: Maratus speciosus; assembly: GCA_963932465.1. NCBI lineage: Eukaryota > Metazoa > Arthropoda > Arachnida > Araneae > Salticidae > Maratus > Maratus speciosus. The sequence continues at coordinate 559,177,920 of OZ010792.1, forward strand.
GTCATTGCATATAAAGAAGAAAAAAAAGGGCTTAGCTGATGACGATAATAAAAAAAGAACAGAAAAGTGTTTTTTACGGTTTTATTTCACTCCCCACTCCCCCTCACCGCCAATGTACGTCATAACAGACCAAAAGAATTTTGGGACAAGCGGAATATCTCGTTTGATGAATTGAAAAGGGGATCTGTCAAAAATATAAGCCCGCGAAAATTTGATAGGGGATTTGGATATGAAATGCAGAACTGAAATTTACTTGTGGGAAAAAAAAGAAGTAGAGAATAAAGGTAACTTCTTTTTTATATTAATTTAAAAAGAGGAAAAAATGGGATGAATTTCCTGTATCTTCTTTTATGGCGAAAAGAAATCAATAGATACTTAGGAGTACGGTGAGAGTTCATACTTTTTCTGGGCGGATTAGGAAAATTGAAGTTTTGAAAAAGATAAGGTATATTTGAAAGTTGATTATGAGGAAGTTATTATTGAAAAAGACTTTTTTCTCTTTAGTTGTTCATTCTCGGAATTATTTAGATGTGTTGATTGTAGATGTTTTACTGATTTTAGATGTAACTAAGTTGAATTAGCAAATGTGATGGCCGAATAATTTATGATAAAAGTGGTTATTACAACGATATGATATGTGATACGATAAAAATGGTCTTTACAAATATGCGATAAAAGTGGTCCTTACAACTTACAAATGGATAATGAAATTTTTCATGTTCATTTAAACATATTTCGAAGCAGTAATTTTATTTAATAAAATGTCGCTTATTTTGTAGAGCAGACGGCATTTCCGAATCTAGTGGATTTTTTATTCAGAAATTCTAAATTCTTACCGGAAATTTTAAATAGTTAATTTTGTCTTATGAAATGACAGAAATTTCGTGAGTGAATAAACTAAAATAAAGTTACTATTCAAAATTTCTTATATGAATTAGGAATTTCTGAATAAAAAATTAAATTCTTACCGGAAATTTTAAATAGTTAATTTTGTCTTATGAAATGACAGAAATTCCGTGAGTGAATAAACTAAGATAAAATTACTTTTCAAAAATTTCTGATATGAATTAGGAATTTCTGAATAAAAAATTCCACCAGATATGCAATGCTGTGAATAAAAGCCATCACGGGATTTCAGGACAAACTTTGTAGGGCCATCAGAAAAGTGTATTCTATCAAACGCAGAAATTTCCAAAATTTATATTACGACTATTGGCAACTATCAACAAACTTCTCTTCAAAAAATTTATGATGAAATAAATACATAAACTTGACTTTGTTAAACCAATTCTATGAAAAAGAAAAGAAAGAACCAACGAAAATTGGCAAGAAAATTCCCTATGCGATATACAGATATAGCTAAGATTTAAAAAAGAGCAGCGAATACATCGGAAGATTATCAGAAATATAAACTTTTACAAAATAATCTCGTATCTCAATGTGTAGGGGAAAATTAAAGTAAAAAGAGCGGCCCGCATGTTGAACTGAGAAAAACCAATAAGGCAGTAATAAAAAATCCGTCCTTCCACATTTCTCTAACTACCCCCTATACCTATAAATCCTAAAAAATAAATATATGAGGTCAATGAAAATTATTCATGTACCTAAGCTGAAAATAATCTAAGAGTGAATCTAAGCTAAAAATAAATAGAGATAATTATAGGTCATGATTAAAAAATAAAGAAATAAATAAAAAGTATATAATATTACTTCTGGTAACGATTGGATTACCATATACAGGCCGATTAAAAAAAGGTGGGAGAAATTTTAAAAGTTGCTAGGATGTACTGCAAGAAACAATTTTTGTATAAGGAGCCAGGGTCGTTTTTTTTTTTTTCCCAAGTCAAATAAATATATTTCAACCAAAAATGTCACATAATGAATGAAAGAATATATATATATATATTACATAGAAGGTAGTTAACATTTTCTCTTTCAATAAATTCCGGTTTCAAGTACTAAGTGTTTTCAAATTTTTATTATTTTTCATTATACGTTTTGGAAACAATTTAGAAAACCCAATTAGTTTATTTTGTAACATCACTTTAAAAAAAAAAATAATAATAATAACCACGTAATCCAATAATAAATATTTGTTTGTTGCAATAATGTAAAGTGTAACATATAATAAAACACACATACTACAATATATATACACACATAAATAACGCCTGCATGTGTTTTATGTGTGTTTTAATATATATTGCAGTATGTGTGTTTTATTATATTTATCGCAGATCGATCTATTCATCGTTGTCCGGTCATCCAAGGCTGTCGTATAGATGGCTGGTGACTTCCCCAACATGGTTTATTAGTGAGAAATTGCAGACCCAGGTATCGGCAGGAGTAGCTCAGTGGTTATAGCAGCAGTCTTGTACACTGTGGTCCCGGGTTCGATCTCTGGCTAATTTTTCACTCCAGTTGGGATTATTGCATTTATTGTATGTATGTCTGTATAATATTTACATATACCTTTAAAGTGCAACATGTACAATAATATAAAAATACACTTTTTTATTGGCTGCTAGTCACGCAGCTTCCGATTTTATAAGAAGTGTTAAAGTCTTACTCACAGTTCGTCAGCTTTTAACACATAAAATATTAAATTAACACTAAAACTACCGCGAGGATTCAAATGACCCTTTTTGAATTTTTTTTAGAACTTAACTAAACCATTACGAAATTCATTATATTTCACGACTTTTATTAAAATTATTCATAATTCATAATTATATTCATAATTATGATAATATTATTCCTTAAAATGCTTCATCACGGAACTACCTTTTTTGCCTAGAAAAAAAATATTTTACGCTTAAGGGAACTGGGAAAGCAAAATTCAACCAAAAAATCGATTTTTACTTTTTTATATTATTAAATAGTTTAAACTTTTATATTTCCGACAATGTGTCACACATGTTTATATATATAAAAAAAATAAGTGTTGAAATTATTCATTCTTTCTAAGAGTACTTCACACCTCAATGGCCATTTAAATCTTTAATTGACTTTTTCTCAAAACTTGGATTTTTCATGTTTAGTCCCTTTTTTTCAATATCTATTAAACTTAAGAACTCAGATTTTTTTTTAATATTTGTGTTATGTTATATTGTATACTTTAACACAGGGATTTAAAGATTTGTTGAGAATTATTTATTTTAGGCAATGAAATCTTACCAATAAATGCTAATTTAAAAATGACTTTCAATAAATAATTAATTTTGAGTTTCACTTAGAAAGAAAATGGTCTGTTAAAATACGTAAATGATACTATTCTAACTACTGTAAAAAATCTAGACCTGTATCTTTCATCATTTCTGAGAAAAAGGTACATAAAGTTGGTATGGCGGAGATAGGGCTTTCCCGGTCCCTTTAAAAACCGCAAGGGGTAATTTGACTCCTGAATAAACTTATCTTAAATCATAAAGGTATAAATGTTTTATTTTGTAAGAACATTAGTAACTTGCGTATTTTTGATATTACATCATTTATTCTACTGTATTACATCATATTTGTTAACCCTTTCAGGGGCAAAGCATTTTCAATACTAAAGTGTTGAAGTAAATAATTCGCACCGGAAGTGACCAACAAATTTATTTTTAAATATGAAAAAGGCTATATTTTACATACATATTAAATGGAAAATATTTTACCAAAATTCTGGTGCCATTGTGGCGTTTGGGAATGAAAATTAAATGGTTTCATGAACATACCACCGCCCTGAAAGAGTTAATGTGTGATGGCGCAATTAGAAATTGACTTTACTTTGGGTGAGATTCTAGTTCGAACATTTCAGATTATATCGAGAACGAAATAATCTTAAAAATATGTGATGAGCATAAAAAAATTTTACACAATATTTGTTTATTAAATTTTCGAATTTCTTGAAATAATTGTTTTCTTAATTTTTTCTTAACTATATATATATTATTTTTACTTTAATAAATAACCATTTTGTATTAATTATTTAAAAAAAAAAAAAAAAAAAAAAAAAAAAAGTTTTATTCATACCCCAAAGTGCATCAACTGGTATGTTTTTCGCAAAACCTCGTAAATTAGGTGACTTTTTATATACGGGTCATATGACCCCTTTCGGTAGGAATAGGTATAAAAAAATATCTATACGCTTAGTGTTAAGAACAGATTTTAAAAATATTTTGAGAACATAGGAAAAAAAAAAAAAGAGATATCCTTCAAGAAGAGTACACAGAAAGAAGAAATTAAAAATATTAATTTTCAGATGAGGTATTTTAACACTAGAACGCCCGGAAATTTTACTCAAGTTTCATAAAAATATCGGACACCAGAATTTTACTTAAAATTATTTGATTGATTTATTTAACGTAAATCTGCATGGTTTAAATTTCACTTATTTTATAAAAGAATTTCTGGTTCCAGTTGACATTTGGAAGCTGAATGACTAGCAACCTTAAGAAGAAATTGAGAAAAAATAATAACAATCCGTTAATTTTTACCTTTAATGTATGGTTTTTACATGAAAAATGAAATGCGACATTATAGAAAGAAAGTAACTTTTTCATTTACAAAACATGAATTATAAATTGAATTCCGATAATTATATATCATTTCTTAAAAGCGAAATATTTTATGTTTTTTACTTTTAAGATTAGTTGCAAAACAAACTGCAATGCAGGTAGTTTAAGCATAACACAAAAACTATTAGACCGACTATGAGACGAAATTTCGGATTCGCATATTTGAAGGTTTTACAAATAGATACCTGTTAAAATTTTATAGGTTACAGAAAATATTTCGTTCGTAAATCAGTTTGTTAATTTATATATTAAATTATTATTCGAGATAAATAGCATATGTCTCAACTTATCTAGCAGGCCTTTTGTCTCCCACTATTTCTGAATACTAATACACATGGCCAATGATGATTGGTCACTTGCGATTTTAGACATTTTTTCAAATAACTAGAATAGTAGTACGTGCTATATTGTGTACGCTATCTTGGCACTAATCAACAGATATTAGCTCCGCATCTTTTTGCTTCCTTTTGGGAACAACAGATTTCGAGCTTATTCTATCGACGGCAATTTTCATAATTTTCAAGCTATGTTTTTGAAATTTTCACAAACGTTGCTTTATACACTTAGCTAATACATTACGCACATTGTATTATGATTGCATTCGCGCATGCGCAGTGAAACATTCTTTAGTAAGCCTGCTCATATTTTTCATCCAGTTTTTATTATTTTTTAATTCCGATTGCAGGGTATTGTGTACAATGTTGTTTAACCTACTTTCTGAAAAGAACATTTTTTTATATTAAGAATTCTGCAAATTGTAAGCAAAAAACTTGGGAAAACTTGAAACTGTTTTTATAAAAACCTTAATTTCTCTACTAGTATACATGCTATCTTCATAAAAATGAACACAGTTTATTAGAATAAGCCTCTTAATAATGTTCTACAGTTTTAACGCTTTTGCTACATTAGTTTTTACAGGGTTATCCTAAAGATATTCGTTCTTTTTCAATTTGTTGAGGGTCCCCTATGGGGTTTCGAGAAAAAATCTTCGCGGAAATATGACCTATACTATTCTGTTCACACATCTGAAGTTTCAGGATAATTCCTGATGTAATTTCCTAGATATTTAACAAAACGTCCAAAATCGTAAGTGACCAATCACCATTGGCCATATAATGTATTCGACTTATTTAACGACAGAAATTCTGTGATGAAATAAGGCGTAGATTACTATTCCGAAATAGCGGTGACAACTGTCCCGCGGGCGAGTTTGCCATCTCTGGCATAGTGCAATCTAACACACAATATATTTTTTAAAATTTCAAAATATATTTTATATTTTAAAGGTATTTTGAAAATGCGCATATTTTGTATTTGTATTTTTTATTTTAAAGGTATTTGTGGTTTAAGTTCTAAAACCCATGTATTTGGTAATTGTTTCGAAAATAGTTTTAGAATGTATTTCACCCAACTCTGGATTTACATTTAAAAAACAAAACAAATCTATAATTAGTAATCTATCTGCTTATCACTTTATCTTTTACTGTATCTTCATAAAAGACAAATAACAATATTTGCACACTTGTTATTAATAAACCTATCAATCCAGTAATGCAATATTGACATGTTTTTCTAGAAACGCAAATCAAATATAGCTAAATATAAGCTGTCACAAAGGCAAAATAACCAAATCGATTAGAGATGCTGCAATTAATGTTGCGTTCCAAAGGCCCAAACTTGATCTCTCATTTGCATATTATACTCCGCAGTACATATCTAGTCCGCTTTTTCTATCTCTATCTCTCTTCCATATAACCAGGGGCTATATTGCCGATACTTATTCAAATGAAAATAAGCTCTTGTGGAAATGCAAATGATAGGGAAATAACGCAATAAAAAACTAACGTTACTGGGAAATAACATTTTAGCTGCCTGATGGCATTTCACAAACCAAATAAACAGAATGCACCAGCTTCAAGGCTTCTCGTTGCGTCTGATTATTTAAACAGGTGGTGGCAAAAATCTATTGTTTGAGGAATAAACTTTATAAAGCTGGATTATATCATCTATTATATGACTTTATCTAAATGATATCAGTGAAAACAAGCATTTAAAAAGGTTGTTTCTGAACATATTTAATCTTTTTAATCCTGCGATCCATATAAGAGGACTTCTATATTTTCGTTTCTAAATCAGTGGAATTCACTATTATTTGTGAAACGTATTCTCACACCATTATTTTCGAAAAGTAATATTCGCCCTTTTTTAATGACAAAAATTTTACGATTAGATAACATGAAGATTTCTTTTTAAAAGTGGCAGCTCTGCGATCCGCGGACTGCGTAGCGTGTTTGACTGTTCTAAAGGAACATATTTTTTTTTAAAATTCAGATTTCACAATGAAAAACTTTTATATTATAAAAATTTGAAAATCTGAAACTGTCCAAACTAAACTAAAAATTGCTAAAAGTGATAAAAAAAAAATACACTTAAAATTCATATAAAATACAAATACCTTTATTCAGATCGACATATATTTAATCACTCAAACAGCGACATTTTGAAGATTTTTGTTAATACAAATATTTCCGCAAAATTTTTTTAAAAACAAGAAATTGGTAAATAAAAATCACCAGACCACATGTATAATAAAAAAACAAGTGCAAACAAAAAGTAAAATAAAAACGGACGTAAATTAACTTCTACTGTTGTTTCTTATTCTGCAGAGCATGTCTTTCCAAATTTTAGGTAAATGAATCGAGGCTGATTCATTGCAAATATTCTCATGCGTAAAAACCTCTCCTTTGATTCCCGGATAATGGATGGTAATTAACATCTTGACGAATAAATTATTCTACTATTTTTAAAATCAATCTGTAAAGGTTCTTTGCCACATACTCTGGCCAAAGCTGTAATTCTCTTGTTGTATTTGATGTCTGCTATATATACTTTGATTCTACTTTTAAGTTTTCTGCTTGTCATACCTATATAAAATTGCTTTGTTACATCATCTTTGGTGAAAGGTATTTCATATACTCCTGATAATTGGTTTGGTTTAACTGGAATCTGAAACTATTCATCACTGTAAAAATTAGAAATATAGTAGACTCCCTCAAATCCGCACTGCTTGGGACCAGAGGTTGTGCGGATTTTAGAATTTTGTGGATTTCTGGTCACTGCTTTTTTTGTATTTTTTAAATAGTAATTTGAATGTAATAATGCGATCAAAATTATAATGAATGCTTGCAATATAGTAAAATATTGAAATAATTAAGTAAAGTAATAAACTAAAATGATAAAAAGTAAGCTAATTTCAGAAATTATTTAATTATTAAAAGTAAAGGTAAAGCAAATAATAATGTATAATTAAAGATGATACACAATTTCCTTGAATTATTCAATGAAACTTTCCTTATAAATGCAAATATTGATTAACTTCAAAATCATACAGTATGGAAGTTTTATTTCAGGTTTAGCCAGTCTTAATAACAAAATATGCTTGATTAATACATAAATATATTTGGTAAAAAGATTTTGATTACCAGTGATATCTTGATTTTTTTCCAAAATGAATTCATATTTTCTTCATGAAAAACCACGAGTTCAGTCATATTATCGAAAATTACGTATTAAAATACATACAGAATAATATAAAACTGAAAAATTCTGTAATTTTGCCCCTACATCTGAACGTCATAAATCATTTCATTGTTTATGTCAGTGATGATGCGCGGATTTTAGGCGTTTGTAGATTTTAGGGTTGCGGATTTGAGGGAGTCTACTGTATTACAAATCATCAGACATATAAGTAAAAATTACCTAAATACATATACAAATAAAAATGCAAACGTTTCGGACTAAGTTTTAGGTCCTCATCAATGTAATAACTTTCAATGACCAGAAAACAATATATCATGTTTACAGTTAATAATTACTAACAGTTAAAATCAAATAAAGTTCATTTGAAAGTTATTGCATTGATGAGGGGCTAATAGTAGGAGAGCTGTTGAACATTTTTGAGTAGGTATTTGAGGCACCCTGAAAATTTGTGCAGCACTTCTTTTGTAATGCCTGAATACAAAATCGAATGTCTGGCTGAAGGATCGTGGCCCAAAACCTGTGCCAGACACGTGCCAAGTGCCATTTTTTGACACTACCCCAAAAAAGTATTTGAGGCACGCTGAGATTGAAACAGAATAATATTTATACTTAGAAAAAAATATTTTTAAAATGACAGACACTTTAGTCGGCCCAAAAACTGTGCCAGACACGTGTCAAGTGCCATTTTTTGACTACCCAAAAAAGGTATTTGAGGCACGCTGAGATTGAGGCACAATAATATTTATGCTTAGAAAAAAATATTTTGAAAATGACAGACACTTCAGTCGGCACAAAAACTGTGCCAGACACGTGTCAAGTGCCATTTTTTGTCTGGCACAGGTTTTGGGCCACGATCCTTCAGCCAGACATTCGATTTTGTATTCAGGCATTACAAAAGAAGTGTTGCCCAAATTTTCAGGGTGCCTCAAATACCTTCCCTAAAATGTTTAACAGCTCTTGGACTATAAAACTTAGACCGAAACGATTCTATTTTTATTTGTATATGTATTTACGTAATTTTTACTTGTATGTCTGATGAATTGTAACAGATTTCTAATTTTTAAATTTTGTACACCAGACGTTAACAATGTTTAGTTATTTTAATATTTGTAACTGGTTTAAGTTACAGTTTAAAATATAAATTATTGCGTTTTTTAATAGTGATCGAGCCTTGAGTTTAGAATACAATACAAACAGGTCAAACTTTGAGGTGCATATACAATTAATATATCCATGTCCTCATAAATGTTAATAAGAAACTAGAAATATTTGCTTTTAAACATAAATTGATCAATCTGGTAATGCAAATATTAATTATTGATATATTTTTCCTACATATGCGAATAAAATACAGTGAAATATACTGTTAAATATATGCTGTCATAGAGGCAAGACAATAAAATCCAAAACAGAAGCTGCAATTACTATTACCAAATGTGAAAACTTGATCTCTTATCTGCGTATTACTCCGCAATACATATACAGTCCATTTTTTGATATATAGCTAGGGGCTATATTTTCGATACTTATTCTAATGAAAGTAATCTATAGAAATGCAAATGACAGAAAAATAACGTAATAAAAAAATAAGGTAACAGAGAAATAATATTTCAGTTGCCTGACGGCATTTCATTAACCAAGTAAGCAAAATGCACCTGCTTCAAGGATTCGCATTGAGTCTTATTTAAACAGATTGAGATAAAAATATCTCGTTTGAGAAATTAACTTGTATAAAGCTCTATTATATCATCGATTGTATAATTATATTTAACGGATAACAATAAAAATAAGCCATTAGAACGGGTTGTTTTTGAAAATATTTAATATTTTTTGTACTTGAAATCCATATAGGTAAGTGGGATTTTCATATTTTTCATCTAACTGAATGGAATCCTTTTTAATTGAGATTTCGCAATAAAAGTGTTTTACCATTTTATAACGTGTAATTCTGAAAACTTGAAAATATTTGTAACTGATTTAGTTACAGTTTAAAAATATAAATAATTACCTGTTTAGGTACTACTTAGTTATTCCGTCGACCCAAAATCTATCGCCAAACTATAAGATTAAAATGCCAATAATGGTTGATCGTAAATGTCACATTCACTTGACTTTAAGCAAGTTACATCTGTTTACGTCATCTAGTGATTTTTATTTCGATGTTTTATTTGTATTTTTATTAATGTTATATTGATTTATTTGTTCTTTCGTTATTTAAAATAAAAATTATGTCAATTTGTATAATTTGGAGAGTGGTTTGGCGATTTATATAATTTGGCGAAATTGGTCGACGGGATAACCAAGCAGTACCCCTGTTTAATCTATGTTAGACCTTGGGTGTATGGTGTACGTAGAATAACATACATTTAGGTTAAACCTTGGGGTACATGTGAATTTAATATATCGGTATCTTCATAATAATCGATCAGAAACTAGAAATACGTTGTGTGACTCAAAAGTTACCTGGAATGAATTTGATATAATCCTCGAATTAATTAAACTAGTTTTGAACGATTTTATTTATTTATTTATTTATTTTTAAGTATGTGCCACAAAGGAATAAGTTACATTTTAACAAATAAAATTTATGTCTCTAAATATATTTAAATTATCTACAACTATGTTAAATGCATTTCGAGAAATTTTGGATCGAACCACGCATTTGCATACTCATTGGAATAACTTCATCAATCCAGCAATGCAAAAACGGATGCACAATCTTTCTAGAAACGCAAATAAAATATAGTTAAATACATGCTGCCACAAACGGAAAAGAACAAAATCGATAAGAGAGGCTGACAATTAGTATTGCGTTCGAAAAGAATCTTGATCTCTCGTTTGCATGTTACTTCGAGTACATATCAAGTCCATTTTTTTTTCTCTTTTTTGCGATATAGCCGGGGGCTATATTGCCGATACTTATTCTAATGTAAGCTGTTGTGGAAATGCAAATGGCATCATAAAAAACTAACGCAACAGGGAAATAACATTTTAGACTTGCTTCAAGGTCTCTCTCATTACGTCTGATATTATTTAAACAGGTGGTGACAAAAATCTATGGTTTGATGGATAAATTGTGTAAAGCTCGATTGTACATTTATTATATAATTTTATTCAAAAGATAATAATAACAAGAACGAAAAATCATGCGCCCAGCATACATTATGAAACATTTTCCGACACATTCAAAATACTGTAGCAAAACTTTACAATTTATTGAGGTGAAATATGGTTACTAAATAAACAAGTTGGAAAATGCATAACGCATTTAAAAACTCAATTGTACCCAATGATCCAAAAAATAAAAAACCCAATTGTCCCTCATGTACACTGCTGGAAATATGTTTTTACAATGTAATGGAGCCAAATGGACATGAGCACTGTAAAAAAATTAGACCTGATTGAGAGAAATAGATATTATTTTCGAATTTATCAGACAAAATTACCAAAGAATTCGTTAAAATATTCCAGGCATGGCATCAGAGAAATTTTGTTGTTGTCGTTGTTGTTGTTGCCCGGTGATTATTGTTCAATTTTTTTTTTTCTGTAGCCATATTCTTTTGTGGGTCTCTGTAAATGATGCGCACCACAGTAATCACCTCATAGTATTACACCTCAGAAATACATACAAAATTACAATTCAGTATGCTTAAAATAGTGTAATATTATTAAAATGCACCGCTAACGAATTTTCCCTATGAACCGCAATGTAACGGAATTTGTTTTTAGTGTCCCTGTAAATGATCAGTAAATGCCACACACTACATTTTCAATACCGAACATCCCATAGTGATACCCAATAACATCTATGAATTTCATGGCAATCGTACTATATTGACACGCATTAGAGCACGGACAGACAAACAAACCGAAATCATAAACACTTTTCAACTATGTTAGAAAGTGTTAAAAATGCACATTTAAAGTAGTACTTTTGAACTTCTAGTCTATTCTGGGGTTGAGGTCTACATGCACATTGTAGAAAAAAAAAATCTGTTGAAATACGGCAATTGTACGGGCAATTGGGACGCCAGTACTATTTCCGTATTTTAACAGAATTTTTTTTCCATAAATTCTAGAAGATTTTTCATTTTTTCACAATTTACGGGAAAAAATTCCGTTAAAAAACGGAAATAGTACTAGCGTCTCGATTGCCAGTACAATTTCCGGATTTTAACGGATTTTTCTTTTTTTTTTTACAGTGATTGTGTCACTGTTGACTATTACTTTTAACATTTGTCTAACAACTATTTTCAAACAATAATAAACTATCCTGAAGTTTACTAAAAAATCTACGAGGAAGATAATTTATTTTAAATACTGATCGACAAAAATAGTCGCCAGTAAGCAGCCTTACATAAGTGTTAACTTCTATATTTTTCTTTCTAAATAAATAGAGTAATTTGCAATTGAGATTTCACAATAAAATTCTGATAATTTTTATTATAATCTGAAATTTTGAAATTATGCTATACATAAATGTTTAGGCTTTTAATCTATGATGCTATAACTCAGGTTTATAGTATCACAAAAGGGTTACAGAAGTAAGTATATAAACAATGAGATTTTGTATGAATATTTAAAAGCAAAATTCATGATTTATTTTACTAAAACTGTACTAATACATGAAAAAGGTTTTTTAAACAAAAAACCTTCAAAGATTTTAAAACTCGACACCCAAGCGCTTTCAACTGTTTCAGACAGTCATCATCAGGGTAAATGTCCGAGGCGATTTCCCCTGATAATGACTGTTTGACACAGTTGAAAGCGCTTGGATGTCCAGTTTTAACATCTTCGACGGTTTTTATGACAACTCAGAAATTTCCCCTGATGATGATTGTTTGAAATCTTATTTAGGGCCCTTTCAAAAAAATCCATTTAATAAAACAGGGCCCTTTCACAAAATTCCTTTTAGTAAAATAGGTCCCTTTACAAAAATTCATTCCATAAAAACATGCTCCTCTTATTATTGTTATTTTTTTATTGTTATTAATTCTTGTTATTTTTTGAGGTTTTAAAATGTGTAATTTGCAAACAAAACAAGTTCATCAGAAAGGAAAACTATAGTAGAACTTAAGGAAGTTATTAATAAATGCTTGGTTCGAATTCGAGCATCTGAATTCCATCTTTCGTGACAAAATGTTATTTTTCACTAAATGTACTCCAAAAAAAAATTTATCCTGCATCGACCTTTGGCTTCTATCATATAGAATGGGAGGCGGTAGCACAGACAATCAATCACTTCATCGAGTTCACGGCTGTAATTCCAGAATTAGTTAAAACTCCATTCGCATATTAAAACGCAATCGGTCTGCCAAATCATATCTTGATGGAAAACACCTGGAAACCCGATTTTAGCGGTTAACTCGTAGGTGTACCATTGTTTTTTTCTACTCCCAGTCCTCCATGTTTTCATACCTTAGGGTGCAGGAAAATACAATGGTAAACCTACGATACAACAGCTCAAAATCGGGTTTTCAGGTGTTTTCCACAAAGATATGACTTGGCAGACCGATTGCGTTTTAATATAAGAATCGAGTTTTCGAATTTCAACTATGAACTCAATAAGGTGATCGTCTGTGCTGCCGGTATAATACATTAGAAACTTATCAGACTTTTATGTCTAATTTAGACTGATTAATTTAACATTTATACACTCTGCTTGACTCATAACGATGCACCAAACAATATCCATCTTTTTCATTTTTACCCCGGAAACCTTAACTCTATACATTTGCTTACTTATGTGCGCTTCAATCTTGCGTTATTTCAGCGCTTGAATATTATCAAGAAGCTAATCCTGCCACAATATTAGTTCATTTCTATTTTGTGAGCTTTAATGTTGCCACTCGAGACACCTTAATTAGCCCTTTTATAGAACTATTAACTTAGATTTTTAACAACAGCCTCTAACGACATCAGATCCTAGCTTGAGAATTAAAAGTAATGGGGCTGCAAATATACTTCCTGGTTTGCGCTCTCGCCTTTCTCAGACTACCTAATTTAAATTGATTAATTTAATATTTATGCATCCTGTTTTGTTCAGAGAGAACGGGAAGTTTCATCTAAGTTAATGGTTCTAAAACAATGAGCTGTGAGTTATGTTCTTGATTTGTAAAACTCGAAGATTTTCTCTTTTAAAAAATACATGTATTAAATACGGTCTGAAGGAAGAAAAATTAAGTTGAATTCTGATTTCCATGTTAAACCCTTGGGGACGAATAACCGGTATATGTGCCGCGTAAGGTCCTCAGAATCAGTGATTATTCTCACCAGCAAATTTTTATTGTAAACTTTGTTTTTCAATTACACAAAAATTTCAGTTTTGAAAAACCGGTGATGAAAAATTAATAATTTTGTAAAAGACGCTCGTCCCGAAGGGGTTTAGTTTAGGGGCAGGCGAAACCCCCGCTCAGTAATGTTAAAACTATGGGAGAAATTTTTAAAGATATCTCGTTTGCATTTCAATATTTTTAGATGATTTTTTTTTCTTCTTTTGCATTACATAGCTGAGGTCGGTCTCTACAAAAGCCGTTTTTCACTTTTTCGATTTTGTTTATAGGTTTTTTTTAATAGGATACTATTACTTTCGGAACCGGTTTAGAAAGTGGAGGTACTGGTCCTTCCGTTCCGGCCCTTTTTCCTGGTCAACCGGGGCTACTTTGGGCCACTTTTTCCTGGTTTCACTCACATTTCCATTATTAAAAAAATATTAGATGCGATTTTTCAACGTCGAAATGGAGTTGACAATTAACATGAAACAATGAAGCAAACTATGTATGGGTTTAAAAAGTTATTATTTTTATTTTTTAACTATTTTTAAAGCTTTGAAACAAAGTAGCCCCTGCTGGGGGCTTCTTTGGTCCATTCACTTAGTTTCATATAAAATGAGTACATTTCATATGTAAATGAATACATTTTTATTTAGCATTTGCTAATAAATTAACACTGCAAACTCGATAAATATTTTTTGACATTTAAACACAATAAATCAATTGTTAATATTAAACAAACGAGAAACAGTTTTCGTCATGTTATCCTCAGCAACTGGAACAAAAACAATTAATGTAACATTTTGCCACAGTAACATTTGAAAAAAATGTTACTTACATTTTTAAGAGATTTGGTTGTATAAAAGTCATTTCTAAGTAACTGTGGCTATTTTCGGGCCAAAAAAGTCCTGGTACAAAGTAGCCCCGAAATACTAGTTTTCATGTTAGCTTCATGAAAACGTAAACATTTCCTGCCAAAATAAAAATTTAAAGGAAAAAGTATGATCACACATGGGTTACAGGTTACAAAAGGTAATATTTTGACACTTACCTTATTTGTAGCTCTTATCCAGATTGTTTCACTATAGAAAGTTTGGAGAGTTAAAATTTACACACGAAAACAGTTGTTTACAAACACAACCAGTGTTGCCACTAAAAAAATTAAACTACCCTCAAACTATTCAACTACCCTACAGTAGGGTATAAAATATTTTTCAAGGGCAAAAACTCCAAATTATCTTGTATTGTTTGTTCAATACTAAGAATAAAAACTTTTTTTATGGGCGCAAGGACCAAAGTAGCCCCCAGTTACAATATCCTCAAAAAAAAAAAAAAAAAAAAAAAAATCTAAAAAGTAAAAAAGTAAAAAACGGTCTGAATTAAATACGGTCTCAAGAAAGAAAAATTCAGTTGAATTCTGATTTCCATGTTAAGGAGCTACTTTACTCACGCGAAACCCCCCGCTCACTAATGTTAAAACTATGGGAGAAATTTTAAAAAGGTATCTCGTTTGCATTTCAATATTTTTAGATGATTTATTTTTAATTTTGCGTTAGACAGCTGAGGTCGATCTCTACAAAAGCCGTTTTTGACTTTTTCGATTTTGTTAATAGTTTGTTTTTAATAGAATACTTTCACTTTTGGAACCGATTGTGGATGGAATGTGAAGGTATCTTCATTTAAAAAAAAAAAAAAAAAAAAAAAAAAAAAACTGCAAACAAAATCGAAAAAGTAAAGAACGGCCTTTGTAGAGATTGTCCTCAGCTTTCTAATGAAAAAAAAAAAACTTCTGAAAATATTTAAATGCAAACGAGATATTAAAAAAAAAAAATTGTTTTCGCGTTACAAATACGTATTTATGTACTTATATACCTATGTATATTATATTATACAGTATCACCTACATATATTAGAAATGTTCTTGAATCACTGCCCTACTATATATAAACACTAGAGCAGTTAAACATTGTAACTAAGGGATGCACTGAGTAATGATTTTGGTAGAATGCCGAACATTCGGCCTGCAGCGAACCGAACACCAAATAGTCGGTTAGCCGAATAGTAACTGTTAGGCCGAATACCGAATATTAGGCTAGCGAAATGATTTTATATTTCAAAGTTAAAAAGGCATTAAAATGTTAATTTTTCAAACAATTTTACATAATATTTAATAAACATTTGGATAAATAAGAGCTTTTTACAAATAAACTTTATGTTGAAAAAATCTACTTTGAGTTATTTTAAAAAAGGATATTTATAAAACTTTAATTAATAAGATTTTAAATTTCATGGTTTTTTCTGCGAATTAAAAGAAATCAATTTTCTTAAATTCTAAAACAAACATTTAAATCAAAGAGAAATTGTGAAAAAATTTTATAGAAAAACTTAACAGGGTCATATATTGTTTATTTGTCAGGACGAGACTAAAGTAAAAATAAATAAATAATATATATTGCTTATTTGTCAGGAAGAGACTAAAGTAAAAATAAATAAATAATATATATTGTTTATTTGTCAGGAAGAGACTAAAGTAAAAATAAATAAATAATACAATCTATTTAAATGGTGGCAACTCAGCAAGGAAATTTTTAAATGCATCCTAGATTAGTGTCTGGAGTTTGCGATTGTTTTCAGAAATTGTAAACATAAAGGTTGTTCCCAAAATATTGCAACAAACTTTTAATGGAGATAATAACGTCAAGAAATTTTTTTTAAACATTACTTACTAGACAATATTACGAAACTTGCATTTGTACATCATTAATTTCTATGAAAATACTCAATAATAGTTAATTTCCTTAACTGAAATTTTACAAGCAGCAAATAATGTAAAAACATTATTTTTTATTTAAATCTGACTCCCTTTATTTAATTGTTCTGAATATCATTATAAGTTGACAGTTAAAATTAAAAGTTGTATAAGGTTTTTAAAAATGTTTTCTTTTTTAAGTATTCTGTTCAGCCGAATACGCCGATATTCGGCCATACCGAATATTTGACAAGCCGAATAGTTTGATATCCAGTCAAGCCGAATATTCGGCAGACCGAATAGTTTGATATTCGCCAAACCGAATATTCAATAAGATGGCCGAATACCGAATGTTCGGTGCACCCCTAATTACAACTATTAATATAGTTTTATTAATAAAAAATAAATCATAGTATCTTCTCAGTACACTAAGAAAGAATCTAAGTTCGTTTACCCAGAAATCCACGCCTAGTAAAAATATTTTTTAATCATTATCTCTTCTTTCTTTCAAAAAATATTTTTACCTCTGCCAATAATTATGGAAAAAAGTCACGCATCTGCCACTTTTTTCCCCTCTCTGACGTGAGAAAGAATAACAAAAAGATATATCTCATCCTTCTCATTATTTAGTAATTAACTTTTTTTTACACTGACCTCACTTTGTTGGGAGCCATTTTTAAATTACTTTTCTGTTTATTTATTCATTAACTAACAAGCAAACAAACTTCTTTTATAGAAACTGCTGCAAAAATATAATTCATTCTCCTAAATTCATTATTCTGGAGACATTTCTGTAAAATATAAAGCCAGGGAGCTTTCTTTTTCTCTATTTGCGTTCATTATCACATGACGCCAAGTTCTTTTTATAATTTAGCTGTAAATGTCAACAGCTAATTTCTGGCTTGTCGTTTTGTATTCTATGTTATTTTTCTAAAAATACATTTTTTATGAAAAAATATGATAATTTTGTTCTTTTTTTTTTGTCATGTTATGTCATGTCATAAATATGATAAATCAAAATATAAATGATAACACTGTTATCAAATACATGATTATCGATATGATAATTTTGTTGTTGTTTTGTTAAATAGTAATATATATTTTGTTATTCTAAAAATCAAACATATCTTATAGTAAGTTCTACTAAATATATGATAATTTTGTATTTTTTCGTTATATGATAGTATGACGAAATCAAAATACAGTAAATTCTGTCTAAGGCGGAATCGATCGGGACCGAGAAAAGTTCCCGTAGTAGACAATATTCCGCCTTAGACAAATTTAACTCTATGTCTATGCATTCGTAGGGACTTGAAAATCTTTCCGAGTTAGACAGATTTCCGTCTTACACAGAGTCCGCCTTACAGTACATGATAACTTTGTTGTGAAATACATGAAGATTACCAATATATGATAAAATGTATGATAATTTTGTTTGTTATATGAGAGTGATTTATTTTTATTATTCTAAAAAACAAAAAAAATATATATAGAAATTTCTACAAAATATATGATAATTTCTCACTACAGTAGATCGCCGATTATCGGAACTCCAATTAACCGAACTTCCAATTATCCGAACAGCCAATTTCTCTCGAAAAAATTTTTTAACCGAAATTCCAATTATCCGAATAGCCAATTTCTCTCAAAATAAATAAATAAATAAATAAATAAATAAAATAAATAAATAAATAAAAATAAAATAAAATAAAATAAATAAATAAATAAAATAATAAAATAAATAAATACATAAAAAATAAAATTAAACGCACTTCTAACTATCCAAACACCCGATTAGACCTGGATATCATATTTTAAATTATATTGAGATTGTGGATTTGATTCGAGACGAAAAACAAATTGAAGAAAATGAAAACGAATGCTATGAAAATGGCCCAGGCCCATCACATAACAAAGCCTTTGAATGTTTGGAAACAGCTATGAAATGGCTCGAATGGCAGAAGAATGCTGATCTTATTCAACATACGTATTTAAGAAGGATTCGAGATATGGCAGCATTCAAGAATGTCTTCTTTGAAGCTAGAAAACGATATAAAAAAGTAAACAAAAAAAAAATTAAAAAGGACAAAAATCAATTTTTAAATATGCCAGCATTAACTAGTGCTGTAATTAGCATTAAGTGTGGAAATAGCATTAAGTGGGGATAAAGTGTGAAGATTTTAGTATAGTCAGGAACATCCCTTAAAATTGTCTGTCCATTTATCCGAACTTTTGCTTATCTGAACTAAGGTCGGTCCCGACTTGTTCGGATAATCGGCGCTCTACTGTATTTAGTAATTAACTTTTTTTTTTAAAAAAACACTGTTCTCATTTTCTTAGGAGCTATCTTTAAATTATTCTTCTCTTTAATTATTCATAAATTAACATAAAACAAGCTTTTTATAATAGAAACTTCATTTGCTGATAATCATTATCCAAAAGACATTTCTCTAAAATATGAAGACAGCTAACATGGTTTCCTTTTGTGTATTTCCTTTCATTAGCATATGATTCAAAACTCTCTTTTTAATTCAAGTGTGAATGTCAACAGTCAGTTGCTAACCAGCCACATTGTGTTGTTTGTTGTTCTTATTCAACTTCGCGTTTTTTGTTTGTTTGCCTTTTTTTTCGGGGGGGGGAGGGGGAGGGGGAGGGGGTTACATCATTCGCAAAACAAAGTTTAAAAAATAAAATTGTAAGAAAAAAATTCCACATAATACATTGCATTTTCCAATATTCACTATTCAAAAACCGCTTCTAAACTATAAAGATAGCCAGCGTTCATTTTCTGTATTTTCGTTCATTAACACATATGACGTCAATTTCTCTTTTTAACTTAGGTGTGAATGGCAGCAGCCAGTTGCTAACTTGTCGCATTTTACAATCTTTTTCTTTCTGTCTTTTTTTTTTTTTTTTTTTTTTTAGCTTTACAACATTCGTAAGGGAAAGATTTAAGAGACTGATTCACTTAATCTCTTGCCAAGAATTAGAAAGCTTTGTCGTAAGCAATGACCTTGCTCTTAGTTGGGAGGATTATTCACGAAAGTATAATCATTCGTTTTTTATAGCTTTCGGAGGTAGTTTTGTATATTTATTTAATAGTACCTTTAAATTCGTTATAATGACATATGTTTGAACAGTCTTATGCAAAAATAACTTTTCTAAGATTTCTATTTTCCTTTTTATTTGCAAGGATTTTTAATTGGAATCTGAATATATATATTTACACTGATGTTTTCCTCTTTAGTTATCTAATTTTAGAGCACAAACCAGGAAGTAAGACAGGACAACGCAGCCCCATTAGCCGTACTGTTAATTCTAAAACTAGGATATCATGTCGTTAGAGGCTGTTGTTAAAAATCTAAGTTAATAATTCTATAAAAGAGCTAATTAAGGTGTCTAAAGTGGCAGCATTTGGGAGGATTTGCATCTTGATAATATTCAAGCGCTTAAATAAAGCAGGATTGAAGCGCACATTAAGGTAAGCAAATATAGAGTCAATAATTAAGGTATCTAGAGTGGCAGCATTTGGGAGGGTTAGCATTGTGATAATAATCAAGGGCTGAAATGAAGCACAATTGAAGCGCACATTATGATAAGCAAATGTAGAGTCAATAATTATGTTCAAGGGCTGAAATAAAGCACGACTGAAGCGCACATTAAGGTAAGTAAATATAGAGTCAATAATTAAAGCGTCTAGAATGGCAGCATTTGGGAGGATTAGCATCTTGATAGTATTCATGCGCTGAAATAAAGCACGATTGAAGCGCACATTAAGGTAAGTAAATATAGAGTCAATAATTAAAGCGTCTAGAATGGCAGCATTTGGGAGGATTAGCATCTTGATAGTATTCATGCGCTGAAATAAAGCACGATTGAAGCGCACATTAAGGTAAGCAAATATAGAGTCAATAATTAAGGTATCTAGAGTGGCAGCATTTGGGAGGGTTAGCATTGTGATAATAATCAAGGGCTGAAATGAAGCACAATTGAAGCGCACATTATGATAAGCAAATGTAGAGTCAATAATTATGTTCAAGGGCTGAAATAAAGCACGACTGAAGCGCACATTAAGGTAAGTAAATATAGAGTCAATAATTAAAGCGTCTAGAATGGCAGCATTTGGGAGGATTAGCATCTTGATAGTATTCATGCGCTGAAATAAAGCACGATTGAAGCGCACATTAAGGTAAGTAAATATAGAGTCAATAATTAAAGCGTCTAGAATGGCAGCATTTGGGAGGATTAGCATCTTGATAGTATTCATGCGCTGAAATAAAGCACGATTGAAGCGCACATTAAGGTAAGCAAATATAGAGTCAATAATTAAGGTATCTAGAGTGGCAGCATTTGGGAGGGTTAGCATTGTGATAATAATCAAGGGCTGAAATGAAGCACAATTGAAGCGCACATTATGATAAGCAAATGTAGAGTCAATAATTATGTTCAAGGGCTGAAATAAAGCACGACTGAAGCGCACATTAAGGTAAGTAAATATAGAGTCAATAATTAAAGCGTCTAGAATGGCAGCATTTGGGAGGATTAGCATCTTGATAGTATTCATGCGCTGAAATAAAGCACGATTGAAGCGCACATTAAGGTAAGCAAATATAGAGTCAATAATTAAGGTGTCTAGAATGGCAGCATTTGGGAGGATTAGCCTCTCGATAATATTCAAGCACCGAAATAAAGCACTATTGAAGCGCTGTGAGTCAACGTAAACATGAAAAGAAAATTGTTTAGTGTAGTGTTATGATTAAAACAGGATGTATACATATTAAATTAAACAATATAAACTGCATAAGATGTAATTTTTCACGGAGTGAAAAGCGTCCAGGTCAGGATTTGAACAAGGGATCTTTGGCCTAAGCTGCCTATGTTCTGCCAACTGAGCGCTTTTGGAGAAACCGGTAGGGTGCAATTCACTAAGTTTTTGATGAGAGGATCTGGTACGTTATCTGAAAAAACTAAACAGAATAAATCGCAGGTAATTGAACCCCGTGTAAAGTTGGAGTATAGCTCAGCCTGCAGAGCATTGGCAGCTTACGCCGAAGGACCCTTTTTCAAATCCTGGCTTGGATACTTTTTCGCTCAGTTGAAAAATTACATCCGATATGATTTATTTTTTCCATTTAGAATAACTGTGTTAAATTTAATCAAAGTGCTATTCTAAATTGGATAGAGAAGTCTGAGAAGTTGCTAATGTATGATAGAAACCAAGAGTCGATGCAAGATTTTCTTCTTGTGGCCCATTTTGTGCAAAGCAAAAGTTATTTTTGTGGAAAATAATATTCACCAACAAAAGATAAAATACAGGGACTCAAACTCGAATCAAGCATTTATTAATAACAAATTTTTTTATGTCCTTTTGTTAGAATTTCCCTTTCTGGTGAACTTGTTTGGTTTGCAAATTACATAATTTAGAACCTAAAAAAATAAAAATAATGAACAATACGTTTTTATGGAAAGGAATTTCAAGAAGACCCTGTTTTATTAAACGGATTTTTGCGAAGGGGCATGTTTTATTAAACAGATTTTTGTGAAGGGGCTTGTTTCATTAAACAGGTTTTTGTGAAAGGACGGATTAAACGGATTTCTGTGAAGGAGGCTTAAATTAGGGATTGACCGAAGCAGCAATTTTGCCGAATACCGAATACGGAAGCTTCAGTCGAAGTGTATACCGAAGCTTCGGTATTCGGCAACCGAATATAGAAACTTTTTAATATGCGTTTTTGCATATATTAGCTTTTTTAATAAGCTTTAATTTGAAATTAAATTCTCAATAATTTAATTCAGTTACATTTTTATTCCTTAATCTAGTTACACAAAAAAATTTTATTGTACTTCTTTCCACTCACAAATTCATTAACCCATCACTTATTTTTTATTATTTTACACTAGTCAATACCCAAAAATAACCTTTGAAAGTATTAAACTATACAGGGTATTATTAAGGATAGTCAGAAAAACAAAAGTTCATTAAAATAAAAAGAAACATGTCATTAAGCTCATTTTCTGATTGTCTAAGTCTAATTATAAACATATTGAATAGGAATGTTCTCAAAATACAAAAGGTATCAGATCACTTTGTACATTTAACTATTTTCTGTCAAATTATTCATAGAATATTTATATTTTGATTAATATTTTAACATTGTGGTGATGAAGGTAAGAAATTTGAGCGATTTTGATATAATAATTATAAAAGCTATAGTATAGGCATAGGGGTATACTTATTTGATGTGTATATTTTCTTTAATGCACACCTTAGATATACAGATATTAACTCTGATATACTTATTTGATGTGTATATTAAAGGAAATACACATTAAATAATTTTAAATAAAAAAAAACTAATGTAGAAGAAAATAAAATTAAATGACAAGGGAATGATGTGCATCTTCCTTACTTTTTTTTTCTCTGTTGTAGACAGTTGTTTTGATTTCACACCTATGTAGATTATTTTAGGAAGGAAAGTTTTTTTAAAATTAAAAATGGCCTTTGACTTGGCAGCTGAACTCTGAACTCATGCACATAATATTGAAACTCATCGTTTAGCCTATTCTACTGCTAAGTAACAGAGAATTCTATTTCTAAGAAAATACTTATCTGCAATTATTCGGCCGAATACCTTTAAGTATTCGGCCGAAGCCGAATATTCGGTTTACCTGCCGAAACACCGAATACAGAATCAACTATTCGGTATTCGGTCAATCCCTAGCTTAAATACGCCCCAAATTTTGCCTTGATCAAGCCTGCAAATATGGAGCATGGTACAGAATATGGATTTTTGGATCAAAAATTAGATATTGTTTAATATACCGTTAAGGGAGTTCTCAAATCCAAAAGGGCAACTTTCTGACATAAGTTTTAATTTATTTTTGTTCGAAAATGCATGAAACTAGCTGATGTTGTTCAGAAACTATGTGATGGAGCTGTTTTTTCCATTTTTTTTGCAAATGCAATAGATCTTTCAGAAAATAATGACAAACAAGGGCGTTATGAACAGAATTTCCGCGCGAAGGAAGAAAGAGCACTCAAGAGCGGGCGAAAAACGTGTTTGTCACGTGATCAAATTAGCTTATATCTCAATAGGTAATTGATGGCTCAAAAAATGAAAAAAAAAAAAAAAAAAAAAAAAAAACAGATCAATTCCAAATCGCCTCCATGGCCAGGCTTTCCAATTTTATACCTTTCCGTTAAAAAATGAATTTGTAAATGTGTCAAAACGTTTTGCGCTTGTTGAGCAGAGCAGTTAAGAACAGCCTTAAGGACAAAACAAAATGAAAAAATATTAAATTACACAGCCGAGACGTTTTTCGCCTTTAAAAAATACTGAATTTTTTTGTGGGCAAGTGTTTGTGATACTAAAGTTAGTCCACGATTAGAAGGGCATGTGAACCACGTGACTTTGAATCCACCCGGTAGATAAAGGGAAAAGTAGGACTTTCATCATTTAATGCATCTTTTTAGCTATCTGTGTCGTCGTTTCTCGCAGCGTAGAAAAGTTTTTCAAGGTCAGATGCCTTCTTGTGAAAATCAGGCTGAAATACCAGAGAAGTAGCAAGACATCAGCGCTCTCTAGTAGCATCAGGTGACTTTCACCGATTAATAAAGATTTGATGTTCCAATCTCCCTTTCTTTTCCATGTTTTCATGATTATCCAAGTAGCAAGCAACATTTTAGAAACGTTAAAAACCACAGATGTAACGGTTTTCGAAGTTTTAGAAACGTTGCTTACAAATAGGTGTTTTAAGATGTTGGTTTAATTGGTCATTTAACCAATATTAATGGTTTTATTTGATGAACTCCACGAAAATTACTGAACTGAAATTCCCCAGTAAAAAGAAATACGGCGAAGTACAATAATGTAAATATGTTCCACAAATATGCACAAAAATAAACTAAAATATTACGCGTGATAAGTAATTACGAACATAAATTCTACTTTTAAAAAATACCCCACTTAATTTTCAGCTAGGCAATATATTCTGCTAGACAACCGAAAACACAAAATGTTAAATGGAATGAAATATGCTTCAAGATATACTACGTAAACGCTAAGATTCTAATGTGTGTTCTGTAGCCGTTTCATTAAAAGGAAGGAACAGTTTAAATACATAAATTCTGACAAATGTAAATATGTTTTATTCATAAGGTAAACCTAGAAAACGGTGTAAATATTATTGCATTATATGTAAGTATATTTTTTATATTCTATACGTACGTGCTAGAAGTATGTAGGATGAAAAGCGTATGTAACGATATTTTTCATTTTACATGCTTCGTATTTAAGTATTCAGTATAGGTACATACAAACCAGGGTTGCAAAAAAGCCGGTTATAATTTAAAAAAAGTCGTGCCGGTGGCTTTTATTGATTTTAACCGGCTTTTTTTTTTTTTTTTTTTTTTTTTTTTTTTTTTAACCATAATTGGCTTTTATAAGGTGAAGCATTGTAATTATAAACTACACATTTAAAAGTATTTTTAATTAGTTTTAATGACATTTAATTGATCTAGAGTTTAATAAGTAAACAAATTTCTGAATAATGAAGACATTAATACTGAAATAAAACTTAGATGGTTTTGCTAGTGATTTGTAGTCAGAATTGTAAATATGTCAGCTAAATTTTAAAAGGACCATACCATCTGATTTGCACAGACCTTTAACTCCCCATCCCCAATTATTTTCATTTTTACTGCTTTATAAAATTGAAGAGGAGAATGCTTACTTAGTTACATGTTTTATTACTTAATTTTAAGAGTTATTAATATACAAGTCTTATTTTATTTCTAGTAAACATTTAAAATTATACATAGTCATGTGATAAAAACACCATCTCTCACTTATTAAAAACATTATGAATAGCATATGCATGATTACGCTTAGCAACAAGATTTCCAAAATTTTATTTAGAATTTTTTTTCCTGTTTAAATGCTCTATTTTTTTTTTATACACTTACGTACCAAATTCTCTTCAAATATTATATCCTTTCTAATTTCTCTTTTAACATTTATAACTTAATCTCTCCATGTGGACACATAAGAATTTCCATTTTGATGTGCTACATTTTGTCATTGTTTAATTAAATAAATCTTTAAAATGTGTAGTATATGTGGAACTATATAATATAGAATTTCAAAACACCAGTTTGGAGTCTAATTTATATCCTTTTCAATATTCATAATAACATAATGATTCTAATAACATATTCATAATAATATAATAACATAATGCCTTCATAGTTGCCTTCTAGCAGTTATAAAGAGTTATTTATTTGACAAAATTTAATAGAAATTTATAATTTTTTTAGTAGAAAATATTTATAAGTATTAAAAATTAATTGATCCAAATTTAAAACGAATTGGCTGTAAATCAACTTTTAAAATTAAAAGCCGGCTTTTTTTAAGTGGTTAAAACCCAAAAAAAGCCGGGCGGCATTTTTTGACCTGGTTAAAAGCCTGCAAACCTGATACAAACAGCGTATACTTTTATAATAATAACAATTAAAAAAAGATTACCTAAAAAATCTTTTCTTTTAAAAGAAAAACACATAAAAAATTTGGTACTTTTATAGTTAGGAGCCCTGGAACTTTCTAAAAAAGATTGGCGTAATTCGGTCTTCAGAAAGTGAAATGTGTTGCCAAATGATATAAACAGTTACAAAAACAAACCTGGCGAGCTTTTCCAGCGTATACTTTTATAACAATAAAAAAAAAAAAGATCACATAAAAAACTTTTAAAAGAAACACACACATAAAAATTTTGGTACTTTTCTAGTATAGGGGCCTTGGAGCTTTTTTAAAAAGATTGGCGTAATTCGGTCTTTAGAAAGTGAGATTTGTTGCCAAATGATATAAACAGATACGAAAACAAACCTGGTGAGCTTTCATGCTTGCTTTTATATGTATTTATATGTATACAAACATTTTATTTATATATATATTATTGTTTTTTTTTTTAAACAATTTACTTCTGTTTGTATATAAAAATAGATAGATGGCTTCTTTATACTAAAATTGTACAAATAATGAAAAAAAATACTTGTATATATGAAACAGCGAATAGGTTAAAAGAAAATATGTTGCCAAATTTCCGTCTCTCGCTAAGTCTCATGTACTGGAAAATTACCTATCTATCTTTTTTTTTCTTTTCAGTGATGTATCAATATTTAAATACTTACATTTTAGAGGTAAAAGGTCAACATTGCAAACTGATTAGTATTCGATATTAAGGAACTTTTGCAAAATATTTAAATACATTTTTTTTTTATGTCAACAGTAGAACTTCATCTAAACTGGAATTACTATTGTCACCTGTCAATATAAAATTTTAAATATTTTCATTACAATGTCAATATTTCCGAAATATTTATACTACATGAATGAATGCTATATTTTCGCAACGGCAAATACTTTACATAGATTTTAATATCAACGCACCGCAGATAGTAAAACATTGCCAATCAATAATTATACAAAATTGGCGAAGTTTGAAATACATTTCCGTTCAATAAGAGTAAAGTTTGCAATTACCATTCAATCGTCATAAAACTGTATTTACATAACTTTATAAAACTGTTTATATAATTTCCTTGTAATGCCATTATTTTCGTAATATTGAAATTACACTGTAAAAACCATTACGTAAACAATGAGCGTAATATTACTGCAATATTGGACCACTATATGTTGGTGGTTAGAGGTAAGCAAGAGATATATTTTTCGTAAGTTTGCTCCTAAGCATTAACAAAATAAATGAGAGACAAAAGTAATGTCAAAAGCAATCACCATACGTTTAATTTTCAGCTACGCAATATAAAACTGTATATGTAATTTCATTGTAATGCCATTGCTTTCGTAGCATTGAAATTACATTGTAAACCAGGGTTGCAAAAAAGCCTGCTAAAATTAAAAAAAGCCAGACCGGTGGCTTTTATTGGTTTTAACCGGCTTTTTTTTGGCCAAAATTGGTTTTTATACAATGAAGCATTGTAATTATAAACTACACATTTTAAAGTGATTTAAATTAGTTTTAATGACATTTAATTGATTTAGAGTTTAATAAGTAATCCAATTTCTCAATAATGAGGACATTAATACTGGAATAAAACTTAGATAATTTTGCTAGTAATTTGTAGTCAGAATTGCAAATATGTCAGCTAAAATTTAAAAGGGCCATAACAACTGCCTATTTTTTCATTTTTACTGCTTTATAAAATTAAAGAGGACAATGGTTACTTAGTTACATCTTTTATTACTTAATCAATTTTAAGAGCTAAGATTTTATTTCTAGTAAATATTTAAAATTATAGGTAGTCATATTAATAAAAAACACCATTTCTCACTATTAAAAACATTATGAATAGCATATGCATGAATATGATTAGCAACAAACTTTTCAAAATTTTATTTTGAGATTTTTTTTTTCTTGTTTAAATGCTTTATTTTTTATACACTTATGTACCACTCTCTTCAAATATTACATCCTTTCTAATTTCTCTTTTAACATATTATAACTTAATCTCTCCATATGGACACATAAGAATATTTCCATTTTGATGTGCTACATTTTGTCATTAATTAAATATAATCTTTAAAATGTGTAGTATATATGAGGAGCTATGTAATATGGAATTTCAAAACACCAGTTTGGAGCCTAACTTATATTATTTTCAATGTTTATAATATATATATATATATCATCATCATCATCATCATCAACTGTTTTCAATCCACTGCTGGATGTAGGTCTCCCCCAGATTTTTCCAATGTTTCCTGTCTAGTGCTTTAGTCATCCAATTTACATCGGCTACTTTTCTGATTTCATCACTCCATCTTACTTGAGGTCGTCTTCTTGGCCGTTTTACATCTCTGGGATACCACTGTAGGGTGTTTGTGCTCCATCTATTGTCTTGTCTTCTTGCAATGTGTCCAGCCCATTTCCATTTTAGCCGTTTAATTCTTTCAATGATGTCAAAAACTTTCGTCTGACTTCTTATCCAGGTTATTCTTTTTCTGTCTCTTCTAGTTATACCTAGCATACATCTTTCCATACTTCTCTGTGTTGTTTGTAATCTTTGTACCATCCGTTTTGTTAGCGTCCATGTTTCTGCTCCATAAGTTAGAACAGGCAAAACACATTGGTTAAATACCTTTCTTTTCAAACAAAGGGGCATGCTACTCTTCAGAATAATATTGTTCTTCCCAAAAGCACTCCATCCATTTCTTATTCTTCTATTGATTTCATTCATGATACTATTATCCGATGATATTTCTTGCCCAAGGTACACATAACTTTGCACTTCTTTAATTTCAGCGTTGTTGTAGACGATTTTCTTTTTTGATGCAAATGAATTGAACATCACCTTAGTCTTTTCCAAGTTTATTTTTAATCCCACATTAATGCTAGCTTCTGCCAAATCTTTTAGCATATTTTCCAATTCTTCAGAACTGTTACTGAAAATTAGAATGTCGTCAGCGAATCGGAGATGACTTAAATATTCCCCATTTATTCTATATATATATATATATATATATATATATATTTTATTTATTTTTATTTATTTATTTATTTTTTTTTTTTTTTTCAAGACATAATGCCCTCACAGTTGCCTTCTAGAAGTTACTTATTTGACAAAATTTGACTTATTTATTTGACAAAATTTAATAGAAGTCCATAACTTCTTTTAGTAGAAAATATTTATGAGTGTATTAAAAATTAATTGATCCAAATTTAAAACGAATTAACTGTAAACCAACTTCAAAACATAAAAACCGGCTTTTTTCAATAAAAGCCGGCTTTTTTTAAGTGGTTAAAACAAAAAAGAAGCCGGCCGGCTTTTTTTGGCCTGGCTAAAAGCCGGCAACCCTGTTGTAAACCAATACGAAAATGATGAACGTAATATTCAGTACATGGTGGTGGTTAGAGGTGTGCAAGACAATAATTTTTCACAAGTTTGCTGCAATGCAGACTTAACAAAATAAGTACTAAGAGACACGAGTAATGTCAAAAGCAATCATCATATGTTTCATTTTCAGCTACGGAATATATTACTCAAGACATGTGAAAACACAAAACGTTAAATGTAATGAAATATACTTCAAGATATCTGAAAACATCAGGATCCTAATGTATGCACTGTACCAGATTCATTAAACAGGGGGAAGAGTTTAAATAAATAAATCCTGACAAAAGGCATAGAATGTTTCATGCATAAGGTTAAAATACGTCAGAGTAGTAAAGAGAAACCTGGTTAATTTAGATTTCGCTGGAAATGCGGCAGAGTTACATCCAGAAAGCGATGCAATTATCTGATACAAGTGCGAGGTACATTTATTTACATATATATTTAATGAAGTATATTTAAAATATTCACAAAATGAAGAAAATACAATAGAAAAATGCCATAGTACATGAAGAAGGTTACTACGAGGAATGAAAATTTACTTTTGACCATGAAGTTTTTAAAGTTGACCAAAATGTATCGATTTTTAATTACGACTTTCAACTAATCGCATTATCGATTAATAAATAATATCTCGAAAACAGTTTCATGCAGAGTATACACGAGTGTTATGTGTGGATTTTTACAAAATATTGTATTAAAACAAAAAAAATATCAAATACATAAAATTTTGCAGGGAAGAGTTTAAATAAATAAATCCTTGTAAAAGGTATAGGATGATTCTTGTTTCATGCATAAGGTTAAAATGCGTCAGGATTGTAAAGAGAAACCTGGTTAATTAAGATTTCGCTGGAAACGCGGCAGCATTGCGTCGAGAAAACGATGCAATAATCTGATAAAAGTGCGAAGTACATTTATTTACATATATATTTAATGAAGTATACTTAAAATATTCACAAAATGAAGAAAATACAACAGTAAAATGCCATATACATGAAAGAGGTTACTATGAAGAATGAAAATTTACTTTTGACCATGAAATTTCTAAAGGTGACTAAAATGTATCGATTTTTAATTATGACTTTTTACTAATCGTATAATTAATTAATAAATACTATTTCAGAAACAGTTTCATCTAGAGTATACATACATGGGTGTTGTTTGGACTTTTGCAAAGTATTGTATAAAACAAAAAAATATCAAATACATAAACTTTTGCAGAGAAGAGTTTAAATAAATAAATCCTGGCAAAAGGCATAGGATGTTTCATACATAAGGTTGACATACTCCAGGAAGGTAAAGAGAAAACTGGTTAATTTAGATTTCGCTTGAAATGAGACATCGTTGCATCGAGAAAGCTATGTAATTATCTGATAATAGTGCGAGGTACATTTATTTACACACACACACACATATATATATATTCTATGAAGTATTTTTTGAATATTCACAAAATGAATAAAATACAATAGAAAATGCCATAGTACATAAAAGAAGTTACTACGAAGAAAGAAAACTGAAGTTTTTAAAGATGACCACGTTGTATAGTTATTAATTGTGACTTTTGACTACTCGCATTATTAATTAACAAATATTATTTCAAAAACAATTTAATCCGCACTATGCACAAGCTTTATGTTTGAGTTTTTACAAAATATTATCTAAAACAAAAAAAATATGAAATACTGAAAGCTTTTGCTCAAGCTATGACGAAATAACCGACGTTTCTTTTTAACCTTGTTTAATTCAATTTTAATATTCTCTCTTCGTTTTAGCAAAAAACCCTTACAGATTGATTTTAAAAATACTAGAATAATTTATCCATCAAGATTTTATTTGCCATCCTTTATCGGGTAATCAATAGATATCTCTTTTACGCAGTCAGAATATTTGAAATGATTCATCTTCCATTGAGTTACCTGAAATTTAGAAAGATATGCTCTGCAGAATAAGTAACAATAATATAAATAAATTCGCTCATTTTTATTTTATTTTATGTTATGTTTGCACTTGTTTTTCATTATACACTTGGTCTTGTGATTTTATTTACCAATTTCTTCTTTTTTTAAAAAAAAATGCGAAAATATTTGTATCAACGGAGACCTTGAGAATGTCGCCGTCTGAGCGATGAAATATATGTCGATCTGGATACCGGTATTTATATGCCTTTTAAGTGTATTTTTTTTTATCACTTTTCGCAAGTATTTCCTTAGTTTAGATTATTTTAAGTGATTTTCATACACAATCTTTTAGCACTGAACACATTACAAAACCTTAGTTTTAAAAAGCTGAAATAAAAAAAAAATAAAGTTTAAATAACTTCCTAGTTACAGCAAAAGATTATTCACAGGTGTCACTAATTCTTTTCTTTTTAGTTATTAGTGAAAGTTATATAAGCGAAATTAATATAACAGAATATCGAAGCGAATATTACACAAATATACATTTCTTTTACGAAAACACAAAACATTACCTAAGTGATACGAAATATAATTCAGGATTGAAAACATCAGGATTCCAATGTATGCTTTTGTAGCGGATTCATTAAACGGAAGGAGGAATTTAAATAAATAAATCCTGGCAAACGCATTGGATGTTTTATGCATAAGCTACACGTCACGATGGTAAAGATAAATTTGGTTAATTTGGATTCTGCTAGAAATGCAAGCATAATGCATGGAGAAAGCGATATAATTATCTGATACAAGTACAAGGTACATTTATTTACATATAGAGTTCACGAAGCACGGTATGAATTATGCACAAAATGAAAAATATCGAATGGGAAAAAAAGTCGTAAAACGTAAATGTAGGAAAAATTTGAAGAATGAACATATGCATTTATTTAAATTCTTTTTATCTTATCTGCTTTATGTAGAAGAGTAATAATTAATGTCTATGGCATATATATTACACATATTTGTTAAGTCAAATAGCTCACAACAAAATTACTACATTACGAAATATCCGATTAAAATCTTATGAGATAGAATTATTTAAGTTTCACATTTTAGTTTAGGTAAAATACTAATTATGGAAAAGTTTTTATTTTATTGACAGTTGTTTAGATAAGGGCCGACAAACTACGGTAAGCGGGCATGCTTTCAGTAGGGACCATACTGCTTTTTTTGCTTGTTTTTTTTCAACATTATTTCATATCATTTTATAACATACTTTACAAAATACGTTGCAAATAATTGGGAATGCAATTCAAAATTGTTGTTTTTTTTGTTTTTAACATTATTTTTATTATTCGAACTATTTCGTATAAATCGAATCTGACTCAATTATCAAATTTGCTAAGCCTACTAATAATTATACATAATGATTAGTAAATATGCATATTTTATAATTAGTTATTTTACAAAAAGGTACATGTATTCTTAAGAGTTTATGACGATGATAATAGTGAGTGATACACTTGTGATTAAAGTGTGCTTTATATGCAGGCAAAAATTTAATAGAACTAGGAGGCTCAGGCCCCTGCTGCCACCCCCTTGAGTTGCAACGCAATTCTCATTGGGACCGCTACGCGATCCCTGCTCGCCTCGCTCGCTCACCACTATTTACATCAACTCTAGTCCGAATTAATATTACCATAAATGCATGTTGATTTAGTCACAGGTAACAACGTGCCAAAATTATTCTTTCGCGTGCCAGTTTTGGCACGCGTGCCATAGGTTCGCCGTCCCTGGTATATAACGTTGTCATTCTAAAAATGTTCTTACGTTTTTCATCAATTTAAAATAATTTCTGTAACTATGCTAATTTTAATTGAATGTGTATTTAAATTTAGTCGTGACTGCGTATTTTGTATGAAATAATATTTAGACTAAATACAGAAAGTTTTGCAAAAATATGATGATAATATTTCAAATCAGACGAAAAAAATCACACCTACAGCTTACAAAGACATACAAATTTAATTTGGTTACATTAATGTATATGAATAGCAAACTATAAGACATACAAACGAACTACAACAGCTGATGTTCAATAGGAAACATGTTTAACCCCTTGGGGACGAGCGACCGGTATACGTGCCGCGTAAGGTGCTCAGAATCTCATAATTTTCACCAGTAAAAGTTTATTGTAAATTTTGCCTTATTTAATGCGAGTATTTTCCCGATTCAACTAGGCAAAAAATTCTATTTTGAAAAACCGGTGATAAAAGACCAAAAATTCTGTAGACACTCGTCCCGAAAGGGTTAAGGCTGTTCTCAAATCCAAAAGGGCAAGTTTAAATTTATTTTTGGTCGGGAATGCATGGAACTAGGAGTGTTTTTGTTCAGAAGTATGTAATCGAGCTGTTTTTCCGTTTTTTTTTTTTTTTTTTTGCAAACGCAAGAGATCTTTCAGAAAATAGTGCCAAAGTTGACGTTTTGAACTGAAGTTCCCGAAGAAAGCAGAAACACCAGTCAGCGAAGGGAGAAAAACGTCTTTGCCACGTGATCAAAATCGCTTATAACACAATAGGTAATTTGTTTAGCAAACAAGTAATATAAAAATTTTGTTTTCAAAGTCAATTCCTACTTGGGTCATCAAAGAAAAATTTAATATAATCCCTTAAGCTAATATTAGTTTTGTTGCATTAAAATATCTCAAATTGTTGATTTTCTATAAGCCAGTAAACCCTATTGGTTTACAATGGAAGTTTATGGGAATTTGGCGAAATATTAGAGATATCGCCAAGTTGGCGACGAACTTGGCGGTATTTGGCGACAAAACAGTGTCTCCCCTATGGTAACCCCCCCCCCCTTATAGATATGAAGATGCATTAAATGCTGTTCAATAACCAATGGCCGCCATTTTGTCTCCGATATAAAACTAAAATTAATTAATTAAAATTTAATTAATGAATTAATATTTATAAAAACTGTATTAACATCAATTGTCATCCAGTGCAAGTTTAAAAAAAATTATTTCAACTTGATAGGAGAATAATGAGTATTTTATTAACGATTGAAAATTTGAACAAGATATATATATGTATAGGGAGAGTGTGAACTAACAGAAGGAATTGAAAAATGGAAAACACAGTTCAATTCTAAATCGCTTCCCTAGTCAGGCCTTCCAATTTTATACCTTTCCGTTATGAAATTAATTTGTAAAAGTGTCAAAACGCTTGTTGAGCAGAGCAGTTGAGAACAGCCTTAAATAAACCTCATCAATGAATACCAATGTTGTGGAAATCCAAGTAGACGTAAAAGAGTTAGAGCACGGACAGACAGACGGTCAGGCAAATCTATATATAAAAACAATATATAATCTGTATATAATCTATATATAAAAACAATATACAGGGTGATTCAAAAAAGATGGGAAAAATTTTAAGAGGTGATAGTACACACCCAAACAAACATTTTGTATCAAAAAATGCATGGTCGAAAACTAAACGTAAAAAAGTTAGAGAGCGCCAAAAGTTATGTTCTTATACGAGGCGAAAACACACAATGAACGATTAAGTTAAGTTACGAAAACAAATTTAATGGCATTTGATTACAATAAGTGCTCAAAACATTGATCGGCAGCTGTTACGCACGC
This sequence comes from Maratus speciosus, assembly GCA_963932465.1. Classification (NCBI taxonomy): domain Eukaryota; kingdom Metazoa; phylum Arthropoda; class Arachnida; order Araneae; family Salticidae; genus Maratus; species Maratus speciosus. The sequence continues at coordinate 559,213,491 of OZ010792.1, forward strand.
AGTACAACGGCGAAGAACAGATTGGCGAATTTTCTGAAACACACCAGGCATATCGCGAACTTCCCCTACAGCAGCCGAAAACTTGGCGACAAGTTCTTCTGCGGATTCAATGAGAGTCTCATACACAAGAGCCTTTAGATGTCCCCACAAAAAAAATCGAGACATGAAAGATCTGGCGAGCGCGGTGGTGCCTGGTGTGTTTCAGAAAATTCGCCAATCTGTTCTTCGCCGTTGTACTGCGTGCATAACAGCTGCCGGTCAATGTTTTGAGCACTTATTGTAATCAAATGCCATTAAATTTGTTTTCGTAACTTAACTTAATCGTTCATTGTGTGTTTTTGCCGCGTATAAGAACATAACTTTTGGCGCCCTCTAACTTTTTTACGTTTAGTTTTCGACCATGCATTCTTTGATACAAAATGTTTGTTTGGGTGTGTACTATCACCTCTTAAAATTTTTCCCATCTTTTTTGAATCACTCTGTATAATCTATATATAATCTATATATAAAAAGTCTATATATAAAAACTTTTCGAATATGTATGTTGGGAAGCGTTAAAAATCATAGACATTATTTCTTCTTTTTCTAATATATATTGGACAAATGCTGATTTTGTTAAGCAGCCTTCCATTATTTAAGGATAAAAAATTTCAAATGTTGTAGATGTCTTCCGCAAAGATTATTGTTTGGAAATAAGAGCAGCTAAAAATATTGCTCATATAAGATTCAATAACATATTACAATCGATACTTAAGCTGTTGATTTTTTCTATATTGTATGAATCAACTGAAACACAATCAAACTAAAACGCCACTAAGGGGTTATGTATATATAACGTTATCATTTTAGGGGGAGGGGGTTCTGGCACATGATATCGTAAGATATCTCTAGGGAAGGGGGGATTTATCTTTTGATATCGTTATCATTTTTGATTAAACCCAATTTTTCTCATTTTATTTGTAACTTTGTATTTACATCAAAATAGTAATGTGATCTTTTTTTAGTCTATTATTCATTTTCATGGAAAATACAAAGCTATTATTAAAACTATTTAATTACAAACTATGGAATACCTTAACGATTGGCATTTCTATTTTTCTGTCATATGTATATGCATATATATAATGCGCTGTTCGGGAAACTATATGCGAAGTATGTTTGAAATGATACGTGTGTTTACTAGTAAATAAAAGAGAAATAGTTGTCCACCTGTTTTGTTAATCAGAAGTTCTGTCTGTCCTTCCTACCCCCGTGCGGGGGCAAATGCAAGAAGATATTATTACTGTTGAATGCATTATGTAACAAAAGAATATTATTAAATACTTTGAAACAGTAACTATTTCTTTTAGGTGTTATTTGATATAAAGTTATTTCATATATAAAGTGATGTTTTATTGACTTCTATTGAATCAATAAAGTATGCAAAAAACAAATGCAACAAAGGGAAAACTTTTAAATAAAATTAAACTAAGCTGTTTCTTTAATAATTATACAAAAGGCAGAAAAGAAATGAACTGAAATAAGAGTTCAAATGTCAGGGATTATGAGTTAATTTCTGACAGTAATTTCTCGAATTTAAATTGCAAATGGTATTTGCTTTCTGATTTAAATTAGCTTTTCAAAAATGTCTAAATACATAATTTTAAATAATGTCTTCTCTAATCTAGACGTAAATACATAAAAAAAATCTATTAATATTCAACATGCATAAATATATGTCTTTCAGAAATGATATTTTAGCTTAAAATAGAATTTCATTAGTTCTAAATTATACATCCAACAGAGAATGATTGAACTTTAGAAGAAAGAAACGAGACAGCCCACGATATATAACCCGCCCCCAAAGTCAGCACGTAAGTGTTTTGACATCAAAGCAGGCATAAAAAGAAGGAATGTTTTCCGTACTCTTTGGAAGAGCTCTTCTTTTTTATTTCCACCTCACAAGAAGTGCGAAGCTTGGTTTGAAAAATCGTCTGCCGAAAGAGAAGGTGTAAAATGTTTACGTAGCAGAATATTTAGTTGTGACATTTCGTTGGAGTATTTCAGAGATTTTTGAGAACAGAACAGATTTTTACATTTTTTAAATCATTCAGTAATGTATCTAACTCTCGTTAATAATTAATAAAAGCACGAATTAATACTTTTTAGTTTTCAAAAGTCGTCAGCAGAAAGAGAATTTATAAAATATTTGAATAGCGCTATGTTTATTTAGTTGTGACATTCCGAACTGAGTATTTGTGAGATTTTATAGAAAAGAACAGATTTTTACATTTATAAAAATCAATCAGAAGTACCTTTAATTAACAAGTAATATAAAAATTTAGTTTTTAAAGTTAATTCCTACTTAGGTTGGTTGGTTGTATTCATGTCGGCCAATTATCTGCACGTGGGATATAGGCCCTAAGGGGGGAGTGCCTTCCGTGGAGGTCTTTCTAAGGGAACCTAACCCGTATTAACGCTTGGAGAACCAAGGTTCGAAGAAAACCACGAAAACTCCGAACGATTAGGCCGACGGGCGCGATTGGGATCGAACCCAGCACCTCCCGTCTACCAGTTTCGAGAGCAGAACCTCTCAGCCACTGGTGGGGCCTCCCTACTTCGGTCATCAAAGAAAAATTTAATACAATCCCTAAGCTAATATTAGTTTTTGTTGCATTAAAATATCTCAATTTGTTGATTTTCTATAAGAAAGTAGGTTTACAATGGAACTCTATGGGAATTTGGCGAAATATTAGATATATCGCCAAGTTGGCGTCACTTTTGGCGACTCATTTTGATCGCCAAATTTGGCAATATATCGCCAAGTTGGCGATAAACTTGGCGACAGAACAGGGACCGCCCCTATGGTAACCCATTATTGAAAATACTTTCATTGATTTTCAATAACCATTGGTCGCCATTTTGTTTCCCATGCAAAACTAAATTTAATTAATTAATTAATATTTGAAAAAACTGTATTAACATCAATTGTCATCCAGTACAAGTTCAAAAAAAATTATTTCAACTTGATAGGATGAATAATGAGTATTTTATTAACGATTGAAAATTTGAACAAGATAAATAAATATATAAATAAATATAGCGAGAGTGTGAACTAATAGTAGGAATTGAATAATTAACAAAATCACGAACTAATAATGTTTACAGTTTTCAAAAATAGTCTGCAGAAAAAGAATTCGTAAAATGTTTGCTATATGTTTACTTATATGTGATATTCCCATCTGATAGACCGGGAGCCGGCAGCTCAGACAATCACCTCATCGAGTTCACGGATGAAATTCTAGGATTAGTTAAATCTTGATTCGCATATTAAAACACAATCGGTCTGCCAAGTGATATCTTGGTGGAAAATGTGAAAGATGAATGAAGTAATAATATTAAATGTAAATACACCGGGAGGCGGATATGCAGACCCCCACCTCATCGAGTTGGCGGTTGAAATTCCAGAATTACACCAGACCTGCCAACTGCTACGAAAAAATCGTAGTTGCTACGATTTGGACCTATGAACTACGATGATACGAAAATCGGTCTTAAACTACAATTTTTTTCAAAAAACACAAAAGCATTTTTTGTTTCTAGTTGCGACTTTTATACCGCGCAGCATATTTTTCAGGAGTGATTCTGTTCCGAAATTTCCAAGTATTCATTTCCGAAAGTTTTAAAAAATTGCCCATTAGTCCGAAAATTCGGACATTAAAGAATGCTCATGAGAAAAAAAAAATTCTGTGCTGCAAAAAAAAAAAAAAAAAAAAAAAAAAAAAAAACTTCTTAACATAAAACATTCTAATCGTGTTTTTGTAAATATTTATACAGGAATTCCCTTCTTTAGAAACAATGGTGCGTTTTAAGAATTCTGGAGGGGGTTCCTTGAGGGGCAAGGTTTGAAATAGTGTGCAAATTCGCACGATTTGCGATAAAGTATCGCAAATTTCGACAAATGACCGTGTACAAAAAAACAATTTCTTGAATTGGTCTCAGAAGAAAATAAATTTCGTTAGAAGATCGTGGTAAAAACGTGAATTTTGTCAAAGTATCGCAGAAAGAAAACGCGAATTTCGTCAAAAGTTCAGTAAGATAATGCAAATTTCATCGAAAGATTAGTAAGAAAACGCAAATTTCACCAAAAGATCGCTGAAAGAAAACACTAATTTAGTCAAAGTATCGTGATTAAAAAAACGCAAAATTCGTCAAAGGATCGCGCAAAAAATGCGAATTTCGTCAAAAGTTCATTGTAAAAAGTGCGGATTTCAACAAGGAATCATGATAGGAAAATGTGATATACGATTGTGCGGAAAAAAATTGTGAATATTCTGAAATGATGGCGGGAAAAGAATCACGAATTCCGTCAAAATTTACTGCACTGGGCTAAAAAATTGGAACCAGGCTCCTTTTACAAATGTAAAAAAAAAAAAAAATTGCTGCGAAACGAAAATAAACTCTAAAAATCGTATAAAAATTTTCAGAGGTCAAATTTTACTATGTTGAGTTGAAAGACGGGAACCTTATTCCTTTTACGAACGTCAAAAGACGGCTGTGAAACACGAAAAACCAACCAACCAACCTCCAGATTAATTTAAATTTTATGTGCTACGATTTCTCATTTTCAAAGGTTGGCAGGTCTGGATTACACAGAACTCGGTTCGCATATTAAAATGCAACTGGTCTGACAAGTCATATCTTGTTGAAAACCACCTACAGACCCGATTTAAGTGGTTGACTAGAAAGTTTATCATTCTGTTTTCCTGCACCTAAAGGTATGAAAACATGGAGGACTGCGAGCAGGAAAATATAACGGTAAACATACCAGCCAACCACTAATATCGGGTTTTCATGTGTTTTCCACCAAGATATCACTTGGCAGACCGATTGCGTTTTAATATGTGAATCAAGATTTAACTAATCCTAGAATTTCATCCGTGAACTCGATGAGGTGATTGTCTGTACTGTACTGCCGGCTCCCGGTCTATGAGTATTTTGAGAGATTTTTGTTGACAGAAAATGTTTTCACTCTTTAACCCCTTCGCGACAAGCGTCCTTAACAGAATTTTTAACGTTTTATGAACGGCATTTCTAAACAAAAAATTTTGCCTACTTAATTTTAAATTCTCTGACTAAATTTATTATTCAAAATTACTGGTTGGAACAATCAAGGATTCTGAGGAGAATACCTGCCACGTATACGCGATGCTCGTCCCGAAGGGGTTTAAAAGTAAATCAGCCCTATAACTATCTTTAATTAATAATTAGGAAAAGCACAAATTAATATTTTTAGTTTCGAAAAATCGTCTGCCGAAAGCGAAGGTGTAAAATGCGCATGTAGCACAACATTTTATCGCGACAAGTCGTTCCATTTGTTGAGATATTTTTGAGGACAGAAAAGATTTTTACCTTTTCAAAATCAATCGGAACTTTAATGTTAGCCTGACGCAGGTGGCAAATAGACAAATATTTTTCCCATCGCCATTATTCATATTACAATTATTTCATTTAAAATATAAACCTTTCACTCATTTCTTTTAAAATACATATAATACATAGATTTAAAATACATGTCTTTCACACATTTAAAATACAAAATAAATAAATAAATATAAATTATTCCATGAATCAAATTAATTGATTTCAACATTAAAACCTTGTTTCTAATTCACATAAGCAAAAATAATGAAAGTTGCTAACTGGCGAGAAAAAAAAAAGGCCATTGGCGAGATTCGCGCCCGACTAACATAAAAGTACTAACCAATAAGAGGGATAACTATCCTCAATTAAAACTAGATGGAAGTAAATTCATATTTTTCAACTTTTATTTGTCAACTCATATTTTTCAACTTTTTCAACAAGATTGAGAATAGAAGTTACAAAATTTTTCAATTCATATTTTTGCAACTTTTTCAACAAGATTGAGAATAGAAGTTTCAAAATTTTTCATGTATATTTAAAGAAACATTCATCAAAATTTTAAAGACAAAATAAGAATTGACAATCATGACGCTGGCTGTCAAATTTAAGTCAGAGTTGAATGAAAGAGAAATAAAATAAATGTTATTTATTAAATTTAACAGATGTAATCATCTATGATATGTACAGAATCTGTTTTATACAGCAAATATCGACAAAATAATTAAATAAAGATGGTCATTTAAAACTGTAATTAATATTTTTATATTGACAATTTTAAAAAATACACATTAGGTGGTTTATATCCTACATAAAATATTATTTCATCGAGAATTATTAATTTTAACACACTTACTTCGAACACAAATAAACCTAATAAATTAATGCAAAAGAACAATGATTCATTTTTTATACTTTCGGCATGCTTTGACGCTTTAAAGTTTTCATTATTTTTTTCATGAAGAACAGTTAATATTAATTGCCATTAATTGTTTTCCGCTAAGATCAAAATATAAAGGTTTTAACAATACCTTTTCGTAAAAGCTAAGAAGAAAAAAGATTAAAAGAAGTATTAAAATGAAGAAAAAAAGAGCGAAAAGACAATGAGAACGAAGGCACCAAATAATGACTTTTGATAGAGTTAAGCATTTTTAAAAATTAATAATGGCAACGTTGTCAATGAATAATTAATTTCTAAATCGGAAGAATTAAAAAAAATGTTAATTAAATTTCGGTTAGGAAAGTTTTAATATTTTCATTTATCATTGTTATTTTTGAAAGGAGCTTGAGGTAAGCGTTCTTACTCTTGGAATTAAACGGGTTTGCTTCTTGTTAAAGCGCCAGGTGACTTTTAATACACAAAAATTCCATTTTTTTTCCCAATCATATTACACTTCAGTTATTTGTAATAGTTTAAACTGCATTTAGCATTTTGTATTAGAACAAGAGTAAAGGACCGAATATCCGGCTCTTGCCGGATATCCTGCTTTTTCGGCACTGAAACCGAATATTCGGTCCAGTCGAAAACCTTAATATCCGGTTGCCGGATAGTGACTCATTTTTTAAATTACATTTTTAACATTATCAGAAAAAGTTTAACATTATCAGAAAAGTGCAAATTTAATTTGTTCCTTACCAACATTATTTCATTGTAAGAAATGCTAACAAAAAGAAATGCAATCACATAATCACAATAATGAAATTACAGTCGAACCTCGTTATTCCGACACTCTAATGACCAGAAAAAAGAGTCGTCAAAAGTGGAGTGTCGCGGTAACCGGAGTTGGAGAAAAATATGTTTATAAAAAGCTGTATTTTTAATTAATTTAAGACAATTTTAAATTCATAACTGTTCTTGCAGTTTTAAGCAATAAAACATTATTATTAAACAAAATAAACACAAAAACAAAATTCAAAAGAAAAAAATATGATTTATGATGACTTGTTTTTTTATTGTTACATGAAATATTTATGAATTAAGCTTTGCTTATCCTTGGATGTGCTTACAGTTCTTCTTTCAATATTATACGATGAATTGTAATGAATATTCGTTGCTTCAGAAATGGATGTTAGATAATTTCTAATCGTTTCAATGCAATGCTTCTGTTTTGGTCGGATGAAAAACGCCATGTAACCACAAGAAAGCGCCTCCTGACCAGAACAAAAAGCACGCGAGTATACTGATACATCTATCTGGGTCATTCATAATGTGCGTGTTTATTTATTCAAATAAAAGATTGAAGTAAAATTTCTCATTTATCTCAATGGATATTTCAGACACTTTTGTGAAAAGTTTGGCTAAGACATTTCTTACTGCTTAATTTCCGTGCTTATAAGATGGATTATGAAAAATGGAAATTTTTCCTGAACCGCCGGGATATCCGGAGTTGAAAATTATTCACCGACGTAAAATCCGGAGTTTATTTACATTAAAATAATATACAGAAAATCAGGACTTTGAAAAACTGACGTGAAAACCGGGTGTCGGGATAACGAGGTGCAACTGTATATGGTTATATATATGGGGCATTCTCACACTCTTTGGACTTTCGGGAATAAAAATCTGGCGAAAATAAATTTGCTAAAATAACATTTTAATCAGATAGACAAATGCCTTAATGATTCAAAATAAAGAAAAATATGGTCAGCAGCGAAATTTTTTTTATTTAAATGAGGTTTAAGTTAAACTTGCGAGTTTAATTTTTCTTACCATTTTACCACTATAACTTTTTATTTTCTTCTAAATTTTTACTTATAATGAATTTGCATAGTATCCACAGGGCATTCAAATAAGAAATAATAACAATGTAGTATTTTTAGTACAAAATTTTGGTATAACGTTGTCTTAAAGGGGTGTTAAATAAGAGACAGTAAGGAAAAAAAAGGGGGAGACGGTACGGGGAAAAGAGACGGTAAAGAAAAAAAAAAGGGACGGTAAGAAAAATTATCACCTATTTTTAGGCAAATCATGTTAAGACTAAGTGATAGCCACAATGTTCATTGATTTTTAGCAACAGTTATTTACATTGAATTACCACGAAAAGTGCAGGAATAGTCGTTGGAGACGGTAAGACTACCATTAAAACCACGATGCTTGAAATTGATATTTAAATGCTGATTTAAATTCTGCAGCAAATTTCTTGTCAAAGAATATTACCCATTCTTTCTCTAGCATACTTCTGCATGAGAAAAAAGTTGAAATATATTCTGTGGCTAAATCTGAAATTATTTTCTGTATAATTTTAGCAAGAGGGACGGTAAGGATGAAAAACCCAGGGATAGAGTTAAAAAAATAATAACAACCGTAAAAATGTGTGCAGGTTAATTTTTTGCTGCTACATATGTACATGAAACAATAGTCCTAGTTTCAGAAAAAAAAAATTACATCGATTTTTTTAAAATTTAAACAATTTTATACACATAGCTCCAAACTTAAAAATCATCATTAGGGACACGGGACGGTAGGGAATTTCATGGTTTATATTTGGATCCCCAACATCGTCCAAAACTTATTTATCTCGTTAATATTGTTATACAGTCATGCAATCGGATATTTTCCAGTATAAGAAAAAGAAAAAATAAATAAAGAATATGTACTAAAATAAAAATTATTATTCAGGGACTATGTCAAAATTATTTGAGAATGCCTCAGGAACATTAGGCGTTGAGTACTTTCAGGCTATAATCTGTACGTTTTTTTATCACAAATATTTCCAGCTTCTGTGAGAATAATCGTTCACTCCTCTGCTGGTCTCTTTTTCTTAAGTTTTCAACATTTTAAAGTATAAATGATTTTACTGAATCTTTTTTTCACTATTTTATTCACGACCAGCTGTGTTAAAATAATACAGATTATGAAAAGAATTATACCACTTTCATGAAAAGTTCACTGTTCTCTTTGCTCTACAAAACAAGATATTTGCAGTGAGGAGCTTCTCTATTTAAATTTTGGTAGAAAAAATTATCAGAAGAAAAGTAAGTATAATAAATACAGTAAAAACTCCCTAAAGCAACCATGTTCCGTTCCAACAAAAATTGGTCTCTCCGAGAGGTGGTCTTTTAATGGAGGTCATGTTTAAATCTAGATTTTAATTGCTGAAAAAAAAGTAACAATTAATGTTTCTAAAATTTATTTTTCACATTAAGAAAAAATATAAAAAATTATGTATCAAAACAAAAGTTAATTACATAAGTTAATTACTGCAAAGTTTAAAAAATTAATACATTGACGTTTGCTTTGATTTCACGGTTTTATCCTTTATAACTTTTATTTCCCAGTCCTTTCAAAGTTCAGTAAATAAATGCAATTTTTTTGGACGGGAACAAATAATTGTGATTTCATTAACTTATTTATTCCGTTGAGAGTTCCCCGACAGAATAGGGCAATGGAAATTATTGACCGTCTTTCTTAATTTGTCACCAGAGTTAAATTCATTGCCTAAGAAGACACAAAGGGATTTAAACACTTAAAAGTTACCGGGATAAAAAAAAAATCTAAACTTAGTTTAGAAATTTGATGAATAATGCGATCTCCGAAATTATTTTTCTACTAAAATCTTCTTCAAGCGACCAGGAAAAAACGCAATTTTCTTTAAAGAAATGGGTCGCTCATGGAGGGAGTTCATCTGGGATGGTCTCTGAATGGGAGTAAAATGAGTATTGAGCCTATGGGAATAAATTTCGTTCCATGATAAAATGGTCGTTCAGGCAGGTGGTCGCACAGGGAGGTTTCACTGTATGTATGTACGAAAACAAAAAGCTACTTAAATAAGATGTTTAGTAGCTGTAAATAAACTCAAATTGTCAGTAATAAAAACAAACAATTAAGTGCTTATCAAGGATTAGACAGAACTCGATTCGTATATTAAAATGCAACTGGTCTGCCAAGTCATATCTTGGTGAAAACCACCTACAGACCCGATTTAAGTGGTTAACTAGTAGGTTTATCATTCAGTTTTCCTGCACCCAAAGTTATGAAAACGTGGAGGACTGGGAGCAGGAAAATACAATGGTAAACATACCAGCCAACCACTAAAATCGGATTTGCAGGTGTTTTCCTCAAGCTATGACTTGCAGACCAGTTACATTTTAATATGCGAATTCAGTTTTAACTAATACTGGAATTTCAGTCGTCAACTGGATGGGGTGATTGTTTGTGCCACCTCCCCCCGGTCTAAAAAAAATAGATGCGGATTACTATACGTGGATAAAAAACAAACGTTATTCTAAAGAAGAAAAAAAACTAAATCAAACGACACGTCCTGTAATTAGGAGGCCAACCTCTAAGGATTAACTTTTATAAGGCATGTAGCCCCTTAAGAAACAATTATAAACAATCTACATACACGTGTCACATCAATTAAATAGTATATATCTGTACTAAAGCACTTAGGTAGAGCAACATACAAAAATATCACTAAAGGAAGTCCAAAAATACCTTTGAAAAGAACGAAGTAAAAAAAAAGGAAATCAATTTAATTTGTACCACTTGCATTCAATCTAATAAGCCTCAAAGAATAACACTTGTTTCGGGGAATATTTCATAATATGTAGCAACGATCATATTATTAAGCGCTTCGTTGAATTCAGTCGCTGCGATTGTTCTTCAATTCTTCTCTTCAACCGGATGCATTTATACCTCCTTTTTTACATCAGTGAGATGCTTTAACACTGAATTTCGAAACAGAGGCAACAAAAGAGAGAATGTGTGTGTATGTATAATTATTGTGGATGTCTTTCCTTAAAAAAAAAAGTTCGCGATAAGATGATATATTTATATTAGATGAGGGTTCGTTAAGTTTGACGGATGCAGAAACTATTTAAAAATATGTTCAAAAAGAGTTGAAGGCACGGATGGAAAAAGGTGATTATGTCACATTTTTCACAAAAAGTAGATTATGTCACATTTTTTTTTTTACAAAAAGTAGAAGAGACAGTGAAAAATATGTCTGTAAAAATGTTTGCGATACAATAATATATTTATATTAGATCGTTAAATATAACGAATATAGAAATTTAAAAATATGTTAAAAAAGAATTGAAGACATGGAAGGAAGATGGTGATTATGTCACATTTTTCTCAAAAATAGAAGAGACAATGAATGACCGCTCATCTAGTCTTTTGTGCTTGAATAATTATTGCGGATGTCTTTCGTTAAAAAGTGTTTGCGATAAAATAATACATTTATATTAGATGAGCGATCGTTAAGTATGACGGATGTAGAAACTGTTTAAAAATACGTTCACAAAGAGTTGAAGGCACGGATATTTTTCCCAAAAGATAAATTATGTCAATTTTTTAGCTCACAAGCTATCAAAGCCTGAGAGCTAATGTGCCCGCCCGTTCTGTATGTATGTATGTATGTACGTACGTACGTATGTATGTAACGCGATAACTCTTGATAGAAACATCCGATTTGCTTAAATTTTTTTTTCTAGGTTCATTCTGATAAGGCGCTTCCCTGATTAGTTTTGATAGTTCATTGGTTAAGTATAAAGGGGGGGAAACGGGGCTAGTCCCCCCCCCCTTAATTTAGATAAATGGGTTTTTCCTGCAGAATTATTCAATTTGCTCCAAATTTGGTATATCGGTTTATTATGTTAAGGAGCTTCCCTCATTAGATTTGGAGGTTCACTAGTTAAGTATAAAGGGGGGGGGAAGGGGACTACCCCCTCTTAATTTAGATAAATACGTTTTTCATGCAGAATTATTAGATTTGCCCCAAATTTGGCATACCGGTTTATTATGTTAAGAAGCTGCCTTGATTAGATTTGGAGGTTCATTAGTTAAGTATAAAGGGGGAAAGGAGGGCTAGACTCCGCCCCCCCCCCTTTATTTAGATAAATGGGTTTACATGCAGAATTATTCGATTTGCTCCAAATTTGGTATACCGGTTTATTATGTTAAGGAGCTTCCCTCATTAGATTTGGAGGTTCACTAGTTAAGTAAAAAGGGGGGGGGGAAGGGGACTACCCCCCTTAATTTAGATAAATGGGTTTTTCAAGCAGAATTATTAGATTTGCCCCAAATTTGGTATACCGGTTTGTTATGTTAAGAAGCTGCCTTGATTAGATTTGGAGGTTCATTAGTTAAGTATAAAGGGGGAAAGGGGGGCTAGACTCCCCCCCCCTTTATTTAGATAAATGGGTTTACATGCAGAATTATTCGATTTGCTCCAAATTTGGTATACCGGTTTATTATCATAAGAAGCTGTCTTGATTAGATTTGAAGGTTCATTATTTAAATATAAAGGGGGTAAAGGGAGGCTAGACCCCCCCCCTAAATTAGATAAATGGGTTTTCATGCAGAATTATTCGATTTGCTCCAAATTTTGTATACCGGTTTATTATGTTAAGAAACTGCCTTGATTAGATTTGGAGGTTCATTAGTTAAGTATAAAAGTGCGAAAGGGTGGCTAGACACCTCCCCCTTAATTTAGATAAATGGGTTTTTCATGCAGAGTTATCCGATTTGCTACAAATTTGGTATATCGGTTTATTATGTTAAGGAGCTGCCTTAATTAATTTTGGATGTTTATTGGTTAAGTTTAAAGGGAGGGGGGCTGGTGCTAGACGCCCCCCCCTAATTTAGATAAATGGGGTTTTCATGCAGAATTATTCGATTTGTTTCAAACTGGATATACCAGTTTATTCCGATATGGCGCTTCCTTCATTTGATTTGGAGATTTATTTGTAAAGTATAAAAGGGTAAAGGGGGGCAAGTGACCTCCCCTTAATTTAGATAAATTTGTTTTCATGCTGAATTATCCAGTTTACTTTAATTTTTTTTTTTCTAGGTTCATGAAGGTTCATTGGTTGAGCATAAAGGGAGAAATGGGGGAGCTAATATCCCCTTAAATTAGCGAAATGGTTTTTTCCTACAGAATTATCTGATTTGCTTCAAATTTGGTATACCACTTTATTATGTTAAAGAGATTCCCTGATTAGATTTGGAGGTTCATTTGTTAAGTATAAAGGGGGCGAAATGGGGATATTACCCCCTAACGTTTATTTAGATAAATGTGTTTTTCTATCCAATTTACTGTTATTTTTTGAGGGCATTATTCTTTGAAATAAGAGTATAATATACAATTAGTGTTAATAGCTTGTGAGCTCAATGCCATCAGTTTAACTGGGCACTTTTCTTTTTATTTTTAGAAAAAGTAGAAGAGACAGTGAATATAAGTCTGTAAAAATGTTTGCGATATAATATATTATTTATATTAGATCGTTAAATATAACGAATATAGAAAAAATTTAAAAATATGTTAAAAACGAGTTTAAGAGACGGATGGAAGATGGTGATTATGTCACATTTTTCTCAAAAATAGAAGAAACAATGAAGGATCGCTCATCCAGTCTTTTGTGCTTGGATAATTATTGCGGTTGTCTTTCGTTAAAAAGTGTTTGCGATAAGATAATCTATTTATATTAGATGAGCGATCGTTAAGTAAGACGGATGTAGAAACTAGTTAAAAATATGTTAAGAAAGAGTTGAAGAAAAGGGTAGAAAAAGATTATCTCTATTCTAAAAAAAAGTAACTTACGCTGTCACCGCCGACGTCGCTGGTTTTGAATTTTTTGTGACCGGAGGTCTTTCTCCGTTAATATTAAGAAAAATATTGCATGCAAAAATATGAAAATCGGCGGTATTATAGAGAAATGTTTGATAAGCACGCTGATGCAGACAGTTTTCAAATCGAAGAATTATTTTAAGAGATATTTAATGCTAAATTTGGACAAAATCGTTCCATTAAAAAAGTTTTATAGCAGCAAAAACTATACATCGGAATTTAATAATTTTTGGATCATTTTATACGTTATAATTTCCCGGTGTGCAGAATGCAATTATTTTTTTTTAATTTGACTCATTTTTTGAGGTTTTATTTCTAATTTAAATTCAAATTTTCAGCATTTCGAGAGATATTTTTTTTACTTATTTTAGAAAATTGTACTAATTTAACCTGTTGCCAACTGTATAAACAGCGCAAACAATAATGTTTGCTTCAAATTAAAAATTTAATTACACGTGACTATTTTAAACAGAAAAAAAAACTTTCAAATTAGAATTAACTAATTACGTATAAAAAGCAGGAACTTATTGAAAATTACTTCATAAGAACTATATTTACACGTGAATTTTAACAGAGAAAGGATATTGTAAAATAATAAATTCATTAACATGCTTTAGAAATCTTAAATAGGAGAAATTACGTCACATTTACGCCACATTACACTTATTACGTAAAATGAACAAAAAATTATATTGCAAAACAGTTTAAATTTAAAAATTGCGCGAGACATTTATTTGATGTTTCGAGATGATCTTTCCAACTATTTTTGTTGGGACAGCGCAAATAATATTTCATTTCTAACAAAAGTATTTTCACGTGAATATTAAAAAGAGAAAGAAAAGTTTGGTGAAAATTACGTCAGAAAGAACTTTCTTTTCGCTTTGTTAAAAAATACCGGGAAACAAAGATTCTGTTTACTTAATTCATTTTACATTAGCTTATTTAGAAATGTTTAAGTGATTTTATTTAATCAAAAAACGAAAACAGCCATTGTATCTTTTAACACAGCTGATTTTTTCTTAAAATTCCCCAATCAAAGAGAAACGAATAGAAACCCGTTTATAGGGAGATCGCCACTGTTATTTAAATTATAATGCAATCTTTCAAAATCTTTTTAACGCCGATCAAATTAGTGTGCTTTAAGAAACTGCGGTGTCTGAACGGGGGTTGGCGAGCGTAGCTCGTAGGGGCCGAGCCCCCTAGTTTCTTAAAAAATAGAAGAGACAATGAATATGTGTGTGTGTTTAATTATTGTGAGCTTCTTTAGTTAAAAAGAGTTTGCGATAAGATAATATATTTATATTAGATGAGAGATCGTTAAGTATGACGAATGTAGAAACTAGTTAAAAATAAGGAGACCGAGCCAGTAGTTGATCAAATAAAGTCAGTGCTACGGGATTTTTATTATATTTCCTTCCTTTTAAATTTTAGAAGTAAACTAACATGATTGCTACAACCCTTAATGAATGTCTATATTGGGCAAAAGTGAAATCTGCTGAAATTAAATAGCAACAAAATTATAAATAACTAGTTTATTTAATTGCCATTTTCTCAGTATTAGTGGATCAATCGAAGAAATCTGTCGAAAATTCAAAAATTAATCTTTAAAATATCATGCTTGAGCTGTGATTAACAATCATTCATATAAAACTATTATTTGAAATAAGCAACATCGGAATGGATTATTTGATCTTACCGTAATGGTCTCCAACTAATCAAAAACTAAATTTTTACATTTTCTAATTCACAAAAAATTATAAAATGGCTTCTCTTACAGCAGCAGCTGAAAACAATGTGACAACAGGTGCTCCAACATTCAAACAAAGACATTACGTCTAGTGTCCAGGGTTGCAAAAAAGCCGGCTAAAATTAAAAAAAGTCAGGCCGGTGGTTTTATTGGTTTTAACCAGCTTTTTTTGGCCAAAATTGGCTTTTATACAATGAAGCAAAGTAATTATAAACTACACATTTTAAAGTGTTTTTAATTAGTTTTAATGACATTTAATTGATTTAGAGTTTAATAAGTAATTCAATTTCTCAATAATGAGGACATTAATACTGGAATAAAACTTAGATATCTTTGCTAGTGATTTGTAGTCAGAATTGTAAATATGTCAGCTAAATTTTAAAAGGGCCTTACCAACTGCGAATTTTTCATTTTTACTGCTTTATAAAATTAGAGGATAATGGTTACTTACATGTTTTATTACTTAATTAATTTTAAGAGCTATTAATATACAAATTTTATTTTATTTCTAATAAACATTTAAAATCATACATAGTCATATTAATAAAAACACCATTTCTCACTATTAAAAACATTATGATATAGCATATGCATGAATATGCTTAGCAACAAACTTTTCAAAATTTTATTTTTCTTGTTTAAATGCTCTATTTTTTATACACTTATGTACCACTCTCCTCAAATATTACACCCTTTCTCTTTTAACATTTATAACTTAATCTCTCCATATGGACACATAAGAACGTTTCCATTTTGATGTGCTACATTTTGTCATTAATTAACTATATTATCTTAAAAATGTGTAGTATATGTGGAGCTAAGTAAGATAGAATTTCAAAACACCAGTTTGAAGCCAAACTTATATTCTTTTCAGTGTTCATAATTTTTCTTTTTCAGACATAATGCCTTCACAGTTGCCTTCTAGCAGTTATAAAAGATTTATTTGGCAAAATTTAATAGAAATCTATATATATATTTTTTTTTTAGTAAAAAATATTTATGAGTGTATTAAAAATTGATTGATCCAAATTTAAAACGAATTAACTGTAAACCAACTTTAAAAAATAAAAGCCGTCTTTTTTTAAGTGGTTAAAACCAAAAAACAGCCAGCCGGCTTTTTGTGGCCTGGCTAAAAGCCGGCAACCCTGCTAGTGTCACGTGTAAAACTCATTTCCGCCTGAAATGGAGCAATATTTAAAAAATTTGATCAACTACTGGAGAGGTATCAACTACTGGCGTGGCGTGGTCATTCTATGTTCAAAAAGAGTTGAAGTCACGAATGGAAAAAGATAATTATGTCACCTTTTCCTCAGAAAGTAGAAGAGACAGTGAATATCTGTGTGTGTGTGTGTTTAATTATTGTGGATGCCTTTCATAAAAAAAAATGTTTACGATAATATATTTATATTAGATACGTTAAGTATGACGAATGTAGAAATTAATTTAAAAATATCTTCAAAGATATCTAAGAGTTGAAGACACTGGTGCAAAAAAGTGGTTATGTCACATTTTTCTCAAAAATAGAAGAGATTGTGAATAAATGTGTGTTTCTGTGTGTTTAATTATTGTGGATGTCTTTCATTAAAGAATGTTTGCGGTAAGATAATATATTTATATTAGATGAGTATGATGTAAATAATTATATTTATTTATTTAAAGGCATTTTGTTGGTTAAATTAAGGCAGTCGATCTGTAAGAGAAGTCAATATGTAGATTGCATTTGATGCACATAACTTAGGTCCGTTTTCTGCAATAAAAACAGATTGAAGACATGTGAAATCCATGGAAGTTCTTTTATTCAAAGTCAACAAGACACGGTGAGGTGATCCCCCTAACACGAACTCAAAATTTTACGTCTTCAGCGTACAAGAGCCAATTGCCAAGTCCTTGAGAAATATATTCTGTCGAACCACGAAAAATACGTTAAATCAAAAATCCGTTAGCCCTACTACACATAAAAATTAAAATATGTCAAACTGGCGATGGATCACGGATGAAAAATGTTTTATAAAGATTAAATGAAATGAGCATTAAATCTTTCAAGTTATTTATTTAAACCTGCGCCAGATTATAATTTTATATGCCATACGTCAACTTATTACTATTTTGCTTATGTCTGCTGACAGATGTTTAATTTTTATTTTAAAATGTATACAAAAATTAGCGAAATGCAAGGCACAGTTAAATTACGAAGGACAATATTTTAGCTAACAAAGATTTATTTTCGGCAGGAGATACATATTATTAGGATTACATTTGCATCATCAATAACCGTCAATTATTGCAAGATATATTTACTTTTATTTAAAAAGACAACTTTTTAGATGAGATAAAAATCAAGTTATATTAGACAGTTAATGAATAGATTTTAAGATTTATGAGGGCACACTTAAACTAACGGAATGTAATTTAGAAAGAAACTTGATTTTGAGTAAATTAAATTATCAATATATGATTCTACATCATAATGAGCAACAGTTAAGTATGACGGATGTAGAAACTAGTTAAAATATGTTAAGAAAGTGTTGAAGAAACAGATGGAAAAAGACGAGTCGCAGTTTTCTCAAAAAATAGAAGAGACATACATGTGTGTGTGTTTAATTATTGTGGACGTCTTTATTTAAGAAGTTGTTGCCATAAGATAACATAATTATATTTAGATGAGCGATCGTTAAGTATGATGAATGCAGAAAATATTTAAAATAAGTTAAAAAAGAGTAGAAAACACTGATGGAAAAAAGGTGATTTTGGTGATGGAAAAGGGACATTTTTCTCAAAAAAAAAAAAAAAAAAAAAAAAAAAAAAAATGGAAAAGAAAATAAATATATATATGTGTCTGTGAATTATTGCGGATGTCTTTTGTTAAAAAATGTTTGCTATACGATAATATATTTATATTAGATGAGCGAATGTTAAGTATGACGGATGTAGAAGCTACACATGTTAAAGAGCTGTAGAAACAAATTGAAAAAGAGGATTATGAAACATTTTTCTGAAAAATAGAAGAGACAATGAACATATATATGTGTCTACGCAATTATTGTGGATGTCTTTCGTTAACAAAAATGTTTGCGATAAGATAATATACTTATATTAATTAGATGAGCTATGGTTAAGTTTGACGGATGTAGAAAGTATTTAAAACTAGAGTTGTAGACACGGATTGAAAAAAAAATGATTATGTCAAGTTATTCTCAAAAATCGAAGAGATAATGAATGGATGTGCGTCTGTGTATTGTGCAGTTATTGTGGAGATGTCTTTCATTAAAAAATGTTTGTAGTAGTATGTTTATATTGGACGATTTCTATGATTCAATCAATGATTTTTACTTTTAAATCACGTGTTTAAAATCTCTGACACCCTACTGCTCTAGAAAATCTATTTACGAGAACTTATTAACTTTTATAAAATATGTGTTTGCTGTTTATTTTTAAATAACGATGAAACCTAGAATAGAAATCGTATTAAATATAGCAAAATGCGGATCTAATAAAAACAATCGAAAGCAACGGCTTCTTTTGAATTATTCATTCTAGGTAAAAGAAATAAAAATAGAAGCATGTTTGTAATCGTAAAATTGCTCCACTGAGAGTCCTTCATAAATGTTTTGTGGTGCAATATAAAGATAACTTATCTCAAGCACAACGATAACATATCTTATGGAAGAAATTAGCTTTACGTAAGGATATGACTACTATATTTATTGTTACTGAATTTGTAAAATATAGTATTATATATATACATATGCATATTTATTTAAAGATATTTCTGTTTGTAAATTTAATCCAAAATAAATATATCACCGTAAATCCATAATGATTTTATTTAATAAAATAAATATGAAATATTAGAAAATATTAAATTGCTAGTGATCAAATGCTTAAACTACAACGTAAAAAAATTATAAATTAATTCAAGTTGAATTTATATAGTGAAAAACCAGTTTACAAAACAAGAAATAATGGCCGCTAGTTATGCAGTTCATTTTTCCTTTCATTATTATCTTTTTTAATCACATGGTTTTAAAAAAATGTGTACGAAGCAATATCATGTCTAAATCCATAAAATTTCATAAAAATATCACGACAATTAAAAAAAAATAATAAACTGAGTTCCGGTTACAGGAAAATACCTTAAAAGTTGAAAATATTAATTTTATGATGGACAATCTTGGTTGTGTATAGTAATATGTTAATTATTTTGGTCCAACTTTTCACTAAAAATTTGGTTCAACATTTTTTTCATGATAAACTTGATTCAAAATTTTCACTAATATGAATAATAGTATTTGTGAAATCGTTACTAAACTCGTGAAGCTTAGCACCAAATTTCTCAATATCTTGGTTGCAGCAAAACTGGCACGAATTTCTTGGTGAAAGAATAAACTTTATTTTTATTTTTAACAGTGTATTGGGGTAACTTAAAACATTGAATTTCAAAAATGTGAAGGCTATAATAAGGTAGAACCACAGCTTTCTAGTTTTCAAGGGTTATTTTTTACACTTAGGAAATTGCTTATGAATTTGCAAATAAAAACAAACCTAGAGAACGAAGTAATAAAAAAAAATCTCTTCTAAATTGGGACATCAATAATGACTTTAAAAAAAAAATGTGACAGCTGTAATTATGTAAAACCACACCTTTATGTAGGGGAAAATAAAAAAAAGAAATAACACACACATTTCTTGAACACAAGAAATAATTTTCACGCTAATTGGAAAAGAAATGCTTTAAGAATGTAAAGAACTCAGCCAACTTTTTTTTGTTTACCCTACCTTTCAATTTCCTGAATCAAACCTTTCGCCATAAAATTGGTTCAACAATTCACTAAAATATGGTACCTGTGAAAGTACCACTAAATTGGTGATGTTTAACACCAAATTTTTCTATAAATTGGTTGCAGCTAAACTGGCACGAATTTCTTAGTGAAACGTTGAACCTTATTGTTAGCAGCGTGTTGAGACACCATAAAAAATGAATTTAAAAAATATAAAGGCAATAATAAGGTAAAACCATGACTTTTCTAGGTTGAAAGAGTTAATTTTTACACTAAGGAAGTACTTTATGAATTCGGAAGTAAAAACAAATCAACTAGCGAACGATGCATTTAAAAAAAAAAATCTCTTTTAAATTGTTACATCTTAAAATGGTGACATTAAAAAATGTGGACAGCCGTAATATGGTAAAACCTCATCGCAAGAGTTTATTTACACGCTAATCGGGGGGAAAATGCTTTCCTAATGTAAAGAACATTTTTTTTTTTTTTTTTTTTTTTTTTTTTTTTTGTTAACTTTACTTTTCAAGTTCCTGAACCATAAACCTTTTACCATAAAATTGGTTCAACACTTCACTAAAATATAGTACTTGTGAAAGCATTACTAAATTGGCGATGTTTAGGAACGAATTTTCCAATAAATTGCTTGCAGCTAAATCGGCACGAATTTCTTGGTGAAGCGTTGAACCTCATTTTTAGCTGTGTATTGGGACACAATAAAAAAATTAATTTAAAAAGTATAAAGGCTCTAATTAGCTAACACAGTTAGGTAAAAGGCTATAATTAGGTAAGGCTTTTCCAGGCTGTAAGAATTATTGGTACTTATTAGTTATCCCGTCGACCAAATTACTGTCGCCAAATTGTAAGATTAAATGCCAATAACAGTTGATCGTAAATGTCCCATTCACTTGACAACACGTGTTTACGCCATCAGGTAATTTTTATTTCGATGTTTTATTTGTATTTGTATTAATGTTATATCAATTTATTTGTTCTTTCGTTATTTAAAATAAAAATTATGTCAATTTATATAATTTGGCGAGTGGTTTCGTGATTTATATAATTTGGCGAAATTAATCGACGGGATAACTATCAAGTACCGCATTATTTTTTACACCAAGGAAATGTTTTATGAATTCGCAAGTAAAAACAAATCATCTAGCGAACGAAGCAATAAAAACACCGCTGTTAAATCGAGACATTTTAAAATGATAACTTTTAAAAATCTGACACCTATAATAAGGTAAAACTATATCTTTATGCAGTTCACAAGAGTTAATTTTCACGCTAATCGGAAAAGAAATGATTTCTGAATGTAAAGAACACCGCCAATTTTTTTTTGTTTACCCTACCTTTCAAGTTACTGAACCACGAACCTGACACAACAAAATTGGTTCAACAT
This sequence comes from Maratus speciosus, assembly GCA_963932465.1. Taxonomy (NCBI): domain Eukaryota; kingdom Metazoa; phylum Arthropoda; class Arachnida; order Araneae; family Salticidae; genus Maratus; species Maratus speciosus. Next base: position 559,235,388 of record OZ010792.1, read on the forward strand.
TTCACTAAAATATGGTACCTGTGAAAGCACCACTCATCTGGTGGTGAAATCGGTTGCAGCTAAATTGGAACGAACTTCTTGGTGAAACGTCGAACCTTATTTTTAGCAGTGTACTGGGACACCATTAACCCCTTGAGGGGCAAGCACAAATGACTCTAAATATTGAATTCTCATCGAAATAATCGACAAATTTTATTTTTAAATAAGGAAAAGCAATTTTTCAACGATTTTCCTCCAAAGTTAAAAATACAAAATTTAGTAAAAATTTTCTGGTGAGAATCTTGTTTAAATTAGGTGGGATATATTTTATCCCACCACCCCTCAAGGGGTTAAAAAGCTGGATTTCAATATTGTGAAAGCTATAATAAAGTAAAACCATAACTTCAGTAGTTTGTAACAATTTTTACACTAAGAAAGTGCTTTATGAATCGCAATAAAAAAAATTATCTAGCCAACGAAGCAATAAAAAAAAATGCGTTTTAAATTGGGACATCCTCAAATAATAACTTTCAAAAATGTGACAGCTGTAATAAGGTGAAATTACATCTTTATGTAGTTACCAAGAGTTAATTTTCACGCTAATATCGGAAAAGAAATATTTTTCGAATGTTAAAGAACACCGCTAACATTTTTTTTTTTACTCTACCTTTCAATTTCCTGAATCATGAACCATATAATTAAAATTAGTTCAACACTTCACTAATGTAACGGTACTCGTGAACGTACCGCTAAACTGATACTGATGATTTTAAAACAACAAATTTCCAATACCTTGGTTGCAGCTGAATTGGCACCACTTTCTTGGTGAATCGTTGAACCTTATTATTTTTTTAAGGGTGTACTCAAATCCAAACTGCTTATTTTCTCGCTCATTTTTAAATTCATTTTTCTCTCAAACGTACCTAATTGGCAGGTTCCCTTATTCAGAAACTATATAATGTGCCATAATATCTTTCAAAAAATGCTGTCAGAGTATACATTTTGAACCGAATTTCCCGAAGCGATAGTGCTGGAAACGAAAAAAAAAAAAAAGGTCGTACTGAGAAAATAATTGTTTATAAACCAAGTTCTAATTTACTAAACGAAAATTAAACACAGGTCGCTTACTCTTCACAAATCACGTCAGCAAGTTTCATGTTTTTACTTTTAAAAATGAGTCTGAAAATGTGTCGTACTGTGTGTTCGTATTGTTGAGCGTGGAAAAATATTTTTTTGAATGCTGCCTTAAGTATATATTGTAACTTCTTAAAATAATGACTTTCAAAAATGTGACAGCTGTAATAAGGTAAAACCATATCTTTATGTCGTTCGCAAGAGTTAATTTTCACGCTAATCGGAAAAGAAATGCTTTACGAATGTAAAGAACTCCGCCAACATTTTTTTTGTTTACTTTACCTTTCATTTTCCTATCGCCCTTGCGTGGGAAACGCGTTTCTCTGTCACCCAGCGATCTTTCAAGATCACGTTTCCTGGCTGGCTTTGTAAACAAACTAAATGCCCTGCTTTGCCGAATGAGTGTGCGGAATAATAGAATGTGCTAATATTTTGTTGTAGGGCCGTACGTGAACTCTTCATTTCTCGAACACAATCGCGGTCATTACTCATCTGTCTGTCCATCTTGGGATGAGGCGTAATAAATTTTATAACAAATAGTAGGGATGCACCGAATAGTGATTTTGGCCGAATACCGAATATTCGGCCTACAGGCGAATCGAATACCGAATATTCACCTAGCTGAATAGTAACTGTTAGGCCGAATACCGAATATCCGCCTTGTCGAATGCTTTTATATTTCAAAGTTTAAAGGCATTAAATGTTAAATTTTCAAACAATTTTACATAATAGTTAAAACAAACTTTTAGTTTGATAAACAATGAGTTTTTTTTTTTTTTTTTTCAAGTGAACTTTATGCTGAAAAAATCTGTTTTGGGTTACTTAAGAAGGGGATAGTTATAAAACTTTTTTAATTACAATAAAATTTTAAATTGCATGGCTTCTTTTGTGAATTAAAACAAATGAATAAAATTTTCTTAAATTCTAAAACAAACATTTTAAAATCAAAGAGAAATTGTGAAAAAATTGGAAGAAAAATTGTACAGGATGATATATAATTAGTTTGTCTGTTCTACTCTCTCTTTGATTAAGCAAGGAAGGTTTTAAATGTATCCTAGATCGGTGTCTGGAGTGGGCGATCGTTTTCAGAGCTTGTAAACGCTGTTCTTAAAATCTTAGCAAGAAACAGATTATTTACTGGACAATGTTCAGGAACTTGCATTTGCAAATAATTAATTCCTATGATAATCCTTGTGATTGGTTAATTTTCTTAAATAATACTTAAAAACAGCCGATCAATAATGTAAAAACATTCTCTTTTATTTAAATACGATGCTGTTTCTAATTATTCTGAATATCTTTATATAAGTTGACTGTTAAACGTAGAAGTTGTGCAAGTTTTTAAAAAATGTATTTTAAAAGCTTTTTCTTAAGTATTCGGTTCGATATTCGCCATACCGAATAGTTTGATATTCTGTCAAACCGAATATTCGGTACCATGGCCGAATACCGAATAGATACCAAACATTCGGTGCATCCCTAACAAATAGTACTAAAATAATATAATAATAGTAGTAAAATAATAAAATGCAATACGCATTTACTATTACATAAACAACGCATACTAATAGCATTACCATTTTTGAAATTATGTTGCAGTTAACCATAGAACTACCGGAAATTTCACTCAAGTTTTACAAAAAAATATTCAACACCAGAATTTTTATTTAAAACTATTTATTTTATTTGTTTAACCATTATAAAAACTACACAATTTCTTTTTAAAGTCCGGTATTCATCAGGATCGGGTTCATGCCACATATATTCATAATTTAGGCTTTCACTAGACCAGGGTTGCCAGTTTGGCTTCCATTTTTAATTAGAAATACAGTTTGAAAGAAAATGTGTCAGAAATTTTTAATTATTCATACCAGAAATAAAGAACAGTATTTTACGGTTTATTTAATGAGAGACATTTAGCGATCGCACAAGCGTACAATGTAAAAATTCTTTTTTCGAAATTTCCTGTATGAATTTGAAATTTCGGATTAAAATTTGAGGCCAAATTGGCAGCCTTGCACTACACTCTTATGCAACCAACTTTTCTATTATTTCTCTTAATTTCCTATTATTTTTAAATGTCTTCTTACTTTATTGTACGTTTCTTTCTTTATAAAAATTCTCAAAAAACTTCTTATAAAATTATTAAAAACAATTATAAAAATTTTAAATCTTTCAAAAATTCAAAAATATGTCTTGTAATGCTGTACTTAACCGTTCTTCTTAGCATTTTTTACTTTTTCTATGAGCTCTTTACCTTAGCATTTCCTTAGATTTTTTTATATTTTTGCCCTTCCTTCCCATTGCTACCCGCTAAGAAATACTGTACCAGTTAACTTTGGACATCTTCTGCAGCGTTCAATTCAGGGGACGGCCCGGGTGGGGACCTCCCCCCCCCCACTCCCGCCATAGCAATAAGATGCCCCCCATCGCGGAAGATTTGAGATTTTGTGTTTTCAATGGTCAATTCCCCCCCCCCCCCGAATTCTATAATGTCCGTCCATGAGCCACAGAAATCCCCTCCCGGAGAAAAATGTGGGACATAGGTCCCAGGCTCCTCGGAAAAATTGTCTTTGAAACTCTGTACAATTTATTTTAAAGAAATTTCTGGTTTGAATAAACATTTTGAATGTACCTGTCGGGTTCATTGAACCCGTCTGGTAGACGGAGGGTTAAACCTTGACGATGACTGCTGTGTATACATGACGTACAAATGTTAATTTTTCCTACCACTACTTTGTAACACAACTTTGTCTTATTTAATCAAAGAATTTCTGTAATTATATTAGGCAAAAAATTTCTATTTAGAAATATAGGAGATCAAAATTAAAAAATTTACGGAGAATTTCAAGGGGTTATTATTATTTTTTTCATATAATCAAAGCTATAAATGTGTACATTACAATATAATGCAATGAGTAATAATAATACATAATCATTTACATCAATCATATGCATTATTAATTAGTTATGTAATAATAAGAAATATTAATCGAGTTACGATTATAGCAATAAAAATACCTTTATTTGGAAAACATAGCATTAAAAATTACGTAAATTCATACTCGTTTTACATTCCCTGTAATTTATAATGTATTTATAATCTATTATCATAATGATGAAACATTAATATTATTTTGTGAAGCAGTTTTGAATGCTTACAATATTTATAAAAACAACATAATTGCTCAAAAATTCTTAATCGCAATCAGTTATGAATTAAAAAATATATATTTAACCTTTAACTGATGTCACGCGGTCTCCCAGAGCCCGCGACTCCCAGTTGTAAACATTTTTACAGCTTTTTACTTTTCTGTACTGAAGTTAAATAATATTAATAAAATACTTTTTTCATGCAATTTAATTCACATGCTCCTAAGAGAAGTACAACGATATTGTTAGGACAAAATTTAAGTAAATTCAACCATTTGAGTTATTTTTTTTATTCATTTTATTCGAGGGGTCTGAGAAACCGGATCACATCAGTTAAAGGTTAACACGTTCGGGATCGGACGTTATACTATTAAAGCTTTCGGTAAGAGCGTCATGTACACGTTACGCATAAGGAACTCAGAATCATTGATTATCTCCACCAGTTTTTTTTTTTTTTTTTTTTTTTGTAAATTTTGCCTTATTTAATCAGGGCATTTTCCGATTCAATTAGACAAAAAATTCTGTTTCGAAAAACCGGTGATAATTTATTAAAAATTTCGTAAAAGACGCTCGTCGCGAAGGGCATGTTTTTTCATTGAGTAAATAATATTTTTTATATGTTTATTTATTTTAATTTGTTATGCAGATTTTATAAAATATAAACCTTTATTGTTTTATGCTGTTAACAATGAAAATATTAATGACCCCATTATAATTATTATTATAACATTATTATCATCATTATCATAATATTGATCGTTTTTATTTAGTATTAATAATAATAATTTTATTGTTGTTAAATACAAAATTCAGCTTAAATAAAGGACAATTTAATGTTATAAAATTGCTCGCAGTGTTTAAACAAAACAACAACAACAAAAAACACGCTTTAACTTTGACGAAATTCCCTTTAAAAAATATCCCAATGTTTTTTAATACACTAGTTTTCAATTAACGTAGGAACTTAGCATTTTTAAAACAAATTAAATTCCTGTGTGACTTTAGTAAAGTGTTTCAAATTATCTAATACGATAAAAAGATAACAACAAAAAGAAAATTTAAATCAGAAAATTTCTTCGTCATAACGTTGTTTAACTATGTTACACTAAAATATGAAGACACTATTAATAGTGTTGCAGCATGTTAGCGGAAAATATGTACAAGTAAATACTTTATTATGACAGGAATGATTTTTTTTTTAACATAATAAAAACACACATTATTTATCAACATTACAGAAAAAACAAACATCTGATATAGTTAATCCTCTTTCTCGAGCTATATCCGATTATTACTAAAGATAATTAATACTATCCCAATCGTAATTAATCTAATTATAAACCCTATATTTGCAAATGAAATTTTAGCAGTGAATTAAGTATGAACAAATCGCAAATGGTTCTATTATTGTACAAAATATTGCATGTGCTGATTTTGCATTGCAATTTTTAAAAAAAATATAATGTGCAAATATAAAAATGTATTAGTATCGCTTTAAAATATATAGCGTTTCTTCGGGGATATGAGATGCTACGTCAACTCTTCGTCGATACAGAATAGATGCTCGTAAAAGGCACCGGCTATGTAAGTGTCTAAAATGTAGACATTAAAATATTGGCAAAACAATCTATAGAATGTATAGTCAACATGAGCGCATAATATTTCACTAAAATAAAATAAAATGTAAATTAAACTTTCCATGGCAAAGCGAATTTATCAGATATCGGCTTCGCTACAACTTAGACAGTTTCTACAAATTTCTAAATATTTAAATCTTTCTGAACATAGTAGCTTTTAAAATAAGTAGCCAAAAAGTAGTAGTTCGAAATTTCTTCCCTAATACAATTACACAAGAATTTTTGTACGTACTTTCTCTTTAGTATCAACATTTGACCGAACCGTTAAAGTACAAAATTAAATTCATTTTTTCGTGGAGCTGTAAAAGCTTAAAAAAGTTGATCAACAAATAATAAAATCAATATTCTTTCTAACCGTATTTCAGCTTTTTTATATTAAATCTTAACATAAATACTATACATATAATCTGACCACATACATCAAATAATTATATTACTTATATGTTTTATTTCTCTTAATGTTAATGGTGGACATTGACCTCTCGATTTTTGAAGTTCTTACTTACAAGTCAAGTCGTCTGATTTTGCCGCCTAAAAAGAGATAGGGCGGAAACGCACATACCTTAGCACTCACGTTAATGCTAGTGGTACTGAATTGCTGGTAGCCTCTTTGCAGCTTGTTCGGTATCTTGTATATATATATATATATATTTATTTATTTATTTATTTATTGACTGTGTATCAACAGCAACTACACAGATTTTAGCCAATCTATTTTTAAAAACTTTCACAGATACGTGCAAAACATGATTCCAATTACAAAATATATGTACAAATAAATATTTTAGGTATGGCATTTGTTTTCCCAGGGGCTGTATACAAAATTTAATTTTTATACGATCCTTTAGTCTTAAAGTTATATTTAAAATCAAATTATCCATGCTGTGATACGTAATAAACCATCCTTGTGCAACTAACTAAAATTTATCAAGTTATAACACTTTTAGGAAATTTCGGAACTTTCCGGAGTAAAAACGCGTCTTCTTTTATGGCAATTTAAGGGATAATTGTCATAACATCTATTTTAAACCACCCTGTATATATCAAGGAGAAAATTTATACTCAAGGATCACGAAGACATAGAACTAGAACTCTATGTAAATTTGCATTAAAATATTATACATATTCTTATCGGTCCTATGTCACTTCCAGCATGACATCAGAATCAGCATCTGTTACACGAATTTTATTCGGTTGGCAGCACTTTTTTTTTTTAAGAAACACTTTTACTCGTACTTTGACAAATTGTGTAACAAAAATGCGCTACAAAATTTATTTTTAAAATAAAGTGGTGCGAATAGAATTATGTGTATAAAGCTAGTATCCGATAAGGGTTAACACATTGACCGCCAGAGGCTGCAACGACCAGATTGGGGACATTTTTTGTTCCCAGATTGTTGATTGTCACTGCTCTTTTTTAAATAGAAATATTCAGCCTATTTAAAATTAGATTAAAAATTCTGAAAAATAAGGCGAATTTTTAAAAAGTGGTGACAGACAGTAAAAAAATCTGATTTAAAGTCCCCAATCTGGCAATACTGGCGACGACGTGGTTTTTTTTTGGCAAAGTGTTTTGCAGTATTTATAGAGTCGGTTCAAAAATCCCAATCGCGGCAGCGTTTCTTAATTTTATAAAAAGTGTTAAATTCATACATTTTGAATTCAAAAATACCAAATTTTATTTACATTTAAACACCAAACTGAAATCACTAAACATGCCTGGGGTGCCACAGGATTCTTTTTTTAAATACATGATAATACATTAAGAAATAGTCCCATTTCACGCAAGAAATTATCTTCAATGAAAATATTGGTGGTACATGCATTCTTCGTGAGATATGGCTGAAACAGATACTTGTGTGACATGACAGTCAATGCGCTAAAATAGAGTAGCAAAAAATTTTGGTACGAAGATTATAAAAACTCTCAAAATAACAATCTTACAAAGTTTCTAGCATTGATATTACAATCAGCAGTTATACAATCGTAATTTCAGTCGGTGCTGTTGAATATATAATGATTAAAAGTTTGCCGATTTTCGTCTAAATGTCTTTACATTCCGATTAATAATAAATAACATTGAACTTTTTTACTATTAAAAGCATGTTCTCTTTACATTTTCATAAAATAAAATAAACTGAAGTAAAATAGATGTGTCTGTATAATATATATAATGTTTATCTTGAACCTGCAGAAATACAAGGAAATTCATTTGCAAGGAATAGTACTTTAGTATTTTTTTAAAAACGCTTAATTTTCGAAATTTCTGTAGAAAAATTTCTTATAAGAGACCGTAAAAAAAATAATGTTCTGCGCTATTTACTTCTTTAACTTAATCAATTTAGAGTAATAGCGTAGCGCATGGCGCATATAGTGACATGAGCGCCGGCAGAACAAAATACAGAAAGGGACTGGATTTTAGGTCACACTTTTTTTTTTTCTTCTATTTATGGTAATGGAGGGTATAAAATAAAATAAGCTAACGTAAGAAATTTTTGCCGGAGTCCAAAACAATCTTCAACATATCAACATGAAAAAGCAATATAGAAATTTAACAATTAATAAAGAAATTTTAATTTCATCTAGCATTTTCGAAAATGAATAATAAATAATGAAAAAAAATATAAACAATAATTTGTTTGTCAGGGTGCAATTTCACACGGAACCTCCCACATTTAAATGAAATTTTAAGAATAAAAATGCAAAAAGAAAAGTATAACAAAAGATTCACTTTCATGGGGGAGTCGAAATATTCATTGTTCCCTAATTGTTTTAAATAACTTGTGAAGAGTATATATTATGACTACTTTTTTTTTTTATCAAAATCATCAAGAGATAAGGAAATTTCAGTCAATTAAATTTCAAAATTCAGAGAGAGGCAATTGCCCTTAAGGCTGCTTGTCACTCCGTTTACGAATTACCCTTGGTAATGTTAAGTCTATGGGCGTTTGGTGCATTCTTATATTTAAAAAATCTCATTCGAATATAAATAATGTTTATTTCTATTTTCTGCGTGCTCTTCTTAACCCTTTCTGGGGCAGAAGAATTCTGTTCGTAAAAGGATAAAATAATTGACTGACACCAGAATATTTAAACGAATTTCTTACTAAATAAAAACTCGCTATTTTGTTCATTACAAAAGTAAAATGTTATTGAAATATTCCTGGTGCTATTTGTCAGTTTTGGAATTAAAATTAGATGACTTGACCGGCCTTGACAGGGTTAAAGGATGTCTCTTTTTTTAGTTGTCAAATGTTTCTAAAATCTATGCTTAATTTAATATTTTATGTGCTAAAAGCGAACGAACTGGGAGTAAAATTTTAACACATCACATAAAATTAGGTATAGATTTTAGAAATATTTTAAGAACTAAGGAAAAAAGAGACATCCTTAACAAGAGTACGCAGAAAAATAAGTTAAAAATATTAAATTAAATATACGAATGCACAAAATGCCCATAGGCAGCCTTAACGGTGCTCATGTGAGAGGGAAGTTTAAATGAGGAAAAATAGAACAGAATTATCTATTCTAATACTCACCACAGTTGACGAGTCCTGGAACGTAAAGTACGAGAACCATCAGGCATAATAACATCCTCCCTGAAGTGTGAGAAAATCCATTTGCGAACTTGAAGCTGGTACAGCGGGGAGAGGCACCGAATGAAACGTTCAAAGGGACACCAAAAGGTAATTTACCGTCCCACCAGTCCGGCACATCCCCGCCGCCTTTACCTTGAATACGGACAGCAGACGAATAATCCATGGTTGAACGACTCTTCTCTGATGCTCCTGATTATCCGCACGTGAGTTTATCCATTTGAGAGTTAAGTAAAGAAAGATAAGTGTAAAGAATCTCTTTAGTTAAAAATTAAGTATCCACTTCCGAAAAGAAATATTAAAAAAAAAAAAAAAAATGATTTATTTACACTGCTTATATTCTTTGTGAAATCCAATAATCTTAAGTAATAGTGATATTTGTTTAATTCGAACGAGTGGAATCAGACGATATTTTTAGGAGTGTTTAGTAAACATTGGATGAAATTCGTGATCCTGAGCTTTATTCTCTTATAAAAATAGAACACAATTTCAACATTAGACCTTAGATAGAAACACTCTGTCTGAAGTGAACAATAATAAAAATGCAATTAAAAAAAATTCAGGTGCTAATCTGGGTTACATGCACTTGAAAAGCTGCCAAAACAAAGCAAATCAACAACACAAAACAGTCATGACTTTTATTTTATTTTTTTTCCTCTCTCTTTTTTTTTTAATTTTATCTGTATTTTTATCAGCACCTAGGCCTAACCACAATGTTTACACCGAGCTGCAAAGTTCAACGATTTGTGGTTTGGAAACGATTAAAAGCGTGTACGAAATAAAATAAAATAATCGCTCCAAAGTAAAGGTGTTCAAATTTTTAGTACTGCGGATAGCACCACAAGCACCTGAAATTGAATCCCAGTCGTCTGCACTTGGCGTCCATGTTCTTCATATTTAATAGAGAATGTGCAAATTCTGGAACGCACGATTTATCCAGTGAGGGGCAGGATTTTATACCTGCAGGGGTAGGGCACAACTGCAAAGAGGGTCCCGTACACTCTTTCGCATACACACTCACGCAATGTGCCTTCTGCTGCTCTGTTGGCAATAGGGGGAAAAGGTAGCAGAGAAAATAGCGCGGAGTCATGTGATCCGTGACGTTTTAGCTAAAGGTGGAACTGGAGTTGTGCGCTTAGCGCCATCTTCCGATGATAAATAACACTAGCTAAGAACGAGTTTGGGGTAATCGATAGAGACTTGCTTTATTGTTATTTTCTGAATAATTCTTACTCTCTTTTTTTTTCCGTCAGTGATGTAAGAGAGAAAAGATTTTCTTTGCATTTTACATAAAGATAGCGATAAATAGATGCAAAATGATGGATTACCATCAAAATTATTAAAATTCATAGATAAAATAATTTCCGAAAGAAATAAATGGTGGATGAAAAAGTTATTCAAAACAGATTACAAGAAAATTCTTTGTACTTTTTTTTTATCACTAAGTGCAGGATAATTCTTCTTCTTTATTAAAAACTATTTTTTTTTCTCTTGTAGTTGCTGCAGAAAATTGCTTTTGATGTTATACGTAAATCTGAATTTAGTTTTTTAATTTTCTATTGCAAATTTATTTCGTCGGACGTTTGAAAAGAATTTTAATACAGTTGGAAAATGTACAGAAATGACCTTGTCTGTCCGTCAGTATTCGTATTTGAAATTTTAAATATTATTTGCATTTTTTTTTTTTTTTCAAGAACTCGGATAAATTTTCATTCAGTTATTGAAACTGACTCCACATTGATAGGCAAAGGCAATGTTGGCATCTCAAAACGATTTCTTTATTTAAAAATGTTTTATATAATATAGAACTTAAATGCAAATATATATATCTTATATCTTTCTATTTCTATTTATTTATTTTAATTATTTACCTAATTAATTAATTTTGCACTGTAAAATTGTAATCCTCCATCTTTAAAGGAAAATTGATTGTGATAGAGTAAAACCTCTGAATAGTGGCCACCACTGGGAGCACGATAAAGTGACCGTACTTCGGAGGTTGCTGTTATTCAGAGGTTCCACATTTTAAAAGCTCAAAATTAAATACATTAAAATCAAAATAACTGATCAAAATTATTTTATTTTTACAGTTAAAGAATACATAGTACTTTACATACTATTATTAAACACTGAAAAGATCAGTTATTCGCAGATTTTTTCTTTTTTTTTTTTTTTAAGCATATCTCTTTCTGTAACTGCATAATCATTTCCGCAGATTTGTTGTTTATCGTTTTAAATGATAAACAACATATCTATGTTGTTACTCTATACACTAACTCTATCATTTTAAATGACCGCAAAATTTTTAATTTCCCAGTTTCCCTGCAATTTCTGGGGCACTTTCCTACAACATTAGCCAAGAAATTGGGGATTTTTTTTTTTTTTTTTTTTTATTTTTTCGGCAGTTAGAATGCCATTCCAAAAGCAACTTATCAATGTCATCATAACCAGTTCTTCGACGCTTAGTTTAAGATTCCAAATTTACACATTGAAACGTCTTTTCTAAATAAAAGTAACTTTTTTTCAGAATGTGATATTTTTGGGTCCTTCCCCAATTGTACATTTCAGCTAATTTTCGAGCACTTAGACCTTTTTTGCTGTCCTGAATAACTTAAAGTTAAAAAATTTCACTTTGAACTCATTCTTTTAATAAAAACACGTGCTACACATAGGCCAAAAAAAAAAAAAAAAAAAAAATCATCACACGATTCACAAAGAGTACAAATGACTACTTCTTGATCACTCTTAAATTTCGTCCCCGCCACACCTATTTATGAACGGGGCAACCACTAGAGATTAGCAGAGGACGTCAGGCAGATTATTAGCAGAGGATTAGTAAGGACGTCAAATATGAAAATCCACCTCCATAATCTTCGCAATGTTAGTTGTAGTTAAAACATAGCATTAAAAAATGAATAAAAAATGCTGTGGGGGGGCCGTTGTTTGGAGGTTTAGTGTAATGGTATTTCTACGGAAGAGATTTGGTAACACTGATACATGACCGGTATTCGGAGGTTACCGTTTTTCGGAGTGACCGTTGTAGGAGGTTTCACTGTATAGAGCAGACATATCAAATTCGTTTACCTCCGAGAGTTACCAAATGCACCATTGTATATAAAGCCACGGGCCACATTACAAAAAAAAAAAAAAAAAAAAAACCCTAAAAATTATTATATCACCATCGCACAGAATGGAATATGTACGCATAAAATAAATTTTATTTTAAAAAAATATATAAATGAATAATAAAACATAAAAAATTCCGAAATGAAACTACCGGAAAAATTAAAGTTTCTCACAGGAAAATTTAAAAAGAAATGCTTATTAATCAAAATACACCGATTTAAAACCAAAGATAGCAAAAATGTCGTACAAAAGTGTGCTGCCAAACAAAGATTAAAAAAAAAAAAAAAAAAAATGCAATTTAACAAATTACAACGACTATTTGGAAAAATGATTTTTTCAAAGACTAAAATTTAATACATATAAAAGTCTCACGGAGTTGATCCTACATTACGTACGCCATGGATTACATTTTTCGGTACTGTAAATTTTTTAACTTCTACGGTGATGGTCATACATTACGTATGCCATGGATTAAACATTAATATTCCTGGACCCATTTTAAATGAAATTTCATTCTTAAACTTCTAAACATCCCACAATATTACTTTTTACACTGTCGTATAAAGAAAAAAAATGTCTTTTCAATGCAATTTGTTTGAAAGCTGTATCTCAATTTGCTTCTGAGTTATTAATTTTTATTTTTATTTATTTATTTATTTTGTAGTTTTTATTACTTTTTTGTCATAGTAGCAACAGAAGCATCCATCTCTGTTTAAAGTAAAGGAAAAATACAGATTACTGTATAGACCCATCAGAAAACGAATGAAATGCGGGATTCAACTATAAAACGCTTCAGATATGTTTTTGATTTCCTACCCTGACCGAGGACAACAGCCATTTTTCCAAATGGTTAAAAAAAAAAAAAAAAAAAAAAAAAAAAAAAAAAAAAAAAAGACGTCCAGATAAAAAGGAAAAAATTTTATATACACATAATTGGCATTTAAAAGTTTATATCGCAATCAAAATGTTAAAAAAAAATGTATTTTTAAATGCATTAGCCTGATCTTTGTATATTTTCTATTGAAATTGCTCCTCTTAATAAAACCAATCGTTGTCAGAGTACTATTACAGTCGAACCTCGTTAACATGAACCTCAAGGGGAATCAAAATTTTGTTCATGTTAACAGTAATTCATGTTATCAGTATCAAATCTTTGTTTTTATAGGGGACTGTGAAAACAATTCATGTTAAAAGTAATTCACGTTAAGCGTGTTCATGTTAACGAGGTTTGACTGTATTTGCAATATAAGAATACTTTTTTTGTGACAAACATTATTAAGTCACATTTTTCATAACTGAGTCAAATATATCACCTATGGTGTTTTTTTTTAAATCAAGAATAGGCATAATTTACATGTCTTCACTTATTTTTCAGTACACATCATGTCTGTGAATAAAAACTACCAACTTTGTGAATTTCATGCACCGCCCCTGTATTTTCATGAATTACAATGTAATAGGCAACAGATATTCAAATTATAGATTCTCTTTTATTATTGAAATTTCTGGCTATAGCATGAATTCTGCTAGCAATGATACTTATATAATTCAGTTTGTATATTACATAAAAAAAAATTAACTGCTCTGGACATCATTTCTTCTATTTAATTTGCAAGTAAATCATTTCGACATGCGTACAATTGAATGTAATAGTTTTTTTTTCCTTTTTAACACGTTAAACGCGACACTAATTTTACTTTAATTTCCGTTTAAGCGACAGTAATACTAAATAATAAATACTAAAATATTTGGAAGTAAAATAGCTAAAAATTGCACTAAAAAAATTATTTATTTTTGTAATTCTTGTGAAGGAAAACCCTTTTTATGTTTGAAATGTTTTAATAAACTATATTAAAAAAGCGAAAAATGTTTTTAATATTATATAATATATTATTTTTATAATTTTATACCGCCGATCTCTAGGGACCGGCTTCGCGTTTAACGTGTTAAAGGTTGCAGGGTTACCATGTTAAATTAATGCAACTTTTCTCAGAAATTACAAAAGATATTCACTTCAGATTTTTTATATACAAACTATATATACAAACTATATTATAAACAATAATTCCTAATAAAGTGCAGGGATGTAGTGGAGGGTATACGGTTGTATACGCCGTATACCTTCTGTTTTTTTTTAAAGAAACACCGTATACCCTCTATTTCTCAAAAAAGCTATAGTATATACACTGTAGGGTATATCCTCTGCCTTGAGCGTATACCCTCTGTTTAGAGCGTATGCCCTCTGCTTTTTTTTTTATGACTGCACCATTGATAAAGTGGAGTCAAATTTATAAACAGATACGGGTGATTCTACGCAATTAGGTCATTTTCATCATAGTGGTGATGAAAAAATAAGTCATGTCAGAAGTTTCCACTTTTTTGTAACAAGACACTAGAAAAGACACTTATCGGCCAAAAAATAACTGTTAGGCTTAATATTAAGAAATTCTATAATTATTTGATTTTTAACACTAGAAGTGCCGGAAATTTCACACAAGTTTTATTTTTTTTTTTTTTTAAATGTGTTGCGGAATTTTTATTTAAAGCTTTTTAACTTATCTATTTAACTTATTTTTGTGCAATATATATATTTAACTCTTTTTTAAAGAACTTTCTGGTTCACAACGAATTATACATATTTGAAATTCTTCATGGTTTCTCTCCCGAATTTTCTTTACCTTTTACATAATAAATCACATTTTATACACCGATTTGCTTAGAAATACGCTTTTATTTTCATCAAAAGCATTAAATTTTCAACAAAAATAACTTTTCTATAACTTTTTATTTATTTTTTTTTTTTTCCAGTAAATAGAAAAAACAATTCTCTCACATAAGAACCATTGGTGAGGGAATGATAAAATGTACAGTCGTGGAAAAAAAAATAGTAAACAACCCCTACTTAATAGGCTAACAATTATCCAGGCATTATGACGTTTTATGGGTTCGGCATCTAGGATCTTTAGCCTCACCACAAAAACGGAGAATTGCGTTTGCCTCAGCATTTTTATTCTTAAAGATAGATCAATTTTGAAGCATAAAGTAATAAATGTTGGGTAGGAAAACCAAGTTAACAGGGGCAAATCAGACTCTACGGCATTTCAAAAGTTAGATAAAATTTGGGAGTTTTAAATTTTGAACTTTTACTTTTAACTTTAAGTTTTAAAAAGGTTTAAGTTTTTAAAAAAGGTTTAATTTTTATCCTTTTATATATTATTTACACCGTATTGTTTTATAAATAAAGCATCATGCGATAATATTTACTCGTATATAAACTACAAAAGTATGAAAAAAATATAAAAATAAACTTAAAGAACACTTTTCAAATATCTTGTGGAATACGAGATTTATAAATCTAATATTGATGACTTGATTTATAAAAATTTTGAATTCAAATCAAACGACTATAAAAATAAGAAATAATTACAGAGGACTCATTTAACCTATTCTCCATGAAGTTCCCATTTCAAGGCAAATGAATAGCGCTCACAAAATAAAATAATCCATGATAAGCATCAACATTATTTAATAAATTAGATGACTTCTATGAATAACTAACAATAAAGATTAAGTTGTTTTATTATAGATTTGATTATACATATACCAATAAAAATATAACTCTACACACTGTAAAAAAAAGGACTAAAAAACGGAAATACTACTGGCAATCTAGACACCAGTACTATTTCCGTTTTTTTTTTTTTTTTGCTGGCGTCTAGATTGCCAGTAGTTTTTCGTTTTTTAGACCGTTTTTTTTTTTTTTTTTTTTTTTTTTTTTTTTTTTTTTTTTTTTTTTACAGTGCACTATTCTGACCATATTATTGGCCATTTTATGGTCAGAATATAGTTAAATTATGGTTATGAAACCGTTTTTTCAAAAAACGGTCGAATGACCTGCCAGAATGCTGCAAAATTTTTAACAGTATATCTAATATATAAACTATATTACGGTTGTGGTTTATATATATATTTTTTATTTATAACGTAAATATCAAAAGAATGCAACTGCGTATCAAACGCGCTAGTATGTTCACAATGTAATTATCGAGATTTATTACGTAACTGCGAATTTACGTAAGTCGGGGAATGCCTGTACACTGTTAAAAATTTGCAGCATTCTGGCAGGTCATTTGACCGTTTTTTACAAAAACGGTTACACAACCGTAATTTTAACACTATTCTGACCATATTATTGGCCATTTTATGGTCAGAATATAGTTAAATTATGGTTATGAAACCTTTTTTTCAAAAAAAAAAAAAAAAAAAAAAAAAAACGGTCGAATGACCTACCAGAATGCTGCAAAATTTTTAGCAGTGTACTTAAATTTATTTATCTTATCGTTGTCATAGAAACAAAAGTAATATACCATTGAAAAGGGGGAAAATTAATGATTCAAAATATTTAAAAATAAAAAACGATTTTTATTACGAATTTGCATTACAACTGCCCTTGTAGTTGCATTACCTTTAAAAGTTTTTAAGAATATACACTTTTTTTAGTGAAGCATCAGTTTCAAATCTAACAATTTACAATTTCGAAGGTTTTTTTTTTACATATGTTGTGTGTTTTCTAGGTATTTATGAATACATTCTCCTCATGCTCCGACATAGTTTCTCCATATCAAACATAAAATTTCAGTTTTTATTTAAATGTAAAAGTGTATTGCAAATTTAGTTTTATGAATCTGTAAAGTTCATTTAATTAATGGTGTTTTTTTTTTGTTGTTGTTGTTGTTTATTTTGTCATTGGTAGCTGTAACATAATTTTTTTAAATACTAAAATATATGTAAATGCGAATAGGAGCTGAAACATTAAAATAAGTTTGATCTGATAAGTTTGAATATATATATATACAGTAATCCCCTAACATTCACGAATTTAACATTCGCGAGTTTTGATTATTCGCAGAAAATGAAGAATATTTCAACATTCGCGAATACTTAATTTGGTTATTCGCGAATTTTGTATTTTTTGTGTAAAATTCCTTATCATTCAGCTGCTTTTAGAGAACAACTAAAAATTTGCTCACTCTAACGGAGATATCTTTCTGAATTTTTACGATATTTGACTAGATTTTTTTTAATAAGTTGTTCCATAGAGTTGACTTTTAAATTATGAAAAAGGATCCTTGTTATCGTTCGTGCATGCGCAGATAAAAATTATTTCATACAGCTGCTCATATTTCCTAAAATATTTAATATATTTATATTCCAATTGCACTATATTGTTTCTACTGTATTTTGTCAATTTTTCTGAAATGGGCGTTAAATTTGGTTGAAAACCATGTATGTTATGAGCAAAAAACATGCAAGGATTTTTTAATTTTTTTAAATAAATCGCTACATCTCTATTAATATACGTGCTATTCTTACACAAAAGAATACACATATTGCACAATGTCTGTTTATTTATATTCGGTAGCGATAGATCATTTCGTGCATTTTATCTTACAGAGTGATCCCAAGTATTATTTTTTTCTTTGATTTTTTGTTGTCCCCCTAATTGTCCCCCTTATCAAATCGACATCGATAAATATGAGGTCATACCTGTTTTTGTAATCCTGAAATTCCAGAAGAATCTGACAAGTATATTTCTAAATAGTCGTCAAAATGTCTAAAATTGAAAACTGCCGGTCATTAATGGTAATATAGTGTATATGTTATATAAAAATTTTACTTTGCAATATTCATTTGCAATACTCATCATATTTAAATTATTCTAAATTTCCGGCATCTTCATTACTTCCCTATTTCTTAATAATCTCTATTATTTATTTCTAGTTAAATTCCTATAAATTTAAAACGCGTATCCTAATAATTACCTTATTCGAAATCTTAAGCTAAAACTTTTAATCCCTTCATTAATTTTATCAGCTATAAAATCTATAATATTCTGAGAGAAGCTAGTTTTTATTTTCGAATATTTGAAAAAAAAAAACCATTTCATTATTATTTTTTTCAATCTTTATTCCACCAATCTAGTTTCCCGCGCATCCCGACGCTAGACTATTTACTTCAAAAACATTAGGCTACTAGGTAAAGAACTTTTTCGCCTTAGACCATTCTCCTCTCCCGTTATTAGCTTAGCTGCTCATCTGAGGGCGTGCACTTTTCACTGAATCGTTCGTTGCGTGATACGTCGGCATTTGTTTTCCTCAGCGAGTTTAACAAAAAGCGCATGCATTGAATTCAGAGCCCAGATTCCGTCTTGTTTCAAGTGCTCTAGAAGATGTTATATGGTGTCTTTTAAATCTCGTAGTATTCTAAATTGCTCTTTCAGATCTTACAGCATGATATAGAGACTCATGCCGAGGCCTGGAGGCTTCACGGAAGTATCATTGCAATGTGGGACTTGTTTTATATTTTTCTGCATGTTGAATAAATGTATTCGAACGACAAGCTGACTTTTTCTTTTTGTGGAGAAATTCCCTGGATTCCTGAATCCGTTGCCTTGTTTACACCTACGCATGACCCTGTGAATTGATAATACGATTGCAACCGACCGTATGAATTGATAATACGACTGCAAACGACCACCATGCTTTCTTACTTGGAGCTATACTTACAACATCGAAGTATTCTTCCATGGGTCGAATAAATTCGCATCCTAAGCCACGATTGCACAACTAAAATGTTCGACTTGGTAGTAGCTGTTACCAACAATCTTCACATAGAGGAGAAGGTCCAAATACCGGCTATTAGGTGTTTTGAGAACTGAGCGCAGTGCAGCCTAGCGGTGATATAAGATGTTATATGGTGTCTTTTAAATCTCGTAGTATTCTAAATTGCTCTTTCAGATCTTACAGCATGATATAGAGACTCATGCCGAGGCCTGGAGGCTTCACGGAAGTATCATTGCAATGTGGGACTTGTTTTATATTTTTCTGCATGTTGAATAAATGTATTCGAACGACAAGCTGACTTTTTCTTTTTGTGGAGAAATTCCCTGGATTCCTGAATCCGTTGCCTCGTTTACACCTACGCATGACACTATGAATTGATAATACGACTGCAACCGACCGTATGAATTGATAATACGACTGCAAACGACCATCATGTTTTCTTACTTGGAGCTATACTTACAACATCGAAGTATTCTTCCATGGGTCGAATAAATTCGCATCCTAAGCCACGATTGCACAACTAAAATGTTCGACTTGGTAGTAGTTGTTACCAACAATCTTCACATAGAGGAGAAGGTCCAAATACCGGCTATTAGGTGTTTTGACAACTGAGCGCAGTGCAGCCTAGCGGTGATAGGCAGAGTTTGTAACTTTAATTGAGAGAAGAAAGTTACGAAAAGTACGTCGCTGAAGTCTGTGTCATTTACAAATAGTAAATGCAAAAGTGTCGAATCTATGTAATCTGGTACATCAAAAGTTTTTCAGATATGTGTTTCTCATTTTTTAAAAATATGCTCATCGTATATTGACTTCAATTGTTGATTCAGTTATTTCTAGACATATTTAGCTCTAAATTGCCATGCGCACATTATTGGTATTTTATTATATGAATGAGTAATACCGGTTTTAACTTAAACATAGCAGTGGTCCGAATACCGGCTACCTAGAGTGGTCTAAATACCAGCTAGCCGGTATTTGGACCTCTCTAGGTTGCTCTGCTTGAAGGGAAGGAAAATAAATTAATTTAAATAGTTCCATAATTAATAAATTAATTTAAATGGGTCAGAAATAGTTCCAGTCCCATTTTGCAATATGAAAAAAGCAACCATGGCCGTAATTCTTCAGAAACGACACTGGTTACCCGATCACTTTCCAAAAAAGCGCTGTTGTACACTACAAAATTGCCTGTAATAAATGTGAAGAGAAAGAAAAAAAATGACGGAGTAAACCAGGCGAAAGAGGCAAAAATTTGATTTTAACCCTCTTGCTGCGCAACCCGAGATTTCCTCGGGGATGTATTTTTTCCGTCTAATTTACCCTCCTTGATTATTCCCACCAGTTATTTTTTTATTGTAAATTTTGCCTTATTTAATCGGAGCTTTTTTTTTAGTTAAATTAGACAAAAATTTCTGTTTTGAAAAACCGGTGACAAAAGAATAAAAATTCTTAAAAGACGCTCGTCGCGAAGGGGTTAAATACGCAATTTTTGAAGCTATTTTGATAAAACAATTTACGAAGAGAGAGGGTTAAAAAAGTGAAAAAGGAAAATATCCAACAGAGGAAGATGATAAATTTGTGTCTTCTGCATGTGTGCTTTCTCTGTGGACAAGAATGGGGGAGGGGATTCTGGGTTCAATGTTAAGAATGCTATATGTAGGCTGATAGGATCTATACCGACGTAGAGAGTGATATTATGTTTTTGATTTTTTTCAGATAAAATAATTCTCATTTCAATCAGCAAGCTTTTTTTTTTGTTTTTGTTTTACACGTTAAAAAATAAAATTAGAAACATAATGGGAAGAAGACTGTGAGAGATAGCCATAAAGAATTTTAGAAATTTGACAAATATACTTATTTATTAAAAATTGCGTATTTTTTCTGTGCATAAGAAATGTTAGTAATTAATACAATTTATTAAAATAATATTCTTATTGCTTAATAATTGTCATTAGCTCCATTTGTGTGAGCTTTTGGAAAAAAACTTAGGTAGCCGGTATTTAGACCCCATTTTAAAAACTCAAAATTTGAAGACTTTCGGAATTTTGCTTTTTAAAAATAAAAAACGTCTTTTAAATTGATTTTTTCCCCTCTAAACAGGTGTAAAACATGTCAAGGTACACTGCTGTCACTTTTTATTTTATTAATTTTGAAAATTGTATGATCTAGATTGAAAACAAAAGTGGTAGCCGGTATTTGGACCTTTTTCTCTATATACACACATTTTGGTACCCGAAAAGGATTTTGAAGAGTATTTAAATTAAAAAAAACATAAAAGTAATATAAAAATTAAAAGGTATTTAAACTGAACACAATTGCATTGATGTGTAAAGAAAAGGTGGTAAATATGGAGATATTTTTTCTTTTCTTTTTCCTTTT
Organism: Maratus speciosus; assembly: GCA_963932465.1. Taxonomy (NCBI): domain Eukaryota; kingdom Metazoa; phylum Arthropoda; class Arachnida; order Araneae; family Salticidae; genus Maratus; species Maratus speciosus. The sequence continues at coordinate 559,257,012 of OZ010792.1, forward strand.
AGTTCTCGATTTTTTTTTTTTTTTTTTTTTGGTATTATTATTTAGTGTTAAGACGTTAACCTACTTTGATGTTTTTTACGGCTTTTTCGTCTGTAATTTTATCTTTTTTTTCGTATCGTGCCAAGACCTTAATCCCCTCCCCTGTTTTTTCGTCAGTGATAGATTTTTTTACAGTTGCCTTTTATAATGTTGTTTGAAATTTAACGTATCATAAAATACAAACAAAGGTTTCCAGAGACTTAAAGGTATAACAACAGCGAGGTTACACACCTTTTAAATTACAAATGCCTTTAAAACTACTTTTACGGCAACTATGCTACGTAGGCTGGAAAGTCATTTTTCACTGTTTGCACGTGCAGTGGGCTCTCGTTACTGCGTTATCGTTTAAGATGTATTTCCCGTTAATGAGAGCAATTTCGTCTTCCCCATCAATTTCTATTTTTAATTAACGGTTAAACCATCGCTTTGCGCACTCTAAATGCGTACAAAGTTTTCACAAATTGACTGGACAGAAGCGATACTAACTTCCTACTGTCTTCTTCTCTCTATATATTTTTTAAAGCAATTTTAGCTTAACTTTGGTTATTGGAAAATCAAGAAATTGTTATTGGCAGGGATGAAGAGATGAGAAAGCAAATATTCCGCTACCAAAAACGTGAGAGATTCAAATACAGTAGAGCGCCGATTATCGGAATTCCAATTAACCGAACTTCCAATTATCCGAACAGCCTATTTCTCTGGCAAAAAATTTAATGATGATGAGATTTTGCATGAGATTTAAGATGAAAAAGAAATTATATGAAAACGAAAGCTCTGAAAATGATCCAGGTCTATCACATAACGAAGAAAACTTTGAATGTTTAGAAACAGCTATGAAATGGCTCGAACGGTAGAAGAACTCTGATCCTATTCATCTAACGTATGTAAGAAGAATTCGAGATATGACATCATTGGAAAGAACGACTTCTTTGAAGCAAGAAACAATCGAAGGCTTTTTTGCTTAAATTATAATCTCTGGAGTTCAGAAAATGATAAAAAGAGATAAAGAAAATTTTAAATGATAAAAAAGTGAACAAACAAACAACAACAACAACAACAAAAAAACGTTTTTAAACACGCTAGCATTAACTGGTGCTGCCAGTCCTAAGCCTGGATAAAGTGTGAAAGTTTTAGTATAGTCAAGAACATCCCTTAAATTGTCTGTCCATTTATCCGAACTTTTGCTTTTCCAAACTAGGGTCGGTCCCGACTTGTTCGAACAATCGGCGCTCTACTGTATTGCTAACAAGCTGTTCGCCGATATTACCAATAAAAATATCATGAAATAGACCAAATTTTCAAGTTATCGTAAGAAAGGAAAATGGTGCAATAAAAATATCATTTCTTCAACTATCGAAAAAAAAAAAGAGTAAGAAATTGCACAAACTAAAATTAAAATTAGTAAATCCAGAAATTTATATGCATATTTTGTTTCTCTTAAGAAATTCATTATTTTGTATTAACAAGTTGTCGTTAACTTGCTTTTTTACTAAAATTAATAATTTAAAGGAAAAGTTGTTTCGTTTAGTACAAATTGGTATTCTATCTTATTTTTTTTTCCAAAGCTGAATTAATTTCATTCGATTCAAAGGATTATTTTGCATTTTACAAATGTATACATCGTTTAATAGGAATTTCGGTTAATGCGGGTAAAAAATAGCTTCCACCAGAATTGCGCACAGACAGGATTTTGCTATACTTATTTTAATTACTAAAAGGTGTAGATTAAAACTTTAAAAACAGTAAAAATAGGTTTATTTGACTGTTGATATGTTTCGATTCTACCCGAGTCATGTTCGAAACAAATAAATATAAAAATAAAGCAATTTAAAAAATTACAACGACCATTTGGAAAATGATTTTTTCAAAGACTGAAATTTAAGACATAAAAAATCGCACGGAGTTGATCATACATTACGTACGCCATGAATTAAACATTAATAGTGTTATTACACGTAAAAGTTTCAAGCGACAAAAATCGCCTGTGACTCGTCAGATTTCCTGAAACTTACGTATTATGCAAGCATTTCATTGGCTGTTCGGGAAAAGGCTTTTCCAGCATAAGATTTCCAAGAAATTTGACGACCCATTTTAAATAAAATTTCATTCTTAAACTTCTAAACATCCCACAATATTATATATCCCACCGTCGTATGGAGAAAAAAATGCACTTTTAAATGCAGTTTGTTTGAAATCTGTATCTCCATTTGTTTTGAGTTATTATTATTTTTTTTTTGTAGTTTTTATTACTTTTTTGTCATAGTGGCAACAGAAGTATCCATCTCTGTTGAAAGTAAAGGGTAAATACAGATTACTGTGTAGACCAATCAGAAAACGAATAAAATGCGGATTCATCCAATAAAATGCTTCAGATATGGTTTTGATTTCCTTCCCTGACAAAGGACAATAACCATTTTCCAAATAGTTAAAAAATATTCTAAAACTGCACAGTTTATAAAACGCCACCACTCAATTTTTCACGAACTCTTTCTTTTTGCACGTTATTTTTCGATTTTACTTGGATGTTTAATTTTATTTTCGTAACTATTGAGTAGCTCGAGCTATAATTTTGGTAAGTTAAATGATGCTGCATAGTTACATATTTATAAGTTAGAATCTCTATGGTTTCTCTTATAATGGATGAATAGCATAGAATGAAGGGGAAAATTATCTTACTGTCATTGAAATTTATTTGGATGGTTTCTTCTTGATATAATCTCGCTATGACTGTGGATTTTATATTATACAGTAAAACCTCCTTAAAGCGACCACGTTCCGGTCCAATAAAAATGGGTCGCTTCGAGAGGTGGCCTCTTAATAGAGGTCATGTTTAAATCTAGATTTTAATTGTTGAAAAAAAAGGTAACAATTAATGTTACTAAAATTTATTTTCCACTTTAGGAAAAAATATAAAAATTTAAGTATCAAAACAAAAGTTATTTAAATAAGTTAATTACTGCAGAGTTTAAAAAATGAATATATTGACGAATTGACGTTTGCCTTGATTTTACCGTTTTATCTTTCATAACTTTTATTTCCAAGTCCTTTCGAAGTTTAGTAAACAAATGCATTTTTTTTTTTTTTTTTTTTTGGACGGGAACAAATATTGACGATTTCATTCATTTATCTATTTCTTCCAGAGTTCCCTAACAGAACAGGGCAGGGGAGTTTATTGATCGTCATTCCTAATTCGTCATCAGAGTTAAATTCATTGCCTAAAAAGGCACAATGGGGTTTAAACATTTAAAAGTTACCGGAATAGAAAAAATGTAAACTTAGTTCAGAAGTTTAATAAATAATATACCCTCCGAATTCTTTTTCTAATAAAACTTCTTCAAGCGACCAGGAAAAAACGGAATTTGTTTCATTTTCTTCAAAGAAATGGGTCGCTCATGGAGGGAGTTCAACTGGGATGGTCTCTGAATGGAGGTAAAATTAGTATTGAGCCTATGGGAATAAACTTTTTGTTCCATGAATGATCGTTCAGAGAGGTAGTCGTTTAATGGAGGTGGTCGCACAGGGAGGTTTCACTGTATTTGATATCAGCTACTGGCTCCTTTTTTCTATACTTAAATTTCTCGCAAGTCATACTAATATAGTAATTCTCTGATCCGTCTGCTCTAATAAATGGTATTTCAAATACTTCTGAATAATTCTAAAAATTAATTTGGTCAATTTTAGTGCAAATTATATTCTTTCATTTCCGAGATGGTGTGGCTACTTAGCAGATATTGAAACGCCTAAAGCTGCATTTAATTTTTCAAAAAAGCTTAGAAAATGTTGAATAGTATAAAATTTGTATTTTTGCGAATCAAATTTATGTTCAGGCTTCTTATTATTGGCAATATCCACGATTAATTTATTAATATGTTGAATTTTAAAACCATTATTACGAGCAATTCTGCAAATATTATTTAATTCTATATACAAATTATTTTCCATATGCATACTAGAAAAGCCCGTCATATGAAAAATCTGCGGTTTGAAATTTTATACGTTAATGGAGAACATGCATTATTTGGTATTTTACTGTATAATGTGTATATAAATTAAATATATACTCATATATATATATGTGTGTGTGTATATATATATATACAGTCGAACCCCGATTTAACGAATCGTTCGGGGCTAGCAACTTTGTTCGTTAAATCGAGATTATTCGTTAAATCAAATTAATCAAAGAGATATTTTTATACAACAGAAGAAGTTAAAAAATGGCAATAAATAAGAAGAACAATGCTCACTTACCTTAATAAAGATGCTAAAACTTTTGTTGCTTTAAGAAAGTACTCTGTATAAAAATTTATTCTTTTTCTTATGTACTACTATAAATCAAAAGCATTGTAATTCAGAAAAAATCTCATTTATTCAAATTTTATCGATAAATTATAAAATATCTTTTATAAATGTTTCTTTGCTTTGTTTCGATTTTGTATTCAAAACTTTTTTATTGATTTTTTTTTTCAGAAGCTGTGAAAACAGTGTCTTCAACTACCGTTTCGAAGTATCCAAACTGCTAACTCCTTTTTTTTAACGTTACATACTTCATTTCTATTTCATCTTCTTCATCCGATCCACTACTACTTCTATTAATAACCTCGGTGTAACGTGCATTTTTGCATGTAGAAATTTCTGTATCATAAGATACATATTTAGAAAATTAACAATCAGGGACATTGAAAATTTATAATAAGTATTAGAAAATTTCTTCAATTTTTCATTTTTTTGACATCGAAAATTCGTCAAATCGGGATTATAAATTCGTTAAATCGAGGTATTTTTGTTCCATTTTCGCCAGGATCATAAAAAAAATTCGTTAAATCGAGAAATTCGTTAAATCGGGGCTCGACTGTATTAGTTTTAAAGTGTGTAAAATTACTAACAAACATTTGAGTTTAATAATGTTAATTGGTCGGATTTGCATAAGAACACTAAGTGATCCCGTAATTACTTGCATATTTTTCGCACATTTTTACCCGACTTTGCGCAGGGAAAGAGGATAATGTGTTTAACAGTAGACAACGTATAGTCTAAGAGCTAGCAACGATTTCGTCACCTGATTTTAACAAGGTTCATTTTTCTAAAAGTTCTTCCGATTTATGGTGTTGTCCGTTTACGGGAGATCTTGGCTGTCGGTAGGCGTTGCGTTTACCTGTGGATACAGGTCAAAACACTGCAAAATTACGTCATTTTATCAAAGATCACTTTTCTATATGTTCTTCCGTTTTATGGTGTAGTACGTTTGAGGGCGGTCTGGCTGAAGAGAGATGTTGCGTTGACCTGCGGGAAAAGAAGTTATGCAGGTTAAAACACATCAAAATTAAGTCATTTTAGCATGATTTTTGTTTATAACATCTGTTTCTACAAACTATTTGTGATATTAATCCATTATTGCCAGATGCTGCCAATGTTGCTAAGACCCTGCCAGATCCACATTTATAGGTAACATATTACCCTTTGGCTATCAGACAACCTATAATTAATTGGCTAGACGCAAATTTGGTTGCAAAGTTAGTGCCAGGCGGCCTTAAATATGGCAAGGAAAGTGCCTGTTTCAAGAGTGTTTTATAGTTTAAAATTTATAAGTCATCTTTACGTCATTTTATCAAGCTTAAAATTTACAAGATATTACTCTTTGGCTTGCACACAAACTATAATTAATTTGTCAGACACAAATTCGGTTGCAAAGTTAATGCCAGACGGCTTTAAATATGGAAACGAAAGCGCCTGTTTCAAGAGTGTTTTATAGTTTAAAAATTATAAGTCATCTTTACGTCATTTTATCAAGCTTAAAAATTACAAGATATTACTCTTTGGCTAGCAGACAAACTATAATTAATTTGCCAGACACAAATTCGGTTGCAAAGTTAATGCGAAATGGCTTTAAATATGGCAACGAAAGTGCCTGTTTCAAAAGTGTACAATTACATAAATGTGCATTAATTACACAAAATTAAACATTTTTTTTTGACAAACACTATATATATATATATATATATATATATATATATATATATACAAATAAACAATTGTTGCTAAGGTAACAATTAAGTGTTGATTATCATTAAATGAAGCCAAATCCCTACAAAAGATACCATTTCTTGAAACAAGCACTTTCGTTGCCATATTTAAAGCCGTCTGGCATTAACTTTGCAACCGAATTTGTGTCTGGCAAATTAATTATAGTTTGTCTGCTAGCCAAAGAGTAATATCTTGTAATTTTTAAGCTTGATAAAATGACGTAAAGATGACTTATAATTTTAAAACTATAAAACACTCTTGAAAAAGGCACTTTCGTTGCCATATTTAAAGCCGTCTGGCATTAACTTTGCAACCGAATTTGTGTCTGGCAAATTAATTATAGTTTGTCTGCTAGCCAAAGAGTAATATCTTGCAATTTTTAAGCTTGATAAAATGACGTAAAGATGACTTATAATTTTTAAACTATAAAACACTCTTGAAAAAGGCACTTTCGTTGCCATATTTAAAGCCGTCTGGCATTAACTTTGCAACCGAATTTGTGTCTGACAAATTAATTATAGTTTGTGTGCTAGCCAAAGAGTAATATCTTGTTACTAGCCGCCCTTGGCGACCAGTTTGGTCTCCCTTAGATTTGTGCCAAGCATTGTACGATGTTGCTTTTATACAGAATTTAAATTACTTTCTCAATACTTTGCCAAATCAGAAGTTTCTAGTAGAGAAATCAAGAACTCCCTATTTTTATGGGTACAACTTGGTTATCCCGTCGACCAAAAATATATCGCCAAACTATAAGATTAAATATCAATAATGGTTGATCGTAAGTGTCATATTCGCTTGTTTTTAAGCAAGTTACACGTATTTACCTCATCAAGTTATATTTATTTCGATGTTTTATTTGTATTTTTATTAATGGTATACTAATTTATTTGTTCTTTCGCTATTTAAAATAAAAATTATGTCAATTTTTATAATTCGGCGAATGGTTTGGCGATTTATATAATTTGGCGAAATGGGTCGACGGTATAACTAAGTAGTACCTTTTTATGCTAGCCAGGCGCAAGTGATAAATCATCAAACATTGTCTTTCCAATCGTATTTTTTCATATTTCATTAAATTCATCTAAAATATAATAATTTCACTCATTTTATTTAAAATGTATAATTTTAATTTGAAATTCACGACTTTCACTTTTTCTATACCTTTTTTAAGAAAAAGAAAAGAAAAATAATAAATAATACCAAAAACCATGACTTTTAATTTTAATATCAAAGCATTGTTTTAATTTACCACGCGAAAAATAAAAAATGTAAAAAATGGTCACCTGGCATATAAAAAGCGAAGCCCCGGAATTATTGATGACAGTCATATGACTTAGGCTATCATTATAGAGATTTTTAAGCCTCATAAAATGACGTAAAGATGACTTATAATTTTTAAACTGTAAAACACTCCTGAAACAGGCACTTTCGTTGCCATATTTAAAGCCGTCTCGCATTAACTTTGCAACCGAATTTGTGTCTGGCAAATTAATTATAGTTTGTGTGCTAGCCAAAGAGTAAGATCTTGTAATTTTTAAGCTTGATAAAATGACGTAATGACTTATAATTATTAAACTATAACACACTCTTGAAACAGGCACTTTCGTTGCAATATTTAAAGCCGCGTGGTATTAACTTTACAACCGAATTTGTGTCTGGAAAATTAATTATACGTTATCTGCTAGTCTAAGAGTAATATCTTGTTATTTTAAGTTTGATAAAATGACGTAAAAATGACTTATGACTTTTAAACTGTAAAACACTCTTGAAACAGGCACTTTCGTTGCCATATTTAAAGCAGTCTAGCATTAACTTTTCACCCGAATTTATGTCTGGAAAATTAATTATAGGTTGTCTGTTAACCAAAGAGTAATATGTTATCTATAAATGTGGATCTGGCAGGGTCTTAGCGACATTGGTAACGTCTGGCAGCAATGGATTAACATTGCAAATAATTAGTAGAAACAGATGTTATAAACTTAAATCATGCTAAAATGGCGCGTAATTTTGAAGTTTTTTGACCTGCATAACTTCTTTTCCCGCAGGTAAACGCAACGTCTCCCGACTGCCAGACTGCCCGCAAACGTATTACACCATAAAACGGAAGAACATATAGAAAATTGAGCCTTGATAAAATGACGTAATTTTGAAGATTTTTGACCTGTATAACCCCTTTTACCGCAAGTGAACGCAACGTCTCCCGACTGCCAGACCGCCCGCAAACCTACTACAGTAAACTCTGTCTAAGGCGGAATCGATCGGGACCAAGGAAATTTTCCGTAGTAGACAATATTCCGCCTTAGACAAATTTTACTCTATGTCTATGGATTCACAGGGACTTGAAAATCTTTCCGAGTTAGACAGATTTCCGTCTTACACAGAGTCCGCCTTATAGAGAGTTTACGTACATCATAAAACGGAAGAACATATAGAAAAATGAGCCTCGTTAAAATGACCCTTTTTTTTACGTTGCTAGCTCTTAGACTAGTATGTTTCTTTATTTTCTGATAGAATGGGAACAAGGGGGTGGATTTTAATAAATGTGGTATTAAACTCTTTGTATTCATTCCCGAGTGTCATAAATTATAGTCACATACTCTATACTTTCTGACATAGCCGGATGTCTCCAAAATACTTATAAAAATTGATCTATTAAAAAGTATAGAATCAATTATGAAAATTTAACAAATATTCATATTGAATCATAAGCAATTTGATTTATTATGAGCTATTGTTAACTATATGATACAGTTTCAACAGAACTATTGTATATGAGAAATACATTAGGTGAACATATTGTGAGATATTTTTAAAAATAATATACACTTCCTTAAATCCTGTCGCGGTTTCAGAGGTCGCTGCTTTTTTTTACAATGTCTACAGATTAACTTATAACTTCCAGTTTAATTATATAGGAGGGTGGTTCAATAATTATTGTCCCGAGTGTGTGTAAATTATTTGTACTGAGATTTTTGATGTGGAATATTGAAGCCTAATGTCTTAGATGCCTATATGCTCAGTTGCAGAACCGTAGCTGCTATATTAACTTTTTTTTTTGTTTTAGGTGTGAGAGATCGCACCTAGCTTGAAGGGGGGCGGGGTTGTGGGGGAAAGGCTGATTTGGAGACCTGAAGCAGTTCTGTGATAGATAATCCCGAGTCCAAACGACAGTAGCCACGTCTCATCCATTGTCACAAATCTATCACAGAACTGCTTCAGGTCTGGCCCCATAAGCTTCAAATCGGCCTCTCCCCCCTCCCAACCCCCCCCCCCTCTTTCAAGTTCGGTGCCACCTCTTACAAAAAAAAAAAAGTTAATATAGCAGGTACGGTTCTGAAATTGAGCGTATCGGCATCTAAGACTTCAATTTTCACATCAACCATCGCAGTACAAATATTTTATACACACTCGGGACAATAATTATTGAACCACCCTCGTAGATATTAGCGAAACTTTGTTTCGTTTGGATGCGTTTTACTATCGGTACAGACTTTTGAATAGATGAACAGTAATTATAATAATCCTGTGCATAAATTTTAGTAAAAGAAGATCATCCTATGAGTTAGTCTAGCATTTTATTCATCTTTCGGTCAAGCGGTCCGAGAGATTGATCACAGTAACTGTGCGACAATTTCCGTGACAGTAGTTAAAGGTAATTTATTTTATATATTTAGAATACTGTTGAGTTTCTCCGAGATGTTACAATCGATTGTTTCAATTATTTGAATGTTTCAATGGGTTTTTGATTGTTAAAACAACTTCTGGTTGCTAACTCGATGTTTCTTTTTAAATAGCAGGTCAAGTCTTAGATTAGTGTTAGTTAGGCTTGACTACCTTATGCTATGATTTTTCTGTGCTCGTTGGCATCTTACTGTCTTTACATTCTTTGCTTTTTACCTACGCCAGTCGTTGAAATGACATCGAAGTGTAGGGCAACCAAATTTATTTGGATGCTCTATGCGCAATATTTCTGAAGGTCAGGGCTTAATTTCTAACAAAAAAAGTACCGGAGCCCTAATATTCTGCGGTACCGGTACAACAACCGTAGCGTTCCCCTCCCCCTGTCACTCCAATCTGCATATTTATATTTCGTACATTATTTGCAAAATTTAAAGCATTTTTTTTCTTTAGTAAAATAAAAATTTTAAATATATCTGTCAGCATATACTTAGCTGTCAACAATTCCACTCTTTAGTTATCACTTCTTCTGAATAGTAAATTTTGCCTAATTTTAATGTTAATATGCTTGTCTAGAAAAAGAGGAAACACAGATGTGGTTGCTTTTTATCAGAATAAGAATACACGGCAAATATATCTACTACTTGCAAATGAAAGTGACTTCGTAAATGTGCAGAGGGAGCCTTAGCATGGGTACCGTTCATGATACAAAATAAATAGAAAAATCACTAACGTGATTTTTTATACTCATACGTAATAGAAGAGAAAAAAAAAACTCAAACAAACTAAACCTCAAGCTGATGCTCGTTGGCTAAAAACAGAAAATATTCTTTTCAGGTTAGATATCTAAATAATAATAATAATAAACAGTCTATAAAAATTTATACTACTGTCACAAAACGAATTCGAACTCAAAGCAAATTCATTGTTCAGTCTCTTGAGTGGCGCCGTATCAACATGTCGCCGACATAAATTTGAAATAGAAAAACACGATTTCTGTTCCCCCTTTATTCTGATCAAAATAGCATTAAAATGATTTGAAATAGATTATAATACGTAATTTTAAAGGAGGAAAGGTTTTTTTTTTCTGTACATGAATAAATAAAATTTTAAATGCAATACAGATTGAGCTCTTGTCAGTCCAAACCCAAAAACTGATATAAAAATCGAACCTGCTTTATTTCCATTTGCTACGTGTGCGACCCATTACGTCTCATAAAGTGTTTTGGTAAAAATGAATGCAAAAGCTTGGAGATGGGAAGGAAATGAAAAGGTAAGTTAGGCATCGGTTTTTTGGAAGAGCTATTGCACTGGGCTCCGGAGCCATGCATTTATGAGCTCCGGTGAATTCCGTCCAATATTGAAATATTTACTAAAAACAGGTACCAGAACCGGGCTCCGGTGGGCTCCGGCGCAAATAAGCCCTGCTGAAGGTTATATTTAACCTCGTGCTCTCAACTTTGTAACGGCCTTCGGGTCTTCACCAGACCTTCCAAATGATACTTTTTTAAGACCTTGCTTTGCTTCGAAATTCATCTTTATGTTCCTTTTCATTACGCGCGGCGGCGTTTCACGCTGCATTGGCACTCCTTAAGCACCGCGATGTCATGTAATGTCGATGAGTTGCTATTAATATCCAAGAGCACCATAAAGAAAAGTCGAGCATTTTATGTTACGCAGTGATTGTAAATATCGTTATTTCATCCAATTTATTGTTGGCCCCCTAACTGCCTTCGGTGCAAAATAGTCACGGAAAAATATACGGTAAAACATGTTCATTACATATCCGAAGTTCAAGAATGTTATGTGAAACATTTTTGTAGGCAATCGGCAAAACGTCTAAATTTGAAAATATCTGCTCATTATCCTTAAGTAAAGACCAAGAGTGTAAGTCATAAGTGAGCATGAGTACGCTAGATGTATGATGAGGTGTTATGATGAGTATGTCGATGAGTTGCTATTAATATCCAAGAGCACCATAAAGAAGAGTCGAGCATTTTATGTTACGCAGTGATTGTAAATATCATTATTTCATGCAATTTATTGTTGGCTCCCTAACTGCCTTCGGAGCAAAATCGTCACGGAAAAATATCCGGTAAAACATGTTCGTTACATATCCGAAGTTCAACAACGTTTTGTCAAATATTTTTGTAGCGAATCGGCAAAACGTCTAAATTTGTAAAAATCTGCTAATTATCCTTAAGTAAAGAGCAAGAGTGTAAGTCATAAGTGAGTATGAGTACGTTAGAGGTATGATGAGGTGTTATGATGAGTATGTCGATGAGTTGCTATTAATATCCAAGAGCACCATAAAGAAGAGTCGAGCATTTTAAGTTACACAGTGATTATAAATATCATTATTTCATCCAATTTATTGTTGGCCCCCTAACTGCTTTCGTAGCAAAATCGTCACGGAAAAATATCAGGTAAAAGATGTTCGTTACATATCCGAAGTTCAAGAACGTTATGTGAAATATTTTTGTAGCGAATCGGCAAAACGTCTAAATTTGTAAATATCTGTTCATTATAATTAAGTAAAGAGCAAGAGTGTAAGTCATAAGTGAGCATGAGTATTCTAGAGGTATGATGAGGTGTTATGATGAGTATGTCGATGAGTTGCTATTAATATCCAAGAGCACCATAAAGAAGAGTCGAGCATTTTATGTTACGCAGTGATTGTAAATATCATTATTTCATCCAATTTATTGTTAGCCCCCTAACTGCCTTCGGAGCAAAATCGTCACGGAAAAATATCAGGTAAAACATGTTCGTTACATATCCGAAATTCAAGAACGTTTTGTCAAACATTTTTGTAGGGAATCGGCAAAACGTCTAAATTTGTAAATATCTGCTCATTATCCTTAAGTAAAGAGCAAGAGTGTAAGTCATAAGTGTGTATGAGTACGCTAGAGGTATGATGAGGTGTTATGATGAGTATGTCGATGAGTTTCTGTTAATATCCAAAAGCACCATAAAGAAGAGTCGAGCATTTTATGTTACGCAGTGATTGTAAATATCATTATTTCATCCAATTTATTGTTGGCCCCCTAACTGCCTTCGGAGCAAAATCGTCACGGAAAAATATCAGGTAAAACATGTTCGTTACGTATCCGAAGTTCAAGAAGGTTTTGTCAAACATTTTTGTAGAGAATCGGCAAAACATCTTCTAAATTTGTAAATATCTGCTCATTATCCTTAAGTAAAGAGCAAGAGTGTAAGTCATGATTGAGTATGAGTACGCTAGAGGTATGATGAGGTGTTGTGATGAGTATGTCGATGAGTTGCTATTAATATCCAAAAGCACCATAAAGAAGAGCCGAGCATTTTATGTTACGCAGTGATTGTAAATATCATTATTTCATCCAATTTATTGTTGGCCCCCTAACTGCCTTCGTAGCAAAATCGTCACGGAATAATATCAGATAAAACATGTTCATTACATATCCGAAGTTCAAGAACGTTATGTCAAAGATTTTTGTAAGGAATCGACAAAACGTCTAAATTTGTAAATATCTGCTCATTATCCTTAAGTAAAGAGAAAGAGTGTAAGTCATAAGTGAGTATGAGTACGTTAGAGGTATGATGAGGTGTTATGATGAGTATGTCGATGAGTTGCTATTAATATCCAAGAGCACCATAAAGAAGAGTCGAGCATTTTATGTTACGCAGTGATTGCAAAATATCATTATTTCATCCAATTTATTGTTGGCCCCCTAACTGCCTTCGGAGCAAAATCGTCACGGTAAAATATCAGGTAAAACATGTTCGTTACATATGCAAAGTTCAAGAACGTTTTGTCAAACATTTTTGTAGGGAATCGGCAAAACGTCTAAATTTATAAATATCTGCTCATTATCCTTAACCCTAGATCTACCGGGAATTTTATTCAAGTTTTAATAAAACGTTCTACACCAGAATTTTTATTTAAAACTGTTTAACTTATTTATTTACCTTATTTTTGTCTGGTTTATATACTTTGTTTATTTTAAAGAAATTTCTGGTTTGAATGAATATTTTGTATGTACCTGTCGGGTCCAATGGACCCGTCTGGTAGACGGAGGGTTAAGTAAAGAGCAAGAGTGTAAGTCATAAGTGAGTATGAGTACGGTAGAGGTATGATGAGGTGTTATGATGAGTATGTCGATGAGTTGCTATTAATATCCAAGAGCACCATAAAGAAGAGTCGAGCATTTTATGTTACGCAGTGATTGTAAATATCATTATTTCATCCAATTTATTGTTGGCCCCCTAACTGCCTTCGGAGCAAAATCGTCACGGAAAAATATCAGGTAAAACATGTTCGTTACATATCCGAAGTTCAAGAACGTTTTGTCAAACATTTTTGTAGGGAATCGGCAAAACGTCTAAATTTGTAAATATCTGCTCATTATCCATAAGTAAAGAGCAAGAGTGTTATAAGTGAGTATGAGTACGCTAGAGGTCTGCACGGGCCAAATGTTTCAGACCCCGGCCTGAACGAAAGCTGTCTTGTTTCGACCCACCCAGGTGCAAAAACTAAAAGTTTGGCCCGGACCCGCCCATTTATAATTTCGCAGTTTACGACCCCGCCCAGCCCGTCCGAAAATCAATGAACTCAGGTCCGGTTCGTCCCGACTCAAGTTTTACAAGAAATCCGATTTTTCATAATACACAATTAAGATTCTTTTAATAAATAGTACCTACGTATTATATGCCAAAAATTTACCATATGTTTCTGATTATATATTCGTAGGCCATAGAATATAGAATAGTAATTTTATTAGATTCTTAGACTACTACATTCAAATAAAGACTCATTAAAAAGTTTAATATACAGTAAATTCTGTCTAAAGCGGACTCTGTATAAGCCGGAAATCTGTCTACCGCGGAAATTTTTTCAAGTCCCGGCGAACCCATAGAAAATTACATTAATTCATGCTGCATAAGGCGGAATCTGTCTGACGCGGAAACGGAAAGGATTTTAAGGTCCCACCGAAACCAAAATTTTGCATAAGGCGGAAAAAGGATAATTTAAAAATGAAAAGCGTTTTGTTTATTAAACTTTAAAACTGATAAGTCAAATAACTCAATGTCGAGCATGTTAGCTAAAATTCCGTAAGCTTTTAAAAAAGTTAATTCAAAAGAACAGAAACTTTAAATTTTAAGGAATTTATGCTTATGCCATTTTTTCATATGCAAAATTGCATCTAAAAGTTAATATTTCTAGTAAAATGAACATTTATGAAAATGATTACGTATTTTCGAAAGTACAATATATTATACTTTAAGATTGTATTCAAATTCAAAATTATAACGTTCTTTCTCCTTCTTGAAGTTTTTTTTTCTTTTTTTTTTTGTGTGTGTGTGTATATATAAACTTCCAATATGAATGTATTACAGCAGTACTAAGAAATTGAATAAAGTTTCTCATTTATCTTTAAAAAGACAAAGGATCTTTCAGAATTTCAGTTTTCAACCGATTTTCTAGTCAGGAGAATCAATAAAAGATCGTCATCTTCCAGGGATTTTTTTTTTTTTTTTTTTTTTGGGGGAGGGGGGGGGAGCTTTTTTGCATAAGCCGGAATATTGTCTACCACGGAAATTTTTCTCAGTCCCGACCGATTCCGCCTTAGACAGAGTTTACTGTAGTTTTAAATAAAAGAAAAAAATGATGGTCAAAACATCACAAAGCTGTTTAATAATTTAAAAATAATAGTAGATTTTTGGAAAATATTTCTGTGTAATTTGTTAAAAGTATGTTTTCGAAGATTCCGTTAACAAAAGTTCATTATCACTGTCATTTTGAGAAAAATAAAGAAAAAACCTGTCTGACAAGTCCTAGGAACATTAAGGGTGTTCTCAAATCCAAAAGGGCAACTTTCTTTACATAAGTTTTAATTTATTTTTGTTCGAAAATGCATGAAACTAGCTGGTGTTGTTGTTCAGAAACTATGCAATTGAGCTGTTTTTTCCATTTTTTTTGCAAACGCAATAGATCTTTCAGAAAATAGTGTCAAAGTGGGCGTTTTGAACCGAATTTACGCGCGAAGGTTGAAAGAGCACTCAAGAGCGGGCGAAAAACGTGTTTGTAACCTGATCAAATTCGCTTATAACTCAATAAGTAATTGACTGATCAAAAAATGGAAAACCTAGTTCGATTTCAAACCGCTTCCATGGCCAGGCTTTCCAATTTTATACCTTTCCGTTAAAAAATGAATTTTTAAATGTGTCAAAATATTTTGGACTTATTAAGCAGAGCAGTTAAGAACAGCCTTAATCCAGGCCCGCCTAGTCCGAGTATGTAGAAAAAAAGTGCAGTACAGATCGAGTCTGCTAAAAATATTAAGTCCGGACTTAACCCGTAACTGGAGACATGAATTTCCTTACGCGATCAGAGACATAGAGTCAAAAAGACTCTAATGCTATTTTTCTTTTTTGTCTTTTGTAAACAACATTGGGATTTATTTTGGAAACGCAATATATTCTGGAAATCATGTAATGATACAAGAACTACTTGACGGTACTTGAATAGATGATTTTATTCAAGGAGAAAAACCACGTGATAATCAGAGCCAAAGAACAACGCTGAGTCATTTTGACTCCCGTCTCCAGTTACGGGTTAATTCAGGGTATACGGAGGTATACGCTGTATACCTTCTGGATTTTTTAAAAAGAAGTTCCGCATACCTTCTGTTTCCCAAATAAAGCTATAGCATGTACTCTAGGCATGACGTTGATAACTTTGGCGTATACCCTCTGCCTAACGTATACCAGGGATGACGAACCTATGGCACGAGTGCCGAACTTGGCACGTAAGAAAACATCTCTGGCACACGAAAAAACATACAGATCATATTCAGTTTATGGAGAACAATCCACTTTATATATTTATTTATTTATTTATTTATTTGCAAAAAGTATAGTTTTGTGTCACAACTGTATAATTTACTTTAAAATAATCCGTTACTGTTGAATGAATTAAGGGATTATAAATTTCAATGAAAGAGCCTTGTAGCGTCATTTTCTCGCTAAACCATTCAACATATAGTGTTTTCTGAATCATTTTACTTCTCTATCAAATTTCAATATTTTGTTTTTGAAAATTGAATTTTAGGAGATAGTTTGCATAGAGTAATATACCTAATTGACACGCTTCTACTATAGATTAGGTTTTATTTTATTTAGGTTTAGGTCTTTAAGTTACTTTAGGTTTTAATATATTTAGGTTTTAATTTTGAAAATTGAACTTTAACTGTTATTGTAAATAATTATGTATCTATGGAACCTGCTTCTACCTGAACAACTAAATAGGATCTGATTCGGAAGTGTACAATAAAAGAAAACTCATTTATAGATTATTAATACGGAATTCGATGCGATATGGCTATATTATTGGTTAAAATGTTTCTGGCACGTTAGAATGTTGGTGCATAATAATTTTTAAATTTTTGTCACGCATACTTAAAAAGGTTCGCCATCCCGGGCGTATACTCTCTGCCTATAGTGTATACCAGGATTGGCAAACCTTTTTACGTGCGCGTGACAAAAATTCACCACAATATTTATCAACAGGTTAATGTGCCACACTTTGACATAAAACAATTTTGAAAAGTACGATGTTTATATAAAACACTAGTTAAAAAATCAATTGCTTTCATGCACTATTAATTAATAAATAATTAAAAAATATATTAAAAATCAAAATTCTATTTCTCTGTACATTGGAATAAGCCTTAAATTAATTAAATTTTAATGCGTAAATATGATTCAATTATGTAATTATTTTCACTGTAATAAGGAAATAAAAATATGAAATTGTTTACCTTATTATTAATGTAACATCCAGTTATAATTATCCAAGTTGCAATAAACAATGTATCAATAAATTATTGATGAGATTTTTGCTGTTGTATGTTCGATGATATGTTACCTGATTCATATTTTAATAGTTTTATAAATATGCATATAAATTGGATCCATTTGCCATCTTAGTGCAGTGACGGTCTAAAAAAATTATTTTGGAAAATACAGCATTATAAAATCATATAAAAACACAAAACACATGTCGAAAACGCTGCATAACATCAGAAAAAAAAAAAGAAACTTCGTTTGGTATGTTAATTCATGCAAAAATAATTGCATTTTTTGTGATAGTCTGTCCATATGAAACAAAATTTTATTGATTATAAAAGAAACTAAATGTTATCTATATAAGAATTATAAAATTTATTTTTTCGTGTGCCAGAGAAATTGTCCTACGTGCCAACTGTGACACGCGTGCCATAGATTCGCCAACCCTGGCGTATACCATCTGCTTTTTTTACAACTACAACACTGGCTTAAATACAATATTACTATCCGATGCAGATCTGTATACGTTGGTCAGGTTTTGTCTCTGTCTCTGTATTGATGTTATCAAACCAGGGGCATAGCCACAGATATTTTTTCGGGGGGGGGGGGGGGAGAATTCGAAAATTTCCCAACTTGAAACAAATTGATCCAATTTTCGACTAAAATGATATGCACAACGTGTGTAATAATTATAATGATACTTTTACATAAAAAATTCCTTTCCAAAGAAAAATTCTGAAACTGAAAACATAAAAATTCTAATTGTGGGTTTGTTTACTAAAAAAATAAATACGCTTTTTACTTTCTTCTATCTGTACAAGAAGAAAGTATTGGATTCGTGAAAAAATTCGACTTCCGGTTTTAGACTGATTTATATGTTTTAGTAAGTCCTGAACACGATTCGACTGTTTTTAGAAAATATCTGTCTGTCTATATGTGATACAAATTTTGTGGGTGCTGTAACACAAGAACTAATGCACGAAATTTAATAAAACTTAGAAATTCACTTATACAGTCGAACCTCGTTAACGCGAACACTCAAGGGGAAACTTTTTCTGTTCATATTAAAAGTAGTTCGTGTTATCGGAACTTAACTAAGTTACATACAACTGGACGAGGCAATCGGAAACAGTTCGTGTTAACGAGGTTTGACTGTACCTTGATAAAAATTGGTGCTGATTTGTATTTGGTGTAATCGTCCAACAGGTGGCACTGCTATGCGGCATTTTTCACGATTTACATGATTTTAGCGATAATTATATTTCAAAAACTATTGCACGGAATTTGATCAAACGTCATATTCTTTTAAACCTTGACATAATTTGATGCAGATTAGCTTTTTATGTATATCATATAGCAGGTGTCGCTGCTATGCAGCATTTTTCACGATTTTGCGATAGCTGTATCTCAAAAACTAATGCACGGAATGTAGTCAAACTTCATATTCCACATAAGTAGCACTCCAACATAAATAGATCCTTATTAGGCTTGGGTCTATACTGTCCAAAGCTATCGCTTTTGTGCACTTTGAGTAAGGAATTTTGGTTGCAGACATCTAAGAGGCTGGGTGCCAAAATTCAATGATTTGTTTGAAAAATGCTATGCTTATATCTCCTTTTTAAATGCACACAATTCAACAAATCTATACCTTTAGAGTTTGTTATTATAGTTAAAGAATTTTCATTTAATTTTGGCACTATGCTTGCAAATTTTGAGGCATTAACATGTATGGAGTAGAAGAAAATTTTGGGATTGGCACATCCGACTAGTTTTCACTTAATATTAATTCTTGTGGTCTTCAAAGAAGCCCATTTGTTAATAACATCGCTTAGTTTAATAAAATTCCCTATTTTGCTTTCATATTTTAAAAGCATTAGGCTGTCAAGTCTGTCATCCCTCATTGTAGCTTGCAATATATATTTTTAAAATTTTTATTTGACTAAAGATTCTTTCATTAGATGCAACGCCATAAAGATAAGCTGCTGTGAATGTTAAGGTACGAGTATATAGTTTGACGGCGTGACCCGAATAGTCTTTGAATTTCATGTCATGAGTAAAAGGTTTGTTAAGTTAGTTGGGATTTGGTTTATTTCTATTTGACTCTGCAAGTCATGTACATCCGGTTTCTCATATCCAGGTGGAAACATTATTAACTTTTCCCTTGCACAGTTGTAATTTAAACATGGAATGCATTGCTGCAATATTCTCTTGATATAGGGAAAATTGTCATTTAAGCCCATTACTAAATTCCCGAAATTTTCTTGTATTTCTTATAATTATTTACTGTAAAACTTATGTGTGTCAATGTCCATTGCTGTGCTATTATTTTTACCTATTCCCTTTGGTGAAACCGTTTATCTACGGTGCTTTCGGAACTCAGCTTCTCCAGTCACATCCTATTATTCATAACTGTTTGTGAGCTTGTCTGTAAGGAAATCTTTATTTCTTCAAAATTTTATTCAAGTGCAATGTGTCAGTGTTACAGTGCATGTCGATTTTTTCTTCAGTTGATGGACTGCTTTCATGGTTATATTTCTGTTCCAAATTAAAATCGTCCATTTTTTACCTTTTTCATCCTCGAATGGATTTTTAGATGCTCCAAAATCTTGCACGAAAACTCTTTTCCAATTATGAAGGGTTTCTTCGTGCTGAGATTTATAGTAACTTTTTAGAACAGCTTTAACCCGGGAGAACTCGCTAGTGAGAATGCCCAATTGCTTTTCTTTTACTTTACATTCATATAATATCAACTTTTTTTTGGTTGGCTTTGTACTTTTATTCACAAAATAGATAAAATAATTGTAAAACATTTTGAAATTTTAATTAAAATGAAAAATGATTTAAATAAGAGTCTTAAAAAAGTACGACTGTGAGAGAAAATCTCATGCAGCGAGTTCTCCCGGGTTAAGCACAGAACACTGGACTTTTGGTTTAAAATTTTATAAACACATATGAATATAAACGAACAGGACTGATATATATTTCCGCACACAAATAAAAATAAAATGTGACAAATTTATCTAAACTAACGACTTCTTATATCCACATTTGCTCATATAACGCTTTTTACTCGACAGCGAAGGGTTAACTAATTTTTGCGGCAAAAAAAAAAAAAAAAATCGTGAGTAAAATATTGTCCAAAAATCGCAAAATTAGTCAAAAAAGTTGTGAAAACTCACCAAATCTTCTTGCCCATAGCTGTGTTTCAAGTAGGTTACTACATTCCTTTCTGTTGTGCTACAAGTGATCTCCAATTTTCAAAAGAAGCTGCAATCCCTTTGGATTAAAATAGCTGGATTCTCTTTTGGGAGGAGAAGGGGAGGTAGGGTGAAATTTTTGAGAAAGGAACAAAGTTTTGAAGGAAATAAAGGAACTGGTTAGTCAGTTATTGATGGACAGGAGTAGAGAAATTTAGGTCTGGTAGATGTACAATATTTTTGTAGAAGTGAAAAATACAAGGATAGATGGAGTGTGGCTGATTTCTTTTTGTATTTCTTTTGATAATTTAACTTGTTTACTGTTGCAGTACTCAAAATAATCACCAAAACAATAAAAAAATCATAATTTTTTTTTACTATTACTTTTAAAAAAGTAAATGTCTCAAAAATCTAGAATTTCTCAACTCTAAGCTCAAATTTCCCAACTTCACATATATTGAGGGGGGGGGGAGCTTCTCCCCCCATACCCCCCTCCCCCCCAGGGCGACGCCCCTGTATCAAACTAGCATCGGCTTGTACAAATATAACTTGTTCTCGGCTCAGCCAGGTCCATTAGAAATTGTTCGTATTTTGTCGGCTTAGTGCAATACTTTTAAATTTGTTATATTGGGACTATCTGCGTGCTTAATTTTTTTAACGGTCCGGCGAACCATTTATTACCCGACTGCCAAGAAGGGTTATGTGTTTCACGCTTATCTGGGTATGTGGATTTCTTTATACCCTCGAAACATCCCAACGGCTGGATGGATTTTAATGAATGACGTCTCAATCGATTCGTCTTAACCGTCCGATGGTCATAGGCTAGATTTTGTTTTTATAAATTCAAAATGGCGGTAGAGACGAAAAAAAATTAAGCACCATATTGAGTGGCATATCATTGTATAGGTCTTTGAAAATGAAGACGATGTTTCATTTGCTATTTAACAGTCAGAAGCTCCTTTTAAATATTACACAACCTGGAAGTTGTGTAGGTAGGATCTCTAGTTTGACTGCAACTCTAACCTTCATAGACATCAATGGCCTCATCAAAGCAGTGTTTATAGGTAGGAATTAACAATTAAACACAACTTAAAAGTCATCAATACAAGTAAATAAAAAAAAATAGGTAAGTAATATAAAAAATAGTTTCACATTGATGAGAAATAATTAATTAGTTCCGGTTTTTTTTATTTTTGAAATTTAATTTTTACTTGTTTTATATTTTATATTATCGGGCAGACGCGGGCCGTTAAGAACGTTGTCTTTTTTCTACTAGCCTAATTTTTTCACTAGAGTAATACATGTTTTTTTCAGTAAGTATAAGAAATAGACTTAAAATAATGATTTCGTAACATTTACTACATACTCAAAAAAAAAAAAAAAAAAAAAAAAAGAAAAGAAAGCTGTAACTAATATTATTGATGATGTAACAGTGATTTCGTAACACAAATTATTTCATGAACTGTCGAATAAATCTGTAAACAAACAATCAAACAAACAAGAAGGTCGGAAAATCATACAGGATGCATCAAATATGAAAAAATACTAATGGAACTCTTTAAGAATTGTTTAATGATATTGAAAAATAAAATGATAAAATAATAAGCACTGAAAATTCTAGACACAGACATAATAAATCACGCGTGATTGAGTAATATATCTCGCACAGATTATAATGAATACCAGGAAATAACGATTTCGTAATATTTATTGCTCTCAAAAGTTGTAATAACTAATTTTGTTGACCAATTTAGCATGAATTTTTGTATAAATATAAAACTAGCTTCTTAATAATAATAATAAAAAAAACAACAACAAAAAAACAATAATTTACAAAGTAATTTTGTAAAATGACCTATAAAAGGGAAGGAAAAAACACTGGTTGAATCACATACGAAAAATATTTGCGGAAGAACACTTAAAAATGATTTAATGGTCTTGATGAAAGAAATGAATTTATAATAACCTTTCAGTTAGTCGATAGGGGCTGTAATGAATCACAAGTGAGCAAGGGAATATATCTTGCATATTTAACATATCTTGCTAATGTTGGGCTATCCTGAGATGTTTTAATAGATTATCTCGATTGTTATGCATCAACGATGGTTTTCAGTTTTTGAAACGACTTTTGATTGTTAGTTCGATGATTCTTTCCAAGTGAGTGACCGAGTCGATGAGTTTCTATTTATATCCAAAGGCACTCACACACTCACAAATACTCTCTTCAATACACGGAAATTTCCTGACAGTAGTGTTGCCAGGATTTTTCCGTTAATTCACGAATATCCATTTTTTGTCCGTTACAGGAGGTAAAATATCTATCAACTGAAGAAAGTTGGGAAAAAATAAAGGTTGCGGACCTTCGATTCGAACCAGCCCTCTTAGCGTTACGAGACGAGCACGCGAGCCACTGGGTTACAGTTGTACCGTAGCGAAACACTTTCAAGTAAATATCGCTCACCCCTCAAGAAAAGTGACACATCTCGCAAAAATTAATTTTGCATTTTATTCCACTAATAGGTCTGTCATAGGTGCGTCTTGCTATGCAAGCAGTTTCATAAGTATAGCTATACGAAAAATCCCTTTATTACGCTATATGTCCATTCGTGACCACAAAAGAGGGGTGGATTGTGTGGGGAGGTAAAATTAACCAACCCTCCAAACATCATTCTTTGTCTTCATTCTTCATGCTTTTATGCACGTTTTTATTCTTGAATGCAGAGCTAAGTGGCTGTAATTTCATGTTACATAGTAGGAGAGCTGTTGAACATTTTTGAGTAGGTATTTGAGGCACCCTGAAAATTTGTGCAGCACTTCTTTTGTAATGCCTGAATACAAAATCGAATGTCTGGCTGAAGGATCGTGGCCCAAACCCTGTGCCAGACACGTGTCAAGTGCCATTTTTTGACACTACCCCAAAAAAGTATTTGAGACACGCTGAGATTGAAACAGAATAATATTTATACTTAGAAAAAAATATTTTGAAAATGACAGACACTTTAGTCGGCCCAAAAACTGTGCCAGACACGGTGTCAAGTGCCATTTTTTGACTACCCCAAAAAGTTATTTGAGGCACGCTGAGATTGAGGCACAATAATATTTATGCTTAGAAAAAAATATTTTGAAAATGACAGACACTTTAGTTGGCACAAAAACTGTGCCAGACACGTGTCAAGTGCCATTTTTTGTCTGGCACAGGTTTTGGGCCACGATCCTTCAGCCAGACATTCGATTTTGTATTCAGGCATTACAAAAGAAGTGTTGCACAAATTTTCAGGGTGCCTCAAATACCTTCCCTAAAATGTTTAACAGCTCCTGGACTAACAGTAAAATCATGCCAATTTTTTTTTTGCCTCTCCTGTGAAATTTACTTTTGTCGAGATGTGTCACTTTTATTGCTGGTGAGCGATATGTTTGCCTCAGATGAGTAATTGCTTGATTAATTCCTTTTAAAAGCTTTTAATTTTGAAGTTAATTCCGAGACGATTTCGTCTTTAATGAGATTGTGGCTGGGGTTTTAATACTTTAGTATTAATATAGGATAAAAATATGAATTATAAATATTTTTATGTAGATATGTAAAATATGAATATTATATTTTTATTCGATAAGATTTTTTTTTTAGTTTTTTACTTTCTTCTATCTTCAGTAGGAGAAAGTATTGTAATCGAAATTTTTTTCGACTTCCGGTTTTCGACGGATTTACATGTTTTAGGGGTCAGAGATCCCCAAAAATATGTGTATAGAAAATGTCTGTCTGTCCGTGTGTACGTCTGTCTGTCGCCATTGTGCCATAAGAAAGTGCATGAAGTTATGCATAGAATTGAACCAAATTTTTATTTTAAGTTTTTGGATGTGGCAGGTAGGTCCTCCCTGAATTTGGAAAAAACTCGCCGGTAGGGGCGCTGTAACAGCGAATTTTGTACGATTTTGCATATTGTACCATCGAAAAGTGTATGAAGTTATGCATAGAATTGAACCAAATTTTTATTTTAAGTTTATGGCTATGACAAGCAGGTCCTCCCTGAATTTGGAAAAATTCGCCACTAGGGGGCGCTGTAATAGCGATTTTGCATATTGTACCATCGAAAAGTGTATGAAGTTATGCATAGAATTGAGCCAAATTTTTTTGTGTTTCTTTTTGGTCATGGCTTGAAGGTCCTCCCTGAATTTGGAAAAATTCCGCTGGAAGGGGGCGCTATAATTACGATGTCTGTACCATTTTCTTTATTGTACAATCGAAAAGTGTATAAAATTATGCATACAATTGAACCAAATTTGTTGTGCATGTTTTTGGCTTTGGCCAACAGGTCCTCCTTGAATTTGGAAATATGGCGCGGTCAAGGGGCTCTGTGATAGCGATTTTTGTATACTTTTCTTGATTTTTCGTAGTTCTATTGTCCATCGGCGGCTCGTGCAAAGGCGGGAACTCACTTCCTGCTAAGCCGGCTATTCGCAAACATCTGATAACAACAGAATAAGGATAAACTATTAATTTTAACAAATATCATGAAATAGATTAACTCGTTTTTAGTTCATTTAACTGACGGAAGCAGAAATTTAAGATGAAAATCAAAGTTGGTATATTAATGAATTAATAATATTGAAGTATTAACATGTGTAACTAGTTTTTGAAATATTAAGATGTATAAGATAGAAGAAAGTTTTGGGATTGGCACATCCAACTAGTTTTTTTTTTTTTTTGAGTAGGTAATGTCGATTTTTTTTCCATTTAATATTTTAATTAAAATATCTTTTAAAAGTGTTCGTTTAAAATATATTTTAAATGCGAATATTTTTTTATGAACAACATTATAAATTCGACTTTTTTTTAACTTTATTTAACTTATTCAACTTAAAAAAAAATAAATAAATTGTGAGTACTTTTGAAGGAATCAGAAAAGTAATTGTTAATTATTTTTAAGTTCGAAAACTGTTTTTTTTTTCTTTTTAATTAAATTAGAAATCTTAATTTAGAGAATTTTTGGTTTTTCATTACGCATGCGTCCTGAGAATGAACGGAAATTCTCCCTCTTTTTCGGACTTTTGGGAAAAACTCACCGATAAAACATCTTTTCTAGGAGTGTGCAATTTATTTGTTAAAAAATTAGGAATAATTTAGCGTACTGATAAGTTTTTCTGACAGTGTATAAAGGGGACGCAGAGGGGTGGGGGATTTGACCTCCTAAATGTTTTATACGATGACCATACTCCCCAGATGTTTTATAATATTTTTTTAGGGTTTCGTTCATCTGACGAAACGCTTTTCACCTCACTCCCCTGTCTGCCTGCTCGTCACAGAGCCCGCTCTCAGAAACTATATATGTTGGAGACTTGAAATTTTGGATACTTATAGCTGAACACCTCACATCAAACGACAAATCATAAAATTTTGAAAAAGTCGTATATTTAACCCTCTGGGCTCTAACGTGTGTATTTTAAGCTTTTTTTTCTAACTGAGCTCCTAATTAAGTTGAAGACTTGAAATTTTGGATATTTATAGCTGAGCACCTCACATCATATGAAAAATCATAAAATTTTGAAAAAGGGTTATATTTACCTCTCTGGGCTCTAACTTGTGTATTTTAAGCAATTTTTCTAACTCAGCCCCTAATTAAGTTGAGATGTGAAATTTTTCATACTTATAGCTGAACACCTCACATCAAACGACAAATCATAAATTTTCAAAAAGTCTTATATTATTTACCACTCCGGGCTAACTTCTGCCTTTTTACCACTTTTTTCTAACCTCCACCCTTTTCGTTCAGGGTGCACTTTTCTAACTTTTGCCGACACTTCTTTGACCACTCTTTCATATTATGCACCATAGCCGTACATATTTTAGTTACAATTTTTACCGCCAGGGGGCGCTTAGCTATCTCGGGTGCTATGGCCCGATCCCCTCGACTAATATATCTACGGATAGTTTGTAAAACGGAGTTTCGTTCGGATAGAGATTTGTTTAGAATACAGTGCGCCCCCTGGTTGCGAAATGGGGAACTAACAGATTTTGCAAAAATATTAAAGTGTTTTGAAAGGAATATTAAATGGAACCCTCTGTGCGATCTGTGATCCCACTTACCCACTTGTTTAAATCAATTTAACACTTAACCCATTTGTACCTGAATTTTTGTTTTCTTCAATTTCTTGCTAAAATCACTTTAAAATGTTGTAAAATGAACTGGGAAAATACTAAAAAAATTTCGCAAAAATGTTTTCTATTTATTATTTGATAAAACGTAAACGTATTAAATATGGGAATATGTGTAATTTTTGTAATAGTATAATATGCATAATTATATGTTTTGCCTAAATTTATATAAAATAAGGTTTTAAATTGTATATTACATAATATAATTAGTATCTTTATGAACAACTAAAAATATACCGGGTAAGCCAATAAACTTATGAAAAGGGAAGAAATTGTGATAAAGCAATGTGGTTTGGAATAAAGGGCTCAGAAGGCAGGATTTTTTTTAGCAGAAAAAAAATACACGAAAAATAATTGTAATTTAATAGATTACAACGACCATTTGGAATTTATTTCGTCCACCAAATCCCGTCGCATCCTCTTCAACAACAGATCGCAAAGATCAAACTTCAGACGACCAAAACCTTGATCGATAAACTCTCCAAGTTCCGTTTCGGGAAGAAAAACTGTTTACAAATCGAAAGCAGTTCCACCGAATCATCCAAAGATTGCGACAAATTACCTACGTTGAACTCAGTTTTTACCGGTTAGAATCGACCGATTGTAAAACGCCGTGGCTAGTGGATTGGAGCCCCTCGAGACATGGCCTTTTACTATAAATCCATTAAACATTAGATTGTTTTCGTTTTCGCGTCGTCTTTTATTCTGTAATCGATTTTCATGGGCTACATAATTAGTTGAAGACCTCGATTTTCATAGGCTACATAATCAGTTGAAGATCTCGATTTTCACGGCCTACATAATGAGTTGAAGACTTCGATTTTTGCTTTGCAAGACGATTTTCATTTCGGCGTCGCTCTTTGGCTTTGGATTTTTCCATATCTGATAATTTGCGCCTACCCATTTTGTAACTTTTTCAATTTTTAACGAAAGCCTTTCGATTAACTATTCAAACAATTTTTAACAATTTTGTTGGGTTTAAAGGCGAGCGAACATTTTTTATGCGCATTATATCTGCGCACTGCCAGTCTTTTCCCCCGGCGCACTCAGTCTGCGTGCGAACGATAGAAGAGTGTAGACGTAAAAATTATTCTGTGTGAAGTTATTATGAA
This sequence comes from Maratus speciosus, assembly GCA_963932465.1. Classification (NCBI taxonomy): domain Eukaryota; kingdom Metazoa; phylum Arthropoda; class Arachnida; order Araneae; family Salticidae; genus Maratus; species Maratus speciosus. The sequence goes on from OZ010792.1 coordinate 559,285,043, forward strand.
AAAGTAATCTGTGTGAGAAATTTATCTTTAAATTAATTGTTTTGTGTTTGTGCAGTGTTTTCGTTTAATAAACTATTTGTTCTGTCAACATCCACGGACTTAGTGAAAATTAATATTAGTGAAAGAACAACAAAATGGTAGCAGTTCGTGGTTGATATTCTAAATCGAAATTAGTTTTGTTAAAAGAAACCATGGACAAGTTAAACGTCCCCGAATTAAACGGAACTAATTATTTTATATGGAGCCTAAAAATTAAAGCTGCTTTAAGCCTTAAAAGGTTGGATACTTTCATATCCGAAGTAAAAGCAGAAGGACTGAGTGAAAAGGATTCCACCGAATGGGACCAAAAAAATAGCGATGCCGTCGCATATATAAAGCTGTCATTGTCTGATGAACAGGCGCTACAGTTTGCAGCAGAAGAAAATGCGAAATTATTATGGGAAAAAATAAGATCGACTTTTACCGGTCAAGCAGAAGATAGAAGAATAGATGCCGGCAATGAGTTAAAGAACTTAGAAATAAAGTCAAATGAATCTGCAAATGATTATATAGCCAGAGCTCGAGGCATCTCAACAAAATGTCAAACACTTGGATTGGCTATAACAGAGAGAGAACTTGTATTCTACACGGTACGAGGTCTGAAAGGAAAGTTCTCGAAAGTGAGAGATATATTAAAGACTCAACGTGAGAAAAGTATGGATGAAGTACTAGAAATTCTTCGGGAAGAAGAACTGACGAATACCGCTCGTTCTGAAGGGACCGCCGCTGAAGTATTCTACTCCAGGAAAAACAAAAGTCCGAGACTTTGTTACATTTGCAGGCGTCCGAATCACATAGCCAAGGATTGTTTTTACAGGAATAATATTTCAAGAAATGACAGGTCCAATGGAAATCGACAAAGAAGAAAAACGCACCACGATGTAAATTATCCAGTTAAGGACAGAAACAATTCGGTACTTACTATTTCATCGGAACTATGTGATAATATATGGTTATTAGACAGCGGGGCTAGCTCGCATATGTGTAAAGATAAAATATGGTTCAGGAATCTAATTCCTGAAGAAAAGGATATCTATCAAGCAGGTAAAAATTCCAAAATAATTTCGAAGGGTACAGGTACGGTATCATGTGATACCAGTGATAGAAATTGCTAAATAAAAGGTAGGCGTCAAATGACGACTACTGTAAAAATCTTAGGCATCAAATTAAAATTTTTAGTTGCAATTTCTAAAATTCATTTTTTACATTACTGTAGATACTCTATGCTACATTTTAGAAAAGTACCAATACTTGTTTTTATTCAAAATTATTGAAGTTCTTAATTTCCAAGATTATAATAGGTTGAAGAAACTTAAAAGTGATGAAAAGCTTTTTTAATTATTGCTATACTTAGAAATTAATAGAAAAGTGCACTTAAGGCTGTTCTTAAATGCTTTGCAAAACAAGCGCAAAACATTTTGACACATTTACAAATTCATTTTTTAAAGGAAAGGTATAAAATTGGAAAGTCTGGCCATGGAACATGGAAGCGATTTGGAATAGAACTGTTTTTTTAATTTTTTGATCCATCCATTACCTATTGCGTTATAAGCGAATTTGATCATGAGACAAGCACGTTTTTAGCCCACTCGAGTGCTCTTTCTTCCTTCTCATGGAAATTCGGTTCAAAACGCCCACTTTGACACTCTTTTCTGAAAGATCTATATTGCGTTTGCAAAAAAATGGAAAAAAAGCTCAATGACATAGTTTCTGAACAACACCAGCTAGTTTCATGCATTTTCGAAAAAAAAAAAAATAAATTAAAACTTATGTCTGAAAGTTGCCCTTTTGGATTTGAGAACACCCTTAATCATGTTAAATAAATTTAAAACTTGATAACTTCTTAGCAAAACAAAAACAAATTTTATACAGTGTTGATAGACACAATTGAATCTAGTAAAAATTTAAAAAACATGTAATGCATCTTATCTACATTTAAATCTTGTAACATGAAATCAAAAAGTACACTAATTATTTTCACTGGTAAAATAATACAATAAATATTTTTTTAGAAAGCTAGGCGTCAAATTTGACAACCGATAATAATTTTGTAGTCGTCAAATGCAATAATTTGGTTGCATTTGACGACTAACGACCGCTAATTTCGAACACTGTGTGATACGGTAAGTAAAAATGATTCTATACATTTAACAATAAACAATGTTAGTTTTGTACCAGATTTGAGATATAATTTATTATCTGTTACTGCTTTAATGGATAAGGGTTGTAGAATTATTTCTGAAAATAACTGTGTGCTAATTTTTGACAAATATAATAAATTTCTAACTAAAGCATTTAAAAATGATAATCGATTAGAGATTAAACTTCAACCTGCCTATAATTCTGAGTGTAATTTTACTGATAAGAGTGCTAGTAATTATGAACTGTGGCATAACAGACTGTGTCATTTAAATTCAAAATATATGTTAAAAATGAAAGAGTATATTGATCTTAAAGATGTAAATGTGTCTGATTTTAAGTGTGATACATGTGACATAAGTAAAATAACCAGGAAAAGTCATCCGAATATTGATATTGACCAAAGTTCTGATATTATGCAGTTGTTTCATTTGGATTTATGTGGCCCGATACAGCCTGAATCACTTGGTGGGGCAAAATATTTTATGATATTAGTGGATGATTTTTCTGGAATGTATTTTACTTATTTCCTCAAAAGTAAAAATGAAGCATTTGATGTATTTTATAAATTTAAAGCTAAATATGAAAATCTTATGGGTAAAAGAATTAAAAAAGTGAGAAGTGACAATGGGCTCGAATTCGTAAATACGGAATTTGACAATTATCTTGCTAATGCAGGTATTTTTCACGAAAAAACTGTCCCATATAACAGCGAAAGCAATGGAAAGGCTGAAAGGGCGAATAGAGTTCTATTAGAAAGGGCTAGGTCTTTGTTATATGAAAGCGAACTTCCCACCAAATTCTGGGCAGAAGCTATCAATTGCAGTACACAGGTATCTAATATAACACCCCGTAAAGGAAAAGAAAAACTCCCCTTAGAAATTTGGACAGGTAAAAAGCCCAATTTAAATTATGTAAGAAAATTTGGTTGTTTAGCTTATTTTCATATTCCTAAAACAATGAGAAATAAATTCGATGTACCAGGAAGAAGTGGAATTATGTTAGGATATGCTAGAGATAGGAGGGGATATCGTATTTATGATGTAAAAAATAAGAAAGTGATTGAGGAACGTTCTGTTAAGTTCAATGGAACTATAAAAGGAAGTAAATATTTTGGATTAAGTAAATTTTCCGAGTGTTGGGATATTAAACCGCTAATAAATAAAAATTTTCCGGAAGAGAATGAAATTCGTGAAAATCAAAAGAATAAATCTCTCAATTTAGAAATTTCTGACACAAGTGAAATAAAAAACGATTGCGCAACCCCATTAACAAAACTTAATTTGTCTCCAGCTAGACATGAAGGCGCGGAGAAAAGGAATCGAAATAACAAAATAAAAGACCGAAGTGAAAATATGACTGAAGTTCGAAGGTCAGAAAGACTGAAAAGTAAATATTCGTCAGCTAATTTAACTGACAATGTCCCGAGCAATTATTTAGAGGCAATAAATAGTGTGAATTCACGTGATTGGGGAATAGCTATGAAAAATGAATTGGATTCTTTAATTAAGCATAATGTTTGGGAAATCGTTGATATGCCAGAAAAAACGAAATTGATTAAAAGTAAATGGGTCTATGCTTTAAAAGAGGGCGACAGTAAGGAAATAAAATATAAAGCCAGATTAGTGGCAGCTGGATTTAATCAAATTAAAAACAAAGATTATACTGAATCGTATTCACCTGTTGTAAATATTGAGTCATTTAGATTACTAATTGCACTTGCAGCTAAATTAAATTTGATTGTTAAGTTTTTTGATGTAAAAACAGCATATTTATACAGTGATTTGGAAGAAACTTTATATATGTCACCACCACCTGGATATGAAAAACTGATAGGGGTTAATAAAGTTTGTAAACTGAAAAAGAGTATTTATGGATTACCCCAATCGGGTAGAAATTGGTATTTAAAAATAAAAGAGGAACTTGGTGATATTGGATTAAATCAATTAGCCTCTGATAACTGTGTATTCATTAAAGTTGAAAATGATAACATTTTTATATTATGTATGTATGTGGATGATTTAGCTATCTTTTGTAATAACCAAATAATGTATGAAAATATTGTTTCTAAAATTAAAAATGTATTCGAATTGTACGAAAATAAGAATTCTAAATTTTTAGGTATAGAAATTGAAAAACATGAAAAAGGTATAAGTTTGTCACAAGTGGAATATATTGAATCATTGTTGGTAAAACATAATTTAGAAAATTGTAAATCTGTGAAAACACCTATTGTTAAAGGTGAAGATAAAAGTTTTCCTCCAACAAATGGATTGTTTGACATAACTATGTATCAGGAAATTATTGGTGAACTTTTATATTTAGCCAATAGAACACGCCCTGATATATCTTTTGTCACAACTTATTTGTCTCAATTTAATCACAAACCAGAGAAAAGGCATTACATTTTGGCTAAAAGAGTATTAAGGTATTTAAAAGGTACAAAAGACAAAAAGTTATTTTACAGCAACGAATTTGGGTATTTAAATAGTAGTTCAGATGCTAGTTGGGGAAATGGAAAAAATGGAAGGTCTTTTTCAGGAGGAGTTGTATTGTTAGGAAAGTCATTAGTATCTTGGAAATGTCGTAAACAAAAAAGCGTTAGTCTTTCTACATGTGAAGCAGAATTATTTTCTATTTCAGAAATTTGTAAGGATATAATATGGACTGTAAACTTATTGTCTGAGTTAAATTGTAACCAATTTATAAAAGATGCAATAATTTTAAGCACTGATAGCCAAGCAGCAATACAGTGGATTAAATGTACAAAATCCTCAAATAAATCTAGGCACATGAACTTAAGATTTCATTTTGTCAGGGATTTATTGTCAGAAGGTATTATTTCATTGGAATATGTTCAAGGTGAACATATTATTTCTGATTTCCTTACTAAAGGTGTAAATGAGGATAAGTTGTTATATTCTATGGAAAGTATTTCACTATTATGATATGTGTAATTATTGTATGTAATTTGTGTGTAATTTTTGTATGTATGTGTATATGTGTTTTTTGGAATTGTTTAAAGAGAAAAAAAATGTATCTCTCGCAGGAGGGGTGTGTTGGGTTTAAAGGCGAGCGAACATTTTTTATGCGCATTATATCTGCGCACTGCCAGTCTTTTCCCCCGGCGCACTCAGTCTGCGTGCGAACGATAGATGAGTGTAGGCGTAAAAATTATTCTGTGTGAAGTTATTATGAAAAAGTAATCTGTGTGAGAAATTTATCTTTAAATTAATTGTTTTGTGTTTGTGCAGTGTTTTCGTTTAATAAACTATTTGTTCTGTCAACATCCACGGACTTAGTGAAAATTAATATTAGTGAAAGAACAACAAATTTTATGCCTTTCTATTACCTATTCAAATAAAAGTTCTTCTAAAAGTAAAGAATATCGTTGAATTTCGTTAAAAAAATAAGATATGAGCATCATTTGGCCCCATCCTCGACCGAAAACAACAACCATTTCCAAATGGCTTAAAAAAAAAAAAAAAAAAAAAGAAATAAAAGAAAAATTTAGTTAAAAAAGCACATGTAGTGGGCGCTGACGACACGAAACACAATGAGGAGGACAACAGTTGTGTCGTAGAATGTTCTGGAGGTCATGTTGAACATTTGTTATTGGAAAAACAAATGAATGGAGCGTATTGCTGTCCTGTTCATTGTGTTTCGGGTCGTCAGCGCCCTCTACATGTGAATTTTAACTAAAATTTTTTTTACTGCTAAAAAAAACAATCGACTACCTTGCGAGTTCTTTCTTGCAAACAGCACTCCTTTATCATAATTCATTCCTTTTTTATGAGTTTTTAAAGTTGCAACGACCTTTTGGCTCATCCGATATATATATTTCTTTACAGAGACTAATAACATTACAAGTATTAGTAATAATAAACTAAGAATAATCGTATTTGAGGCTTAAATCAATTTGCTTCATAATCATCTTTTAAAGGATATAACATAAATAACTGTCCTGTAAATGGCTAATAAAAATATGTACCCATTCGTGCCTAGCGTCTTATATTTCGTACTTTACAAAAATGTATAAAAAATAGGTTTGAACATATAATTTCGCAATTAAAATACATTCGTATTTCAAAGAAGTCTACAAGCTAAGATTATGACATATTTATTTGGAACCTTGATGGGAAAACCACAAATAAATTTCTTTTTACATTTCGCCATTTTGTAAAATGAAAAATCTATAAACTAGGGAAAAAGCCTTCATTTAAGCAAACAAATATTTATCCTATGCTGTCGTCTTTCGATAACAGATAAAAGCATTTATAGATACGTAATTATTTCATACAATTTTCATGTTATAAAGAAGGAGAAAATTATGCAAATTTATTAAAATTCGAAGCGTCCCAAAATGGGACACTAGGCATAAATGGGTTAAGTAAAGGAAACTTCTTTTAAAGTTATCTGAAAGGTAATAGGATATTAAGGACATTCGTGATTGACTGTAACTGTCGAACTTTATTTTTTTAATCTTATGCTGAAATCTGCAATAAATTTATTTTGAAAAGTACAGTAAATTTTAGGTGATAATTTTAATTTCTATTCATAAAGTGGCGAAATGAGAAATACGCTCATTCAGAATGTCTTTCAGTTGACTGAAACATCACCTACAGTGTTTATTGTATGTCTCAAAATCATATTTAGATATTGTACCAATCTCAGTATATAAAACAATTCCTTCTCAGAGTCAGTTATAAACGAATTACAGTATTAAGAAATCTCTATTAAATTTTATTTAGATAATGTGGTGATTAATATCAAAGATAAATTAAAGAATAACTGTAAACCGATGAAACATGTGATGGTTATGAAGATGCTTATAGCTAATATTAAATAATGGAATGGAAAATATAACTATGGACATATTCATTAATTTAACACAATTATTCTAATTGGTAAATAAATCATAACAGTAGTAATTTTCCAACTGAATGAAAAAGTGTGTAGGCCAGCATTTGAATCATATACCTTTGGCTTAAGCTGAAAACTATCTGCTAAAAGACCCTCAACCATCCTGCACAAACCTGAGAGATACAATTCACTCAGACAAACTTTTTGTTAATAATATATGGTGTATAATCTGAAAGAGCTCAACAGAATAAATCGCAGGTAATGGATCGCCAAGAAAATGTTGGATACAAATTTAGATTGCAAACGCCTTAACCTTTATGCCCAGTTGAAATCCGTTAATTATACGTATCCAACTTTTTCTAGGAGTTCCATTACCTGTTATTTACTATGAAATTAAAATGAGTAAAATTTGTAAATCTTTTACAAAGTATAATCCAAAAGAATTCGATACATTATGGTCTATGGGTAATAATTATTTGAAGTATACATTATTGATATATACCGGGTGTCCCAAAAATGACTGATGGATTTTAAAGTTCCATAACTTGCAAACGGTAACAGATATTTAAAAAATTCTTGCAGGAGTGTTATGTAAAATGTCAGGAGTTTTTATGCTGCGATTCTCAGTTTTAGTTAGAAATAGCAGCGATAGATGGCGCTGCAAGCAATAACCGCGAAATACAGACTCGATTTTTCGGCCTCTCTCTTCTTCCATGCGGGAAAAAGAGGTTAAAATGTATTGAATGGATCCCGAAGTACCAAAAATCGGGACTGGACTGAGCGCTTATTGCTCTATTGCTCGAAATTCGAACTAAAATCAAGAATCACAGTACAAAAATTCCTGACATCCTGCATAACCCTCCTGCAAGAATTTTTTTTATATCTGTCACCGTTTCGAAGTTATTGAATTTTAAAATCCATCACTCATTTTTGGGACACCCAGTACATACACCATAACATGCTTCCTGCAGAAAATGATCAGGTAACACGTTTATTGTTCATTTACAGTGATAATGACAATGATAATTTACTGTGTATGATATATATATATATATATATATATATATATATATAAAGAACGAAAAATAATATCAGCCTAACATTAAAATGGCCGTTTTGGTGAAAATTTTCGCATTTTTTTTAATTGTTTTATTTAAAAGAGAATTTTTTTAGGATTCGAAATCTGTTTTAATTTTATTCCTGCGATTATTAGAACAGGAGTTATGGCCAATTTAATGAACAGAAAGAAATGTGTCAAGTACTGGAAGCGGGTATAGGAAGGCCAGGAGAAATATAAACAATGTTTCTATGCATGATTTTCTTACGTTTTTTATATAAAAATACTAATAAACGTTAATTGACACTTCTAATTACTTTTATAGATAAGAAACAATATAAATAAGAAATCTCTAAATGCGATTTCTTCTAAATCAATTTTCCCGTTATTTCCATATTCGATAAACTCCATTACATAAAACACCTTTTAAACATATTTTAGTGAAAAATTTTCAGAATGCTTTCCATATTACTCACTATGTTCTGAACTAGAATCTAAGCTCGTTGAGGTAATATTATTATTTTATGGGCACTGGAATATAAAAAAAAAAATGGTAATTAAAAAAAAAAATGTATGTTTCGACATATTTTGAAATAGTCCAGTTAATTTTGAAGATATTATAAAGCGACTAGTTCAGTGCACAGGTAAGTGTAATAATAGTATGCAGTAGAGAGAAAATTTAAATATATTTAGGTGAACTGAGTATATGTTGTCTGGCATAAAAATGAAAATTTGCCGAAAAAAAAAAAGCAATTTAACAAATTACAACGACCATTTGGAAAATGATTTTTTCAAAGACTAAAATTTAAGACATAAAAAATCGCACGGAGTTGATCATACATTACGTACGCCATGAATTAAACATTAATAGTGTTATTACACGTAAAAATTGCAAGCGACAAAAATAGCCTGCGACTCGTCAGATTTCCTGAAACTTACGTATTATCCACCTGAAACTTTCGTATTATACAAGCATTTCATTGGCTGTTCGGGATAAGGCATTTCCATCGTCAGATTTCCAAGAAATCTAACGACCCATTTTCAATGAAATTTCATACATAAACTTCTAAACATCCCACAATATTACTTTTTACACCGTCGTATAGAGAAAAAAATGTACTTTTAACTGCAATTTGTTTGAAAGCTTTATCGCAATTTGTTTCTGAGTTATTAATTTTTTTTGTAGTTTTTAGTACTTTTTTGTCATGGTGGCAACAGAAGTATCCATCTCTGTTGAAAGTAAAGTTAAATAGAGATTACTGTATAGACCAACCAGAAAATGAATAAAATGCGGATTCAACCAATCAAAAGCTTCAGATATGCTTTTGATTTCCTACCCTGACGAGGACAATAACCATTTTTCCAAATGGTTAAAAAAAAAAACGCAATCTTTAAAAATGTTTTGAAGATATTGTTGGGATTATATATTTTTTTGTCATTCTGTATTACAATCTATCTAAAAATATGTTTGTTTATTCAATATTGTACATTTTTTTAAAGGGGCATCTTAAGCTATTTTTACACACCCGCACACACACAACAAATGGCTTTAATCAAAATGCATTTTTGTGGAAAAATTAAGTTACTTCACGGCACACAAATAAAAAACATCAAATTAGCAAGAAAATACACTCACAGAATTAAAAAAAATCTAAAATATTTCAAAAGACAGTAGTTATTTTTCTTTAGGAATATTAAGTTAAACTAAAAACGCTGTTCTTTTACACAAAGCAGTAAAACATTTTATTTTTTGTACCACTGTTTTTGTTTTCTGCCCGCGGCTCTCTTACTATTTTTCTCTTTGCAAATAAGACTTTAAAATTTAAAATCTCGCGTAATTTTTTTTTTTTTTTTTTTTTTTTTTTTTTTTTTTTTTTTTGAAGCATCTTCTGAAAATTTGATTTTAAGAAAATATTTTTCATATTCTATTTTTATTTTCCATTTTCATTCGAAATCAACTAAAATTATTTATTTTCAACTAAAAAAATTAAAAAAGTAATAGATGACACGAAGTAGTATGGATTACTATGACGAAGAAAACGCGGGAAAAATGTTAGAGAAATTCCTTTTCATCATATAAATTATCTCAATTCTTGATGAGAAAAATTACGTGAAATTTAAGGGTTATTTGAACAAGTCGAAAATTCTACAGTCGAGCAAAAAGTAAAGAAAACACCCCCTACTAACTCTACAACTAATTATAATAGAAGAAAGTTACCAGTACTAAACGATTGGAAATAAAGTCTACTTTTAAATAACGTATATAAAATTTGCCTAGGGGGCTATCTACAAATCAAAACCAGACCAAACTTTGTTTTTTTTTTTTTTTTTTTTTTCAAAGCCAACGCCCAATTTGACAATATAGTTTAAATCTTCGGTTCAAACTATGCCTAGAAACAAAATTCCAAGTCATTTGGATGATAAGTTTTTGAATTATAAGCGTTAAAAAATTTAGAGCTTCTAATGTTAAATTACATTTTCATATTTTTGTTAACATGTTCAGTGCAACCGTTACTGACACTGAAGCCGAAAAATTTACAATGTTTTAAGTATAGTCCAGGCAATAGAGGAAAATGTTTTAGGGAAAATGTATCTAGAAATTGAGAAAGTAGACAAAATTTGCAACAAATTAGATATATGACATTATGACTTAGGATGAAGGGGAAGGGGTGATCTGCCTCGGAACATGCGCCGCGGTGCTGCGTGGACTAAGTTGCGCAATTCCACTTAACCACTCACACGTTTACATTAGCCCTCCCATCTTCCCTCCGAACTTTCTATATAAGGTTTACTTTAAGATTTTTTGGGTCGCTAAATCCGAATTTTTAACTTACCCCTAAAAATTCCCCCCCCCGAACCCCCCCCCCCCAAATAGTTGTTTTTAACTTAAATTTCTTATTGTTTTAGGAGAAAAACATTACGAAATTCAGAAACTAGACAAAATTTGCAACAAATAGGATATATGACATTATGACGTAGGATAAACGGGGAGAGAGGGGGCTGCCTCGGAACATTCCCCGCGCGCTTTTCTCAAAAACCAAATTTTTTCAAAAAATCAATTTTTTGGGGGGTTGCCGGGAGAAATTTTGGTGGGAAGTTACAAATTCGGATTCAGCGACCCAAAAAACATAAAGTGAGTCGAAATTCAGAACTAGTATTAATTTTGCCAGATAAAATCCCCTATGGTCTGGACTTCATAATTTAGTGCACGTAGCGCCGCAGTGCATGTTCAGAGGCAGCCCTCAACCTCCCCGTTCATCCTAATTCATAATGTCATATATCCTAGTTGTTGCAAATTTTGTCTAGTTTCTGAATTTCGTAATGCTTTTCCCCTAAAATAATAAGAAATTCAAGTTAAAAACAACTAATTTGGGGGGGGGGGTTTCGGGGGGGAAAATTTTGGGGGAAAGTTAAAAATTCGGATTCAGCGACCCAAAAATCTTAAAGTAAACCTTACAGAGAAAGTTCGGAGGGGAGATGGGAGGGCCAATGTAAACGTGTGAGGGGATAAGTGGAATTGCGGAACTTAGATCACGCAGCACCGCGCGCATGTTCCGAGGCAGATTCCCCCTACCCCTTCATCCTAAGTCATAATGTCATGCATCTAATTTGTTGCAAATTTTGTCTACTTTCTGAATTTCTAGATACTTTTTCCCTAAAACAATAAAAAAATTAAAACCTTTTTTGGGGGGCATTTTACTAAAATTTGGGGAGGTTGCCGGGGGAAATTTTGGTGGGAAGTTACAAATTCGGATTCAGCGACCCAAAAAACATCTAGAAAGCCGATTTCCAGTACTACCATTAATTTTGCTAGGTAAAATTCCCTATTGCCTGGACTAGTAAGAGTTTTTAAGTTTTAACTTTTTTAAGAAAGCATAATCCTGTAATAAATAAAAGGTAAGTAAATTTTAAATAGATTTTCAGTAATTAAAACAATATATATATATATATATATATATATATATATATATATATATATTCATAGTTTCTTATTTTACATACTGGTTTCTTGTGTTCATTTCTAAATCATCTTTAGAACTTTATCAATTTCTTCATATGTTTGTGATTTCAAATTTATTATATATATATATATATATTTAGTTTTACATTATATTTTAGACGGTCAGTCATCGACGAATGACGCGTTCTAAACGGAAAGTTCAGTGTGAGTCACCGGTGACTGACGTGGCGCTTAACGTGTTAATATCGCCTGAAATTATAATCCTAATGTGATAACTTTTGTGTGTGGTTATAATAGTAAAAAACCCAAATATAAATACATTGAATTTGTAATTTCAAAATTTTATAAAATGAATTATGAATTATGAAATAAATATTTTAAAAAAAGTATGAATTGCAACTAACAATTTTTTTTATAGATTTATATTTATTATGTCCTGCTTTATGCGAATTCTCAATTTCAAATTTTTTCTTTCAAGTAGTTTTCAAATGATGACTAAAAAACGTCAAAATGATAGTTTAAGGGGTCAATGTGTCTATGATGTGGAGAAAAGCACAATTTGAAAAAACTATATTTTACTCATTTTATTGAAACATTTGGGTTGGCAACAATCGAAACATATTTTCTTTCAAGTAGTTTTCAAATGATGACTAAAAAACGTCAAAATGATAGTTTAAGGGGTCAATGTGTCTATGATGTGGGAGAAAAGCACAATTTGAAAAAACTATATTTTACTCATTTTATTGAAACATTTGGGTTGGCAACAATCGAAACATATTTTCTTTCAAGTAGTTTTCAAATGATGACTAAAAAACGTCAAAATGATAGTTTAAGGGGTCAATGTGTCTATGATGTGGAGAAAAGCACAATTTGAAAAAACTATATTTTACTCATTTTATTGAAACATTTGGGTTGGCAACAATCGAAACATATTTTCTTTCAAGTAGTTTTCAAATGATGACTAAAAAACGTCAAAATGATAGTTTAAGGGGTCAATGTGTCTATGATGTGGAGAAAAGCACAATTTGAAAAAAACTATATTCTACTCATTTTATTGAAACATTTGGGTTGGCAACAATCGAAACATATTTTCTTTCAAGTAGTTTTCAAATGATGACTAAAAAACGTCAAAATGATAGTTTAAGGGGTCAATGTGTCTATGATGTTGAGAAAAGCACAATTTGAAAAAACTATATTTTACTCATTTTATTGAAACATTTGGGTTGGCAACAATCGAAACATATTTTCTTTCAAGTAGTTTTCAAATGATGACTAAAAAACGTCAAAATGATAGTTTTAGGGGTCAATGTGTCTATGATGTGGAGAAAAGCACAATTTGAAAAAACTATATTTTACTCATTTTATTGAAACATTTGGGTTGGCAACAATCGAAACATATTTTCTTTCAAGTAGTTTTCAAATGATGACTAAAAAACGTCAAAATGATAGTTTAAGGGGTCAATGTGTCTATGATGTGGGAGAAAAGCACAATTTGAAAAAACTATATTTTACTCATTTTATTGAAACATTTGGGTTGGCAACAATCGAAACATATTTTCTTTCAAGTAGTTTTCAAATGATGACTAAAAAACGTCAAAATGATAGTTTAAGGGGTCGATGTGTCTATGATGTGGAGAAAAGCACAATTTGAAAAAAACTATATTCTACTCATTTTATTGAAACATTTGGGTTGGCAACAATCGAAACATATTTTCTTTCAAGTAGTTTTCAAATGATGACTAAAAAACGTCAAAATGATAGTTTAAGGGGTCAATGTGTCTATGATGTTGAGAAAAGCACAATTTGAAAAAACTATATTTTACTCATTTTATTGAAACATTTGGGTTGGCAACAATCGAAACATATTTTCTTTCAAGTAGTTTTCAAATGATGACTAAAAAACGTCAAAATGATAGTTTTAGGGGTCAATGTGTCTATGATGTGGAGAAAAGCACAATTTGAAAAAACTATATTTTACTCATTTTATTGAAACATTTGGGTTGGCAACAATCGAAACATATTTTCTTTCAAGTAGTTTTCAAATGATGACTAAAAAACGTCAAAATGATAGTTTAAGGGGTCAATGTGTCTATGATGTGGTGAAAAGCACAATTTGAAAAAAACTATAGTTTACTCATTTTATTGAAACATTTGGTTTGGCAACAATCGAAACATATTTTCTTTCAAGTAGTTTTCAAATGATGACTAAAAAACGTCAAAATGATAGTTTAAGGGGTCAATGTGTCTATGATGTGGTGAAAAGCACAATTTGAAAAAACTATCGTTTACTCATTTTATTGAAACATTTGGGTTGGCAACAATCGAAACATATTTTCTTTCAAGTAGTTTTCAAATGATGACTAAAAAACGTCAAAATGATAGTTTAAGGGGTCAATGTGTCTACGATGTGGAGAAAAGCACAATTTGAAAAAACTATATTTTACTCATTTTATTGAAACATTTGGGTTGGCAACAATCGAAACATATTAAGCGAAGTAAATTCAATTTCGATACAGTCCCTAAAATATGCTCATATTAAAATATTTAATTTCTCTGAAACTAATCGTACGAATTTCATGAAAATTTTTATTTAGGCTAATTGACGGGTGTTGAAGGGTTATTTACGGTGTCAAACTTGGGTATTGCTATCAGTTTGGATTCGTTTTTATATGGAGATGCCCTAATAAGCAAATTTTATATACATCATTTAAAAGTAGACTTTACTTTCAATCGTTTGGTATCAGTAACTTTCTTCTTCAATAATTTGTTGCAGAGTTAGTAGGGGGTGTTTACTTTTTTCTCCACGTTTGTACGTCAAACGTGCCCAATGAGTTGCGTTCGTACTAAACTAGTTTTATAAATATTCAGATCCTGATGTAATAGCTGTTGCACTCTTATGAAAACATGCAAGAATACAATTTTTTTTTTTTTTTTTTTTTTTTTTTTTTTTTTTTTTTTACGATTATATATATTAAATTCAGTAATACGGAAATATTAGGACTACAACTTAAATAGGAAGTCATCACCATGGCGACCTAGAATCATGACCTATGATGGCACAGCAATGAATTCATTACATATGATAGGATTTAATAGAATGAAGAAAATTTTCATTAACCCATTTTAGGCCAAGCATAGAAATATTATAAAATGTGGTATTATTTTCATTGAAATAGGCTTAAATTACATTCATTAAGACAAAAAAAAGTTCCGTGCATGAAAAATAATAATTTATTTGAAAAATAAAATGCATTCGGCATTTTCAGGCATTCGGTCAATGGTGCGCTAACGCACCATTAAATTTAAAATTAATATATTTTTTTTAATTTTTTATGACATTTGTTTTATTATTATTTTATTTACAGAACTTGGAACTTCAATTCATTATAAAAACATATGATTAATCTCAAGTGGAATAATTATACATTTTCAAAAAGTCGAATTTGTCACTAACCGTTTCAATTTTAAAAGACTCGCGTATTTTGAAAATTTCTCAACAGAAAGTGTTTACTCCAATTTAATTACTGATATTTTATAGATGTCTCCAGAAACCTTAAAAATAGCAGAAAAATAAAATTAGTGAAAAATATTCCTCACAGTGTTAATAAAAAAAAAAAAAAAAAAATATTGAAATGGTGCGTTTACGCACCTTTGGCCGAAAATGGGTTAATATCTTTCAAAGTTTTGATTCGAGTTTCATAAAATTTGAAATGACTCGGCAAAATTCTAAATTTCAAACACTTCGGTTGGGTAGTTTTTGTGCTGTTGTATGAGGACAGACGAACAGACGACGAGTATGATATGACAAATCACAGAAAGAACAGCTATTTTATTTATTAAACTGAAAAAATTAGATTTAATTTAATCACTGTAGTTCTAAATATTTATATTGAAAGAAATAAAAAATAAAAGTATATTACAAAGCATTTGATCTATGAATAATACATTCCTTTTCTATTCCTTAAAAATGGATATAAAAGAAAAGAATTTCCTGAAACAAGGGGGAACTAAATAAGCAAAACGCGAAAATTAGCTCTCTTCTGGGTCAAGGTCTAAACATCCGAGTAAATAATAGGTTCAAGAAAAATAGTACCCTTATGGGGTAATTTGCTCCCCGGCGCGGAACTCGAGAGGTTAAAGTGCCTGTAATTTCTCCCCAGAGGACTATTTCAGACGCCCTTCGCCTTGATGCACGCCTGTCACCTAAAAATTCTGCAGAAAAGGCTTATCTTTGTCTACATATTTTGGAAGTTTAAGAGATAAAAAAAAAAAAGGAAAATTCACGTGTTACGCATGGATTATTGCATATTTTTAAAATTACGCATAGTCTATACTAATTTACACGTAAATTTTTATAATTATGTATATATTATAAAGTGATTACTCTCATTTTTAATAAATAGTGTAATAAATAATGTATCTTAATAATATATTTAACTTTCTAAAATTATATATAACTTACATAAACTTAAATTACCTTTGAAATTATGTGTAAATTATATTATAAAGTGTTTTCCTTTTTTTTTTTCTTTTTTTCGTTAAACAGTCCATCTTAATAACATATTTAAGTTTCTTGTATATTTTCAACATAATATATATACACAAACTTTTGTTTTTTGAAAAAATATATTTGTACAGTGATGGAAAAGCAGCAAAGCAGTTGAGGGATTGTCACTATTAAATTTTTATAGTATTCTTCGCTTTCAAAATCTCAGCAATTCTGTTCTGAAGTTAGATGAAGAATACTAATAAAATTTTGTGGTGTCAATTGATTCTCTGCTGATACACTGTTCCATGACTGTTTATAACTTATAGTATAAACTGCTTATGCTTTTTTTTCTAAATAACCTATCTTAATAATTAATTTAAATTTCTTTCATATTTCTAAAATTTTGTATATCTTATATACTAGCGTATATTATCTTTAAAATTTGCGAACGTGTTAACAACACTTTTGAATTGTTTGCATATTTTTAAGGTTATGTATAACTCACACAAATGTATATTATTTTTTTTTTTTTGATTGAGTATTTTTGTTTCCATTAAATACCGTATACCAGGGATGGCGAACCTATGGCACGTATGCCCATTTTGGCACGCGAAAGAACAATTTTGGCATGACATTGCTTGTGGACCTAAATCAAAATAAAATGAGATTACGCAAAATCGCGACTGGTCTTTTCTAAATTCGATTAAATAGAAATTGAAAAAAAAAAAAAATAACTGCCGCATATTATAGTACAGCAAACTCTGTCTAAGGCGGAATCGATTGGGACTGAGAAAATTTTCCGTGGTAGACAATATTCCGGCTTATGCAAAAAAGCTCCCCCATCCTCCCCCCCCCCCTCTCGAATTTGATGATTTTTTATTGATTTTCCTGACTCGAAAATTGGTTGAAAACTGAAATTCGGAAAAATCTTTTGTCTTTATAGTTAAATGAGAAACGCTGTTCAATTTCTTAGTACTGCTGTAATACATGCGAATTGGAAGTTTACACACACACACACACACACACACACAAAAATAAAATAAATAAATAAAAAAAAAATAAACTTCGAGAATGAGACAGAACGCTATAATTTTGCATTTGAGTACATCCTTAAAATATAATATATTGCACTTTCGAAAATATATATTTGATAAATGTTCATTGTACTAGATATATTAATTTTTAAATATAATTTTGCATATGAAAAAATGGCAAAAGCATAAATTCCTTAAAATTTAAACAGTTTCTGTCCTTTTGAATTAACTTTTTCAAAGTGTTACAGAATTTAACTAACATGCACGACATTGAGTATTTGACTTATCAGTTTTAAACTTTAATAAACAAAATGCCTTTCATTTTTAAATTATCCCTTTTTTCCGCCTTATGCAAAATTTTGGTTTCGGTATGACCTTAAAATGCTTTCCGTTTCCGCGTTAGACAGATTCCGCCTTATGCAGAAATCAGAAATCACAGAAATCACCCACTCGTGGACAGCCAACCTTTCGGCATAGGGACAAAAAGTCCACGAGGGGAAAACCCATATCCGCCATCCCGCGAAGACCCCAGTTTCCAGGAATCGTCAACATACTCATGTCGACGACGGACCCGAAGTCCCCAGCAGGTTGGAAGACCCCGTTTATTAAAAAAAAAAAAAAAATTTTTTTTGCTTTTACAATAGTATCACACGAGCCATCCAATTTTGCTTATTGCTGGACGGGCCCAGATTGTACAAGATTTGGTTATTGCTTTTTGAGGATTTTACATAGATCAGTTAGTTATGTTATAGATATTTACATGAATTGAGGGTTTATAGGTGACCCACAACTTTGATGCATAATATAATATATAAATTCAGGTTGAGTGTGATCAGCAGTATTTACAGGTATTTACACTTTGAGAGTTCTTATGGTAGTACACCAAGTCTCTTGAATTACTGAGATTATTATGTGGTGTTTAGAGGAAAGCACTGAGTTTGTACTGCACACTAGAATGTTCTTTTTACAAAGGAATAGTTCTTGTTCAAGACATTATAGTTTTTGTTGAGCTTATCATAGTTTTTTGGATCTAGTAGGATCCGCTGCAGGTTTTTACGCAGAGTTTTATTTTTGTTGAAGTGGAAGTGAAATGGCATCAGGGGACAGTTTCCAAAAATGTAATGGGTTACGGAGCCAGGGCCTTTTTCACATTTACATTTGTCCGATGGGCGTTTTCCTATTTTCCGCAGAAAGCTTGGGAAGCTTCCGTGGCCACTTAGGTAATAGGCTGATGTTCTTTGGATGCATAGGAAGGTGGTGCTCACTTTGTTTATCACTTTGTATGTGTCTCGGCCTTTTGTTGAATGGGTCCATGTAGCTTGCCAATCTTTGACGGTTTTTTCGTTAAAATACCTTTTTGCTATGGATTCTGGGAATGGGAGGGAGATCTTTGAGTCATAGTGGTTTTCTGTTATTGCATTTTTTGCTAAGGAATCTGCACGTTCGTTTCCTTTTGTTCCTATGTGGGCTTTAATCCATGCGATGGCTATTGTTTTATTTGGGTTCTGGAGGAGGGTATTGTAGATTTGTAGTATTATTGAATTTCGGGGAAAAACTATCTTTAGTGCATCCAGCGAGGAACGGCTGTCTGTTAGAATGAGGGCTTTTGTGTATGATGTTGATGACATGAACCATTTTACTGCTTCTAGTATGGCAAATAGTTCTGCTTGGTAGATAGAGTTTAAGTCGTGGAGGCGAACTGCGTGGTCGTGAATAAACGAGTCGTTTAAGGTTGCCGTGAAGGCGCTCGCTGATCCACCTTCCATGACGGAGCCATCAGTATATAATTTTAAGTTGAATGCTTCTAATATTGGGTCTGGCATGAATTAATGTAATTTTCAATGGGTTCGCCGGGACTTGAAAATTTTTCCGCGGTAGACAGATTTCCGGCTTATACAGAGTCCGCCTTAGACAGAATTCACTGTATAATCTAATTAATTATGATCTCAAAATTTTTCCAAACAAAGACGATATTTCAAAACTATCGTCAATAAATGGTTATTAGACATTACTAAATTCCGATGGTAAAGTTATGACAATTTTGGAATTTATTTCAGAGCTATTCAAAGTAACTGACGTTTGTCATTTTAATAGTTTTTCTGATCACTGTTTTAACAAATGAATAGTATCAAAACTCAAACTGAAAGCAGTTATCAGATAAATCCGGTTCAGTTTGCATTAAAATTACCTTGATGTTAAGATACAACAACAGAAATCAAATTAAATCGTATTATTATTATTATTATTTTTATAATATCTAAAATATATTTGTTTTCATAATTATTATAGTGTTAAGGGTGTATTCGAAAAAATATTTTACCACCCTCAACAACTCGACATTTTCTGAGGCATTTCCAGACTCCTTTTTAAAAGTAAAAACATGAAACTTGCTGAGGGGATTTTTGAAGAGGTGTATAAGAGGCCGTGTGATTTCATTTTTCGCTCATTTAATTAGAATTTGACTTTTAAACAATTATTTTCTCAGTATGACCATTTTTTCATTCCCAGATCTCCGCTTAGGAAAATTCGATTCAAAACGCCCACTTTGACAGCATTTTTTACAATATTTTCTGCATTTATCAAAAAATCGACAAGCACGGGACAGTATGTAGTTTCTGAATAAGAGAATTTGCCAGTTTGATGCGTTTGAGAGCAAAAGTGAATTTAAAAATAAATCAGAAAATAAGCAGTTTGGATTGGAATACACCCTTAATACATACATGTATGTTTCTGCCATTTTTTTAAATCCTAATAGACAATTTTAAGCTATTTTAAGCCATTGTTTTTCCACCTACTGCATTTGTTTTCTAGTTGGCACGTCACGGTCATGTAAAATATTTTTTGATCAAATTTGGCACGCGGCAACTAAAAGGTTCGCCAACCCTGCCGTATACTAAGAGCATGTTTAAATTCAATTGATAGAGCATCGTTATTTAAGATTACATTAACGTTGCACTGTCATACGATATCCATGGAAAGAATTGCTGCATAACAGATGAAAGCTTGTTTTGTTAGAAATTTGAATACCTTTATCTGGCATGTTATCTGCTGTACAACCCTTAAATTACAATGATTTCGTCTAGATAATTATTCAATAAGCGCAAAGAAAAATAACATTTAAATACCCACTGATGACGGCCGTGTAATGGCTGAAAACGTTCTGATTTTTAAATGGTTTTTAATGTATTTTTAAGACATTACGAATGTATTTTAAATAATTTATATGTATGCATCTGCAAGTAATTTTAGTACATTTATTTGTGAATTTTTATATAAATTTTAATTATTTACTCAAGGTGAATTTGGCACCAGAATTTTAACTTTTTTAAAAATATTTAATTAATAAATTACATATTATTTCTAGTCTTAGATCATTTCAATAAATTTATCATAGATATACACTGCTCAAAATAATTAGGGGAGCATATGGTTTTAACAAAATTACACAAAGATTTACACCGATAAGTAAAGTAAAATAAAACATACATAATCTAGTAGAAAACAGATAAAAAAAAAACTTCACATGCAAATTAAAGTTTGTGACGTCAAAAAGTACAAAAAGGAGATAAGTGTAGAAATAAGGATTTTGCAGAAACCTCTGTTTCTCTGTCTCACTTATAAAATTCAAATGCTCATCTTGTGTTTTGAGAAAAGGTGACTTGAAAATGTCACAACAATATATACATACATGCATACACAATGGTACTACAATCCATGTAGGATTTTGACTTTCCTCAATATACCTCTCCAGACCTTCCGATCTCTAGCCTTTACTTTATAATTTATAATTTGGTTTTGTGGTCGTAACAATGTGATTTAACGAAATCCATGGCTTGGCGTGTTATCGGGACAGTTGAATCTGGGGAAACAAAACCAAGTGTACCGGACGCTGTGGCGGTCGCAAGAAGTGTCAATGCAAGGCTGTGGAATCCCTTCCAAGACACATGAATGATAGACATCGACAAGGGAAAGATCGGCCATGTGCTACCACAGAAACTAATGACTGATATGTCCTATTAACAGCTTGTCAAGACGGAGCGGGCAATGCTACTCAGCTACAAACACAGTTGTTCTTGGCTACAGGACGAAGGCTGTCCAGCCAAACAGTCCGAAATAGGCTTCATCAGGATTGTCTCTATACACGTAAGCCAATGGTCTGTATTCCGTTGATCTCAAGCAACTGTGCGGCCCAAAGAAGGTAGGCAACAGAACATCGAGTTTGGAGGCAACGTTGTTGGAATCAAATTCTGTTTACAGACGACTCCCGATTCAGTCTGGATGTGACATCCAGGGGCGTAAATCCTGGGGGGGTACGGGGGGGTGCAACACCCCCCCCCTACGAAAAAATCAGTCGGAAAATTTCCCGTTCCATCGGAAAAAGTATGTTTAGTCGGAAAAAATGGTATTAACCTATAAAAACTTATAAATTGGAAATATGAAAAAATCAGTCGGAAAAATTCCCATTCGATCGGAAAAAAGTAAGTTTAGTCGAAAAAAAATGGCATTAACGTATAAAAACTTATGAATTGGAGAAATATTTTTGTAGTTTTTAATTAGTAAATAAGAAAAACAAGTCAGAGCGAAGAAAACCTGTAAAATTTTAATCTTAGTCGGATTTTTTCCCCTTGTAGTTTTTAATTAGAAAATTAGAAAAAACAATTTAGAACGAAGAAAACCTATATAAATTTATACTTAGTCGGAAATATTACGGATTTTATTTTTGTGATTAAAACTATTCAGAAAAACTTTGACTTGTCAAATATTGTGAAATCGAAAACCTCGATATAAAGAAACAAAATATTTATATACATATTCCAGCAATGTTAATTATTATTTGTAACCTTGATATTTTGATCGAAAACTTTGATATTCCAACTTTTTTCTGTTCCCTTTGACTTCGAGGTATCGAGATCCAGCTGTATTTATTTATAGTCGGAAAGTTTTTAGTTTAGTCTGGAAATTTTAAGACATACTGATTGAAGTGAAGAAACTTCTGTTTTTTTTTTTTTTTTTATCTAACTTTAAATTTAGTTAGAAACATGTATCACGGAATTTAAGTGATATCCGATGAAAATTCAAAACTGAATTGCAAACATTTAGTACTTTACCCTATCAAAATCTGGATATTTTCCACTCTACACGAATTTTACCTTTAATCGAAAATAATTATGGTTTTATTTTTTCTACTAATTTTGTGTTTTCTTTTTATTTTATTAAAAAAATATGTTAATTTTTTTAAAACTTTTTTACGTAATTTTAGATTGATTTAAAAATGTGTTTCAAGAAATTTATATTATACCGGATGAAATTGAAAACACCCAAATACTTTGAATTTTTATCTCGAAATCCCCTTAGTTCATCAATGTTACCAAATTCTGTTGACAGCTCCGGTGACAGTTGCATCTAATGAAAGAGCTTTTAGCAGGCTAAAATTTATAAAGACTGCTATTAGATCAACTATGGCTGATGACAGATTGGAATCATTGATGCTTTTGTGTTACCACAAAGAATTAACAGACAATATAGATCTCTCCACTGTTCTTGAAAAATGGGCTAATCGTGTTAATCGTGCTATAAAAGTGTGATTTTTGTTACAAAAGCACAAATAAAATTTAATAATTCAAATTGCAATTATACAACAACTATTCAAATAATATTGTATTATAGTCATTATTATTATTTTATTAATATATTTAGATGAAAATCTTAAATTAAATTTATTCGTACGTAATCCAAGCTTTTCCTGATGATCACAATGTTTAAAAGGATATGTTGAAATTACTTATAAACGAGTTTTCATTTGTGATTAATATTAACCCGTTATTGGTATATTTGTAAAGTAAGTTTCTCCAGAAGCAAGACCGATATGTATATACACTCATGTCCAAAATTTTAGCGTATATGACAAAAACGTAGAAAGGGAGTGTTAAATATCTTACGAAATTATTAAATTTTATAGATGAAATTCACAAGATAATTATGACTTCGAGTATCGTATTGAGATAGTCAAATAATTTTAAAGCGCTGATGTCGATTCTTTTTGAATTATTAATAAATTTATCTAAAAATTAGGGGAGAAAGTCTATGATTAATACGTATAGGAAAATGCGGATTGGAATCAAAAACTGCTTTGTTACATAGCGATATATCTTGTTACTAAACGTACAAAATTTGATTAACTTTTATTGACGTAGGGGAGGTAGGGGTAATTTAGGGGTATACACTTTTTTTTTACTAATTTTTTACAACCCTTAGAAAGCTATTTTTAAACAAATTTTTCGTGTTTTCTTATAAAGTGACATTTTATTCATTTATTAAAAATATTGTGAATTAAAAAAATAGTCATTCAAAAATATATCCCAATTATTTTGAATGGTTATTACTGTATTAAATCTCCCCATTACTGGGGAGGATTGATACAGTAGCAAGGGAGGTTTGATACATTGTTATGTAAATTGAAAAAAAACAAGTTGGAAATTGCTCGTCAAACGTGGCAAATGAGGTGCGTTCGTACTATAACTAGTTTTATAATTATTTTTTGCACCCCATATTGTACTGAATGTATACTTTTTTGCACTTCATAAAGCGCATAGTCTGATACATCATTAAAATGCACTTCCAATAATTTTTCCCCATTCCCCGTAATGTAACGGAACACTTTTGACTGTCCCTGTAATTAAACTATACATCGGATTTTCCTAAAATTTGAAATAGCTCAACAAAACTTTGCAATAATTATATCTTTAAAATTTCAGACCATTCGGAAGGCTGTAATATCATTAAAATGCACTTGCAATAATTTTTCCCATTGGCCGTAATGTAAAGAAAAACTTTTGACTGTCCCTGTAATTAAACTATGCATCCGATTTTCCTAAAATTTGAAATGGCTCGACAAACTTTTGCAACAGTTATATCTTTAAAATTTCAGATCATTCGGAAGGCTCTAATATCATTAAAATGCACTTGCAATAATTTTCCCCATTGGCCGTAATGTAAAGAAAAACTTTTGACTGTCCCTGTAATTAAACTATACATCCGATTTTCCTAAAATTTGAAATGGCTCGACAAAATTTTGCAACAGTTATATCTTTAAAATTTCAGATCATTCGGAAGGCTGTAATGTCATTAAAATGCACTTGCAATAATTTTTCCCATTGGCCGTAATGTAAAGAAAAACTTTTGACTGTCCCTGTAATTAAACTATACATCCGATTTTCCTAAAATTTGAAATGGCTCGACAAAATTTTGCAGCAGTTATATCTTTAAAATTTCAGATCATTCGGAAGGCTCTAATATCATTAAAATGCACTTGCAATAATTTTTCCCATTGGCCGTAATGTAAAGAAAAACTTTTGACTGTCCCTGTAATTAAACTATACATCCGATTTTCCTAAAATTTGAAATGGCTCGACAAAATTTTGCAGCAGTTATATCTTTAAAATTTCAGATCATTCGGAAGGCTCTAATATCATTAAAATGCACTTGCAATAATTTTTCCCATTGGCCGTAATGTAAAGAAAAACTTTTGACTGTCCCTGTAATTAAACTATACATCCGATTTTCATAAAATTTGAAATGGCTCGACAAAATTTTGCAACAATCATATATTTGAAATTTCAGACCATTCGGTTGGGTAGTTTTTGCTCTGTTACATGCGGACAGACGGACGGACAGACGGACGGACTGAACGACGACTATAGGTGCTACGTATTTATATAATTACGAACGCACCTAAAAATGCAGACAATTCAATTTATGCGTCATACAATTTTTTATGATAAATCTAGAAATATTTAAGTAAAATTTGAAACGAAATGACATTGACATATTTTTGTTTCAGAAATGTTTTTCACAAACATATTTAAACTATTGCTATTATTTAAACAATCCCATTAAAACACTTTTTAGAAAATAAATAATGAAAAAAAAAACCCTAGAGATCTAGCTCCAAGGTAAAATGAAGTGAACATTGCTAATTTGCAAACAATTTAACATAAATTTATCACATTTAAGATTCCTTTAACCCTTTCAGGAGCAAAGCATTTTCAATGCTAAAGTGTAAATAAATGTAGAAATAAAAAATGTAGAATAAATGAATGGCACCGGAATTTACCAACAAATTTAATTAGAAATAAGAAAAGGGATATATTTCACTTTCATACTAAATAGAAAATATTTTACTAAAATGCTGGTGCCAATTTGGCGTTTGGGAATTAAAATTAAGTGTTTTCATAAACATACCACCACCCCTGAAATGGTTTTAAAAGAATCTAATAACTATCATTTTGATAAGTAAAATCGGGTAGATTTAACGTTTTTTTTTTTCAATTTGCCCTTCGTAAATTATAGAAACATTTTCCCTTTCAGGCCATTTAAACTTTTTCCCTTCTACATGACGAGCAAAGCGAACTAACCATCTATCATCGCACTGCTTTTCTATGTAACCTACATAATGTCTATGAATAGTCTCTTCGTTCTTCCTTACCAATTTCAGTAGCTCTTGCTGTAAAACAATAGTGAATATTACGATCGTATATTAGTTTGCAAACTTAAAAAAGCTATTAAATTTCAAATATACAAGTGTATCATTTCTCCCCAGTACTAATTTATCATTTCTCCCTATTATGCCTTATTGGATTTTCAATAACTTTGTACAAATGCAGTTGCAAACTGGTAATCTACTCTCTAGTAAATCTAATCCTAACAATGTCTTTTATAAATTAAAAAAATTACAAGATATTATCTTCACAATAAAAAGACTCATGAAAGAAAATCAGCCAGTGAAAAAATTTACATTGGCATTCCAAAAACCTTCAAAATTAAGAGAAAAGAAAAGTTGTCAGTTCTTCACTGATTAGTCCAGCTAATGATGGCTTCAGTAAATAAAAGATGCCTTCACATGTGTTAGAATGGCTGTTAATGCCATTTGTTGAGAAAAACTGTCATTGTATCAACCCTCCCTATGTATCAAACCTCCCCTGCGTCCCCTACTAAGAAATGGATATAAGTTTTGTTCATTCGAAAATTTTCAATCTTTTAAATTTTGACTTTTTTTATGTTGTAGACGTACATCGTACACTGGTAACAGGATTCCTTATGCTTAATTCAGAATTTGAATTTCTATCCGGAGTGGAGTCTATCTGAATAAATATGCCATACACAGAAAAAATAAAATGCATTAAGCCCTTTATTGGTAAAAAAACGGGCATCGAATCCCCAGCTCTTCAATCATCCAGTTTCATCAAATTTTGTATATTTAGAAAACTAGATATATCGCTATCAAACAAAGCAGTTTGGAGTTCCAAACCGCAATTTTCTACACATATTAATCATAGTACTTCACCACTAATTTTTAGAGGCATACATTAATAATTCAAAAGGAATCAAAATCAGCGTTTAAAACCTATTTGACTATCTCGACACACTCAGTCATAATTATCTTGAGACTTTCATCTATAAAGTTTAATAATTTCGTAAGATATTTACGATATCCTTTCTTCGTTTTTATCATATATGCTAAACTTTTGGACATGAGTGTATATATATATTAATTAGTCGGCATTTTGTTGGCAATAGTACTCGGAAATTTTTCTTCTTGGATCGGAAATTTATGAGTCTACACCCCCCTACGTGACCAGGGTGGTTTACGCCCCTGGTGACATCTGGTGTATTTTGACATGGAGAGGAAGAGTCACTCAAAATAATCCCACATTCGTTCGTGAAAGATCACATTACAGATGAGGTGGATTGATCCTATGGGCTGGAATCAGCATAAGTGGACGTACGGGCCTACATATCATTCGGAATGGCACTTTGACGGTCCGAAGTTATACAGATGAAATACTAAGACCTCATGTCGTATTTTATGTTGCAGCAATTAGTGATTTCTTTTTTTTTCCATGCATGCTAATACCAGACCTCATACAGTTCGTCTTGTGGAAAACATGTTTGAAGTTAAAACAATACAGCGTATGGAATTACCAGCATGCTCTCTTGACCTAAATCCGATCGAGCATGTTTGAGACATACTCAGACGAAGCATTGCTGCGAGACCAAGGCCTTCTTTTACTATCCGGGACTTGGAGATTGCAGTTCTTGAGCTTTGGAACAGTATCCCCCAAAGTCTTATCGATAATCTTATCGCATCCATGGAAAATAGGCATGCAGAAGTCTTAGTTGTTCAAGGAGGCCACACGCCATATTAAAAATCTTGCATCATTTCTAAACAAAACTTTTTCTTTTATCATTTACATGAAACCAAATTGTTGCCCTAAACCATCTTTTCGTGTTCTTTCCATCTTTTCAAAGAATAAAAGCTCCCTTGTATTTTTTTTGCGACTTGTTTTCTGTATTGCGCATTGATACACGTGTACTATCTATTTTATGCCCATACATGGGTGTCTTGCACTGTTCTCTTCACTTTTTTACTTATTCCCCTAATTTTTTTGAGCAGTGTAGGACATAGAATCTCTTAGTGCATTTTCTAATCAATAAAAATAATTATAACATTTTCTTAGTATGTTCTATTTAATTAGATAATAATGTAAGACCATCAAATCGAATTCTCGGCAACTTTTGTCAGTTATTTACGCAGTCAGTAAATAATTCTTCTAAAGATAATTTAATTTTAAACACTTTCCAACGAAGTTGAAAAATGTTAAGGAATTCGGTTTGTCTGTCCGTCCCTCCGTGCTCTAACTCGCGTAAATAGTGTCCGATTGCCATGATATTGATAAATGTTGTTGGATATCACTACACTGTAAAAAAAAAAAAAAAAAAAAAAAAAAAAAAAAAAAAAACGGACTAAAATACGGAAATACTACTGGCAGTCTAGACGCCAGTACTATTCCCGTATTTTAACGGAACTTTTCCCCGGTAAATTACAGAACAATTTCCGTTTCTTTTGGCGTTGGTTGGTTGTGTTTATGACGGTCAATTATCAGCACGAGGGATATAAGCGTTTACGGGGGGGGAACTTCCGTTAAAATACGGAAATAGTACTAGCGTCTCGATTGCCAGTAGTATTTCCGTATTTTAGTCCGTTTTCTTACAGTGTATGGCATGTTCGGTATTAAAGGTGAAGGTTAGTTTTACGGTTAATTTACAGAGACACTCAAAAGAATTTCGTTACATTACTACCTATGGGGGGAAATCGTTTGCAGTGTATTTTAATGATATTACAGTATTTTAAACATACTGAAATTTAAATATATAACTGAGGTGAACTACACGGTGGTTACTGTAGAATATGGATTGCGTAGAAATACTACGTTCATTTACAGGGACACACCAAAAAATCTGGCTACAGAAGAAATTGAACTATTGATACCTACAAACAATAATTGCTGGAAATGCGTTATCAGTTATGCTACGGGTTCTTAAATTGAATTTTTTTTTAAAGCATTACTTGGTGTGAATAAATTCTATAGATGCTATACAGGGCTGCAAACAATTTCTCAAGTATACTTCCGTTTATTCACGGAAATTGATGAATGGAAATTTTCAACTGTGCTATGCATTTAATTGAACTAACTTGTAACATACCACAGTCGAGCCCCGATGTTACGACTTGGGATTTAACGAATTTCCCGATTTAGCGAATTTTTTTATGGTCCCGAAGAAAGTAGAACAAAAATACTTCGATTTAACGAATTTATAATTCCGATTTAACAAATAAATTTCGATGTCAAAAAAAAAAAAAAAAAAAAAAAAAAAAAAAAAAAATCGCGAAACAGTTAGCGGTTTGGAAATTTTGAAACGGTAGTTGATGAGACATGATGTTGATGACACTGTTTTCGCTTCAGGAAAAAAAAAAGAAGTCTGAAATACAAAAGCGAAACAAAACAATCAAACATCTATAAAATATATTTTATAATTTATCTATAAAATTTGAATAAATGAGTCTTTTTCTTAATTACAATGCTTGTGATTTATAGTAGTACATGAAAAAAGAATAAATTTTTTTACGGTGAGTTTTCTTCAAGTAACAATTGTTTAAAATAATTATTAAGCTTGGTTGTCAATATCTATAGCCATTTTTTAACTTGTTCTGTTGGATAAAAAATTCCTTTGGTTATCCCGATTTAACAAATAATCTCGATTTAACGAACAAAACAGTTAATCCCGAACGATTCGTTAAATAGCGGTTCGACTGTATGCAGTATACATACAAATCAGGGGTCTGTTCAGACTTTTTTCATAGGGTCCTGTTTTTGTGATATTGTGAAGTATTTTTTATTTTTGTGAAAATTCTAGTCATAATTTTGTGAATTTGAAATTATCGATACATTCAGATTCTATCCTTCATATACAAAAAAGATGTTCTTGATGAGTTTCAGCTGTTTTGTTGCAGGTCAGATTTTATTTTAAAATGATTAAATTTGTGAAAAGTTCAATTTGAAGGTGGAAAAATTCTGTGAAAGGTCTATTAAAGAGACAAATAATTTTGTGAAGGGTCCTGTTTTGGGATAAAAAGTTTTGTGAAGGTTCCTGTTTTGGAATAAAAAAAATTGTAAAGGGTCCTTTAAAGGACCTAAAATTTCCCTAAACATATCCCTGCAAATTCATAGATCATACACAGGTCTACACAAAAAAGGATATTTTTCCGACTATTGATTGTAATGGCAGAAATTGGGTTTTCAAATGTGTCACGAGTAGAGATCGACCGAAAATTCGTTTTCGGTCCAAAATAACGGCGAAAATGCTGTCGAAAATACGGCTGGACCGAAACTCTATCAAAACTATCTGTATTCCAAAAACCTCGTTTATTCTTTCTGGAATTTTCGAATTGATTTGAGCAGTATCGACTAATATGAGACACTCTTTGTTTATTGCTATGAACTTCACTGCTTATAATTA
This sequence comes from Maratus speciosus, assembly GCA_963932465.1. NCBI lineage: Eukaryota > Metazoa > Arthropoda > Arachnida > Araneae > Salticidae > Maratus > Maratus speciosus. Next base: position 559,315,483 of record OZ010792.1, read on the forward strand.
TCGGTCATGACTGACTCAAGACGTGACTGCAAATTATAAAGCAAGTAATGCCTATATGACTCAACTTTGAAGACTTTTTCACGTTCTCATTAAAAGTTGCAGACTTAACAGTAAGAGAAAATTTTTAGTTTGAAACAGCAGAAGTGTTTCGAATACTCTTTGAGAAAATTCTAGTATAACAGATGATCATTTGTAAAAAATATTGTAAAAGATAAATCGAGGTATGTATACCTAAAACATTTTTTAATTAGATGAAATTCGTATAATTAAAAATAAATTCAGTGTCGTTGATGAATTAATTATATTCTATTTTATGTGAAAATAAAAACTTAACAGTAAGACTTAACAATAAGAGAAAATATTTAGTTTGAAGTAGCAGAAGTGTTTCGAATACTCTTTGAGAAAGTTCTAGTATAACAGATGATCATTTACAAAAATCATTGTTAAAGATAAATTGAGGTATGTATGCATAAGACATTTTTTAATTAGATGAAATTCGTATATTTGGGGGGGGGGGAATTCTGTGTCGTTGACGAATTAATTAATTCTATTTTATGTGAAAATAAAAACTTAACAGTAAGACTTAACAGTAAGAGAAAATTTTTAGTTTGAAACAGCAAAAATGCTTCGAATACTCTTTGAGAAAGTTCTAGTATAACAGATGATAATTTACAAAAATCATTATAAAAGATAAATCGAGGTATGTATACATAAAACCTTTTTTAATTAGATGAAATTCGTATAATCAGAAAAAAAAATTCTGTGTCGTTGATGAATTAATTATATTCTATTTTATGTGAAAATAAAAAGTTTTGGACAAAGGCACAGAGAGCCAACTTGGGCCACATGTATAATTAACTAATAATTATGTGTATTTAATAAACACGCATAATTAATTAATAATTATGTACGTTTATGTATGTATTAACTCGAATTTTTTTTTATCATTTTAGTTTTCGTTTTCGCTCAAAAATAGAAAGATTGTCGAAATTCGGTTACGGTTTCGGCCTTAAAAACCTGTTTCGGTCGATCCTTAGTTATGAATTTTTCAAATTGTATTTTTAACCCGACTGCTAAGAAGGGTTATGTCTTTCACGCGTATCTGGGTATGTGGATTTCTTTATACCCTTGAAACATACCAACGGCTGAATGGATTTTAATGAATGAGGTCTCTATCGATTCGTCTTAACCGTCCGATGGTTATAGGCTAGGTTTTGTTTTTATAAATTTAAAATGGCGGCCGTGAAATAGAAATGGCGGTACAGACGAAAAATTTTTTTACGCACCCTATTGAGTGGCATGTCATTGGATAGGTCTGTCAAAATGAGGACGATGTTTCATTAAGTATTTTACAGTCAGAAGCTCCGTTCAAATATCAAACAACCGGAAAGTTATGTAGCTAGTACCTCTAGCATTACGTTAACTGTAACCTTCATAACCATCTATAGGCCACATCAAAACAATGTTTATAGGTAGGAACTAACAATTAAACACAACTTAAAAGTCATCAATACAAGTAAATAAAAAAAATAGGTAAGCAATATAAAAAATAGTTTCACATTGATGAGAAATAACTAATTAGTTCGCTTTTTACGCAGTCGAGTTTTTTGATTTTTTAAATTTAATTCTGTTATTCGTTCTTGTTATTTACAGTAGAACCTCTTTTATCCGAAACTCTCGGTTTACCGAAATCCATTTTTAAAGATTTTTTTTTTCAATCACATTCCTCGTGTGCAAGCAGTCCTTTCCGAACCACGAGTACAGATAAATATTTTGGAGCCCCTTTTTTAGAATTTCTTTGAACTTAACTTGAGCTCCCGTAGGAGACTTTTACTAGAGTACAAAATTTCCTTTTTATCATCTGTAAAAAAAAAAAAGAAAAAAAAAGTAAAACCCCGCATTACTTTAAGTATAGAAGAAAAAATTCAAATCATAAATCATGTTGAATGGGGTGAGAGTATGATAAAATAAGCTCAAGAATACGGCATTGGTATTACAGCGGTTAGTGAAAATGAAAAAGTTTTATGCAGGAAGCAGCAGAATGACTGTGATACTGGTGAACCAATAGTATTAAAAAAACTTCATGATAGAGCTGCAAAGCAAAGGCAATCGAAACTTCAACAAACAAAACTTTGTTTGAAACCTTTGTGAAATATGTAAAATGTACTTAATTTCAAAACTAAAATTCAGGTAGTTTATTCTTGTTCCTATTTTGCTATTGATTTATTTTTATTAAGGGTGTTCTTAAATCCAAAATAAGAATTTTCTGACATAAGTTTTAAATTATTTTTGATCGAAAATGCATGAAACTAGCTGGTGTTGTTGCTCAGAAACTATGTCATTGAGCTGTTTTTTCCATTTTTTTTACAAACACAATAGATCTTTCAGAAAATAGTGTCAAAACGGGCGTTTTGAACCGAATTTCCGCGCGAAGGAAGAAAGAGCACTCAAGAGCGGGCGAAAAACGTGTTTGTCACGTGATCGAATTCGCTTATAACTCAATAGGTAATGGATGGATCAAGGCTTTCCAATTTTATACCTTTCCGTTAAAAAAAATGAATTTATAAATGTGTCAAAACGTTTTGCGCTTATTGAGCAGAGCAGTTAAGAACAGCATTAAGTACTTGTTACCATAATAAGAAATAGCGCACATATTTGCCCTTAATCTTAAAGTGGGACCATTCTCGATTATCCGAAAATTTCGATTTTTCGAAAGGTGGTCGGTCCCATTTACTTCGGATAATCGAAGTTCTATTTACATAATCTTTTCGTTTCATAATGTTTTTCCAAAACCGTTTTCCTGTTTCTTTTTCATCTTTTTTTCTTACTTAATAGTAACTTAAGGTGTGCTTCTTAGCGAAAGGCATAATTATTAATTTGGAAGCAAAAATTGGACGATTTCCAAAATGATTTTGAAACGTTAACATTTTATCGATAACTATTTATCTCTAAATAAGAAGCTGAAAGAAATATTTTATCATTTATTATTGAAGAACGAACAATCCCACGGGATCATTTTCGCATTTGATTAAATTCAAGGAATTACCGCTGGATTATAAATTGTTTTCACTGAAAATAAAAAGTTATTTACCGAGTAAATAAATCTTTTAAAACTTTTTAAGCATGCTACCTGCAATCAAATCCTATTATCTTCGAATGACACGTAATTTTCAATTCTTAAACAATTCCGCACTCGTTGAATTTTTATGTTTATTTTTTACTTTTTAGGTGCGTTCGTAAGTATATAATTACTTAGCACCTATGGTCGTCGTTCGGTAGTCTGTCCGTCTGTCCGCATATAACAGAGCAAAAAATACCCAAACGAATGGTCTGAAATTTTAAATGTATTATTGTAGCAAAATTTTATCTAGTCATCTCAAATTTTATGAAAATCGGATGTATAGTTTAATGACAGGGGCAGTCAAAAGTTTTCCGTTCCATTACGGCCAATGGGAAAAAAATTATTGCAAGTGTATTTTAATGATGTTACAGGATTCCGAATGGTCTGAAATTTTAAATATATAATTGTTGCAAAATTTTGTCCAGTCATTTAAAATTTTATGAAAATCGAATGTATAGTTTAATGACAGGGGCAGTCAACAGTTTTCCCTTTCATTACAGCCAATGGGAAAAAAATATTGCAAGTATATTTTAATGATGTTACTGGCTTCCGAATGGTCTGAAATTTAAAATATATAATTGTTGCAAAATTTTGTCAACTCATTTCCAATTTTATAAAAATCGGATGTATGGTTTAATTACAGGGACAGTCAAAATTTTTTTGTTACATTACGGCCAATGGGAGAAAACTATTTGTGCATTTTAATGATGTTACAGCCCTTGAACAGCATGAGATGGATAGGCACTTATGAAGTGCACTAAAATATACATTCAGTACAATATGCTGTGAAAAATATATTTATAAAACTAGTTATAGTACGAACGAGCCACATTTGCCACGTTTGACGAGCAATTTCCAGCTTGTTGTTATTGTCTTAAGGCTGTTCTCAACTGCTCTGCTCAACAAGCGAAAAACGTTTTGACATATTTAAAAATTCATTTTTTAACGGAAGGATGTAAAATTGGAAGGCCTGACTAGGAAAGCGATTTGGAATCGAATTGTGTTTTCCATTTTTTGATCAATAAATTACCTATTGAGTTCTAAGCGTTTTTGATCACGTGACAAAGACTTATTTCATCCTTCTTTGATTGGTTATTCTTCTTTCGCGCGGAAATTCGGTTGAAAACACCCACTTTGACATTAATTTCTGAAAGCTTTCGTTATTCCGTTTGCAAAAAAAAAAAAAAAAAAAAAAAAAATGAAAAAATGAAAAACAACAAGGACAACAACAACAACAAAAAAAGAAAAACAGTTCGATTACATAGTTTCTGAACAACAACACCTGCTCGTTTCATGCATTTCCGAACAAAAATAAATTAAAATTTATGTCATGAAGTTGCCCTATTGGATTTCTGAACAGCCTTAATAATTCGTTGTTATAGTTTCATTAAGGATACGTAACATGAAAAAATATAAAGATGTATTTAAACAAGATACTCGTAACTATGATTTGCTTAATTAAGGTGTGTTTAGTCACATTTTGCATTTAAATTTTAAAATGTCATTTTTACTTTCTCCTATCTTCCATAGAAGAAAGCATTGCAATAAAATTATGTATGATAATCACTTATCGAACACATACAATCGAACTAAGCTAAAAATTATTAATAGTGAAAAAAATACCTTTATTTAGAATTTACATCAACATGTGTTTCATCGCACAAACGGTGACATTTTCAAGAACATTCTTGATAGAAATATTTTCGCAAAAAATAATAAAATATAGACGATAAAGTGCAAGTATTACTCTCGTTCAGAGGGTTCCGTTCAATAAATATATGAATTATTTACTGTATTATTAAAAACATTGTTGCTAAAAGAATAATAAGACTTCGCAAAAACTATACAACGTAGGGTTGGGTATAGCTATATATTTTCTAGAAGGATCAGAATATATTTATGCTTGGCTGAGATACGTATTTATTGTATTTTCGGAATTTATGATGTTATTTAAACGTTAAATATTAAATGTTCTAAATGTCGTCGTGCTGTGCTGTAACAATAAAAAAATGAAAAGACCATCAAGATTAATTATTTTAAAGGAGTCACCTATGATTACAACGAAATATGTTTTTTCTCGAAATAATTTTATTGCTACGAATGATATTCTCGATTGTTTTGAATATGAATATGTTTTATGGTGTATATGTTACAAAAGTATGAATGGGTATACCATAAAAGTTCAAAGAGATACGAAACCTAGGTAATATTCTAATATTACTATTCTATATAACTCTTTTTTAAATCTTATCCTAATCTGCCTTTTTATAAACTTGATTCGGTACTGACAATAAAAGTAGTGCATATTTAAACTTCATTTAGCATTTCATAAAACTAAATTCAGCGTAATAATAATCTCTTCTTTTTACACTGCAGCTATAACAAAACCCTTGTTCAAAGTTTAAACTTGGCATTGTGTTAAGCGCGCTTCGAAAGGAGGTCGCAAGAATGCAACGCCGCCTTGGTCCGTGCCGCGTTTTTCCAGATAGGTTTTTAATTAACTTTTAAAGACACGGGAGGCGTATTGAGGGATCCACTCAGTGCAAACTAGTCGCGAATCTCAATGTATTTATGTGTTTAATTCTAATTAAAATAGTCTGTTTTTAACAATTTGATGTTTATTGCTTTTTACTGCCACTGGGCATTGCATTACACAAATATATCATTAAAAGTTGTTATCTAGGCTTTAAAAGTCGATGGTTCATAGAGTATGCCGCCCTGTCATTATGCATGCCGAAACCGTCTGTGTCTTTAAGGGTTAATATTTCGGCTAATTACCGACGATTTTTTTAAAAAATCATTTTCAATCATGCTTTTATATTTCTTATACGTTAGGTTGTTAGGTACCTCCAGCGCTCCTCAACACTTTTGCTGAATGTGAACCGTCTATGTCTTTAAGGGTTAGGCAGCCTAAGAGAGACTGCTCAGGGCCGGGTAAGCCTGCCCCTTAGAGCTTAACGTCTCTCCCGGTATGTTCCCCGACACGTTGGGGCTCGTTAGTGAGTACAGCCCTGTCCGGCCGTATGCAGACGGACAAACACAAAATGCTCAAGGGGCGACGCTCACCCGCTAAGGGCGTCTATGCACCACCGACCACAGAACCCAGAATTTATTTTAAAAAGAACAAAGTGGGATTACAAAAATTAGACGAATGCCTTCCCGCCAGGAAAACGCCTACTCGCGACAGAGGGCGGGAGTATGAGAACATTTAAAGTAAAAATAAAATAAAATAAATAATAATAATAATAATAATAAACATCACTGATCTTGGCCGCCGGGGTAGGAACCCCTCTCGCGACAAGGGGCGGCAGGAAGGGAAAAGAATGGAATGCGTGGCACAAGTAAGATGGCACGAGCAAATACTCAAGCGTCCATTGGAGATGTAATGATTTGCGTGGCACAAATAAGATGGCACGAGCAAATACTCAGCGTCCATTGGAGATGTAATGCTTTGTGTGGCACAAGTAAGATGGCACGAGCAGATACTCAAGCGTCCATTGGAGATGTATCTCTTTCGGCTAATTACTGACGATTTTTTTCAAAAATCATTTTCAATCATGCTTTTATATTTCTTATACGTTAGGTACCTCCAGCGCTCCTCAACACTTTTGCTGAATGCCCGCAAATCGAAATTTGTGCGTAACGGAAAAATGCGCATTTCTCAAAAACTATGTGACCTATGTGACGCTATAATTTTCCCGTAAGGTTTAAATTAACGTCTACTACCTCTAATTTTTTCATAATTTTATTTTCAGCAGCTTCGGAAAAAAATGGCGGGAACACATTTTTCCGCTACATTTTCGGCAATATCTGTAAAAATATAATACCTAAAATTAAAAGAAGTTTATTCTTGAGTTCAGCGTTACGAAAGCTTTCACACGATATCTCACATGATATACAAAGGATTTTTATTTTTATTTATTTTATTATTTTATTTTTTGCAAGTGACTTAATCAGACCCTCTACATTTTTCCTAAATATATTTGTGTATGTTTAATAATCTGTAAATATGTGGGTCAATAGTCTTTATTTCTTCCCCCAATTTGAACTTTCCAAATTCCATAGTTTACGAGTAAAATGGCTGGGACAGACAGACAGACACAGGGGTAATCTTATAATGGTTCCGTTTTTACTTTTTAAGTATGGAACCCTAAAAAAAAAATTGCTTATAATAGGACACTTTTTTCGATTCAGCATATATAAATAAGTTTTGCATATTTTGGAGTGAAATTGTTACAGTTTCAAGAAAAATACTCTAGCTATAAAAAAATTGCCACAACATAAAAAAAATAAATTAATTTTTGCGAAAATATTTCTATCAACAATGATCTTGAAAATGCCGCAGTTTGTACGATGAAACGCATGTTGATCTAAATAAAGATATTTTTATCACTATTAATAATTCTTATCTTAGTTTGAAAGTATTGCAATCTAATATTTTTTTGGACTTCCGGTTTTCGACAGATTTACACATTTTAGGAGTCAGAGGTCCCCCAAAACATGTTTATACAAAATGTCTGTCTGTCCGTGTGTATGTGTGTCGTCATTGTACCATCGAAAAGTGTATGAAGTTATGCATAGAATTGGATCAAATTTTTTGTGCATATTTTTTTTGGCTATGGCCAGCAGTCCTTGAACTTGGAAATATTCCGCCGGAAGGAGGCGCTGTAATAGCGATTTTTGTGCCAATTTTATTATTGTACCGTCGAAAAGTGTATGAAGTTATGCATAGAATTGAACCAAATTTTTTGTGCATGTTTTTGGCTATGGCTAGTGGTCCTCCTTGAATTGGAAATATTCCGCCGGAAGGAGGCGCTGTAATAGAGATTTTGTGCCAATTTTATTATTGTACCATCGAAAAGTGTATGAAGTTATGCATAGAATTGAACCAAATTTTTTGTGTATGTTTTTGGCTATGGCCAGTGGTCCTCCTTGAATTGGAAATATTCCGCCGGAAGGAGGCGCTGTAATAGCGATTTTTGTGCCAATTTTATTATTGTACCACCGAAAAGTGTATGAAGTTATGCATAGAATTGAACCAAATATTTGTGTGTTTTTGACTATGACCAGCAGGTCCTCATTGAATTTTTAAATATTCCATCAGCCTCTGTAATAGATAACTTTTGTATAATTTTCTCGATTTTTCGCAATTCTATGATATATCGGCAACTCGTGAAGCAACTGGAACTTCGCATCCTGCTAAGCCGGCTATTCGCAAACAGCTGATGTACAACATAATAACGAAAAACTATTGATTTTAACAAATATCGCGATCGAGATTAACTCGTTTTTTACTCAGGGGCGCCATTTCAGAATTTTCTTGGGGGGGGGGGGCAAAGCTGTCTTTGAGGACAGTGGCATAGCCAAGGGTGGGGTGGGGTTCGGCGGGGGTGGGGAGCCTGTACTCTCTCCCATCAAAACGAAAACCTATGAAAAATTCCGTTTTAAGCAGGGTTTTTTTTTTATCTTAGCAGGTATAATTTCAAGATAGTGACTAACAATTTTTTCGTTTGAGACAGTATTCTATTATAGGCAGTTTCTCTTTTTACAAGTATTCTTAAAGGCTTAACATCCTTTCTATAGTATACCTCTGAAGAGTATAGGTATATTACATTTATTGTAAAACTTGCGAATACGAAACCTGTCAAAACAAGAATTGTTTCGCAAACGGAAAAAGAATTAAGTTTCTATGAAGAAAGCACTATATAATTATACTTGCTAAGAAGAGTTACCTGTCTAAAACGGAGATCTTTTTCTTTTTTTTTTTGGACTTTGCAGGCTTTACGGACAGGACAGGGAGCCATTTAATAAGTTTCTTAGAATGGGGAGAGGAGGCAAGATTTTGTTTGAGGGGAAGGATTTGAAATAGCATGCCATTCTTAACATTTTCATAAGCATGGGATTCTTCAAGAAATATTTTTAACACTTTCCAACGCAGTTGAAAAGTGAATTGGGTTTGTCTGCCCGTCTGGCCATACTCTAACTCACGTAAATATACTCGGATTAACGCGTAATTGATATATGTCATTAATATTTACAATGGAATGTTCGGTATTCAAAATGAAGTGTGTATCATTCACAGTTCATTTACAGGAGGACTCAAAAGTATTCCGTTAGATTATGCTCTATTGGGTAAAATCATTTGCGGTATATTTTAATATTGTTGTATTACAGTATTTAAACATAATAACATTTATATACATTATTGGGGTGTACTAAAAGTTGACTACTACATGTAATCTTATGTTTAGCACTTACAGTTCGCGTCCAGGAGAACTCACACGTATTCCTTTATATTATAGTCTATGAAGAAAGAATATTTGTGACGTATTTTAATGATGTTACTCCGTTACAAACATAATGAAATTGATAAAAATTTCTGAGATGTGCTAATTAGAGATGAGTTCGGGCTCATTTTTCAGAGCCCGGGGCCAACAATTTTAAATCCGAATCCGAAAAATTTTGTGCCATCATAGCCCGATTCCGATACCAAAAGTATACACGGGAAAAAAAAGGTTTAACAAAAATGCATAATATTTAAAAGTTGTTCTAAATGTAATAGATCTCATTTTTTAACAACTGTTAATCTCTAGCACATAATTAATTTTATGAAATTTACATTAAATCTTATCAAAAGAGACGTTTAGTGTCAAATAGAAATATACTTCCCTAAAAAGATTTTTAAATTTTTCTCCCGCAACAAGTAGGTATCTCTGATGGATACAATAACGAAGAGCATTTTATGTATAAATTAATGAAATTTGCAGAAATTATGATTTATATGACGAAGAATCGAACAACGTTTTCTGTTTCCTATAAAAGGTGTACATCTTTCACATTTATCATGGCTTTGAAAATCAGTTTAAATTATAAATTTGACACCGTTACTGAAAAGATCCGATGCTTTTATAGAAAAAAAGGAAACGCTGCTTGATTGCTTTCAATCGGGAATAACAACACATGCCAATTTTATCTACTTACGTATGAAAGTGATTGTATGAATATGAAGAACAGAGCCACAGAATGAGCAGACTTCAAGAAGAAGCATGAATAAAATCACCAACATTATTTTCATATAAAGAGCGATTACAATCGCAGACAATAGGAGACTAAAAATTTGCAAATCTTAGGCTAATGCTGATTGACGTAAAAGAAAATATTTATTTCGCGTTAGATCTCTGAAAAAAGTAATAATAAATAAACATTCCAATTAAACAGTATCCTAATGGCGCCATATTCTGATTGCCGCCAACATCAACAGGTCGTTACTCGCGTTAAACTACAGACATAAATCATCAAATATCACAAGTTTTCTTTCAAAATAATGTTCGACAAATACTTAAAAAAAAAAAAAAAAAAAAAAAAAAAACTATTTCTCTTTCCTTCTGATCAAAATAGCATTAAAAAGACTTGCAATGGGATAATAGATAATGTGCATGTTGGTAAACAAATGAGCTTGTGTCTAGACAACTCAACTTGTGGTTGGCAGAAACGAGGCATTTAAACGCGTGTTTATATGTGAAACTCCATAGCAATCTATCATATGTACTGAAAAACAAATGAATTTTTATCTGTATATGCACAGAACTTACGTTCTGTTGTGAAACAAGATAATTGAGAGATACTGGGGTTTATTAGGGATAATAATAGACAATATACTAGATGATCCATATGTTATTTCCAACTGGAAAGCAGATATGGGTCTTTGGCCATAGGTTTCATTTTATTTAACGGATAACTATTTTTTTTAATTCCATGAGAAGAATACAAGAACTCAAGAAGTGTTTCTATTTCTACTTGTTGTAGCGGGTAAGAAAAATGTTTTAGGTTTTATAATTATACCAGAAAGCCACCGTTTTATTTATATATCTTATTTTTTTCAACCTGTACGTCTAGTAAGATGCTTGAACTAATCTGAAAATGTTTACGAATTTCGTTATATTGAGATTAAAATGACATTTATGACTGCTTATTTCCTGATACACTTTTAAAATCATTCTAATGCATGAAATTGGCAAGTTTCCTTACAAATATATATACTAATGAAACCTCAATTTTTAATAAAACTAGGGGATCGAACCCGAGCTCCTCGGGTTACAGAATATAGGTAAAATCCATTTTTTTTTTTTTTACTCTAATTATTTTTTTACATGTAATATATATTTTAGATTGCCCAGTAACATCAAAAAGATTTTTTATATGAAAAATAAAAAATATCAATTATGCAATCAAATAAAGTTTCGAAATTTATTAAAAGCGATACTTTCACATGTCACCGCATGCCAGGAGTTATCAACTCAAGATTTTTCGACTTACGTCAGTATTTCCGATCATTTCGGTGCTTCAAGCGCGTGGTTCAATCGCATGTCTGTTAAATTCGTTTCTTATTTACATTATTTCATTTATTTTTCTATAGGGGAAGTTTTAAACTTTTTATGGAACATTAGACGAAAACAACTGCTGAATTTTTTACATTGTTTTAAGGGCAAGCGGATTAACCTTTCGTAATCGAGCTACACGTGATAGAGTTAAATTTAAAAATAATTTATGCTTGAAAATCAATATATATATATTACGCTATCTTACGTGGCACAGAAATCGCGATTATTTGCTAATTGTTTAATGGCAACGCCCGAATAAAGCGCATCTCATTGGTTATTGTGTAATATTTTTAAAAATGGAATAACAATAAATAAATAAAAAGTTCAATTAATAACTATAGAACAAAACAATTTATATAATTAAAACAAATAAAATAAAAGTAAATAAACTATTGATTAATAAATAAACAACAACATCCGGGTTACCATATCAAGCAAAATAAGGACACTTTAGTGCCAGTTAAGTACCCCGGTGCGTATATTACATTGGCGTCAGAAAAAAGTCGCGCCAACGTAGTGCGTGTATGACACCTGTGCCGTCTTTTATTCATCTAATTTAAAATACAATAAATAAATAAATAAATGAAGATAACTTTCCAGTATAGGTACTTGGCGAAATAAAGAAAAGATCCATGGCGAGAAAAGAAATTTTTTTCTGGCAACCGATTTAATCAAAATATTTTTTACAAATAAAGCTACATAAAAGTTGTCGTGATAGCAAAGAGTTCCTACTTTTATGTTAGCTGGGCGCAATTCTCGCCAATAGCATTTTTTTAACTTCCCAGCAGCATTTTTTATTTTTCGAGGGATAAATTAAAACAATGCTTTGATGTTGAAATGAAATGGTTTATGGTATTGTTTATTCTTTTTCTTTTTTTAAAGAATTTTTTTTAAGTCATGAATTTTAAAGGTTTCATTTTTAAATTAAAGTTATCCATTCTAAATAAGATGAGTGAAATGATTATATTTTAATCTGAATTAACGAAATATGGAAAAAAAATGCGACGGGTACAATGTTTGGCAATTTATCACCTGTGCCCGATTAACAAAAAGTAGGGAGTTCTCGATTTCTCTACAGAATCTTCCAATTTGGCGAAGGATTGAGCAAGTAAATTAAATTATGAATAAAAGTAACATAATACAATGCCTAGCATACATTTAAGGGAGACCAAACTGGTCGCCACGGGCGGCTAGTTATTTTAAAAACCGTAATAACCCAGTCAATCAAGATACAATTTTCAAACAAATTGCATTTAAAAATAGATTTTTTTCTCCATTTGACGGTTTAAAAATTGAAAATATGCGATATTTAGGAATTAAAAAAATCGCTGACATAGCACGTATTTTAATTTCATTTTTTTTTCTGTTTTTATGAGAAAATGACACCAAAAAGGTACAGAAATATAATATTTTCTTTCCTCCGTGATTATTTTCCCTTTACTTTCAATCATCCACGACTTTCAACAAAAATGGAGTTCTTCAGTTGCCACAATTACAAAAAATGTATTAAAAACTACAAAAAAAATTAATATCTCAAAATTAAATTGAGATACAGCTTTCAAACAAATTGCATTTAAAAGAGCATTTTTTTCCTTATACGACGGTGTAAAAATTTAAAATGTGCGATGGTTAGAAGTTTAAAAATTTGCAGTAGAGAAAATTGCAAAACCAAAATTTTTTTTCAAATTTCAAAGTGTTGCCATTCGCAGAATGACGTATGCGTTACGCACAGATATGTTTGTCCTTTATATAATATAGATAGGCGATTTTTCAGAAAGCATCTTCAAAGTTGGCGTTTTTTCTTTTACTTTTTGCGAACTTGCACTTTGTTAAATAAACATTCGCCTAACTAAGTCCCTTTTCAATCTTTTAATAAGTTATTTACTTCCTTATACAATTATGTTTCTTCATGTTTGTTGAATATAGATAAGATATTAAACTTTAATTTTTCTATAATTTTTAATCAATACATTACTTTACATTATTTATTTAATAACTCATATATTAGCATGTTTTTTTTTAACCCCCGGTACGGTATGCTATTTCTTTCTCCAGCTTATTTTGTGTCCAAAAAATGTTACCTTACAGAAGCCAGCAATAAACAAAGCAGATGTATAATTATACAATTAAATACTCTATAGCATTTTTTAAAATTTCTAAGCATCGCACATTTTCAATTTTTATACCGTCGTATTGGGAAAAAAAAGCACTTTTAAATGCAATTTGTTTGAAAAATATATCTCCATTGATTTTTGAAATATGAAATTTTTTTTTTGTAGTTTTTAGCACCATTTGTTTCATTTTGGCAACTCAAGTACTTCATTTATGTAGAAAGTAAAGGGAAAATAGTTGAAAAATAGCAATTATATCTTTTTGGTGCCATTTTCTCATAACAAGCGAAAGAAAATGTAATTAAAATACGTGCTATTTTGAAAAAATATAAACGAATAATTTCTCTTAAACATGGAGCTATTATAAACTATATTTAATTTTAAGTTATCTATATTAATTTTACAAACAAATGAAGGCTTGTGAATCATTAGATAGCCGTTTTTTGTCGGGTTTCTTTAATGACGGCATCTTTTTGCTGCATTTGTGTATTATTTTGCGATAGTGACATCCTATACATATACTTTACTGTAGATGTTTAAGAGTGGATCGTAAATGTGGAATTCTTAAGCGGATGCGAATATGACGTCATTTTACATAAAATAAGTGTTGTGCTTTAAGTCTTAAAATTGAAATATGTTTTGTAACTATTTATATATACATATATTTTCTTTTCATAGGGGGCGACACTAAATTCTGAAAAAGCAGAATTCCTGTTTTCTAGTTTTTTTTTTTTTTTTTGGCTTCTCTCATTGGTTAACTTAAAGAATGTACAGAGATTAAAAGTAAATATATGCTCAGAATGAATGACATATTTTCTTTGTAATTTGTTATTAATCTCACCCATTTTTAAATACTAAATGGTACTTTTCGGTTAGCCGAACACCAGTGTTATATATACATATATATGTCTATATACATGTGCCGTAAATTATGGTATATACAATTTTGTATCGAACTACAATCTTCATTTGGCACTTTCTTCACCTTTCATTCTGGCAGCCGGGTCCCTCTCCCAGTTACGGCACTGAAGAATCTACCATGTTTACATTCATGAAAAATTGTGCTCCATAAGAGCTGTAATATCTTACTTATGTTATTGGATTAACAGTTTTTTTCTTCGGTTCCATTATTTTTTCTTTTGTGGACTATGGCTACTGGCGATACCACATTAAAAAAAAATGCGCCTGTGTGCCCTACCTCAAACATTTAAGACCGAGCCTTAATAAACATTATTGAATAGTTTTCTGGTCTTAATGTAAGGTGGTGTGGAAAAGGGCACTTAGATTTTCTTTATTAATTTCAGTTGTAGGCACCTATATACTACTTATTTCTTGTTTTGATTTTGTTCTATAAATTTGCACTTTGATAATTTTTATTTCTTGCTCTTCTGTAATTGTATCTAACAAAAGGAAAACTTGGAATATTCAATTCAGAAAGTAGAGAATGTGTACGCCCCAGACAAGAAGCTTTCATTACTACAGGAGAGTTGTCACTGGAGGAAGGCGTGACAGACAAATCTATTTCAGGACATAATAACTGAAGATGAAAGACAGCAAGGAGCAAACACAATGTGCTTAACACTATTTCTACCAGTATCAAATGACACCTTATAAAAGTTTTCGATTTACAATTTTCCATTTGTAATTTTTAGATAGAAACAATTACAAATCATTTTTAATACATTGAAGACTTTTTTATGCTTATTACAGTAAAAAACTACAAGCAAAATAATCATGAATCCAAATTTTAAAAAGGTGTCACTTGACAATGGTAGAAATAGTGTTAAGCATCAATAAAGGCAATAACTCAGTGGGACAGTCTTGTGCACAGTGCCATTTCAGACATGCATTAGATTGTGCTTCTAAGAAAGTATTGCCTATGTAAGTAAAACTTTTTTAATAATCTGTCAAGTGTGAGTATTACGTGTGCATGGAAGGTTCTGTAAATATATTAATTGATCTTGTTCAAAGTTTAAACTTGGCACTGTGCTAAGTGTGCTTCAAAAGAAAGTTGCTATGCCGCCTTGGTCTGTGCTGCCTTTTTTCCAGATAGGTGTTTAATTAACCTTTAAAGACCCAGGTGGCATATTGAGAGTGCCACTCATTACAAACTGGTCATGAATCCCAAAGTAATTATGCGATTAATTCTAATTAAATTAGGATGCTTTTCGGTTAACCGGATGCCAGTGTTATATACACACACATACATATATATATTTGTATAGATAACACTGGTGCCTGGCTAACCAAAAAGTACCTACATTAGTTTATTTTTAACAATTTGACGTTTATTACTCTTATATTGCTCCTGGGCATTGCATTACATAAATATATCATTTTAAAATGTTATCTAGGTTTTAAAAGCTGATATCGCATAGAGTACGCTATCCGTGTTTTTATAGCCCAGGGTTCGTAAATATCGTGATAATTTCGAAAATATCAAAAATATCTGATATTTTCAAAATTGTCAGCTTACTGCTGATTCTAAAGATTTTTAGACTTAATATAAATTTGAATCTAAAACATATTACATTTAGCATGAAAACATAATAAAACAATATTCTAAATATCTTTTTTTATTTTTTCTTACAAAATTTATGATCAAATAATTGAAAACAATCTTCTGTAAAAGTTGCTTTTTCACTCATCAAAACACAGAATGCAGGATTCAGTTTAAAAAATAAATAAAAATACACAACAAATTCTGAAATACAAAATAAAGTTTCTTTTATTTTTTCTATTGAAGAATTTGAACATGAATGTAAGTTTGTCTGCTTTTTCATTCCCTAACCTACTGCACAATTTAGACTGAAGTAAATAAAAACTATTCGATTAGGCAGGCGCCAGTGTTATATATACATATTTATATAAATACATATATGTAAATGTGCATATATATATACATTTTTATATATATACACACATTTTATATATATACACACATTTTATATATATACACATACATATATGCATACATGCATATATAACACTGGCACCCAGGTAACCGAAAAGTACCCAAAAAGAATTAAGACAGGGTAGGGAGGTATAGTTCAAAGACAGTTGTGGTAATGAGAAAGCTGCAGGTACAGTCCAAAACTAGTTTTTGGAGTGCAGAGAATATTTTGTAAGCTATTCTTTTTAGTTATTATTTATGGATGGGCTAATTTTTAATAACAGTTGAATTCATTTGCACTTCTTTTGACTGAAAATAAATATTAGATGTATGAAAATATCAAGAAATACGACATTTAAAAAATAAAATACTAAATGTATG
Source organism: Maratus speciosus (assembly GCA_963932465.1). NCBI lineage: Eukaryota > Metazoa > Arthropoda > Arachnida > Araneae > Salticidae > Maratus > Maratus speciosus. Next base: position 559,332,370 of record OZ010792.1, read on the forward strand.
AAAATAAAAATATCGAAAATATCAAAAACCTTGATATTTTGAAAATAAATATCCTGATACAGTCAGGGGTGTAGTGGAGGGTATACGGGGGTATACGCCGTATACCCTCTGGATTTTTTTAAGGAACATCGTATACCCTCTGTTTCTCAAGAAAGCTATAGTATATACACTCTAGGGTATACGCTCTGCCTTCAGCGTATACCCTCTGCTTAGAGCGTATAGCCTCTGTTCTTTTTACGACTACATCACTGGATACAGTAGACTCCCTCAAATCCGCACAACTTGGGACCAGAGGTTGTGCGGATTTTAGAATTTTGCAGATTTCTGGTCATTGATTTGTTTACATTTTTGAAACATTAGTTTGATTGGTAGTTAAGCAAGGGAAATTATAATAAATGCTTTCAATAAAGTAAAATATTAAAATAATTTATTAGTTTAAAAGTAAGTAATTATTGAAATAATTATGTAAAATAAAAATTTAGAAAAATATTAAATTATTACGGATGAAATAGATTTAATTCGATTCCAAAAGCCGTATGCTGCCATCTGGTGGTAAGCGATCGTAAGATCGATACGTCATTATTTTTTCACATTTTAGTAACTTTTTTCATTGTTATTTAGAGTCTTGAATGCTTTTCTTATACTGCTTTGTATGTTTAGAAATAAATTTGTCTATAATTAAAAAAAAAAAAAAATTCCGCAAACAATAATTTTAAAATGGTGTTCCAGTTCGTGGATTTTTCCATTTCGAACCCTGGAATTTTTGATATAGATATGCTTATTTATATCAAAATCAAAAGTAATGTAAATTTATTTAGTAATAAATCAGCTGTAATAGCCAAAAGAGGATGATTAACAAAAAACTTAGTAAAAAAAACATTGCAGTAGTCGCTGATTTTGGCCTCATCTTGAATTTAGTTCCTGCAATTTAACTGTAGATTTTATTGTTTACATCTGAAAAAATATGCAGATTTTAGGGAGTCTACTGTATATATCCATTGCCTATTTGCACGCTTTTTGTCTCAACATGTAACAGAAACGCCTTCACTAACAGGTGTTTCTGTTACATGTTGAGACAAAAAGCGTGCAAATAGACGTTCGTCTGACATTAGTCTTAAAGCTTAATATCTTGCCTAATTACTAATATTTTTTTTCGAAACTCATTATCAACAATCCTTTTATACTTCAATGATGATAGGTACCTCAAGTGCCCCTCAACTCCCTTGTTGAGCAAAGTGAAATTTGTGTGTAATGGAAAAATGAGATTTTCTCAAAAACTATGTGAGCTAAGGTAATTGCTACAGTTCTCCTGCTAGTTTAAATAAATTTCTACTACCACTAATTTTTTCATAATTTTAGTTTCAGTAGATTCAGAAATAGAGGAGAAGGGGACATATTTTTGCATTACATTTTCAATCTATAACTATGAGGGTCAATAGCCTTTATTACTTCAGCCAAATTTGAACTTTCCATGTTACATAGTTGACAAGACAAAGAGCTTTGAGAGACAGAACAAACACACTTAAAATATTCTTGTGTATTTCTTTTTTTGACTTTTGAAGAGTAAAATTCATATTTTTTGTCTAAAACCCCAATTCTAAAAAATTGCTAATGCATTTATTTAGAAATTAGCATGAAATAAAAATTTTACTTGGAGCAGGTTTATTTAAGTTCATTCAAATCTGCGTAATAAATTATACATATATATTTTTTCTATTTGCAAATTAAGTTAAACACATTGTTACTATCTAAATTATAAAGCATGTCTGTGAATAATGCTGATACATATCAACAGTGGTAACAATTTAAGCAATTCATTTATCCTTTTCTTTTAACAAATGGTACTTTTCGATTAGCCAGGTGCCAGTGTTATGCATACATATGTGTGTGTAAATATACAATATATGTATATATAACACTGGTGCCCGGCTAACCGAAAAGTACCAAGATAATCATGACATATTTTCACTTTCACACCATCAAATAAGGTAAAAAATGCAATAAGTTATTTGAAAATTGTATTTCAATTTACTGATTTTTAAAGCACAATTCTTTTAAAAATCAATCTCCATCATATGCAGCTGGATTTAACTCATTTGGACTTTTCCATACCAATAGAAGAAAATTTCAGTTATCAAGATTTTGTATATTACATCTAAAAAATCTTAAATTTGTGAATTAAACTTTCACAACTAATTCTGAAGCACAAACTACTGATGTTTTAAACAATTTTTTACAAATTATTAAACCTAAACTATTTATTTCATGGTTAGTAATTGCTTCATATCTCTATATTTAATAATGAGTTATATTTTATATGCTAAACATTTTGTAAATACAGTAGAACCTCTTTTATTCGAAACTCTTTTAACCGATATCCATTTTTAAAACTTTTTTTTTTTTTACTATCACATTCCTTGTGTGCAAAATCCATTTTGAAATTTTTTTTTTTTTTAACTATTATATTCTTTGTGAGCAAGCGGTCCTTTCTGAACTACGAGCAGACTTAGATAAAATGTAAAACTGTCTGCGAACTCTAATAATTTCTTAAAAGTTTTCTGCAAAAAAAACGCTGTGCCCCTCCCAAGTCCTATATCGCTGCTAACAGCAAAAATGAACAGTTATATGCGAGTGGAGTGCCACTAAGTGACACCACTAAAAGAAAAATATTATCCCCCCCCCCCCCCCATTTACAAGCATTATTAAAACTCAGTCAAGAAATGTAGTATTGAATGGTATGCTTAATACAGACAACTAATGAATGAAAGAAAAGCTAATGAAAATGAAAAAAATATATATATTTATTATAATGTGAAATATTTTAATCATTAACTGATATAAAGATATCAGTTTATGATTGCTCAACAAAACTGTTATTTTATTAATCTATAAAATAACTGAAATACGAATAAATGAATGTTAAAATAAGAAAGTTATTAGTCCATGAATGGAAGAGATGAACTCTTACTCATCAGTTTATCTACTGTTTTTGAGACAAACCATTCCTTAATATTGTGACTCCTTTTTTAAAAATTTTAAAAACTTTTTTTTCTCCAGTTGAAAAATAGTCTGCAGACCTTCTCAAGAGTCTGCGACGTGCATCTTACCAATTCTCCGTCCGCGGTCTTAATAATTTTTTTTAGAAAGAAATTTATAAAATAAACCCCATCAAAACTGTCTGCAAACTTTGAAAATTTTCTGCGGACGGCGTTCAGGTGTTCATCTATATTATCTGACTCTGACTACGAGTACATATAAATATTTTTGATCCCTTTTCTTACAGTTTCTTTGAATTTAACTTGAGCTCCCGCAATCTGCGGAGTGGAACGAAGAAAACGAACAAATTAGCAATTCTGAAACTTTTGCAAAAGATTTGGCATTGCTGGAGCAGCAGAAAGACTGTGATACTGGTGAACTAATATTATTAAAAAACTCTGTGACTTCAAAGCAAAGGAAATCAAAACTGCGACAAACAAAACATTTTTTAAAACTTTTGTAATGATATATTTAATGTATGTAAAAGGTATTTAATTTCAAAATTAAAATTCCGGTAATTTATTCTTGTTTCTATTTTGCTATTGCTCTATTTTTATTAAGCACTTATTACCATAATAAGAAATATTGCATATGATTATATTAAAACCCCAAAGAAAAATATTATCCCCCCCCCCCCCCCATTTACAAGCATTATTAAAACTCAGTCAAGAAATGTAGTATTGGATGGTATGCTTAATACAGACAACTAATGAATGAAAGAAAAGCTAATGAAAATGAAAAAAATATATATATTTATTATAATGTGAAATATTTTAATCATTAACTGATATAAAGATATCAATTTATGATTGCTCAACAAAACTGTTATTTTATTAATCTATAAAATAACTGAAATACGAATAAATGAATGTTAAAATAAGTTATTAGTCCATGAATGGAAGAGATGAACTCTTACTCATCAGTTTATCTACTGTTAAGTCTACTCCTTAAACTTAAAAATAAGCATTCTCAATTATCCGAAAATTTCGATTTTCCGAAAGACGGTCGGGCCCAATTACTTCGGATAATCGAGGTTCTACTGTACACATCTTTGGCAGCAGGTTTCATCCATTTTGTTTATTAAATGAAATTTTTAATCGCATCACTCACAGTAAAAATAATGATACCTTTGACATATTTTAATACAAAAATAAAACTTTTATATTTATAAGTAATATATTTGTAACTAATCCAATTTTTAAGGATGATAAATATTTAATAAATTAAAATACTTACTCTCTTAGACTTATTTAAAAATAACAGGGCTGCCACAGCCAACTATTTTTTTCTATATTTTGCTTAGGTTCTTTTAATCATTATTTCTAAACAATAATAATGTACAATTATTTTTAAATAATAGTAGAAGGGGGGAAAAAAAAAAAACAGTTGTCAATGGCAGCCCAGTATTAGCTGAAATAAAAATGGTCACATACACAATAAGAAAGCAACACAATTCAGTTGGTTTGCGGTTTGCCGCTCCATTTATTGAAAAGTACAAATTATGTATATTAAAAATATGCAAGACTATTATTTAATAACATAATCACATTTTGCATACAAAGTTTTCCTCAGACAGTTTTAAGAGGCTGCTGAACACTGTCTGCTCTTTGGTTTAAAACATAGTCACATTACTCATCAAATTAGAATCTTTAATGCATCAAAATTATATGCAGGATTTGCAAGTTCGGTATAACTTCATCAAGAATCCAAGTCGACAAAATGGAATTGCTCCAAGCATCTTGCTTAATTTTTCTACCAGTTTTGATAATCAAAGGATGAAATTTTTAAGATACAAAAATTGATACTGATGCAAACATAGTAAACAAATTAAATAAAATGTACCATTTTGCATTACTTCTGGTTTCACAGTTTAAGGGGAAAAAATGTAATTTTTCTATTTTGGCATAAGTTTGGGGTTTCATGAGCATGAAAATTTACAATTTTCCAATTAGCATGTGTTCTGAAACTCCAAAAATCTGAGAGAAATTTTAAGAAAAACAAAAGCGAAAATGTTGCTATTACAAGGTACTTTTTAGTGCCATATTATTAAATATACATATTATTAAATATATGTAATTAATTAAATAGTACATGTTATTAAATATACAGAATTATTAGTGTGTGGCCCAAGTTCGTTATGTCTTAGATAAAAACTTTCTCTTTTCATAATAAAAAATGTAATTTATCCATGACACAGAAAGATTTTCTAATTATATAAATTTCATTCATTTAATTAGTTTTAGGTAGTGGTGTACCGAGTAGTACTTTGGCCGAGTGGCCGAGTACCGAGTAGTTGTGTAATAAGAAAAAAAAACACTGATGTGCACATAATGTGTACATATATATACCCGTGTTTACATATATATAATATACATATATAGTATATATAAATTAACTAATTAAATTTGAAATTTATTTGTGCACCTTTTAAAGATAATTTTTGTTAATTCAAATTAGTAGCATTAGAACAGTAGCAAAAAGGGAGAATTGACACATAACAAGTACAATTATCAACCAAATAAAATCAAAACATTCTTCAAACCTCCAATTTATTCTGATACCTGAAATCTGCCTATCAAAAGTAAAAATTTTTATTGGTTACTGTAATGATTCATTGAATAATGCAAAACATTTCATGTTTATTTTGTAACTGTACCTTATTTTCTTATAAAAAAAATAAAAAGAGAGGTACAAAAAGAAATACAGGCTTTCTTAACAGAAGATTTATGTAAAACTGACACTCCATTTGCATGGTGTGTGTGTGGGGGGGGACTTTTCCGATCATGTGCAACCTTGCAAAAAATTCTTATGTGCATCTTCAACCACTGTTTATTCTGAATGCATATTTTCAGAAGCAGGCCAAATTTATTGTAGTAAAAGAAATGCCCTGTCTACTGATAATGTTGAACATTTGGTGTTTTTGCACCATAATTTGAAATACAATAAATTTAATTATTAATTTTTTTATTACATTTATTGTATTTTCAGTTTTCTTATCCAAAATAACAGTCATTCTTGTTTTCTTGTACATTTAAAAAGAACTTATATTTGTATAAATGCGAAACTAAATTTTAATCTGGAATTATTTTATGAGGGTTTTTGTTCTTAACTTTTTCTATATTTTGCAGATATATTGTTAAATACCGAGTAAATAGTTTTATGAATTATTGCATATATTATACATTAATATTTGAATAACTTTTTACAGATCAGTTTTAAATTCATATGCTTAAAAAATGAAATTCTTACAACTACTTTCTGAAATTCTTACAAGTATTTACCGAGTACTTGGTACGGCTCTAGTTTTAGGTATACACACCTCGATTTATCTTTCATAACGATTTTTGTAAATGATCCTCTGTTATGCTAGAACTTTCTCAAAGAGTATTCAAAACACTTCTGCAGTTTCAAAGTAAAAATATTCTATCACTGTTAAGTCTGAAGCTGTTAATGACTATGTGAAAAAGTTTAATTATATATGCATTGCTTGCTTTATAATTAGCTTAATAACACTCGCGTCTTGAGTCAGTCATAACTGATTAATTATAAACAATGAAGTTCATAGCAATAAATAGTCTAATTTGAGTCGATACAGCTCAAATCGATGAGTAATGTTGAGAATTTCTGAAGGAAGAAACAAGATTTTTGGAATACAGATAGTTATGGTCCAGCCGAATTTTCGCCAAAACTCAGACTTTGGGTCAAAAACTAAAATGAATTTTCAGTCGATCACTAATAATTTTATTATGTTAAATAGCTTAATTTATTTTTTAGATATTATTTATTTATTAATATTATATTTTATTATTTTATTATTTATATTATTAATATTATTATATTATTTAATATATTTTTAACTTGTTCTCATAAATCAAGTTAAAACAGCAAAAACGAAAATACACCCGCTACATATATGTCTATGGCAAAATATACCTGCATGCAATGTGTTAATTTTAAATTGGAAACAATGCCACATTTACACATACATTCTACAAATCTGATAATATGGATATTGTTTATTGCTCAATCAATTATCTGGTATACATACGACCATAACCATTCTCATTAAATGTTTCTGTACTGTATATAATTATTGAACTACAATAAATAAAAGTTGTGTAAATTTATGGAACAAAATCAAAACAAGAAATAATATGCCTACTAAAATGAGTAAAGAAAATCTTCTAAGTGCCCTTTTCCACACCACCTTACATTAAGACCAGAAAACTATTCAATGATGTTTATTAAAGGTCTTAAATGTTTGAGGTAGGGCACACAGGTGCGTTTTTTTTTTTTACGTGGTATCGCCGGTAGCCATAATCCACAAAAGAAAAAATAAATAAACTTCTGGAACCTTGAAAAAGAAAAAAAAGTTTACACAACAACATCAAAACTTGGTTTTAATATTAAAAGACATCTTTGAATTTAAAACTTTGTTTTCTGTCTTTCATTTTTGTTCATTGGCAATACCGAAAATTGCTTTATCTGCTAAATTGCCACAGTATTTTTCTTTCACCTGCCTTAGGGTTTGATGATCTCTTCAAATATTTTTTAATAACTCTGATTCTTGGCCTCTCATTGAACTTTTTTTTTTTTTTTGACAAAGCATAATTGAAAGATATTCATCATTCTTCTTCATCAAATTTACTCTAGTTAGTTCGGTATTTCCAAGGTCATTGGATGTCTCCATTACTAATATATTGGAGCAGAGATGTTCACAGACATTTTGCAACCATTCTATTCTTTATAGTTCCAATGAATACCAGTACAGATTTCATATATACATCGGTTCGTTTCAAATTACGAATTTTTTCTGACGCCAATCTGGCAAAAACTTTGTTTCCAAATACCAGTTACATATATATTTTAGTTCTTTTAAAAAGGAAATAACAATAAATGAAAAAAAATTATTTAATAACTATAGAACAAAACTATTTATATAATTAAAATAAAAGTAAATAAACAATGGTACTTCTTAGTTATCCCGTCGACCAAATTACTGTCGTCAAATTGTAAGATTAAATGCAAATAATGGCCAATAAAACCATTAATTCGACGTTTTATTTGTATTTTTATTAATGTTTTACTAATTTATTTGTTCTTTCATTATTTAAAATAAAAATTATGTCAATGAGTATAATTTGGCGAAATTGGTCGACGGGATAACTAAGAAATAGCCTAAACAACAATAGCCGGGTTACCATATCAGGCAAAATACATCAGGCAATTATGACAAGATTTAAGTACCCTGGTGAGTATAGGACATCTATGCCAGATTACCACCCTATATAATTCATTATGGTTACATATGTAATGTATTCATTAGATTTCATATTGTTCATTACTTCTTTACAATATGAGAGGCAGGAGTTTGATTGGAAATTTTCAAGAAAATCTTACTAGCCTGATTTTAGGTAGCTTTCTTTACAAAAAAGCTACCTATTGCAGCCGTTCGGAGGAAAGCGATTTCAAAAAAATTTGGTATATTTTCATCGATCATGACCCCCAGACCCCGAAACCACCCTCCGTTCAAAATTGATATATATATATATATATATATATATATATATCTGACCTATGTCACACTGTAACTCCCGTAATTATGAAACGATTTCGATGTAATTCGGTGTGTACATAGTACATACCAATGTCTCGACCGAGTTCGTTGGCCAGCTTCATCCGCCATTTTGTTTCAAAATGGCGGCCATTTAAAAATTTTTAAAAAATTTAAAATTTGAAATGTGGTACTAAAAAATTGAAAATGGAAAAATATTTTTTTTTTATGTATTTGACCTTTATACAAAGACTCCGTAGCAGTTTTTCTTTCGTCTATATCTTAAAAAATGGCTGAATTATAGCATTTTGAATTTCTAGCGTGGCTGACATTTTGAAACGTCCTGATTTTTGTCACGCGATAACAGGCGTATTTATGAACCGATTTGAATATAACTTGGTCTGTACGTAGTACATACCAAAGTCTCGACCGAGTTCGTTGGCCAGCTTCATCCGCCATCTTGTTTAAAAATGGCGGCCATTTAAAATTTTAAGAAAAATTTAAATTTGAAATGTGGTAGCAAAAAAATGAAAATTGAAAAAATATTTTTTTCTTATGTGTTTGACCTTGATAAAAATATTCGGGAGCAATTTTTGTTTCGTCTATATCTTAAAAAATGGCTGAGTTATAGCATTTTGAATTTCTAGCGTGGCTGACATTTTGAAACGTCCTGATTTTTGCCACGTGATAATAGACGTATTTATGAACCGATTTGGATGTACCTTGGTGTGTACATAGTACATACAAACAACTCAACCGAGTTCGTTGACCAGCTTCATTCGCCATTTTGTTTCAAAATGGTGGCCATTTAAAAAAATAAAAAAAAAATAAATTTAAAATGAGATACCAAAAAATTGGAAAATGAAAAAAAAAATTTTGTATGTGTTTGACCTTAATACAAAGATTCCGGAACAGGTTTTGTTTCGTCTACATCTAAAAAAATGGCTGAGTTATAACATTTTGAATTTCTATTGTGGCTGACATTTTAAAACGACCTGATTTTTGTCACGCGATAACAGGCGTATTTATGAACCGATTTGAATGTAACTTGGTCTGTACGTAGTACATACCAATGTCTCGACCGAGTTCGTTGGCCAGCTTCATTCGCCATCTTGTTTCAAAAGGGTTGCCATTTTTTAAAAAAAAATGTAATTTAAAATTTAAAATGAGGTATTAAAAAATTGGAAAATGAAAAAGATTTTTTTTATGTGTTTGGCCTTGATACAAAGATTCTGGAGCAGTTTTTGTCTCTGAAAATTTATTCTTTTGTTTATATCTTAAAAAGTGGTTGAATTATAGCACTTTGAATTTCTATCATGGCTAACACTTTGAAACGATCTTGTATTTGTCACGAAGTACCACACTTATTCGCCTATTTCGATGGAAGAAGGCATGTGGATAGTATACATCAATATCTCGACCAAGTTCGCTGGCCAGCTTCATCAGCCATCGTGTTTCAAAATGGCGGCCATTAAATTAAAAAAAAATATATTTAAAGTGAGGTGCAAAAAAATTAGAAATTGAAAAAGGTTTCTTTCTTAAGTATTTGACCTTGATATAAGGATTCAGGAGCATTTTTTGTTTGTCTTTATCTTAAAAAATGGCTCAGTTATAGCAGTTTCAATTTCTAAAGTGGGTGACATTTTGAAAAATCTGATTTTTTGCCTGCGACAGCACTCGTATATATCAACCGATTCCGATATGAGTGAGCATGTGCACAGCAATTACTAAGGTCTCGACCAAGTTCACTGGTTAGCCTCATCTACCATGTTATCTTAAAATAGCAGGCACTTTAAGAAATCGCCGAATTTGGCAGCCAAATATAAGTGACTTTAAATAAAAGCAGCTTGGATAAAGCTGACTAATTTCGCGAAATTTTCATTCATAATGATTTAGTATTGATAAAAATTAGTATTGAATCTCCTACATTCGGTTTCCACTTAATTGAGCTTCGTGTGTTTGAATAATATAAGTTGGCTTTTTAAAAATAAGGAATATGAAAGCTACTTCTTCCTCCCGGCACTGGCCGGAAGGACTTTTTTTAATAAAAACCTGCAAAATGCAACATACAGTTGAAAATTGTTACAAAAAAACATGCAATTGGAAAAATGGTTAATTATTATGTCTGAAATGCATATTCTTATTTTTTTTCTTTAAAATTAAGACTATAGTATATACAAAAGAGGAAAATTTGGTTATAGGATAGAACTTAGTAGTACCATGTTTACATTTCAATCATTTGGAAAGTTGCAAAAATAGCAAACTAGGAAAAAAAAAAAAGTTTCTGAATATCTTCTATAGTTTTTCAGATTGTCTAAAAATTCAACTTGTTCCATCAAAAAAAAAAAAAAAACATTCTCTAGAGGCGAGTAAAATAATGAATCGCCCAACTCTAGAGTAGAGATTAAGGGTTTAACATAAAAACGATTAAAAATTTATATACACAGCCTAACATGTTGTATGACAAGGAAATTTGTGAAAATGTAGCTTGTGTTTTCCAGAATTCTGAATTGATAGCTTAAATTACTTTAAAACTAAATAAACATTCCTTGAGTATTTTAAATTCTTTTAATACTCTAATAATGTGCATAGAAACAAGACGATCTAGTTAAAATATTTGTAGATGTCATGTTTAAAATAAAAATCTCACAAGGAGAAAAGCATTTAATTCCTAAGGGGAATATATATATATATATATATATGCGATCTGTTATATTACAGGAAAATGAAGAATTTTTACCAGTTTGAAAACATTTATTATACATTCTTGAGGCATGAATTGATAACAAGTCTTTTCGTTTAAAAGCTTATCCACTACCTTCACGCAGTTCATGATTTCGAAGCAATTTAAACTCTTTATTACCTCCTATTTCATGTCTATAAGTGCAACCATATGCACTACAACTCATCATCATTTTGTAAAATAGTAGGATAAGCCAAAAAAATAATTATATAAATAATAAAGCCGAAAAATAATAATAAACAGACGCAAAATACATAGAAAACAATACTGAAGCACGCAAATGTTTTGCCAACCGAAAGTTGAGTTGTACTTTTTTATGTCTTCGTGACGTCACATGCACATTATCTATTAATTTTTAAGGGGTAAAAAAGTTATTTTTTGTTTCTATACGAGTACGAGAATAAATAAAATTGCCAATTTGAGAAAGAATGGGCCCGAGAACGAAGGCTGGTATAAAAATCAAACCCGTGTCAGGTCCGGGTTGAGTCCGTCTCATCTCTAGTGCTAATACATACTTTCTGTAGAATATGAGGTGCGAAGCATTCATCACTCATTTACAAGGTTATGCAAAAGAGTTTGATTATATGATGGTCTACGGGTAGTTCGCAGCGTATTTCAATTATGTTGCACTATTTCAAACATGATGAAACTGATATACATTACTGAAGCTAACAACAAAATGCTTGCAGTAAAATAGGATGGGGATTGCATTTATCATTCATTTACAGGGACACATAAAAGATTTCGGGAACAAATCTGTATGCGAAGTTTGACTATTAGGAATGATTGCTGCAAGTCCGTTTTCACTTATGGTATGGTTTTTTAGTTTAACTAAATTTTTGAATACTACATGGTGTGCATAAATTCTATAGAACATATTACAGAGCAATTTTTAAATTCGTAAGACACACAGAAAAATTCGTAAGCATTATTGAGAAAGAGCAGGAATTGCTTAAAGATGTTATTTTTAATTTGAGTTATGCAGCTTCAAGTTGTCTTTCAAGCTCAACTACGTTAGTATAATATACTAAGGTAAGTTTGCTGCATATAAATAAAATCATATGCAGGACTATGCAAAGAACTGGATATATAATCGCCTATGGATATTAACTCATGGAAGCGTAATTTAAGTAGCTTAAGCATTGCTTCAATTAAATTTCAGCATTAATATGTGGTGTGTATTAAAATCTGTATGTCATATACAGGACTGTACAAAAGAATTTAAGTACGTTTCCCCTATCGGTAGAAACTGCTGAAGGGGAATTTTTTACTGTGTTATGCATTTTCTTACTAAACATAATTTAAGCACACTGTGTAGCATATGTACAAATTTATAGATCATATACAGAGCTTCACAAAAGAACTGGATTACTTTTACGGTTATGGGTGGTAATTATTGAAATATAGTTTTTAAATGTGGTATAAGGACTGTTTCCTAGAAATCTGCACAAACTTTTCTTGACTTGAGAGTTATTAAAAAACGAGATAAAGAAGTCAAATGGGCACTGTAAGGTGACTTCAATAACCACATTCCTCTGTAAAACTGTTATCGGATTTCAATTAAACCGCTTCGTTTGACGTTATCGATTTTACTTTTGGTGGTACTTGCTAGACATTGTACAAAATTTAAGTTCATAATTTTGAAACAATACTTGATCCGATTCATCAATTTCTGGATGTTACCTGCTTTTCTAGCCTTTGGCATACACTTTTGACTTCAGATACTTTCAGAATCGCTCAATTGGTCAAATTTGGGGAACGCTAACCAGGTTGTCAGACTTCTTTATGAAAGTGATGTTTTGCTGGCGGAAATGGCTGAGATCGATTTTGCAGAGATGACTGCTATCCAAGTCTGGACAGATACCGTAATCACCGTCATTGTAGTTGCTACAGATGTAGGGGATAAGAAGACGGTGAATGCCCTTGTTCAAATGTCGTTGCCCATTGACAGCGAACCCAGACTTTCGGTTGAACGGACGCGACGACTCAAACCTTTCGGACCCATTGCAATAGATACGAGGATCTTGTCTTGGAATTTCGCTTTAGTAGAAAATTTAATGATAGCTTGGGTCGTGGAGACGTCAGACGTATAATAGCCACCGTTATAGTTAGACGTGGAGTGCTTGAGCTTAAAATATGAGCCGTCATCGAAGATGAATATTCTATCAGAGAATTTTCTGAACAAGTGACCACACTTCGTTTTCACGACAACCATTTGTTTTTCTGTTTGTTCTGTTATGACCATTTCTTGTAATATTTGATGTTTAGGTTCTTAGTGATTGTCTTTTGTTGGTGGTTAGGCGAAACATTGTATTTCGAAGGCATGGGATGGATTAATACTCGGTCGTTTTCGCCAAACAGTCCTTTCAACTGCTCTAACTCTGGCTTGGAGATTTTTTTTTTTTTTTTTTGCCTTCCTACCCTATCCCAGTTCTTTTTTGGCCGAGAGTCCCTCCTAGTAACATTCTAGAACATCATATGTAGTTCGTTGATGATATTTTCAGAAAATAAATAGTTCACAATGGACTTGCTCCTTGATGAATATTGCTTTCGTAAAACTTCTACACAATAATACATAGACACTCCTCTTGTGGCTCTATTCTCGGAAAACACAGATTATTTAATGATCTCTTGGCTAATGGCCATGATCTTATATACCATAGCACAACACCTCACGCGCAAGTTTCACCTGATTGCAAGTTTCACCTGATTCAGTTTCCTTTGCTATTTTACATAATTGCAAAGTTTGTGCGGATTTCTAGGAAAAAGTCCTTATGTTTTCTAAAATGTTTAATTAGATATATTATTTACCTTATTGAAAGGCTAAGTTTTGCTAAAGCATTCTTGATGTGTTGGAAAGTGTTTCATAATCTATGCTTGACGCATGATTTTTCTCTCTCGTTTAATTTTCAAGGGAAGACCATGCTATTTTATTTATTTATTTGCTTATTTTTTTTTTGCAGAGCGACTCAAAATCAATTCGTCAATTGACCGCAGAAAAAAATTGCGAAATTTGTAAATTAGACTTGGGAAAAAATAGATAAATTGGCAAATTAGAATTTTTTTTTTTTATAATTATTAGTTTATATACCTAAAGTGTTTACTTTTACGTGTTTTTATTGTAATAAAATTCGACAAGCTATTTCAGGTTTTGAGTAATTTTTTAAAATTCTTTTGAGTCTGACCTGCGATGACAGATAAATTTTCTAAAATATCAAATTCCTTGGGGGGGCATGCCCCCCCCCCCCCCCAGCCACCCTCAAATGGCGCCCCTGTTTTTACTCCTGTTAATTGACTGAAGCAGAAATTTAAGATGAAAATCAAACTTGGTATAGTATTGATCTAATAATACTGAAGTATTTTGGGATTATTGGTAACTTTTGGGATTTTCACATCCAACTAGTTTTTACATGTATTTCATGCCTTGAATACCCACATCCATACAGACACAGTTGTACATACATATATGCATGTATTTGTATTAATGTATTAAAAAAATATTTTGCGCTTTGAAATTCCTTTAAATTTAATTTAAAAATGATTTTAGCTGATTAAGTTAAGATTAATATTTAATATCGTTTAAAAGTATCTTTGAAATTCTATCATTATAATTATGAGCCTTTTATAATTAGCTCAAATTTAACTACACTGACATTCGTTTTTAAGTCTGTTCTCAAATCCAAACTGGTTACTTTCTGACACGTTTTTACTTTCTTCTGTCTGTACAAGAAGGAAATATTGGATTCGTGGAAATTTTCGAATTTTGGTTTTCGACGGATTTATACGTTTTAGGGGTCAAAGATCACGAAAAACATGTTTTTACAAAATCTCTGTCTGTGAGTCTGTCTGTCTGTTTTTGTGGGCGCTCTATCTCAAAAATAAACAGAATTTAATAAAACTTTAGATTCAGTTCGTCCCTGTTATAATTTGGTGCTGATAACCGTTTGGTATAAATCGCTCAATAGGTGGCGCTGTTATGCTGCATTATTCATGATTATCGCAATAGTACTAGCTCAGGAACTAATGCACGAATTTTCATCAAACTTCAGATTCAGTTAGTCCCGGATATAAATTAGTGCTGTTATGTTTTTGTGTAAATCGTCCAACAGGTAGCGCTCCTATGCTGCATTTTTTGTGCTTTCTGGAATAGCTGTATCTCAAGAACTAATGCATGAATTTTCATCAAACTTTAGATTCCGTTATCTCTGAATGGAGGTAAAATTAATATTGAGCCTAGGGGAATGAATTTCGTTCTATGAAAAAATGGTCGTTCAGGGAGATGGTCGCACAGGAAGGTTTCGCTGCATGTTGAATCGTTTTAAATAAAAATTCTGGTGTACAGGTTTTTAATCAAGGCTGATTAAAATTTCAACAGGGTAGTGAGCTGATGCAATTTCATTGAAAGGCTACTGAAATGACAGGGAATGCGGTGACAAAATTAAGAAAAATGCTTCTGTGCTTAGTGAGTAAGATTTAGTAAGACTGAAATATGATATTTTGAACTAAACAAAAGTATGTTACATCATGACAAAATCATAAATAAATAAAATTAATAATAAGGAAACTTTAAGTACGGGACAGCAGTGGCAAATAATAACCTCTTCAGTTCCGAAGCTAAAATAATAATACAAATGCTTATTCATTGATTTTTTCCATACAAAATGACATCGTTAATGACAGAAAAAATATCTTTTCTGAAATGGATCCTTTAGGCACTTAGTAATTTAGGTTCAAAAATATGGATCTACAACCACAAACCCGCTTAAAATATCAATTTAATAACCATTAACCTAAATGAACGCAATCATAAATTTAAGAGCTTTACACAAGTAAATAATCTACAAATCCTCAAATTTTTTTACTGAAAAAGATTTAAGTTAAATATGAAAAATTTTCACTTTGTTGGTCATACTGTCTTTTGGGCATTTTTAGGCATTTTGCAAACCCAGATGAAAATAACTTTTATTTTATGTAGAAAATCAGCTTAGATGCTGACATTTATTCGTTTGCTTTGAAAGCAAAAAAAAAAAACATTCAGCCATTAAGAAGTGACGTGAAAATGTAAAAAAAAAAAAAAAAAAAAAAAAAAAATCGGACATTTTAATTTTCATAAGGAAAAGAACAGAGGTCCCCGTTTGGGGACCCAGAAACCGAAGAGGATAAACATGTTCTTATCCTTCTATCTATTTTGCTGCTTGTAACTGCTTTTGAAGACCAGATAATTAAACCATGTAGCTTTCTCAGCAGTCAAGATTGCTGCTTCTACTAAATGTAACAGTCCTCGAAATTTTATCTGACCTCTTGGTGGTCACATGAGCAGTTTTATACAAGGGGACAGCAGTGATATAAAAACTAGGACAAACATTTCTCTGGCCAGAATAAATATAAAACTATTTATAATTTACAATAAAAATTCTTTATTTTATACTTTAGAATGTAAATGTTTATTTTGTATAGTAAAATTTCTAAAAATAGTTTGTCATTATACTTAAATTTGTTCCGGAAGGTCAGTGTATGATGCGTGGAAGACAAGGGACAGAAATGACAATTTAAATATTTGAAACATTATTGGAGGAAAATCTATAGTTAGTGGCTATTCAAATATTACGTAAGCATGCTTTTGGCAATTCTTGACCCCCTCCCCCCCTTTTCAGCAAAAATAAGCAAATCACACCCCCCCCCCACTTTTTTAAACAGTTATAATTTAATTTAAAAAAATCGGAAACTAATTCAAATTTAAAAAAAACTGTACTCGACTTAAAAAAAAATAATAAAAAAATGCTTGTTTTATTTCTTTACAATTCTATTTAAGAAAATTTCTTAAATCACAATTTTAGAAGAACTTAGCCATTTGTAAAATTTAAATTTTAACATGCTCATATCTATTCCGATGCTGACCTCGGAACGGCTGCTCAAGCCATTTTTCCATATCTGTTATGATATTGGTCTCCAGATTTACTTGATTATCTTCATCGCTTTCTTTTCGGATGCAATCTTGATCAACTTCATCATCATTTATCCACTCAACATCTTCCATATCTTCCACGAATTTTACGACGCACATAAGTTTATTTGCTCGACGAGCAGCAATTCTCAATGGTCGTATAAGGCAGGCCTTCTCGCTTTTTTCACTGTGTTGAACTTTTTTGTGTCTGATTGCTGACTTCTGAGATTCATGATATTGGCCACAACTTCCACAAGTTCTTACGGATAATTGCGACTTTATGGAAGGGCAAAAATAGTTATACGGAATCTTTAAAAATCCCTTTGCTGCAATATTCAGAATTAAGTCCAGACGGAGACTTAAATCTATAAATTCCCCCTCCTTACTTGTAAGGATGTCATTTGACGATTGTATCAGTTTAAATGGAGGAGGAATGAATCGTCCTTTTAATATACGAAATAATCCACTACGTGCAGGAGGGCAACAATTATTTTCTTCGCATTTTACAATTTGAAACAAGCAAGTATTGACTTTCTTGTACGTGCTTCGAATACCAATCCAAGTCATAACCAAGAGAGTCTGGTTCGCCTGAATCAACATATGTGGCAGTAACAGGATAACCGTCAATGTTTAAGGGTGTTCTCAAATCCGAAAGGGCAACTTTCTGACATAAGTTTTAGTTTATTTTTGTTCGAAAACGCATGGAACTATCTGCTGTTGTTGCTCAGAAACTGTGTCATTGAGCTGTTTTTTCCATTTTTTTTTTACAAACGCAATAGATCTTTCAGAAAATATTGTCAAAGTGTGCGTTTTGAACCGAATTTCCGCGCGAAGGAAGAAAGAGCGGACGAAAAACGTGTTTGTCACGTGATCAAATTCTCTTATAACTCAATAGGTAAGGGATTGATCAAAAAATGGAAAAAACAGATCAATTCCAAATCGCTTCCATGGCCAGACTTGCCAATTTTATACCTTTCCGTTAAAAAATGAATTTGTAAATGTGTCAAAACGTTTCGCGCTTATTGAGCAGAGCACTTAAGAACAGCCTTAATGAGTTCCAGATTTCCGCGAGAGTTTTACCAGCATATGCAAAGTTATTTTGTTCCATTTCTTCATCAATAGTATGACCGTTCTCATCGAGATGGGAACCATAATAGTCATGAGGGAGTATAAGACTAGACAGTTCAGAACTGAGTGGTGCCATTCGCCTTTCTACTCGATTATATGCACTTCTTCCAGGAGCATTGCACGCTATGAAAATTCCATCTAAATCATGCTTTTTGAAATGGTTAATAGCAAACGATATAACTTTCTGGTAGCGGGGATTTTCGTCTGAACCTCCATCAATCGTAACTATGATTACAGGTTTGATGAAACCCTCTTCTGTTTTCACTAATTTTTCAAAGTCTTTGAGTGTTAATAGAGTTTCAAAATCCTGAGCATGAGTATTTGCTGTGGTAGAACTGTGTTTCCCATTTCTCATAGCTATGAACTTTGTACCAGAATAACCTATGGCTTTACGTTGACCTGCCATTTTGGGAGCAATCAGAATACCAGCGGAAACAGATGGGATAAGTTTGTTGCGTTCAGCGATGGCCCAGTCGTGGTCGGAAAAGGATACGCGATACTCCATATGCATCAGTATCGAAGCCTGTTTATTGGCTGCTGTAATTCCCAAAGGTACACGTGCTTTGTCATCCTGTGAAAGAAAAAACACTTGCATGGGTCCAAGCATTGAAGCTAAAGTTTCTAAATAGCGGATGGATGTTACTGCAAATTAAGTATCAATGTGAGATCGGTGATAGTCAGCCTGAGCCCGAGAAGGTTTTACCGGCACTGTGGTGACATGTCTTCGACCCTAAATGGTTGAGGAATTTTTTGGAAGCAAACGAAAATATGTTCCACTCCTGCTTATTGCAAAACTAATCTTTTTCAGCTCTGCAGTCAAGTCATCGAGAGTTTTGACACTTCGTATTGACTCGCTTCTTTTTTTGCATCTGTTGCTCTTCCAATAATAGCTATGTCTACTATTGCCTTAAGCAATAATGGTTGATCTGCATTTAAACTTGGTCTTCCTACTGATTCTCTCAAAGCTAATTTTTTTTAAATGTCTGGATTATCATGGCATATTTCTTCAAGCTTTGTTCGTTTGGTGGGTCGATGTTTTCTTTGGTATTCAGCATTTTGTCGTTTCCTTTTTAAGGATTGTTTTTCTTTTTTTAGATCACTGGAAACCTTAATTATCACTGGAAACCTTAATTATCTGTTTTTGAATTTGAGAATTTACGTGGAGTCCTTAGCAGCATACGAGGGATTTAAACTTTTTTCCAGTTCTGAATTTTTTTTTTTTTCAGAAGCCATCTGAGATGGGGTTTTATGATTAGTATCAATTTGAGAATCCTGTTCCTTCTCTTTATTTTCTTCCTCTTGTCCATCAGTAGAAATTTCTTTTGTTTTTGGTTTAACGCTATCAACTTTAATAGACACAGCAACTTTTTTTAAGGAACGTGCCTGAAATGTGAAACAAAATTTATTTAGCTTCATGTTTAAGATGCTTTAAGTTTTATTTCATGATATAAATATGTCAAAAAGTTAAGAACACTTTTTTCTGTTGAGATTTTATACTGCGATTTTTCTTTCTGTGCTTGCAATTTTTTCTCATTATATTCTTTTAAATCCTAAAAACAGGATTGTATCACGTTTATATATATTTTTAAAAATTATATTTAAAAAAAAAATCTTGATACTACAAACCTTTGCTTTTCTTTTTTTTTTATTTGAATGAAATTGAATTTTTATAGATATTTTAATAATGAATGTATCACAAGAAAAATTGCATTTAATATGTCACTCACCACCGGTCAAGTGGTTAAAAATAAATGTTTATCGTACAACATTAAAAAAAAAAAAATATTAAACCAAATTAGTACTAAATGCTGACTGGATATTTAATTTACCAATCTATGGACAAAATTTAATCTATTTTAAAATAACATTTTAAAATCGTCTACTAAATTAAATAAACTAGTGGTTGAAATTCGACCGTAAAATGTCTTACGTAAGCATCATTAAAACTCCCCCTCCCCCTTGTCAGCAAAAATAAGCAAATCGCTAACCCCCTGCCATCCCCTAGGTGCTTTCTTAATATTTGAACGGTCCCTTATTTTCTTGAAAATTCTTTTCGAAATTGTAGAAAGGCATTACAGAATATATTTTATGCCAATGAAAATTATATAAATGATAAAATGTAGCATGTATATCCCCTAGAGATGCGAATTACCCACTCATGGGAGAATCGCCAATATGTTTTTTTTAACATAATCTCATTTGTGATTTAGACTTATTAATGACCAAGGAAATAGGAACATAAAAATTATAGTATATGGGGGGCATTCTCACAATCTTTTGACTTTTCTATATTTTTCTGTCCCTGAATAATCTATATACTTAAAACGCTAAGCGTTTTCTTTCGACAGTTCGTTAAAAGAAACTACTGCATCAAATTACACCAATCTTTTTTAAAATGAAAGATATTTGGCCACAGATTTATTATCGTGCATTCGTTTGTTCAAATATTTTATTAATTAGCCGTAATTTTTAATTAAAATTCTACAGTTGCGCATGCGCAAGTACAAGTCTGCCTTTGGAGTGACGCGCTGCACATGCGCAAAGATGTTCGCTCAGTTGAACTATCACATCACAGGTCGAAGTTGTTTTAAGTTCGTCTGCTATTCGATCTTACTGTAAACAAACCTTTCTTTCTTTCACAAAATTAATATTATTTGGCTATTTCAGCGTTATTAACAATGAAAAAAAATATTGTGTCTATATTAAGAGCTAGATACAGTTTATTTCGGGGGTGCCATATTGTTTTGGTCATATTACAAACAGAAGATAAACACAGTGATTTGAAGTTAAAATTTATGGCTGGTGAACCATCTCATGAATTGCCAATAGTTACACACGAACATTGGGAAACTAGCATGTTAAGTTGAAGCTACTTCTTTAAAAAAATAGGATATCATAAATATTAAAAACGCAAAACTATTTCTGTAAGGTCAGAACTCAAATTCGAGACATGTATCCGATACATTCGTATGCGTCAACTGATTTTCGAACCTCTTCAATTTAGAAGGAAGTAAAACGAGTTCTCGCTAGCGTAGCGGGTTAACTCAGCACTTTAAAGCTCGTGTTTTTGTAGATGATGTAGGTTCGAACCCAAGCATGGTAAAATGTGTAGTATTTTTGTAGATAATTCATTTCAATAATGACATTTTTTTTATTAGGAAGAGAAGTTATAGGATTTTTATTTTATTATTATGATTATTATTTGAATGCTTTATAATTAAATAAAATGTAACACTCAATAATGTTTTGAAAAATAATGATTTTATATTTAAAATATTTTGCATGTAATTATCAATTAAATAAATTGAGCTGGTCTAAAATTTTCGATATATTTTCGGACCATTATCAAGAATATATATGTGTGTTTGTCAGAAAGAAAAGTTTGACATTCATTTGCATAAAAAATAAAACGGAAAGAAAGAAAAATATTCGTATAAGAGCTATAAAAGAAATTAGCTTGATATCCAGGTTTAATATTTAAAAAATGTATAAAAATGTAAAATAAAATTCAAGTAATAAAAAATATAGATTATAAATCGTTAGCTGCTTCAAGTTTCAAATTTAGGTTTTTTAGAATGAGACGGATAAAAATAAAATTCATGGCAGATTTTAATGGCCGTGTAGTTTTAATAAATAAATGAAAATAGCTATTATTATTATTATTTTTTAAATGAAGTCATAGTAAGTAAAAATAAATTCTCTACCGGGTGTTTTAGGCAAATTTCTGATAAAAAGCAAGAATAATTAGTTGTAAATTATAAACTTAAACTTTTTTCACTTCATTGAATAGGTTAGACTGGCAGCACCATTTTCTGCCTTAAAGAAATGAATCACTTAAGCAATATAGAAATGCATCACGTAATTCGTCGTTCAATAATTAATTTAAAAGCAACTAATTAAAAATTCAAGAATTTTTCTAATGAAATATTCAAGTTATTTACCGTCAAATCTTGATGGTCACTAACTAGTAATTTTTATTTTAGTACATATTCTTGGATTTTTTTTATTTCTTATATTGGAAAACATCCCATTGCATGACTGAAAAACAATATTAACAAGATAAATAAGTTTTGGACGATGTTGGGGGTCCAAATAGACCACAAAAATCCTATACCATCACGTGTCCCTGATGCTGATTTTTAAGTTTGGAGCTGTCTGTATAAAATTGTTTCAATAAAAGTAATTCGATGTAATTTTTTTCCAAAACCGGGTTTTTTTTTTATATAAATATGTAGAAAAAAATTTACCTGCACACATTTTTAGGGTTGTTATTATTTTTTGAACTCTGCCCCTGGATTTTAGATTCCTTACCGTCCCTCTTACTAAACTTATGCAGAAAATCACTTCAGATGTAGCCACAGAATTTTTATCAATTTTTTTCTCGTGCAGAAGTATGCTACAGAAAGAGTGTCTAAAATTTTTTGACAGGAAATTTACTGCAGAATTTAAATCAGCATTTAAATATTAATTTCAAGCATCGTGCTTTATTGGTAGTCTTACCCTCCCCAAGGCTTATTCCTGCACTTTTCGAGGTAAATTAAATTTTTGTTTTAATTTAATCTAATGCAAATAACTGTTTCTAAAAATCAATGAACATTGCGGCTATCACATAGTCTTAACATGATTTGCTTAAAAATAGGTGGTAATTTTCCTTACCGTCCCATCCTTACCATCTCCTTTTTTCCCTTAACGTCCCTTTTTTCCTATAACGTTCCCTTTATTTTCTTATCGTTCCTTAATTAACACACCTTTAACACATTGTTATACAAAAATTTTGTTCTAAAAAGGCTACATTGTTATTATTTCTTATTTGAATATCCTCTGGGTACAATGCAAATTCATTATAAGTAAAAATTTAGAAGAAAATAAAAAGTTATAGCGGTAAAATGGTAAGTAAAATTAAACTCGCAAGTTTAACTTGAACATAAGTTAAATAAAAAAAAATTCGCTCCAGACCCTTTTTTCTTTATTTTGAATCATTAATATAGAAGTCTATAAGTTTAAAATGTTATTTTAGTAAGTTTAATTTTACCAGACTTTTATTCCTGAAAAATCACAAGATTTTGAGAATGCCCCATATATCCACTTATTTAATAGCCAAATTACTGAAAATCATTAAAATATTTCTATTCGTTAATCTTCTTCTGAAGAATGTTCCATAATGTGTAGAATTAATGACAAGACATAAAAATTTACAGTGTTTACTTTTGTGATAAAACTGTAGAGTAAGCATAATTAAACAAGTCGGAAATTGTAAGTCAAACGTGGCAAATGATGTGCGTTCATACTATAACTAGTTTTATAAATACTCAGATCTTGGTGCAATAGCTGTTGCACTCATATGTAAAAATGCATGAATGCAAAATTTATCACGATTCTATATATTATATTCAGTAATATGGAAATAATAGAACTCCATCTTAAATAGGACGTGATTACAGTGGCAACCTACAATCATTATCTATCATGGGATATCATTGATTTAACTACATATGATAGGACTTAATAGAATGAAGAAAACTTTTATTAATAGCTCTTTAAGTTTGGATTCAACTTTCATAAAACTTGAAATGACTCGACAAAATTCTTTAACGATCATATATATTAGATTTCAAACCTTTCGGTTGGGTATTTTTTGTGCTTTTATATGAGGACAGACGGACAGACAGACGGAGTGACCAGTCGATGAATATAGGTGCAGCTAAAAACAGCATGCAAGGAGAAAGTTTATTTGATTTTAAAAAATGCATTTAAATCTCTTTTACCTTTACTCTCTTTTCTGCTTAGTGGTCGAACTCAATTTTATTCAGTAACTAAACAAAAAAATTTCAGATAAACCGAAAATACACTTCTTTTCGTATGGACTATTAAAGTAAGATTAAAGAAAATGTTTCGGTTTTCAGTGTACTGAAAATATGAAAAATATGTGCTTATTTAAATCAAAGATGGCCAATTTCCAAGTCAAAATATCGAAATGATGCGGATTACGTCGATCAAATGTCACTTTAACAAAAAAAATAGCCGAATTCCATTTTCAAATATTTTTCCTGAAATCTGAGACTTATGGTTTTTTTTTTTTCCAACGGAGAGAAAATATCCACATTATGGGTTTTAAAAAACAGTTTGCAAATGATGTGCAGTATCTTTTTTGTGAGATCAAAAAATATATAAATGGTATAAAAATAGATATGGGGCATTCTCCAATCTTTTGACTTTTATGTCCCTGAATAATAATTTTTATTTTATTACGTATTCTTGTGTTTTTTTTTAAATTTCATATACTGGGGAACATACCATTGTATGATTGCATAACAATATTAACAAGATAAATAAGTTTTGGACGATGTTGGGGTCCAAATACCAGGAAAACTCCTAAGTTTGTAGCTATCTGTATAAAATTGTTTCAATAAAAGTAATTCGATGTAATTTTTTTCCGAAACTGGGACTGTTGTTTTATATAAATAGCAAAAAATTAATCTGCACACATTTTTATGGTTGATATTATTTTTTGAACTCTGTCTCTGGGTTTTACGCTCGTATTCACCGACTACTTCGATCCCGGGTTAAATTGAAAACCTCGGTCATATGCTCAAATAGTATTCACCTTTAGTCCTGATTGGACGTCTCCTTGATAATGTCCAATCAAATGTTATCGTGAATTTCATTTGAGCGGTCGACCGACGTTTTCTAGGTTGAGGTAGATGGTGAATACCAGCATTAGATTCCTTACCATCCCTCTTGCTAAACTTATACAGAAAATCACTTCAGATGCAGCCACATAATTTTTTTCAAGTGTTTTCTCGTGCAGGAGTATACTAGAGAAAAGACGTCTAAAATTCTTTGACAAAAAATTTAAATGTCAATTTCAAGCATCATGGATTTATTGGTAGTCTTACCGCCCCAAGGTTTATTCCTGCACTTTTCGAGGTAAATTATTTTTTTTAAAAAATGTAATCCAATGTAAATAACTGTTTCTAAAAATCAATTAACATTGTGGATATCATTTAGTCTTAACATGATTTGCCTAAAAATAGTGGTAATTTTCCTTACCGTCCCATCCTTACCATCCCTTTTTTTCCAATACCGTCCCTTTTTCCCTACACCATCCCCTTTTTTCCCCCTTCCGTCCCTTCTTTAACACCCCTTTAAGACAATGTTATGCCAAAATTTTGTTCTAAAAATACTACATTGTTATTATTTCTTATTTGAATGTCCTTTGGGTACTATGCAAATTCATTATAAGTAAAAATTTAGAAAAAAATAGAAAGTTATGTGGTAAAATGGTAAGGAAAATAAAACTCGCAAGTTTAACTTAAACCTCAGTTAAGTAAAAAAAATTTCGCTGCTGACCAGTTTTTCTTTATTTTGAATCATTAAAGCATTCGCCTATCAGATTAAGCCCCACCAGTGTCCGAGAGGTTCTGCTCTCGAAGCTGGTAGACGGGAGGTGCTGGGTTCAATCCCAATCGCGCCCGTCGGCCTAATCGTTCGGAGTTTTCGTGGTTTTCTTCGAACCTTGGTTCTCCAAGCGTTAATACGGGTTAGGTTCCCTTAAAAAGACTTCCACGGAAGGCACTCCCCCTCTTAGGGCCTATATCCCACGTGCTGATAATTGGCCGACATAAATACAACCAACCAACCAACCCATCAGATTAAAATGTTATTTTAGCAAGTTTAATTTGACCAGATTTTTATTCCCGAAAGTCAAACGATTGTGAGAATGCCCCATATATTCTTTTCATTTGATATTAGTTAATTTGGTTAAAATATGCTACTTCGTGTAACTGTGTCGTTTGTTCTATTTTTTATGATTTTTTTAATGAAATAAAATGAGAAACACCTTGTCGTTTTACACCCTGTCTTTTTTTACCCCTGCTTTACACCTTCTACCACCCTGTCAAATTTTGAGGGGTATTTAAATTATTTTATTTTGAGGAAATGTTCTGATTTTGACACTGTTAAATATCTCGAATATTTTAGAACTCCTAATGTTTTATGTATACCGATTTTAGTCCTCTATGTACTGAATTATGAATTCGTGAAAATTTTATCTTGTAAAGCATTTTTCGTAAATTGTTTAAACTACATTAGAAGATTTGCATAATCATTTAACAAATTTTAGATGGATTTTAGAAGCATTGAAGGATTTAGAAAGGTTAATTAAATTTGAATTTATAGGGATTTTGTGTAATATTTATAACGTTGCTCAAATCTTATATTTTAAATCTTTTTGTTTGTATTTTGTAGAATTAGGAAATGTTCAAATATAATGTTCTTAAAATAAAAATATAGAAACATTTCCAAATTGAAAAATCCCCCCCCCCCTTCCCCCTAACGCCGAGAAAACCGAAAAGATGCAAAGGCAAAAGAAATCATCCTTTTAGAAATATTTTTGTTTTATGTAATCCATAATGCTTTTGGAACAAGATAAAGTAATGTATCTATAACACATTCTAAACTGTATTACAACTAATCGATGTATTAAATGAATTGTATAACGATTTATTTTAATGGTACTTATAAGTACCGCCAGTAGATAAAGGGTTAATGTGAAATAAGGCGCATAAATAATACATAAGGAACGTATTATGTTACAAATGTGAGATTAATTTATTTACTTATTTTTTGTTCTTTTCATTTTAATTTATTAGATTAATACTGGTAAATGTGTAACAGCCGAAATTGTTTAAATCACAAATTGTTAACCAGGTATAGATGATAATTCTAAATAGTTCGGGAAAATGACCGAATAAATGAGGCAAATTATAAAAATTAAAAAAAACAACATTATGATTGCAAGCTTAGACGGTAAAACTTCGACCTATAGTATTTCAAGGGGTGCGTGGAAAAAAAGATGAATGCGTGAAAACGATGAATGCGGGTTAACGTCAAAACACGAAAAAAAAACAATGTTTATGCATTACTAATACATGCATTGTATACAATATATTAATAAATACTAATTTGTTCTGACCAAACTGTACAAGAAATAAATCGAAGTTGTAGAAAATGTTCTAATTTACTAACTACTTTATAAACTAAAAAAAAAATTATTCTAAAAATCAGTAATTTTATTTTGGGTTTTGCGTTCATTTTTTAAATTAAACAAAAAATTTTCAGGATGTACAACATTTTTCTGGTCATTTTCTGTAATTTCATGTGCATATATAAAAGTTCGTACAGTTTCAAATGCCGTAATTAATCAGACTTGGCACTGGTGTAAGCTTCGCTTCATCGGTATGAACATTATCCTCTGCTTCTTCGCCATTATTTTCATTTTATGCATCATCACGCATTTCTTCTATGCTTAGGACACCACATGTCGCAACATCTTGATCAATGAAAATATATCGCTAAATTTTACACCAGAGACATCCTCTTCTACACGCAACCACTCTTCATCTGCATTATCGTCATCATCATTATTTTATTTCCCTTCTGTTGAACATTCTTCATCAATTTTTGGCATAAAACCTCATTTCACGAAACAATTCTGGATGGCTGAAGAGGTTGCTTCACGCTACGTTTTTTGCTTGGTACGTTTTTTTGCTTGTTCCATGAAACATAAAGATCTTTCACTAGCTTTCTCCAGTAAAATTGCTTAACCCATTACCCGTTGGTGTTGCGTTCACGCAACGGTCAAAATAAATGCACATATTTAAGTTATTTACATTCCCACCACTATTTTTGAATTAAAAAATTGGCCTTACTTAACGACGTAAAATTTTAAGATCATATAAAGCGAAAATTATTTTTCAGAGTTTGTGGTGGCAAACAACGTTCAGCTAAAAAGTTGAAAATTTCAACCTTATAGTTTTGGCGGTTAATGGGTTTAAACAATTGATTATCACGGCATCAAGAGGTTGTGCGACAGATGTACAACCTCTTGATAATCTCTACCCCCCCCCCCCCCTTCCTCCTAAGACAGCACATTTTAGGATAAAAGAAGTAATTCTAGTTTGTATATAGAACTAATACTAGTACTAGTTTGTATGTCAATTCTAGTTTATATGTCATCTAGTTTGTATGTCATATCAAGGATGCGCTTGACCTTCAGTTTCATTTCGGTGGGGAGAAAAATTTTACAACGATGAATGTGGGAAATCGACTTCTTGAAGAACGATGAATGCGGGTTTCGTTAAAATTATTTAAATATAATTTGTGCAAGGACCATAGAAGTAAAATGGTCAATGCGGGAAAACGATAGATGCGGGAACGATTGATCGGGGTTTGACTGTATTAAGTAAATTTTATGTTTCATCACATTTTCACGTATCTTCTTCAATATACCGGGTGTCCCAAAAATGACTGATGTATTTTAAAATCCAATAACTTGCAAACGGTGACAGATATTAAAAAAACTTTTTGCAGGAATGTTATGCAAGATGTTAGGAGTTTTTATGCTGCGATTCTCAGTTTTAGTTACAAATAGCATCGATAGATGGCTCTGCAAGCAATAACCGCTCAATCCAGGCTCGATTTTTCGGCATCTCTCTTCTTCCACGCGAAAAAAGGAGGTTAAAGTGCATTGAATGGATCCTGAAGTACTAAAAATCGGGTATGGACTGAGTACATATTGCCCTCAGCGCACTCTATTGTTTGAAATTCGAACTAAAATCAAGAGTCACTGTAAAAAAACTTGTAACATCATACATAACATTCCTGCAAGAATTTTTTTAATATCTGCCTGTTTGTAAGTTATTGAATTTTAAAATCTATCAGCCATTTTTGGGGCACCCGGTATATTATAGATGTATTAGAACAGAGATCGACAACCTCCTAGACTACATAGCCAAAAATAAACCGGACACTTTTTATTTCATACATTTTAACGAATATGTAGAAAAATACTTGGCTAATTCTTTTGGAACTCATTGGTTTAATTTTTAATGCTAATTGGGTTAATTTTAACATTTTCACGTTTATAGTTAATTTTTTAATCTAGTAGTTAGACGGTTCTAAGTATACACCTGGTTGAAAATCCAAGTCTTGATGAATTATATTTTTGCTGCATTGACTGTGAGCTAGCTGCTCTTGCGCCTATGATACAATGATTTTCATTAGTAAAATTTGATATATATATATATATATATATATATATATATATATACAGTAAAACCCGTTTAAGAAGTTCCCGCTTAAGAAGTTTGCCCGTTTAAGAAGTTTATATTTTCGATTCCCACTTTTCTCTTCTTCTTACAACACTAAAATAACTCGTTTAAGAAGTTTTGTTTGAAACTCTTTCCCGCTTAAAAAGTTTTATTTTTCCTTCCATTTTTACTTTCAAAGCTCGTTTATTTTGTCTTTTTGATTATTATTTTATTTTCTGTGCTGAAATCTCTTTCTTTATTGTTCTTCGCTATTCAAAAAGGTCAATGTTTAGGACTGATAGCAGATGTGGTCACCTCTATTTCACCTTAAAATCTGTTTAACGTGTTTGATGGAAATGGAATGTGGGTAGAGGATGGGTCTCTCGTCAATGTAACAATAGTGACTGATAAGAGAAAAGGGAATTGCTCCGCCCTACTGATGGGTGGTTCTTTCAGTTCAATAGTTACAACAGATTCTTTCCCACCACCATATTCTATAAGTGTAATGTACCAAATCTGCGTTTGGTTTATTTATTTCGCAGTTTTTAAGTCAGTGTAAAGTGCATAACATCAAAGCTTTCTCGTTAGAAAATACACGGACGAAAAATTCTGTTTTTTTTTCCCCTAAAATGTCGGGCAAGGCAATTACAAGGAAAGCCTTGTCAATTGAAGACAAAATCAAAATTTTGAAAGAAGTTGATAGTAACGCCAAAACAACAAGAGCTGAAATTGCAAAGAAGTTGAACATACCAGTGGCTACTCTGAATGGAATTCTAGCAAAACGAGATCTTATTTTAAATTGTTCAGAAAAATCTCGTAAAATTAAAAATGTGAAAAGAGGAAAATATGAAGTTATGGAAGAAAAGTTATTGATTAAAGGTTGCCGAAAAAAAAAAAAAAAACTAAAAACTATAACCGATTTTTTTTTTTTTTTTTTTTTTTTTTTTTTTTGCAAAAACATATTAAATTACTCTTAAAGAGAAATTTCTTGTCTTGGATTAAATAAAGAGTTTCTAAGGTAATTATGTATTTTTACTTTATTAGCTAATTTTTTAAGTGTGCAAACTAATTTAAATTTCTTAAGAAAACTCAATTTTATAGAAAGTACTCTTTGTATTATTGTACTAAGGTAAAATAAACCCTCTTCTGAATATGAATATTTAAACTATTGATTTTTTTCAAAAAATGCTAATTTCCCGTTTAAGAAGTTTTTCCTCTCCACTCCCTTGGGAAACTTCTTAAGCGGGTTTTACTGTATATATATATATATAGATAGATAGATATTTAACTTAAGTGTTTTCTAACATTTTAATTCCTGGCGTTATTGTGTGCGGTAGTCCCAATTTCGCATTATTTACCTTTTTATGGCTAATGAGAAGATGAAACCCCATATTTTATTTATGGTAATCAACGGAATTAAGACCTGGTGAATCTGCCTCGGTTCCACAAATTTCCAATTTTTCTATGTTTACTACGTTTTCAAATCCATGTTGCAATTATTATGGGAATCTGTTTCATAGACTTCTATGGTGGTTTATACATAATTTTTAATTTGAATAAATTTCTTTATTATTAACACATTCACAATTTTTGTTGGTAATTTGTAATGGTTTATAATGGTTATATATATGTGTGTGTGTGTGTGTGTGTGAAGAATATGATATATACGGGTACTTTCTGTCACATATATGAGGTTCTTTGTAGAGAATTACCTAAAAATAATTTCTTGGTTTGTGAGAATAATAGGCTCGGGGACCTGTTCGTTGATAGAACTTTTTACCCGACTGCCAAGAAGGGTTATGTGTTCCACGTGTATCTGGGTATGTGGATTTCTTCATACCCTCGAAACATTCCAATGGCTGGATGGATTTTAATGAATAAGGTCTTTCTCGATTCGTCTTAACCGTCCGATGGTTATAGGCTCGGTTTTGTTTTTATAAATTCAAAATGGAGCTCGTAAAATACAAAATGGCGGTAGAGACGAAAAAAAATTTTTACGCACCCTATTGGGTGGCATATCATTGGATAGGTCTTTCAAAATGAAGATGATGTTTCATTGACTATTTTACAGTCAGAAGCTCCGTTTAAATATTACACAACCTAGATGTTGTGTAGGTAGAATCTCTAGCTTTACTGCAACTCTAACCTTCATAGACATCTATAGGCCTTATCAAAACAGTGTATAACATTTTATAAGGATGCTGGATCAGAAATAGCTTGGTTAATGAAGCGTTCTAAAACTCATTCACAATGAAATACTTAGAAAAAATGATTTAAATAAAATTAAACGATCTGGAAGAAAAAGGATTTTGATAGCACGGGATGATCGACAAATATTTCGATTATCAACTCAAAACTGTTTCAGCAAAAGAAACTCACGCGAAACAGCTTCGAAGAGTCTTAAATCAAACAGTAATGCAAAATGTATGAAAACTCTTGAAAAAACAGAGATTAATGAAACACCATAAAGAAGAAAGACTGAAATGGGCTAAAAATGTCATGTCATGGGACAAGAAATGGAAAAAAAGTTATATTTTCAGATGAAATTTTTTTTTTATCTTGGCTGTCCAGATGGGTATAAACACTATTGGCATGATTTGAGAAAGGAACCGAAACAATGCTTCAGTCAACAAATGGAAGGATTATCAGTAATGGTTTGGGGAGCTTTTAGTCATGATGGATTATGCAATTTAACCCGAATTTCGGACGTATGAACTCTGCGTAATATCAGACTATGTTATATGATCATGTGATACCGTTTGGACCTTTTCTTAGAGGTTGCTAACTGGATGTTTCAGCAGGACAATGCTTCTTGCCCTGTGTACTAAATCCTCCCAGCAATGGTTTAAAAAGAAAAAAATTATGTTTTGTCATGGCCAAGTCGAAGTCCAGACAGCCTATGTAAAATTTTTGGGTCGTATTATGTCGCAAAGTTCATACTAATAACAAACAGATTTTATCTGTCCATGAACTAGAAGTAGCTATTGTAAAAGAATGGCACAATATTTCTGAATCTGTACTTAATCACCTGGTCACTTCAATGAAAAACAGAGTGTTTGAGGTTATAAGGAAAAAGGGAGGACCAATATCGTATTAATTTACATATTATTTTTGTATTTAGACAAGTGGTCTTATAATTTTTAAACAGTGTATTTATTCAATAATTGCTTATATTTTTGTTAACATATTTATTGGATTATTCAAAATTATTGCAAACTAATTTTAATAAATATGTTGTATTTTGATATCTCATGCGTTTAAACTATAATTAGAACCTTTATTTACTTCACAATTTTCAAAATCCAAGTGGTCTTATAATTTCTTAACGCACTGTATATATTGATATTATAATGGTGATACTTTAAATGAAAAACAAATACAATTCAATATTGGTGGGAAAAATATTAATTCAACAAGGTTTACAATCATACTGCCCAGCTGCCTTTTAACTATCATGTTCTAAATTTAAATTTCTATATAATATTTTGAACTTTCAAGTTGTAACTCTTTAATAACTTCGTTATTTCACAGAAAAACATTCGGAAATTCATAATATCTTATACAAATTCTATAGAAACGCATTTTCTATCAAAAAACCGGAAGAGTTTAAGGAGCATAAATAAGAAAATGGACCATTTGCTTCACAAATTCCATCGATAAGCATTTGGCGCGAAAAATAATGGCTAGTCGATTCAAATGTAAAACTGAAACATAAATATAGTGTTATTGTAGGATATTCAAGATAGTTTGTTGAAAAGTGTAACTAAATAAACAGGATACATTATAAGTTTGAATAATGTCACATTTCCTTCAGAATGAAAAGAACACGTGAGAAATAAAAAAAGAATGGTTTCTGATTACTTATATATTGCGCAATGTAAAATGTTAGATGCTTGTTTCATTTGTATTTCAAAAGATACCACCGATGTTAGATTTATAGAGATAGGGGTGTCATACAGACAAACATCGTCATCCCATTCAACTTATTGGGAGCATCTTGCATACCTAATTTACTAATACGATTAAGAGTAAATAAAAACAGCGAAAATATAATTGAAATTCATCTTATTGCGTACCACACTCAGGGCCGGTGCAACCATCGGGCAAACGGGGGCGGCTACTAAGGGCCTCGCACCAACTGGGGCCTTGTTAGGGGACCCGAGTCTCTCTATAGAATTCGAAATAACATTTCCTCTGTATATTTTATATAGGGGAGAGTAGCCGAATTTGGACCACTTCACTTATTTTCAGGTGTAACTCATTTCATTTTTGGAATATCTGCAAAATATAACTACACATGATCAATCTATTCATCTATTAACTAAATAAATCTTTAGAACAATTTCTTTTTGAAATTCTTAAGTTTTATTTTAATTTGAAAAATTCGTCAAAAGTGGTCCAAATTCAGTGACTGGTTGCCTAAGTTGGACCCCCCCAGTCTCCTAACCTTGGACCAAACAATATTACGCTGTTTTAATGAGTAGGGAATATAAATAATTTTATTAAAAGTAAAGTTTGCGATTAATGAAACAATGAAACAAAACAACAGCAATGGAATATAGTGAAACCAATTGTTTGAAAACAAGAGTAATTATTTTAAATCAAAGTGCATTCAAAATAAAAATCAAAGTTATAAGTAATTAAGATTAGAAATTATGGATCTAATTGCCAGTTACTTAAATACATTTGGCAATCTGAACACTGAATCATTTCTGCTGTTTTATTTTTCTTGCAAATTAGGCAAAACGAATCCTCACTGTCTTGATTTTTTTAGCTCACAGGCTATCAAAGCCTGAGAGCTAATGTGCCCTCAGATTCCGTATGTACGTACGTATGTATGCACGTAACGCGATAACTCTTGATAGAAATATCCAATTTAATTCAAAAAAAAATTTCTGCATTCATTCTGAAAAGGCGCATCACAGATTAAATTTGGAGGTTCATTGGTTAAGAATAAATGGGGAAACGGGGGCTAATCCCCCTTAATTTATTTTTGGAGGTGCATTATTCTTTGAAATAAGAGTATAACATACAATTAGTGTGAATAGCTTGTGAGCTCAATGCCATCAGTTTAATTAGGCACTTTTCTTTTTTATTAAATTCTGAATCGTTAGACTTTTTTTTTGCAACTGAAGTTTTCTTTACCTTATGTCTGTATTTATTCCCTTCCATCATTTTTTTCCTACTGAATTACGCCTATTTTTTAAAACTTGATGTTCTTGTTGCTTTTGTACTTTAAGAGCTTCCTTTTTGTCGTTTTTTCATTTCAAGATTTACTTTATATGGCGAAGATGTTAACACAGCTGTTTTTTGACTCCCTCTACAGTTTGACTTAACTGATTTTGGCAATGGAGATAACATTTCTAATGATTCTTTGACTTTTTTTTGGAGGTGGGGGGGGGGGGTGTATCTGCAGCCCTCATGCGGTCAATCTTTTCTCAACTTACTCTTTCCTTTTCGCTTACTATATCCTTAACAATTTTTGCTGTCACTGATGTTTTCCGTCCAGGTTCTTTGTCTGTGTCATTTTCATCATTTTCCCCTCTTAATTTTAGTAGGTTTCATGATTACTGACTCAGACTGTGAAATCTCACTAACAGGAGTATCAACCGATCTATCTGCAGTGCCTATCTGCTCGTCAGGAATAAGTGATGAAGCTGTAAAATGATGATCGTATATCTAGTCCAATTTAAGCAACTCAAATTAGTCCAATTAAGGCAACAGCGCCATTTTTAAAAACAGATAACCTCAAGACTGAGAACAAACACGAAAGCAAACAAATCCGCGTGAAAAATATGCCCAATAAACACTTGAATTTAGGTATGTATAAGAAACCATAACAACTTACCTTAGTTTTAAAGTATTCTCTTACGTTTAGTAGGAAAAAAGTAGATAAAAACAGAAAAATTGCATGAAAACAACGCGTGGAAGGCGGGTGCTTCTGCTAATTACAAATGACGTCATTCTGATGAGTAGGATTTCAGCGGTAGATGGTGTCTCTTTCTGTAATTAACGGCAGAATTGCAGCGGTCCATTTAAAAGGCGGTCCAAAACTCTCCCTTATATATTTGTTTTTAAACATTCTTCATGATTAAAAAGGTATTAACTTTATTTCTTTCAGGCAAAGTTGATATGATTGTGGGGAAAGATATAGATTAATTGAAAATAACCGTAAACGCAAAAAAATAAGTATTTAAATATTGTAAAGGATAGAAGATTTTTCGAAATTAAACATAATTATGCATATTAAATGTAAAAATAGTGCTATTTTTCATATTGAATTATTCTAGGATACATACAATTTAAAGATAAATTTTATCTGTGCAATATAGCGGTATACATTGGGCCCCACTAACTGCTTTGCTAGGTCCCACGTGACGTTTCGCCGTTCTGACCACACTTGGTACACAGCGAGACTGCCTCAGAGTAAACATTTTTACTCTGAGGAGACTGCTGATTTTGTATGTGTTTCATTAACGCATTCAGCCGCCTGGTGTATGAGGTGGTTGTTGAAAGAATTTCTGAAAATCCACGTTTGAATGGCTGCATTGTAGAATGTCTTAAAGAATCCGAAAAATGATTTAACGAGGAATCGGTGTTGCAACTACTATGCGGTGGTATGGGGATAAAAGTGCCTCCTATTTATGGGCGCCCATGTCTCAAGCAGGGCTGTAGCCGTAAAAAGAATCAGAGGGCATACCCTATAGACAGAGGGTATATGAGAGAGTAATGACCGTTCATGGCAGATTTTCCGCTATAGCTTTATTTGAGAAACAGAGGGTATACGCAGCTTCTTAAACAAAGCAGAATGTCTACGGCGTATACCTCCGTATACCCTTCACTACATCCCTGGTCTCAAGGACATAAAAGCATATTAAAGAGACATATAATGCACATTATTTATTTTAGAATAAATTTAATTCTAATTCTACACTGTTTTACTGCGTATCAGCGTTTCATGTCTCACTGTGTACCATTTCGAATTGTTAAAAAAAAAATGGTTACATAATTTATTCGGCTTTGTTCATATTACCAAGTGTCCCAAAAATGACTGATGAATTTTAAAATTCAGTAACTTGCAAACGGTGACAGATATTTAAAAAATTCTTGCAGCAGGGTTATGTATGATGTCAGGAGTTTCTTTACTGTGATTCTTCATTTTAGTTCAAATTTCAAACAATAGATGGCGCTGAGAACAATAGGTTCTCAGTCTAGACCTGATTTTTTGGTACTTCGAGATCCATTCAATACATTTTAATCTCATTTTTCCGCATGGAAGAAGAGAGAGGCCGAAAAATCGAGCCCCGGATTTAGCGGTTATTGCTTGCAGCGCCATCTATCGATGCTATTTGTAACTAAAACTGAGAATCGCAGCATAAAAACTCCTGACATCTTACATAACACTCCTGCAAGAATTTTTTTAATATCTGTCACCGTTTGCAAGTTATTGAATTTTAAAATCCATCAATAATTTTTGGGACAGCAGTTAAATCCCTAATGTTCAGTGGAGAAACAGTATGCATTAGATTTAGATACTACATATAATTTAGGCGTTTAGAACCAGAGTGGAAAAAACTCGCCATCTGCGATTTCAAGAAAAATGCTTTCCGAAATTTGTACCATTTCTTTCTAAACTCTTTTAGGCTAGTTGTGTCAGTGCCAGAGGAGACCATAAGCTTCTTCCGCAAGCATGTGATGATCAAGTTGACAGGATGAATACACTTGATCCACTCTCATACTGGCAACATAATATCCAAAATTACATTGGACCTAACTCTATCTTATAGTTTCGAAATTATTAAAATTCACTAGCCGCCCTTGGCGACCAGTTTGGCTTCCCTTA
This sequence comes from Maratus speciosus, assembly GCA_963932465.1. Taxonomy (NCBI): domain Eukaryota; kingdom Metazoa; phylum Arthropoda; class Arachnida; order Araneae; family Salticidae; genus Maratus; species Maratus speciosus. The sequence continues at coordinate 559,369,708 of OZ010792.1, forward strand.
AATGTATGCAAAGCATTGTATCATGTTACTTTTATTCATAATTTAATTTACTTGCTCAATCCTTCGCCAAAGCAGAAGATTCTGATACAGAAATCATAAACTCGGTATTTTTATGTTAACCAGACGCAGGGGATAAATCGCCAAAAATTTTCCCGTCAAATGTTTTCGTATTTCATTAATTTCATTTAAAATATAATGCTTTCACTCATTTTATTTAAAATACATAACTGTAATTTAAATCTAAACTATTTAAAAATTGACTCTTAATTATTTCTTTAAAAAAAAGTAAAGAAAAGGAGAAAGAAAAGTAATAAATAATACCATAAACTGTGACATTTAATTTCAACATCAAAGCTTTGTTTTAATTTACCACGCCAAAAATTGTTTATGACAGTCACATGAAATGGACTATTATAATACTGATGACATGATGGCGGTGGAACAATACCTGGCTATTTATCACCTGCGAACCACTAACATTAAATTACCAAATTGGCCGCCTGGCATATTAAAAGCAAAGCGGTCAATCCGGAACTGTTGATGGCAGTCACATGACTTAGGCTATTATTATAGAGATTATACAAGATTATAATATGGCATGACATACAATACTTTGACGCATAATATATCTAACTCATTGTTCACAAAAATGTGCGGTAGTCCACTCTGGTTTTCAACTCCTCAATCAGATTCACGATATATAGAATGACGTAAGGGAATGTAATGGGTAATTTTATCTTACTGTGCCCAAAAATATACTTCCATTTCGTACCTTCCAAACGACCAAGCATAAGCGCTATAAATGTAGTTGGGGAACACTTCAAACAGAGAATCAGTGAACAAACTGAAATTTAGCGGTATGAACAAAAATTATTTTATATGAACTATTCGTTTCACTGCGTATTCAGTCACACTGTAAACGATTCTGCCCTATAATGTTTCAACTCATTAGCGCACATCCATGTTAGAAAACTTCTGCTATAGTATACTCAGAATCATAATTATAAGAACATGAGAAATATTTTTTTACATAAATTTGTTTACATACAGTAAAAGAAACATATGATATTCATATAATTTATATGAATCGACTTATAATACATATTTATATTCCTAGACAGAGCAATAAATTTAAATGAAATAAATATAGTAATTTTTCCACCGATTCATAATTGCAATTATAGAGCACCTTAATACTTTAACAAAAAATTAAGTTATTCACAAAATTGATGATTCTTTGAGACGTCATTATTTGCTGGACGTTTTTCTATCCTTTCTAGCATAACTTGCAACAAGTTTTCTCAAGACTGTTCCATTCTTTGAGAACACTCTGCCAGTTCTGTTAATGAGGGAAATTGTTTTCCAGTTGAACCTTTCTCGCTAAAATTTTCAAAACCCTCTCAACAACATTCTCATTAAGGGGACGTTAGACATTAAAAAACTTTTTGTTTAATTTCCGTCATAGATATATGAAATTTTGATGAAACATACATTTCACGGTAATTATAAAGAAAACCCTAAAAGAAAAATCAAATCTTATAATTATTTTATAATTTTTTGAAAAATTTAAAATTTTAAAATGCTCCATGCGTCTTAATTTCTAAGATATTTCCTTGATTTTGCATTTCAATCACTTTAAATTCTATTACAAACAAATCTGTGTGTGTCAATTTGTTAATCCCTTGAATACTTAATTTTTTAGAGATTTTCTTCAGAATTTCATATCGATTTTCATCAAAATTTTGCCATTAGTAAGTTAAAAATCAAATTCAATTATCTTAATGAAGTCGAATTTTAAAATGCATACACAGTTTCTTTATAAGTAACATCAGGATTCTTCATCAGGAGTACGTTCCTTTAATATACTCCTTACTCTTCTTCAGGAGTACATTAAAGAGACGAAAAATTGTTGGTGTACAAAATTCAAACGCTTGTAACTTTGAGAAAAATAATCGCATCTGCATGTGGTTTTTCGAAAGTGGCTCAGGATAATAATATGCACAAAAATAATTTTCGATTTTTGAGTCTATTTTTGCTCAAAATATAAAGCTCAAATAAAGGTCCATGGTCCCCTTAAGTCAGGCCAGTTTACTGGCCGTTTCAAAAGTTTGGTTAAGTAAATATTATATAAATTATGTCAGGTTTCTCAAACTTTAATTGACCTTATTATGACAAGTCATATAAATTATTGCGTAAAAAAATATCACTTTAAATTATTTAAAGTTGCTTTATTAGCATACATACATCTAAAACGAAGCACTTTCCAACATCTGACGCATCTGGGTTAAAATCGTTAAAAAGGTTATGATTGATTTTAAGAGAGCTAAGATCATAAAGACGTTATCAGGTTATCCAAAGTTATTAATTATGGAATCAAAAGAAATTCTAAGTCAAACTATGATACATTATCATACACCATTCTCAGGATTTGGTATAATTTACAAGGGACAGCATGAACCCTATACCCACTTCAGTTAAACTTTTGAACAGCGCGAACAACATGACCTTCGCCCGTTTTCAGTTTGAATTTTGGAACAACCCATCAAGTATAAATGAATGAACTCGACCTCTGGTTTTTAACAATTGAAATCCAGATGATAAGCACGTCAAATGATCGAAAGTACTTAGTTTTGGATGCATGCATGTTAATCAAACACCTTTGAGAGATTTAAAATGATATTTTGTTTTTACGAAATAATTTATATAATTTGATTTTCTGTTTTTCAAACCACATGATTTTGTTAGAATGAACGTGTTGACAGGATTCCTCATCTTGCCGAAAAAGGAAATTGTCTCCGCCTAATTTTGTTAGTGTTTTTAGGTAGCTTTCTTTACAAAAAAGCTACCTATTGCAGCCGTTCGGAGGAAAGCGATTTCAAAAAATTTTGGTATATTTTCATCGATCATGACCCCCAGACCCCGAAACCACCCTCCGTTCAAAATTGATATATATATATATATATATATATATATCTGACCTATGTCACACTGTAACTCCCGTAATTATGAACCGATTTCGATGTAATTCGGTGTGTACATAGTACATACCAATGTCTCGACCGAGTTCGTTGGCCAGCTTCATCCGCCGTTTTGTTTCAAAATGGCGGCCATTTAAAATTTTTAAAAAAATTTAAAACTTGAAATGTGGTACCAAAAAATTAAAAATGGAAAAATATTTTTTTCTTATGTATTTGACCTTTATACAAAGATTCCGGAGCAGTTTTTGTTTCGCCTATATCTTAAAAAATGGCTGAGTTATAGCTATTTGAATTTCTAGCGTGGCTGACATTTTGAAACGTCCTGAATTTTGTCACGCGATAAAAGGCGTATTTATGAACCGATTTGGATGTAATTCGGTGTGTACATAGTACATACCAATCTCTCGACCGAGTTCGTTGACCAGCTTCATCCGCCATTTTGTTTCAAAATGGCGGCCATTTAAAAAAAATTTAAAAATTTGAAATTTGAAATGTGGTACCAAAAATTTGAAAATGGAAAAATATTTTTTTCTTATGTATTTGACCTTTATACAAAGATTTCGGAGCAGTTTTTGTTTCGTCTATATCTTAAAAAATGGCTGAGTTATAGCATTTTGAATTTCTAGCGTGGCTGACATTTTGAAATGTCCTGAATTTTGTCACGCGATAAAAGGCGTATTTATGAACCGATTTGGATGTAACTTCGTTTATACATAGTACATACCAATGTCTCGACCGGGTTCGTTGGCCAGCTTCACCCGCCATCTTGTTTAAAAATGGCGGCCATTTAAATTTTTAAGAAAAATTTAAATTTGAAATGTGGTACCAAAAAATGGAAAATTGAAAAAAATATTTTTTTCTTATGTGTTTGACCTTGATAAAAAGATTCGGGAGCAGTTTTTGTTTCGTCTATATCTTAAGAAATGGCTGAGTTATAGCATTTTGAATTTCTAGCGTGGCTGACATTTTGAAACGTCCTGATTTTTCTCACGTAATAACAGGCGTATTTATGAACCGACTTGGATGTACCTTGGTGTGTACATAGTACATACAAATATCTCGACCGAGTTCGTTGGCCAGCTTCATCCGCCATCTTGTTTCAAAATGGCGGCCATTTAAAAAAATTAAAAAATAAAAAAAATTAAATGAGATACCAAAAAATTGGAAAATGAAAAAGATTTTTTTTTGTATGTGTTTGAGCTTAATACAAAGATTCCGGAACAGTTTTTCTTTCGTCTATATCTAAAAAAAAAATGGCTGAGTAATAGCATTTTGAATTTCTCTTGTGGCTGACATTTTAAAACGACCTGATTTTTGTCACGCGATAACAGGCGTATTTATGAACCTATTTGGATGTAACTTGGTCTGTACATAGTACATACCAATGTCTCGACCGAGTTCGTTGGCCAGCTTCATTCGCCATCTTGTTTCAAAAGGGTTGCCATTAAAAAAAATTAAATTTAAAATTCAAAATGAGGTATTAAAAAATTGGAAAATGAAAAAGATTTTTTTTATGTGTTTGGCGTTGATACAAAGATTCCGGAGCAGTTTTTGTTTCTGAAAATTTGTTCTTTTGTTGATATCTTAAAAAATGGTTGATTTATAGCACTTTGAATTTCTAGCATGGCTAACATTTTGAAACGATCTTGTATTTGTCACGCGATAACACACGTATTCGCCTATTTCGATGTAAGAAGGCATGTGGATAGTATACATCAACACCTCGACCAAGTTCGCTGGCCAGATTCATCAGCCATCTTGTTTCAAAATGGCGGCATTAAATTAAAATATATATATATATTTAAAGTGAGGTGCAAAAAAATTAGAAATTGAAAAAGGTTTCTTTCTTAAGTATTTGATCTTGATATAAGGATTCAGGAGCATTTTTTGTTTGTCTTTACCTTAAAAAATGGCTCAGATATAGCAGTTTCAATTTCTATTGTGGGTGACATTTTGAAAAATCTGATTTTTTGCATGCGACAGCACTCCTATATATTAACCGATTCCGATGTGAGTGAGCATGTGCACAGCAATTACTAAGGTCTGGACCAAGTTCACTGCTTAGCCTCATCCACCATGTTGTCTTAAAATGACAGGCACTTTAAGAAATTGCCGAATTTGACAGCCAAATATAAGTTACTTTAAAGAAAATCAGCTTGGATAAAGCTGACTAATTTCGCGAAATTCTCATTCATTATATTGATAAAAATTAGTATTGAATCTCCTATATTCGGTTTCCACTAAATTGAGCTTCGTGTGTTTGCATGATATAAGTTGGCTTTTTTAAAATAAGGATTATGAAAGCTACCTCTTCCTCCCGGCACTGGCCGGAAGGACTTTTTCAATGTGATACCTATTCTTTCAAAATATTTTTATTGTATTACTCATACTTTAAATTTAAAATAAATTTTATACACTATCTGAGTGCCGATATACAGTATATTATATATATCTCGAAGTCGAAGGGACGCTAAAAAAATTTCGAGGTAGCGAGTTTTCGAGATAACAAGGTCATAACCAAAACATAAAAATTCACGTGAAAACACAAGATACGGAATAATATTATAAAAATTAGAGTCATGATAAACGAGAATAAGCATAAATATGTAATGATTGTTGAAAATAAGTCTAAATGCAAGATGATAATTTTAATTTTTTAAATAGTAGAAAATAATTACGTTAAGGTAAAAAGAATTAGTAAATACATAAATGAATTTACATTGCTAGAATTTCTTAAAGTCCATTATCGTGGCCTGGCGGCTTCTCTTTTGATATTTTTCTTCAACCAATTTTTTTGTTCGAAAAATAGCAGTAAAAACATGTATAATGATCACTTATAAACAGATTAAGTAAAATAATGCTATAAAGTGATAAAATATCATTTATTAAGATTGACGATTTGACGAAAATATTTTCTATCGTGTATGATTTTGAAAATGTCGCCGTTGGTGCGACAAAACGATCGTCAATCTTAATAAATGATATTTTATCACTTTATAGCATTATTTTACTTAATAGCAATAAAGTCATTGTTTTCAACGTTTTCCGAGCATTACCTACATAAATGCCACATGTATGCCATATATGACAAGGAAACACTTGTTTTCCACTTTTGTTAGCCGTTTAAGTGACCAGAGGGAAATATCGGAATCGTCCCTGACCCCTTACAGAGATTATGAGGAGATTCTTGGAAACACTTCTATTTTCTTCAACACAAATGGACAGCGATTTTTCAGGAAAATTCATTTTTTAGTTCGAAAAATATTCGACATTTTTGAGAGAAAACTCTTCGAGATAAGAATTAAAATTAACATTAGAGGTATGTGTAATATTAAGGGGAAAAATAATTTTTCGACATATCAAGGTTTACGAGATATTGAGAGTACACGTATTTAAATAATAATGTTCAGGACTAGATGAGTTTTCACAACATTTAAGGGTTCAAAACAACTTTCAATGATTAATAGTTAAATATAAGTCCGGCTATTACGCAACTGAATTTAAAATAAATGTAATACAATATCTGAGTCCCGATATGTTTTTGCTGCAATAGATTTGGTCAGTTTTTTCATAATTTTGTTTTCGCCTAATTTTGTTAGTTTTTTCAATGTGATGCCTATTCTTCCAAAGTATTTTCATTGCCATACTCATACATTAAATTTAAAATAAATGTAATACAATATCGGAGTAATGTTATGCCGATATGTTTTTGGTGCAACAGATTCGGTCAGTTTTTTTCATAATTTTGCTCCCTCCAATTTTGTTAGTTTTTTTCAATGTGGCACCTTATTTTTCCAAAGTGTTTGTATCGTATTGCTCATACTTTAAATGTAAAAGAAATGTAATACAATATCTGAGTAATGTTATGCCGAAATGTTTTTGCTGCAACAGATTTGATCAATTTTTTTTTTTTTTTCAATTTTGTTCTGAGTCTATATTCTTCCTAATACTCCTCTTTCTATTTTCAACTTATAATACTCTATTCGGAAGAAATTATACCCTTAACAATAGTTCATGCAATTTCTAAAGACATTCACGTTCTATAAACAGACGAAAATACAGAACATCGATGTGCAAAGAACATTTATTTTACCAAATCTATCTACAAACATTTGACGCGAAAAATAATTACTATCTGATTCAAATGTAAAACTAACGCATAAATATAAGCTTATTGTGGAGCATTCAAGGCATTTTGTTGAAAGCTAAAACTAAATAAAGAGGCTATATCAAAAGTTTGAATAATGTCACAATGGTTTCAGGGTGAAAGGAACACGTCATCTGCAGGCGGTATTTTCTGATTGCCTTCTACTGTTATGTATGAGCGAGAGTTGTATATTTTATAGTCTTTTCGCGTATTTTCTGCATTATGTAATAGACAAAATGGTACAAATTTTAATAGATGTTAATATTTATAAAAATGTTGATTTTGTTATTAAATATTTTAATAAAAATATTTGCGTATTTTTAGAATAAAAGAATAATTCTGAACAGCAAAAGAGTTTGTGAAAGAATTTTCATAGCAATACAATTGAACCTCGTTTTAATTTTATTTTACTTTGACGTGACTCTCAACAAAGCTGAAAAAAATTGTAAAAAAAAAAAAAAAAAAAAAAAAAAGGAAAACATGAATCGAGGAAATTTTAGAGTTGTACCCAGTGAGCCAAAAGTTCGTTAAAACTTTAAAAACTCATAGAAAAGGAAGAAATTATGATAAAGGAGTGCGGTTTGCAAGAAACGGCTCACAAGGTTGTCGGATTGTTTTTAGCACCAAAAAAAGTTCAGTTAAAAAATCACATGTAGAGGGCATTGACGACCCGAGACACAATGAATAGGACAACAATACGCTCCATTAATTTGTTCTTCCAATAACAAATGTTTAACATGAACTCCAGAACATTCTACGACACAAACTGGTTGCGTCGTAGTACTTGTTCAATATGCTTCGGGTCGTCAGCACCGTCTACATGGGATTTTATAACTAATTTGTTTTCTTTTTTTTGCTGCTAAAAAAAAATTCGACTACCTTGTGAGTCTTTTCTTGCAAACTGCACTCCTTTACCATAATTTCTTCCTTTTGTATGAGTTTTTAAAGTTTTAACGAACTTTATAATCATAGCATAACTTTTACATATGGATCTTGTGCTCTTATTCCATATGAAAAGTTATAATACCGCTTTGATAAAAAAAAAAAAAAAAAAAAAAAAAAAAAAAAAAGAAGAATCATTATCGCAATACGTTTGTGTACCACTAAATTTATGTATGGAATATTTATTAATTGCGAATATTTTCAACAAATTACGATAATAAATAACACTTAAATGGGAGGAGAAATACATCACCAACACAATATATTTTGGAAATCTGTTTTTAATATTTATCAAACGGAGAGAGATTATATGAACAGAAATTCTATTATGAAAGACAGGAATTATCATTACAACATAATTTTGTATGTTTTTATAAGTTTATTCAATCCATACTTCATGCGAACACTTCTAAAAATTAATTATACATATGAATTCGATTAATAATAAAAAGAAATGAATAATCGTCTTCGGAATATGTTTGTATGTATTTGGAGGTCTATGAAGAATATTTATAAAATATGACTGTTTTTAATAATTCTGTACCGAGTGTTTTGATTATAAATAGCAACTAGTTGGATGTGCCAATCTCAAAAGTTATTCTAATATATCTTAATATTTCAAACTGTAGTTACAAATGTCAATGCTTTTATATTGTTAGTTCAATACCAAACCAACTTTGACTTCATGTTAACTTTCTGCTTCAGTCAATTAATCGGAATAAAAACAAGTTAATCTCGGTCATGATATCTATAAAAATCAATAGTTTTCCATTATTCTGTCCGAATAGTCGGCATATTATGATGCGAAGATCCCGTCGCTTTACGAGCCGCCGGTGTACAACAGAAGTATGGAAAATCAAGAAAATTATACAAAAATCGCTATTACAGTCTCCCATTCGGCGGAATATTTTCAAATTAAGGGAGGAGCTTCTTGTCATGGTCAAAAGCATACACAAAACTTGGTTCAATTCTATAGTTAATTTTATACACTTTTCGATAGTGCAACAATGAAAATGGCACAAAAATCGCTATTACAGCGTCGCCTTCTGTCAGAATTTTTCCAAATTAAGGGAGGACCACCTGCTTGCCATAGCGAAAAACAAACAAACAAACAAACAAACAAAATGATTCAATTCTATGCATAACTTTACAAACTTTTCGATGGTACAATGGCGACATACGGACACACAGACTGACAGATATTTTCCGTAACCTATTTTTTAGGATCTCTGACCCCTAAAACGTGTAAATTCGTCGAAAACAATTTCGATTACAATACTTTCTGCTACTGAAGATAGAAGAAAATAATTAAGACAAAGCACAGATAAATCATCATGATAGCAACTTTTGAACACTGTAAAATAAAAAAAAAAAATAAAAACGGACTAAAATACGGAAATACTAATGGCAATCGAGACGCTAGTACTATTTTCGTATTTTAACGGAACTTTTCCCGGTAAATTACAGAAAAATCTCCGTTAAATTCCAAAAAAACGGAGAATTTTCTGTAATACTTTTCCCGGTAAATTACAGAAAAATCTCCGTTAAATTCCAAAAAAACGGAGAATTTTCTGTAATTTACCGGTAAAAAGTTCCGTTAAAATACGGAAATAGTACTGGCGTCTAGATTGCCAGGAGTATATTCCGTATTTTAGTCCGTTTTTATTTTACAGTGAATAGCTGTTTGTAATAGTTATTCCATATGCACATTTTGAATAGATAGTATGTATTGTTATGAGTAAATATTAAATTCTGATTTTGTTGACTTGTCATAAGTAGAATGTAGCTTTCGAATAACTGTTTATATTGTTAATTTCATGCGAGACTTTTTAATTAATGATGGTTAAGAAATTTTTATTTAAATTGAATGAATCATTTTTGATAATTTCCAACATAGTTGAAAAATGTTTATGAATTGGGTTTGTCTGTTCATGCTTTAATTCGCGCAAATATATTCGCTTGGCCATGTAATTGATGCATGTTATTGTGGCTCACCATGCCATGCTCGGTGATAAAAATGAAGTGTGTAGCATTTGTAGTATGTTTATAGTGACTCTTAAAATTAACACGTAGAGTGCCACGCGAATTCTTAGGGAAATCCCCGTCAGGCCACGCGCGTTGCTTAGAAGCACTTGTATTGCGGTATAGCAATGCAATATATAATATGTATATGTCGTAGGCTAATTGAGAAATTCGGCTCTTTGCAAAGAGCCGGGCTAATTGGAGATTCCATCTCCCTTTTTCCAATTAGCCTGATATTTTTCAGGCTTATTGCAAAGAGCCTAGAAAGCGTTAGGCTAATTGAAAAATGACCACTTATTATCCGATCAGGCTGATATTTTTAGCTCACAGGCTATCAAAGCCTGAGAGCTTATGTGCTCACCGATTCTGTATGTACGTAACACGATAACTCTTGATAGAAATATCCGATTTGCTTCAATTTTTTTTTCTAGGTTCATTCTGATAAGGTGCTTCCCTGATTAGTTTCGGGTTGAGTTCAAACCAATGTTCCCTGATTAGTAATGGGGTTCATTGGTTAAGGATAAAGGGGGAAAGGGGGGGGGGGCTAGTTTCCCCTCTTAATTTATATAAATGGGTTTTTCATGCAGAAATATTCGATTTGCTCCAAATTTGGTATACCGGTTTATTGTGTTAAAGAGCTTCCCTGATTAGATTTGGAAGCTCAATATTTAAGTATAAAGGGGGGAAAGGGGGGCTACCCTCCCCTTAAATTAGATAAATCGGTTTTTCATTATGAATTATTCGATTTGCTCCAAATTTGGTATACCGGTTTATTAAGTTAAGGAGCTGCCTTGATTAGATTTGGAGGTTCATTAGTTACATATAAAGGGAGGAAAGGGGGGCTATCCCCCCGTAATTTAGATAAATGGGTTTTTCATGCAGAAATATGCGATTTGCAATAAATTTGGTATACCGGTTAATTATGTTAATCAGCTTCCCTGATTACATTTGGAAGATTATTATTATGTATAAAGGGGGGAAAGGGGGGCAATAGTCTCTCCCTTTAATTTAGATAAATGCGATTTTCATGTAGAATTATTCGATGAGCTCAAATTTGGTATGCTGGTTTATTATGTTAAGGAGCTTCCCTGATTAGATTTGGAAGTTCATTAGTTAAGTATAAAGGGAGGAAAGGGGGTCTAGACCCTCCCCCCTTAATTTAGATAAATGGGTTTTTCATGCAGAGTTATTCAATCTGCTCCAAATTTCGTATACCGGTTTATTATGTTAAGGAGCTGCCTTGATTAGATTTGGAGATTTATTGGTTATGTATAAAGGAGGGACAGGGGCTAGTGTCCCCTTAATTTAGATAAATGGGTTTCTCATACAGAATTATTCGATTTGCTTCAAATTTGATATACCAGTTTATTACGATATGGCTTCCTTCATTTGATTTGGAGGTTCATTGGTTAAGTATAAAAGGGGGGAAAGGGGGCAAATGCTCCTCCCCTTAATTTAGATAAATGGGTTTTCATGCAGAATTATCTGATTTAGTTTAATTTTTTTTTTCAACTGGATCCGAACTTGAAGGTTCCATTTGAAGTCAACCCGAAAACCGACCACAACCAGGTTTCGGATTGAGTTCAATTAGAACTTTCAGGTTCGGATCGGGTTGCCGGTGGACGGAGATTATTTTGTCTGGCTTCCATCGGGTTATAGTTCTTTGGAATATTTTTGTCGGTTAAGATTTGGTTCGGGACGGGTTTCAGGTTGACTTCGAATGGAATTTTTAGGTTCTGGTAGCGTTTCGTGTCCACGGAAACTAATTTGTCTTGTTCGGATCCGGTTATGGATCTTTGGAATTTTTTTGTCGGTTATCAGATTTGGTTCGGGATTTCGGGTTTTTTCAAGTGGAACTCTCAGGTTCGGGTCGGGTTGCATGTAGGCTGAAATTATTTTGTCTTGGTCAGATCGGGGTACGGTCTGTTGTAATTTATTTTTCGGGTTTGGGTAGGGTTATGCATTAATAAACCTAATAAAATGACAATTGCCCAGTTAAACTGATGGCATTGAGCTCACAGGCTATTCACACTAATTGTATATTATACTCTTATTTCAAAGAATAATGCCCCTCGAAAAATAAATGAAGGTATTAGTCCCCGTTGCCCCCCCTTTCTACTTAACCAAAGAACCTCCAAATCTAATCAGGGAATCTACATAACATAATAAACCAGTATACCAAATTTGAGCTAATCGAATAATTTTACATGAAAAACGCATTTATCTAAATTAAGGGGAAAGGCAATTGCCCCCTTTCCCCCCTTTATACATAATAATGATCTTACAAATTTAATCAGGGAAGCTGCTTAACATAATTAACCGGTATACCAAATTTATAGCAAATCGCATATTTCTGCATGAAAAACCCATCTATCTAAATTAAGGGGAAAGGCAATTGCCCCCTTTCCCCCCTTTATACATAATAATGATCTTACAAATGTAATCAGGGAAGCTGCTTAACATAATTAACCGGTATACCAAATTTATAGCAAATCGCATATTTCTGCATGAAAAACCCATCTATCTAAATTACGGGGGGGATAGCCCCCCCCCTTTCCTCCCTTTATATGTAACTAAGGAACCTCCAAATCTCAGGCAGCTCCTTAATTTAATAAACCGGTATACCAAATTTGGAGCAAATCGAATAATTCATCATGAAAAACCGATTTATCTAAATTAAAGGGGTAGTCCCCCTTTCCCCCCTTTATGCTTAAATAATGAGCTTCCAAATCTAATCAGGAAAGCTCCTTAACACAATAAACTGGTATACCAAATTTGTAGCAAATCGAATATTTCTGCATGAAAAACCCATTTATATATATTAAGGCGGGGGGACTAGCCCCCTTTCCCCCTTTATCCTTAACCAATGAGCCCAAAAAAATAATCAGGGCAGCACCTTATCAGAATGAACGTAGAAAAAAAATTTGAAGCAAATCGTATATTTCTATCAAGAGTTATCGCGTTACGTACATACGTACATACACACGTACATACAGAATCGGCGGGCACATGAGCTCTCAGGCTTTGATAGCCTGTGAGCTAAAAATATCACCCTGATCGGATAAGTGGTCATTTTTCAATTAACCTAACGCTTTCTAGGCTCTTTGCAATAAGCCTAAAAAATATCAGGCTAATTGGAAAAAGGGAGATGGATACCCCAATTAGCCCGGCTCTTTGCAAAGAGCCTAGGCTGTTTGCAAAGAGCCGAATTTCTCAATTAGCCTACGACATATGTACCGAGTGTCCCAAAAATGGCTGATGGATTTTAAAATTCAATAACTTGCAAACGATGACAGATATTAAGAATTTCTTGTAAAAAGAGAATTAAAGAAATTCTTGTAGGGGTGTTATGTAAGATGTCAGGAGTTTTTACGCTGCGATTCTCAGTTTTAGTTAAAAATAGCATCGATAGATGGCGCTGCAAGCAATAACCACTAAATCAAGGCTCGATTTTTCGGCCTCTTTGGTCTTCCATGCGAAAGAAGGAGATTAAAATGGATCCCGAAGTACCAAAAAATGGGTCTGGACTGCGGACCTATTGCTGTCAGCGCCATCTATTGTTGGAAATTCGAACTAAACTCAAGAATCACAGTAAAAAAAAAAAAAAAAAACTCCTGAGATCCTACATAACCCTCCTGCAAGAATATTTTTAATATGTGTCACCGTTTGCAAGTTATTGAATTTTAAAATCCATCACTCATTTTTGGGACACCCGGTATAAATAAATAAATAAAATGTAATAAATAAAAGTTAAGTAAATTTTAAATAAATTTTCAGTAATTACTTAAAACAATATAAATTTTTTAGTTTTATATCATATTTTACACGATCAGTCACCGATGACTGACGCGACCTAAACTGAAAGTTCAGTGTCAGTCATCGGTCACTGACATGGCACTCAACGTGTTAAGGATCGACCAAAACCAAATTTCGGTAATCTTCCTCTTTTCGGCCGAAAGCGAAATGTCCCAAATTTTTTTAAAGTAATTAATACAGTAGAGTGCCGATTATCGGAACTCGAATTAACCGAACTTACAATTATCCGAACAGCCTATTTCTCTCAAAAATTTTTTAAAAACCGAACTCTTTTTTTTTTTTTTTTTTTTTTTTTTTTTTTTTTTTTTTTGTTAAATGATGATGGGATTGTGGATGAGATTTAAGATGAAAAAAAATTGAAGAAATGAAAACGAATGCTGTAAAAATGACCTAGGTCCATCCCGTAACGAAGCCTTTGAATGTTTGGAAAAAACTATGAAATGGCTCGAGCGGCAGAAAAACTCTGATTCTACTCAACTAACGTATTTAAGAAGAATTCCAGATATGGCAGCATTGAAAAGTACGTCTTCTTTGAAGCAAGCAACAATCGAAAACTTTTTTGCTGAAATTATAATCTCTGGAGTTCAGAAAATGATAAAAAGAAAATTTTAAGTGATAAAATGTAAAAAAAAAAAAAGAAAACAAGAGTTTTTAAACACGCTAGCACTAACTGGTGCTGCCAATCCTAAGCCTGGATAAAGTGTGAAGGTTTCAGTATAGTCAAGAACATCCCTTAAATTGTCTGTTCATTTATCCGAAGTTTTGCTTATCCGAACTAGGGTGGGCCCTCTACTCTATCGGTGCTCTACTGTACATGCATAAGTATAAATAAACCTGTTTACACGTAAATATACACGTTTATTTTTGCACATACATTATGTTTATATATATAAATTAATTAATTATATGTGTGACAAAAGTTGGCTCTGTGCCTCTGACAAAACCTTTTTATTTTTATACAAAATAAACTGTAATTAATTCATCAACGACACAGAATGATTTTCTATTTATACGAATTTCATCTAATTAAAAAAGGTTTTAGGTATGGTATGAACACCTCGATTTATTATTTATAATGATTTTTATAAATGAACATCTGTTACACTAAAACTTTCTCAAAGAGTATTTGAAATACTTTTGCGGTTTCGAGCAAGAAAATTTCTATTTTTGTTAAGTTCTGCAGCTTTTAATGAGTACATGAAAAGCGTCTTGAAAGTTCAGTCCTGTAAGCATCGCTTGCTTTAGAATTGGCACTCACGTCTGGAATCAATCATGACTGATAATTATAAACAGTGAAATTCATAGCAGTAAATAAAGAGTGTCTCATTTGAGCAGATACAGGTCAAACCAATGATGTTGAAAATTTCCGAAGGAAGAACGAAATTTTTGGAATATAGATAGTTTCGGTACGGTCGAATTTAAGGAAGGATTTTCGCCGAAACGAAACCGAATTTTCGGTGATCTCCACTTAAAATAATTCCATTATATCGTGGTCTATGGGGAAAAATCATTTGAAATGTATTTTAATGATGTTACATTATTTCAAAAATGTTGAAATTGATATACACCAGTGAAGTGCACAACGAAATGCTTATCGTAGAATAGGGTGTGCATAGCATTTATCGTTCATTTACAGGAACACATTTAACCCTTTATGTACTGAATTATGAATTCATGAAAATTCTATCTTCTAAAGCACTTTTCGTGAATTGTTTAAACTACATTAGAAGATTTTCATAATCATTTAATAAATTTTAGAAGGGTTTTAGAAGGATTGAATGATTCAGAAGAATTAATTAAATTTGAATTTATATCGTTTTTGTGCAATATTTATAACCCTACTGAAATCTTTTATTTTAAATATTTTTCTTGGTATTTTGTAGAATTAAGAAATGTACAAATATAATGTTCTTACAATTGAAATATAGAAATATTTCCGAATTGAAAAATCCCCCCCCCCCACCCCCCCTCACCCCAACGCCAAGAAAGCTGAAAAGATGTAAAACCAAAAGAAATCATCCTTTTAAAAATAGTTTCGTTTTGTGTAACCAATAATGCTTTTGGAACAAGATAAAGTAATGTATCTATAACTCATTCTAAACTGTATTACAACAATCGATGTATTAAATGAATTTTATAGCAAGTTATTTTAATGGTACTTATAAGTACCGTCAGTAGTTAAAGGGTTAAGGGGACCATGGACCTTTATTTGAGCAAAAATAGACTCAAAATCGAAAATTATTTTTTGTGCATATTATTATCCTGAGCCATTTTCGAAAAACCACATGCAGATGCGATTATTTTTCTCAAAGTTGTAAAGTTGTTTATCAAGGAACGTAGCCTTTGAATTTTGTACACAAACAATTTTTCGTCTCTTTAATATACTTTTAATCTGTTTTTCTCAAAACTGATTTTTCAACGTTTTTAGGGTTTCGTACTTAAAAAGTAAAAACGGAACCATTATAAGATCAATCTTGTGCCTGTCTGTCACAGTCATTTTACTCGTAAACTATGGAACGTGGAAAGTTCAAATTGGGGGGGATGTAATAAAGACTATTGACCCACATATTTACAGATTATTAAACATTCACAAATATATTTAGGGAAAATGTAAAGCGGCTAATTAAGTTACTTGAAAAAAAAATCTTTTCTTTGTATATTGTGTGGGGTATCCTGTGAAAGGTTTCATAATACTGAACTCAAAAATACATTTCTTTTAATTTTAGGTATTATATTGTGATATTGTCTAAAATGTAGTCAAACAAAGTCTTATTATTCTTTTAGCAACGATTTTTTTTAATAATTCAGTTAACCCCTGCGGGACGAGCATCTTTTACAGAATTTTTAATGTTTAATTACCGGTTTTTTAAAACAGAAATTTTTGCCGAATTGATTCGGGAAAATGCTTGGATTAAATAAGGCAAAATTTATAATAAAAATTTACTGGTGAGAATAATCCCCGATTCTGAGCATCTTACGCAGCACGAATACTGGTCGCTCGTCCCTAAGGGTTTAATAATTCATATATTTATTGTACGGAAACCCTCTGACCCGGTAATTCTCCGTCAACTTCAACCTCGCGTTTCGGAGCTTAACTCTCGGTTGAATGCGAAATCCAATTCTCCGTTTACCCAACCTGACGAAATTCGAGGTAAATACTAACCTGGGGTTGACTACTCAACCAAGCTCTGGTAGGTAGGTTAGTGAACCGCGCATGCCTAGTAGAAAGAAAGATGGCGGTCGTTTTAAATTGTGCGCTGATGCTTCTTTTTTAAAAACAAAGCTTTTTGGAATTTAGTAATTAAACGAAGCATTAATTATTAAAGATGGTATTATAAAAGAATGTGTCACTTACATTTCCCCCCTTTTTTTTGGATATTTTTGCTCTATGAATGCAAAATTATACTAATTTGTGTGTCGAAAACGAAGCTTCAAATTTTATTGATTTACAAAGTATTTTTTGGTGGCGCCATCTAACAAATCTAAATGGAAATATGTTCTTTCAATACCAGTTTTGTAAAAATATATGATTCAAAACTTTTTCTTTCTCTCTCTCTCTTTTTTAATAATAATGAAAAAATAGAAAACAAATTTTCTTCCATTTGAGTCCCTCGTTCATAGTTGCTTAAAGCATGAATTTTCTACCGAATTGTGTATATGTGATCAATTGTTCATAATAGATAAAATAATTATTTTTTTTATTACATACTTAGAAAGTTTGAAATAATGATTTTTGTTTTAAAGCAACATTTTTTCAGAAGATTTTTTTTTTTTTTTTATAATTTCGCAATACATCAAGAATATTAATACATGTTCTCGGCCTTCTTCTAAAGTTATTAAACACGATCTCTAGAAAAATGTGTAATAATCAACACAGGATTTTCTAAAGCCTCGTCTTTTTTTTTTTTTTTTTTTTTTTCTACCGGCATGCTATTTTATCCAAGATATTTTAATTGAATCTGTACAGACATTTGTTAAATAAAATATATATGCATTAGAAATAATTATATGAAAATATCTTCATATCTAATATTCATTGTAAAAAATAAATAAATAAACGTATTGCATTATTTACTTTTATTCTACTTAATACTACTAGTTTGATCAGATAATTGTTTATTAAACTTACATTAAAGAAAATGATTTTTTTAATCAAGATATTTTTTAATCAACTGTTTTTTAAGAATTTTATTGTTAAGAATTTTATTGAAACTTTTGTTCTGTAAACGAACAAAATCATGAAATCAAAATGGTAATTGCACATTTACTTATAAGAATTTTTTATTTAAAAATTAAACATAAGTATATGCATTTTGTTTATTAAACTTACATTAAAGAAAATGATTTTTTTAATCAAGATATTTTTTAATCAACTGTTTTTTAAGAATTTTATTGTTAAGAATTTTATTGAAACTTTTGTTCTGTAAACGAACAAAATCATGAAATCAAAATGGTAATTGCACATTTACTTATAAGAATTTTTTATTTAAAAATTAAACATGATAAGTATGCATTTCCAATTTCAATACTGCCTTTAGTTTCGTTATTGAAAAGAAACAGATTAAGATGGTGTCAAGGAAGGACAGAACTCGCAGAGAGGATTGCTAGGTCATGTGATTCCTTTGGCCAACCAACTACGCAGATTTCAAGCGAGAGTTGACTAACTCAGGTCGACTAATCGCGGCTTGAAAGTTATCGATGAATTCGAAATATTAACCGGCGGTTAGATTTGTCAACCGAAGGTTTCTCAACTGAGAGTTGAACCGCGAGTTAAAGGTTGGTGGAGAATCGACCGGTGAGCGCGAGTAATACTCGCACTTGACCGTTTATTAGATTTTTGAAAGGCTGCATGCTTCTTAAGGCTGTTCTTAACTGTTCTGCTCAATAAGCGCAAAAGTTTTGACACATTTACAAATTCATTTTTTAACGGAAAGGTATAAAATTGGAAAGCCTGGCCATGGAAACGATTTGGAATCGAGCTGTTTTTTCCAATTTTTGATCAATGAATTACCTATTGAGTTTTATAAGCCTTTTTGATCACGTGACAACCACTTTTTCGCCCGCTCTTGAGTGCCCTTTCCTCCTTCCTGCGGAAATTCGGTTCAAAACGCCCTCTTTGACACTCTTTTCTGAAAGATCTATTGCGTTTGCAAAAAAATGGAAAAAACAGCTCAATGACATAGTTTCTGAACAACAACACCAACTAGTTTCATGCATTTTCGAACAAAAATAAATTAAATCTTATGTCAGAAAGTTGCCCTTTTGGATTTCAGAACACTCTTAAGTTTTGATCAAAAATCATGAAATTTATGAGGAAGAATCTTGATGTTACTTGTAAAGAAACTGTGTATGCATTTTAAAATTCGACTTCATTAAGATAATTAAATTTGATTTTTAAATTATTAAAAAGTAAAATTTTGATGAAAATCGATACGGAATTCTGAAGAAAATCTCTAAAAAATGAAGTATTCTTGGGATTAACAAATCGATACACAGATTTGTTTGTAATAGAGTTTAAAGTGACTGAAATGCAAAATCAAGGAAATATCTCAGAAATTAAGACGCATGGAGCATTTTAAAATTTTGTATTAAAATTTAAAATTTTTCAAAAAATCATAAAATAATAAGATTGGAATTTTCTTTTAAGGTTTTCTATATAATTAGAGTGAAATGTATGTTTCCTCAAAATTTCATATATCTATGATGAAAATTAAAGAAAAGGTTTTTTAATACCCACTGTCCCCTTAAGGGTTCAGGACTTTTAAGGCTTCAAAATTTCGAAATTTTAATTTTTTATTTTTTTTAGATGTTAAACTCCTGTTTTTCCTGAACATTTTTATGTAATTGTTTACTTGAAATTCCCATTAGAACAGAGTTATGGCTCTTAGAAGTATACCTGCTCAATAGCTGAAGCTGTGTTTCCGAAACTTTGAAGTCATTTTACTCCAAATGACGTCTTTTGGCATAACGCGCAGGATATCTCAAAAACTTCTGAATATTTTTTCGTAAAATTTTCAAAAAATACGTTTCGTGTTAGTCTGTATAACCTGAACCTAAAATTTCCATTTTATTGTTATTTATTTTTTATTTAATTTTTTTTTTAAGCTGATTATTATTGTTGAAATTTTCAAAATTTTGCATTAGCTAAAAACAACTTTGTATTAAAAATATAAAAAAACTTTAAATACAAATCTATTTAGGTTCATGGTTATTATTATAATCTGAAGTATAAGTAGGCACCAAAATTTTTATTCTAGTTGCAATATTTATTTTGTAATCCTGTGCGTAGTCTGTTATACTAATTTTCTGCTCGTGAAATGTATAACAGTTTGGAGCCCCTTATAAATACTAATTCTGCATCTCGCAATTTTTTAAATACTTGAAATGAAAGAACATACTTATATCTTTTATCTCAATAAAAAATGTTTTTTTTTTAAAAAAAATCATATACATTTTGAGATATTAAACGTTGAAAATGGTCTTTTATTACATTTTTTCTAATTTTAAGCGTTCTGAGACCCCTGAAAAAAAATTCGTTTACAGTATACTCTATGAGGGAGAATTACTGGAAGCGCGTTTTCAGTTATGTGATGAGTTTTTAAATTCAACTATTTTTTTTGCATATTACTAGTTGAGTATAAGTTATATACTCCATATACAGGGCTGCACAAAATAGTTCCTTCAAATATATCTCCATTTATTGATGGAAATTTCTGAAAGGAAAATTTCATTTCAGCTGCGTTACGTGTTTACTGACTGAACTAAATTTTAGCACTCGATGTAGTATATATACTGTAAAGAAGGCCGACGTTGTAATGTGAAGTGGTAGCGTGTAAAACTTCAATGGGTCCGTTCTCATTTAAAACGAAAGAAATATTTATTTAAAATAAAAGGTATTTAAATAATAAAGTTCCGTAATAGATGACTTTTCACAACATTTAAGGGTTCAAAACAATTTTCAATCATTAATAGTTAAATATAAGTCCGGCTATTCCGCCACTGAAGTTAAAATAAATGTAATACAATATCTGAATGCTGATATGTTTTTGCTGCAATAGATTTGGTCAATTTTTTTCCCGCCTAATTTTGTTAGTTTTTTCAATGTGATACCTAGCCTTCCAAAGTACTTTTATTGTATTACGCATACTTTAAATTTAAAATAAATATAATATAATATCTGAGTAATGTTATAGCAATATGTTTTTGCTGCAATAGATTTGGTCAATTTCTTTCATAATTATGTTTCCGTCTAATTTTGCCAGTTTTTTTCAGTGTGATACCTATTCTTCCAAAGCATTTTTATTGTTTTACTCATACTTTAAATTAAACTAAATGTCCTACACTAACTGAGCAATGTTACGCGTATATGTTTTTCCTGCAATAGATTTGGTCAACTTTTTTCAGAATTTTGTTTCCGCCTAATTTTGTTAGTTTTTTTTTTTATTACTGTGATACCTATTCTTTCAAGATATTTTATTGTTTTACTCATACTTTAAATTTAAAATAAATATCATACACTATCTGAGTAATGTTACGCTTATATGTTTTTCCTGCAATAGATTTGGTCAACTTTTTTCAGAATTTTGTTTCCGCCTAATTTTGTTAGGTTTTTTTTATTATTGTGATACCTATTCTTTCAAGGTATTTTATTGTTTTACTCATACTTTAAATTTAAAATAAATATCATACACTATCTGAGTAATGTTACACTTATATGTTTTTGCTGCAATAGATTTGGTCAATTTTTTTTTTCATTATTTTGTCCTGTGACTATATTCTTCCAAATACTTCTCTTTCTATTTCCAACTTTTAATATCTATACGGAAGAAATTTTAACCTTAACAATGGTTCATGCAATTTCTAAAGAAATTCATATTATTTTTATAAACAGACAAAAGTACAGAACATCGATGTGCAAAGAACATTTATTTTACCAAATCTATCTACAACATTTGACGCGAAAAATAATTGCTCTGTGATTCAAATGTAAAACTAACACATAAATATAATCTTATTGTGGGGCATTCAAGGCATTTTGTTGAAAGCTAAACTAAATAAAGAGGCTATATCAAAAGTTTGAATAATGTCACATTGCTTTCAGAGTGAAAGGAACACGTCATCTGCAGGCGGTATTTTCTGATTGCCTTCTACTGTTATGTATGGGCGAGAGTTGTATATTTTATCGTCTTTTCGTGTATTTTCTGCAATGCGTATTATAAATATAATAGAGAAAATGCTAAAAATATCAATAGATATTTCTATTTATAAAAATGTTAATTTTGTTGTTAAATATTTTAATAAAAATATTTAATTTTGTGTATTTTTACAATAAAAGAATAATTTGGAACAGCAAGCGAGTTTATGAAAGAATTTTCATCACATTACAACTGAACTACTTTTATTTTTTTCTCTT
The DNA here is from genome assembly GCA_963932465.1 of Maratus speciosus. Classification (NCBI taxonomy): domain Eukaryota; kingdom Metazoa; phylum Arthropoda; class Arachnida; order Araneae; family Salticidae; genus Maratus; species Maratus speciosus. Next base: position 559,392,026 of record OZ010792.1, read on the forward strand.
TTGACGTGACCGACAATAAAACTGTAAAAATTTGTAAAAACAAAATATGGAAAACTAGAATCGAGGAAATTTTAGTGTTGTAAATTCCAAGAAACTTTCATTTTGTAAGTATAAAATGTAAATTCTTTTGAATAAATTTTGAAAATGTTTAGATAATGATTATGAGATGGAATATTTATTCAGTTTTATTACTATAGTTACTTTGATTAAAAGATAAATAAATTATGATCAAAGCACAACTTTTCGATGTGGATCTTGTATTCTTATTCCATGTGAAAATCTTCGAGGAAGATAGATTATACCTGTAAATACCACTTTGGTTTAAAAAAAAAAGAATTATTATCGCAGTATCATTAAATATATGTGTGGATTATTTATGAAATGCGAATATTTTTAACAAATTATGATTATAAATAACATTTACGGGGAAAGAGAAACACATCATCAACACAGTCTATCTTGGACATCTAACTACATCACAACACAATATATTTTGGACATCTGTTTTTAATATTTATCCAGCACTAACATATCAAACAGAGAATGATTATAAAGAAAAAATCTATTATGAAAGAGACCAATTACCATTACAACATAAGATTTATATATATATATATACACTGCTCAAAACAATTAAAGGATATTTGAAGTTTTATATAAAATAAAGATATAAACAAATTTTTTTTGCGGAAAATAGAAGAAGAGAATCACAAATGCAAATTTTTCTGGTTTTCAAACTGTGGAGTATGCAAATTTTGAGTTCGACGTCAAAAACGTCGCTTCAGCGGCAGCGAATGAAATTTGACTTTCAACTGGATAAAAGAGAATGAAGACAAGGATGATCGGCATTCAGTGATTGCTTTGTTTCGATGAGTACGATGTCTCAGCGAAGTCATTTGACAGATTCAGAAGCTTTGAGAATTGTTGGTAGGTTAGAAGGGAGCCAAACGCAAGCCGAAGTAGCGCAAGCCATTGGAGTGTCACAAAGTGTCATTTCCAGGATCTGGAACCGTTTTTTGGAGAGTGGATGTGCAGACCGAAGACCAGGGCAAGGTCGTAGACGGGCAACAACGCCCAATGAAGGTCGGTATTTAGCGTTAACAGCTCGGAGACACCGAACCATGAACGCTACTCTTCTCCAACAACACCTTCGCTCGGCTACAGGCACCACGATTTCAACTCAGACTGTCCGAAACCGGCTCCATGCTGTAGGTCTGTATGCTCGCCGACCGATGGTATGTATTAGATTAACATCAAGGCATCGTCGCGACCGCAGGGAGTGGGCAACCGAGCATGTCAACTGGAGGAGAAATGAATGGAGCAATATTCTGTTTTCTGACGAGTCCCGTTTTTCTGTGCATCCGGATAATAGGCGTATTTTCATCTGGAGGGACCGTGGCAGTAGGAATAATCCTGCGTTCGTGCACGAAAGTGTCAGATTTGGCGGTGGGGGAGTGTTGGTGTATGGTGGCATCTCCATTGACGGGCGCACTGACCTCTACATCATTCGAGATGGAGCTCTGACTGGTCGCCGATATAGGGATGAGATCCTCAGACCTATTGTAGTCCCTTACGCTGCAGCAATTGGAGATAACTTCATTTTAATGGACGATAACTGCAGGCCACATCGTGCAAACCTGGTGGAGGATTTCCTTTTCGAGGAAGGAATCGTTCGAATGGAATGGCCGGCGTGTTCTCCAGACATGAATCCAATCGAGCACGTTTGGGACGCTCTAGGAAGACGAGTTTCTGGCCGCCAACAACCCCCACAAACTCTCCAAGAACTGGAAAGGGCTCTTCTGGAAGAGTGGGGCAGAATACCCCAACTCGTCATTACTAGCCTCATTGAGTCCATGCCTCAAAGGTGTTCAACGTTGCTGGCTGCCCGTGGAAACCATACCCCCTACTGAAAATGATTTTCTTTGAAGAAAACACATTTTCTTATTCTTTTTTTCTCATATGCACAAATTGTGTTTTTTTCCTTTAGTACACAAATGCGCAATAAAATGCATTTTTTTCTGCCAAACATGTGTAATTTATTCTCATATAATCTACTATGTCTGTCGACCATGTATCAATCAGCTAAACAGTTTACCAGATACAAAATCCACCTAAAACGGCAATATCCTTCAATTGTTTTGAGCAGTGTATATTTATATGTTAGATCATTCTAACATTGGAAGGTTTTACTAGTGAACGAAATAACTGGTTGTTATGTTACCAGTAGTGCAATGTTGAAAATAATAGAAACACAGGTAGAGTTGAATTCTCGTCGACAAATATAACGCATTTTCAATTTTAAAGAAGAGAATGTTTCGTAGTAAATCAACATGGATATTGGAAAGTAGTTGCAGTCATCGAGTGGTAGGCCAGGTAACACATTTATCCAGTGTAGGTTTCTCCAGAATAATTGAGACAATGCATAATTTAACTCAGGATTTTATTGAAAGAGCTTTCGGCGGTGCAGTTTCCACCAATTCATTTTAATCAAGCCATCGCTACGTAGTATTTAATTATGGGTAAGCGAATTATAGATAATAGAAAATATCAGACGGCGACCAGGGGAAGTGATCAAAGTAGAAATACGACAAATTCTGCTGAAACACAGCGAGTATCCACTTTTTGTTCCTCAAGTGTAAGAATACAAATATGACGTAGATCGCACTCTCAACCAATGAATAATTAAGACTATCACGTCATGAAAAAAGTGCGGACTGAGTAAGCGGATGAATTTGAAGGGAAAAGGGATAACCTCAGAAATGCGCGGGAAAGTAAAAACTGAAGCTAAAAGAATATTCTAGAAAGAAAAAAGCGCGGAAATGGAACATTTAATTTAAGAATACTAACAGCGTAATATTTAAGCAATTTAGACAAGTGAGACGTTAAATTAAAGGGAATTTAGCAGAGTTAACGATAGAGATTATTTAAGGATAAGGAGTTAGTGAATCTAAAGTAGTAATTTAGAATAAGATAAGGAAATCGCGGAATTAGATTTAATAATGTAACATATATATTGAAACCATACTTCATGCGAAAATTTCCAATATAATTGATTATAAATATGAATTTATTTTTTAAAAAAGAAATGAATCGTATTCAGAATATGTATTTGAAGGTCTATGAAGAATATTTATAAATTATGAATGTTTTTATAAATTTTGTAACGAATGTTTAGATTTAGATTATAAATAGCAATTAAAACAAAGCAGAAATAAATCATCATGATAATAAGTTTTGAAAAGCTGTTTGTAATAGTTATTCCACATGCATATTTTGAATAGATAGTATGTATTGTTATGAGTAAATATTTAATTCTGAATTTGTTGACTTGTCATAAGCAGAATGTAGCTTTCGAATATCTGTTTACATTGCTAATTTCATGAGAGCATTTTTAATTAATAATGCTTATGAAATTTTTATTAAAATTAAATCAATCATTTTTGACATTTTCCAACACCGTTGAAGAAAAGTATTGATGAATTGGGTTTGTCTGTTTCCGTTCTCTAACTCCCGTAACTATACTCGCATCACCAAATAATAATTGATGTATGTTATGTCGTTTATATTGATGTCGATGTATGTTATTCAGGTTTACCATGTCATAGATTACTTTTTAACATGATATTCTAACTGGTAAATAAATCATATGAGTTGTAATTTTCCAACTGAATGAAAAATGTCCGGTCCAGGATTCGAACCAGGGAGTAAATAAATTATATGAATTGTAATTTCCAACTGGACGAAAAATGTCCGGGTCAAGATTCGAACCAGGCAGTAAATAAATCATATGAGTTGTAATTTCCAACTGGACGAAAAATGTCCGGGCCAATATTCGAACCAGGGGGTAAATTAAAACATATGAGTTGTATTTTTCCAGCTAGATGAAAAATGTCCGGTGCGGGATACGAACCAGGGGGTAAATTAAAACATATGAGTTGTAATTTTCCAGCTGGACGAAAAATGTCCGGTCCAGGATGCGAATTAGGGGTAAATAAATCATATGAGTTGAAATTTTCCAACTGGATGAAAAGTGTCCGGGCCAAGATTCGAACCAGGGGGTAAATTAAAACATATGAGTTGTAATTTTCCAGCTGGACGAAAAATGTCCGGGGCAAGATTCGAACCAGGGGGTAAATGAAAACAAGTGAGTTGTAATTTTCCAGTTGTATGAAAAATGTCCGGTGCGGGATACGAATTAGGGTGTAAATAAATCATATGAATTGTAATTTTCGAACTGGTCGAAAAATGTCCGGGCCATGATTCGAACACGTATGTAAATAAATCGCATGAGTTTTAATTTTCCAACTGGACGAAACATTTTTCAGGCCAGGATTCGAACCAGGGTCCTGGTCCGGACATTATTCTCCCAGTTGGGAAATTACAATCATATGATTTATTTACTAATTAGAATAATCGTGTTAAAATTAATCTAGTGTCATAACGTATCCAGCGTTTACTGGAATTCCATTACCTGCAATTTATTCTGTTCAGCTGATTCATATATCAGACCAGATGCTACGATCAATAAGGTTAGCTGTGTGAATTAGGTTCTCCATATTTGTCCGGGATAGCTTAGTTCGCAGAGCGTTGGCAATTTCAGCCAAGAGATCCCTGGTTCGAATCCTAGCCCGGACATCTTTCGCCCAGGCGGAAAATTACAAATAATATTAATATTACCATGTCATGCCCGATAATAAAAATGAAGCGTGCAGCATTTACAGGGACACTTAAAATAATTTATTAAAAGAGAGAAACAACCTTTACAAAACACAAATGTAAGTAATTTTAAAAAGCACATATCTATTTCGAAGCCTCTAAGGCCTCACCATCAGTGCTTATAAATTAAAGATAAAAACTGTGGAATAAAAGAGGGGGAGACAGAGCCAGAGAGTCCCCCCACCCTTTTCTCCGCTTTGTTTAAACTCTCCCTTAGCATCTGGGCGGTTTTTGATTGGTCTCCCTGTGTGCGCGTGAGACCGACTCCGTGGCTGTTTATCAACAGTGATTTTAATTTCACCGTTGACGGTCGGGATGTGAGGTGCGCCTCTCTGTCTCTGTCTCCCCCCTCGTTTATTCCACAGTTTTTATCTTTAATTTATAAGCACTGATGATGAGGCCTTTAGAGGCTTCGAAATAGCTATATGTTTTTTTTTTAATTACTTACATTTGTGTTTTGTAAACGTTGTTTCTCTCTTAATATATTGACACAAAGTACAATCCTCTACCTCCTTTTATCCACTTAAAATAATTTCGTTACATCGTTGTCTATGGAGGGAAAAATCATTTGAAATGTATTTTAATGGTGTTACATTATTTCAAAAATGTTGAAATTGATATACACCAGTGAAGTGCACAACAAGATGGTTAACGTGGAATAGGATTTTCATAGCATTTACCGTTCATTTACAGGAAAAACAAGTTGGAAATTGCACGTCAAATGTGGCAAATGAGGTGCGTTCCTACTATAAATAGTTTTATAAATATTTTTTGCGCCGCATATTGTAGTGAATGTATATTTTAGTGCACTCATAAGTGCAGATCCATTTCATTCTGTTCGAAAGGCTGTAACATCATTAGAATGCACTTGAAATAATTTTTTCCCATTGGCCGTAATGTAACGGAAAACTCTTGACTATCCCTGTAATTAGACTATACATCCGATTTTCATAAAATTTGAAATGACAAAATTTTGCTACAGTTATATATTTAAGATTTCAGACCATTCGGTTGGGTAGTTTTTGCTCTGTTATATGCGGACCGACGGGTAGACAGACAGACGGACCGAACGACGATTATAGGTGCTACGTATTTATATAATTACGAATGCACATAAAAACTTAAAAGAGTTTGGTAACAGTACAGTCTATGAGCGTTAATTACTGGAAGAGGAGTGCGTTTTCAGTCATATTATGCGTTTTTCATTTAACTAATTTTTTTATGTTACTAGTTGTGCATAAATTCTATAGTCCATATACAGGGCTGCACAAAAGAATTTTCTGCAGCTTTTTCAGAATTTAGTGTCCCCCCCCCCCCACGAATAAAAAATAAATATATAAATATAAATAATACAAAACATATGTCAGTTTTAAGACTTAAAATACACGCTCATATTTTATATAAAAGGATGCCATATTTGCATCTGCTGGAGAATTCTACATTTACGATCCACTGTTAAACAACATCTATAGAAAAGTATGCATAGGACATCACTATCGCGGAATAATACACAGACCCAGCAAAAACCGATGTCGTCATTCAAGAAACTAGACAAAAAATCGGGTATCTAATGATTGATATGCTTTCAGCTTTCATTTGTTTTAAACATTAATATTTATACTGAAAATGAAATATAGTTTATAATAGCTCCGTGTTTTATAAGAAATCATTCATTTATATTTCTTCAAAATTAGGAAAGTGCTATTACACACGGATTAATAAAATCGCATTCTTTCAGCTTTTTGATAGGAATGAAGTAAATGCGCAGAAAATAAGTCATGCAATTATTCATTAAAATACATTTTTATAGCAGACGCTATTTTTGGCATAGCATGTATTTTAATTACAATTTTTTTTCCGTTGTTATGAGAAAATGGCAACAAAGAGTATAGTAATCTACTATTTTCCCTTTACTTTCTACAGAAATGGAGTACTTCAGTTTCCCCCAATACAGAAATGGCATTAAAACTACAAAAAACAAATTAATACCTCAAAAATAAATTCAGATGCAGTTTTCAAACAAATTGCATTTAAAAGTGCTTTCCCCCCCCTATACGACGGTGTAAAAATTGAAAATGTGCGATGCTTAGAAGTTAAAAAAATTGCAGTAGATTACCAGTATTTAACCGTACAATGATACACCTGATTCGTTTTACGGATGGCCTATGGTTAGGTGTAACGTTACTTTTTAGTGATGACGCTTTCATTGCTGTAAAACTATATATAAAAATCACTTGAAAACATCAAACTAATTTAATATTTGCTTAAAAGAGATAAAAATACATTTCAAAAGCAAAAAATATCTTTATTTATTCAGATTCGACATGCTTCATTGCGCTGACGGCAATATTCTCAAGAATAAAAATGATTCATTTCAATTCTTGAGAATGCTGCCGTCAGCGCAATGAAACGTGTCGAATCTGAGTAAATAAAGATATTTTTTGCCTTTTAAATGTATTTTTATCACTTTAAGAGGATATTAAATTTGTTTGACTATAATTGTTGTCTGAAAGCAATAGCATATCGGAGGCTAACAAAGAAAAGACCAGTTTCTTTACAGTGATGTAGTCGTAAAAAAAGCAGGGGTGTACGCTAATAGACACAAAGGTGTACGCTATAGGCACAGGGTATACGCTAAAGTCATAAAAGCCATGCCTAGGTTATGCGCTATAGCTTTATTTGAGAAACAGAGGGTATACGGAGCTTCTTTAACCTTTGAGCTCTGGTGGTTGAATTTCTTCCCACTTAATTTTAATTCCTAAACGTCACAATGGCCTCGAAATATTCGACCAAATTTATTTGAAAAGAGTTTAATGCATTTTTTCGTGTATATTTTAAACCGAATTTTTTGTTTTCAAAATACTGGTGCCAATGTGATATTTGGGAATTTTGAAGAAATTCACCCACCAGACCTCAAAGGGTTAAAAAATTCAGAAGGTATACGGCGTATACCCTCCACTACACGCCTGTTTCTTTCACGATAATCGTTCTTAAAGAAATCCATAATTTTAACTTTGATTTTTAAATCTAACTACAAAAAGTGAAAATTCTAATGTTGTATTTTCCGAAAATTCCGAACCATATTTTCAATCGTCTTTTAAAAAAATTCCCCTGAAAAAAAGGCGCATCTATATGACAATCACACAACAGCATTAACTTTCACTCCTAAAATTATCCATATTTATAAATTTCTGGATGTCAGAAACAGATACATATCAGGGACACTGCTGAGGGAAATGTACTTTCAATTTTTTACGTGTACTTTCACTTTTTTATCCATGCATGGCTGCCTTGCATGGTTTTCTCTATTTGTTTGTTTGCTTCTCTATTTTTTTTAACAGTGCATATAAATTAATGTATGGCATTTTGTAATTCTACCATTTATTTGCTTCTTTTCATTATTTGAATCTGTACCATTATTTAATTAATTAAACCTAGTATCTCATTTTAATTTTTTTTGTCAGACATTATTGTTAAATCTATGTTCGCATCACTATTGTTCGGACTAATCCCTAATCCTTGCTAGGACAAAAGTCCTAGTTAAAATTATATCCAAATCTATAATATGCTTATGATTAAACAAAATACATGAATGATAAAATTAAATATGTGGTTTTCTTTAATAATAATAATGAAAAAATGCATCTTTCATTCACCATTTTTCACGATTAGATCTTACCAAAAAGATTAAATAAATAATAATAATAATAAAAGACCAGTTTCTTTCTTTATAATCGTTTTTAAAGAAATCCATAATTTTAACTTTGATTTTTAAATCTAACTACAAAGAGTGAAAAAAGGCAACGTTGTATTTTCTGAAAATTCCGAACCATATTTTCAATCTTCTTAAAAAAAAAAAAAAAAAATTCTCCTGTTAAAAAAGACGCATCTAAATGATAATCACACAACAATAATAAATTACATATCAGGGACATCCTGCTGAGGGAAATCTACACTGTTAAAAATTTGCAGCATTCTGTCCAGTCATTCGACCGTTTTAAAAAAACGGTTTCATAACCGTAATTTAACTATATTCTGACCATAAAATGGCCAATTATATGGCCAGAATAGTGTTAAATTACGGTTGTGTAACTGTTTTCGATAAAAACGGTCAAATGACTGGACAGAATGCTGCAAATTTTTAACAGTGTACTTTCAATTTTTTACGTGTACTTTCAATTTTTTATCCATGCATGGTTTTCTCTATTTGTTTGTTTGCTTCCCTATTTTTTTAACAGTGTATATGAATTAATGTATGGTAATTTGCAATTCTACCATTTACTTTGCTTCGTTTCATTATTTGAATTTGAACCATTATTTAATTAATTAAAGCTAGAATCTCATTTTCATTTTTTTTGTCAGACGTTATTGTTAAATCTACTTTCGCATCACTATCGCTCGGACATCCCTTTAAGGGAAGTCCTAGTTAAGATTATATCCAAATCTATAATATGCTTATGATTAAACAAAATACATGAATAATAAAATTAAATATGTGGTTTTCTTTAATTAAAAAAAAAAAAAATACGTCTTTCATTCACAATTTTTTACGATTAGATCTTACAATCTTACCAAAAAGAATGAATACATTATTATTTATTCATTCATTTAAAAAAAAAAAGACCAGTTTCTTTATTGATAATCGTTTTTAAAGAAATCAATAACTTTAACGTTGATTTTTAAATCTACTGCAGGAGGTGAAAATGCCAACGTTGTATTTTCTGAAAATTCCGAACCATATTTTCAATCGTCTTTTTAAAAAAAATTCCTGTTAAAAAAAGCGCATCTAAATGATAATAACACAACAATAATAACTTTCACCCCTGAAATCATCCATATTTATAAATCTTTGGATGTCAGGAACAGAAACATATCAGGGACACCCTGCTGAGAGAAATGAAAGAAGTTCGCCCCCTATTTCTCAACCCCCTTTTCAAACTTTTGACGCTTTTTCCATCCCTAATTGATCATCAACCTCACTTGACATTTCTACTTTGCGATGTTGTGTGCAAATTTGCATGAATTGTACGGTTTTAAGTGGACAGAATGTGACTTTTTCCCGCATCCCTCATCGATAAAAAAAACATCCGAACACGGCACCGTAACTTATGTTAGTGAATATATTCATGAACACGGTGCGTGGAGTTTAATTTTATTTGGGGATCAGAATTTTGAGGATTAGTTCCTTATTATTTGTAATTCTACCAGAAGGTGGATTGAAAGGGGGGATGGTCGTAAACAAAAAAACGTTCTAATCCCGAACCACGGCTCTCGTGTTACGTATTTAGTTGAGCATTCGGGGTGGTCGTGAGAATTAGTTGCCTTTTCTCACGCAGTGGCATTGATGAGGGATTTGCATGCGAGATCACGCGAAAAAAAAAAATATACTTTTCTTTTTGCTTTCTGTTTTGTTTTCTTTCTTTCACGACATGAAACGTGAGAGAGATGGAAAACTGGGAAGTGTTTTCCACACTATGCATTATGGCTCGGTGAAAGTGTTATTGATGGAATATATTAGTAAGTGTTTTCAAAACCTTCTGCTTGGTATGTAAATACTGTGACTGTCGTTTTGTCATAAAGCTTTCCCGGTAGTTTTTTGCTTATTGTTCCATTTCCGCATTGTATATGGAATACATCTTTCAGGAAATTTTCTATTATTAAAATTTTGTCTAAGTGATTCCAAATACCTTTTTAATTTACTTATATCTTACGATAATTAAAATTATAAACGGAGAATAGAAGAAATAAGCACAGTTAAAATTGGAAAAATAATAGTATTTGCTAAGAAATAACAACAAAACTCATAGAATTTAATGCACTTTATTTCCTTTTTGAGATACTGCATCCGAAATTGTAAAAACTTTATATTAATTGCTGGAATTACTTTTTTCATTACACTGCTTAACCCTCTCGCTGCACAACCCGAGAAATACTCAGCCATGCATTTTCCCGTCTAATTAATACTATTTGGTTATTCCCACCAGTTATTGTTTAGCGAAAACTTTATATGATTTAATCAGCACAATTCTCCCGATTACGGTAGTCAAAAATTTCTGCTTTAAAGAACCGGTGAATAAAGATTAAAAATTCTGTAAAAGACGCTCCTTGCGAAGGATTACTTACGCAGCGAGAGGGTTAATGCTTCCAAATTTTGAACAACTGTCTAAATTTTGAACCTTATCTTTGACTGACGCTCATATACAATAAAGTTAGAAAGGAATGAATGTACTTTTTAGATACAAATAGAAAAGAGGTAGAAAAAAATTTCTTCTGTTTTACATGTAATTTTTCCTTCCCATTTATGGTTTACGTTTACTCATGTATTTACTAATGTTTTGAGAAAAATAATTCTTGGCTAAATAAATATAAGTGTAATAAGTGTTCCAAAGTTAGACCGACAAATTAAGAGGGGGAGGGGGGATTGCATCAAAGGGATGAAATATTACCAACACGGGGTCGCAAACCACGTATTTAATCAAAAATACAGGGTGTTCTGCCCTAATTCAGTTTGTGTTGACGGCAAAAACTGAAGTACAGTAGAACCTCTTTTATCCGAAACTCTCGGTTAACCGAAATCCACTTTTGATGCTCTTTTTTTTTTTTTCTTAACTATCATATTTTTTCTGTTCAACATCCATTTTGACAGCTTTTTTTTTTTAACCATCATATTTTTTTGTGTACAAGCGGTCCTTTCCGAACTTCGAGTACATATAAATATTTTCGATCCCCTTTCTTAGAGTTCCTTTGATTTTAACTTGAGCTGCCTATAAGCTCCGCAGTTGAAAAAAAAAAAAAGCTTTTGAATGTTTTGCAAAAGGTTTGGCATGGCTGACGCCGCAGAAAGACTGTGATACTGGTGAACTAATAACGTTATAGAACACAGTGATAGAGCTTCAAAGCAAAGGCAATCGAAACTGCGAACAACAAAAAAACATTTTATTCAAACCCTTGTAATATATGTAAGGGGTACTTAATTCGAAAATTAAACTTATTAATATGGTAATTTATTTTTGTTTCTATTTTGCTGTTGCTTTATTTTTATTAAGCACTTATTTCCATTATAAGAAATATTGCATATATTTCTCCTTAATCTTAAAATTGAAGCATTCTCGATTATCCGAAAATTTCGATTTTCCGAAAGAGGGTCGGCCCCACTTACTTCGGGTAATCGAGGTTCTACTGTATATTATAATAAAACTTTTAGTAGACATTCTCATTTTTGTTGTAAATACGCTAATATCGAAAACAGCGGTAGACGTTTCCATTTTGTGTGTCAGCAGTAGGCACTTTACGCTCCACATTTTGGACTGCGATTGCCAGTTCATATAGTATCATCGATTGTTTGAGTACCCTGGTTTTCCGGAAGTTTTCGTGATGTTATCACATTTCACGCAAAATAAGGTACATATCGTTGCATTTTCATGGTAATGTCTTGATTTTTCTCAAAATTATTACCGTCAACACAAGTTCAGTAAGGATGAAAGACCCTGTATTTGTGACTCAATACGTGGTTTGCGATCCCATGTTCAATGGTAATTTTTCATCCTCTTGATGACCAAATACGTATCACTCCTCTTAATTTGTCGGTTGAATTTGGGAACACCCTGCATATATACGAGCCGTTGATTTTAAAAGTTGGGTAAGTCCATTTTGTGAAGGAAAAAAAATAGTTAAATCTTATTACGAATTAATATAAAATTTATTATCTGAATCAATTCGCAATAAATATTTTTTAACTAGCCGCCCTTGGCGACCAGTTTGGTCTCCCTTAAATGCATGCTAAGCATTTTATCATGTTACTTTTATTCATAATTTAATTTACTTGTTCGATCCTTCGCCAAATCGGAAGATTCTATACAGAAATCATGAACTCGGTATTTTTATATTAGCCGGGTTCAGGTGATAAATCGCCAAACGTTGTTCCCGTAGTATTTTTCGTACTTCATTAATTTATTTTAAAATATAATATCTTCACTCACTTTATTTAAAATTTGTGACTCTCAATTATTTCTTAAAGAAAAAAAAAAAGAAAAAAAAAAGAAAAGTAATAAATAATACCATAAAACATAACATTTAATTTCAGTCAAGACTCCCCTTCAACATCAAAGCTTTGTTTTAATTTACCACGCGAAAAATTGTGTATTGCAGTCTCATGAAGTGGACTATTATAATACTGATTACATGATGGCGATGAAACAATATTTGGCGATTTATCACCTGTGCTTGGCTAATATTAAATTACCAAAGTGGCCGCCTGGCATATAAAAACCGAAACGGTCAACCCGGAACTGTTGATGAAAGTCACATGACTTAGGCTATTATTATAGAGATTATCGGGTCATTCCATGTCAGTTCAGGCAGGCATGTAACCCACCATCACAGATTTTGATGAAACTGCGTGTGTTTGTTCCTATTATTAAGATATAATCACCAGTATTTTTTTTACTCCTTGGTGAAATAGCTTCGGAGAAAAAAATTGTCAAAACGAAACATTTTGAAAAATTGCCGTCAGTTGGCATTCTTGACTGCTCGGTTTTCAAATGTAGCATGTCATAAGTATAATCATATTTTAATATCTACTCTACAAATCATCTTCAAATAATTTATGGATAATATATAGGGTACGCAGTTTATGAGAAAAAAAATACTGTTACGTTTATAACATTTTAAGTGTGACTAAAAAAATGTTTAAACTTTGAAGTCGTGAATTTTTTATGAAAAATAATGCATTAACAAAAAAAGCATTATCAACAAAAGGCGGTAATTTTATTAAATTTATTTTTTGTGGGGGATATACTTAAAGGTGTCCTTTACCTGATTCTGAAATAAAAAATAGTGGGATTTTGGTTGTTTTTAGTAGTATTTCCTATTTAAAAATATTTTGAGGCGCATTTCAAATCAAATCAAGCAGAGTCATTCCATGTCAGTTCCCCTAAGCCATTTAATTCACTGTCAGAAATTTCAATGAAACTGGGTATGTTTATAGCTCATTTTAAGACGTAATCACCTTTAATTTTCATGATCCTAAGTAAAATAAATTTTAAGATAAAAAAATATCAAAATTTTGAAAAGTTGTTTAAATTTTTTTTAATGACAGTTCTATATTCAAGGACTGCATTAAAAAAAAGTCATTTTAATATAAAATCACTAAATGAGTTTCAAATAATATATCAGTGATAAATAATGTAGGCAGATTATTATTTTTTGTTTTTTGTCATGTTTAAACACTAAGAGTGTCTTTAAACTTGTGAATTTTTAAAATCAAGAATTTTGTGAAAAATAATGTGTTAATCAAACATTTATTATTAACCGAAACCGAAAGGTGGGTGCTATTACTTCTTTTTAATTGTACCTAAAAACATCTTTTACATGGTTATAAACTAATAAAAATAATGTAAATTTGAGATTAAATTTAATTGAGATTAAATTAATTTTATCCAGATTTTAACAAAATCTCTTTACAAGTGTCTTTAAACTTGTGAATTTTTAAAATCAAGAATTTTGTGAAAAATAATGTGTTAATCAAACATTTATTATTAACCGAAACCGAAACCTGAGTGCTATTACTTCTTTTTAATTGTACCTAAAAATATACAGGGTGATTCTGAATTCATCATCAATATTTGGTGGGCAGGTAGGGAATAGGAAAAAAACACTATTTCACATACGAAAGCATAGGCACAAACGAACGCATGACGGTGTAGAGGGCGCTTTGTGTCCGCATCTCCCATGAACGCGCATAGCTGTCTGCCGTGTGCAGCCAGTCGTCATTCGACAAGGTGACTTCGCAGAAGTAACAAGAACCGGTATACGTTTCAAGAACTTGCAGATATGCATCTAACTTACGGTGCCGCAGGAGAAAGCTGTCTTAGAGCTAGGCAAATGTATGCAGAGCGCTACCCCAACCGGCGCGTGCCACAGCATCAAATGTTTTCACGTGTTCATCGACAACTGTGCGAAACTGGATCATTTGCTGGTATTAATGTTGATCGAGGCGGCCGCCGATCAACACGGACAGTTTCAGTCGAGGAAGATGTCCTACAGTCTATCGAAGAACAGCCAAGTTCTAGCACACGAGGTATTGCTCGCCAGTTTGGAGTTTCACAATCAACAGTGTGGCGGATACTAAACGAGGAACGTTTACATCCTTTTCATTTGCAAAGAGTGCAGTTACTGGAAGCAGAGGACTATCCCAAGCGTGTTACTTTTTGTCAGTGGTTCATGCAGAGAACAGCCGTTGATCCCAGTTTCCCAACGTATGTTCTTTTCACAGATGAAGCGTCCTTCACTTGTGAAGGTGTCTTCAACACACACAATTCGCATGTGTGGGCTAATCAGAATGCACATGGTACGAGAGTTAGAGCTGCGCAACAACGCTTTGCCGTCAATGTGTGGACTGGGATCGTCGGCGACTGTTTGCTGGGACCGTATTTACTACCATCCCGTTTAGATTGCGCAAACTACCTCATATTTCTTCAGACTGTGTTACCGGGTCTTATGAACGAGGTTCCTGCTGTTATTCTCTGGCGAATGTGGTTCCAGCATGACGGCGCTCCAGCACATTTCGCAAATGATGTGCGTTGTTACCTGACCAGAAAATTTGGAGCTCAATGGATTGGTCGCGGTGGACCGGTTTGTTGGCCACCACGGTCACCGGATTTATCTCCAATAGACTTCTTTGTATGGGGTGCCATGAAAAACATGGTGTACGAGACCCCTGTTGCCAGTGCTATGGACCTTGTAGCACGCATATCGGTTGCCGCCGCAAACATCCGGGAAACGCCAGGCATATTCCAGAAAGTTCGGTTGTCCATGCAACGTCGTTGTGAGGCATGTACTCTAGCAAATGGTCAGAATTTCGAGCACCTCTTGTAAGTCTGTACAAAAGATGCACAAATAAATGTTTTTTTCTCTTACCACTTTCTTGTTATGTTTTCTTTCCATCATTTAACCGGATTCATATTGCCCTACTACATGACGTCTGCGTCCATACTTTCCTATGTGAAATAGTGTTCTTTTCCTATTCCCTACCTGCCCACCAAATATTGATGATGAATTCAGAATCACCCTGTATTTTACATGGTTATAAATTAATAAAAATAATGTAAATTTGAGATTAAATTTAATTGAGATAAAATTAATTTTATCCAGATTTTAACAAAATTTGGATAAAATTAATTTAATCATAAATATTGAAGCTTTTCATGATAAGATATATACTATAATGATTAAGATACAGTGTAATACTACTCTTGATTAAATATATTATATACAATAATAAAATAACAAATATTATTTACAACAATAAAATCTAAAATTAAATAATATTCAAAAGGCTTACTCTTTGTTACAGGAAAAATAATAAATGTGTGTAATTTCACTTTCTAAACATGTCAAATCAAATTGTTTATGGGCATAAGGTATTTTCTTTATTTTAAACTAATACTGTCTTCCTTTTTAGGTGCGTTCGTAATTATATAAATACGTAGCACCTATAGTCGTCGTTCAGTCCGTCTGTCCGTCTGTCCGTCCGCATATAACAGAGCAAAAACTACCCAACCGAATGGTCTGAAATTTGAAATATAAGATTGTTGCAAAATTTTGTCGAGCCATTTCAAATTTTATGAAAATCGGATGTATAGTTTAATTACAGGGACAGTCAAAAGTTTTTCTTTACATTACGGCCAATGTGAAAAATTATTGCAATTGCATTTTAATGATGTTACAACCTTCCGAATGGTCTGAAATTTTAAAGATATAATTGTTGCAAAATTTTGTCGAGCCATTTCAAATTTTAAGAAAATCAGATGTATAGTTTAATTACAGGGAAAGTCAAAAGTTTTTCTTTACATTACGGCCAATGGGAAAAATTATTGCAAGTGCATTTTAATGATGTTACAGCCTTCCAAATGGTCTGAAATTTTAAATATATAATTGTTACAAAATTTTGTCGAGCCATTTCAAATTTTAGGAAAATCGGATGTATAGTTTAATTACAGGGACACTCAAAAGTGTTCGGGGAATGGGAAAAAAATATTGGGAGTGCATTTTAATGATGTTAAAGACTATGTAATTTATGAAGTGCAAAAAATTATACATTCAGTACAATATGGGGTGCAAAAAATAATTATAAAACTTGTTATAGTACGAACGCACCTCATTTGCCACGTTTGACGAGCAATTTCCAACTTGTTTGTAGTTATAGGAATGGCTGACACAAGAAATCACTTGAGATAAAGATATATGTAATGCATGTTCTTTTTTTTTCTGGAGGTCAGTAAAATATTCTTGCAGTATCTTTACGACGGATGCACAAGTTTTACTTTTTTTTTTACACTTCTTCATCTTTTGGAATTAACCCCCCCCCCCCCCCCAATAAAGTGTTTGTCATACGAACATGTGACATAGGGATTAGCTTTCCTTTCACAACTATTAGGAAACTACGAATGTCAACCCTTAAAATTTAAAAACAAAACTGAAATCTTCATCTGTGCTGACTACTTTCATTCCAATTGAATCTTTACTCAGAGGAGTAAAATGGTGAAAACTTCTTGTGCCTGGAATGGTTTTCGCTTTAATAAATCTATCATTTAACTTTCTTCTCATCCGTGTAATTTCTTCTTTTCTAACTAATTTAAAAATTATTTTATCTATATTTGATGTGCAAAAATCAAAAAACATTTCAACAGAGTTTATGGCATTCTCTGGAGATCTTTGTAAACTTTCTCTGGCAGCTAACCGTTTGACTGTTCCACCTATACCATCGCAAGGAGATTTTCCATGGCTGGTAGCGAAAAGACCCAGGATGCCTCTAAAGAAAAGTAGTTCTTGTGATGACATAAATTAAGGAAATTTTTCCAGTTTTTATATTGGCCTGCACATCCGTCGCTAAAGTAAAGAATTTTTTGGACAGCGTGAAAATTTTCTTTGACATAATTTGTGATTTCTTTTTGTGTCTCGTAGACAAATGCAACATGATGGTCTAAGTCATTGGAAATTATACACATACTGTGCTTAATCTTATTTGTTATTTATAATAAAATTTATTGAAAACACTCGCATGTTATAAATATTCTACGCAGATTTTCAAATATATACGAATATATTAATGTTTAATCGAATTACTGTTAATAATCATTGCTGCGTTTTTTTTAATGGTTTTCGTGAAATTAACATTCAAGAAGGAGATTCGAAATTCACATTTTCCTGATAACTCATTTCTTTCGAAATTAAAAATGTTTAGTCACAATCATTTTCTTAAAAAATGTTTATGTAGGATGATAATTATAAAGAGATATTCACAACATTTTATCGCGATTATTTGTTTTTCTCCTAAGCCTTAATTTTTGCTTGTACTATACCCCGAGCTAAAAGAATGGAATCAGCACTTTTTCTTCGACAACTCACAATAAAATATATATACATTTCTATTTTAATTGAAAAGCTGCAATAATTTTCTTTTTAATGAGCGATTATGAACATTTGTGAAACATACAGAGACAACAGAAATTATAAAATAAGCGTTTAATAATTAGTTATAATCTTTTTTCTAAAACTTGTTCAGGAAAAAAATGTGTGGAATCATTCGCTTGTTTATACAAATTTATATGCCTGGTGACTAGATTAGTTTTACGCTTTGAGTAATTGCTCAGTCACACGTGAAGTGGATATAGATACAATAAGCTCTTTTTTTCTTTGCTCATTTCAAAGCAGGGAATGAAATGGCACCTGTAAGGGAACTGCACTCGAAAACCAGAGAAGCTCTAATTATATTGCTGAAGCAAAGAAAACTCCTGAGAAATGTAAAAGAAGACATTTTCATGCTCACAATCTACTGTTTCGAAAATTTCAAGAAAGTTCATGAACTTTTAACATTGAAAAATTGCCTCAATTTTTGGTAGACTGCGAGCTACACGTCAAAGTCGTACTTTATTGAAATATTCAAAAATATGAGATGAAAACTGTCTAATGATATGAATATTGAATGAAATAAAGCATCTAAGGCAAAAGTAACAAATAGTGTTGTCCAACAGACTTAATGAATATCGTTATCACAAAGCCAAATCAAAACCCAAACTAACACTGCGCACAAATCCAGACTATGATGGGCCAAAAAATGCTGGAACTAGTCAGCTGATGAATCGAGTTTAAAGAGGTGTTTAGAGGAATCTATAGCGATCTCATGGCACTTGAACAGTATATAGTGAGTCACCAGCTTTGAGTAACTGGCTTCGCCTTTTGTTCTACGCTATGTCGCTCGGCTACTGTTCATGAGGTCACTGGTTCAATCATCACCAGCGCCTAACCGATGTCTTCATTGGTAACCCGGACGAATGCAACTTTCAACAAACTACATTAATCTCGTCTCAATACCAACAGATGACAACACCACTAAGCATCATCCCCAGCATACTATGAGTGTAAAATCCTCGCAGCACAAAAAATGTCGCTTACTCCCGTATCGCAGATGCACACGGCAACATCATAGCATCGCTCGAAACGTCTTTCTCACTGGGGATGGAGTGTGCAGCGATTTCATCTCACCTGAACGGTATATACCGAGTTACTAACTTAGCGTAACTGGCTTGTTCTTTTACACTACGCTATGTCACTAGAACACTGTTGATGAGGTCCCTGGTTCAATCCTTACCAACGTCTATTCAGCCTCTTTAGATCAAAAATATATATTTGTGCAAGTGACGATAGAGGAAAATTCATTTGGAACTTGTAAAAGAGAAAGGAGAATGAAAACGGTTCCAATTTTCGTCTTATGTTCCCCGATTTAATCATTATTTCGGGTTGCATGTTTTGTAGGAGGGCTGAAAGATTGTCTGTTGTGAATGAAAATTCAGAGAAATGTGTTTCAATTTTAGAAGCTTTCCTCATTCCTACTTTAGAAAAGCAATTTGGTGACTTTGATGTTATAATAATGGATGGTAATGCTTCGTGAAATAGGTTCCGGATAGTGAAAATTTTCCTTTCTGGAAATAATGTTCCTCAAAAAGACTGCGCATCATGTAGTATCGATTTCAACCCTATCAAAAATATATGGCATATTTTGAAAAGCATGGTATATTTAAGCTACATTTAAAATCAACACAGAAACTAAAATACTCCATGCGAGCAGCAAAGGGCAGACATCAATCAAAATAAATACGAAGACGTTGTTAAGTTTATACCCGACAGAATCAACGCGATCATCCAGGAAAAAGGTGGCAATACGAAGTACTGACCATGTATTTTGATGAAATATTTCAAACTTTTTTTCTCAGATAGGAGGTAATTCCATATTTTTTTCTGGCCGTAATTGAAGAAATAAAATTATATGAAATAATTATGAAGGCGTTTTGTAATTATTTTTGGTCCTAGTGTTGTATTTCTGAAGCTTTAATAGCAGAAAAGTCACCAACTTAAAAACTTTATATAAAATTGCTTGCAATTCATTGAGTGCAGGGGAATATAGCCATATTTTTTCCCTGGAAAAAATATGGCTATATTAATGGCTATTAATGGCTATAATTAATGGCTATATTATAAAAAAATATGGCTATATGGCTATTAAAGCTTCAGAAACACAACACGAGGACCAAAAATAATTATAAAACGACTTCATAATTACTTCATATAATTTTATTTCTTCAAATTAAATTATATAACTGCAGGGAAATATAGTCATATTTTTTTCCAGGGGTAGTAATTGAAATCACCCATACTTTTTAAGTATCCTATAGAGATCTTCGAATACTTACACTCACACTGTTACATCAATTCATTTCCTTTTTTAATCAAATTCAAATTTATTATCAATTTTCAAATTTTCTTTGATGAAGTAAGAATTAAAGATATGTAAATAAAAAAATTATGCTAAAATTATGATTCGTTTCTTTCAGAGTCGAATTTCTTTTCATAATTATTCTACTTTTTAAAGTGCTTGGGTTTTAATAATATTAAAAAGAGATATCGAAAACATATTGTATTGATGATGTATTTCTTTTAGAATTTAATTGCTATGCATAATCATAATTTATTGAAAATGCTATCAAGTAACAAATATTCCATACAAATATTTTAATATATGCCAATACATTTCAACTGTGGAGTTACTTTTAATTGAAATGATGTTTATGATATTTTTTCGCTGAAATTATGATTCGTTTATTTCAGAGTCGAATTTCTTTTCATAATTATTCTACTTTTTAAAGTGCTTGGGTTTTAATAATATTAAAAAAAGATATCGAAAACATAATGTATTGATGATGTATTTCTTTTATAATTTAATTGCTTTGCATAATCATAATTTATTGAAAACACTATCAAAGTAACAAATATGCCACACAAATATTTTAATATATGCCAATACATTGCCACTGTGGAGTTACTTTTAAATGAAATGATGTTTATGATAATTTTTCGCTGAAATTATGATTAGTTTCTTTCAGAGTCGAATTTCTTTTCATAATTATTCTACTTCTTAAAGTGCTTGGGTTTTAATATAATATTAAAAGAGATATATAAAACATATTGCATTGATGATGTATTTCTGTTAGAATTTAATTGCTATGCATAATCATAATTTATTGAAAAAGCTATCAAGTAACAAATATCCCACACAAATATTTTAATATATGCCAATACATTGCAACTGTGGAGTTATTTTTAATTGAAATGGTGTTTATGATAATTTTTCGCTGAAAATGTTCGAATGCAATCAGGATTGATTATACATATCGAAAAATCGTGTTGTAATGATGATTCATATCTTTTAAAATAAAAGTAATCTAATTACAAAAACAATGCATATTTTACTTCATAATCAACAACTGATGAATTTCAAAACTTATTCAAAAGGACTCAGATTTTATACTTAGAAAAGTAAAGTTTTCTTGTAATTTTCATTAAAAAATAAGAATAAATTGTCATTCAAATTCATGTTTGTAAACATTTAACTTTTACGTGACTTTTACAGTTTTACTGCTGCATGTAGACCCTACAAAAAGAGCAGAAGGGCGATTCATTTGTACTGTGATAATAATTCTTTCATAAATCTAGCAGCTATTCATAGTTGTTTTTATTGGATCGTTCGAAAAGTCGTGTCCGATTGCGAAAATCAATTCGTACCGGAATATTCTGCCCGGCAATTTTTAGACATTCGATATCGGAATCGATGTCTAATAATTAAATGATAGAATTTTCCGGTACGAATTAATTTTCCCAAATGGACACGACCTTCCGAACGACCCAATAATTGGAAATATGCGTATAATTATATTTCTTAATTTAACCCATTCGGGACCGTGGATGCATATATCCACCTTCAAAAAGAGCATACAGAATTTGTTTTTGGCACCAGTAAAAAAGATAAATAATATTTGCTTTCTTTAATTAGAAAAATTTCATAATTATTTAAGTAAATATAACTTTTTTTAAAAAAAGTGGTGCCAACTGAATAAAATTTGTGCAAAAGCCGACAGTCCTGAAAGGTTAAGTATTTATGAACCAAATTAATTTTGTTATGAATAAAAACCTTTACTGAATTATGTACTGTATTCGCTAATATATTTATAACCTATATTAGAGAAAGTACGCGAAAAGACGATAAAACAACTCTCGCCCATACATAACAGTAGAAGGCAATCAGAAAATACCGCCTGCAGTTGACGTGCTCCGTTTACTTTGAAAGGATTGTGACATTATTCAAACTTTCGATATAGCCTCTTTATTTAGTTTTAGCTTTCACCAAAATGGCTTGAATACCCCGCAATAAGATCATATTCATGTGTTAGTTTTACATTTGGATCAGATTGCAACTATTTTTCGTGTCAAATGTTTGTAGATATAACTGCAATGTTAAAAATATCATGAAAAATTACCTCTGTTTTTAAAGGCTATCTATTTTCTGACTAATGAGAATGCTCCATAGGCGATTAAGTAGCTTTCTCATTGGTCAGAAAACAGATAGCCTTTATAAACAGAGGTAATTTTTCACGATATTTTTAACAGTGTGGTAAAGCATATGGTCTCTTTCCATGTTGATAGTCTACTTTTTTATGTTTAAAAAAAAAAAAAACAAACCATGAATTTCTTTAGAAATTGAATGAGAAATTATGGAGTTTATTATTTTTTTTTCTCTATGGAATATTAAAAGTCTAAAATAGAAAGGAAAAATTCAGTAGAATATCAATTCAGAACAAATATATGAAAACAATTGATAAAAGCTATTGCAGCGAAAACATATTGGACTGATTAAGATTACACCGATATTGTATCACATTTACTTTACGTTTCAAGTACATAGAATGCAATAAAAATATTACGAAAGAATAGGTATTAATTTGTATACGTTGGAAATAATTACATAATAATAAGAGTCCCCCAGAAGTAGTATAATTTTACTGAAAATATTTTCTACTAAGTTTCACATTTATCAATACTGACGTTTGAACGGAAATATATTCTTAATACTTTTCCTATAAATTGTTACCATGGATATACACTTGCAAGTCGAAACATTATATCCGTTCTGGTAATATTTTCTTGTTCTATGTTTGATACGCAAAATAGCTGCAACTCATCATGTTACTTTTTGGAGTTATCCATGATAAATATTCTAAAAAAATTGTGGTAAAATGTCTGGCTACTCTTTTATAAGTGTACTCTAATGTACGAGTGAGGTTTTTTTTAAGTTTCGCAAAGTGTGCATTTATCCTCGGAATCTGCTTGTCGTGGTTATTTTGCAATGATATGTTAATTAGGTAATAGTGGTTGTGTAGTGGCTATATATAGTAAACATGTTAGCTGGATTCGTTGGATCGGAAACAGATGTCACCGAAATGAGTTTAGAGTCCACAAGCTAATTTCCCTTTCTTTCATTATTTCCACATGAACGTTGATTTGAAATGGAAATTCCATCTTGCAACAGGTTCCGATAGAGGCAGTGGCTGTGAGATTCGCATATTTGGTAATGTGAACCTTTCTATTCTCCGAATAGAGAAGTAACGGGATCTGCGAGATTCAGATTACAGTGTACATTTATCTTCTAAGCGTAGTTTTTAGGTTCTAGTAAAACGAACTGTAAGGACATGTGAGCTGTGTTAAATACTTTAAAATTCAAAACATTTGGAGAGGGAATTCCCTGGCTTAGTTTTCTTAATTGAGCTTAGTTTTGAACCGTCTGAATTAAGTCTATCCACTCAACTGTCGATATTCCCTGCTTATTGTACAAAATAAATTCGTGGTTGTGCTTGTTAAATTTTGCGTCATGGCCTATTTTTAAGCTGCCAGCCTCGAAGGCGTTATCATAAAGTATATTTCAGATTTGCAAGCGGAGAGCATGCAATGCACTTAGATTGTAAAAGGATCGTTTATGACCATGGAGGACCCGCTCAAGGATTTCCTACCAACATGTTTTCCATAGGACCTGCACTTTGTTTCTTAAGGCTATAAAAAAGCAAATGGATTATCAGCATGTTCCCCAGGCAGCATTTTTAGAATTATATAAATCTAAAATTTAAAAATACATAGAGGTACTGACATTACACTCAATAAAATTATATTTTTTATAAATTAGCACAATACCTGAATTTGATTTTTACAATTTAATCTCATAAACTTGCATGTTTAAATTCTTAACAGGATTTCCGAGTGTTTTTCTTTTATATTATTACTCTAATTATCATTTTGTAAGTTAAAGGTGAGCGATACAAGTACGATAAAAAGAAAGCAGCTAAATAAATAAAGCATAAATATAAAACCGTCTGCCTCTACTTCGTTTTAGGAAAGAATAGATATTCAAAACATAGAGAGTGAACATATTTCTTCAACAAAGGTAAATTTCGGAAGCTTGTTAATTCTTCCCCTTTGTCGCTAGTGACGCTAGTACTGTTGCCATTAGAGATTTTGCCGTAAATGTCCCATCTTGTAAATTTTAATCTATGTACTACACGACCCTTACTGTAGAACAGGGCCTGCATAGAACTTATCCTTCATTTACAGGGACACATAAAAGAATCTCGCTAGAGAAGAGATTGAACAATAATTGAACTATTGGAGCCTATGAACAACAAATACTGGAAATGCGTTTTCAGTTGTGGTACGTGTTTTAAAATTGAAATATTTTTTGCATATTATTTGGCGTGTATAAATTCTATAGATCATATACAGTGTTGCACAAAGGAATCCGTGTACATTTCGGTTTATTGACGGAGATAGCTGAATGGGGATTTCCAATTGTGCATACTATCTGACAGTTTTAGCATGCTATGTGGCTATATACAAACCTGTAGATCATATACAGGGCTGCACAAAAAAGATTTGAATATTTTTCCAACTATTGATGATAATTTCAGGAATTGAGATTTCAAATGCGTTATGCGTTTGCTAAATAGTTTATTTAGACATCATCTTTAACTTTAATAAAGTGTAAAGTTTTATTAGTTTTCGGAATATATTGGAAAGTGTTTCATAATCTATTCTGGGCGCGTTTTTCATTCTTGTTTAAAAACTATGCTTTCCTTTTACTAATAATTCAGGGCCTATATTTTTGAAATGATATCAAATTTTGCGAACGCACTTACAAAACTTTTTTCTATATATAAAGTATTATAGCTTCCTTTTGCTGGGATTATGTGCTTTAAAAAATAAATCTTAGAAAAGTATAAAAGACAAAAAAAAAAAAGATTTTTCTTTTTTTTTTATTCCTCTTCCTTAAAATAAAAAAAAATCCTCTTTAAAACAAACTAAAAAAGAAGGTTTAAGCTTAATGATTCCCTTATTTGATAAAATTTCTTTTGTTTTCTTTCTTTAATTTGATACGGTTGAAGACGATGGGAGAAATTATCAATAGTAGATTTTTCTTTCCCCTTAAATAAAAAGAACGAGTGGATAATAAACTTTCATTTCAAAATGAAATAAAATGATATATGAACTTCAAACATTAACTATGGTAATAAGATGGGCGAATTAAATCGAACTTCTCACATAAAAATTATTTTCTGTTAAAAATTTCTATTTTTTCGCGTGTTATTTAACTATTCTCACATAAAAACTCGTCGGTGACAATCCCAAAACTTTCTTCTATCTCATGCATGTTAATACACTGGTGTTCAAAATTAAGGACCAATCACAAAATGCTAATTTTCAAATACGCGAATACTCAAGAGGAAATAATATAAGACGAATAATTACTATCTCTACAGCACAACTAGTCCATATAACATCTCATTCATGTCACACATGGTCACAAGTGTCACAGTCACTACGGTGAAGCAAAAAAATAGGAAATTCCATACATATCATTATGAGTCTCAAATGATCTCTATATGTGACTCCACTGAGACGTCACTGTGACTGTTGCTTTCTGACGAGTCACCATGTGACTTTACAATGTAGTTACATTGTGACTCTCGTGTGACTTTCATCTGTAGACTCAATTTCAAAGTCATCGTGAACGCTGCATTGTGCTAAGTTAACAAATAATGTCACATTAAAGTCACATGATGACTTTCAGGTGACAGAGAGACTACTATGAAGTCACCATTGTGCTCTTTTGTGAATAGTCACCATGTGACTATAATGTGATATTATTTGGTGACTTATCATAATGCAATGCACATGATGACATTGAAATTGAGTCTAAAAATGACAGTCACATGAGAGTCACAATGTAACTACATTGTAAAGTCACCTAGTGACTCGTCACAAAGCAGCAGTCACATTGACGTCTCAGTGGGGTCACATATAGTGAACATTTGAGACTCATAATGAGACGTGTGGAATTTCCTATTTTTTTGTTTCACCGAAGTGACTGTGACACTTGTGACCATGTGTGACATGAATGAGGTGCTATATGAACTAGCTGTGCTGTAGGGATAGTAATTATTTGTATTATATTATTTCCTTTTGAGTATTCACTTACTTAAAAATTAGCATTTTGTGACTTGTCCTTAATTTTGGACACCAGTGTACTTCAAAATTCCCTTGCAGGGTGCCAAAATTATAATGGCAATCTATGCCCATCATGAGGATTCTAAAGATATGAAATTCCGTTCATTAGTTCTTGAGATATAACTATAGCTAAAATAATGTAAATCATGCAGAATGCAGCCTAGCAGCGCCACCTGTTGGGTGATTAACACGAAAACCTAATTAGCAGCATCTCGTTTTAACGGCTAACTCAGTCTGGAATTAGATGGAAATTCGTGCATTAGTTCTTTAGATAGAGCTATTGCGGAAATCGTGAAAAATCCAGCATAGCAGCGCCACCTATTGGGCGAATTACACCAAAACATAATAAGCACTAATATTCATCAAGGTATACATGAATCTGAAGCTTGATGCAAATTCGTGCATAAGTTCTTGAGATGGAGCTATTTCGGAAATCGTGAAAAATGCAGTACAGCAGCGCTGCCTTTTGGGCGATTTACACCAAAAGATATTCAGCACTAATTCATATCAAGGACCAACGGAATGTGAAGTTTGATAAAAAAAATCCGTGCGTTAGTTCTTGAGATAGAGCTATTGCGGAAATCGTGAAAAAGGCAGTACGGCAGTGCTATCTGCTGGGCGATATACACCAAAAACTAATCAGCACCAGTTTATATCAAGATCTAACTGAATCTAAAGTTTTGTGAAATTTCGTGCATTAATTCTTGAGATAGAGTGAACAACAAAATTTTTGTATCATACAGACAGACTCACTCACAAACAGATTAACAGACAGATATTTTCTTAAAAACATCAAATCGTTTTCAGGACCTTCGAAAACGTATAAATCCACCGAAAACCGGAAGTCGAAAATTTTTCACGAATCCAATACTTTCTTCTTGTAAAGATAGAAAAAAGTAATAATTGGCTACGTAATAGACTGTATCTTTTTTTTCTTTCTTCTATCTTAGGAAGAAATTATTAGATTCGCGAAAATCTTCAACTTCCGGTTTTTGACGGATTTACACGTTTTAGGAGTCAGAGATCCCGAGAAACATGTTTTTACAAGATGTCTGTCTGTGAGTGTGTGACTCTATCTGCCTGTCCGTGACACAAAATTTGTGGGCATTCTATCTCAAGGACTAATGTGCGGAATTTAATAAAACTTTATATTCAGTTAGTCCTTGACATGAATTGGTGTTTTTTTTTTTTTTTTTGGTGTAAATCGCCCAACAGTTGTCACGGCTGTGCTGCATTTTTCACGACTTCCGCAATAACTTTATTTCAAGAACTAATGTATGAATTTTCATCTAACTTATGATCCAGTTAGACGTTGACACAAGTTGGTGTTAATTGTCCAACAGGCGGCACTGCTATGGTGCATTTTGCCGGATTTACACGATTTTAGCGATAATCGTATCTCAAGAATTAATGCACGGAATTTCATATATCTTTAGAATCCTCGTGACAGGCATAGATTGCCATTTAATCTTGGCGCTGTGGTAGCAAATTTTGAAGTATTAACATGTATGAGATAGAAGAAAGTTTTAGGATTGCCACGTCCGACTATTTTTAAATAAGTAAACAAATAATAGAATAAATAATAGATTCAAATATCTTCCAAAATTATATAGCGCATATAAATGCATGTTCGGTATTAGAATAACTCGAGCTTTAATCACTTAGTAAAAGAAATAGAAATAGTTACGGTATACAATGTGATGTTGAGAGGGGATGGGATTATCACACTGTGACGTCACATTTAAGGGGGTAGGATACCTTTGAACACGTCGAAAAAATAAAAAATATCAGTGTGTTCCAAGCTTCAAAACTTGTGTAATAAGTAAAAAATAAAAATCAAACTTTATTTAAATATAAAGCTCATATTTTAAATTCATAAATAAATCTTGAAATGATAAGTTTAAAAATATATGATAATAAGAAAAAAAAATCTTGCGCGCATGATAAAATCTGAAAATATGCATCTAAAGAGGAAATTCTGGTAAAAATAAATACGTAATAGTATTTACCTTTATACTAAAACAAGAATATTTGTAAAAAAATATTGACTAAATTAAAAAATTAGCAAAAAATTAAAAATTTTCACTTAAAAAAAATATTTTCAAAGTATAAAAACAAAACAAAAACAAAAATCTTATCTTTTTCTGGTTTTAAGTTCTCGATAATACAGAAATGAATGTGTGGTGAAAATTTCTTTCGACTGCCATGCATAGTTTTTTAGTAACACTACACGCAGTATCAAAATTCATCGTTTTGAATAATAAACGCAACGCAAAGTTTAATTATAATATGTTGCCTTAATAAAACTGCCATGATTAGTAAACTAATGGGAGTTTTTTAATGCAGTTTTTTGCATACTGTTCAGAAATGATTACGGAATCAAAATATGTATTAAAAAAAATTCGAAAGTTTTGAAGGTTTACAGGTATCCTACACATCTTAAAATTAGATATGTATTATTTGCACGCAGTACTACGTTTTTAGCGCCCGACATTGCTATTTCTTACGGGCAACAATTAAAGTTTCATCCCTAAAAAATAACTTTCCGTTACATAAGCCAGCCGTAAAACGAAGCAGATGTATCATTGTACGGTTAAATACTGATAATCTCTTTTGCATTTTTCAAAAACTTCTAAGCATCGCACATTTTCAATTTTCACACCTTCGTATAGGAGGGAAATGTACTTTTAACTGCAATTTGCTTGAAAACTGACTCTCCATTTATTTGTGAGATATTAATTTTTTTGTGCTTTTTAATCCCATTTCTGTAATGGTGGCATCTGAAGTACTCCATTTCTGTAATGGTGGCATCTGAAGTACTCAATTTCTGTAGAGGGTAAAAGGAAAATAGTAGATTTATATATATTTTGTTGCCATTTTGTCATAACAACTGAAAACAAATTGTAATTAAAATACTTTCTATTTTGAAAAAATATAAATGAATGATTTCAGATACAACATAGAGCTATTATAAACTATATTTAATTTTAAGTATCCATATTAATGTTACAAACAAATGAAGTTGTGCGATTTTTTGACATTAGGGGACCAGAAAATATGCGCCTAATGTTCTGCTGTAAATCAGACCTGTTAACATTAATTTAGTTACTTGATTCTACAGCAAAAGTATAAATTTCAATTCAGTGGTACGTCCAGTGTTTAACTTGCGTCGGAGCACACCGGAGCTCAGGCCCGGTACTTCTTTGTTTTTAGTCAATGTTTAAATATTGGTCAGAATTCACCGGAGCTCATAAATACTGCGCTCCGGACCCCAGCAGAACAGCTAAAAAAAAAAAAAAAGGAAGCCTAAATTATCTTTTCTTTTTTCTCCCTGAACTCCAATCCTTTGCGTCTTTTCCTACAAAGCGCTTATATATGTGATGTAGCTTATCGCAAGCGTTGGAGCATACTCCGCTCGCAGGTGTAGACTCAGTTGTTTTCTGTCTCAACGTCAATGGTTTTCGAACAGCGACGAGGAATGCCAGAATTAACCACAGCCGTATTTGACATACTTACTTGTGGTTGTGTTATGCTTACTCGCTGTTTTTTGTTCGTGTTTGTAAAACGTTCTTACTGATCAACGTTTTAGCTCAGTTTTAGCCAGTACTTCTTTGTTTATAGTTAATATTTAAATTTTAGCCGGAACACTGTGCACTGAAGTTCACCGGAACAGTGCTGTGTTCAAATATATTAATTTAGCCAACATACAGGATATCCCAAAAACCCTGACACATTTTAAAATTCAATCTAAAATCAAGTTATCATCATACAGGAGTGCGGTTTTGACTAAAATGCTTTTAAACATGAAAAGTTTTCTTCAAGCAAAAAGAAAAAATTAGTTCCAAACATCGATCAGAGAGAGCACCACTAGTCCGTATGTTTGGTTTCAAACATGCGTTTTTTACTGATTTTCAGATTATTTTTGTAGTACCAACCTACGCAATTTGTTTTTTCGCTGGTAGTCGTCATTTCTGTGTCACAGCGTCATAACTGACCTGAAAATCAGAAAAATTGCTTGTTTGAAACCAAACATACAGACAAGTGTTGCCATCTATGATCGAAGTATGGAACTAATTGTTTTCATTCGCTTGAAGAAAACTTTTCATCGTGGGAAACATTTTATTCCAAACCGCACTCTTGTACGACAATTACTTGATTCTATATTGAATTTTAAAGTGTGTGCACTGATTCTGGACACCCTGTATATATTTGTTCTTTGCAGAAGACGAAATTGCTTTTAATCTCGAAAATAATGTACGAAATATACATATACGGTTGGAGGGAACGGAGAGATTACACTATAGTTGTTATTACTGAAGAAAATTAGAGCTCCGATACTTTTTTTGTTACAATTTGAGCTCTGGGTATACGTTAGTCTAAAAGTTTGGGAATCCCTACGTCTACGTAATATGCAGCAAATTTTCAAATATTTCTGAGTTAAAATATGAATGGAGTTTGTTTAAACTTCAATACATGTACACTGTGAAAATAATCTATAAAGTTGCTAAGAACTTTCAAGAAAACTGGGATGCCTAGAATTTTTTATGTAACTGCAGCAAAAGAAATTCATGTAATAGGTACACGTTTGCCCTGTAAAACAAAAAAATCTGTAAGTTTTCTAAGAATTTTTTCGAAACTGGGATGCCCAGTGTTGAATTCAGGGGGTGGTTGGGGGGGGCATTTCCCCCCGAAGCAATGAGACGTCCCCCAGGAAGATTTGAGATTTTGTGTTTTCAGCGGTTAAAAAGTGAAATTTCCCCTCCGTAACTCTATAATGTCTCCCCCCCCCCCCCCCCGGAGCCACAGAACTCCCTCCCGGAGAAAAATGTCTGAATTCAACACCTAGAACTTTTTATGTTACTGCAACAAAAAAATTCATTTAATTATCCCCGTGTTATAGATAAAATTTTAGTAAACAGCAGCTTTACAAAGACTAGTTTTGTAGATTTACATTTTTTTTTTTTTTTTTTTTTTTTTTTTTTTTTTTTGCAGTGTACAAAAAATTTTTTAGTAAGCATACATATTTTTGCAGCTTTACAACTGTATCATTACTTTTTTTTTTTTACCTTACTTTTACCTTTTTTATTGCAAG
Organism: Maratus speciosus; assembly: GCA_963932465.1. Taxonomy (NCBI): domain Eukaryota; kingdom Metazoa; phylum Arthropoda; class Arachnida; order Araneae; family Salticidae; genus Maratus; species Maratus speciosus. The sequence goes on from OZ010792.1 coordinate 559,423,776, forward strand.
AACCGCTAAGTTTCATATCTTTATCCTAGTTCTTGAAAAAAATTTCTAAAAAACACATTTTAGGGGACCAATAATGGTAAACTTCCCTTTAAAAAAACGTTACTTAAACCACTACGGCTTCAAAGGCTTTCTACCTATTTCTTTTTAAATCGATTAAAAATTATTTCAAGATTAATCGAAATTTCGACAATGTAATGTTTCTAACAGACTGCGCCTATATAATTGAAGAATTATCTTTCAAATATTCGATTGCATTTTTGACTTCATTGTATTGTAACTGCTATATTTAAATTGAAAATAACGATAGAAACAAGTTTAGGGAAAACAAATTTCCTTTGAATTCGATTCATTTAGATTGAAATTAAATTCTTTTATACAGTAATGAAAAAAAAATATTGAAAACTTCATGATGAAAACTAACTAGAGCAGAAATAGAGCTCACTTTAATTAAATTGAATTTCATATTAGAAATTTCTTTAGCTCCAATTAATATAGTGAAAAATGATTACAAAATACTTATTATTAAAGATGGAAGCTTTATTTAGAAGTAATACACGAGTGCTTCAAATAATATTTTCCATAAAAAAGAGTATTGTTCACGTAGTTCAATGCGAAAGCAATTTCCAAAAACTTTTCCTATTAAAATTTTTTCGTATAAATATGAAAGTATAATTATTTCTATTCAATGAAAAACAATTCAAATATGTTTATTTATTTATCGATTTTAATAATCGATTTTAATATCGATTTCAATAAACGACAGAGTTTCAATTGCTGGGAGAATTTTTCATGACCATGGCGTTACAACTAAAAAACAAATTTAGTGTTAAAAAAACAATGAATCAAAGTGATTCGAACAATTTTTTCTAGGAGCTAAAAAAATATGAGTAACATACGAGGTTGCTTCAATAATTATTGTCCCGAGTGTGTATAAAATATTTGTACTGCGATGGTTGATGTGGAATATTGAAACCTAATGTCTTAGATGCCTCTCAATTTCAAAAGCTTAGCTGGTATATTACCACATTTTTAACACTTTCCAACAAAGTTAAAAGTGTTTATGACTTCGGTTTGTCTGCCCGTCTGGTTCTAACTCTCGTAAATATGCTCGGATCGTTCTGAAATTTTTGGATGTTAGTGACCTCTACCATAGCACGTTCCCTATTTCAAATGAAGTTTGTAGCATGTTTAGTTCATTTACAGGGACAGTCAAAAGTTTTCCGTTACATTACGGCCAATCTGAAAAAATCGTTTCAAACGATTTTTAATGGTGTTACACTCTTTCAAACATAGTAAAATTGATATTCATTTATGAAGTCCACTAAAATATGCATTCCGTTGAATATGCGGTGCAAAGAATAGTTATTGTTCCTTTACAGGGCCACACAAAAGAATTCCGTTCATAATGGTATAGGGGAAATTATTTGCGGTGTATTTGAAAAGATTTCAGATACTATATTGTATCGGAATTACTGTATATTAGTAATGCTTGCTCGAAATGCATTTTTAATTGTGATATGCACTTTTTTAGGGTTTCGTTCATCTGACGAAATCCTATTCGTCTCGCTCCCGTCTCTGTCTCTCTGTCTGTCCGTCTGTCACAGACTCCGTCCTGAAAAACTATGCATGTTGGAGACTTGAAATTTTGCATACTTATAGCTGAACACCTCACATCAAATGACAAACTATAAAAGTTTGAAAAAGTCGTACACTTAACTCTTTGGGCTCCCACATGTGTATTTTAAGCAATTCTTTCTAACTGAGGCCCTTATTAAATTGGAGATTTGAAATTTTGCATACTTATAGCAGAACACCTCAGACCAGGCGACAAATCATAAAATCTTGAAAAAGTATTACGTTTAACCCTTTGAGCTACCACATATGTATTTTAAGCAATTCTTTCTAAGAGAGCCCCTAATTAAGTTGGAGACATGAATTTTTGCATACATATAGCTGAATACCTCAGACTACACGGCAAATCATAAAATTTTCAAAAAGTCTTATACTATTTACTCCTCCGGGCTCGAACTTGTGTATTTTAAGCAATTTTTCTAACCTCCGCCCTTTTCACCCGGGGAGCACTTTTCCAACTTTTGCCGACACCCCTTTGACCATTCTTTCATATTATGTACCATAGCCTTACATATTTTAGTTCCACTTTTTACCGCCAGGGAGCGGCTACTTATCTCGGGTGCTATCGGCCCAATCCGCTCGACTAATATATCTACGGATATTATATAATACGGAGTTTCCTTCGGATAGAGGTTTGTTTAGAATAGAGTGCGCCCTTGGTTGCGAAATGTGGAACTAACAGATTTTTCAAAAGGATAAAGTGTTTTGAAAGGAATATTAAACGAAACCCTCTGTGCGATCTGTGATCACACTTACCTACTTGTTCACTATATTTATGCATACTATAAAGTGCGTATAAATGCTATAGTTCATATACAGAGCTACAGAAATGAATTCGTAAATGTTACTGAGTATGAGCATAAATTGCTTAAAGGTGGGTTTTAAAGGAGTTACGCATTTTTACGCTGAACTGAATTTAGTGTACTAAGAAATATTTGTAGAATATAGATAAAATGATATACAGGGCCACGCAAAGAGTTGGATACATGGCCGTCTATGGGTGATAATTTCTGGAAATGTAATTTCAGTAGTTTTAAGCGTGTTTTAGTTTGAATTAAATTTTAGCTGAATAGTGCATGTAATAAAGGTACTAGGTAAACTACAGGGCTGTACAAAAGTATTCAAGTATGTTTCCATCTATTAGTATAAATTGCTCAAAGATGAATTTCAACCTGTTATGCATTTTCTTGGTAAACTAAATTTTCCCATTATATAGTATATATATCAACATACAGATCGAATACAGGGCAGTTCAAAAGAATTGGAATACATATTTGGCTATGGGCGGTAACTAATGAAATCAGATTTTTAAATGCTTACTTAGTTATCTTATTTACCTTATTTCCCTAAGTAACGAAGTTTCGTTAAATCTTTCAGGGAGTGTAGGAAAGTGCTTCATAATCTATGCTGTACGCATGATTTTTCTTACTTGTTTTTTTTTTTTTCATTTTAGGTGTGAGAGGCGGCACCTAGCTTGAAAGGGGGGTTGGGGGGGGGAAAGACTGGTTTGGAGCTTATGGGTCCAGACCTGAAGAAGTTCTGTGATAGATTTGTGACAGTGGATGAGACGTGGCTACATCACTATGATCCCCAGTCTAAGCGACAGTAGCCACGTCTATTTCACTGTCACCGCCCCCCCCCCCCCTTTCAAGCTAGGTGCGACCTCTCATACAAAAAACGAAAAAAAAAAAAAAAGATATTACTATAGCAGCTACAGTTCTGAAATTGAGCATATAGACATCTAAGAAGTTGCGCCGGTAAAAACACAAACAAAATTACTCGCATCAAGCGCCAAGTAGATTTTTTTTTTTTGCCGGAATGCGGTGTTGAAATTAGCCATTTTCCATACTATTTATTTGTTGTATACAAAGTATCATTGGCCGGTCGAATTTTTTTTCTATCGATTAGGAGTCGAAAGCATTGCAATTTTTAGTGTATATTTTCACAACTGTAAATCAAAGACTGTTTTTAGTTTTTATTTAGACTGCTAAAAGAATGTCTGAAACATTTACACATTTAGGAGGCATTTGGAATGCACTTATTTTAAATAGTTTCTGTAGCGGATAGTCGAATTTCTACTTTATAAGCAATTGCAAAAAATTGGGTTATTTTAGAACATACTATTAAAAAAAAAAGTGATAAAATAAGGGGCTAAAGATAGATTTTTCAGTGTTTCACGTCGAATCTATTTTGCTAACTTTTTTTTTTCATTTGGCTACTATTTATTATTCGCCAAATCGCTAATGTTGATCAAAAGCCAGCGAGAACTCCGTTTGTATGTATACTACATAGTATGCTAAAAGTTATTTCAATTAAATGAATAGCACAGTTGAAAATTTTCATTCAGCAATTTCCGTGAATAAACGGAAATTTACTTCAGAACTTTTATGCAGCCTTGTATAAGATCTATAGCATTTATGCACTCCAGGTAATAGTTAAAAAATATTTAAATTTAAAAACTCGTTTCACAGTTGAAAACGCACTTTCAGAAATTATTATTCATCGGCTGCAATAATCCAATTTCTTCTGCAGCCAAATTATTACGCGTGTCCCTGTAAATGAAAGATAAATTCCCTGTATAGGATCAACACAATTTATCCAAACCAAGTAATATTAAAAAAAAGAAGTTTAATTTAAAAACACAAACCAGAACTGAAAACGCGCTTCCAGCAATTATTCTTCATAGACTTCATTAGTTAAATTTCTTCTATAGGCAAATTCTTCTGTGTGCCCCTGTGAATGAACGATATATTCTATCCAAATACACACCCTATTCTACAGTAAGCACCGTAGTACACTTCAGTGATATATATCAATTTCAGTATTTTTAAAATAGCGTAATATCATTAAAATACATGCAAACGATTTTTCGCCATAGACAATAATGTAACGGAATTATTTTGAGTGTCTCTGTAAATGAACCACAAATGCTATAGGCTTTGATACGCAATAACATCTAACAATTTCATGGCAATCGGTCTATATTTACGCGAGTTAGAGCGCGGACAGACGGCAGACGGACAAACCGAAATCATAAACACTTTTCAACTATGTTAGAAAGTAATTATTAATAATTATTAAGATGATACAAGGAGCATAATGATACAAATTTAAAAGCAACGCTAAAAACGCCAGAATAAGCAAACTTAGTGCAGACTAGTTTCGGTAGCCTTTAGCGTACCGTCCTCAGTTCAAAGAATAACGGAAACTTGCTCATTTACATAGAGGAGAAGCGGATTCAACTGAGAAGTTCATTAACCAATGGGGAAACCGGAAAATGCGGATAGCAGCCAATAGGAGAATATTCTCCTATTAACCGAACCTCCTACTACCAAAACTAGTCTACACTAAGTTTGCTTATTCTGGCGTTTTTAAAGTTGCTTTTAAATTTGTAATTTGTATGTTAGAAAGTGTTAAAAATGCACATTTTAGTAATTTTGAACGTTTAATCTGTTCTGGTGCTGTTCTGAGGTCTACATGCAGGATTGGCACTGTTGACTATTACTTTTAACATTTGCCTACAACTATTTTTAAACAATAATAAACTATAGAAGTTCAAAAATAACAACGTTAAAAGAACCAAAAATTTTAAATTTCAATCATACCGGTTTCGTTAGCATATAGCATACGCATTAATTGCCAGTGTGCCCTTTCCTATATTGGCCAAACCAAACGCTGTTTAAAATTTCGTATCAAAGAACATCAACAATATATTAAAAAACAATAAATCAATAAATCCTCTATTGCAAAACATTGCTGGGAGATGAATCATACTTTTGACTTCAATTCGGTTAAAATAATCTCTAAACCTACTTCTATACACGAATTTAACTTCTTTGAAGCATTTCATATTTGTAAATTTTTTAAAAATATTATTAATTGTGAATTCACTAATCCCTCATTATCAGATTGTTGGAAATATTACATAAAAACTTCGTTCTCTTATTTTTTATTATTTTTTTAAAGCAATTTCTCACTCCTTCGGTTACATTTCCCATCTATTTTCCTATTGGCTGTTCCTGCAATCCCCTGTTTTCCTATTGGTCAATAAACCTTTAATTTGAATCCCCATCTCTCCAATATAGGTGAACAAATTTCCGCCATCCTTAGCACCGAGGAAGGTTTGCTATATGCTACCGAAACCGGTATGCTTGAAATTTAAAATTTTTGGTGCTTTTAACGTTGTTATTTTTACACTTCTATTATATTGCACCAAGCTGCTTCTTGATAATAATAAACTATCCTGAAGATTACTTAAAAAATTCGAATAAGATTATTATTTTTAAACAGTGGTAGACAAAAATAGTCGCCAGTAAGTAGCCTTGCATACATTTACGCGAGTTAGAGCTCGAACGAACGGACAGACAAACAGACAAACCGAATCCATAAACACTTTTCAACTTTGTTGGAAAGTATTAAAACTTGTAGAGAGCGAACAACAAATCCCCTTCTTTTTTGAATTCAATAAAAAATATTTATATTATCGGAAAATTCATCATTTGAATGCGTTTAACTGAAAGCGCAAATATATTTTAAGTATTATCTTTACTAAATTCGATTGAATCTTTTGATTTAAGTTGTATTGCGGCTTCTATACTTATAGAATGAAAACAATGATAAAAATAAGTTTAGCGAAAACAAATTTTCTTTGTATTCGATTCATCTACCACAAAATTCAATTCTTTCATAATGAGAAAATAATTGAAAATTTTATGATGAAAATTTACTAGATCAGTAACTGAATTCGCTTTAATTAAATTCTGTTTCATCTTCAGAATTTCTTTGATTTCGATTAACATAGTGAAAAATAATTACAAATTATTATTAAAGTTGAAATCTTTATATAGAAATAATGCATGAATACTTTAAAGATTTTCTTTCGAAAAGAGGATTGATTGTTCGTACAGGCTAAGTATAAAAGAAATCGATGAAATATGAAGGTTTAATAACTTTTCTACAATGAAAACAGAAAAACGTTCCAAGATTTTTATTTTTATTTTATGTTATGTTTCATTTTATTTTATTTCTCTAAAGTTTTTCTAAGGTGTGGTATAAGTTATCTTTTACTTTTAAGGCAATGAATAAGAAATTTCTTTATCCTTTTAAACATTTTCGTAAACATAATTAAACAAATCGCAAACTGTACATCAAACGTGGCAAATGAGATGCGTTCGTACTATAAATAGTTTTATAAATATTGAGATCTTGGTGCAGTAGCTGTTGCATTTTTATAAAAAATGCACGAATGCAAAATTTATTACGATCCTATATATTAAATTCAGCAATACGAAAATCATGGGACTATATCTTAAATAAGACATAATAACCATGGCAACTTAGAATCATTGCCTATCATGGGATATCATTGAATGAATGACGTACGATAGGATTTAATAGGATTAAGAAAACTTTTATTAATATCTTTTTAACTTTTGAATCGATTTACCTAACATTTTAAATCACTCCACAAAATTCTGTAACGAAATTATTATTAAATCAACATTATATTAAATTTCAAACCATTCTGCTGGGTAGTTTTTGCGAAGACATGTTGTTATGCGGACAGACAGACGGATCAGACAACAACTGTAGGTGCTACGTATTTATATAATTACGGACGCACCTAAAAAATTGTAGAGAGCGAATAGCAAATTCCTTCTTCTTTGAATTCAATAAAAAATATTTATATTATCGGAAAATTCATTATTTGAATGCCTTTCACTAAAAGTGCAAATGTATTTAAAAAGTTATCTTTACAAAATTCATTTGAATTTCTTGACTTACCAGTTAAGTTGTATTGCGGCATCTACTTATAAAATGAAAGCGGATATAAAAATAAGTTTAGTGAAAACAAATTTCCTTTGTATTCGATTCATCTAGCAGAAAATTGAATTCTTTCATACAATAATGATAAAAAAATTGAAAATTTTATGATGAAAATTAACTAGAGCAATAATTGAACTCGCTTTAATTAAATTCTGTTTCATCTTCAGAAATTCTTTGATTTCATTTAACATAGTGAAAAATAATTACAAATTATCATTAAGGTTGAAATCTTTATATAGAAATAATACATGAATTCTTTAAAGATTTTCATTCGAAAAGAGGATTGTTCGTACAGGCTTGTATAAAAGCAATTGATGAAAGATGAAGGTTTAATAACTTTTGTTCATTGAAAACAGAAAAATGTTCCAAGATTTTAATTTTTATTTTGTGTTATGTTTCGTTTTATTTTGTTTCTCTAACGTTTTTCTAAAGTGTGCTTTATGTTATCAAAGTTTTACTTTTAAGGCAGTAAAAAAAATTATTTATCCTTTTAAACATTTTCGTAAACATAATTAAACAAGTCGCAAATTATACATCAAACATGGCAAATGAGGTGCGTTCGTACTATTTTTATAAATATTCAGATTTTAGTGCAATAGCTGTTACATTCTTATTAAAAAAATGCACGAATACAAAATTTATTTATTACGACTCTATAAATTAAAATTCAGTAATACGAAAATAAAAAGATTCCATCTTAACCCTTTCGAGGGCTGTGTCCTTAAAAAAAGGACACCTAATTTTAATTCAAAAACTGACAAACGGCATCGAGAATATTTAATTAAAATTTTCCTTTTATAATGTACGTGAAAATAAGCAAATTCGTATTTTCTAATAAATTCTTTTATAAATTCTGGTGCCAGTCCATTATTTCATCAGTTTATAAACATAATAATTACTCCGCACCGGAAAGGATTAAATAGGACGTAATCACCATGGCAACCTAGAATCATTGCCTATCATGGGATATCATTGAATGAATGACATACGATAGGATTTAATAGGATTAAGAAAACTTTTATTAATATCTTTTTAACTTTTGAATCGATTTTTCTAAAATTTTAAATCACTCGACAAAATTCTGTAACGATTTTATATATTAAATTTCAAACCATTCTGCTGGGTAGTTTTTGCGAAGACATGTTGTTATGCGGACAGACGGACGGATCAGACAACAACTGTAGGTGCTACGTATTTATATAATTACGAACGCGCCTAAAAAATTGTAGAGAGCGAATAGCAAATTCCTTCTTCTTTGAATTCAATAAAAAATATTTATATTATCGGAAAATTCATTATTTGAATGCATTTCACTGAAAGCGCAAATGTATTTTAAAAGTTATCTTTACAAAATTCATTTGAATTTCTTGACTTACGAGTTAAGTTGTATTGCGGCATCTACTTATAAAATGAAAACGGATATAAAAATAAGTTTAGTGAAAACAAATTTCCTTTGTATTCGATTCATCTAGCAGAAAATTGAATTCTTTCATACAATAATGATAAAAAAATTTAAAATTTTATGATGAAAATTAACTAGAGCAATCATTGAACTCGCTTTAATTAAATTCTGTTTCATCTTCAGAAATTCTTTGATTTCATTTAACATAGTGAAAAATAATTACAAATTATTATTAAAGTTGAAATCTTTATATAGAAATAATACATGAATACTTTAAAGATTTTCTTGCGAAAAGAGGATTGTTCGTACAGGGCTAGTACAAAAGCAATTGATGAAATATGAAGGTTTGATAACTTTTGTTGAAGGAGGAAAAAAAAAAATGTTCGAAGATTTTTATTTTTATTTTCCGTTATGTTATATTTTATTTTATTTCTCTAAAGTTTTCCTAAAGTGTGCTATATGTTATTAAGGTTTTACTTTTAAGGCAATGGGAAAATTACCTTTTTTGGGGCTGTACATAAGTAACGTTATCACTTTAGGGGGGTGGAGGGGGTCTGATCGTAAGATACCTGTATGCGAAGGAGTTGTCTTTTGATATGGTAATAATTTTTTATCCAGCTAAAATTTACTTTTATTGGTAACTTTTTGTTTATATATGTTAGCTTTTTTCGTTTAAGCTGTTATCTATTTTTATGAAAATACAAAGTTGTTATTGAAACCATTAAATAATTATAAAATCATTTCATTCCAAAATATGAAATAGCCCAATATTCGCCATTAATATTCTTCTACCATATGAGCAAAAAAATTTTTCTTAGAGAAACCAGGTTCGAAATCATACCTGTTATTTTTACTAGAAAAAATGGGAAGACTATTGTACACCTGTTTTGTTTACAAGAAGTTCTGTTTATCCTCTGGTAGGGAAAAAGGCAAGAAGACAATATTACTGTTGAATTCATCATGTAATAAAAAGCTATTAAATACTTTTAAATAGTAAGTATTCCTTTAAAGTGTTACTTGATATAAAGTTATTTCATAGTGTTATTTTATTAACTTATTTTTATTTAAATAAAAAAAAATATATGTGAATAACAAATGTATAATCATATCTGTATATCATTGAAAACATATACAAAGAAAAAGAACTAAAAAAATAATAAAAATAAAATAATTTTTAAACACTGATAACAATATCATTAGGGGGAGAGGGTAGGGAGTTCGAGGAATGATAACGTATGATATCGTGGGGGGGGGGGGTCGAAGATTGCCGAAAAGTTCATAACGTTATATGAGTACAGCCCCTTTAAACATTTTCGCAAACATAATTGAAAAAGATTTCAAATTATATACACTGAATATTATAACAAGAACAATTCATTATATAAAAAAATAACCTGTCAGCCATTCTTTGGCTAGCAAAAAAAAAAAAAATAAAATAAAAAAAAAAAAATAAAAAAACTTTTTTTTATAACAGAAAAAAAATGTTTTCGACAATCAAATACAGAATTTGACTATTAAAACAACAGAAAAAGTTTTTTTTGTGTGTCATTTAATGCTGAAGTACGAGTATTTTTCTACAAAATCAAAAAAAAAATTCCAGTGTATAAGTTTAGTTATCCATTCGTATTTGCTTTTAAAATTGGTCTATAAAGTTTTATTTATTTATTAGAAAAAAAAAACTTGATTCGTGAGAAAATTTGAATATGCTTTAAGTGGATTAAAGCATTTTCCTCAACGCAAATTGAAAATTTGACGTTAACAGTTTTTTTAAATAGACTATTATAAAAATATATCTCTTATAAAAATATATGGCTGTAATTACATCATTTCAGCTTTATTAGAATTATTTTTTACTAAACTGTGAAATTTTTTTTCATGATTTGTTAAACCTGATACTCTTACTGCAAGATAAATTACATAAAAATTTTATGGTAGTAACTTGGTAATATAAAATTAACAGTCTTTTTAAACAGACTCGCATAAAAAACTATCTCTATTGACTGTAATTGTTTCATTTCAGTTTTATTACAATTATTCTTGGTTTAACAGTCTTTTTAAATAGATTCGCATAAAAAACTATCTCTAAAGGCTATTATTGTTTCATTTCAGTTTTATTAGAACTATTCTTGGTTTAACAGTCCTTTTTAAATAGATTCGGATAAAAAACTGTCTCTAATGGCTATGTTTCATTTAAGTTTTATTAGAATTATTCTTGGTATAACAGTCTTTTTAAATACATTCGCCAAAAAAACTATCTCTAATGGCTGTAATTGTTTCATTTCAGTTTCATTAGAATTGTTCTTGGTTTAACAGTCTTTCTAAACAGACTCTCATAAGAAGTTATCTCTAATGGCTGTAATTGTTTCATTTCAATTTTATTAGAATTATTCGTTACTAAATTGTGAATTTTTTTCAATGATTTGTTAAACATGATATTCTTAGCCCAAAGATAAATTACATAAAATTTGCTTCGTAGAGCTTGGTAATAAAACATCTACAGTCATTTTGAATGGACTCGCATAATAAACTATCTCTAATGGCTAGAATTGTTTCATTTCAGCTTTATTAGAGTTATCCTTTACTAAGTGGAGAAAATATATTAATGGTTTGTTAAACATGAAATACTCTTAAAAGGAAGGTCTCTATACAGGCATATTCAGAAAGATTCGAAAAAATTACACAGTGATCGTCTCATGTGTATATATATATGTTTATAATTTTTTTTTAGCGGAACCTCGATAGAACGTTTGTAAAAAAATAATGAAAATTTCGTTTATTTGGCGATTTATCATCGGTTGGCGATGAAATGAAATTTCGAAAAATATTTTTTTATGTCGAATACCTTTAAGATAAAAATGTTTCATATTGAACTTGTTTAAATAAATTTAATGTAAATAACTTTAGTTTTGTCAGTTTTAGTTTGATTTAACTATAGTTTTGTCATATATATATTTATAATGAAAGTTAAATATCAAATTTCATGAATTAAAACAAAATTAAAATAAATTAAAATTGTTTCAACATCTCAAAATTAAGTACAATTGAGCACTGTCGATTCAATTTTGTTGCTATGAAAACGACGAATTCTTTGATATTAAAATGAATAACTGTTAAATGAATCTTGCTTTTATTTTGGAATGCGCTTAAATGTATGAAAGTATTTTTATATATGAAATTGTTTTTAAAGTAATAAAATTAAATAACAAGCAACATAAATATGTAATACGAAAAAAGTATTTATTAAACTTTCTCATTGTTTATGTTTAAATTCATTAAATACTCTTAACACGCATTCTAAAAATCAATTAACAAACGATTTTCAGGTGCATTAAAATCAGGAAAAGTACTGTTCGCCGAATCGCGTGACGCTTTCGTCTTTTTGCGGCAAATACTCGAACGTATTTTATTTTTTTACACACTTTCTACTGTAATTCCGCCGCTAAATTTGACTGATCCTTTATTACATACATAAGTAGTTTAATTGGTATTTTTTTTTCAAAATATTCTGCACATGCCCAGTAAGGACACCTTCCTTGTTAGTCCAAGACACAGAAAATGAAAATTGAATCTTTGAATATATTGTCACATTAATTATACAATTGAGCTGTTTTAAAACATTGTCTTATCGAAGGACCAAGATGCGTAGGATTAAATAAAACTGGCATTTTTTACGGAAATTTACCATATGATAAATAATATATACATATAAAAATGTGATATAATTAAAAAATATCACTGTAAAAGAAAATTCTCTAAAATACGGAAATTGCACTGGCAATCGAGACGCCAGTACTATTTCCGAATTTTAGCAGAAAATTTCCCGCGTAAATTCCAGAAAATTTTTCGTTTTTATAGAATTGGCGGGTGAAAATTTCCGTTAAAATACGGAAATATTACTGGCATCTTGATTGCCAGTACGATCTCCGTATTTTAACGGAATTTTTCTTACAGTAATATATATCGTACCTCTTTAGTGCGTTTTATACAATATGTGTAGAAAAAGAAATAGTGATCATTTTATGTAGCATTTGTCTTTATAAAAAATGAGAAAATCCGCTTAAAAATGCATAACATACATGATATAAAACATATTCGTGAATTTTTTTTATGAATAGAGCTAACAAATGCGTGTCTGTTCAGATAAAAAAGAAAATCATTGTTTTATAATCGATAAATTTTTTTAATTGGTTTTTCTCATACAGATACTCTCCCTTAAATACCGTGGTAAAATGTGTCAACAGAAAATTAAAAAAAACAAAAAACGTTTCATTTTTTTTCTTAAGGGTGTTCTCAAATCCAAAAGGGCAACTTTCTGACATAAGTTTTAATTTATTTTTGTTCGAAAACGCATGGAACTAGCTGGTGTTGTTGTTCAGAAACTATGTAACGGAGCTGTTTTTTCCATTTTTTTGGAAACGCAATAGTTCTTTCAGAAAATAGTGTCAAAGTGGGCGTTTTTAACCGAATTTCCGCGCGAAGGAAGAAAGAGCGCTCAAGTGCGGGCGAAAAACGTTTTTGTCACGTGATCAAATTCGCTTATAACTCAATAGGTCAAAAAATAGAAAAAACAGTTCAATTCCAAATCGCTTCCATGGCCATGCTTTCCAATTTTATACCTTTTCGTTAAATAATGAATTTGTAAATGTGTCAAAACGTTTCGCGCTTATTGAGCAGAGCACTTAAGAACAGCCTTAAAATAACATTCTACAATTCTCTTTCGCACTACGTTGCCATAATTTTTTCCTTATATTTTACATGCAAAAAGGAGGAAAAGCGAATAACAATAATAATAATAGTAATAATAATAATAATACTGATAATAATAAAAACCTGCAACCATAAACATTAAAAACGAAAAAAATAATTGATAGTGGGAAATTTCAAATAATATGGTTTAATAAAACAGAGAAAATTTGAACTAAAGAAAAAAAACTAACCCAAACAGAAGTTTCAAGTAATACAGAGTGTGTTTATACATATTGGGAACGATTTTGAAAACAAAAATAAAATACATAACCTAAAACAATTATTTTTTGATATGTTCTATCTGGTAGCCCTTGTTTTGGGCTATCATATTGCTGCGAGTTTTCCAAGATAAGGGCTTTTTATAAAATTGGAAGTGAAATTTTGTTCCATTCCTCCACCACCCATTTCCAGAGTCCACTCCACGTAGTTAGTCTGCATTTCGTAAGAGCTTTTTTTTAAAAAGTCCAAAGGCACAGTAATCCATTGATGGAACATCTGTGGACTTGGTTGGAATATGATTAAACGGTATACACTTGAACCCAGTTTCTCTTGTCAATTTTTTGAGAAATGCGACTGTACTTTTGGATATATCGCTGCTAGCTTTATCCTGATGGAACTCAACACTTTTAACGTCCGTAGGATAAAGTTTTGGAATTTCTTCTTTCAAAATAGGAATTAGAACATTGTTTTGAAAATAAGTAGAGTTAATTTTGACATTTTTCTCAGCTTTTCTGATCTTTAATTTTCCTTTGTAAGAGATTCCAGCAGTCACCATAAATCCTTTAGAGCAGTGGTTCCCAACCTTTTATTGGCCACGCTCCACCAAAGCATTTGTAAAGTCACTATGTCCCCTAATCTCTAAATTATATCTTTTATTATTTAAAAAGTGAACTCTATTCACACGGTGGAAGCGTAACAGAGCTTTAATAATCACATTTTTAGCTTATCAAAGTGGTGAATTTTCTATCACAAATGTGTTTTAAACTTAATTTTATAAATGCAATGAGGTAATGTATATGCATCTTTGCCTTTGTGCCAAAAATTGTTTACTTGTACTTCCTACTTATCTCAGTATTAAAGTTCACAAAATATCTTGAAGAGAAACTTACATTTAACGTTACAATTGATAACATTCTCGCATTTTATAATTCATTTTTCTAATTAAGAGTTGGTGAAAATGCCATTATGTAAATTTATTTATTACGTAGGATGCCTGCACTAGAGCTATAGATATTTACAATCTACTCATTTGCTTTGCTGATGCTATTTAAGCTTTATGAAGTTAATAGTATAAGATATTATATAGAATAGTTTCAGATATATCATATATTTCTTAGGTTAAGTATGTTCAAGACGGCCCAAATTTATATATATACTTTTACGTAGTTTCACGGGCAAAAGATTCTTCGTGTGACATATAGCAGAGTGAATAGAAGTAGAAAGTGCATTAAATAAATTATCAAAAGCGCTACAAAATAATATAAAACTCAATACCAGAAAAATAATAATGAGTTTTAATACTGTAACAAATGTCGAACTATTTTTAAAAATTATTTGTTTCATTATTCTGGTGTATCTATTTAAAAATTTTGATTGGGACGATTCAATAAAAAAACTGAATTCAGTAAAAAAAAAAAAAAAAAACTGTACAAGTAAACTGTTTGCTTGTATTATTCCTTTTAAGTTTACAACATTACTTTTCAAAAAAAAAAAAAAAAAAAAAAAAAAAAAAAAAAGGACAAAAGAAATTGATAACGAATGAGTGAGTAAAAAATTTGGAATTCCCCCCCCCTCCCCGTTTTGGCGTAGGCCCCACGTTGTGAACCACTGCTTTAGGGGAACTTTCTTTGCTTGAATTAAAGCTGTAAGTCTTTTAGGTCACTTTTCCGGTAATAAATCAATCTTTTTTTATTACAGTCATTTAGATAAATCCATGTTTTATCGATTGTGACAATTAGTTTTCACTTATTACCTGCAAAATAATTTTCATACAGATTTTCATAATAATTCTCTTCGGAAAGAGCAAATATATAACCTTCGAGCCACTTGCCTCTTGCGCATGCCGTTTAAGTAGCAGACAATATTTTTTCATAGCAGCAGTTATCACGTTATTAGGGTAAAGTGCCCATATTTCGTCCCCCCCAGTCACTTTTAGGCCTTAAATGTTGTAATTTTCAGTGAAAACCTACCAAATTTGGATTTTACATAGACTAACTACCCACGCATATAGAAACATAGGCAAATGTCGTACAAAAAATTTTAACAATGCGAAAAATTGTTTTTTCAAAAGTATCTAAAAAATGCAAAAGTAAAAAAATGATCCCAATTTCGTTCTCCCAAAAAATTCAATACGCTGAGGCTTAACTTATAACTAAATCAAAATTTATTTCTAACTGAGCAAGTAATTTAATTTGCATTAAAGTAAGGCACAAAGAAATGTACTAATTATCAGTGGAAAATTTAACATAACGAAACATTAGTCATCGAAACATGTGGAAATAATTGAAAAAAATTGCCATGAAAAAGCATTCCTAATTTCGTCCCCGGGACGAAAAATAAGAACTGCAAGGGGGACGAAATTGGGACCACGCTACTTCAAAATATGGCGGAGCTTCAGTTCCCCTAAGGTGAACTGAGCGTCCTAAAACTCACTGTATGCTACTGTCAGCATCTTACCTAAGTAAAATACATGCAATGAATAAGAAATAAATACTTACAGTACACTAAATAACGTTCTACAAACTACGTAATAAGAACTCAGGTCTTCTAAAAATAGGAAATTCGGCGTCTTTAATTTAAAACATGCGTCTTGGTGAACGAAACTTTCAATACTGACCCCTTTTACCTTCCGTCCCGTATGCCTTGCGTCATTAGTGGCACCACTTTCGCAGAAGCGGAGAAGTTAAGGGGGACGAAATCAGGAAAGGGGCGAAATATGGGCACTTTACCATACATGTTGCTAGATTTTTTCCCCTGTTGTTTCACGTTGTTTTTTAATTTAACATCAAAATCGTTCCCAATACGTGTAAACACCCTCTATATTAAAATTTGTAATAAAAAAACAATGCTGATAAATTTTTCGCATGAAAAGGCATCTGTTCCGAAAAGAATCCAACTTGAAAAATCAAGCAAACGAGGAATTTTAAATGCAAAAAAAAGGAAGAAAAAAAAGAAAAATAGTTTAATATTTCCTAAATGATTATATAAAGAAAATCTCAAACAACATTCACAGTTGCCAAGCTTTGATTTAAAGAAAAAAATTAAACAATCACTTTCGCGCAAGAAATTTTATTAATAAATTTAACAAATTAAGTACTACTTATAAACAACAGACATTTAATTAAATAAAATTTCTTCAATTTTACTTCAATTGAAAAACAATGGAAGGTTTACATTGCAGGTAGGAACGTGATTTAAGTGGCGAAAAATTGAATGCTTTTGGATTTTTTTTTTAAGAAAGGGACTAAAATTAACGAAAACTAGTCCGAACAAAAAGTTTTTAGTTTAAGAAAAACTCGGCAAGTTCTCCTTAATGCTTCGGCAACAAAAATACTGATATCTGAAGTTCACACAAGTTATAAGCCAAACATCCTAAATCTTGCTTTGAAAATGGTTTTCTGCGATGTGGTCGTTAGTGCATTCCAAAATTACTGATTGAAACAAAATTAAATGAAAAACTAATAATTACACATTGCATTTTATTGCTTCGAGTATTTTATTTATTTATTTATTTATTTATTTATTTATTTTGTCGTTGTTAAATTTGGTCACATATTATGTCGGAAACTTGCAGCCGCGTTGACCTGTACCAAAATAAACGGGCTCTATGTGCAGTATCATAGCTTCCTGTAGAAACAAAAAATTATTAAAATATCAGTTTCTTCTTGTAAAATTTTCATTGCTAAGGGCCATCGGCTCAAATTTTCAAATTTTTGAAAAATAAGAAAATTGCGCGAGTTTGATAAAAAATTTCATTTTCAGTTTAAAAACTTGACATTTAAACTTATTGGAAAAATATATAAAATAAAATTTCAAAAAATGGCTCGACAACCTTAGAATGGTCCTTAGACAATTTAATTATGCGTAGATGAGCGGAAATGATATCCAAAAATGCTAAAAATTGTTCAAGTTATCATTCTACCCATATTGAAGAATGTAGTTTCCAGAAAATCGCATTTAAAGTTTAGGGATTCAATAAATTTTAATCGTGCGCGCGCTCACGTTTTTATTCATATATTTCTTAATAATTGACATGGCCCTTTAAATATTTTTGCCCATAATTATACACACTAGAAGGATTTAATTTCCGCCAAAAACAAAAAAACCGATTTTTTGAAAGTTGAGAGCGTGTGTAACAACTTAATAAATATGAGACAATTTTAATTGAAGAAAGAAACTGATCCAGGCAGAAGTGTCCAACAATTTAAAGTATTTAGCAAAGATAACGATGTCGATAAATTTACAAGTCAAAGGGCATCTGTTCCAAAAATCATCTATCTTTAAAAGTCAAGCCTTCGGGGAATTTTAAATGCAAAAGAAAAAAAAAGAAAGAAAAAGAAAAGCGAAAGAAACGGAAAAATTGAAATCATGACTTCTTTCAGAAAAAGAGACTCATTGGAACATTATACTATTTTTGTGAGAAAAATCTCAAACAACATAGTTCAATGGAAATGAGAAAAACTGTACTGAAGAAAGAAATTGATTGTGATAGAATTGTCAAGTAAAATGGAACGGTTTAATAGGTTAGGCAGCCTAAGAGAGACTGCTCAGGGCCGGCTAGGCCTGCCCCTTAGAGCTTAACGTCTCTCCCGGTATGTTCCCCGACACGTTGGGGCTCGTTAGTGAATCCAGCCCTGTCCGGCCGTATGCAGACGGACAAACACAAAATGCTCAAGGGGCGACGCTCACCCGCTAAGGGCGTCTATGCACCACCGACCACAGAACCCAGAATTTATTTGTAAAAGAACAAAGTGGGATTACAAAAATTAGACGAATGCCTTCCCGCCAGGAAAACGCCTACTCGCGACAGAGGGCGGGAGTATAAGAACATTTAAAGTAAAAATAAAATAAAATAAATATTAATAATAATAATAAACATCACTAATCCTGGCCGCCGGGGTATGAACCCCTCTCGCGACAAGGGGTGGCAGGAAGGGAAAAGAATGGAATGCGTGGCACAAGTAAGATGGCACGAGCAAATACTCAAGCGTCCATTGGAGATGTAATGATTTGCGTGACACAAGTAAGATGGCACGAGCAAATACTCAGCGTCCATTGGAGATGTAATGCTTTGTGTGGCACAAGTAAGATGGCACGAGCAGATACTCAAGCGTCCATTGGAGATGTGTCTCTTGATAGAATGGTCAGAAGCACGAGCAGAGGATCTTGCGATCGTAGGAAACCACACATTGATGAGTAGGATAATTTACTGGAGCCTACAAAGAGGACTGGATTCTGGTGCTGTTTGAAGATTGATATGGTGGCAGTGAGACTGGATAAGCAGAACCAGGGCTTAAGTTAAGTTTGTTAAGTATGTAAGGAAATTGTGAATGTGTTTTAATTTGTTGAGTAGGAAGGTGCGGGAAAAGAAGTTTTGGAGCCAGTTGACTGGCAGTATGTCTGGACGCCTCAAGTACCAGCGTTGCGTGAGAGTACAACTCTAGTACGGGTGACTTATAGTGCCATCTTCACCGCAGAAGCAAGTGGCACTGGATCTTATTTTGAAGCGGTCCAGATATGCCATGAAAGGGCCATGTCCTGTTAAGAAGCTAGTGGTGTAGGGTGTTAAGTTATATAGTGTGAGAGAAACTTTGGGAATTAGCTTATATGTGTGCCTGCCCTTTTTTGAAGTATCCCAGTACTCCTGCCATCGCGTCAATATCCTTGCTCTAAGGACCCTTTTGACGTATGACTGGGGCACTGGGAGGTGTGTGTCTATTGTTTCTTTCTGTGTGGCCTTCTTCGCTAGGTTGTCTGCTAGTTCATTGCCAAAGATACCTTTGTGAGCCGAGACGTGACCTAGTGAGATACGATGTAGGAGATTCTTAAGTTTTAGTTTGATTTGCAGTACTAGAGGATGTTTTGTCCTGTGTGCCTGTATTGCCTGCAGGCCAGAGAGGCAGTCGCTGTAGATGATAATACTATTGCTAGAGTGGGATTCCACCCACTCTAATGCGTTTAGTATTGCGAACAGCTCCGCTTGGAATACGGAGTTATTATCATCTAGCCTAGCAGACCACTGATGGACCACCACCGTGCCCTCCGTGGCGCAGAAGGCTGCGCCCACGCCAGTCTCTGTGCCTGAACCATCAGTGAAGAGTGTGGTGCTAAGGGCAGGTGTGTAGCTGTTGCGTGTTGTGTTTACTTGAAAATGTGAAGTCTCCTCAGCGGGGTGGAGCTGCCAGCTCCTGACTTTGTATTGCAATGTTGTGTTTGGAAAAAGAGAATCTATTACTGTGTTACGTTTTAGCTGTAGGATTGAGGATTTGGCGTGTTCGTATTCTAGTTGAAGTGTGATGGGTGGAATACCTGTAAGTATATGTAGTGCATCTGTGGAGATTGTGCGGTAGCCCCTTGAAATTTGTAGGAGAAAAGTGCGTTGTATTGATTTTAGTTTAGGCTGTGCTATGGATGATAAATTACCCCCCCCAGATACAGGCCCCGTAAAGTATTATTCTTTCGATTATTGTTAGGTACCAGATCTTCAGTGTTTTGTTGTCTACCCCTCCCAATTTAGAAGTTAGTCTTAATGAATTATTATGATATGCTGTCAATTTAAGTTTTAGGTCGTTAATGTGTGGGATCCAGTTAAGATTTGCGT
Organism: Maratus speciosus; assembly: GCA_963932465.1. NCBI lineage: Eukaryota > Metazoa > Arthropoda > Arachnida > Araneae > Salticidae > Maratus > Maratus speciosus. The sequence goes on from OZ010792.1 coordinate 559,444,202, forward strand.
CAATGGTTATACCTAGGAGTTTTATGAATTGTACGTGTCGAATGGAGACATTATTGATCCTCATCACTGGAGGGCGTTTTGGATCATATCTGTGTGGTTTGGTGAATACTAGTGCTTGAGACTTTTGTGGTGAGAGTGTGAGGTGCAGTAAATCCAGGAGCCGGCAGAAAATAGGAAGAGCTTCGGCAAACTGTTCCTCCAGATGACGTCTGTAACGACCGGAGAAAATGAAGCTGAAATCATCGGCGAAGGCAAATAGTTTAAATCCCAGCCGATTTAGTTCTGTTAGTAGCACATTTGCTACAAGCAACCAGAGGATTGGGCCAAGGCACGAGCCCTGAGGGCACCCTTCTGTAATCGGTGGGTAGATGTGCCCGCACCCCAGTTAATCAGGACGCTCCTCTGTGAGAGGTAGGAGCCGATGAGACCAGCTATGTTCCCCGGACAGTTGAGTGCTTGTAGTTGTAAGAGAATGTCTCGCCATTCTACGTTGTCGAATGCGCCTTGTATGTCTAGTGAAACGAGTGATGTTGCGTTGCCCTGGGCTATGCTTTCAGTACAGGCAGTCATTATGGCATGAAGTGCGAGCTCGCATGAGTGGCCCTCGCGGAACCCGAATTGTCTGCGGTGGAGAAGGTTGTTTGACTCCAAGAAGTGTGTCAACCGCATAACCAGAAGTTTTTCCAGAAGCTTTCCCAGAGTGGGAAGAAGGCAGATGGGTCTATATGACTTGGGTTCGGAAGGAGACTTGCCTTGCTTCAGAAAGTAAACTACCTCTCCCTGCCTGAGTACTAAAGGAAAGTACCTCATGGTGAGGCAGAGGTTAGCCCAGCGCGTGAATATGTGTGGAAGTTGTTTGTGAGTGAGTTTTAGTATCCGAAAATCAATTCAATCTGGCCCTGGGGCCTTCTTGTCATTCAATGTGTATAGTGTTGTTTTAACTTCTGCTTTTGTAAAGCGTTTGTCTTCGTGTGCTGGGAAAAGGATGTCCTGGTTGTCTTGTTGGGGATAAGCCGAGGGGCCAAAGAGAGTGTGTGTCAGGAATTCCAGGTTATTTTGTCGCGAGGTTTCGTGAGTTGGTCTTTCTAGACGTATTTCATCCGGAGTGAAGAACTTGCCGGTCAGAAATTTTTGAGTGATGCCGAAAGGGTTCGTTGAGAAATAAATTTACAAATGGAATTACATCTATTCCAAAAAGGACATGGAATTACATCTATTCCTTGAAAAGTCAAGCCTGCGATGAATTTTAAATGCAAAAAGAAGAAAAGCGAAAGGAACATAAAATTGAAATCACGAACTTCTTTTAGAAAAAAAGAGTCATTGAAAGATTATCCTCGATACTATTTGTGTGAGAAAAATCTCAAACAATAGAGTTGAATGAAAATGAGAAAAACTGTACTGAAGAAAGAAATTGATCGAGACAGAATTGTTAAGTAAAATAAAAAGGTTTAATAAGTTAAACGTTGTTGAGAAATAGATTTATAAATGAAATTACATCTATTCCGAAAAACACATGGAAGTACATCTATTCCTTGAAAAGTCAAGCCACCGATGAATTTGAAATGCAAAAAGAAGAAAAGCGAAAGAAACATAAAAACTGAAATCACGAACTTCTTTCAGAAAAAGAGAGTCATGAAACATTATCATCGATACTATTTGTGTGAGAAAAATCTCAAATAATAGAGCTGAATGAAAATGAGAAAACTGTACTGAAGAAAGAAATTAAATGAGATAAAATTGTCAAGTAAAATGAAAGGGTTTTATAAGTTAAACTTTGTCGATAAATAAAATTAGAAATGAAATTGCATCTATTCAGAAAAGCACATGCAATTACATTTATTCCTTGAAAAGTCAAGTCTGCCATAAATTTTAAATACATAAAGAAGAAAAGCGAAAGAAACATAAAAATTGAAATCACGAACTTCTTTCACAGAAAGAGAGTCATGAAACATTATCATCGATACTATTTGTGTGAGAAAAATCTCAAATAATAAAGTTGAATGAAAATGAGAAAAACTGTACTGAAGAAAGAAATTGATCGAGACAGAATTGTCAAGTAAAATGAAAGGATTTAATAAGTTAAATGTTGTTGAGAAATAAATTTATAAATGAAATTACATCTATTCCGAAAAACACACGGAAGTACATCTATTCCTTGAAAAGTCAAGCCACCGATGAATTTGAAATGCAAAAAGAAGAAAAGCGAAAGAAGCATAGAAATTCAAATCATGAACTTCTTTCAGAAAAAGAGAGTCATTGAAACATTATCATCGATAATATTTGTGTGAGAAAAATCTCAAACAATAGAGTTGAATGATAAGGAGAAAAACTGTACTAAAGAAAGAAATATATTGTGGTAGAATTGTCAAGTAAAATGAAAGTGTTAAATAAGTTAAACGTTGTTGAGAAAAAAAAAACTTATAAATGGAATTACATCTATTCCTTGAAAAGTCAAGCCTGCCATGAATTTTAAATGCATGAAGAAGAAAAGCGAAAGAAACATAAAAATTGAAATCACGAACTTCTTTCAGAAAAAGCGAGTCATGAAACATTAACACCGATACTATTTGTGTTAGAAAAAACTCAAATAATAAAGTTGAATGAAAATGAGAAAAACTGTAGTGAAAAAAGAAATTGATCGAGATAGAATTTTCAAATAAAATGAAAAGTTTTAATAAGTTAAACATTGTCTATAAATAAATTTATAAACGGAATTACACCTATTCCGAAAAGCAAATGGAATTACATCTATTCCTTGAAAAGTCAGCCTGCGACGAATTTTAAATGCAAAAAGAAGAAAAGCGAAAGAAACATAGAAATTGAAATCATGAACTTCTTTCAGAAAAACAGATTCATTAAAACTTTATCATCGGTAATATTTGTGTGAGAAAAATCTCAAACAATAGAGCTGAATGAAAATGAGAAAACTGTACTGAAGAAAGAAATTAAATGAGATAGAATTGTCAAGTAAAATGAAAGGGTTTTATAAGCTAAACTTTGTCGATAAAGAAATTTATAAATGAAATTACATCTATTCCGAAAAACACATGGAATTACATCTATTCCTTGAAAAGTCAAGCCGCCGATGAATTTGAAATGCAAAAAGAAGAAAAGAGAAAGAAAGATAGAAAATGAAATCATGAACTACTTTCAGAAAAAGAGAGTCATTGAAACATTATCATCGATAATATTTGTGTGAGAAAAATCTTAAGCAATAGAGTTGAATGATAATAAGAAAACTGTACTAAAGAAAGAAATATATCGTGGTAGAATTGTCAAGTAAAATGAAAGTGTTTAATAAGTTAAACGTTGTTTAGAAATAAACTTATAAATGGAATTACATCTATTCCTTGAAAAGTCAAGCCTGCCATGAATTTTAAATGCATGAAGAAGAAAAGCGAAAGAAACATAAAAATTGAAATCACGAACTTCTTTCAGAAAAAGCGTGTCATGAAACATTAACACCGATACTATTTGTGTTAGAAAAAACTCAAATAATAAAGTTGAATGAAAATGAGAAAAACTGTAGTGAAAAAAGAAATTGATCGAGATAGAATTTTCAAATAAAATGAAAAGTTTTAATAAGTTAAACATTGTCTATAAATAAATTTATAAACGGAATTACACCTATTCCGAAAAGCACATGGAATTACATCTATTCCTTGAAAAGTCAGCCTGCGACGAATTTTAAATGCAAAAAGAAGAAAAGCGAAAGAAACATAGAAATTGAAATCATGAACTTCTTTCAGAAAAACAGATTCATTAAAACTTTATCATCGGTAATATTTGTGTGAGAAAAATCTCAAACAATAGAGCTGAATGAAAATGAGAAAACTGTACTGAAGAAAGAAATTAAATGAGATAGAATTGTCAAGTAAAATGAAAGGGTTTTATAAGCTAAACTTTGTCGATAAATAAATTTATAAATGAAATTACATCTATTCCGAAAAACACATGGAAGTACATCTATTCCTTGAAAAGTCAAGCCGCCGATGAATTTGAAATGCAAAAAGAAGAAAAGAGAAAGAAAGATAGAAAATGAAATCATGAACTACTTTCAGAAAAAGAGAGTCATTGAAACATTATCATCGATAATATTTGTGTGAGAAAAATCTTAAACAATAGAGTTGAATGATAATGAGAAAACTGTACTAAAGAAAGAAATATATCGTGGTAGAATTGTCAAGTAAAATGAAAGTGTTTAATAAGTTAAACGTTGTTTAGAAATAAACTTATAAATGGAATTACATCTATTCCTTGAAAAGTCAAGCCTGACATGAATTTTAAATGCATAAAGAAGAAAAGCGAAAGAAACATAAAAATTGAAATCACGAACTTCTTTCAGAAAAAGCGAGTCATGAAACATTAACACCGATACTATTTGTGTTAGAAAAAACTCAAATAATAAAGTTGAATGAAAATGAGAAAAACTGTAGTGAAAAAAGAAATTGATCGAGATAGAATTTTCAAATAAAATGAAAAGTTTTAATAAGTTAAACATTGTCTATAAATAAATTTATAAATGGAATTACACCTATTCCGAAAAGCACATGGAATTACATCTATTCCTTGAAAAGTCAGCCTGCGACAAATTTTAAATGCAAAAAGAAGAAAAGCGAAAGAAACATAAAAATTGAAATCACGAACTTCTTTCAGAAAAACAGATTCATTAAAACTTTATCATCGGTAATATTTGTGTGAGAAAAATCTCAAACAATAGAGCTGAATGAAAATGAGAAAACTGTACTGAAGAAAGAAATTAAATGAGATAGAATTGTCAAGTAAAATGAAAGGGTTTTATAAGCTAAACTTTGTCGATAAATAAATTTATAAATGAAATTACATCTATTCCGTAAAACACATGGAAGTACATCTATTCCTTGAAAAGTCAAGCCGCCGATGAATTTGAAATGCAAAAAGAAGAAAAGAGAAAGAAAGATAGAAAATGAAATCATGAACTACTTTCAGAAAAAGAGAGTCATTGAAACATTATCATCGATAATATTTGTGTGAGAAAAATCTTAAACAATAGAGTTGAATGATAATGAGAAAACTGTACTAAAGAAAGAAATATATCGTGGTAGAATTGTCAAGTAAAATGAAAGTGTTTAATAAGTTAAACGTTGTTTAGAAATAAACTTATAAATGGAATTACATCTATTCCTTGAAAAGTCAAGCCTGACATGAATTTTAAATGCATAAAGAAGAAAAGCGAAAGAAACATAAAAATTGAAATCACGAACTTCTTTCAGAAAAAGCGAGTCATGAAACATTAACACCGATACTATTTGTGTTAGAAAAATCTCAAATAATAAAGTTGAATGGAAATGAGAAAAACTGTACTGAAGAAAGAAATTGATCGAGACAGAATTGTTAAGTAAAATAAAAAGGTTTAATAAGTTAAACGTTGTTGAGAAATAGATTTATAAATGAAATTACATCTATTCCGAAAAACACATGGAAGTACATCTATTCCTTGAAAAGTCAAGCCACCGATGAATTTGAAATGCAAAAAGAAGAAAAGCGAAAGAAACATAAAAACTGAAATCACGAACTTCTTTCAGAAAAAGAGAGTCATGAAACATTATCATCGATACTATTTGTGTGAGAAAAATCTCAAATAATAGAGCTGAATGAAAATGAGAAAACTGTACTGAAGAAAGAAATTAAATGAGATAAAATTGTCAAGTAAAATGAAAGGGTTTTATAAGTTAAACTTTGTCGATAAATAAAATTAGAAATGAAATTGCATCTATTCAGAAAAGCACATGCAATTACATTTATTCCTTGAAAAGTCAAGTCTGCCATAAATTTTAAATACATAAAGAAGAAAAGCGAAAGAAACATAAAAATTGAAATCACGAACTTCTTTCACAGAAAGAGAGTCATGAAACATTATCATCGATACTATTTGTGTGAGAAAAATCTCAAATAATAAAGTTGAATGAAAATGAGAAAAACTGTACTGAAGAAAGAAATTGATCGAGACAGAATTGTCAAGTAAAATGAAAGGATTTAATAAGTTAAATGTTGTTGAGAAATAAATTTATAAATGAAATTACATCTATTCCGAAAAACACACGGAAGTACATCTATTCCTTGAAAAGTCAAGCCACCGATGAATTTGAAATGCAAAAAGAAGAAAAGCGAAAGAAGCATAGAAATTCAAATCATGAACTTCTTTCAGAAAAAGAGAGTCATTGAAACATTATCATCGATAATATTTGTGTGAGAAAAATCTCAAACAATAGAGTTGAATGATAAGGAGAAAAACTGTACTAAAGAAAGAAATATATTGTGGTAGAATTGTCAAGTAAAATGAAAGTGTTAAATAAGTTAAACGTTGTTGAGAAAAAAAAAAACTTATAAATGGAATTACATCTATTCCTTGAAAAGTCAAGCCTGCCATGAATTTTAAATGCATGAAGAAGAAAAGCGAAAGAAACATAAAAATTGAAATCACGAACTTCTTTCAGAAAAAGCGAGTCATGAAACATTAACACCGATACTATTTGTGTTAGAAAAAACTCAAATAATAAAGTTGAATGAAAATGAGAAAAACTGTAGTGAAAAAAGAAATTGATCGAGATAGAATTTTCAAATAAAATGAAAAGTTTTAATAAGTTAAACATTGTCTATAAATAAATTTATAAACGGAATTACACCTATTCCGAAAAGCAAATGGAATTACATCTATTCCTTGAAAAGTCAGCCTGCGACGAATTTTAAATGCAAAAAGAAGAAAAGCGAAAGAAACATAGAAATTGAAATCATGAACTTCTTTCAGAAAAACAGATTCATTAAAACTTTATCATCGGTAATATTTGTGTGAGAAAAATCTCAAACAATAGAGCTGAATGAAAATGAGAAAACTGTACTGAAGAAAGAAATTAAATGAGATAGAATTGTCAAGTAAAATGAAAGGGTTTTATAAGCTAAACTTTGTCGATAAATAAATTTATAAATGAAATTACATCTATTCCGAAAAACACATGGAATTACATCTATTCCTTGAAAAGTCAAGCCGCCGATGAATTTGAAATGCAAAAAGAAGAAAAGAGAAAGAAAGATAGAAAATGAAATCATGAACTACTTTCAGAAAAAGAGAGTCATTGAAACATTATCATCGATAATATTTGTGTGAGAAAAATCTTAAGCAATAGAGTTGAATGATAATAAGAAAACTGTACTAAAGAAAGAAATATATCGTGGTAGAATTGTCAAGTAAAATGAAAGTGTTTAATAAGTTAAACGTTGTTTAGAAATAAACTTATAAATGGAATTACATCTATTCCTTGAAAAGTCAAGCCTGCCATGAATTTTAAATGCATGAAGAAGAAAAGCGAAAGAAACATAAAAATTGAAATCACGAACTTCTTTCAGAAAAAGCGTGTCATGAAACATTAACACCGATACTATTTGTGTTAGAAAAAACTCAAATAATAAAGTTGAATGAAAATGAGAAAAACTGTAGTGAAAAAAGAAATTGATCGAGATAGAATTTTCAAATAAAATGAAAAGTTTTAATAAGTTAAACATTGTCTATAAATAAATTTATAAACGGAATTACACCTATTCCGAAAAGCACATGGAATTACATCTATTCCTTGAAAAGTCAGCCTGCGACGAATTTTAAATGCAAAAAGAAGAAAAGCGAAAGAAACATAGAAATTGAAATCATGAACTTCTTTCAGAAAAACAGATTCATTAAAACTTTATCATCGGTAATATTTGTGTGAGAAAAATCTCAAACAATAGAGCTGAATGAAAATGAGAAAACTGTACTGAAGAAAGAAATTAAATGAGATAGAATTGTCAAGTAAAATGAAAGGGTTTTATAAGCTAAACTTTGTCGATAAATAAATTTATAAATGAAATTACATCTATTCCGAAAAACACATGGAAGTACATCTATTCCTTGAAAAGTCAAGCCGCCGATGAATTTGAAATGCAAAAAGAAGAAAAGAGAAAGAAAGATAGAAAATGAAATCATGAACTACTTTCAGAAAAAGAGAGTCATTGAAACATTATCATCGATAATATTTGTGTGAGAAAAATCTTAAACAATAGAGTTGAATGATAATGAGAAAACTGTACTAAAGAAAGAAATATATCGTGGTAGAATTGTCAAGTAAAATGAAAGTGTTTAATAAGTTAAACGTTGTTTAGAAATAAACTTATAAATGGAATTACATCTATTCCTTGAAAAGTCAAGCCTGACATGAATTTTAAATGCATAAAGAAGAAAAGCGAAAGAAACATAAAAATTGAAATCACGAACTTCTTTCAGAAAAAGCGAGTCATGAAACATTAACACCGATACTATTTGTGTTAGAAAAATCTCAAATAATAAAGTTGAATGGAAATGAGAAAAACTGTACTGAAGAAAGAAATTAAATGAGATAGAATTGTCAAGTAAAATGAATGTGTTTAATAAGTTAAACGTTGTTTAGAAATAAACTTATAAATGGAATTACATCTATTCCTTGAAAAGTCAAGCCTGACATGAATTTTAAATGCATAAAGAAGAAAAGCGAAAGAAACATAAAAATTTAAATCACGAACTTCTTTCAGAAAAAGCGAGTCATGAAACATTAACACCGATACTATTTGTGTTAGAAAAAACTCAAATAATAAAGTTGAATGAAAATGAGAAAAACTGTAGTGAAAAAAGAAATTGATCGAGATAGAATTTTCAAATAAAATGAAAAGTTTTAATAAGTTAAACATTGTCTATAAATAAATTTATAAATGGAATTACACCTATTCCGAAAAGCACATGGAATTACATCTATTCCTTGAAAAGTCAGCCTGCGACGAATTTTAAATGCAAAAAGAAGAAAAGCGAAAGAAACATAGAAATTGAAATCATGAACTTCTTTCAGAAAAACAGATTCATTAAAACTTTATCATCGGTAATATTTGTGTGAGAAAAATCTCAAACAATAGAGCTGAATGAAAATGAGAAAACTGTACTGAAGAAAGAAATTAAATGAGATAGAATTGTCAAGTAAAATGAAAGGGTTTTATAAGCTAAACTTTGTCGATAAATAAATTTATAAATGAAATTACATCTATTCCGAAAAACACATGGAAGTACATCTATTCCTTGAAAAGTCAAGCCGCCGATGAATTTGAAATGCAAAAAGAAGAAAAGAGAAAGAAAGATAGAAAATGAAATCATGAACTACTTTCAGAAAAAGAGAGTCATTGAAACATTATCATCGATAATATTTGTGTGAGAAAAATCTTAAACAATAGAGTTGAATGATAATGAGAAAACTGTACTAAAGAAAGAAATATATCGTGGTAGAATTGTCAAGTAAAATGAAAGTGTTTAATAAGTTAAACGTTGTTTAGAAATAAACTTATAAATGGAATTACATCTATTCCTTGAAAAGTCAAGCCTGACATGAATTTTAAATGCATAAAGATGAAAAGCGAAAGAAACATAAAAATTGAAATCACGAACTTCTTTCAGAAAAAGCGAGTCATGAAACATTAACACCGATACTATTTGTGTTAGAAAAAACTCAAATAATAAAGTTGAATGAAAATGAGAAAAACTGTAGTGAAAAAAGAAATTGATCGAGATAGAATTTTCAAATAAAATGAAAAGTTTTAATAAGTTAAACATTGTCTATAAATAAATTTATAAATGGAATTACACCTATTCCGAAAAGCACATGGAATTACATCTATTCCTTGAAAAGTCAGCCTGCGACGAATTTTAAATGCAAAAAGAAGAAAAGCGAAAGAAACATAGAAATTGAAATCATGAACTTCTTTCAGAAAAACAGATTCATTAAAACTTTATCATCGGTAATATTTGTGTGAGAAAAATCTCAAACAATAGAGCTGAATGAAAATGAGAAAACTGTACTGAAGAAAGAAATTAAATGAGATAGAATTATCAAGTAAAATGAAAGGGTTTTATAAGCTAAACTTTGTCGATAAATAAATTTATAAATGAAATTACATCTATTCCGAAAAACACATGGAAGTACATCTATTCCTTGAAAAGTCAAGCCGCCGATGAATTTGAAATGCAAAAAGAAGAAAAGAGAAAGAAAGATAGAAAATGAAATCATGAACTACTTTCAGAAAAAGAGAGTCATTGAAACATTATCATCGATAATATTTGTGTGAGAAAAATCTTAAACAATAGAGTTGAATGATAATGAGAAAACTGTACTAAAGAAAGAAATATATCGTGGTAGAATTGTCAAGTAAAATGAAAGTGTTTAATAAGTTAAACGTTGTTTAGAAATAAACTTATAAATGGAATTACATCTATTCCTTGAAAAGTCAAGCCTGACATGAATTTTAAATGCATAAAGAAGAAAAGCGAAAGAAACATAAAAATTGAAATCACGAACTTCTTTCAGAAAAAGCGAGTCATGAAACATTAACACCGATACTATTTGTGTTAGAAAAATCTCAAATAATAAAGTTGAATGGAAATGAGAAAAACTGTACTGAAGAAAGAAATTGACCGAGGCAGAATTGTCAAGTAAAATGAAGTTAAACGTTGTTGAGAAATAAATTTATAAATGGAATTACATCTATTCGGAAAAACACATTGAAGTACATCTATTCCTTGAAAAGTCAAGCCACCGATGAATTTGAAATGCAAAAAGAAGAAAAGCGAAAGAAACATAGAAATTGAAATCATGAACTTCTTTCAGAAAAAGAGAGTCACTGAAACATTATCATCGATAATATTTGTGTGAGAAAAATCTGAAACAATAGAGTTCAATGAAAGAGAAAAACTGTACTAAAGAAAGAAATATATCGTGGTAGAATTGTCAAGTAAAATGAAAGAGTTTAATAAGTTAAACGTTGTTGAGAAATAAACTTATAAATGGAATTTCATCTATTCCTTGAAAAATCAAGCCTGCCATGAATTTTAAATGCATAAAGAAGAAAAGAGAGAGAAACATAAAAATTGAAATCAATTTTTAAATGAAATTTTAAAATAATAAGACAAACGTATTTATTTATAGACAATGTTTATTTATAGACAAAAGAAAAATTGAAATCAATTTGAAAGAAATTCAATTGAAATTCTTTCACAAAAAGAGAGTCATGAAACATTATCATCGATACTATTTGTGTGATAAAGATCTCGAATAATAAAGTTGAATGAAAATGAGAAAAACTGTACTGAAGAAAGAAATTGATCGAGATAGAATTTTCAAATAAAATGAAAAGGTTTAATAAGTTAAACATTGTCGATAAATAAATTTATGAATGGAATGACACCTATTCCGAAAAGCACAATGGGATTACATCTATTTCTTGAAAAGTCAAGCCTGCGACGAATTTTAAATACAAAAAGAAGAAAAGCGAAACAAACATAGAAATTGAAATCACGAACTTCTTTCAGAAAAACAGATTCATTAAAACTTTAACATCGGTAGTATTTGTGTGAGAAAAATCTCAAACAATAGAGCTGAATGAAAATGAGAAAAACTGCACTGAAGAAAGAAATTAAATGAGATAGAATTGTCAAGTAAAATGAAAGGGTTTTATAAGCTAAAGTTTGTCGATGAATAAATTTAGAAATGAAATTGCATCTATTCAGAAAAGCACATTTAATTACATCTATTACTTGAAAAGTCAAGCCTGCCATAAATTTTAAATGCATAAAGAAGAAAAGCGAAAGAAACATTAAAATTGAAATCACTAACTTCTTTCACAAAAAGAGAGTCCTGAAACATTATCATCGATAGTATTTGTGTGAGAAAAATCTCAAATAATAAAGTTGAATGAAAATGAGAAAAACTGTACTGAAGAAAGAAACTGATAGCGATAGAACTGTCAAGTAAAAGGAAAGGGGTTGAACTTTGTCGTAGGTTAAACGTTGTATCTAAGTTAAACGTTGTTGGGAAATGAATTTATAACTGGAATTATATCTATTCCGAAAAATGGAATTTCATCTATTCCCTGAAAAGTCAAGCATGCGATGAATTTTAAATGCAAAAAGAAGAAACGAGAAAGAAACATTAAATTTGAAATCATGAACTTCTTTCAGAAAAAGAGAGTCGTTGAAATTTTATCATCCATACTATTTGCGTGAGAAAAATTTCAAATGATGGAGTTGAATGAAAATGAGAAAAACTGTACTGAAGAAAGAAATTGATCGAGATAGAATTGTCAAGTAAAATGAAAATGTTTAATAAGTTAAACGTTGTTGAGAAATAAATTTATAAATGGAATTATATCTATTCCGAAAAACACCCATCTGGAAAAGTTATGCCTGCGAGAAATTTTAAATGCAAAATAAAACCGAAAGAATCAGAAAATAAACGGTCAAGTGCGAGTATCACTCGCACTCAGAGGATTCCGTACAGTAAATATATGAATTATTAATGCATTATTAAAAAAAATCATTGCTAAAAGAATAATAAGACTTTGTAAAAACTATACAACGTAGGATTGGGTATTGCTGTATATACTAGAAAAGTATGAATATTTATACCATAAAAGTTCAAAGAGATATGAAGCTTAAATAATATCAAATATTGTTATTCTGTATAACTCCTTTTTTAATCTTATCCTAATCTGCTAATGATGAACTTACTTCGGTACTGACAATAAAAGTAGTAATATTTAAACTTCATTTGGCCTTTCGTAAAACTAAGTTTAGCGTAATAATAATCTTTTCCTTTTACAGTGTAGCTAAAACAAAACTCTTGTTCAAAGTTTAAACATCGTATCGTGCTACGCGCGTTACGAAAGGTCACAAAATTGCAACACCGCGGCGTTGCAGTGCCGCGTTTTTCCAGATAGGTTTTTAATTAAAGTTTAAAGACACGGGAGGTGTATTTAGAGATCTATTCAATGCAACTGGGCTCGAATCCCAGAGTATTTATATGATTAATTCTATTTAAAGTCTGTTTTTATTATTAGTCTGTTTTTAAAAATTTGCTTTTACACTGCTATTGGGCATTGCATTACACAAATACATCATTAAAAGTTGTTATCTAGGCTTTAAATGCCGAAGGTACATAGAGTATGTCGCCCCTGTCATTATGTATGTCAAAACCGTCTGTGTTTTTAAGGGTTAATATCTCTGTTAATTATCGACTATTTTTTTTCAAAAACCATTATCAACAATGCTTTTATACTTCTGGTACGATAGGTACCTCCAGCGCTCCTCAGCACCTTTGCTGGATGCCCGCAAACCGAAATTTGTGAGTAACGGAAAAATGCGCTTTTATCAAAAACTATGTGACCTAAGGTAATTGCTGTAATTTTCCTGCAAAGTTTACATTAACGTCTACTACCTCTGTTTTTTTCATAATTTTAGTTTCAGTACATTCGGAAATAGACGTGCGAGGGGCCATATTTTTGCACTACATTTTGCACTACGATATCTCTGAAAATATAATACCCAAAACTAAAAGAAATGTATTTTTGAGTTCAGCATTACGACAGCTTTCACAGGATATCCAACACGATATACAAAGATAAGATTTTCTTTCAAAGTAACTTAATTAACCCCTCTACATTTTTACTAAATATATTTGTGAATGTTTAATAATTTGCACGTGGGTCAATAATCTTTATTACTTCACCCAATTTGAGCTTTCCACGTTCCATAGTTTACAAGTAAAATGGCTATGACAAACTGACAGACACAGAGGAGTGATCTTATAATGGTTCCTTTTTTACTTTTTAAGTACGGAATCCTAAAAATGAAGTCGTCAACATCTCTCAAAAAAGAAAAGTCATGGAAATATTATCACTGTTACTGTTTATATGAGGAAAATCTCAAATGATACAGTTAAATGAAAATGAGAAAAATTGAACTGAAGAAAGAACTTGATCCAGATGGAACTATGAAGCAAAATGAAAGTGTTTGATAAATAAAACGATGTCGATATATTTATACATGGAAGGACATCTGAAAAGTATCTATTTTGAAAAGTTAAGCTCGCAAGAAATTTTAAATGAAATAAAACAAAAAAAATCAATTAAATTAGAATTAAATTAAAATGAAAATAATGAAACAAACAAATTGAAGTTATGAACAATTTCCGGACAAAAGCCAGCAAAATTTATCATTGGCACTGATTACGCAAAGAAAATAATACGGTTCAACGAAAATGGGAAAAATTGAGTTGAAGATAGAAATTGACCCAGACAGTAGTGTCAAGCAAAATAAAAGTGTTTAATAAAAATAACGATGTCGATAAATTTACACATGGAAAGGCATCTGTTTCAAAAAGCATCTATCTTGAAAAGTCAAGCCTATGAGGAATTTTAAATGCAAAAATAACAGCAAAAGAGGCACAAAAAATGAAGTTGTGGACATCTTCCAGAAAAAAAAGTTATTAAAACATTATCATTAATACTGTTTAAGTGAGAAAAATTATAAATTATATGGTTCAGTGACATTGAGAAAAAATGAAATGAAGAAAGAAATTGATCCAGATGGAATTGTCAGGCAAAATGAAAGTGTTTGATAAATAAAACGATGTCGTTAAATTTATACATGGAAAGGCATCTGAAAAGTAACCCTTTTGAAAAGTCAAGCTCAGGAGAAATTTTAAATTAAAGAAAAATAAATAAATAAAATAAAAATAAAAATAAAGGAAAAGATAAAGAAAGGAAAAGAAACAAAGAAATTGAAGTTATGAACATTTTTCCAAACAAAAGTCAGTTAAAAATTATCATCGATACTGATTAAGCACAGAAAATCTCAAATAATATGGTTCAATAAAAATGTGAAAAATTGAAGTGAAGATAGAAACTGACCCAGACAGAAGTGTCAAGCAAAATAAAAGTGTTTAATAAAAATAACGATGTCGATAAATTTACACATGGAAGGGCATCTGTTCCGAAAAGCATCCATCTTGAAAAGTCAAGCCCGCGAGGAATTTTATCGCGTTCAAAAATCTTTTCAATGAATATCTGCCCCGCATCAGATCAGGGGTTCTTCTTTTGAAGCAGAGCATCGGGGATGGTATTATGTTTCCCCAATGTCTCATTTATCTTCGCAACAACAGAAAACTGCACCTTGAACTTTGGCAAGTTTTCAGAAGACTCGTTGAGCTGGCAATTTCAGTTTTATGAATGAAGTTTCTGAAACGTTTAAATCAGATACATAGTCGAGTGAAGCATCATTTACGCGTGTTTTTCAAAGGGATCACCTCTAAAAATGTTTAACTAAAAACTTATTCAACACCCTAATACGCATTTTCATTTTAATGAATGAAGATTCTAAAGCGTTTAAATCAGATATGTTGCATACACTTTTTCTTTAATTTATTCAACACCCTAATACGCATTTTCAGTTTAATGAAAGAAGATTCTAAAGCATTTAAACTGAAAATGCGTATTAGGGAGTTGAATGAATTAAAAAAAAAGTGCAATCAATATATCTGATTTAAACGCTTTAGAATCTTTATTCATTAAACTGAAAATGCGTATTAGGATACTGAATAAATTAAAAAAAAAGTGTAAACAACAAATTTGATTTAAACACTTTAGAATCTCCATTCATTAAAATGAAAATGTGCATTAAGGAGTTGAATAAATTTTAAAGAAAGTTTAAACAACATATCTGACTAAAACGCTTTAAAATCTCCATTCTTTAAACTGAAAATGCGTATTAGGGCGTAGAATAAATTTTAAAAAAAGTGTAAAAAACAAATCTGATGAATTAAGATTCTAAAGCGTTTAAAATCAGATATGTTGTTTACACTTAAAAATATATATATATATATATTCAACACCCTAATACGCATTTTCAGTTTAATGAATAAAGATTCTAAAGCGTTTAAATCGGATATGTTGTTCACACTTTTTTCTATTTATTTAACACCCTAACACGCATTTTCATTTTAATGAATTAAGATTCTAAAGGTTTTAAATCAGATATGTTATTTACACATTTTTCTTTTTTTAACAGGCCTAACAGTTTACTAAATATTCATTCGGATACATTAAAAGTACAACAAGAGTTCCAAAATCACTTGTAGTAAAACAGCTTATTGTGCAGTACCTTTTTCACGGGAACTAGTGAAGCGATTTAAATAATTTGGTACTAGCTAAACTATAAATTGATCGTTCGGAAAAAAAAGGAAAAAAATATATATATGTAAGGATTCTGCTTATACTTCATATTATGTGTGGGTATGGCAATAAGCTGAGGAAGTTGGTGCTGAACCTGACTTTTATTTTCGGTAATAATACATGATTTCATCGGAAGTCAGGTCCAGTGACTTGGAAGATGGTAGGCGCCAAAGCTCTCTAAATCATTCTTGATATTCAACAGAGGACAGCATCATAATCTGACTTCTCTTTCCCTCCGCACCCCGCTTTTTCTTAGTTTTATAAGTATTTTAAGATAGTTTAATATGTTTTATGATGACTGTCTTATGTCAACAAAGGATAATTTCTTTTCCAACTCTGTTTCATAAATATCAATTAGTGTCAAAGATTTTTATGATGAAGAAAATATTTTTATTTATTTGCTTTAACAGTCTATGAAAAATAAGTTGGGTTTCCTGATTTAACAATTTAATTTAAATTTTGACTTTAGAAAAGGGTTTATTTTTATTTACTTATATTTATCCTTTCACACACATATATATATATATATATATATATATATGGGTCATTCTCACAATCTTTTGACTTTTGGGGAAAAAAAAAATCTGACAAGATTAAACTTGCTAAAATAACATTTTAATCTGATAGACGAATGACTTAATGATTCAAAATAAAGAAAAAATGGTCAGCAGCGAATTTTTTTTTATTTAACTGAGGTTTAAGTTAAACTTGCGAGTTTAATTTTCTTTACCATTTTACCCCTATAACTTTCTATTTTCTTCTAAATTTTTACTTATAATGAATTTTCATAGTACCCACAGGGCATTCAAATAAGAAGTAATAACAATGTAGTGCTTTTAATACAGAATTTTTGTATAACATTGTCTTAAAGAAGGGACGGTAAGGTAAAAAAAGGGGATGGTATTGGGAAAAAGGGACGAAATGAAAATACACAAGAAAGAAAAATCACGTATCAAACAGATTATGAAACATTTTCCAACTCATTGAAAATACTGTAACAAAACTTTACTGTTTAAGGTGAAAGGTGATATCTAACTAAACAATTTGGAAAAGGAATTGAAAACCCAATTTCAGAAATTACTATCTATTGTCTGAGAAATACCTAAATTCTTTTGTGAAACGCTGTTTATGATATATACATTTGTAAATATACTACATAGCGTGCAAAAACTTAATTTAGTTAGGAAACGCAAAGAACAGTTGGGAATTCCCCTTCAGCAATTTCTCTCAATAAGCTGAAATGCACGCGGATTCCTTTGTGCAGCCCTGTATATGATCTGTGGATTTTTTATACACCAAGTAATGTATACCAATAAATAGTTGCATCTAAGAAAGTATACCACAATTGAAAAAGTACTTCCAGCAAATATTGCACATAGACAGTACTGGAAACGAATTCTTTTGCATGTCCCTGTAAATGAATAAATTCTATACACACCCTATTCTACAGTAAAAGTCTTGTAGTGCATCTCAGTAATATATATCATTTTCAATACGTTTAAAATAGTGTAATATCATTAAAATACACAACAAACGATTTTCAGTCATAGATCGTAATGTAAAGGAATTCTTTTGATTGTCAACGTATATGAACCGTAAATGATACACACTTCAGCTTCAATCTTAAACACACCATGGTGTTCCTCAATAACATATATAAATAAACAATTAAATTTAAAAATCAAAAAACCCGACTGCGTAAAAAGCGAACTAATTAATTATTTCTCATCAATGCGAAACTATTTTTTTTTTTCAATTCTTACAATTAGCTCACACTCTCGCTATATATATCTTGTTAAAATTTTCAATCGTTAATAAAATACTTATTATTCATCCAATCTAGCTCAAATATTTTTTTTTAACTTGTAGTGGATGACACTTGATGTCAGTCCAGCTTTTTCAAATATTAATTCATTAATTAAATTAAATTAATTAATTTTTAATAATCGAGAGAGCCGTCTTCTTGATCAAGGTATTTTAAGACCGAGAGAGTCCTCTTCTTGATCAAGGCATTTTAAGCGCCACTGAAAAGGAAAGAAGAATGGGAGAAAAAAAATTCTCTTATTGACGTAAGTAGAAATTGACTTAAAATATTTTTTTACATTACTTGTTTATATTACTTACCTATTTTTTTTATTTACTTGTATTGGTGACTTTAAGTTGTGTTTAATTGTTAGTTCCTATCTATAAACACTGTTTTGATGAGGCCTATAGATGTCTATGATGGTTAGAGTTGCAGTAAAGCTAGAGATCCTACCACAACATCCAGGTTGTATAATATTTTAACGGAGCTTCTGATTGTAAAATAGTCAATGAAACATCGTCTTCATTTTAAAAGACCTATCCAATGATATGCCACTCATTAGGGTTCGTAATTTTTTTCGTCTCTACCGCCATTTTTTATTTTACGGCCGCCATTTTGAATTTACAAAAACAAAACCTAGCCTATAACTATCGGGTTGTTAAGACGAATCGATAGAGACCTCATTCATTAAAATCCATCCAGCCGTTGGGATGTTTCGAGGGTATAAAGAAATCCACATACACAGATACGCGTGAAACACATAATCCTTCTTTTCAGTCGGGTAATTACATGACAATCCGATTATATTTACGTGAGTTAGAGCAGAGGCAGAAGTCATAAATCTTTTCAATTATGTTTGAAAGTATTAAAAATGCAACAGCTACCTTAATTAAGGAAAAAAACTAAATACTTTTGCTTGCTTTAGAAATTGTGTAAATATTGAGTTTTTAATTTTTTTTCTTGTCGAACTATCAATGCATAGTTTACATACATTTTATTTATTGTTTATATAAATAAATTTTAGTAATTTTTGTATTACTGAATTATTAAAAAATATGTTGAATGCGCTTCATTAATTCTAGAGAAAGGAAACAAGTCGGAAATTGTAAGTCAAACGTGGCGAATGGGGTGCGTTCGTACTATAACTAGTTTTATAAAAATTCAGATACTGGTGCAATAGCTGCTGCACTCTTATGCAAAAATGCACGAATACAAAGTGTATTACGATTGTATATATTAAATTCAGTAATACAGAAATAATAGGACTCCATCTTAAATAGGACATCATCACCATGACAACCCAGAATCATTGCCTATCATGGGATATCATTTAATTAATTATTTAAGATAGGATTTGATAGAATGAAGAAAACTTTTATTAATATTTTTTTAAGTTTTGATTCAATTTTCATAAAATTTGAAATGACTCGACAAAATTCTGCAACCATTCTATATATTAAATTTCAAACAATTTGGTTGGGTAGTTTTTGCGCTGTTATATACAGACAGACGGACAGACAGACAGACGGACGGATCACACGACGGCTATAGGTGCTACGTATTTATGTAATCATGAACTCATCTAAAAACAATATTAGCTGATTTAAATCTGATTTCGCAATTGTTGATTATTTTCAAGTTTATGAATAAAGGTTCTGAAATATTTTAATTGGAAATATGGGAGAATGAAGTAGTGTTTACACGTTTTTTTTTTTTTTTTTTTTTTTAAGGATCCTAAGAACGTTTCACTGAAAATTCATTTCATCACAATAATACATAATTTCAGCTTTATGAATGAAGTTTTAAAAACGATTTATTCTGATATATATATTAAAATGAAGCAATGTTTACACGTTTTTAAGGGCATCGTTTAACAAAAATTCATTCTAACACAATAGTACACAAATTCTGTTTTATAAATGAAGTTTCAAAATCGTTTAAGAGGGTTTGGACACTTAAATTTGTCATATTGATGAACCTTTATTTCAAGAACTGTTCCAAGGAATCAAGGAAGTTTATTCCCTATATATTTTTACTTTTTTTTAACATAAGGATTTCCTTATTGATTTTCAAAGTTTATTCCCAGTACATTTTTACATACTTTAGCATAGGGATTTCTTGAAATTGACTGTAATTATAATTTTAGGATTTTTCTACAAACTACTAAAAAAATTAAAAATTCATTAAAAAATAACAAAACTTTAAATTACTAAAATATTGGGTTAAACTATGTACATATGAGAGAAAATGTGCGTTAAAAATTTCAAAGGTCATTTAGGCCAAAAAAAAAAAAAAAAAAAAGATTTTCAGAGAAATGGAAATAAAGTTTAATGTGCAAAAAAGAGTAGATATCCACATTTTTAGTTTGTAATGTCTGTTTTTCAAATTTTACCATTTATATACCAATTATCAGACATTATCGCATATTTAAAAACAAATTTATTGTCTGTAAGACATACAGGTCAGCCTTTATAAAAAAATAATATTTTTTATAAAAGGCTGATTTGTATGTCTTACAGATAGTAAAGTTGTTTTGAAATATGCAATAAAGTCTAATAATTGGTATATGAATGGCAAAAAAAAAGTTTAATATGTTATTACAAGTTATGCATCAATAAATTTAATGCATTCCACCACCATAGGAAGGATTATCTTGTCATTCTTCTTCAAAGAAAGTCTCTTCTAGCTTTCGTTTGAAATGTGGAAATGAAAAGAAGTAAAAAAAAAACAGAAAAAAAAGTTTCCGAACCCCCTTAAATCAGATACGTATTACAGTGAGCCGTACTCTAAAATTTTGTTGGAGGGTTGTTTTTTAAAACGTTTATCTAAAAATTCATGTTAACATGCTAATTCACAATGAAACGTCAAATGTCTAACACTATAGCTATATTGAGAAGTTGGAAATTGCTCGTCAAACGTGGCAAATGAGGTGCGTTCGTACTATAACTAGTTTTACAAATATTATTTTGCACCGCATAGTGTACTGAATGTATATTTTAGTGCACTTCATAAATGTCTACCCATTTCATTCTGTTCGAAAGGTTATTACATCATTAAAATGCACTTGAAATAATTTTTTCCCATTGGCCGTCATGTAACGGAAAACGTTTGACTGTCCTTGTCAGTAAACTATACATCCGATTTTCATAACATTTGAAATGACTCGACAAAATTATGCAACAATTATATAGTTTAAATTTCAAAAGATTCTGTTGGGTAGTTTTTTTGCGCTGCTATATGCGGAGGGACAGACAGACAGACCGACACACAGACGGACGGACAGACAGACGGACTGAACGACGACTGTAGGTGCTACGTATTTATATAATTACGAACGCACCTAAAAAGCAAAAACATGTCCGTGAGTAACACTGATGCCATAGTAACGGTGGCAACACCTGTCCATATATATCGCTTTTACTGCAATTTTTTAAACTTCTAACCACAGTTTTTAACCTACAAATAATCCCCTACCGGAAGAAAAGAAAAGAAAAAAAATATTTTAAATGCGATTTTTTTTTTTTTAAACGGTATAGCAATTTCATGATTTTTTATGGTTTATTAAGATATTTATCAAGCATGATTCGAAAAAAAAAATCTTTTTCTGTCGCGTTCAGCACGAATATAAATAAAGTAAAACCTACCTAAAGCGACCACGTTCCGTTCCAATAAAAATGGTCCCCTCCGAGAGGTGGTCTCTTAATGAAGTTCATGTTTAAATCTACATTTTAATTGTTGAAAAAAAGTAACAATTAATGTTACTGAAATTTATTTTTCACATTAGGAAAAAATATCAAAATTTAAGTATCAAAGCAAAAGTTAATTACATAAGTTAATTATTGCAGAGTTTAAAAAATGAATACATGAACCTTTGCTTTGATTTTACGGCTTTAACTTCTATAACTTTTATTTCCAAGTCCTTTCGAAGTAAAGTAAATGAATGCAATTTTTTGGGGAACAGGAACAAATTATGACAATTTCATTCATTTATCTATTTCTTTGAGAGTTTCCTGACAGATTAGGTCAGAGGAATTTATTGACCGTCATCTTTAATTTGCATCAGAGTTAAATTCGTTGCCTAAAAAGGTGTAAGAGGGTTTAAACACTTTAAAGTTACCGGAATAAATAAAAATTCTAAACTTAGTTTAGAAGTTTGATGAATAATGCGCTCTCCGGAATTATTATTCTAATAAAATCTTCTTTAAGCGACCAGGAAAAAACGGAATTTGTTTCATTATCTTCAAAAAAATGGGTCGCTCATAGAGGGAGTTCAACTGGGGTGTTCTCTGAATAGAGGTAGAATTAGTGTTGAGCCAATGGGAATAAATTTCGTTCCATGAAAAAAATGGTCGTTCAAGGAGGTGGTTGCTAAATGAAGGTAGTCGCACAGGGAGGTTTGACTGTAGTTCAGAATTTGTTTAAATTATATTATAATATAAATAAAACAAAAATTAAACAGACACTTAAACTGACCACTGGAAATTATCAAAATAAAAGAGGTTGCTGCTAGTAGCGAAAGCTTTGGCGATTAACTCCTAGCATGCGGTTAATACAGAATTATAAAATTTTAGCAGATTTTAAATTTTTATTTGAATAAATTGTTGATATTTTTTATACAAAAATCCTATCTGGTGTTGTTAATAGCCAATCTAAAATACTATATACAAAAGCCATTTAAATTTTTCAAACAAATTTTATTGTATCAAAATCAAACAGTTAATTCAAAAATTGCATAGAATTGACAATTTACTATTTTGCAAATTCAAATACAGGCATCCCTCGACTTACGTATTATGCGACTTACGTAAATTCGCAGTTAAGTAATAAATCTCAAAAATTACATTTATGAACACACTTTGATAATTATCTCTCTATTCTAAAAAAAAGTAGCTAACGCTGTCAACCACCGCCGCCGTCGGTTTTGAATTTTTTGTGACCGGGTGTCTTTCTTCGTTATTATTAAGAAAAGTATTGCATACAAAAATATGAAAATCATTGATAACATAGAGAAATGTTTGATAAACACACTGATGCAGACAGTTTTCAAATCGAAGAATTATTTTAAGATATATTTAATGCTAAAGTTGGACAAAATCGTTTCACTAAAAAAGTTTTATAAGAGCAAAAACTATACATGAGAATTTAATCATTTTTAGATCATTTTATACGTTAGAATTTCCCGGTGTGCAGACTGCATTTATTTTTTTAATTTGACTCATTTTTTTTTGAGGTTTTATTTCTATTTTAAATTCAAATTTTCAGCATTTCGAGAGATATTCTTTACATATTTTAGAAAATGGTATTAATTTAAACTGTTGCCAACTGTATAAACAGCGCAAACAATAATTTTTTTCACGTGACTATTATAAACAGAGAAAAACCCCTTCAAATTGGAATTAAATAATTACGTATAAAAAGCAGGAACTTATTGAAAATTACATCATAAAAACTATATTTACACGTGAATTTTAAAAGAGAAAGGATATTGTAAAATAATAAATTCATTAACATGCGTTAGAAGTCTTAAATAGGAGAAATCACGTCACATTACATTTATTACGTAAAATGAACAAAAATAATATAGCAAAACAGTTTAAATTTAAAAATTGCGCGAGACATTTATTGAATATTTTGAGATGATCTTTTCAACTATTTTTGTTAGGATAGCGCAAATAATATTTCATTTCTAACAAAGTATTTTCACGTGAACATTAAAAAGAGAAGAAAAATTTTTGGGGAAAATTATGTCAGATTAAAACGATACATTTAAAATGTCTTATTTAAAAGAATTTTCTTTTCACTTTGTCAAAAATACCGGGAGACAAAGACTGTTTACTTAATTCATTTTATATTTACTAATTTCGAAATGTTTAACTGATTTTATTTAATCAAAGATGAAAACAGACATTGTATCTTTAAACAGCAACTGATTTGGCCTTAAAATTTCCCCAATCAAAGAGGGATGAATAGAAACCAGTTTATAAGATGATCGCCACTGCTTTTTAAATTATAATTCAATCTTTCGAAATCTTTTTAAAGCAGATCTAATTAGCGTGCTTTTAGAGTCTGCGGTGTCTGAACGGGGGTTGGCGAGCGTAACTCGTAGGGGGCAGAGCCCCCTAGTTTTATAAATAAAATGTGCAGATAAAAACCACAACCATAATATAGTTTTATATATTAGTGCGAGTTATATTTTTATTGGGATATACAATCAATTCTTGAACAAAACAAACTCAAATCTTATTAAAATGAGACAAAAATCTTGTGTTCAACCTTAATAATTATGTTGACTGAATTCAAACCAGAACGAAAGCTATTTTTAAAATTTCGATGAAGAAGAAGGAGTGTCTTTTTCTTCTAGTTTCTTCTTCTTTCTTTCTTCCTGTTCGTTTAATGTAAATTGAAAACAGTTTAAATGAATTCATCAATGCTAAATTTATAAATCTCGCATTCCATAAAAGTTTTTTTAATTGAAAAGTGTTCTTTCAGTTTGTTATTTTATTTTTTCATATTTTTATTAGTTTATATTCGAGTAAATACTGCTGCATGATGCTTTATTCATAAAAAAATATTATGTAAATAATATACAGTGTGCAATATGTTATCTATCGCCGAACTTTAATTTCTCAACCGTTGGTCGTAGACCAGTGGTTCCCAACCTTTTATTGGAAACGCCCCACCAAAGCATCCGTAAAGTCACTATGCCCCAATCCCCCACACTAATATGTAAATTATGTCTCATTTTTTAAAAATGAACTCTATTCACACGGTGGAAGTGTAATAGAGCCTTAATAAAATCTATTCGTTTCATATTTTTAAACTTATCAAAGAGGTGAATCTTCTACCACAAATGTGTTTTTAAAATAATTTTATAAATGCAATGAGATTATACACCTTTGCCTACATGCCAAAACGAGTTATGTTGTACTTTTCAAATTTAACTCGATGTTAAAGAAAAGTGAAATACGGTCTGCATTTTTATCTTCCCAAGTAACTTAAATAAACACTTACATTTAACGTTAAAACTGAAAAATTCATACATTTTATAATGCATTCTTGTAGCTTATTAAGAGTTCGCGGAAAAACTTTGGACACTGACTTTTCTTTATATGGATAACACAGTACACAAGAAGTATTTTAATATTCGCATCTTTATCAAATTAAGTAGCCATTATTTCGCATAACACATTCTCTCTGTTTTCCCTTTCCCAATATCGATAATTGTATTAGGGAATAGAAGTAGAAAACTCATTTAATAAATAATGGAAAACGTTACAAAAAGTTTTAAAATTCCCACCAGAAAAATTATAGTGAGTTTTAATACTTTAACAAATATCAAAATATTTTCTAAAATTATTCGCATAATTATTCTGGTGTTAATCTATTTTCAAATCTTGATACAGAACATTTTAAAAATTCAATAAAAAACTGGTTTATTAAATTTTGCTTGTATTCCATTTATTTTTAGCCTACAACACTACTTATCCCCAAAAAGACAAAAGAAACTTATAGTGAATGAGTAAGTAAGAAATTTGGAATTGTCCCCCCTAGAAAGTCAAATTGCCCCCCGGTGGGGCGTACGCCCCACGTTGGGAACCATTGTCGTAGACGTATAGTTCCAATTACAAAAACGTTTCAAATGAGCTAAATATTCATGTTGTGGCATTATTTAAAGTAAAAAAAACCATTTTACAAAAGTTACAAAATCTAACTTTTTATACGCCCCCCCCCCCCCCCCCCAGTCCCTATAGTTATATTTAGTAAAAGTTTACACGTATCATAACAGATATAACACAAAAAGTTTGACATCTGTACTACAAAAATTGACAGAGTTATTAAATTTCAAAGTTCGAGATTTTTGCACATGATTTTGTCTTTCATTGGGGGATCAGTTAAAAGATGAATTAAAGTAATTCGAGATCAAAATCAGGGTGCAATTCCGCTGCCATTTATCTAGTCCTTAGTGAGTATGTTTTATTTTCCGGTTGCCGATTCTACCTACTTTGACGCTTGAATATTGTTCGACCCATAAAAAGCTCAAATATGTATATGAAATAACCCTCTTTGATGATTCCCCGATTTGGCGATACAGGCTAAAGGTGGTTTCGCCGTAAAAAGAACACTGCACCCGACATTTATCTCGAATTACTTTAATTCATCTTTTAACTTATCCCTCAATAAAAGACAAAAATATGTGCAAAAATCTCAAACTTTAAAATTTAATAACTGTGTCAATTTTTGCAGTACAGATGTCAAACTTTTTGTGTTATATCTGTTATGATATGTGTAAACTTTTACTAAATATAACTATAGGGACTGGGGGACCATATAAAAAGTTATATTTCGTAATTTTTATAAAACTGATTTTTTACTGTAAATAATGCCACAACATGAATATTTAGCTCATTTGAAACGTTTTTGTAATTGGAACTATATGTCTACGGCCAATGGTTGAGAAAATAAAGGTCAGCGATAGATAACATATTGCACCCTGTATATATGTATATAATGGTTATATATATATATATATGTAATTGAGGTATTGTGCTCTTGTAATTTTTAATGTTCTTAGTGAGGTGTATCTTTCTTTAGATCGCTTGATATTTTATTTTATTTTATTTTAGGATGCGCTATTATGTGCTAAATTTTGTCATTTTAGGCTTAATGCCGACAAAATTGGATGAAATAACGCATCTTCACTATGCATTAACCAACAAGCACCTCTGATGATTCCGTGTGTTAGAAAATAAGAAACTATGAATAATTATTCATAGTTTCTTATTTTACATTCTGGTTTCCTATGTTCATATCTTGTTCATCTTTAGCATTTTACCATTTGTTCATATATTTGTGATTTCATCTTTATTATATATATATATATATATTCATAAAAAAGATACTGTAAAATTCTAAGTCGTTAAACATTATCACCGTTCTTATCGTTAATATTTATATATAAATAATATATATTATAGTTTCTTTCAAAATTTTACATAATCAATTTAGAAATTCGACTTACGTAAAATTCAAGTTACGTAAAAATTTGCGGAACGCGTTACAATTCGGGTGTTGCCTATACTAAATTGCCGACGAACGATTTATATCGCGAACGATTATAACGATTATAACGACGAACGATTTATATTTATTTCGCCAATGGTCATATATACAGAGGTAATTTTTATTCTATCAAAATCTGACAGTTAATACCAAAATTGCACAGTATTGACAATTTACTATATTTCGTAAATTCAAATTCAAAATGGGTGCCCAAACATTTATTCATTGACAAATGATCATACATACAGACGCCATTTAAACATTTCAAACAAATTTCATTCTATCAAAATCTAACAGTTAATACCAAAATTCAAAGTATTGGCAATGTACTGTTTCGTAAATTTAAATACTAAATTGCCGCCCAACGATTTATTCATTGACGAATGGTCATACATGCAGAGGGCATTCAAACATTTCAAACAACTTTTATTCTATCAAAATCAAACAGTTGATGCCAAAATTGCACAGTTTGACAGTTTACTGTTTCGTAAATTTAAATACTAAATTGCCGCGAAAAGTTTTATGCAGTAACCAATGGCCATACGTACAGAGGCAATCCAAACATTTCAAAAAAATTTTTATTCTATCGAAATCTAACCGTTAAAACCAAAATTAAAAGTATTGACAATGTACTGTTTCGTAAATTTAAATACTAAATTGCTGCCCAACGATTTATTCATTGACGAATGGTCATACATGCAGAGGGCATTCAAACATTTCAAACAATTTTTATTCTATCAAAATCAAACAGTTGATGCCAAAATTGCACAGTTTGACAGTTTACTGTTTCGTAAATTTAAATACTAAATTGCCGCGAAAAGTTTTATGCAGTAACCAATGGCCATACGTACAGAATCAATCCAATTATTTCAAACAAATTTCATTCTATCAAAATCTAAAGAGTTAATACCAAAATTCAAAATATTGGTAATTTACTATTTCGCAAATTTAAATACTAAATTGCCATTCAATGATTTAATGCAGTGAATACAGAGGTCATACAAACATTTCGAACAAATTTCATCCTATCGTAATCTAACAGTTAATTCTAAATTGCACAGTATTAACAATGTACTGTTTAGAAATTTTAAATACTAACTTTTCGTTCAACTGTTTATGGAGTGAATGGTCATACATATACAGAGGCCATTCAAGATTCCAAATACGCATACATGACGATCACCCCAACTTAAAGATAAATTTTGAGGAAACAAAATCTCGCTGCACACACTATGTTATTGTATTCAATGGTACTGTTCCGTTATACGGACACCACTGTCGCCAAGCGTAATAGTTGGCTCAAAATGAAAATCGCGTGAATTGAAACATTTGAAAAATAAAAGAAAAAACATTGTCGATAGTAAAGTGAGCATTTTAAAAATATAATATTTGAAAATTACAGACTTTTACGAACTATGGCATGTCTATACGAATATATGTATATGATGTATTGTATGGTATATGATGTGTATATAGGTCTGGTATATATGTATATGGTATATGATGGCATATTACGAAATATGGCATTACGTCGCATGGTTTACAATAAAATTCCTTTTCACGATCAGGGTTGAAATAATTGGCGCATTAGCATACATTTTGGCATGGTGTCCTTATAACGGAAAAGTACCTACTCAATTCATATTCTTCGCATTTATTCAATCATAAAATTTCAACATAGTTTCTTTTTTAATTGATTTTTAATATTGTTATTTTTTAACCATTTGGAAATGGCTATTGTTTTCGGTCGAGGATGGGGACAAATGATGATCGCATTTTCTTTTCTTTTAACGAAATTTAACGATGATCTTTACTTTTAGAAGAATTTTTATTTGAATAGGTAATAGAAAGGCATAAAATCGTTAAAAATTGTTTGAATAGGTAATCGAAAGGCATAAAATAGTTAAAAATTGAAAAAGTTACAAAATGGGTAGGCGAAAATTATCAGATATGGAAAAATCCAAAGCCAAAGAGTGACGCCGAAATGAAAATTTGTCTTGCAAAGCAAAAATTGAGATCTTCAACTCATTATGTAGGCCATGAAAATCGAGGTCTTCAACTGATTATGTAGCCCATGAAAATCGATTACAGAATAAAATACGAATGCGAAAAAGGAAACAATCTAATGTTTAATCGATTGATAGTAAAAGGCCATGTCTCGAGGGGCTCCAATCCACTAGCCACGGCGTTTTACAACCGTTTTATAAAAAAAAAAATTTCAAATGGTCGTTGTAATCTATTAAATTACAATTTTTTTCTTTATTTACAGCCAGTGTAAAAAAAGGTACATACCTTGCATTTTTATGCATTGCAAAATTCCCCTCAAGTGGATTGCAAAATTCTCGCAGAAAAAACAAAAATAACCTTTCATATATCAATTATATCTTTTTTTCCAATTTATCTTAAAAAAAAAAATAAAAGCTTAGCAGGGCCATATCCACATTGAAATTTTAATTTTATTTCAAACTAACCTGATCCAATAGGCGTTGCCTGGGCCTGTCAAAAAATAGCACGAAACGCGAAAAAACTCTAAAAAATACAATAAAAAACCACGAAAAATTAAAAAAACTGCTGCACGAAATCTCAATACACTTCACTGTGAAGAGAAAAAAATTACCATATTGGGCATAAAGATTGAAACGAGATTCCTTTTACTAATATGGAAAAATCTCAGCAAATAGTTAAAAACCAATTACAATATCGAAGCAGCAGAGGACAAAAATTACTATATTGGGCTAAAAGATTAAAACACGATTTCTTCTAAGCATGTCGAAAAATCTCTGCGGAACGCGAAAAAACTCTATAAATTACATGAAAAATTCACGAAAAATTAAAAGATTAAGGCACGAAATCCGAATGAACTTTACTGAAAAAAAGGACAGAATGTACTATATTATATTTTAAAAAAATCTAATGTCAATAAATCGCCGCAGATCTAAAAATCGCAAAACCATTAAAAATCACGAAGGCCAACTTTTACTATATTAAAATAAAAGTCTGAAAATTCCAATTACGAATGTTTAAAAAACGCCGTGAAACACGAAAAAATGCTAAAAATCGCAATACATAATCCTAAAAGTCTGAAAATAGCTCAAGAGAAAATTTCCTATATTAGGCTAAAAGTTAAAACCGAATTTCTTTTCTGAATGTCAAAAAATCGCCGCGGAACGAAAAAAAAAAACCCGATGAAAATCGCATTAAAAATAAGTAAAATTTAAAAATCGCGGAGGAGAAAATTTATTTAATAGGTACTTTCCTACCAGATCTTGAAGCCCTACAAACAGCGGTTTCTTCAGAACATCGTCGACAGACACACACACAGAAACTTTTTTCCTTATTAATATAGATTTTCAATATTGTCATGTTTGTGCTTCAGTTTAATATGTCTAGATTGCAGCACTAAAAGTCCTCTCACATTTCATTAGGAATACGTATAATAATTCTGATCTATTTACTCTTGTGTCATGTGTGACGTTTTGTAAGTGATGTGTTTCTTTGTGAAATGAATAGCAAATGTTTATATGTCTACGAGCTGCCACATCAATTAAGAGTTGTGTTAATTCTTATTAATGAATTACTAAAGATATAATAAATGGCAACGATGGAAAACAGGTATAACTTCACAGGAAAAAGTTTACCGAAAATGATAATCGTGCCGGGGAAAATGGCGCTACTTCTGTTTTCAAAGTTCTACGGTTCTGTGTAATAAATACTTCAATGTGATATTAATAAGGCATTATCATGACGGCGGTGGTAAGTGCTATCTTACATTACATTTACTTTTACTTTTTTTTCTCTTTTCTGCTTTTAATAAAGCAAAATGTTCACTCATTTCAAAGAGTTTGATGATAAAGTGGAATCTTTCACAACTTTTGTGAAAAGATTGGAACAAAATTTCGTTCTTCACGATATTAAAGAAGAAAAAGTTCCTGCTCTTTTATCCTTATAAGGACCGAAATTATACGGTTTACTTGCTAATTTATGTGTGCATAAGGATTGTGAAACATTAAAATATAATGAGATTGTTGATATTTTGCTTAAAAACTTAAGCCCCGCCCCCAACAAATTTATAGAACGAATTAAATTTAAAAAATGTTTTCAAAATGAAACTGAATTAATTCAAGATTTTGCAGCTAGATTAAAAAAGGGTACGACCTTTTGTTCATTTACCGGTGATGCTTTAAATGAAAATTTACTGGAACAGTTTCTGCGCTGTCTGAAAAATGAAAGCATTCAGAATAAATTGATTACGCAAGTTGATGACTTAGATTTCGAAAAAGCTGTTGAGAAAGCTTTAGCTTTTTACAATGTAGATATTGAAATTGCTGAAATTAAGCATAAAAGTTTCAACGTAAATAAAATTTCCAGTACGAAAAACTTTCAAAATTGTTCTCAAAAACAGAATGTCAACAATTATGTAAATAATACACATTCTGACATGAATAAAAATAAGTTAAAGTGTTATCGATGTAGAAATGCCTCGCATTTAACAAATGTATGTCGATTTATTAATGATACTTGCAACCTTTGTAGGGAAAAGGGCCATTTAAGTAAAGTATGCAGAAGTGCAAATTCTCAAAAACAGGTGAATTCTAAAAATACAATAAATGTATTAACTGTTAAATATGTTAAAGGTTCAAATCCTATTAAGTTATCTGTTTTCATTGAAAACAAGGCCAGAGCTGATATTGAATGAGATACTGGATCTGAAATTTCTGCTGTTCCTTTAAAAAGATTTCGCAGAATTTTTCCTGATTATAAAATTTTTCCTCCAGATGTTCGATTAAAAACTGCAACTGGTGAAAATTTCAAACCTGTAGGTTATTTTGAAGTAAATGTTACTTATGAAAATAAAACTAGAAAGGTAAAATTGTATTTAATAAAAGAAGATAATTTTTCATTATTATTTCTCAGATATTGGGTATCTCAATTTGATCTTTTTCCACATAATTTAAAATCGGTATATGTGAATGAAGTTGTAAATTATTCTGATAAATTACAAGGTTCGTCAAAGGGATTTTCTGATTTATTTACTGATAAGGCTGGGGAAATTAAAGGTTTATAGGCAGAACTTTATCTTGAAAAAGATGCTACACCCATGTTTTGCAAATCTAGGACTGTCACTTATGCACTACGTGCAGCAGTCAATGAAGAATTACAAAAATTACAAAACGCAGGTATTATTAAACCAGTTACAAACAGCAAGTGGGCAACTCCTATAGTTCCAGTGGTTAAGCCTAATGGTAAAATTCGTTTATGTGGAGACTTTAAAGTAACATTAAATAAATTTCTGAAAGTTGAAAAGTATCCTTTACCTAAGATAGAACATATGTTAACTACATTAGGTGGTGGTGTACATTTTACAAAATTGATTTAAACCAAGCATATCTTCAGTTACCTGTAGATGAAACATCACAAGAATTATTGACCATTAATACACCAAAAGGATTATTGCAATTCCTTAAATTACCAATGGGTCTTACTAGTTCTCCTGCTATATGGCAAAGAAACATTGAGCACATTTTAAGTGGAATTGAGGAAGTTACAATTTTTATAGATGATATTGGGGTTACAGGTGAAACAGATGAAATTCATTTACAGAGATTAAAGCAAGTATTGGAAAGATTAAGGGATTATAACATTAGGATAAATAAAGAAAAATCATTTTTTATGGCAGATGAGATTACTTATTGTAGTTATAAAATTGATAAACATGGTATTCATAAAACTCAAGATAAAATTGTGGCAATTATAAATGCTCCAAGGCCAGTAAATGTATATCAGGTTAAAGCTTTTCTAGGCTTAGTTACATATTATACTAAGTTTGTACTAAACTTATATACTACGGCAAATCTTTTAAATAATTTACTTAAGAAGAATGTTCAGTTTAATTGGTCTTAAAAGTGTGTCTCATAAGTGCGTCTTATAAGGTCTTATAAGTATAAAAAAAAAGAAATTACTTTTGACAGGTTTCTTACTCACTTTAATCCTAAGTTACCTTTAGTTTTAGCTACTGATACTTCTCCTTATGGTATCTCTGCAGTTCATTCGCATGTGATGCCAGATAACACTGAAAAACCTATTGGGTTTGTGTCCAGAACTATAGTCAAGCTGATAAAGAGGCATTAGCGATTATATTTGGTGTGAAGAAATTTTTTCAATATTTGTATGGCAACAGGTTTGCCTTAATTACCGACAGTAAACCTTTAGTGTCTATTTTTTCTCCTTCTAAAAGTATTCCTACGTTATCGGCTGCTAGAATGCAACGATATGAAATTTATTTACAAGCGTTTCAATATGATATCCGTTATAAGAAAACTACTGAACACGGAAATGTTGATGCTCTTTCACAGCTTCCTTTACGTAGTGAAGATTTACATCAACAATTTAATTCAAATGATGCAATTGATGAATCCGAAATTCTTGAATTTAATCAACTCTCTATATTACCTTTAAATTCTAAATCTATTGCTTCAGCTACAAAATCTGATCTCCTTTTACGTCAAAATTTTCATCACTTCATTTCTATTTCTGAAATTTCTAAAAATTTACTTTTTGGTGGTAAACAAGAAGAATTTATTCTTCAACATAGTTGTATTTTAAAACGATTAGGGTAGTTATCCCAGAAATGTATAGAAATCAAATCCAAAAAGAATTACACTTTGGTCATTTTTGTATAGTTAAAATGAAGTCTTTAGCCCGTAGTTTTGTATGGTGGCCAGATATAAACCAAGATATTGAAGATCTTGCACGAAATTGCACAGCTTGTGTAAATTTGAAAAATAATCCTCCCCTAGTTGATACACATCATTGGGAATGGCCTACAGCTTCGTGGCAAAAAATTCATATTGATTATTTTGATCCTGTTATGGGAAAAATGCCTTTTTTAGTGGTTGATGCCCATAGCAAATGGCCAGAAGTTTTTATTGTTCCTAGTACAACTTCAGAAAATACAATTACTTGTATTTCTTCACTTTTTGCATGATACGGTTTTCCTATTTCTTTAGTATCAGATAATGCTAAACAGTTTACATTTGCAGAATTTGAGATATTTTTGAAAAGTCATATTGTAAAACTTAGGTTCGGTGCTCCATACCATTCAGTTACAAATGGACAGGCGGAGAGGTATGTGCAAATTCCCAAACGTGAATTAAAAGACTTAGCTTCCGAATCTGGTACTTTGCAAATGAAATTAAATAGTTTCCTTTTGTAATATAGGAAGATGCCTTAAGTTACAACGCCGGAGAGTCTTTATCTCTATTTCTATAACGTCATATAAGAACAAAAATAGATTTGATAGTGCCAAATGTTACAAATTTCTTCAAGATAAATAAGATGTGAAAAAGTCCAAAGTTAAAATAAAAGAATTTGAAATTAACCAGAAAGTAGCTGTAAGAAATTATACTCCCAAAACAAAGTGAAAAATTGGTCGAATAATAGCACGAGAAGGAAAATTACGTTATAGAGTTAAAGTTGGTTCGAATATTTGGAAAAGGATTGTTGATCAAATAACTAATGTAGGTTCAGAGATTTCTTTAGTTAATGATACAAATTCTGAAGAAAGTGATACAGGAAATTTCAGAAGTGAAAATGCAATAGTGAAACAAGGTGATTTTCCACCAATACAGCCTAGTATCGCAGATCTGCAACCAGTTGGTTCTCATGATCCAAATACTCCAGGTCCTACCCCAACTGACTTTCATTATCCTGATTCTTCAAGTCCTAAATCAACTGACTCTGAGCCAATTCTTCCAAAACCTTCTGTTCCCACTAGTTCAATAGTTGATGCTGCTGAACTTTTAAAAACTAACTCTTCTTCTCCACAGGTACTGAAAAGATCCGGTAGGTACAGAAGTGCTCCTGAAAGACTACAATATTAATTTGGGGAGAGCTGTCATTTTTGTGCTTCAATTTAATAGGTCTAGATGTCAGCACTAAAAGACCTCCCACAATTCATTGGGAATAAGTATCATCATTCTGTTCTATTTACTCTTGTGTCATGTGTGTCGTCTTGTAAGTGATGTGTTTGCTTGTGAAATGAATAGTAAATGTTTACATGTCTACGAGCTGCCTCATCAATTAAGAGTTGTGTTAATTCTTATTAATTAATTACTAAAGAAATAATAAATATGATTACCGACTTTTGACTTACTACTGAGACTCTTCGGTAAATTTTAACTTCGGATGCCCAACATTATGTAGCTGTTAAGTTCGGAACTCCTAATGTTAAATCCCTTCTTTATAGTCGCGAATAAAGCTGCATCGTAGGTAGCTTTTAAAGAATAAGTCAAACATAACTTGGACGAATAAGTTTAAATTTTGGATTCGTATTTTATTTAGAAATTGATTTTTGTTAATTTTTTTAAGGGCTATAATATTATTATTATTTAAATAATAATTTCAAAATACATAAATTATAAAAATAATATTATAAAATACATAGTTTTCTCAATGGCAAATTAACCAAATGTGGAATTCTTTTTTTTTTTTTTTTTTTTTTTTTTTTTTGGCTTATATATTTGCTCGCTGAATATCTAGACTATGACTACAGATATGTACTCATGGATAAGATGTACAAATTTTTAAATTACATGTAATTATATTTCCTATCGTTTATTCTACTCCTTTTATTTATTCGATATATATACCGGTGTTCGTGAATTCCGGGTAATCGAGAACCTGCAATATATACATTTGGCACTGTAAAAAACAATCTAGATTACATTAATTGACAGTCACGTAGCACTAACAAAGCAGTTTTCTTTAAATTTATTTAAATCTCGGCAATAAATCACGTGTTCACTTTCCGTTCCCTTTATTGATCTGGTTTAATGGAACACTCATGTGAAAAATCTCAAATCACGCAAATGAAAATTAATCCGGTCATTGGTTTCTGCTGAGCACTAATCTCGGTGGCAAATTAACCATTTGTGACTATCCTCTTTCAAAATTTAACGTGTATTTTTGCGCGATATATATCCGCAAAGCTTAGATAGCTTTATGCAACTTTTGATATTAAAATATATTTAGAAAGATTTCCTTCGTTTTACTTAACGTAATTAAAGAAAATTTTGTTGGAGGCTTTTCGTTTATTTCGGAAAAGTAATTTTCTTTATAAAATATAACAAAATCTAAAAAGACCCACTAAAGTATAATTGAAATATTGAGAAAAGTTTAAACTTTAACCCTTTATGAACTGAATTATGAATTCATGAAAAATTTATCTCTAAAGAATTTTTTCATGAATTTTTGAAACTACATTAGAAGATTTACATAATCATTTAATAAATTTTTGAAGGATTTTAGAAGGATTCATTAAGTTTGAATTTATAGGCATTTTGTGCAATATTTATAACCCCATTCAAATCTTTTATTTTAAATATTTTTCTTAGTATTTTGTAGAATTAGGAAATGTACAAATAGAATATTCTTTCAATAGAAATGTAGAAATATTTCCGAATTGAAAAATCCCCTACTTCCCCAAACAAAAAGAAAGCTGAAAAGATGCAAAGGCAAAAGAAATCATCCTTTTAAAAATAATTTTGTTTTGTGTAATCCATAATGCTTTTGGAACAAGATAAAGTAATGCATCTATAACTCATTCTAAACTGTTCTACAACTAATCGATGTATTAAATAAATTTTATAATAAGATATTTTAATGGTACTTATAAGTACCGTCAGTAGATAAAGGGTTAAAGGTTATTATATAACAGATAAGTAAATATACAGAGTGTTATAGAAGCGTAATAGAAGCGTAAAAATACAACGTTAAAAGCACCAAAAATTAAAATTTTAAGCATACCGGTTTTGGTAGCATATAGCATACCTTCCTCAGTGCTAAGGATGGCGTAAATTTGTTCACCTATATAGGAGAGATGGGGATTCAAGTTAAAGGTTTATTGACCAATAGGAACACAGAGGATTGCAGGTAACAGCCAATAGGAAAATAGATGGGAAATAGAACCGAAGTAGTGAAAGGGGAAAAAATAAGAGACAGAAGTTTTTATGTAATATTTCCAACAAAAGCGGAAATTGCTATATTACAGAGCAGAATTTATAATACAGAGTGTTGCCGAATTTAACCAACAAATTCAGAGGGGTGATAGTAAGGCACTAAGAGGTTGAAAATTTGACATAGAGCATGGGGTAGTAAACAACTTATTGAGTCACACATACAGCGTGTTTCATCCTTACTGAATTTGGGTTGACGACGGTTATAATTTAGAGAAAAATCGAAACATTGCAATGAAAATGCAACGATATTCCCCTTGTTTTATGTGAAAGGTTATAACATCACGAAAAGTTCTGGAAAATAGGCTGCTCAAGCAATCAATGATACCGTACGAACTGGTAATCGCAGTCCAAAGTGTACAGCGTCAAGCTCATACTGCTGGCGCATATAATGGAAACTTCTACCATTTTTTTTTAAATTCCTACTATTAGTTCACACTCTCCCTATATTTATATATATATCTTATTCAAATTTTCAATCGTTAATAAAATACTCATTATTCATCCTATCAAGTTGAAATAAATTTTCTTTAACTTGTACTGGATGACACTTGATGTTAATACAGTTTTTTTCAAATATTAATTCATTAGTTAAATTTTAATTAATTAATTTTAGTTTCACATGGGAGACAAAATGGCGGCTATTGATTATTGAAGACCAATGAAAGTATTTTCAATAAGGGGTTAACATAGGGGAACCCTGTTCTGTCGCCAAATACCGCCAAATTTGTCACTAAATTGGCGATATATCGCCAAATTTGGCGGCTAAAATGATCCGCCAAAAGTAACGACAACTTGGCGATATCTCTAATATTTCGCCAAATTCCCATAGAGTTCCATGGTAAACCTACTTGCTTATAGAAAATCAACAAATTGAGATATTTTAATGCAACAAAAACTAATATTAGCTTAAGGGATTATATTAAATTTTTCTTTGATGAAGTAGGAATTGACTTTAAAAACAAAATTTTTATATTACTTGTTTTAGGTGCGTTCGTAATTATATAAATACGTAGTACCTATAGTCGTCGTTCGATCTGTCTGGCTATCTCTCTGTCCCTCCGCATATAACAGAGCAAAAACTATCCAACCGAATGGCCTGAAATTTTAAATATATAAGTGTTGCAAAATTTTGTCGAGTCATTTCAAATTTTATGAAAATCGGATGTATAGTTTAATGACAGGGACAGTCAAAAGTTTTTCGTTACATGACGGCCAATGGGAAAAAGGGATTTCAAGTGCATTTTAATAAGGTTATAGTCTTTCGAACAGAATGAAATTGATATGCACTTATGAAGTGCATTAAAATATGCATTCAGTACATTATGCGGTGCATAGAAAGATTTATAAAACTAGTTATAATATGAATGCACTTCATTTATTGCCACGTTTAACGTGCGATTTCCAACTTGTTTTTATATTATCATACTAGGGGGCTCTGCCCCCTGCAAGCTACGCTCGCCAACCCCGTTCAGACACCGTAGAATCTAAAAATCAAAAACATGCTAATCTGATGGGTTTTAAAAATATTAGAGACGATTAAATTATACTAAAAAAGCTGTGCAGATATCCCTGTAAACGAGTTTCCATTCAATTCCCTTTGATTGCAAAAATTTAAGGGCGAATCAGTTGCTGTTAAGACATCCAATCGTTGTTTTCGTTTTTGATTAAAGAGGATCAGTTAAACATTTGAAAAGAAGCTAAAATAAAATGAATTAAGTATTCAGAGTCTTTGTCCCCCGATATTTTAAAACAATCTCTATAACAATAGCCTAAATCATGTGACTACCATCAACAGTTCCCGGCGGAACACTTCGTTTTTTATACTCTAGGTGCCATTTTGATAATTTAATGTTATCCAGGCACAGGTGATAAGTCGCCAAATATTATTCTATCCTCATCATTTCATCTATATTATAATAGTTCAAGTCATCAAATGCCATAAACAAATACGGTCTGTTCCCTTTGTCTTTCATATGAAGGTTTGGCACAAATGTCATATACAAATGTCATATTGGCGCGATTTCTTTTCCAACGCCAATTTGGGGAACGCATCTACAGCATAAACAACAACATCCGGCTTACCATATCAAGCAAAGTAACGATACTTTGGCGCCAGTTAAATACCCATTGCGTATATCACATTGGCGTCAGAAAAAAATCGCGCTAATATGGGGCTGTATATGACATCTGTGCCGAAAGAAAAAAAAGCCGGGTGCAAATCTCGCCAATATCTTTTTTGCAACTCGCCAGTTAGAATTTTTTTATTCTTCGAGTGGTAAATTAAAACATTGATTTGAAGTTGAAATTAAATATCATGGTTTGTTACATAATTTAATATTTCGCCAGGTGTCATATACCGCATGTTAGGCATGATTTTTTTTTACGAAAATTTGGCGAAAACCTCGTTTTCGAATACCAGTTACATATGTATTTTTGGTACTACTTTGTTATCCCGTCGACCAAAAATCTATCGCGAACTATAAGATTAAATGCCAATAACGGTTGATCGAAAATGCCACATCCACTTGACTTTTAGCAAGTTACACATGTTTACGTCATCAAGTGATTTTTATTTCGACGTTTTATTTTTATATTTATTAATGTTATACTAATTTATTTGTTCTTTCGTTATTTAAAATAAAAAAAATTTCAATCTGTACAATTTGGCGAGTGGTTTGGCGATTTATATAATTTGCGAAATTGGTTGACGGAATAACTACGTTGTACCGTATTTTTTAATTATTTTCTATTATTTTCAAAAGGAAATAGCAAAAAAATAATTAATAACTACAGAAAAAATAATTTATATAAATTAAAAAAAATAAAAGTAAATAAACATTTATTATTAAATAAACGACAATAGCCATGTCAATCAAAATAATGTCATTTTTGCGCCAATTAGGTACCCCAGTGCGTATATGACATCTGTGCCTAATATTTTTCTTTTCGTTTTGTTTTTTTTTAAAAAGAAAGAAGTGAAAGCCATCAATTTAAATGTTTCATTTTAAAATGAAAGTTTTGTATTAAATAAAATGATAACGAAATACAAAAAAAGCATTGTTATTAGCATAGATTTAAAGGAGGCCAAACTGGTCGAAAATTAATTTAAAATGGTAAACTTTTCTGAATTATGAAAAAAAATCTGTTATGATTAATATTTGAGTTGCCATCATTAGAAAAATGTATTTAAAATTAGAAAAAAATTAATATTTCGAAAACTAATTCGAATTTAAAAATTCTAATACCAGTTTTCAGATCTGTGGATCAATACGGATTTTAGGTGTTAATTTCATCGCAAAGTATTCCATATTTTAGGAGAAATCGCCGTGAAACATAATCAGTTGTTAAATCAGTCGATTCAAAGAATCGATACACATTTCAGCCGTTTCATCAATTCGTTTCATTAGGATTTTATATATATAGGGTAGATTTAAAACAAAGGTGAGAATGCCTATTAAAAGTTTTATTACAATATGCTTCAGTTTTCTGAAAGTTATTACTGTCAACCCATATTGAATTAGGGTAGAATATCTTGTATACCTTGTATTTTTGATTAAATACGTGGTTTGCGACCCAATGTTCTACGGTAATTATTTGATCCTCTTGATGCATACTATCACCACTCTGAATTTTTCGGTCAAATTCGGCAGCACCTTGTATACAAACGATTAAATAACTTAAAAAATATGAAACATAGTACGTTTTATCTACGGTTATTTCACACAATCCTAACCAGGCAATCTGAATGAAATGCTTTTTGCTTCGGCTCAGCAAAAATAAAATACTCTGTTTACGTTTCAATTTTGTTTTCCTGAAAAATAATGATTTTCGATTCGTTCCCGGTTTTCGTTCCATTAGAAATAATTAGTACATCTTTTTTTTTTCGGTTTTCGGCTGACTTTCCTTATTAATAAGCATTTTTTTAAAAATTTAATCAGCTTGACTGTACATAATTTCTTATTTAACTTTATCAGTCATTATAGCAAATGTTAAAGATCAGAAATAAATGATACCTTTGGCTTATATTTTATCTTTCAAATGTTATTAAAATTTCTTAAATTGAATAATAATAATCTTTAAAAAAAACTGTTGAATTCCGTAACAGAAAATACAGTTTGGCGATCTATTTCTTTTTCCTTTATACTAGAAATAACGTTTTTACTTCCTTCTATCTATAATAGAAGAAAGTATTGTAGTCGAAGTTATTTTCGACTTCCAGTTTTCGACGGATTTATACATTTGAGAGGTCAGAGATACAGAAAAACATGTTTATACAAAATGTCTGTCAGTTAGTTCGTGTGTCGCCAATGTACCATCGAAAAGTGTATGAAGTTATGCATAGAAATGAATACTTTTTTGTGTATGTTTTTGGCTACGGCCAGCAGGTCGTCCTTGAATTTAGAAATATTCTGCCAGAAGAGCGCGCTGTAATAGCTATTTTTGTACATTTTCATTACTGACCATCGAAATTGAGCCAAATTTTCTGTTTATGATTTTGGCTATGGCCAGCAGTTCGTCCTTCAATTTAGAAATATTCTGCCGGAAGAGGGCGCTGTAATAGCTATTTTTGTACATTTTCATTACTCTACCAGCGAAAAGTGTATGAAGTTATGCATAGAACTGAGCCAAATTTTCTGTGTATATTTTAGGCTATAGCCAGTAGATCCTCCTTCAATTTGGAAATACTCCGCCGGAACAGGGCGCTATAATAGCGATTTTTGTGCCATTTTCATTATTGTACCATCGAAAA
Organism: Maratus speciosus; assembly: GCA_963932465.1. Classification (NCBI taxonomy): domain Eukaryota; kingdom Metazoa; phylum Arthropoda; class Arachnida; order Araneae; family Salticidae; genus Maratus; species Maratus speciosus. Next base: position 559,485,918 of record OZ010792.1, read on the forward strand.
GTGTATCAAGTTATGCATAGAACTGAGCCAAATTTTCTGTGTATGTTTTTGGCTATAGCCTGCATGTCCTCTTTCAATTTGGAATTACTTCGCCGGAACAGGGCGCTGTAATAGCGATTTTTGTGCCATTTTCATTATTGTACCATTGAAAAGTGTATAAAGTTATGCATAGAATTGAATCAAATTTTTTGCGTATGTTTTTGGCTATAGCCAGCAGGTCCTCCTTGAATTTCGAAATATTCCGCAAGGAAGGAGGCGCTGTAATGGCGATTTCGATATAATTTTCTCGATTTTTCATAGTTCTGCTGTACATCGGCTGCTGGTGAAGCGATGAGAACTTCGCATAGTGCTAAGCCGCTATTCGTAGATTGCTGATGTACAACAGATTAACGAAAAACTATTGATTTTAATAAATATCATGATCGAGATTAACTCCTTTTTACTCCGATTCATTCACTGAAGCAGAAATTTAAGATGAAAGTCAAAGTTGGTATAGTATTGAACTAATAAAAATGAAGTATTAACATTTGTAATATGTGTACTTTTTGGAATATTAAGATGTATGAGATAGAAGAAAAGGTTTTGGAAACGGCAAATCCAACTACTAGTTTCTTCAGGTTTTAGGTTCGAAATTTTGATTTCAATTTAAGATTTAATCTGTTTATATAATTCATTAGTTTACGTGGAATTACTTGAAAGAAATAAGAAGAAAAGGAAATGAAATAATACAGCCCAATCAAACTTGTAAAATAGGGTACACGACATTTCGGTCCTGAGACATTTCGGTACTTGGCCATTTCGGTCCTTAGTCAATTCGGTCTTTTGCCATTTCGGTGCCCACCACCTTATAACTCGGATTCTAATTGTCGTGGTCTCGCCAAACGCTGTAATTTAAACATTATTTGAACACTTTTTTAAATTTTTATCACCCCCCCCCCCTCAAATTTTGTAAAAAGCTAAATATAACAGTCCGATAAATTTATCGTGATAATGATCGTGATAAATCACAGCGAGCTGAAAGTATGTTTGATTGAACAATGTGATATTATTTTACAGGGGACATTCTCTCTTTTTAAAAATTATTATTTAACAGAAAAGTTTTTTTAAAGTTTTATTATTTATTATTAATATTAGGTATTTTATATATACTATAAACTGCCAAATTTTTTTTAATTTTTATTGTTGTTTTCATACATTTTTTTAGAACCTTTAAATTATCATTAATTAAATAATTTAAAAATCTGTACTTATTTTTTTCTTATTTTAATTAGATTAATAATAAATGTCTTCAATAATTCAATTAGACACTTATGAACTATTATATGTAAATATTTCCTCAAATCACCACTCTACACCCTCTCCTTTAATAATTCAGAAATGAGACATATTTATAAAAGCACAAATATTTAATTTTTCTTATTATTTTTATTATACAAAGTTGCATTTTATAAATTTGTTTTCATAAGTTACTTTACCATTATAAACATTGGGAAAACAACAGGGATTTGATAACTAAGCGTGCTATGAAAAATATTTCGATTTCAGAAAACTCCATCCACCACTTTCTTTTTCTTTTCTTTTTTTTTCGACAAAACTAGAATGTTTTGTATTTATTGTTTATTTTTTTTTATTACATTTTCCCTGCCACTTTCCCAGAAAAAAATGTAATAGTTTTTTATTTTAGTTTTATTATTAATTATATGAATAGTTTTAAATTTCGGTAGCATTAAATATAAAATAAATAAACAGATAAAGGATAAATTTCAGTTTATAAGTACTACAAAATATAATGATAAATTGAATATAAAATATATTATGTATTGAGTTTATTTTAAAGTCAAAATTTGTAATGCATATTAACACTAGAACAGCCGGCTAATTTTCATTTTAAACTATTTTACATATTTAATTAGCCTAATTTTGAGCTGCATACATTTAACATATCTCATGAAAACAATTCTGGTTCGAATCGACTATTATCAATTTGGCAGGGGTCAAATGACCCCTAATGGTGGTTCTAATCTTAATATTTTTATTAATTAAAAAAAGTAAGGATACATTAAATTAAAAAATACATATTTAATAAAGTATTAATTTAATTTTTATACTAAAATTACTAACTGTTTGAGAATTAATTAATAGCAATTATTCATCACTTAAAGTTTTTATTCAAAATTTTTGATTTATTATTTCCAATAAATAAAAAAGAATTTTTTTGCAAAAATCAGTCAAAAACCATAAAGTTAAATAATTAATTAATTAAACATAATAATAATAGTAATAATGCAACATTTTAAAAATACGTAAAAATAATTTTTAACTGTGTCAGATGACATTATTGTCCAGATGCAGATTTTAATTTTAAGTACAGTTATAGTTTACAATTCGCAGCAAGCAATATGTTATTAATTAATTATAATTAAAGAGCAAAAAAAAAAATTATAAACTAACTAACAAATAAATAAACAACATATTTATCTTCGGAATCCTTATCATTTTTATACATCCTAATGAAGTTAATAACAATATAATAACCGAAAAAAAGCATGGTACTTTTCGGTTAGCCGGGGGCCAGTGTTATATTTACATACATATATACATATATATGCATATATATGTACATATATATATATACATATGTATGTATATATTTATGTGTGTGTGTGTACATATACCGGGTGTCCCAAAAAGGACTGACTGATTTTAAAATTCAATAACTTGCAAACGGTGACAGATATTTAAAAAATTCTTGCAGGAGGGTTATGCATAAAGTCAAAAGTTTTTTAACAGTGATTTTCAATTTTAGTTCGAATTACAAACAATAGATGGCGCTGCGATCAATAGACGCTGAATTCAGGCTCGATTTTTGGTACTTCGTGGCCCGGATAATACATTTCCATCTCCTTTTTCAGCATGGAACAAGAGAAAGGACTAGAAATCGAGCCTGTATTTAGCGACTATTGCTTACAGCGCCATCTATTGTTTGTAATTCGAACTAAAATCGAAAATCACTGTAATAAAACTTTTGACCTTATGCATAAACCTCCTGCAAGAATTTTTTAAATATCTGTCACCGTTTGCAAGTTATTGAATTTTAAAATCAGTCAGTCCTTTTTGGGACACCCGGTATATATGTACATATATGTGCATATATATGTATATATGAATGGAAATATAACACTGGCGCCCGGCTAACCGAAAAGTACCAAAAGCATTTACCCTATAAACACTATTATATAGTTTATGTAATAGTTTTTAAACAAGTAATTGATAAATTAGTTATATAAACAATTAATAATTAAAATAATTTTGAATTGTTTTTAACAAATACTTTTAATAAAAACAATTTTATTTTTAAGAATTCTTTAATTTAACAACATAATTATGAATGTTTTCAATTTTTCTAAGATGATATTAATCAATTAAGAAAATGCAGTATGATATTAAACAAATAACAAATCAAAATCTGGTGCCGGGATTTTTAAAAACATTTTTGATATTGGTGTTGGTATATAATTTGAAATACTAATAAAGTACCAGCTAAATTCTATTATCTCCTTCTTAGCGAAAATTCTCTGCCAATCAATTGTCAGCGCCCATCTTAGCAATTGGTCGTTCTTATACAAATGTCAGGTACAAATCCCCTATTCCATACAATAGCCTTTTGGCTCCCGAGTTCAAACGTGTACGGACATCCCGTATAATTGCTTTCATTCTTTGAAGAAATATGAATGTTTTGAAAAGAAGCTTTTTTGGGTTTTTTTTTCTCATCCTGTTATCTTGATTTCAGGAGTAGCTGAAATGCCATTCTGCACAAATTTAGATAGAAATAGCGGTAGAAATAGCGTTGATATTATTGTTACATGTAAAAAGATTAATGCAAACTTTAAAATATGTTTTTTGAAATAGTAAATTAAAATAATTATTAAAATAAAATAAAAAGTTGTAGTATTTTCCGATGCAGAATTAAAAAAATAACGTGTCTTTATCACAATTCTATGTTAAGAACAAACACCGTTTTTAAAAAATATGTAAATTGCGTCTAAAATTGATGTGCTGTTAAATAAAAGGATGAAATAAATATATTTAAGGCTGTTCTTAACTGATCTGCTCAACAAGTGCAAAACGTTTTGACACATTTACAAATTCATTTTTTAACGGAAAGGTATAAACCTGGAAAGCCTGGCCATCGAAGCGATTTGGAATCGAACGGTTTTTCCCTTTTTTGATCAAACAATTACTATTGAGTTATAAGGAATTTTGATCACGTGACAAACACGTTTTTCTCCTGCTCTCGAGTCTCTTTCTTCCTTCGCGCGGAAATTCGGTTCAAAACACCCACTTTAACATTATTTTCTGAAAGATCTATTGCGTTTAAAAAAAAAAAAAATGGAAAAAACAGCTCAATGACGTAGTTTCTGAACAACAACACCGGCTAGTTTTATGCATTTTCCAACAAAAATAAATTAAAATCTATGTCAGAAAGTTGTCCTTTCGGATTTAACCCTTAAAAACATACCCTTAAAAACACCCTTAAAAATATTTGCAGATTTTTTTCATTATTAATCATATAGTGTCCAAATACAATATATTATATACAATATATTATATACAATTGAATATGTGCAGTGCATGGGCATTTGCATATAAAAATTACAGCTCGACTTATAAATGTCTTTACATTGTCTGGACTTTATATTTATGGTAGACTAAAATATGAGGAGTTCCTATAAAGAATCCACAGATCTCCCTCTTCCCCCACTTCTGATCATGATTACTTCTACCATATGAAATTAGCATGGGGAGTTAAATTTTGGATCTGAGTTATAAGTGTTTGCGGTTTTCGGGTCGTTATATTCGGGTTATACTAAAATTTAGAGGGTTCAGTTAAAAATCCCGATAATGTCTATCCTTTTATAAAGATTACGTTTACCATACAAAATATGAGTTCTTTGCGATAATTATAGCTCGAGTTATAAACGTTTTAATTTATCAGGACCTTATAGTTATGATACACTAAAATATGGAAAAAGTCAACGGAGTCCCTCCCCCCACCCTGCTTTTTGAAACGATTACGATTACCATACGAAATTTGTGTGGGCTGTAATAATTTGGATCCGAGTTATAAGTATTTGCGTTTTTGAGCCCTTATATTCGGGTTATACTAAAATTTAGGGGGGTTCAGTTAAAAAACCCGATAGTGTCCCTCCTTCTATAAATATTACGTTTACCATACAAAATATGAGTGTTTTACACTAATTATAGCTCGAGTTATAAATGTTTTATTTATCAGGACCTTGTAGTTATGATACACTAAAATATAGAAAAAGTCAATACAGTCCCTCCCCCTCCCCCTGTTTTAGGTAGCTTTCATTACAAAAGCTACCTATTGCAGCCGTTCGGAGGAAAGCGATTTCAAAAAATTTTGGTATATTTTCATCGATCATGACCCCCAGACCCCGAAACCACCCTCCGTTCAAAATTGACATATATATATATATATATATATATATATATATATATATATATATATATATCCATATATATATTTATATATATATATATATATATATATATATATATATATATATATATATATCTGACATTTGTCACACTGTAACTCTCATATTTATGAACCGATTTTGATGCAATTCGGTGTGTACATAGTAAATACTAATGTCTTGACCGATTTCGTTGGCCAGCTTCTCCGCCATTTTGTTTGAAAATGGCGGTCATTTAAAATTAAAAAAAAAAATTAAAATTTGAAATGTGGTACCAAAAAATTGAAAATTGAAAAATATTTCTTTCGTATGTATTTGACCTTTATACAAAGATTCCGGAGCAGTTTTTGTTTCGTCTATATCTTAAAAAATGGCTGAGTTATAGCATTTTGAATTTCTAGCGTGGCTGACATTTTGAAACGTCCTGAAATTTGTCACGCGATAAAAGGCGTATTTATGAACCAATTTCGATGTAACTTCGTTTGTACATAGTACATACTAATGTCTCGACCGAGTTCGTTGGCCAGCTTCATCCGCCATCTTCTTTAAAAATGGCAGCCATTTAAATTTTTAAGAAAAATTTAAATTTGAAATGTGGTACGAAAAAATTGAAAATTGAAAAAATATTTTTTTTTATGTGTTTGACCTTGATAAAAAGAATCGGGAGCAGTTTTTGTTTCGTCTATATCTTAAAAAATATCTGAGTTATAGCATTTTGAATTTCTAGCGTGGCTGATATTTTGAAACGTCCTGATTTTTGTTACGTGATAACGGGCGTATTTATGAAACGATTTCGATGTACCTTGGTGTGTACATAGTACATACAAATATCTCGACCGAGTTCGTTGTCCAGCTTCATCCGCCATTTTGTTTCAAAATGGCGGCCATTTAAAAATTTAAAAAAAAATTAAAATGAGATACCAAAAAATTGGAAAATGAAAAAGATTTTTTTTTGTATGTGTTGACCTTAATACAAAGATTCCGGAACAGTTTTTGTTTCGGCTATATCTAAAAAAATGGCTGAGTTATAGCATTTTGAATTTCTATTGTGGCTAACAATTTAAAACGACCTGATTTTTGTCACGCGATAACAGGCGTATTTATGAACCGATTTGGATGTAACTTGGTCTGTACATAGTACATACCAATGTCTCGACCTAGTTCGTTGGCCAGCTTCATTCGCCATCTTGTTTCAAAAGGGTTACCATTTTAAAAAAAATTAAATTTAAAATTTAAAATGAGGTATTAAAAAATTGGAAAATGAAAAAGATTTTTTTTTTCTGTTTGGCCTTGATACAAAGATTCCGGAGCTTTTGTTTCTGAAAATTTGTTCTTTTGTTTATATCTTAAAAAATGGTTGAATTGTAGCACTTTGACTTTCTAGCATGGCTAACATTTTGAAACGATCTTGTATTTGTCACGCGATAACACACGTATTCGCCTATTTCGATGTATGAAGGCATGTGGATAGTATACATCAATATCTCGACCAAGTTCTCTGGCCAGCTTCATCAACCATCTTGTTTCAAAATGGAGGATTCAAATGGTCCATTAAATTAAAAAAAAATTATATTTAGAGTGAGGTACAAAAAAATTAGAAATAGAAAAAGGTTTCTTTCTTAAGTATTTGACCTTGATATAAGGATTCAGGAGCATTTTTTGTTTGTCTTTATCTTAAAAAATGGCTCAGATATAGCAATTTCAATGTCTAATCTGGGTGACATTTTGAAAAATCTGATTTTTTGCCTGCGACAGCACTCGTATATATCAACCGATTCCAATGTGAGTGAGTATGTGCACAGCAATTACTAAGGTCTCGACCAAGTTCACTGGTTAGCCTCATCCACCACGTTGTCTTAAAATGGCAGGCACTTTAAGAAATCGCCGAATTTGTCAGTCAAATATAAGTTACTTTAAATAAAAGCAGCTTGGATAAAGCTGACTAATTTCGCGAAATTCTCATTCTTAATGATTTAGTATTGATAAAAATTACTATTGAATCTCCTATATTCGGTTTCCACTAAATTGAGCTTCGTGTGTTTCAATAATATAAGTTGGCTTTTTTATAATAAGGAATATGAAAGCTACCTCTTCCTCCCGGCACTGGCCGGAAGGACTTTTTTAAAACGATACGATTACCAAACGAAATTTTTGCGGGCTGTAATAGTTTGGATTCGAGTTATACGTGTTTGCAGTTTTCGGGCCCTTATATTCGCGTTATATTAAAATTTTAAGGGCTTCAGTTAAAAAACCCTATAAAGTTTCCTATGCAATTATGTCACATATTTCACGTGCACAAAATTTCAGGCTGCTGGAGAAAGGACCGAAATGGCAAGGGACTGAAATGGCTAGGTGCCGAAATGAATCGGGACCGAAATGGCTAGGGACTGAAATGACTTGGGACCGAAATGTCTCGGGACCGCAACGTCCTGATTCCTGTAAAGTAAAATATCAGGAACAGCAAATTATGATGCATTTGTTTGAATATTTATTCTTGATGCAATGCCTTCCAAAAAATGAGTAACAAAAAGCTACAGAAAAAAATAACCGCCTGATTGAAAATTCAACTTTTTAATGCAAAAATATGGACACATTGTAAAATTACGCGTCTAAACTTCTTGTTTCCAGGCCCTTAGCTTTCGTAAGCTGGCTACTATATTGGTAAAAATGCTATCTAGGCATGTAAAATAGCTGTCCGCAACATAGTAAAACGACTACACGTACCTTTGATATGACTGCCCCCATCACACCCTAGCGGTGAAATTAGGAGTTGTGGACAGATCTAAAAAATGATTTCAGACTTGGAAAAATGCTAAATTACAAAGTAGTAAAGCAGCATCGACTTAGTGCAAAAAGACACATTGTGCTAAGAACAGGATACATACAATACTCATCTGTTTGTCCATGATTTCCAACACTTTAAGGTAACACAAATGAGCATTTTAAAAGTTCTATTTTTAGCATTTTTGTATGCAAGCAATTTAATTACAAGTTATTTTAAATACCTTTCTTTGTCTTCCTTATCTCAATAAACAGTTATTTTAATATAAGGATCGATCGAAAAAGGTTTTAGGTAGCTTTCTTTACAAAAAAGCTACCTATTGCAGCCGTTCGGAGGAAAGCGATTTCAAAAAAATTTGGTATATTTTCATCGATCATGACCCCCAGACCCCAAAACCACCCTCCGTTCAAAATTGATATATATATATATATATATATATATATATATCTGACCTATGTCACACTGTAACTCCCGTAATTATGAACCGATTTCGATGTAATTCGGTGTGTACATAGTACATACCAATGTCTCGACCGAGTTCGTTGGCCAGCTTCATCCGCCGTTTTGTTTCAAAATGGCGGCCATTTAAAAATTTTAAAAAAATTTAAAACTTGAAATGTGGTACCAAAAAATTTAAAATGGAAAAATATTTTTTCTCTTATGTATTTGACCTTTATACAAAGATTCCGGAGCAGTTTTTGTTTCGTCTATATCTTAAAAAATGGCTGAGTTATAGCATTTTGAATTTCTAGCGTGGCTGACATTTTGAAACGTCCTGAATTTTATCACGCGATAAAAGGCGTATTTATGAACCGATTTGGATGTAATTCAGTATGTACATAGTACATACCAATCTCTCGACCGAGTTCGTTGGCCAGCTTCATCCGCCGTTTTGTTTCAAAATGGCGGCCATTTAAAATTTTTAAAAAAATTTAAAACTTGAAATGTGGTACCAAAAAATTGAAAATGGGAAAATATTTTTTCTTATGTATTTGACCTTTATACAAAGATTTCGGAGCAGTTTTTGTTTCGTCTATATCTTAAAAAATGGCTGAGTTATAGCATTTTGAATTTCTAGCGTGGCTGACATTTTGAAACGTCCTGAATTTTGTCACGCGATAAAAGGCGTATTTATGAACCGATTTGGATGTAACTTCGTTTATACATAGTACATACCAATGTCTCGACCAGGTTCCTTGGTCAGCTTCATCCGCCATCTTGTTTAAAAATGGTGGCCATTTAAATTTTTAAGAAAAATTTAAATTTGAAATGTGGTACCAAAAAATTAAAAATGGAAAAAATATTTTCTTCTTATGTGTTTTACCTTGAGAAAAAGATTCGGGAGCAGTTTTGTTTCGTCTATATCTTAAGAAATGGCTGAGTTATAGCATTTTGAATTTCTAGCGTGGCTGACATTTTGAAACGTCCTGATTTTTCTCACGTAATAACAGGCGTATTTATGAACCGACTTGGATGTACCTTGGTGTGTACATAGTACATTACAAATATCTCGACCGAGTTCGTTGGCCGGCTTCATCCGCCATCTTGTTTCAAAATGGCGGCCAATTAAAAAAATTAAAAAAATTTAAATGAGATACCAAAAAATTGGAAAGTGAAAAAGATTTTTTTTGTATGTGTTTGACCTTAATACAAAGATTCCGGAACAGTTTTTCTTTCGTCTATATCTAAAAAAAATGGCTGAGTAATAGCATTTTGAATTTCTCTTGTGGCTGACATTTTAAAATGACCTGATTTTTGTCACGCGATAACAGGCGTAATTATGAACCTATTTGGATGTAACTTGGCCTGTACATAGTACATACCAATGTCTCGACCGAGTTCGTTGGCCAGCTTCATTCGCCATCTTGTTTCAAAAGGGTTGCCATTTAAAAAAAATTAAATTTAAAATTCAAAATGAGGTATTAAACAATTGGAAAATGAAAAAGATTTTTTTTATGTGTTTGGCCTTGATACAAAGATTCCGGAGCAGTTTTTGTTTCTGAAAATTTGTTCTTTTGTTTATATCTTTAAAAAATGGTTGATTTATAGCACTTTGAATTTCTAGCATGGCTAACATTTTGAAACGATCTTGTATTTGTCACGCGATAACACACGTATTCGCCTATTTCGATGTAAGAAGGCATGTGGATAGGCATCAACACCTCGACCAAGTTCGCTGGCCAGATTCATCAGCCATCTTGTTTCAAAACGGCGACCATAAAATTAAAATATATATATATATTTAAAGTGAGGTGCAAAAAATTAGAAATTGAAAAAGGTTTCTTTCTTAAGTATTTGACCTTGATATAAGGATTCAGGAGCATTTTTTGTTTGTCTTTACCTTAAAAAATGGCTCAGATATAGCAGTTTCAATTTCTATTGTGGGTGACATTTTGAAAAATCTGATTTTTTGCATGCGACAGCACTCCTATATATTAACCGATTCCGATGTGAGTGAGCATGTGCACAGCAATTACTAAGGTCTCGACCAAGTTCACTGCTTAGCCTCATCCACCATGTTGTCTTAAAATGACAGGCACTTTAAGAAATTGCCGAATTTGGCAGCCAAATATATGTTACTTTAAAGAAAAGCAGCTTGGATAAAGCTGACTAATTTCGCGAAATTCTCATTCATTAAATTGATAAAAATTAGTATTGAATCTCCTATATTCGGTTTCCACTAAATTGAGCTTCGTGTGTTTGAATGATATAATTTGGCTTTTTTTTAAAATAAGGATTATGAAAGCTACCTCTTCCTCCCGGCACTGGCCGGAAGGACTTTTTAAGACCGAAACCGAATTTCGGTAATCGTCCTATTTTCGGCTCAAAACGAAAACGAAAATGTCCCACAATTTTTTTTAAGTAATTAATATATACACAAATATGCGTAATTATTATTTAATCATATTATCAGTGTATCGAGACACATTTCTAACAAACAAACAAACATTATGTGTGTATATAAGTTTCAAACAAAAACAAAACATAAATAATAATACAACTTTAATATTTTATTACTTTGTGACAACCAATAATGATAGGCATTTATCAATAATTAATTAACAATGTTGTGAAATTATGGAGTACAAATTCAACAACGAATATTTAATTTTTAAATAGACGCATCTTTTTTCAGTTCTTTAATATTTTGCATTTAAATTAATTGAAATAAACTAATTATTTTTTTTTTTTGGGAAATTAACACTTAATATGTTTTAATAAAAAAATAAACATTTTATAATTTATAATAATTATTATTTTAGTAGAGATTTAAATATAGATAAGATATAGACTTAAATATTATTGAATATTATTATTAGCTGCTTGAAGTTTGCGATAAACATGTTTATGCTACATATGTTTAAATAATATGTTTACTTGATATTCCTTTATTATTCATCGTAGTAACTTTTTATTTATATTATATAATATTATATTATATTATATTATATTATATTATATTATATTATATTATATTATAAACAACTTTATAAAATTTGAATTATAATACTCACATAAAATATAGTATTTTAAACATATCGCAATATTTATATAACATATTTAATATTTTCACATATTAATGTAAAAGTTTTATAATACTAATTTTTAATTATAATATACCACACTGCTGAAACACAATATTTTAGTTCCATGACAGTAGGGGAGGGTAGTACACAGTGAGACGAAAATTATTATCACTTAACGAATGGCAACGATTTTTGTTCTTTTGAAAAATTTTTTGCTCCATCTTTAAGCTACACAAATACGCTGCACATTAATGTATAAATAGTTTTAAAAAAGTTATTTATAAAAGCACATAAGCAGCATAACGGAATGTCGAAAATTGTCTCACTGTGTACCACTTGTGGTACACAGTGAGACAATGTATATATTTTCATAAATCATACATTTTTATACTCTATCAACAATTTTCTGCAGTTTATGACTTCTAATTAATATTTCTAGATTTTTTTTTTTTTTTTAAATATGAACCTCAGGTGGACAATGGCAGACATTGGGCTACCTTCATGCAAATTTTCAGCCTCTTACGTTTAGTAGATTTCACTAGCCATCGCACGCCCCTACACACACAAAGATAGAGAGAGAGACAAAAAAACCTTATTTATTAATAAATAACTTTTTTTACGTCAGAACTGCATGGTAGATACACAATGAGGCACGTCTCACTGTGTACCACAACTGTGTACTTTCGTTACGTTGTAACAAAATGGGTGCCATATCTGTTTCATCATCAATTTCATAGCTTTGAATGCTCGTGTCGTTTTATTGACATAGTCTATCATTAGATATAGCTAGGTTTGGTTAAGTAAATATATGTCATAATGAAAGAAATAAACTTTAACATGGACGTTTATGTAACTTTACCCCTGTAAAATAAATAATTACTTACTATTTTGTTGGACGAGTAACCAAAGTGCCGAAACTACATCCACGTGTTGCATAAGATGAGGTGGTTCAGTGTATGTTCCAGAAAAGAGAAAAAGTTATAACTATATGTCAAAATGGCTGCTGTCTCACTGTGTATCATGTCTCACTGTGTACTCCCCTACCCTACTTATATAACATATTTAATATTTTTATATATTCACATTACATTTTGCTAATAAAAAAGATCTGTGTTATGGCACTCGCATGAAATATAATATTTTAGCTTCGTCCAATTACTTATACAGGGTGACCCAAAATTCCCTGATACATTTCCAAATGCAATATAAAATCAGGTAATTGTGGTACAGGAGTGCAGTTTGGTCTGAAATGCTTCTCTCGATGAAAAGTTTTCGTCAAACGAATTAAAATAATTAGTTCCAAACTTTGACCATAGATGGCGCCATTTATACGTATGTTGGTTTCAAACATGTGCTTTTTCTGATTTTCGGATGAGTTTTGACGCTGTGACACAGAAACGGTGACTCCCAGTGAAAAAGCTAATTGCGTAGGTTGGTACGTGGTAAAAATCTTTATTCGTTTGAAGAAAATTTTTCATCATGAGGAGCATTTTAGTCCAAACTGCATTCCTGTACGACAATTTCTTGATTTTATATTGAATTATAAAATGTGTCAGGGGCTTTTGGGACACCCTGTATTACCTATTCACCCACACATATTATCACATTACTTATATAACTTATACGTAAGTGGAGATTTATCTTTTATAGGGATTTTTATAAGTGATCTTCATCTATTTTACTACAACTTTCTTAGAAAGCATTCGAAACACTTCTGTGGTTTCAAACTAACAATTTTCTAAATTCTGCAGCTTTTAGTGAGCACGTGGAAAGCGTCTCCAAAGTTTAATCATATATGCATTGCTTGCTTAATAATTTGCATCCATGTCTTCAGTCAGTGATGACTGATAACTATAAAAAGTTAAGTTCATAGCAATAAATAAAGATAGTCTCATTTGAGCCGATAGAGCTCAAATCAGAGAGTAATGTTGAAAATTTGAGAAGGAAGACGAGGTTTTTGGAGTACAGATAGTTTCGGTTCCGGCCGAAATTTAGGTAGCATTAGGTAGCATTTTCTCCGAAAACGAATTTTCGGCGAAACTGAGATTTTGTGTCGAAAACGAAAACGAAACCGAAATTTCAGCCGAATCAATATTTTGTTACAAGAACGAGATTTTTGGAATATGGGTAGTTTCGGTCCCGGCCGCTTTTTCAGGAAGGCTCACGTTTTCAGCACCAGCTTTGGCGAGAACGTTCAGCCAGCTCTAACGCCAGTCGTCGTCGTGTGTTTTGTTTTGAACCGAAATGGCGGAAAACGAACTAGCATATTTTAGAATAACAGTCTTACCTAAATTAAAGAAATATTTTCAATTATGTGTTCTAGATGAAAAGAAATCTTCTTCGAAAGAAATTGTATTACGAACTCTTATACTCTGTTTTATCAAAGGCCTTTATTACTTTTGAGATGGATTTATGGGGATGATGAATTAATGCAGTTTCAGTGCATTTTGACGTATATAAACAGAGATTAAAAAAAAAATACCTGTGGCAGAAATTACTACATTTTCTGCGATAAACATGTATAATTAATTTAATACCAAATCATTCTGCAGAAACAGTACCCAAAGTCGAGTAAAAATAGGTTAAATCCGGGAAAAAAAAAAAAAAAACCTATCACACCTTTAACTAGGATGTTTAGAAATTGCCTTTTTAATGTGAGATGAAATTGTTAAGGGGAGGTGGGGGAGAAGGAATATTGAATGACTATCTTTTGTTCTTCAAAGTAACAAATAAAATCACTAGAGAAATTTTTTAACTATGTATGATAGTGAGGGGCTGTAGATTTAAATAGTTAAATTTATCAATTAACAAATAGAAAAAATAAACCAAAAAAAAACTTGGAATACTTAACTTTTTTTTTTGGGGGGGGGGGGCAGAATTTGAATAATGGGTCCTTTACTTATAGTTACTTCAAAGTAATAAATAGGACAGAAAATTTAAAAAAATGTAAAGAATTATAAAAAAATGAAGCGTGTGCACAAAAAGGTTAATCTTAATTTTTTTTTTTTAAATCTTTAATTCTATTTCTTTCCTTTTCTTTTTTATGGTAAATTATTTATTTGTTATTTAAAAATCAACAGATAGAGCAAAACACAATTTTAACTAATCTTTTGTACTAGGGGCAGACCAATGTTTTTTTTTTATAAAAACTCAAATAATTATAAAGATTTAACAGCATTAAAATGTAATAGTTATTGATTTAATTGCATGCATTAGCTTGCAATTATTTTAACTGATTGATTTAATTGCAGGATAATAATTACAGTTAAATAACTTACGATTTATCGTTCAATCTAATTATAATTGAATTGATTTTAGTTTCAACTTCTTATTAACGTCTAATCGCAATTAAATTATGAACAATTAATTTTTAATAAATTATTTCAGTGAAAATATGTTTTATTAATGCAATCAACACGTCACACAATTATGCCGCTTAATAATAATAATAATAATAAATTAATTCAGTAGTAATGCTAATAAAACTAAGTTCAATTGTGTCATAAAAACATGATCAATAGAACTATATTTATTACAAAAAAATCTTTACGTCTGTTTTTACTTTTCCTAAAAAATAAAATACGTTCTCAATTTCTTCGAACATAGTGAATTAATGAAAGAAAAAATTATTATTGAACTGAAAAACATAACTTATGTTTGGATTATATATATTGTGCGATTAAAAGCATTTTAATGCAAAAAAGGTCTTTGTTTTAAAAGCAAAAAGCTCTCGGCAAAGGAATGGGGTTGCTGTTCGCTACGCGTAAGACGTCAGGAACAAGAAAGGGTGCGTAGCATTGAATTCATCACCGCGCCAGCCGTTACTCTGGCGATAAAGTGCTCAAAACGTGAGCCTTCTTGAAAAAGCGTCCCGGCCGAAATTTTGTCAGTATTTTCTCAGAAAATGAATTTTCGACGAAACTCGTATTTTGGGCCGAAAACGAAACTGAATTTTCAACCGAATCAATATTTTGTCACAGAAATGAGATTTTCGAAAAACAGATAGTTTCGAATTTCGTCAGCATTTTCGCAGAAAACGAATTTTCGACAAAACTCAGATTTTGTGCCTAAAACGAAAACAAATTTTCTGTCGATCTCTAGTGTTATCATTATGTGCATAGCATGATAGTGCTTCTGTACGAAAAGAACAGCTGTGATCTTTTATCGTTAGTTTTAGTCGGAGATTATTTTAAATTGTTAACTGAATATCGGTCTCATCTGCACATTTTATTCTCGAACCACAATGATATAATTTATTTTTTGAAATAAAGATTGATAACTATTACTATTAGCCACTCTATTGAGTAAAAAAATCTAAAATTTGCGCAGTTTTTTCCTCCTAAATGTGCTATCAACTTTTTATTAAAATTGTTTAAACTTTTTATTTAACATTAAACTTTTCAGTGTTGTCCAATTTTTTTTATTCTTCCGTTTGAGCATACTTCCTTCTACATATTTACATGGAGAAGAGAAACTTCCAAGTAAGATATTGTATTCTTTATCTTGTGAAGATGTTTCTTGCCACCATGAGAATTCCGAAACAACACGACCATCATCTATAAAAATTTTTGCACAGAATACTTGATAGTGGCTTTTAAAAACACAAAAAATTTCGACGCATTAAAAGGGGGAAAACTCTTATCACTTTAACTTTAGACATTTCTAAAAGCAGAGACTTTCGCTTAAAAATGACATGCTTAATATTACCGTAAAAATTTAAAAAAAAGTGAAGGAAAAAACTTGTAATTTATGAAAGTTTACTTTGAGACGTTACGTTCGTAAGTGCTAACAATATACGAGTCAACAAGGGATGGTTGCGGGGCGAGGAAATGTCCCCATCGTACCATCCATCTCCATAATAAAAGATTTCCAAACATAAAAAAGGGGGGCTTTTAAAAACATATCCACGTTTGGGTGGATACGAAAAGAAAGGCTTTTAAGGCTCGCGAGTGGGAAAAAGTTGCTATCAGATGGTGGAGGGATGAAAAGTGTGAAATTTCGTGACGAGTGGGTGAAATCGATTGCTTAAAGAATAGATTTAAAGACTTCTTTTGCATTCGAAATTCATCTGCATCATTCATCATTCAAATAAGGGCAATTCCAGTGTAACAGGCTTACAATCATAGAAAATAAATGACTTTACCTTATTTAAAAAATAATAACAAGGTAATTAAACGATGGCTACAATTAATATATGATATTATAGGATAAATTAATATAGTTATTATGAATAAATTATTTAATGTGAATAATTATTATTAAAAAAGTGATATTGTAACAGACAAACAGGAATTACCATGCTTTTCAGACACCTTAATGTTTAAGGAAATAAGTTAAAACTGGTCTGAATGAATAAGAACAAAAAATCTTTTTAAAACACCATCAATTTTTTTTAAAATGCGCTAGGCCTTTCGAAAGATCTGAGTCTTTCTTCGTCAAGCGCAAAGAAGACGTGCTTCTGCTATGAAAGCAGCAGCAGTCTTGATGGTGTTTTAAGAAGATTTTTTGTTCTTACCTTTATCTATATTATTTGTAAAATAACACACAATTTATTATAACTAAAATGTATTTTCATTCAGAGGCAGTTCAGAAACATTCGACTTCCACAAAATTTGACTGTTGCCACAATATAGTTAAGAAAAATGTGTAATCTTACCTGTAACAGATCAACATTCAATATATAGCAGACAAACAAATAAGCACATAAAAAGAAGCTATGCAGATTAAGATGTATCGCATTGATTTTGACTATTCAACCTTTTATAAAATAAATTGCAAATACAAAAAATATAAGTTTAATACTATCAGAAAAAATGTGTATTACCTATTTGAAGTAAAAAATAAAATACTAAAAAGGGCAATATTGGCTTGGAATTGTCCATAAGTTGCTTTTCATTTACAGTCCTAAAAAGGTTTCCTGTTAATTTATATTTTAGTTTATTTATTCAACAGTTTATATTTCTTAAATCTTTTTAATGAAATCTTATTGAAGCTTTCCCGCTCGAGAGACGCTTTAATAAATTTTTGATATCCCAGTTAAATATCGTAGCCAAAATGAACACCACAGAGGCAGATTGTAGGTAGGTTCTAGAGAATCGGTGAATTCCCATCTTCCTCCCTTTTCTTGACTGATAAAACGTTTTGCTACATATTTATATTTGCATTTATACTAGAAAATTTATACAGTTTTTTTTCACTCATTTAATGTATTAATAGGAGTTTATTTACTTTTATATTTTCTTAACTGTGTTTTACATATTTGTAAAACTTATATTAACTTTTTAAACTTTCTTATTTTCTATATTTCCATAAATTTAAAAGTCTTGTATTTCAATTATTCTTTTGCTTAATTTTTAAAGCACCTTTTTTATAATATATTATTTCATTTTAAACTTATAACCTTTAAGTAGTTTGAAAAACTATAGTTAGACTTTTTATTTTCCAATGGCTTACTAATAATGTGACAATCATCTATACACTGGACGTTAAGGGGTCTCAGGACTCTTAAAGCTTTTTAGATGTTAAAATCCTATCTTCTGTGAACATTTTGATACGATTGTTTCCTTGAAATTCCCATTAGAACAGAAGTTAGGGCTTTTAAAATTATACCCACTTAATAGCTGAAGCGACGTTTTCGAAACTTTGAAGTCATTTTTCTCCAAATGACGTTTTTGGGAATAACGCGCACGATATCTCAAAAACTTCTGAATATTTTTTCATGAAATTTTTAATACATGTGTTTCATGTTAGTCTGTATAAACTGAACCTAAAATTTCCTTTTTATTGTTCTAAAAAATATTTTTTTAGGTGATTATATTGTTGAAATGTTCAAAATTTTACATTAGCTAAATTCAACTTTGTATTAAAAATATAAAAATACTTTAAATACAAATTTATTTAGGTTCAGGGTAATTATTACAATCTGAAGTATAAGTAGACGCCAAAATTTTCATTCTAATTTCAAAATTTATTTTGTAGTCCTGTGCGTAAGCTGTTATACCAATTTTCTGCTCGTCAAATGTCTGTCAATTTGGAGTCCCTTGTAAATACTAATTATGCATCGTGCAATTTCTTAAGTATTTGGAATGAAAGAACATGCTTATATCTTTCCTTCCCAATTAAAATTATATCTTAAAATAAAAATAAAAAAACATTTTAAGATATTAAATGTTGAAAATGGTCTTTTTTTTTCATTTTTTCCAATTTTAAGAGTCTTGAGACCCCTTAAGTTGCAGTCAACTCGGAAGCCCCTCAAAAACTTTGCACTGTTAACACTTTGAAGGTCTGAGCTATTTCTACAGCATACTCCCTCTACACTGAGAGTAATTGGTACTTTCAAAGTTTTTTAAAAAAATACTTGGAAGATATCTATTTTAATAATTTTTAGCTGCGTTCGTAATTAGATAAATACGTAGCATCTATAGTCGTCGTTCCGTCCTTCTTTCTGTCTGTCCGTCCCCCCGCATGTAACAGAGCAAAAAATACCCAAACGAATGCTCTGAAATTTTAAATATATAATTGTTGCAAAATTTTGTCGAGTCATTTCAAAATTTATGAGAATCGGATTTATAGTTTAATGACAGGAGCAATCAATATTTTCCGTTACATTATGGCCAATGGGTAAAAAATTATTTCAAGTGCATTTTAATCATGTTGCAGCCTTTCGAACAAAATTAAATGGATATGCACTTACGAAGTGTACTAAAACATACTTTCAGTGCAATATGCGGCGTAAAAAAATATTTATAAAACTAGTTACAGTACGAACGCACCTCATTTGCCACGTCTGACGTGCAATTTCCAACTTGTTTTTATTATAAGCTTCAAAGTGTTCTTATCCGTAATCAAGAAACTATTTAAATCTACTAAAAATTAACATTTAATGAGAAATTATTAAAAAAATGCATGTTTTATATATATTTTAAAAGTTCCGCATAAGAAAACATCCCTTTTTAACAAAAAATTTTGCACAGATTTGAACAAAAACTTTGCCAAATGTTTTAAAAATAACTAAAAATAGTTTTTATTTGTATATAAACATTATTTAGTAAAATTTCCTTCTGTGTGGTACATTTCAAAGCACAAAGAGCAACACCACAAAGTTCACAATAAGTTCGAATTAATCTCTGATTCGAGATATTTTCATACACTTACTTCTGTTTAGTGCTGCCACATATATATTTTTTCAAAATGAAAGGTTCGTGGATATCTGAAAACACTATGAGCATATATGGGGCATTCTCACAATCTTTTGACTTTTATGTCCCTGAATAATAATTTTTTTTTTAGTACATTTTTTTGTGTTTTTTTTCATATACTGTGGAACATCCCATTACATGATTGCATAACAATATTAACGAGATAAATAAATTCTGGACGATGTTGGGGGTCCAAATACCAGGAAAACTCCTATACTGTCCCGTGTCCCTGATGCTGATTTCTAAGTTTGGAGCTGTCTGTATAAAATTGTTTCAATAAAAGTAATTCGATATAATTTTTTCCCGAAACTGGGACAGTTGCTGTATATAAATACGTAGCAAAAAAATTAACCTGCACACATTTTTACGGTTGATATTATTTTTTGACTCTGACCCTGGGATTTTCATCCTTACCGTCCCTCTTACTATACTTATACAGAAAATCACTTCAGATGCAGACACAGATTTTTTTTAAGTTTTTTTTTTCTCATGCAAAAGTATGCTAGAGAAAGAATGTCTAAAATTCCTTGACAGGAAATTTACTGCAGAATTTAAATCAGCATTTAAATGTCAATTTCAAGATCGTGACTTTATTGGTAGTCTTACCGTCCCCAAATTTATTCCTGCACTTTTAGAGGTAAATTAACCCTTAAATGCCTGATTTTTCGAAAATCATATTAATAATGTTTTTAGGCTTTCATTTTTTAAATAAATCATGAGAAAAATACTTTAAAAAATCATATTTTGTTTTAAGTATGGTTTACGGCTAAAAAACTTTTTGTTACTAATCAGCAATACTGGTCTTTAATTGAAAATATAGTTCCTTTCCATAAAATTCTATAATATTAAACACACAAGAATTTTAGGAATAATGATAAGAAATAAATTTTACTTGCTCTCTGCAGAACAAAATAGTGTATTTCGCAAGCTTCCAAACAAAACAAAAAGAACATGCAACAACAATTGAAAAAATAAATCTGTCTTAATTCTTAAATGGCACAAGTGTTGCCATCTACATGTTGAAAATTGATTTAATAATATTTTCAGAATGTATTTTATTGGCAACATTAGACATTATAGCTTCAAAATTATTCTAATATTATTTTAGAAGCCTAAATTGGGTATGTTGACGAAAAGCAACACCCGGCATTTAAGGGTTAAAAAGAAATTAATTTAATCCAATGGTAACAACTGTTTCTAAAAATCAATGAACAGTGTGGCTATCACTTAGTCTTAACATGATTTGTCTAAAAATAGGTGGTAATTTTCGTTACCATTCCATCCTTACCGTCCCTTTCTTTCCCATTTCGTCCCTTTTTTCCTATACCGTGCCCTTTTTTTTTACCTTACCGCCCCTTCTTTAACACCCCTTTAAGATAATGTTATACAAAAATTCTGTATTAAAAGTACTACATTTTTATTATTTTTATTTTAATGTCCTGTGGGTACTATGCAAATTCATTATAAGTAAAAATTTAGAAGAAAATAAAAAGTTATAGTGGTAAAATGATAAGAAAAATTAAACTCGCAAGTTTAACTTAAACCTCAGTTAAATAAAAAAAATTTCTCTGCTGACCATTTCTCTTTATTTTGAATCATTAAAGCATTCGTCTATCAGATTAAAATGCTGTTTTAGCAAGTTTAATTTCACCAGATTTTTATTCCCGAAAGTCAAAAGATTGTGAGAATGCCCCATATATCAGGTACAGTCGTGAAAAAAAAAAGTAAACACCCCCTACAAACTCCTCAACAAATTGTCGTAGAAGAAAGTTACTGGTACCGAATGATTGGAAATAAAGTCTACTTTTAAATGATGTATATAAAATTTACTTTACTTTTAAATGAAGTATATAAAATTTGCTTAGGATGATTCGTTTTAATATGTAGATGGCCTCTAAGCAAATTTTATATACATCATTTAAAAGTAGACTTTATTACCAATCGTATTGTACCAGTAACTTTCTTCTACGATAAGTTTTTGTAGAGTTAGTAAGGGGTGTTTACTTTATTTTTCCACGACTGTACTTTTATAGCTCAGACAGTTGAAAGTTGACCCCGAGAGACTCTTAACGTAACTTAACATAAATTGGTTCAGATTAGGTGTCGGTGTAAATCGCCTTATAGGTGGCACTGCTACGGTACATTTATCCCGAAGTCCTCGATATCTCAAGATCTAATTCACAGAATTTCATCAAACTTCTTGTTCTGTTAGACCTTGACATACTTTGGTTCTTATTAGGTTTTGGTGTAAAACTCCCAACAGGTGGCGCTGGTATTCTGCATTTTACGCGATTTTCGCGATAGCTATATCTCAAGAACTAATGCAGGAGCTTTCATCAAACTTCATATTCTGTTAGACCTTGACATAATTTTGTACTTGTTAAGTTTTGGTGTATAACTCCCATCAGGGGTCGCTGGTATGCTGCATTTTGCACGATTTTCGCGATAGCTATATCTCAAGAACTAACGCGAGGAATTTCATCAAACTTCATATTGTGTTAGAACTTGACATAAATATAAATTAATTATGATTAGGCATTAGTGTAAATCGTCCGAAAGGTGCTGATTCTATGCTGTGTTTATCCCATTTCCGCAGCGATAGCTATACCTTAAGAACTAATGCGCGGAATTTCACGGAACTTCATATTCCGTTAGACCTTCACATAAACGGATCCTTATTAGGTTTGGATGCATATCGCCAACAGGTGTTGTTGCTACGCTCTGTTTTTCACTATTTCCGCGAAAGCCATCTATCAAGAACGAACATATTTTCATTTTGGTTGCAGAAGATTTGATCACCTTGGCTTTGAACCTGGGACTGCGCGTTTCAAGTCGAGTATGTTAACCACTCGGCGAGCGAGCACATGGAAGTAGGAGAGTTTAAAGTGAAGATACGGGTTTCTTCAGATGGAAGGTTGGTAAGTCTTGTTAAATTTCTTGTTCAGAAAGCTCGGAAATTTAAACTCAGTTGCAGGAACATTTCGTCATTATGAAATAATGGTTGGTGTTTTAACACTTATAGAATAATAAAGGATAAAATGATTACATATTACATTAGACATATTTTTAATAAGACATAATTTGATTGTTAAATGTAAAATATGAATATTATATTTTGAATTGAATTCGAGAAGAAATGTTGGCTTTTTTTTTAATAAAATCGATTTTTTTTTCAACTTAATTGAACTACTATTCCTTTTTACCCGACTGAAAAGAAGGGTTATGTGTTTCACGCGCATCTGTGTATGTGGATTTCTTTATATCCCCGAAACATCCCAACTGTTGGATGGATTTTAATGAATGAGGTCTCTATCGATTCGTCTTAACCGTCCGATGGTTATAGGATATGTTTTGTTTTTATAAATTCAAAATGGCGGCCGTAAACTACAAAATGGTGGTAGAGACAAAAAAAAAATTTTACGTACCCTATTGAGTGGCATATCATTGGATAGGTGTTTCAAAATGAAGACGATGTTTCATTGACCATTTCGCAATCAGAAGCTCCGTTTAAATATTACACAACCTGGAAGTTGTGTACTTTGGATCTCTACTTTTACTGTAACTCTAATCTTCATAACAGACATTTATAGGCCTCATCAAAACAGTGTTTTTAGATAGGAACTTATAATTAAACACAACTTAAAAGTCATCAGTACAAACAAACAAAAAAAAGGTAAGTAATATAAAAAATAGTTTGATATTCGTGAGAAATAATTAATTAGTTCGCTTTTTATACCGTCGAGTTTTTTGATTTTTTAAATTTAATATATTTATTAAATGTGTTCGTTTACAATATATTTTATACGCGAATTCAATACTCTAAAATATAAATTGCGAATAAGTTTAAATGAATGAGAAAATTGCTACTTTATTAAATTCGAAAGCATTATTTTTGTTTGTTGTTTTTAAATAAATTAGAAATTTTAATTTATTGAATTTTCGGTTTTTCATTTAAAAAATAAATTCGAACTTTGGTATTAATAAAACCAATACGTATGCGTGCATGGAATAAACGGATTTTTCCCTCTTTTTCAGACTTCCGGGAAGAATTAACGGAAAAAGCATGTTTTCCAGGAGTACGGAAATTGTTTGTTTAAAAATGTTGAATAATTTAGCGTATAACGACGAATTTTTCTGACAGTGTAGAAGAAATTTCGTGATGGCCACAACATAATAGTTTGGATTCAAAAAGGAAATAATTCTTTTGTTAACACCTTCGCGGCGAAAATGTTTTACACGTCTTTTAATTTTTCGGCATCGGTTTTACAGTATTGTAATTTTTGTCTTTCTCAGTTGTTGAAAATTTGAGATTAGATAAGGTGAAACTTTCTGTATTAAAATGCTGGTGTTCCGCTTCAAAGACCTTAAACGGCACCTTAAACTTCACCCATTATAAATGCTGCTCGACGCGAAGTGGTTATGCATTTAGTTTCTTAATTATTAAACTATTGCACTTGCATAAAATTGATAGTTTTAAGAAAAAATAACTTTAAAAGGAAATAAAATTGATCTATCAAATATATTTCACAATTTCAGAGAGAATTTTTTTAATTGAACTATACGCAATCACTAATGAATATTGTACATTAAGTTAATTACAATAAATTGCAACAGAAAATGAACTAAATTGTCTTTTGGGAAAAGAAATCCCGTTGCAATTTCTGCACCAAAAATCTGTTTTTAACACTTTCCAACAAAGTTGAAACGTGTTTTTGAATCCGGTTTGTCTGTCTGTCTCTCTGTCTGCCCGCCCTCTAACTTACGTAAATATATTCAGATTGCAATGAAATTTAACGGAGACAAAGAAAGAAGCCAC
The DNA here is from genome assembly GCA_963932465.1 of Maratus speciosus. Taxonomy (NCBI): domain Eukaryota; kingdom Metazoa; phylum Arthropoda; class Arachnida; order Araneae; family Salticidae; genus Maratus; species Maratus speciosus. The sequence goes on from OZ010792.1 coordinate 559,510,742, forward strand.
AATTCTTTTATTCCTCTTGGATATCACGTGTTCAAGATAGGCTTGTTTCTACCAATTGTCGAACTGCCATGAGATCAAAGTAGGCTGAAAAATAGCGAAGATTGATGTACTGCCGCAGCTTAACCAAATTTCTTACCTTATGATACACCCATAAAATCATTTTTATCGATAAATTTTATAATACGAGCATATATTCTTATTCATATTTTGAAAAAAACAATATAACATTTTTTACTTTCCTCCAAAATTTTATACTCTTTCTAAAAATTTTTTAGAACACAGGTTATAAACAATTTTTGCGAAGAAATAGTATCAAAAACTTGGTAAATACATAACAATGTACTAACAAAAATATCACACTCGAAAAAAATATTTAAAAAATTTAAAGAAAATGTTTTTTGAATATTTTTTAACGCAATTACAAAACCATCTGCATTCCTACATTTCTGAAATTTTCAAGTATCCTCGATCAGCTACCAAAGAATCAAACAACATTTTTCATTTTTCAATGAAACTTCAATTGTAATTGATTGCTACTGGGCTGTTATTTTATTGTATTTCTCCATATTCTCCTTCTTGCACTATCCCGAACTTCCCGTTAATATCTTAAAACATTTTTGACAGTATTTTCTCATATATATATATATATATATTACAAAATTTAAAATTTGTTTCGCCAAGGTTAACATTATTCTATATAAATTTTCCTTTTAATAATATTCCATATATATATATATATATAAGCTCAAAAAGGTTAAAAGTAAAACTAAAAATAAAATATAAAAATAAAAACAAAATCCATGCGATAAGCGCTACAGCTGCAAATAACCACACTGATTATATATAGCACATTATGTATTAAATGCATTTGTCAGATCCAGAATCCTGCACCATAAATAAACTAAATATAACCATAAAACATCCAAGAAATTTAAACAGATATAACCTGAACAAGAAAAAACAACAAAACGTTCCTTATTAATATATATAAATTTTCCTTTTAATAATATTCTATATATTATACCAGCTTATTAAATTAAAATCTTATTCTTAAACTAACCAAACGATCTCCACATGCAAAGGTATAAGATCTTAATCCACCTAATAATAGTTATTCCAAACTGCTTACATCTAAAAAAATGGCTCTAACTACCTATATTCCTTAAATAAAACTCTTTTATTATTTAAATCCCTTTTAAAATTCACTATTATCTCCCGTGTATATCAAACCCCTCTAAATTCTTTATTTAATAGCTAAAGCGTCATAATTCCTAAATTATCACGTTCTAAAAAACCTATTTATTTAAAATCCTTCTTTTATTAGAATATCAAAGTGTCTATTATAATATTTCAATTCTTTAATATTCCAGTTTGTATTCCACATCAGTACGTTCATTTTTTATTTTCTGTTAGAATTATCGTCTGGCAATCTAAAATTTATTTTTAGCCAGCACTCTCGAGCACAAAGGTTTTTCTTTTTTTTACACATTGTGTATCTGATTCGAGACTATCGAGTGTTCTAGAAAGAATTTTTCGCGCTACGGAAATTGAATCACCTCAAGATTATTCAACCGGAACTGTTAATAAGTCTCTTTTAAAGCGGTTATGACTAGAAAAGGGAAGTCAGGTGACTTGATTGTCACTTTGCGCTAGAGTAACTTAGATACATACGCGTAACCAGATCAAGGTGACGATAGAGACAAGACGACGGACGGAGAAAAGAGAGAGGGTTTTTCGGTGTTTAAAGAGTTCTAGTCAAAGCTTTTTTCGAAACGTCCCGTACCCAATACGACTGTCATGTTCAAACCCAGTAATATTTATACGATACCTAATAAGATCTATGGTGCCTGAATGACATCTTTCTCTTCGGTAACACAATGAAAAAAATATTTGAAACTCCGACTGCTACATAGAGTTGATTAAATAATCATTTTACTATGGAGTAGCTTGAGCATTTTGTTTGCTTCATTTCATTTGCTTTTTTTTAGCCGAGTTGTTTCTTATTATGTAATAAAGCTTGGAAATACAGATTTCAGCTGCTTCATTATGGAGATCACCTATTTTCTTACTAACATAACTATCCGGCTTATTCCTGTGCGTCAGTAATCAGTATACGGAAACCCAGATTAAAACCGATTTCGCCAGCTGCCTTTTTTATATCCAATGTGTCACTTTATCACATATATATATTATAACAAAATTTAAACAAATATTCTGACTTTTTGTAACCAGAATAAGAGTGCTTGAAACTTTTATGCGTGATGAATAACAACAATTTCCCGTGTAAAAAAAATAAAAATAATAAATAAAAAAATAAATATAAATAAATAAATAAAAGTAATTTTATTTTGAGCACAAGAAAAGTTATTCTTTTTTATCCTTAGCATGATTTATATTTTTTAAAAATGAGCAACTCCAACTGCCCCACATACAAGATGATTTGTTGCCGCGGTCCCCATCTGTGAAAATTTTAGACCTCTTTATTGTAGTTCAGCTCCTGAATTTAAAACCGCTACTGTACTGAAAACAGATAGGTGCCAAGGGACATTTCTCTATTCCCCAACACATTCAGTAAAGTTGACTCTATAAGTTCTGATAATGAAGTCCGTTCAGAGGTAAATGTGTATTACAATCACACAATGTGAGTGATGCACTTTAAACTGACAGGGGTTATTGATTACTGCTTCAGAATTAATGAAACAATAAGGATTTTTGACTTACAATGTGCTGAAAAATGTCAGTATTATATACAGGAAATAGTGAATTCTTACTTGAAATAGGATACTGGATAGTAATACTTTAATTATAATTATAATTAAAATAATATACTGAATATTGAAGTAAAACAGAACATTAATATAAATGTAAAACTATTTACATTACTTAGAAAATGGCAAGATTGATTAATAATTAAATTGATGACGATAAAGTCTGTGCAGAAATAGATGTTTATTCTAATTATACAACAATGTAGGTACAGGAATTTAAGTTGACAGTGGAAATATGATTGCTGTTTGAGAATTGTTAGTCAATGTTACATACACGCAATAATGGTTTCGTTATTTGAAATAGGTGATATAGAAAAAGGTAAACAAATTTAAGATAAAATCTTAGAGTAATAAAAGTATTAAATTAATTATACACGTATTAAATTAATTTCATTTAAGTTGATATGGAAATTTGATTACGACGTCAGACTTAATGCAATAATAAGTGTTTTTAGCGAAAAATATTAAATTGTAGAAAAAGTCTATATTAGATACATGGGACAGAGTTATTAACTGAAATAGGTGATATAAAAATAAGGTTAAGAAGGGGTACAATCAGAAACTAATATATATATTAAGCTAATTGTATGCAGGAAAAGTAAAGAAATACAATGAAATTGTTGAAAATGAAGTCATTTCAAAAGTAGCTATTTATTATAATCTCACAATGTGTGGACTCAAAAATTTCATTCAAAAATTTCATTCAAAAATTTCACTCTGAAAAAAATTACTACTGAATGTAAGTGCACTGCATAAACAAGTGATATAACTTATTAAATTTTCAGAGAACTTGCAGTAATATCTCTCAAAACATGACAGCTGGATGTAGGCAGAGTTAAGTACATCAAAAACTGTATTCATTAATGAATTATTAGAACGATACGCATAATAAAAATCAAATGCCTTTTTTTTTATTAGACTTATTCCTTAAAAATCTTGAATCAAAAGCACATAAAATTAATCATTTAGCATTAGTAATACATTATTTAAATATACCATATCTTTAGATAAAGGAAATACTGCGTTACAAAAATATTTACAGCACCCCATAATTTAAAAATCCCCTACTCGCCAATAAATCCAGTTAAATGAAAGTGAATTTTATAAACAGGTGATATAGCACAATAAACATTCTCAGCCCTTAGATTTATTTATATTCGTCAAAAATATTGTATCAAATTAAATAAAAAAGAATCAATTAGTATTAGTAATACACTATTTAAATATGCCATCTTTAGATAAAGAAAATACTGCGCTACAAAAATATTTATAGCACCCCACAATTTTAAAATCTAATACTCACCAATAAATCTCAATTAAATGAAAGTGCGTTTTATAAATAGGTGATATAACACACTAAATAGTCATAGCATTTATTAAAACTATATAATCGAAGTACATAAAATGAATCAATTAGTATTAGTAATACACTATGCAAATATATCATCTCTTTAGATAAAGGAAATACTCCGCAAACGAAAATATTTACAGCACCCCACAATTTTAAAATCCCCTACTCCCCAATAAATCCCAATTAAATGAAAGTGCGTTTTATAAACAGGTGATATAGCACACTAAATATTCATAGCACTTAGAGTAATATCTCACAAAACGTGACAGCTGCAGTGAACGACCACTACCGTTTTAAAAACCCTCAAGAGATGTGGGATGGAAAATAAATTCTTAGAATAAATTCGAAGATCATTAGCATAGACTTGAGTTTCTTAATGCATCCACTGAAGAGTGTTGCCAAAATGTTTTTCATAAAAGAGCGCAAGAAAAAAAAAATATCCACGACAAACTTGCGTTTCCAAACTTTGAATTTATTCAAAATAAAGAGATTAAAGCGATAATGATGTTTAGAAAATTTCGTACCAAAATATTCAATGCATAGTCACGTATGTTACGAAAGTGATAACTACGAAATATCTATTGAAATTTATTTTATATATGGAGGTTTATTTAAGTAAAGAATTATTCATAGAACACCGTAATCTTATTCCAAGCAGCCTGTTGGCAGAGATATTATGAAATATTATATTGTTTTACATGCATCATAAACACAGAAATTATATGTAAAAAAGGTTTTTTTTTTTCCTTTGAGGAAAGGGAAAGAGGAAAAAATTTAAGAATGTTAAAAAAGTTTCATACTATATATTAAAACGTTAAGGTAATTCTGTAAGATCAGTTTAGTCCAAAACTGACGCATTTGCGCATGCGTGAAATTAAATTTAGAACCTCTTCAATTTAGGGAAATGTAGGATGAGATCCAGTTAGCTCAGTGGTTGGAAGCATCAGTTTAAAGCTCCGGATTTTTGCGGAGGAAGCGGGTTCGACCAACACCGACGCTATTTATAAAACCCAGTCACACTGGGAGTGACATCAATAGGCTCGATCAAGTCACTGCGACCTCTGTATTTTTTGCGTTCTTTACCATGTATTTCGAGTTTATTCCAAAACTTAATTCAGCCGTGAGTTGAATGTACAGCGTACATAAAATATAATACATAAGTATTCAAAAAAATTCCCTCCCTTTTTACATGTGTTTTTATAAAAGAAAATACATAATTATTAAATATCTGAGCTTTATTATTATTGACAATTAACGTCAGATATTTCAAATTATACTATTTTTTAATTAATAGTTAAATAAGAAAAATATGTACCTAATTTATTATTTTTTCTACCCCATTCAGTAATATTTTATTTGCTTTTTATGTGTTGTAAATATATATTCATTCTACTTACTTTTTTGCATTTTAATAATTTTTAAAAATTTTCTTAACACCTTTATGTGCAAGTTAAATTTCTTGTTCTGACATATTTCAAAAATATTAGTATGCAGTTCAATATGGTTATTTCTAATTCAGAATAGTTGCTATTTGAGTAAAATGGCTTACATTGGGAATTTTACTTACATTTAATTTCATTCAATGCATTTATAAGAATTTTATAATACTTTTAAAAAGAGAAAAGAAACCTCTTTTAAATCCATCCTCTTTTCATGTCTTATAATAATAATAATAGTAAAATACATAATTCCTAAATATCTGAGCTTTATTTCTATTTATTATTAGTATTTTTAAATTAACAATTAAATAATAAGAAAAATAGAAATCTTATTCATTATTTTCTTTTCTATTAAAATTTCATTTGCTTCATGTGTTATAAACACATATTCATTTCAAGAAAAAGATACTTTCTTTCATTTTAATATTTGAAAAAGTTTCCTTTAAAACCTGTTTTTTTTATTATTATGTTATTTTATTTTTTTGCAATATGCAAGTTTAGTTTCTAACACATTTTCAAATTAAAATGTCCACCCATTTAAGCACTGTTATTATTATGTTTTTTTTTTCTAGAAAATATATTTTTAAAACTTTATATATATTTTTTTTATTAGGTCAAAGATTGTAATTTCCCACTGTCTCATACATTGTATGAATAAATTATACAATGCTTTTTGAGTACGAATGAAAATTAATAATGTTTCCATTGAAGACTGGATTGCTTTCAATTAAGGTAAGCACTTACTTGAAATGCATACTTACCATTTTCGTTAATATTAACAACGTTACATATTCATTACCTATTAAAATATGTTTACATTGTAACATGCATTTATATATCAAATAATTAAAAAATAGCATTTTTAGATAACTGTAGTATATTTAAGGCAAAAGCCCATTGTATTTTTTCCACTAACTAAAAAAAAGGGGGAACCTCAGAGTGAAGCAATCGTGTACTTATCAAAACATATTTTTATAAATAAAGTTTACGTTTCTTTTTCAAAAAGAAAAAAAGTCTTAGTTTTATTTTATTTATTTATTTATTGAAATTTTCTGCGTTTTTCATCCATCTCTAATGCATAAGTATACAATAAGAATAAAGCGAAAATAATTAATTTTACATCTTTCAAAAAGTGTGACTAATTATTTATTCTGAAATAAACAATTTATATCACAATTCTAGAATAAATACTTACAAAATTATTTAAACAGATTAAAGCTATATTGGCTATTTTAACAAGGACTGAAAATGCATAAACCAACATACTAAACAAATAAGAGGGTTTTTGTGATTAATCATTCTTATTGTCAGGGAGGATGCACCCCCCCCCCCTTGAAACTCCTTTTTCTAAATAATTGTAAACAATTAATAAATGAAAGAAAAAACTTCTCATGGAATCTCATGAAACGTACAGTCGTGGAAAAAAAAAAGTAAACGCCCCCTACTAACTCCTCAACAAAAAATCGTAGGCGAAAGTCACTGGTACCGAACGATGGGAAATAAAGTTTACTTTTAAATGACACATATAAAATTTGCTTAGGGGGCCATCTACATATTAAAACGAATTCAAACTTCATATTTTTCAATGGCAATACCCAATTTTAACGAGATATATCAAATCTTTTTGTTCAAACTATGCCTAGACACCAAATTTCAAGTCACTTGAATGATAAGTTTTTGAATTATAAACATTCAAAATTCAGTGCTTCTAATGTTAAATTACATTTTCATATTTTTATTTATAACTTCTGATATTATGATCCTAATGTTCTAATTTTTTGTGCAGCAATAATACTAATATACCCAAACATAAATACGTTAAATTTGCAATTTTTATAATTTTCTGATACAAATTATGAATTATGAAGTTAATATTAAAAATAATTATGAATTACAACCTATATTTTTTTACGGATTCAGATTTATTAAGCCCTGCTTTATGGAAATCCAAATTTTCACATTTTTCTTCCAAGTAGTTTTCAGATTATGCTTAAAAACCGGCAAAATGATGACTTAAGGGGCCGTCTATGATAGAAGTGACTAAATATTTTGAAATTTCTTATACTATCCTGTAATCTAACGGGCTTAATTCACTGCTTAAGGTGCCTTGATCAAGAAGGGAGCTCTCTCGCTTAGCAATCGAGTACCGAACTTCAATTTGGATACAGCTCTTAAAATAAGCTCGTTTTAAAATAATTAATTTCTCGGAAACTTATGGTGCGAATTGCATAAAAATTTGTTTTTAGACTAATTGAAGGGTGTAGAGTTCATTTATGCTGTCAGAATTGTGTACTGTTATTGAAAAAACAAAGTTATGATTCGTTTTAATATGTAGATGCCCCCCCTAAGCAAATTTTATATACATCATTTAAAAGTAGACGTTATTTCCAATCGTTCGGTTCCAGTAACTTTCTTCTACGATAATTTGTTGAGGAGTTAGTAGGGGGTGTTTACTTTTTTCCCCCACGACTGTACGTCTTATATGTCATATAAATAGCACATAAAATCATAAAAAAGAGAAGGGGTCCGTATAAAATGAAAAAATATGTATATAATTTAAATAAATCTTTGTTATTTGGCATTTCCGAAGGTTACATAACAGGTAAAAATATTGTTCACAACTTCAAATGCAATTAAAAAATAGATATACATGCAAAATAGAAAAATATCTGTAAAGAATACACAAAAATCTATTTACAGAACATTCCATCTACAGAAAAATATCGTTTAAAAAAATAAGTGTAAATTATGTAATTTTCTGGAAACAAAATGCGACGTCAACAATTATATCAAAATATTTATCGGGAAAAAAAGAAAAAAAAAAACTCCTGAAATCTTCCACCACAGGTTATGAGACTTTTCACTAAAATAAACAGGCATCCGGATTTCATTTAGCATGATTCCACCACAGCAAATTTCGCCTAACTTAGGAATTGAGACTGTCTTCTCTTTTAAAATCTTAAAGCAAACTCAAACACCTATTTATTTCGGTATAATGTATTAACAAAGTCCTCAAGACTTAAAAGTACACTTCCTAGTTCAATATTTGTTTCGCATCTGCTCTTCCCCAGAGGGAGTCAAAAATCGAAATACTGAGTCATATGACCATAATAAATGGCATTAAAGAGTTTTAGATGGACGAGGTCTCCATCCTTTTCCGCCTCGAATGTCAGGAAGTTTAAAGAGCCCCTTTCAGGGATTTTTCTTTCTATTGTGTGAACCTCCGGTTAATATTTGAGTTATAATGAATTAAATTTAAGAGAACTCCGTTCGGAAAGTCTGTTTATAATTCGGCTTATTTAATGAGGAAATGCTACAAGAGATTAATATGAGCACTAGAGAAATACACCCAACGCCAGATACAGAGCTTGATAAACGATACGAAAATATTATGCCTAACAGACTTTAGGTTTGTTTAAAAAACTTTCTAATCAAGAATTAGACTCTCAAAATACATGAAAAGGAAATATAAAGCATTCAAATAAACAAACAAAAACTGAAACAATGACCATGCAGCGTCTTGCCAGTATGTATAACAACGTGAATTTGATAAGTTTTATAAGTTCCATACCAAAAAAAAAAAAAAAAAACCCTCCCCCGAAATCTTCCGCCACAGGTTATGGGTCTTTTCCCTAAAATAAACAGGCATTCGGATTTAATTTAGCATGATTCCACAACAATAAATTTCGCCTAACTTATCAATTGAGACCGTCATCTCTTTTAAAATCTTAAAGCAAACTCAAACACCTATTTATTTCAGTATAATGTTTTAACAAAGTCCTCATGACTTAAAAGTACACTTCCTAGTTCAATATTTGTTTCGCATCTGCTCTTCCTCAGAAAGAGTCAAAAATCGAAATACTCTGTCATATGACCATAATAAATGGCATTAGATAGTTTTAGATGGACGAGGTCTCCACCCTTTTCCGCCTCGAATGTCAGCAAGTTTAAAGAGCCCCTTTCAGGGATTTTTCTTTCTGTTGTGTGAACCTCCGGTTAATATTTGAGTTATAATGAATTAAATTTACGAGAACTCCGTTCGGAAAGTCTGTTTATAATTCGGCTTATTTAATGAGGAAATGCTACAAGAGATTAATATGAGCACTAGAGAAATACACCCGACGCCAGATACAGAGCTTGATAAAAGATACGAAAATATTATGCCTCACAGATTTTAGGTTCGTTTAAAAAACTTTCTAATCAAGAATTAAACTCTCAAAATACATGAAAAGGAAATATAAAGCATTCAAATAAACAAACAAAAACTGAAGCAATGACCATGCAGCGTCTTGCCAGTATGTATAACAACGTGAATTTGATAAGTTTTATAAGTTCCATACAAATAAATAAATAAATAAATAAATAAATAAATAAATAAATAAATAAATTAAAATAAATAAATAAATAAAAAACCCCTCCCGAAATCTTCCGCCTCAGGTTATGGGTCTTTTCCCTAAAATAAACAGGCATTCAGATTTAATTTAGCATGATTCCACAACAATAAATTTCGCCTAACTTATCAATTGAGTTAAAATCTTAAAGCAAACTCAAACACCTACTTATTTCAGTATAATGTTTTAACAAAGTCCTCATGACTTAAAAGTACACTTCCTCGTTCAATATTTGTTTCGCATCTGCTCTTCCCCAGAGGGAGTCAAAAATCGAAATACTCAGTCATATGACCATAATAAAAGGCATTAAAGAGTTTTAGATGGACGGGGTCTCCATCCTTTTCCGCCTCGAATGTCAGCAAGTTTAAAGAGCCCCTTTCAGGGATTTTTCTTTCTATTGTGTAAACCTCCGGGTAATATTTGAGTTATAATGAATTAAATTTAAGAGAACTCCGTTCGGAAAGTCTGTTTATAATTCGGCTTATTTAATGAGGAAATACTACAAGAGATTAATATGAGCACTAGAGAAATACACCCAACGCCACATACAGAGCTTGATAAAAGATACGAAAATATTATGCCTCACAGATTTTAGGTTCGTTTAAAAAACTTTCTAATCAAGAATTAAACTCTCAAAATACATGAAAAGGAAATATAAAGCATTCAAATAAACAAACAAAAACTGGAACAATGACCATGCAGCGTCTTGCCAGTATGTATAACAACGTGAATTTGATAAGTTTTATAAGTTCCATACAAGAAAAAAAAAAATAATAATAATAAAAATTAAATAAATAAATAAATAAATAAATAACCCCTCCCGAAATCTTCCGCCACAGGTTATGGGTCTTTTCCCTAAAATAAACAGGCATTCGGATTTAATTTAGCATGATTCCACAACAATAAATTTCGCCTAACTTATCAATTGAGACCGTCATCTCTTTTAAAATCTTAAAGCAAACTCAAACACCTATTTATTTCAGTATAATGTTTTAACAAAGTCCTCATGACTTAAAAGTACACTTCCTAGTTCAATATTTGTTTCGCATCTGCTCTTCCTCAGAGGGAGTCAAAAATCGAAATACTCTGTCATATGACCATAATAAATGGCATTAGATAGTTTTAGATGGACGAGGTCTCCATCCTTTTCCGCCTCGAATGTCAGCAAGTTTAAAGAGCCTTTTTCAGGGATTTTTCTTTCTGTTGTGTGAACCTCCGGTTAATATTTGAGTTATAATGAATTAAATTTACGAGAACTCCGTTCGGAAAGTCTGTTTATAATTCGGCTTATTTAATGAGGAAATGCTACAAGAGATTAATATGAGCACTAGAGAAATACACCCGACGCCAGATACAGAGCTTGATAAAAGATACGAAAATATTATGCCTTAGAGATTTTAGGTTCGTTTAAAAAACTTTCTAATCAAGAATTAAACTCTCAAAATACATGAAAAGGAAATATAAAGCATTCAAATAAACAAACAAAAACTGGAACAATGACCATGCAGCGTCTTGCCAGTATGTATAACAACGTGAATTTGATAAGTTTTATAAGTTCCATACAAAAAAATAAAATAAAAAAATAAAAAAATAATAATAAAAATTAAATAAATAAATAAATAAATAAATAACCCCTCCCGAAATCTTCCGCCACAGGTTATGGGTCTTTTCCCTAAAATAAACAGGCATTCGGATTTAATTTAGCATGATTCCACAACAATAAATTTCGCCTAACTTATCAATTGAGACCGTCATCTCTTTTAAAATCTTAAAGCAAACTCAAACACCTATTTATTTCAGTATAATGTTTTAACAAAGTCCTCAAGACTTAAAAGTACACTTCCTAGTTCAATATTTGTTTCGCATCTGCTCTTCCCCAGAGGGAGTCAAAAATCAAAATACTCAGTCATATGACCATAATAAATGGCATTAAAGAGTTTTAGATAGACGAGGTCTCCATCCTTTTCCGCCTCGAATGTCAGCAAGTTTAAAGAGCCCCTTTCAGGGATTTTTCTTTCTATTGTGTGGACCTCCGGGCAATATTTGAGTTATAATGAATTAAATTTAAGAGAACTCCGTTCGGAAAGTTTGTTTATAATTCGGCTTATTTAATGAGGAAATGCTACAAGAGATTAATCTGAGCGCTAGAGAAATACACCCAACGCCACATACACTTGATAAAAGATACGAAAATATCATGCCTCATAGACTTTAGGCTTGTTTTTTAAAGACTTTCTAATCGAGAATTAAACGCGAAAAATACATACAAGTTGGAAACTGTACGTGAAGCGTGGTAAAAGAAGTGCGTTTGTACTATAACTAGTTTTATAAATATTCAGATCTTGGTGCATAATAGCTGCTGAAATCTTATGCAAAAATGCATGAATACAAAATATTGACCAGACGATGACTATAGTGCTACGTATTTATATAATTACGAACGCATCTAGAGAAGGAAAGATAAAGTATCCAAATAAATAAGCAAAAACTGAAACAATGACAAAGTAGTGTCTCGGCGGGTATATATAATTATTAACGTATATTCTGTAAAATTTATAGGTTCCATACAAAAAAAAAAAAAAAAAAAAAAAAAAAAAAAAGAAAGAAAAGACAGAGTTCAAAATGTTACATTTTGTTTTACAGAGCTGTGTTGTTCATTTTTACCCGACTGTCAAGAAGGGTTATGTGTTTCACGCGTATCTGGGTATGTGGATTTCTTTATACCCTCGAAACATCTCAACGGCTGGATGGATTTTAATGAATGAGGTCTCTATCGATTCGTCTTAACTGTCTTCGTCTTAACTGTCCGATGGTTATAGGCTAGATTTTGTTTTTATAAATTCAAAATGACGGCCGTTAAATAAAAAAATGGCAGTAGAGACGAAATTTTTTTTTTACGCACCCTATTGGGTGGCATATCATTGGATAGGTCTTTCAAAAGGAAGACGATGTTTCATTGACAATTTTACAGTCAGAAGCTCCGTTTAAATGTTACGCAACCTGGAAGTTGTATAGGTAGGATCTCTAGCTTTACTGCAATTCTAACTTTCAGAGACATCTATAGGCCTTATCAAAACAGTGTTTATAGATAGGAACTAACAATTAAACACAACTTAAAAGTCTTCAATACAAGTAAGTAAAAAAATAGGTAAGTAATATAAAAAATAGTTTCACATTGATGAGAAAGAATTAATTAGTTCTCTTTTTACGCAGTCGGGTTTTTTGATTGTTGAAATGTAATTTTTATTTATATCTCTATAACGGGTTTTTGACATAGTTTTCCTTAAATTCCTCAGTTTCATTACTGTTTTACAGCTTATCAACATCTTTTGCATAAAGCCTGATAAAGCTCAATATTGTTAGTTATGATATGTGTAAACTATTACTAAATATAACAATAGGGATTGGGGGACCGTATAAAAAGTTAGATTTCGTATTTTTATAAAATTGATTTTTCACTTTAAACAATGCCACAACATGAATATTTATCAGGGTTACCACAATTCAGGGAATTTCCAGGCCAGGAAATTCTTCGGTACCATTATTTTCTTATAGAAAATCCGTCCTTAAATAAGGCGAAGTTTCGTGCGTTTAACCTACATTTATTTTTCTATAAACAAATACTGATATTTCACCTGGAAAATTCCCTGTTTATCCTAATTGGAACGTTTTTGTAATTTCGTCTATATGTCTACAACAAACGGTTGAGAAATTAGAGGTCGGAGATAGATAACATATTTCACCCGTATACATTCAAAGATAATGTGCATGTGACGCTACGAAGCAGTTGCACCCAGGTAAAGAAATACTTCTCAACACGATATAGACGGAAAACAATAATTCTGGCAGAGCTGGATAATTTATAATGTATTATTTCCTTCACGTAATATGATGCACTAAAACGACGTGAAAATTAGAAGCACTTAAGGGTGAATATCACAAAATGTGAGATTTCGAAAGCAAACATTTTGAAGATTTAAATCGTTTCAAAGCTTCTGATTTTTTTTAAATGTTGGTTGAACAGCTGAATAGAGGAATTTATATGTAAAATTGTTAAATTTTGGAAAAGTTAAGCTCATTTTATGTAATTATAATTATGTGTCATTTTCTTGGCATATGTTTGCCAGGATAATGACAATTTCATTCAAAAACATGTTTTACATTCTTGATTTTTTTATGTTTAGACCTAACTTTGTTTCAAGGAACGTGCTTCCTCTATAGTACCTCAAATTCAGTGTAATGTTCAGTTTTATTTGTAAATTATAGAAGCCAGGAAAATGACACAATGCAAGTCTACTCAATTTTTACAAAGCCTTTAAATACATTATTTTCGAAGAAATATCTAAAAGATCTATCTAAAAGAAAATTATTTGTAAAATACAGAACTTGTTACCTTCCACATATATGTCTTATATACGATATAATTATTAATTAGAAATTAAAAAAACTAGAAAAAGATGTTTGCACATGATAGCAGAAAGCCTTTTACTTTGCACACATCACAGTGTGACATGCCAGGAAAATGACAACCTGAAATTTTAAGTCTTTTAATTGCTTTATTTTTGTGTTATTATGAATATAATATCTCTTGAAAATACTTCCAAGAATATTTTTTATTAGAATGTAAAAAAGAAAATTGCATTATATAACATTAAATAGAAATTTTACTGTGCGGACGGCGATTTCCGTATTTTGTGATATTAACCCTTAAGCGAAAACTACGAGCAACTTAGTTCGAAATTTTGACTAAGAGGAGTTGAGTAGTTTTTTGACAAATGTGCGCAATATCTAATCCGAATTTTCGAGATAGTTTTCCTTAAATTTCTGAGTTTCATTACTATTTTACAGCTTATCAAAATCTTTTGAGGAAAGCAGATAATATCTATTAAAATAAATAATCATTGTTTAACGTCTGATATACGATTTAAAAAATATATATATATATATTACATCTCATCAGACATACAAGTAAAAATTACATAATTACATTTAATACAACTAAAAATGCAAACGTTTCGAGCTAAATTTTAGCCCCTCATCAGTGCAATAACATTCAAATGACAGAAAACTATGTATCATGTTTACAGTTAATAATTACTAACAATTAAAATTAAAGAAAGTATAAAAAAAATGAAAGCAATGCTGTGTATTTACTTCCACCACCACATTCAGCCACTTCTATCTGAATACATAGCATTGCTTTGATATATTTTTTTAATGCTTTCATTAATTTTAACTGTTAATAATTATTAACTGTAAACATGATATATAGTTTACTGGTCATTTGAATGTTATTGCACTAATGATGAGCTAAAGTTTAACTCGAAACGTTTGCATTTTTAATTGTATTAAATGCGTTTATGTAATTTTTACGTGAATGTCAGATGAATTTTAATATATTTTTTATTTTCAGATAATATCTAATTCTCAATAATTTTTTTAACCCTATCGAACGCAAAGATAAGCTATTTTCCTAACCTTAATGCTTCTCAAAACTCTATCTATTTCAGTTAATGCCTAAAAAGAATTCTCTAGATTTAAAGAATTTTCTCTTAGTTATAAATATTTGTTCTGCATCTGTTTTCCCCAAAGGGAGTCAAAAATGGAACACTCAGTCATATGACCATAATAAATGACCTTAAAGAGCTTAGATGGACGCGGTCTCCATCGTTTTCTCTCTCGAATGTCAGTCGAAGTTTAAAGAGCTCCTTTTAGGGATTTTTCTTTCTATTGTGCGAAGTTCTGTGCAATGTTTGAGTTATAATGAATTAAATTTAAGGGAATTTTCTTCCGAAAGTTCGTTTAACCCTTTATGCACTGCATTATGATCTACTGCAATTTTTTTCATGTAATTTTTTTTTTTCAGTTACTACAATGAAAATTAAAGGATAAACATAAAAACAATACTCACCCGGGAAAAATTTAATTATTTAGAGGTAATTAATTAAAGTGGTACTTTAAAGTACGGTCAATATACTATGACTAAAATATTGTAACAGAAAACCCACAAGGTATTTCTACCGGCACCAGAAAATATTTTCGATTTAATAAATATGCGAAATATAGGCTTTTTCTTATTTACAAATAAATCTTTTGGCAAATTCCGGTGCCAATCATTTATTTCAACACTTTTGAATTGAAAATACTTTGCCCCTGAAAGGGTTAAAAAAAATATTTTTTTTTTAGGTTTCGATCTTGTTAGCAGTCCTTTAGTTATGCGACGTCTATATTCCAGGGACAACATGTTCTCTCGCATCTCCACATATGGAATATATGAAATTACATATGCCATTTCTAGCATTGCAAAAACGAGCCGGTGCCTCAACTTTTTTCAATTTCCTATAAAAAATAACAGTGAAACAGAAAAGAAATACCAGGGAAATCATTACTACACTACATTTTAGTAATTACATTTTAAAGGAGATGAAAACGATGGATAACTACACAGACGAAAAGTAAACAAGAAGTTTTTCTCCAAACCCAGTGTACTGAAAGTACTTATAAGTACCACCGAGTAATTCAACTGTTAAATCAAATACTTACACCGTTCACCTAAAATAGCTAGTCAAACTGTATTATAAGATCATAATGAACACATAACAAAAATCCACCTATCTTATATCCTTTACTGTGTTTGCAGCAATAAAAAGACGAGCGTGACAATTTGTACAAAATGTCGGCACAAAATACATAGAGTGTTTCAAAGATAGCCTCCTTCCTCACTAAAATAGCAAACCTAGAACTACTGCTGCCATGTATCCGGATAAAGTGAAGTTAAAAGAGGTTTTTTGCAAAGTACTTTTAGAATATTAGTAATATTCACTATGGGATGAATGTTTCAATTAACTGGTACTTATAAGTACCGTCAGTAGATAAAGGGTTAAAATGGTCATTTGAAATCAGGCTATTTGATGCGAAAATGTTAATGCAAAGATAAGATTGAGAAATGAATCCACAACCAGAAAAACAGTCATAAAAGATTATGAAATGTTGTAACACGCAGTTTGAGTCTGTTTTGAATCTTTTTTAGTCGAAGAGTCGAAGAAAATAACCGAAGTATATTTTAGAAAAAGGTGAATAATAACAATGATGATAGCAATAATCGCCCTTATATAAAATCCAAGAGTGGGAAAGTGTAACCAAACCGGGGAGCACCGTCTCATCTATATATTTAAAACACAAAGCTGTTTTTTTTTAGTAAACTGCTCTGTGTTTTCTACTCAGGCGATTTTGTTAATTATTAGCACCTTGTATGCTATTTCTTTCTCCCAGCTATTAAAATGTCGTCTCTAAAAAATAAAGTTCCGCTGTATAAGCTAGTCGTAAAACAAAGCACACGTATCATTGTGCTGTTAAATACTGTACTGTAATTTTTTTAACTTCTAAGCATCGCACATTTTCAATTTTTATACCACCGTATTGGGAAAAAAATACTTTTAAACGCAATTTTTTTGGAAACTGCATCTTAATTTATTTTTGAAATATTAATTTTTTTGTGGTTTTTAGTGCCATTTGTTTAATTTTGGCAACTCAAATACTCTATTTCTGTAGAAAGTAAGTGAAAGAATAGTTAGAAAATAGTAATTATATCTTTTTGTTGTCATTTTCCCATAACAACTTAAAGAAATGTAATTAAAATACGTGCTAATTTGAAAAAATATAAATGAATGATTTTTGATAAAACATGGAGCTATTATAAACCAAATTTAATTTTAAGTATGTATATTAATATTTTAACAAATGAAGACATATGAATCATTAGATGGCCGATTTTTTTGTTGAGTTTCTTGAATGACGGCACCTCTTTTTGTGTTTGGATTTGTGTATTATTCAGCGATAGTGACGTACTATGCGTACTTTACTGTATATGTTGTTTAAGACTTGGTCGTAAATGAAGAATTCTTCAGCGGATGCGGATGACGTAATTTTATATAAAATAAAAGCGTGTGTTTCTTAAAACCTTAAAACTGAAATATGTTTTCTACTATCTATATTTATGTACATATATATATTTTTTCATCGGGGGCGACACTAAATTTTGAAAAAGCAACATTCCTGTTTTATAGGTTTTTTTTTTTTTTTTTTTTTTTTTTTCTTTTAATGAAAGCTGTTCATTTGCAGATGTGTTCGCATAATCTATTTTTTAAAATATTTTCATTTTTAGGTGCGTTCGTAATTATGTAAATACGTAGCACCTATAGTCGTCGTTCAGTCCGTCTGTCTGTGTGTCCGTCTGTCCCTCCGCATATAACAGAGCAAAAACTACCCAACCGAATGGTCTGAAATTTTGAATATATAATTGTTATAATATTTTATCGAGTCATTTCAAATTTTATGAAAATCGTATGTATAGTCTAATTACAGGGAGAGTCAAAAGTTTTCCGTTACATTACGGCCAATGGGAAAAAATATTTCAAGTGCAGTTTAATGATGTTACAGCCTTTCGAACAGAAGGAAATTGATATGCACTTATGAAATGTACTAAAATATACATTCAGTGCAATATGCGGTGCAGAAAATATTTATAAAGCTAAAGTTATAGTACGAACTCACCTCATTTGCCACGTTTGATGTGCAATTTCCAACTTGTTATATTTTAATTTTAAAAGTTGTTTATGAAATTTCTTCAAAATGGTGGCAATCGGATTACTTCCATTATGTCAGATAAAAGAGAAATTATGAAAAATATTCAGACGCGTGGCGTTTCGGACGTATGTTTTCATTTGCAAGTTATTTTCGGTAAAATATATAAATGCGCGTGTACTCTGTTTTTACAAGTGAATAAAAATTCATATTTACAGCGACATCACGAGAATTGTCTATTGGGCTTATTTTATCTTTACGTATTATCACATTATTATTACTTTCACTTTCTTCTATCTTTACAAGAAAGTATTGAATTCGTGAAAATTTTCGACTTCCGGTTTTCAATGGATTTATACGTTTTAGAAGGTCCTGAACACGATTTGATGGTTTTTAGAAAATGTCTGTCTGTCACTCTGCCTGTCACTCTGTCTGTCACTCTGTCACTCTGTCACTCTGTCTGTCACTCTGTCACTCTGTCACTCTGTGAGTCTGTATGTGACAAGCATTTTGTGGGGGCTCTATCTTAAGAACTAATGCACGGAATTTCACAAAACTTTAGATTCAGTTAGACCTTAATATAAACTGGTCCTGATTACTTTTTGGTGTAAATCTCCCAACAGGTGGCGCTGCTGTGCTGCATTTTTCACGATTACCGCAATAGCTATATCTTAAGAACTAATGTACGGAATTCATAAAACTTCAGATTCAGTTAGTCCTTGATATAATTCGGTGCTGATTACGTTTTGGTGAAAATCGCCCAACAGATGGCGCTGCTGTGTTGTATTATTCTTGATTCTCGCGATAGCTTTATCTCAAGAACTAATGCACGAATTTTCATCAAACTTCAGATTCATTTATTCCTTGATATATATTAGTGCTGTTTAGTTTTTGGTGTAAATCGCCCAACAGGTGGCGCTTCTTTGCTGCATTTTTCACGATTTTCGCAATAGCTGTATCTCAAGAACTAATGCATGAATTTTCATCAAGCTTCAGATTCAGTTAGTCCCTACTATAAATTGGTCCTAATTAGTGTTTGGTGTAAATAGCTCAACAGGTGGCGCTGCTATCTGGAATTCTTTACGATTTCAACACCAATAGCTCTATCTAAAAAACTAATGCACTGATTTTCATCAAATTTCAGATTTAGTTAGAAGTTGTGAAAGTTGTTGGTAATTAGATTTTGGTGTAAATCATCTAACCGGTGTGCTTATATGCTGCATTTTTCAGGAAGTATTAACATGTGTGAGATAGAAGAAAGTTTTGGGATTGCCACATCCAACTAGTTTCATTACAATTAAATAGAAAAAAATATTTTTATTTAAATATACTGTGGTTAAGCGTAAAAGTACGTATACAAAGTATGTTTGAAAAGTTTGCGCCTGTGACGTTATGGTTAGCTGGAAATGTAATTTTTACATTAATAAAACTAAGGAGAAAAATTGATATGATTGTGTCACATGATGTAATTTTCACTGATTTTTTTCATTTCTTAATTCTAAAGATTAGAATCGGAACTTTTATTGATCGTTGAACTATTTTGGAAATTGAATACTGAGTAACAAAAATATCCTGGTCATTTGTATTTGTAGAAAACATTTGTCATTTTTAAAATGTCCTTTTCTACAATACATAGCTTTCAATAATAAAATCGTCATTCAGTTTGTTTGTATGAAGTCTTGTGAAAATGAAACGCAGATCAACATTACATCATTTTTGACGAGGGTTATATACTAGTAATAATAATAATAATAATAATAGTATCAGGAGCATTTAATTGTGTCTTGTTGTTGCATCTATTAGTGTAAATTATCTAAATTTGATGTGCAGATATCCATCGCTTAGTGAAATTTTGTTTAGTGTGATTTTCAGTTAGTGCTGTAAATTATTTTAGTTTCTACCTCAATTAGTGCGGACGAAATTTTGATTAGTGCGCAAAGCACGAAACGGGTAATGTTGTTTTCCATTAAGATGTCGTCGAATTGTTTTGAATAAAATTTTCAGAAAATGTCAAAAAAAAAAAAATAAGAAGAAGAAGAAGAAATAACATCAAAGAATTATATTTTTCAAAAATTAGAATTCCCCAGACAGCATTTGATAAATATAGACTAGACATCAACGGAATTATGCAAGCACAACGTTAATTAGGAAATAAAATTTCTTGTTATCACATGATGCATTCCAAAATGCAGAAAAAAATGCGCAATTTGCAAGTCAAATATTTTCTCTTAAATAAATTAAAAAGTATGTCAGTTTAATATAATCAAATTTCATTACAATACGTTTTAAATCATGTAAATTTTTATAATTTTAAAATTTAACTTAATGGTAAGTCAGCTAACATAAATAGCGAATGCGAGTGATTTGCGTAAATCATTGAGTAATTCACATTTTATTTCGTATCTTTGACATTCGATCCATTGCTTTTGATTCAGTAACCTGAATCGCCATTTCTGCCCCATACAATCACTTATCTCTTTTAGTCTCCCACATTCCCTCTTCCCATTCTCCTTAATATTTTATTTTGAATTTCATGACAAAATTTGCCAGATTCTACTTTCGTATAAGTCACATTCAATTTTAAAGAAACACTACATAGATATATTTTTTTATAAGCCCTTAATTCTCGGCCCCATGAATATGACGGGGTAAGGCAGGGACGGCGAACCTATGGCACGCGTGCCATAAGTGGTACGTTGCAGATTATTTTTGGCACGGAATAGATTCAGGTTCTACATCAAAATATAGTAGAATTTCACAAAATCCATTAATTAATCTGGATGTTGATGTTGTCTCTCTTTATATGAATTCGATTAGTTCGGTTGGTTGTCATCGTCATACAGATTGCAGAAACTGAAATATTACTTAACGAATCCCAATCTAGCTCACTATTGGTTCACAACATTTTCAGAATAAGAGAGAATTAGGAGATTATCGCAAAGGAAAGATTAAAAGATATCATAAGCAAAAATGCCGATGGTAAAATTATAACAACTTGGAATTCATTTCCAGGCACTAAAAGCTGTAGATTCTGCGACGCTTGCTATTTTGACAATTTTTTTTTCTGCGAGACATTCTTTTTGCAAATAAATAATATGAAAAATTCAAGGCATCTTGTCAAATGAGCCCAATTCAACTTGCAAACTGTTTAAAAATAACTAAGTGCAAAACTGATATAAATTATTTGGCATCTAAGATGAGACAGCAAAAATATTTAAAAAATAAATTTCGAAAGTATAACATCAAGTATTACACACATTTGTTTACTGCTAAAAACATTTTGATTCATTATTATTTGATCCATTAAATTTTTTTATTGCTGGCACGACATGATCACGTAAAATATATTTTTCGAAAAATTTGGCACGTAGATATGAAAAGGTTCGCCGTCCCTGGGCTTAGGTGTCGTTTTCGGTTTCTCTCGCCCGTGATATTGCCGGGCTGAAGATTTGAAAATTTAACTGGAAGTCTTTGAAAATTCGCGCTCGGGTTTGGTTTGCACGATCTATCTTTAAGTAAATTGCGTATTCTGATGAATCAAGCATTTCCGATGATAATTTGGTTTTAATTGATAGCCAACATTTTATGTATATGGGGCATTCTCACAAGCTTTTGACTTTTGGGAAAAAAAATCTGACAAAATTAAACTTGCTAAAATAACATTTTAATCTGATAGACGAATGCCTCAATGATTCAAAATAAAGAAAAAATGGTCAGCAGCGAAATTTTTTTTGTTTAACTGAGGTTTAAGTTAAACTTGCGAGTTTAATTTTCTTTAACATTTTACCCCTAAAACTTTTTATTTTCTTCCAAATTTTTACTTATAATGAATTTGCATAGTACCCACAGGACATTCAAATAACAAATAATAACAATGTAGTACTTTTAATACAGAATTTTTGTATAACATTGTCTTAAAGGGGTGTTAAAGAAGGGACGGTAAGGTAAAAAAAGGGGATGGTATTGGAAAAAAGGGACGAAATGGTAAAAAAAGGGACGGTAAGGATGGAACGGTAAGGAAAATTACCACCTATTTTTAGGAAAATCAAGTTAAGACTAAGTGATAGCCACAATGTTCATTGATTTTTAGAAACAGTTACTTACATTGGATTAAGTAAAAGAAATAATTTACCTCGAAAAGCGCAGAAATAAATCTTGGGGAGGGTAAGACTACTAATAAAGTCACGATGCTTGAAATTGATATTTAAATGCTGATTTAGATTCTGCAGTAAATTTCCTGTCAAAGAATTTTAGTCATTCTTCTCTAGAATACTTCTGCACGAGAAAAAAGTTGAAAAAATTCTGTGGCTGCATCTGAAGTTATTTTCTGTATAAGTTTAGCAAGAGGGACGGTAAGGAATCTAAAACCAAGGGGCAGAGTTAAAAAAATAATAACAACCCTAAAAATGTCTGCAGGTTTTAATTTTTGGCTACATATTTATATAAAACAATAGTCCCAGTTTCGAAAAAAAATTACATGGAATTACTTTTATTGAAATAATTTTATACAGACAGCTCCAAATTTAAAAATCAGCATCAGGGACACGGGACGGTATAGAAATTTCGTGGTATATTTCGACCCCCAACATCGTCCAAAACTTATTTATCTCGTTAATATTGTTGTGCAATCATGAAATGGGATGTTCCCCAGTATATGAAATAAAAAAAACACAAAAAGTGTATTAAATAATAAATTATTATTCAGGGACATGAAAGTCAAAAGATTGTGAGAATGCCCCATATACACCATATGGACATTAATGACATTTTCGATTTTAGACATTTTGTCGAACATTTAGAAATATACTTGTCAGATTCTTCTGAAATTTCAGGATTAAAAAGAACAGATATGACCTCATATTTATCAACGTCGATTTGATTAGGAGGACAATTAGGGGGCCAACAAAAAATCAAAGAAAAAAAAATAATACTTGGGATCACTCTGTAAAATAAAATGCACGAAATGATCTATCACTACAGAATATAAATAAACAGACATTGTACAATATATGTATTCATTTGTGTAACAATAGCACGTATATTAATAGAGATATAGTGATTTTTTTTAAAAATTAAAACAATTCTTGCATGTTTTTAACTTATAACATGCAGGGTTTTTAACTAAATTTAACACCAGTTTAAGAAAAATTGACAAAATGCAGTAGAAACAATATAGTGCAATTGAATATAAATATATTAAACATTTTAGGAAATATGAGCAGTTGTATGAAATATTTTTTATCTGCGCATGCGCGAACGATAACAAGGATTTTTTTTACATAATTTAATAGTTAACTGATGGAGCAACTTATTAAAAAACCCAGTCAAATATCGTAAAAATTCAGAAAAATATGCGCTAGAGTGGGCTGATTTTTAGTTTCTCGCTAAAACTAACTGAATGATAAGGATTATCCACAAATTGTCAATTTTAATTTATTTTTTTTTTAATTTTCATTTTTTATTGATGTTTTGATTCTTCTTGGATAACCACCAGAACGAGCTTATACCATGATAAAAAAAAGAAGTATCAAAATCGAAGCATTCTTTTTCAAATCTACTCATTGAATCACTAAATACTAACTTTTCTCTAAAGGTCAGTTAATAAAAAATGACAATTTGTGGAAAATCCCTTATCATTCAGCTGCTTTTAGAGAACAGCTAAAAATTAGCTGACTCTAACACCGATATCTTTCTGAATTTTTACGATATTTGCCTGGATATTTTTAATAAGTTGCTCCATAGATTTGACTATTAAATTATGTAAAACGATCCTTGTTATCATTCGCGCATGCACAGATAATAAATTTTTCATACAACTGCTCCTATTTCGTAAAATATTTAATATATTTATATTCCAATTGCAATATATAGTTTCTACTATATTTTGTCAATTTTTCTGAAGTCGGAGTTAAATTTGGTTGAAAACCCTGCATGTTATAAGCAAAAAACATGCAAGAATTTGTTTATTTTAAAAAAATCTCTATATCTCTATTAATATACGTGCTATTCTTACAAAAATGAATACACATATTGTACGTTGTCTGCCTATTTATATTCTGTAGCGATAGATCAGCTCGTGGATTTTATCTTACAGGGTGATCCCAAGTATAATTTTTTTCTTTGATTTTTTTGCTTGTCCCCTGCTTGTCCTCCTTATCGAATCGACGTTGATAAATATGAGGTCAAACCTGTTCTGTTTAATTCTGAAATTCCAGAAGAATCTGACAAGTATATTTCTAAATATTCGACAAAATGTCTAAAATTGAAAGCGTCCGGACATTAATGGCCATATATTGTATATTATTTTTAATATTATTTTTAAACATTTGTAAAGTAGTAATAATTTAAAAAATAAAGATCTTATTCTTATTAATTTGCATGGTGTAAAACAAACATTAAGGTGCAAAATTTCAGCATGGTGGCTTTTCGGCAAATGTGAATTTGTTATATAACGTCTTTTTATTTGCCTCAACATACAGATAATTGTATATTTTACTTATAAATCTTATAATTACTCAATTCTTCATTAAAAATAGGTACTTTTTTGACGGTTTTTATAAATATTAAGCGATCCTTAAGGGGTTAACAACATTTTATAATACACACGTTTTACGAGAAAAAAATATTCTTCAAACAAATTTCTCAATATAAATCACGAATGCTTCACGGAATTCTCCACATAATACATTATAAGTCTTGATAAATGAACTTGCATTATAAACGAGTTCAGATTATAAATGTTGCTCTAATTATGAATTATGAATGTTTTCTCGCACATGAAATATGATAAATCTTTACATCTGCTTCGCTTCGAATTCACAGAAAATGTCTTGTGAAGAATGAAGGTAAAACCTGAGATGAATGCTTTAAATTTACCTAATAATAGGCACTTTTGACAACTCAAATTTTAAAAAAGCGAGTTTAGAGTAACGATTCATTTTTAACATCACGTGATCACCAAGGGAATTCACATTACTTAAAGCAGAATGGATTGTTTCCGGTATAAGACTGAAATTTAAAAGTTTGAATTAATGTGATTTCGGAAATAGATCTTTGTTAATGTCGTTGATGAAACTGGCACCGTAAATTTTCATCATTTAGATTAAATTTTGTAAAGTGCCTCAACTGAAAAAATAACATTGAGGCTGTACATATATAAAGTTGTCAACTTTTTGGTAATTTTAGAACCCCTCCTCCCCCTTACGATATTGTACATTATCATTCCTCGACCGCCCCCTCCCTTCCCTCTCTAATGATATCATTATTAGTGTCTAAAAATTCTTGCTAGTTCGACATTTTTTTCTTTCTCTTTTAAGGGGTGTCCGGGACACATTTTAAAATATTTTTTATTTATTGAATTAAAATTATGATTTTTTTTTGTGATGGTAAACTTTATCATTTGTAAAAAAAAATCACATAGTAAAACTTCTTATAATTTTTTAGAAAAAGATTTAAATTTAAAATTTATTAAAAAATTAGAGTAAATTAAAATCGTTATAACTCGGAATATTATTTATAGAATTTCATTTTTTTTTTCATTTAAATAAACAGAAATATATAAATTTTAATTTTGATTCAGCATTTTTAAAAATATTAATTTATAAAAAAATTAAAAATATTTAACTAAAAAATTAAAAAAAAAAAGTGGTGCAACTTTTATTTAAAAAATCATATTTTCAAAAGTAAATATTTTTTCAAATATGCTGAATCAAAATTTAAGTAAAACAATTGGAAAAGATATGTTCCAAGTTTGAACCCGTTATCTTTTACGGTTTTCGAGTTATAAGAATTTAAATACGAGAAATGGTGAAAAAACCTATCATGAAGAAAAACGCATTTTTACAAGAAGTCGTTTCCATAACAGCCATTTCTTGAAAGTGGAATTTTGAAAGCAAACCAAAACTTAAAAAATAATATTTTTTGTTCTAATTCAGATAGAAACATGATTTAAATGTCATTTTAAGCAGAAAAAAAAAACAGAGAAATTTTTAACAAAATAAAATATTTTTGCAAAATTTGAAGATTTTTGTGTCCCGGACCCCCCTAAACATTTTCAAACAAAGTTGAAAAGTGTTTATGAATTCGGATTGTCTGTCTGTCTATTCATCTGTCTGTCTATTTGTCTGTCTGTCCACTCTCTAAGTCGCGTAAATATACACGGATTTTTATGCAACTGATATATGTTAATGATGTTTACCATAGCTTGTTCTGTAATGCATATGAAGCGTGTAGTATTAATAGTTCCTTTACAGGACTTTATGGCAGGGACTAACTGAATCTGAAATTTCATGAAAATTCATGTATTAGTTCTTAAAATAGAGCGCTCACAAAATTTTTGTCGCATACAGACTCACAGAGAGACAGACAGAGACGAACAGACATTTTCTAAAAACCATCAAATCGTGTTCAGGACCTTCTAAAACGTATATATCCATTGAAAACGGGAAGTCGAAAATTTTCACGAATTCAATACTTCCTTCTTGTAAAGATAGAAGAAAGTAACAATTTGAAAAACTCATACCGTATTTGAAAACCTATTTCCGCTGTTACAACCAAATCGGAAAAATATCAGTTTTCCTTTATTTTGTGCGGCCTTGTACATGATCTATGGATTTGTATGTATACTATATACTATGCTAAAAGTTAGTTCAGTGAAACAGTTGAAAAATTCCATTTAGCAATTTCTGTGAATAAACGGAAATGTACTTGCGAACTTTTGTGCAGCCTGTATAGGATCTATAGAATTTATCTACACCAAGTAAAAAGAAAAAAAAAAACCCAGTTTAATTTGAAAACGCGTACCACAACTGAAAACGCGCATCCAGCAATTATTTTTCATAGATTTCAATAGTTAAATTTCTTCTGTAGGCAAATTCTTTTGTGTGTCCTTGTAAATGAACGATATATTCTATGTATAACCTGTTCTACAGTAAGCGCCGTAGTACACCTCAGTGAAATATATAAATTTCAGTATGTTTAAAATAGTGTGACACTATTAAAATACACCGTAAACGATTTTTCCCCATCGACCGTAATGTAACAGAGTTCTTTTGAGTATCTCTGTAAATGAACCGTAAATGCTATACTATAAAAAATAATCTGTCAAATTGACAGGAAAAAACTGTCAATTTTGGCACCAGTGGAAAACCGTTTAATTTACAGAAAATTTATGTGATTTTTCATTAAAACAGTTTTTTTCTGTAAAAAATACAGATTTTGTCTGTAAAAATTACAAAATTCAGCTTTTCTTACAGAAAACAGTGTTTTTCTTTAAAACAGTTTTTCTCTGTTAAAAGTACAATTTTTTTCTCTGTAAAAATTACAGATTTTTTTTTACAATGTATACACTTCATTTTCAATACCAAACATGCCATAGTGATACCCAATATCATCTATGCCTTTCATGGCAATCGCACTTTATTTACGCGATTTAGAGCACGCACGGACAGGACAGACAGACCGAATTCATAAACATTTTTCAACTTTGTTGGAAAGTGTTAATAAAAATGATCACCTATATTTCATATTATATTTATATAAACAAAATCGCAGCTGGTTACAACAAAACATTTAAGTGTTGAGCCAAACAACGCTATCAAAAACATGCCATTTGGCTGTGGATGTGATTACGAAAAATCTATAAATGATAATAATGTTATGTCGATCTGATTTTTCACTTATAAGTTATTTATTTTAACTTTAAAACTGGATTAAGAAGCATAAATAATTAATATTTAATTATCGTGTTCCCAGTCTAGGTTAGCATCAATAATAAACAAAACAAAACAAAAAACAAAAAAAAACGCGACATGTTTGCCTCATAAAAGATACAAAACCGATTCCACGAATATAACTCATTTCCCGAAAAACCATTCCCTCTGAAATATGCTAATTGGTAGTGGTAAGATCTTTAAACTTTGTCCTATTATTAAAGACGTTTATTCGGAATTCGTATAGTGAGTTTTGATTTTTCTCGAATATTTTTATTACGCTTTTATACACTTTTTAGTGATCTTTCCGTGTTTCGCGGCAATTTTTAGGTAGATTTCGTATGAAATACTACCTATTACATTCTCCCCTATGTTGGAATTTCTGAAAATATTTTCCAGATCTACACCGATCCGGAACCCTAGAACCCAAAACCGCGACTCAGTGAAAAACTTTATCTATATATCTATCTATCTATATCACTTTTTTATGGACTCGATAACTTCTATAATTCTGCCCAAATCTCTCCAAAACTGATACATAAAATCAAGGCGCATAAAATCTCGGTCAAGTTAGTTAGTGCGGGACACAAAAATCTTCAAATTTTGCAAAAACATTTTATTTCATAAAACATTTCTCTGTTTTTTCCTGCTTAAAATAATGACATTTAAATCATGTTTCTATCTGAATTAGAACAAAAAATAAAAATTTTTTCGTTCTGGTTTGTTTTCAAAATCTAGCTTTCAAGCAATGGCTGTCATGGAAACGACTTTTATGAAAATGCGTTTTTCTCCATGATAGGTTTTTCCACCATTTCTCATATTTAAATTCTTATAACTCGAGAACCGCTAAAGATACAGGGTTGAAACTTGGAACATGTCTTTTTCAATTGTTTTACTTTAATTTTGATTCAGCATATTTGAAAAAAATATTTACTTTTGAAAATATGATATTTTTTTAAGAAAGTTGCACCACTTTTTTTGAAATTTTTTCGTTAAATATTTTTAATTTTTTTTATAAATTAATATTTTTAAAAATGCTGAATCAAAATTGAAACTTATATATTTCTGTTTATTTAAATGAAAAAAAAAATTTAATTCTATAAATAATATTTCGAGTTATAACGATTTTAAATTACCTCACTTTTTTAATAAATTTTAAATTAAAATTAAAAAAAAAATCTGAGAAGTTTTATCATGTGGTTTTGTTTACAAATGATAAGGTTAACCGTCACAAAAATATTCAGAACTTTAACTCAATAAATAAAAATAATTTTAAAATGTGTCCCGGTCCCCCTTAATGGGCAAAATCGGACCAAGGAGGTGGAAATAGGGAGGAGATTTGTGAAAACCAAAAAAAAAAAAAAAAAGCCCATAACTTCTTAATTATGATACATATCGAATCAGTTTAAAGTTATTATTCCTTCTAAAAAAAGCGCCAAAAATTCATGTATGACAGCTTTTTGATATAATTAAAAATGGGCTCAAGAGGCGAAAAAAAACAGGGTTTTGGGGAGAAAAAATTCATAACTTCGTCAATTCTCAAGTTATCAAATCCAATTATATTTATTATAAATCTTCTTAATATTATCAACAACTTTTATATTGACAAGTTTTTGATAAGACCAATTCGTACCGCAAAAAAAAAACAAAAAACAACAACAACAAAAAAAAAAAACAAAAGGGGGGGGGGTGTTGAAGAAGAAAAAAAATGCATAACTTCTTCAATTCACAAGATATAAAATCCGCATGAATTTATTATACATCTTCTCAATATTATCTACAACTTTCATATTGACAGGTTTTTCATAGGACCAACTCTTACATCAAAAACAAATTAAATAAAAATAGGGGTTGACGAAAAAATTATCGTATTAAGGGTGTACTCGAATCCAAACTGCTTAATTTCTAACTCATTTTTAAATTCATTTTTGCTCTCAAACAGCATCCAGTTGGTAGGTTCTCTTATTCAGAAACTATATAATGTACCGTATTGGTCGACTTTTTTGATAGAGGCAGAATGTATTTAAAAAAATGATGTCAAAATGGGCATTTTGAACAGAATTAACGGCCAGATAAAATTGTTAAAATGGGTTTATCTTTAATCATGATTTAGTTTTTGTTGTTGAAATTAATACTTAACCTCGAAATCTACCTGCGCCTCTAGGCCGAGCCGGCAGGGATTTTTTTCCTTTGGTGAAATAAATCCGGTTTTAAACTTTTAGCCCCGTATAATAAATGCTGTCCTCTTTTCAATAAAATGTATTTGGTATGGTGGTTTTTGAAAAAAAATCTCTTACAAATAATTTGAACGTTTTCTCTAATCCGTAAAAGAGCAGGTCATTAAAGAATGGAAAGTTGTTAAAAAGCGCGATGCAATGCAACAAGAGTTTAAAATGTTTTTATGGAATGACACATTATCACATACCCTTAAAAATGTTAATAAGTAATTACATTCTGTGTTGTACGTTTTAATCGCTTCTTCAGTGCGCTGCTTAACCCTCTTGGTAATTGCTACTCACAATGGTTTTAAAAACAATCTCACATAACCTCCGCCCACTCTTTTGTATACTAGCTAGGTAGACATTTATTATTGCAGTAAAGGATCCCTTTCACCAATCTATAGGCATTAAAACCGACTTTAATAGCTTTTATCTGAATTATTCAAAAGATTTTACATAGCTTAGTGTATAAAGTGACGCTTGGACTATCAAAAAATTAATGACCATGTCATTCACGTAAAAAACTTTGCGGCTTAAAATAAGGAGAATAATATTATGTTGTCCGTGTTATTTCTTTGGTAATGCCGTAAGTTTTATATATTTAAACGAAAATTTCAAGCTTGATTCTTAAGGAATGTTATTTATTTATTTATTTTATTTTTTTTTTTTAATCGATTTTTTTTTTTTTTTTTTTTTTTTGCATATTTTCACTTTTGAAACCCTCAAAAACTCTGTGGTGGAGTAGTTTTTTAGAAATTAGTATTGTTTCAAAAGTTATCCACCCTTTGGTATTGCAGCGATTAGGTTAATTTTTAGCGAAAAAAAAAAAAAGCCGGACTAAAATACGGAAATTGTACTGGCAATCGAGACGCCACACAGTGGTCCCAAATCGCATTCAAGTGGCCAAAAATCATTTCTAGCTTTTCTAGTGGTTGCATATGATTCATTTTTAATTTTATAACATTCTAAATGATGTTACATTGTGAATTTAAACTAAATGTAATTGGGGTTCCGGGGAAGGAGATTGGAGAGGGGGCGCAATAGAGGGCGGCACGTTTTTATTAAATTTAAATTTTCTTTTTTTTACAGGATTTTTTTCTACAGGAATGATAATTTTCCACTTTTAATTATGGTGAATATTTTCACTTTTTTTGGACAAATCATCTAGTTCAGTCTCCCCTGAAATTTTAACAACCCCCACTTTCCCTCCCCCCTGAAAATATACAGGTTAAAATCTTATTTTTTTTCTCTTTTTAATGTTACTGAAAAGTAACAATAAAGAGTATAAGCGATCAATAAAATAAATAAATAATATGATATGATATGATATGAATAAATATGATTGGCAATAATAAGAAGCCTGAACGTAAATTTGATTCGCGAAAATTCAAACTTTATACTATTCAATATAATTCCAAGCTTTTTTGAGAAATTAAAATATAGCCTTAAACATTTCAATATCTGCTTTAGTCCAGGCAATAGAGGATTTTGCCTGGCAAAATTATTAGAAGTTCTGGAAATAGGCTTACTTCATGTTTTTGGGTCGCTGAATCCCAATTTGTAACTTCCCACCAAAATTTCCCCGGCAAGCCCCCCCCCCCCCCAAATTTTGGTAAAATGCCCCCCAAAAAAGGTTTTTATTAAAAAAAATCATTTTTTTTATTATTTTAGAGAAAAAGTATCTAGAAATTCAGAAAGTAGACAAAATTTGCAACAAATTAGATATATGACATTATGACTTAGGATGAAGGGGAAGGGGGGATCTGCCTCGGAACATGCGTCGCGGTGCTGCGTGGACTAAGTTGCGCAATTCCACTTAACCACTCACACGTTTGAATTCACCCTCCCATCTCCCCTCCGAACTTTCTCTATAAGGTTTACTTTAAGTTTTTTGGGTCGCTGAATTCAAATTTTTAACTTACCTCCAAAATTTAGCCCCCAGAACCCCACAAAATAGTTGTTTTTAACTTAAATTTCTTATTGTTTTACGGGAAAAGCATTAAAAAATTCAGAAACTAGACAAAATTTGCAACAAATAGGATATATGACATTATGACGTAGGATGAACCGGGAGGGAGAGGGCTGTCTCTGAACATGCACTGCGGCGCTACCTGCACTAAGTTATGAAGTCCAGGCAATAGGAGATTTTACCTGGAAAACTTAATACTGGTTCTGGATTTCGACTCACTTTATGTTTTTTGGGTAGCTGAATCCGAATTTGTAACTTCCCACCGAAATTTCACCCGGCAACCACGCCAAAAATTGATTTTTTGAAAAAATTTGGTTTTTGAGAAAAGCGCGTGGTGAATGTTTCGAGGCAGCCCCTCTCTCCCCGTTTATCCTACGTCATAATGTCATATATCCTATTTGTTGCAAATTTTATCTAGTTTCTAAATTTCGTAATGCTTTTCTCCTAAAGCAATAAGAAATTTAAGTTAAAAACAACTATTTTGGGGGGTTTTCGGGGACTAAATTTTGGGGATAGTCCACGCAGCACCGCGGCGTATGTTCCGAGGCAGATCCCCCCTCCCCCTTCATTCTAAGTCATAATAACATACATGTAATTTGTTGCAAATTTTGTCTACTTTCTGAATTTCTAGATACTTTTTCCCTAAAACAATAAAAAATTGATTTTTTTAACAAAAACCTGTTTTGGGGGGCATTTTACCAAAATTTGGGGGGGCGGTTGCCTGGGGAAATTTTGGTGGGAAGTTACAAATTCGGATTTAGCGACCCAAAAAGCATAAAGTAAGCCTAATTCCAGAAGTTCCATTAATTTTTGCTAGGTAGAGTCCCTGTACGGTCTCTATTGCCTGGACTATTAGTAGCAAAACCACCTCCGAAATTGAAGAATATCATTTGCTCTAAAATTTACCTAATTAGTTTTGAGAATTACTCTGGGGTGTATGAAATACCATTTATTAGAGCAGACGGATCAAAGAATTACTATATTGGTATGACTAGCAGGAAATTTAAGTATAGAAAAAAGGAGCATATAGCTGATATTAAATGTAATAGAAAAACCACAGCCCTAGCAAGATTTTATCAAGAAGAAACCATCCAAGTAAATTTCAATAAAAGAAAAATAATTTTCCCGTCCAGTCTATACTGTCCATCCATTATAAGAGAAACAATAGAGATTGAAACGCCCAAAAACTCAATATGTAGTGATACAGCTTCATTTCACTTACTAAAAATAGGGCTCGAGCTACACAATGAGTATGAAAATTAAATAAAATAAACATCCTTATAAATTAAAAAAATGTAACGTGCATAATATGAAAGAATACGTGGGAAACTGAATGATGGCGTGTCATAGACCGTGCAAATTTAGAATAGCTTTATTTATTTGTTTTTGAAAATGACTCGGGGTGAGTCGAAACATGTCAACAGTCGAAATAAACGTATTTTTACTGGTTTTAAACTTTTAATTTACACCTTTTAGCATTTGAAATTAATACATAAATAACACAAGCCTGCGATGAAAAAATTGCCGGTATAGTAAGAAGTATTTTCTATAGTTTTTTGGATGCTGATTACTAGAAAAATAATGAAAAAATTCCATCACGTACAGTTTCATCACAAATCGCAATTTTTTTTTTTATGAATTTAGTATATTTCGGACCAAAAATTATTATTTATATGAGTTTGATAAATAAATTTATGGACTTAAAATAGTAAATTGGTGCATTAAACTAATAAAAAGAAAGAAGAAACTATTCCAATACAGAATATTTCTTTTAATCAGTAAATTGTCTATTAAATACAACATTCAAGATAGAGGAAACCAGTTGAAATCGGATCTCTCCTGCTTGCAGGCGTTTGCTCGCCACCCCTTCTTCACACACCTTATTACTGACCTTATCTCTACTCCTGAATCAGTGTCTTTCTTTACTATGTGCTGTACACATGTGTATTTATTCCGACCTGTGAGTTATAAGTTATAGTAGTAACTTTTACTTCTAGTTTTTGCTGCATTAGAGAACACGGCTTCCAGGGGATGTGCTAATTCACGAATTGTTTATGCTATATTTGTGGTAACTGTACAGTGAAAAAACAACAAAGAAGCATTTCTGATTTTGTAAAAAAATGTATTTCGCTTATATTGGCAAGAAATTGGGATCTCAAGACAAGCCTTGGCCTTTACACAAAGTTTGTTGTATTTGCGTAAAAGAATTAAGGCAATGGTTTCAAGATAAAAAGCAATCTTTTCAGTTTGGATATAACCTAAAAATCACAGTGATGATTGCTATTTTTGTATTTGTAATGTGAAAGGTTTCAATTTAAAGGACAAAAATGAAATATTTTATCCTGACATTCCGTCTGCCATACAACCTGTTCCTCGTGGACCAGGTAAAGAAAAAATCTTGTTGATCCAAAAAAAGTGTTACTTCCACAGCTTCATATAAAATTAGGTCTTATGAAACAATTTGTCAAAGCTTTACCAAAAGAAGGTGAATGTTTCAAATACCTTTGGGAGCAGTTCCCGGGTTTACCCAAATCAAAACTGAAGGAGGGTGTGTTTGTAGGACCAGACATCAGGAAAATGAGGAAAGATGAAAATTTTGAGAATAAAATGAAAACAAACGAAAGAAAAGCCTGGAAATCTTTCGAACTAGTTATTACTATCTTTCTTGGTAACAAAAAGGACCCAAACTACAAATCTATTGTAGAAGAGATGGTAAAAAATTTCAAAATTTTAGGGTGTAATATGAGCTTAAAAGTTCATTTTCTCGATGATCACCTAGATTATTTTCCTGAAAATTTAGGTGCAATTAGTGAGGAACAAGGTGAAAGATTTAAACAGGATATAAAGGAAATGGAGAGGCGATATCAAGGCAAATGGAAAGTTAGCATGATTGCCGACTACTGCTGGATGCAACAAAGAAACAATCCCTGCAAAGTTCACAACAGGAAAAGTGGCAAAAAAACTTTTGATATAAAGAAAAAACATTACTCTAAGGACTTGTGACCTTCTACATAAACTTAACTATTACTTGAACTCAGATATTAATGTAATTCATATAGATTTATAAATAAATGAAATGTCAAAATTTCGTGATTTCAGCTTTTTCTTTAAGATGTTATCATTTTGCGAAAATTCCTTACGTGATAGAAAAAAAATGGACTTCATTTTCGGAATCAGCAAAAAAAAAAAAAAAATAAATAAAAATTTGTTATTAAAATTAATGCAATTTTCAAAAAGTATTTTTTTGCAGGTCTGTGTAATCAATCAGCTCAATTTCCCGATCTCACACACACGTGTAATCTCCCGCTTTTTCCATATGCCCCTATAGCAAGGAAAATCTAAAAATATTATTACTATTTTTTAAGTTTTCGACATCTATTTACTATGAATTAATAATAAAATCATTCAATTCATTAATCAGATTAATTTCAAAATTTTCGGAAAAAAGCAAGGGAAAAATTCTAAAAACAAATAAAAATATATATATAAATAAAAAATATATCTCCAACTCTTAATCCCCCTCCCCCTCCCCCGCGAATTAAACAAAATGAAATTGACAGTGTTATGTTAATTAGAATGTTGCATTATATAAACACTGACAATTTTGGGTCAGTGCGAAAATTAGATTGACTTCAAACCCGATTACTGATTTTGGACTAATACTTGTAATATCCAATGCCCAACTTCAAACTACTGGTTCTCTCAAAGTCGCAATAAATCTCTCGGGATATGATTTTAGAAGGTTCATTATACATTTTGTACTATAAAAGTCCGAGGAACTCGGAAGGACTTTTTTTTTTAATAGTATATCACTTTTTCTAACAAAAATTCCTTAAAAATATGTACTTTTAAAAAAATTCCTCTTTTTTTTAATTTTTGAGATTTTTGCAATCGAAAAATAAAATTACATTTAATTTTGTTTCAGAGAAGGCAAAGAAAAAAACGACAAACTATCTGAAAAGCTCTTAGTTAGGGTGTGAATGCACCGAATTTGCCTGAAATTCACGCAACAGCAGAAAACGCTCAAAACCCATAACTTCACATAAGCAATGCGAATTCATATGAGCTTATAAAACCAAAATATTGAAGAATATAAATCTCAAGATATTTCTAAATGCTGTGGAACTTATTTCATTTCGAAATACGAAACTTCGATTTTCTGATTTTTGGTCACATAATCGCGATTTGGGACCACTGTGCGCCACTACTATTTCCAATATTTTAACGGAAATTTCCTTCCTAAAATTCCAGAAAAACGGAAAATTTTCTGTAATTTACGGTGGTAAATTTCCGTTAAAATACGGAAATAGTACTGGTGTCTCGATTACCAGTATAATTTTCGTATTTTAGTCCGTTTTTTTTAAAGTAAGTAACTCTGCCACTTTCAAAACTATTTCTTTTGTACCGATTCATATCATAACTTCGATTTCTCATATTATATAACTTCAAAATTTCAACCGATCTAACTACCGATTTATTAACTCGATTTTATTTAAAAATCTATCTAAAAATTAAATTGTTATTGTATAAGTTGTTTTAGAAATCTCCAAACATTAATGAAGATAGATAAGACATGTTGATAATAAATTGTCATTTCTTGATGTGTTTGTCACTCGTCAGCTTAACACATTTAACACTTGCGTTTACTGTTAACTTTTTGCCGTCACACTCCCCCCCCCACCCCTATTTTAATTCATGTCACCCTCCTTCCCAAAAAGCTGCGGCTTTTCTTTATTTGATTAATAGAGCTCGCTTAATTTGTTCAAATAACAATTCCCTTGTTGCAGAATTAAATTATATTAGATCTGTTGCTATCGATCGCGGTTTTATTTTATCTTATATCAGTTTAATTTGTCATAGTCTTAATAAATGTGTTAATAATCCTGATTCATCTGTTGCTGTGGTTTCTTTTTCTAACCTTATCATTTTACCAATTTATAATAGTATTAGCTTTAAAATAGCTAATATCTTAAGACATTATGCTTTTAGAGTGGTTTTTAAATCAGTTAATAAATTAACTTTTTCACAGCTTAAGGATCAAATTCCCCATCAAAATTGTTGGGGTGTTTGCAATATTTAATGTCAATGTGGTTTGTCCTACATTGGACAAACTAAACGAAAACTCCGTTACAGTGTCAAGTAACACATAAACATGTAAAGGAAAATAATTGCAAAAATCCTCTATTGCTTCTCATTTCTGGGAGGAGGGACATAATTTCAATTTTGACTCAGATACTATTATCAAGAAATGCATTACTCCTCTAGATTTAGACTTTTTTTGAAGCTGTTCATATTCATAGATTTAAAAATTCCTTGGTTAATGATTTGTACAGTGTACCTTACATCTCAACTTTCTGGGTGGATTTGTTGTGTCACGATGCTTCACTTCCGCTTTGATTTCATTGGTTGCTGGAACTTGATAGTGTTTCGGTGCTGTGTTTACTCACATTTGGTTGGTTGGATGGGGTTTTATGGCGCAAAATCCCTGAAGGGACATGCTGCGCCAAAGAAGTAGACAAAAACAACCAAAAGATGAGAATAAAACAATGACAAAATAAAAGAACGATGAGAAGAGCAATCTGGATGGGGTATTCCATCCAGATGTAGTCAAGCAAGTGTAGAAGAAACTAAATTTTAAATACTAAAAACAGTAGAGTAAAAAAATAAAAGTAAGTCAATAAAAAGTGCAGTCTGGATAGGGTTCCCAACCAGATATCACAAAAGTGTAAAACAGAAAACTGACTCGTTAAACCTAAGAAAGATACAAAAAATTATATTTCAAAATAAAATTCTGTATGTTTTTAAAAAGTAAAGAGTGCCCCATGAAGTATTTCCCAATGAGGCTTGTCAATAGCTACTGACATTTGGGTTTTCGCCGTGCATGTAGTTGGGGGGGATATATTTTTTTTTATACATAGATTTTATACACTGATGATGTGAGCCCTGGAACTCACGAAACGTATACGTCTGGTTTTATTCACATTACCTAATGTATTTATTGTATGTTTAAACGTTGATGTTTGGTGATTTATTAATGAAGATAATTATTAAAGAGTAGCAAATTTCTGATTTATAATTCGGGACAAAAAAGGTTGGGTATGTCAGCAAACTCAAGATTGCGTGTTCAAAATCCAGCGGGTCCAGTCATGGACGTTGTGAATCTTTGCAGATTTATTAAGATTTTGATTCTGTTTTGAAAGAAATAAATAACATTATTTTTTAAGAAATAATAAGCTTAATTAATTTTATTTTATATTATTTTTCTTCAGAAAATTCTGTTTCAAATTAACAAGTTTATCCTGTCTGTACCACAGAAAATTTCTGTTTCATACAGAAAAAGTCTTCGTCAATTTAACAGGATCACTCTGTGTAAATAACAGGAAAACTGGTAGCTTTTCTGACAGGATTTTTCTATAAAAACCACAGAATTTTTTTCAAAGTGCACGTTTGATGACGAAGACAAATGATGGGAAAAAATATCTCACTAACAGATTTTGTTTCCTTTCCAAAATGATTAAAATTGATAAACAAATAGACTGATAAATAAATGACTAAAATACAAGGTGGCCATAATTAAACGTACGCCACTTTGTTTGAAATGGGGGATCCAAATATGATTTGGGTAGTTGAAAGTAGAAGTAGCAGTCCCTTGGATTGAACTTAAGTAGAGAAAATGTATTTATACAAGGTGACCATAATTAAACTGACAGTACTCAGAGTGTTCTGTAGCACGATGTAATTGAGAGTATGCACTGCAAATAGAGGCGTCTTAAATTCAGACACATATGTGACTGAAAAAGTAATTCAAACACTTAAGTGTCTGAATGAGAAATTTCAGACATCATAGATGTCTAAATTTAAGACACATAAGTGTCTAACTATGATCATGGTATAAATGAACTCAGAAAAATGTCTGAATAATAGTGACATGTCTGAAATTAAGACATTTAGAAATTCAGACACTTAAGCGTCTGAATGCGATACAATTGTATCATATATGTGATGACTGTACGTACTATTGTATTGCAATATGTATACCAATACCATCAGAAAATATTTCCGAATGGATGAAAGCTGTTTAAAATACTCTTTCATCCACTTAATTTAGTATTACTTTATAAAAGAAGTAATCGTGGAACAATTGTAAAAGTTCGCGTAAGGTTTGCGGCTAAGTTATTTTTGGCGCAATAAATAATTAAATATTTGCTTTTCATAATATAAAGTGTTTCAAAAATTACTTGTTATCATAGGCGTACACAGGAAGGCCCTCTCCCCTAAATGCGAAGAGTTATGAGTTTGGACAGAAAGAAACGTATTAAGGAGCAAGAATTTAGGATAGATATGCCTGGATTCCACTGCCTAGTCCGCTTTTCTAAAATGCAGAATGTAAACACGAAGCTAAACTAAGAATATTTTGTCATAACTCCTCCTCGTGTGAAAAATGTTTAAGGGTGTTCTCAAATCCAAAAGGGCAAATTTCTGACACAAGTTTTAATTTATTGTTGTTCGAAAATGCATTAGCTGGTGTTGTTGTTCAGAAACTATGTAATTGAGCTGTTTTTTCCATTTTTTTTTGCAAACGCATTAGATCTTTCAGAAAATAGTGTCAAAGTGGGCGTTTTGAGCCAAATTTCCGCGCGAAGGAAGAAAGAGCACTCAAGAGCGTGCGAAAAACGTGTTTGTCATGTGATCAAAATCTCTTATAACTCAGTAGGTAATTGATTGATCAAAAAATGGAAAACACAGTTCCAATTCGAAATCGCTTCCATGGCTAGGCTTTACAATTTTATACCTTTCCGTTAAAAAATGAATTTGTGAATGTGTAAAAAGGTTTTGCACTTGTTGAGCAGAGCAGTTAAGAACAGCCTTAAAGATATCAACATAATAAGAAATTCAAAAATTAAGAAATATTAATTGTTCAATGGAAAACTGGATTTTTTCTCTCCTATTTCTTTTCTTTTTTTTTCTGAATTTCCCTTCTCCATCTAAGATACATTTGAAATATATGAACACCAAAAGGAGAACAGAATTAAAACTGTCTTCTACAAAAAAGTTTATGGTGGTGTGTGTGTGTGGGGGGGGGGGGGCTCCTCTGAAGAAAAATTCTTAGCAACATTTTCTCTTAGCGTTTAATTAATATATTGCTATTTGGAAGACAAAAAAGTATATTTTTTAAATGATTAGACATAACGAAAATTTAATTAATTAAATTTCAGGGAGGGACAATGTACCTCCACCGCCCTCCTCATCAAAATTCAATATGTTATTTGCTAGTTTTACTACAAAATCTTTATTTAAAGTATGTTTTCTATATGTCTGAAAATAGAAAAACTGCAAAAATCGCACTCAAATAAATGTAGCATGTTAAGAAAAATAACTAAATAGATAAAATAAAACGTTTCTGATTTCTTCTAATTCAATGATCTACTTCTCGCTGATAAAAAATTTTATTACTCATCAAGCCCATTATAACGGTTTGTAAACCGCAGACTGGATAAACCACTCCACAGAAAATTAAAATGATGACTTCGCGTATTTCGCTTTGTTAAAAGTCCATTGGCGATTGGCGCGTTAAAACGGAATTTTCTTTCAGTCAGTTATTTTCTTGTTTAACAAAGGCTCCCGAGATTTTTTATGTGTAAAATTCCGTAAATGCATATTGTGACTGTGTATTCTACATAGATCTATATACAGCTACGTAGCTATTAAGTAAATTTTTGGAATTTCGACATTTGTTCCTCAGAGATTCTAGTATAAGAAAGTATGTATGAAAAATAAGCTGATACAAAATGGATTGAATTTAACTTATAGAGTAGTAGGTACATATGCCTACGCAGCTGTAAAATGCATTTTTTAGAATTTCGATATTTGTTCTTCAGAGGTGGTAGTATAAGAAAGTACGTGTGAAACAACAAAGTGGATTGAATTCAAGTTGTGGAATATGCGTTTTATGTTGTTATAAAAATAATATATTTTTTAATAGTGTGATTCTATCATCTACATAGATCTATACGCAGCTATAAAGTGCCATTTTTTGGCATTTTAATATTTGTTCTTCAGAGACTGAAGAATAATTGTGAAAT
Source organism: Maratus speciosus (assembly GCA_963932465.1). Taxonomy (NCBI): domain Eukaryota; kingdom Metazoa; phylum Arthropoda; class Arachnida; order Araneae; family Salticidae; genus Maratus; species Maratus speciosus. The sequence goes on from OZ010792.1 coordinate 559,552,255, forward strand.
ATCAGCAAACAGATGTTGAGTAGAATTAATCTGTGCAGTAAATTTAAATTATATTCTTATAAAAATATATGTGGGAATAATGACAAAAAAATTTCTTCTATATGTTTTTCAATTTTCAACATCATTCTGAATATTTAGTAAAATACATAAGAAAGTGTGTTTGTTTTTGTGTTTGTATTAAACGGATTTACTTTATTAGATTTAAGGAAAATAAAAAGGTAAGGATGCTATTATTTACAACAATATATTTTTATTTCGAAACAGAACTTTTTCTTGAACAATATTACTTACGTAATATTAATTATTTAATTTACTTTTTTAAGAATATATGTATTTATCATATTTGTATCTTTTTATATACAATAAATATTTTTCAGTGTTACAGTGTTTTTTATGATTTTTAACAAATTTATATCATTTTCAGGATTAATTAACTAACTTGCTTAATAATTCTTAAAGCTTCCGCTTTATAAAAAAATGTTTTTTTATATCAAATAATCCCATCATTTGTTTAAATAAGCATTAAAAGTTATTGCTTGTGTACATTGACACCCAACTTTTTCAACCTTTTTCGTGTTATATTTTTTGTCCAAAAAAGCAGTTGCTGCACTATATATTTTTCTTGTGAATACAACTTATTAATCAGACTGTAAAAATGTCAGTGAATATTACATAAAAAATCGCTTAGTATAATCTCTCTATAGAAAATAAAGCAAAATCGCAAAATTCTCGAATCTTTTCCTGAAAAAGAAATACTCAGTTTTGGTTGAGAAGCTTTTTTTTTTTTCACTTTGGTCTGTTACTAAATTTAATTAATATATAAAATAATTCAATCAATTTAATCAATGGGTTTTATCAATATGTTTAATTCCTTATAATACTTTCTTTCACGGTTAAAACAACATTTTATTTACCTGAATTTTAATTAAATTGTCTTTTTGCTGTGTAGAACATATAATAACTCAATATTTAACCCCTTGAGGGGCAATCGATTGTATTCCTGTAATGTTGAATTCAAACCGGAATCTTTGAAAAAATTAGTTTCAAAATATGGAAATGCAAATTTACAACTTTTTCCCATCAAAGTTACAAAAATAAAATTTATTTAAAAGTTTCCGGTGCGAATCTTGATTAAACTTAGGTGGGATAAAATATATCCCACCGCCCCTCAAGGTTAATATTAGATGAAAATTGTAAAATAATCAAACACTTATTTTGATTAATTTTTTGTATTATATAATAAGATATGTACATTTTAGGCGTGGAGGGGGGTTATTAAATTAAAAGTTTGTCAAAATGGATTTATGCGAAACAAATTTTCAAACTGAAATAGCTTATTTAGTAAAACATTTTTTTTCCCTTAATTCGGAAATGCCAACTTAAAAAAAATCTTCATAATATTATTTGTATTGAAAGCAAATTTTAATTATTTTGCGTTGTCCTATTTATGTATTCTAAACAATATACATGTTAGTTAAATCAAACAAATTATTGTAACTTATGATTATTACTAATAAAATTAAAATGTTCCATTTTTTAATAGATAATTTTATTTAAAAAAATTCTAGATAGATAAGGATTTACTATAAAATAAGTAAAAAAATAAATCATGATTTACTTTGTTTAATTGCTTAAAATTGTATTTAAGTTTTGTACAAAAATTTGAAAATCGAAAAATTTATTAATATCGATTTATTGACTGTTAAAAAGTGATTACAGATTTAGAACAGAAATTAGAAAAGATAGTCTTTTTATATTTACTATGTATAACTGCATTTTTCACATAAAATTGCTGGGGATTTTTTTCAAAAGTTTGTGAATTTTTATAAAAAATACAGAAATAAAAATTAGATATGTATTTTTAAAGCAAAATAAGTTTTGAAATTAAAAGTTATTATAAAAGGAATTGCCCACATGGTAAAATGTAATTAAAAAGATCAAGTTATTAAATGATATTAATAAATACTTCCATTGTATTACAGATATTATTGGCATGGTTTCGCATATGAATTTTTATTTTTAATGACAGATCATTTAATTCTTTTACACATTACATTTTCGAAGTTAGTGTTTTCATGTAACAAAATTAAATTTATGTATAGGAAATGCTATGAACGTTTTTGCTTCAGATGGTGGACTTAAAACTTGAAAAATAATTATAAGAGCATCAGAATTGAAGTTATCGGGAAAATTTTAATGTTTTATAAACAGTGGTGTAGTCGTAAAAAATGCAGAGGGCCTACGCTCTAAGAAGAGGGTATACCCTACAGTGTATACACTATAGCTTTTTTGAGAAACAGAAGGTATACGGTGTTCCTTAAAAAAATCCAGAAGGTATACGGCTTATACCGCCGCATACCCTCCACTACATCCCTGTTTATAAATGCATTTTAAATTGTTCCTATGTAAAGTAACGCTTTGTTAAAAAGTTCGAAATTTCTACAGTATTTAATTGCACGATGAAAGAATTTTTTTAGACTATGAAAACTTTTTCAAAATATAAAGAACTACATTCATATGTATTTCCTGTATTTCATCTGTATTACATTTTTAAATATTAAGACAGAAAATTTCTGACAACTTTTATTGCCAAAATTTTTCTGATTTTTTGCAGGATTATTTTTTATTATCATCGGAGAATGCATCCATTTTCGCAAAACAATTTATTGTACTGATTATATATCATATTGCATATACTTGTAAAGTAGAATGAAGTAAAAGGAAAAGGATATATTTATCCAAACATATATTTACATGTTCACACACACACATATATATATATATATATATGTTAAGTCGTCAATGTGTTTAATTTTTTGTGACTGTATATGTAGTAGTATGAAGGGGGGCTAATGAATGTAAGCCGCTGACACTGGAACTTATTAGAATCACATTTCCTATACTGTCAAAAAAAAAAAGAAAAGAAAAAGAAAGATAGAAAAGAAACATTTTCTGACTTTTTTTTAAATATATTTATAACTAGATATATTTAATAAAAACTCTCAATAGAAGACACCCTAGGACCGCAGAATTTTCCCGCTATTTAGAGATTTTATTTTCATATGTAGAAATAAACAGTCCAGAGTATACAAATACACAGTATACAGAGTAAAAAGTACACAAAATCTGCTTCAATCTACAAATGTGCATTGAAAAAAGTGATCGCTAAATAGGTCTCTGCTATTCGAGAATGTCCGTTATTACAGTAAAACTCCCATAACCGGTCACTCCCGAATAGCGGACAGCTAGCTCTATTTAGAAAAATAAAAAGAGGGGTAGTGTTTCTTCTCGAAGCAAGACCTGATTAGAGCATGGAAACTGATCCGCGGTCCCGCCCCCTCCCCTTCCCATTGATTTTTGGGCCCTCAAATTTGGTATGCAATTTTACAAATTCAATGTCTTTATGTTTGGGATTTTCAGTATTGTATCCACATACAAAATTATCACATTAGGATTATAATTTCAGGAGATATTAATAAGAATATGAAAATGAAATTTAACATTAGAAGCTCTAAATTTTGAATGCTTATGATTCAAAAACTTACCATTCAAATGACTAGAAATTTCGTTTTTAGGCATAGTTTGAGACGAAGATTTAAAATATGGTGTCAAAATTCGGTGTTGCCATTGAAAAAAAAGAGTGAATCATTTTATATAAATGGTAATAATTTGTTATCATGCAAAGATGATTGCAGCATGGACAACTGGGCTCTTTCTATGAGCCTTTTGGTTTACAGGGCCCCAAATTTGGTATGAAATTTCAATAAAGCTGATATTTTAAATTCGTTTTGATCTTATATTTATTTTAATAAATATTGTGTGCTTTTAGAACATGATATGGTTAAAGAAAAGGATATATTTATCCAAATATGTATTTGACAACATCGAATAGGGTTAATTTTTTCATTTTATTTATTTATTTATTTATTTTTCTTTTGTAACAGTATATGAAGGCGGTGTGGGGGGGGGGGGGGGGGGCGAATGAATACCAGGTCTCTGGCCTAGCATTAATTTGAAGTTGTCATTAAAAGTAATAACATTTTTCATGCCGTAGGACAAAATATGATATCATATCAATACATATTTAGGTGAATATATCTCTATATATATGCGTATATATATATTATCCTATTCTAAAACTACAAAATACTGATTATAATCATCGCAAGGTTAAAACAAATTTAAAATATCAGCTTTATCAAAATTTCATACCCAACTTGGGGGACCCTAGAATCAGGGGGCAGAGAAATATCCCAGTTTTCCACGCTGCAACAGATCTGATTTATAGTAACAAATTATTCCCATTTATAAAAATGATTCAATGTGGTCAAATATGGCTGCATATATGGCTTAGATAGAAAAGTGGTCAAAGATGGCTTCATGTTGGTGAAAAAAAAGGGGTTCAAAGATGGCCGCAATTAAGACATTTGAAATGTCTGAAATTCAGACGCAAGAAGTGTCTCAAAAAATTAAGACATTTCAAAACGTCTGAAAATCGCACACTCTCATTTCAGACACTTAAGTGTCTGAAATTCAGACGCAAGAAGTGTCTGAAAATTTTCAGACATTTTAAAACGTCTGAAAATTGAACACTGCGTTTCAGACACTTAAGTGTCTGAATTTCAGACATTTCTGTTTAGAGTGTGACGTCAAATTTTGTAAGAAGATTACACAAGACGGGGAACAGAGGATTCCACGAAAGAAAATTACTTCCAAAAGTCACCGCTAGGAGAATATGTGGCGCTGTGTAACAGAAAAAAGGAGTTTAAAAAGATGTAGAATCAATACTAAAATAATTAAATGTGCTAAATAAAAGGTAATTTTATTTCAGTATTGATTCTGCATTTTTTCAAACTCTCTTTTCTGTTACACAGCGCTACATATTCCCTAGCGGTGACTTTTGAAACTAATATTTTTTTCCTGTTTAATCTTCTTACAAAATTTGGCGTCATTCTCTGTATTAGATCGCGCTACAGAACACTTTGAGTACTGTCTTTTTAATTATAGCCACCTTGTAGATATATATACACTATATAGCCAAAGGTGACCGGATACTTGCGATTTTAGACGTTTTGTTAAATATCTGGAAAAATACATGAGGAATTAACCTAAAACTCCAAGTGTGTAAACAGTATAGTATAGGTCATATATTCCCGCGAGATTTTTTTCCAAAACCCCATAGGGGACCGTCAACAAATTGAAAAAAAAAAACGAATATCGTCAAAACTAATGTAGCAAAAACTTTCAAACAATACTGCCTATGAAGAATAATTGCTCTAAGCGCGTTTTCAGTTGTAGTGCGCGTTTTAAAATTCAACTAACTTTTTGAATATTACGGAGTGCGTATTAATTCTATAGATCATATACAGGGTTACACAAAAGATTTCAAGTACATTGACGAAAAATGCTAAATGTGAATTTCAGTTGTACTATGCGTTTAATTGAACTAACTTTTCGCATACTGTGTAGTATACATAAAAATGTATAGATGATATTGAGGGCTGTTCAAAAAAATTCGGATATTTTCCCGACTACACTGCAAAAAAAATCTGTAATTTTTACAGAAAAGAATTGTATTTTTTACAGAAAAAAACTGTTTTGAAGAAAAACATTTTTTTCTGTAAAAGAAACTGAATTTCGTAATTTTTGCAGAACAAATCTGTATTTTTTACAGAAAAAAATTGTTTTAATGAAAAATTACAGTTTTTTTCTGTAAATTAAATGGTTTTCCACTGGCGCCAAAATTGACAGTTTTTTCCTGTTAATTTGACAGATTTTTTTTACAGTTTATAGAGGGTATGGGAAGAAATTGGATTTTTAACCCTTCACTGAACGATTTTTTCTATTTTATGAAAAAAAAAATATTTGAAATCTAAATATCGGTCTAATAATGGAAAAAATAGTAAAAAAAAATTAAATTTCAAATTTCCCCCTAAAATTTGATATTTTATGGTGTATGCCATACGTACACAATTAGGGTTTAAAAATATTGTATTGATATATTTTGCAACTAAATGAGATTAAATTAATTAATTTTATCTGCTTAACACGCTGCAACTTTTTTTACATTAATATTATTTTTAAAAAATAATGAAAGTAAAGTTTTTCCCCGAAGAACAAATTCTAATTTTTTGTCAAATGAAGCCATCTGACACGGACAAGAAAAGTGTTATTCCACCCTTTGGACTGTATTTCATCAAGGACAGAGATCATATTATCCAAATTCATAGCACATAATGAGACTTATACTGTTTTTAGGTATGTGCCAGATATGGCACGTGGTGCAGTGAAGGGTTAAATGTGTTATGCATTTCCTGAATTGTTTATTTAGACATTTTTCACATAATAAACTTTAAAGTTTTGTTACAATATTCTGAATGTGTTGGAAAATTTTTAATTATCTATGCTGGATGCATGATTTTTCGTTTTTGTTTACAGCTGTAGAACTTTTCTTTAATTGGGGACTAAAAATGGTAAACGCTGAAAGTCCAAAGAGAAAATTTTTCAAGAGAGCGGAAAAAAACTCCCACTTCTGGTACTTACAGCGTTTTCCACTTCCACTTTTAGGCTTTTAGTTCAACACTTTAAAATGGAGGTACCTAGCTTACTTTCGTTTACTGTTTAAATACTTGATATTATCAGTTGTACACATTTTTTTGTATTGACAGAAACAGAAACAGAAACAGAAATCACCCACTCGTGGACAGCCAACCCTGCGATATAGGAGCTAAATGTCCACGTGTGGTACATTCAGCGTTCTCCAGTTCACTTCGTATGTCACATTCAACCAGTGATAGTTTTCTATTTTTTATTGACCTATTTCTACTTGGGTTGACACTTCAAGGGTTCTCCTGTTTGTTAAGCTTGGCAATTAAAATATCTTTTCGCAAAAAAAAAAAAAAAAAAAAAAAAAAAAAAAAAGCAATTTATCAAATTACAACGACCATTTTGAAAACGATTTTTTTCAAGACTAAAATTTAAGACATAAAAAATCACACGGAGTTGATCATACATTACGTACGCCATGAATTAAACATTAATAGTGTTATGACACGTAAAAATTGCATGCCAAAAATATCACCAGCGACCCGTCAGATTTCATGAAACTTAAGTATTATCCACCTGAAACTTACGTAAATATCCAAGCATTTCATTGGCTGTTCGGGAAAAGGCTTTTTCATCGTCAGATTTCCAAGAAATCTGACGGCCCATTTTAAATGAAATTTCATTCTTAAACTTCTAAATATCCGACAATATTAATTTTTATACCGTCGGATAGAGAAAAAAATCTACTTTTAAATGCGATTTGTTTGAAAGCTGTATCTCAATTTCTTTCTGAGTTATTAATTTTTTTGTAGTTTTTATTACTTTTTTGTCATAGTGGCAACAGAAAGTATCCATCGTTGTTGAAATTAAAGGGAAATACAAATTACTGTATAGACCAATCAGAAAATGAATAAATTGCGGATTCAACCAATGAAAACCTTCAGATATACTTTTGATTCCCCATCCTGACGAGAACAATAATAATTTTTCCAAATAATTAAAAAAAAAAAAAAAAAAAAAAAAAAAAAAAGATTTTTTGGTTATTTTAGCGTTTTCTATTTTTAATCCTTAAATGTTGTTATTTATTTTTATTACTTTTTTTGCATTGAATTCCATTTAATGTATCAGAAAGTTTAAGATGTCTTAATAATCAAATATATAAAAATGAAAATTTGTCTGTCTGTAATGCTATACAAATCCACAGTTTGGAAGCCAAAATTGTGAAATGTTAGGCACATGTGTATTAAAACACGGCCGAGGCAACTAAAGCAATCCGGAATCGAAATAATTTATAGTTAACTTTTAATTAATAAAAAAACACCCATTTACAGAAATTTCCTATCAGATTTAAACATTTTTTTGCTATAGCAGCTGCCAATAATTGAAAATTCACAATAAAATTCTTACCACAACAATTACCTTTCTATTGCAAGACGCACTGCATATTACGTACGCCACGCTACAATACTAAAAAGCTGTAGCGGGTATTGCGATAATTCTTTTACCTCACATGCAAATAATTAGAGATATACATATTGCGTATGTCACTCTGCAATACTAAGAAGCTTTAGCGGGTATTGTGATAATTCTTTTATCTCACATGAAAATAATTAGAGATTATTTAACTGCGTTTAATTATTACAAATTTTTAAAAATAAAGAAACACATTTTATCACAAACATCAACTAAACTTTTTATTCTATTTATTCCCTTATTACAAAGATATCGTGTTATCGTCTGCTGCCATAGTAACATGATAAATTAAATTTCATTTTTAAAAAAAGGCACAGTAGTAGAAAAATATTTTACTACATCGAATAGTTATTTTTAATTTTGGTTTTAGATTTAAATTCACGAACTCCCGTGCATAGAACGGTTTAAACAGCTAGTATAAGATAATTATACAAATGTACATTTGTTTCCGGTTCAAAATGTACATTTCAGAATTTTTCTTATTTCCTTTGTTTGCAAGATATTTTATCTTATCTAACATAAAAACTATCCAGACTGTTACTCACAAAACTGACAGAAAATAAAGGACGTTCTCTTATTTCTAAGATTTTTCTTTTGTGAGTTCCTTTTTTCGACCTTATTCAAACATGATCGAATAATCACCTAGAAACCTTCCAGCTATATTAGGAGCTATTATCATCTCTATGGAAAATAATTTATATTTCTCTATCAAAAGATAAAAAAAAGGGAAGACTCATGTGGCATAAAATACACCAGTTATTGTTCGGAATTTAATAAAGAAGTGAAGATCATTTTCTTAGATACACACACAGAAAAAAAGACTCACTCTTATAATTTAACGCAAAGAATCATATAAAAGAAATTGACAATTAATATTATAACCCTTATCGGACGCCAGTTTTTATACATGATTTTATTTTTATGTTCTATTCGTATCACTATATTTTAAGAATAAATTTTGTAGTGAATTTTTCTTGTACATGTTGTCAAAGTACAAGTAAAACTGTTTCTCAAAAATAAATAAATAAATAAATAAATAAATAAATAATAATAAAAAAAAATCGTGTAAATTTGAGTAAAATTCGTGTAAGATATGCTCGTCCTGATATCATCTGGGAAGTGGCACCGGGTCGATAAGGGTTAACAAATCTGTTTCCCAATTTTATTAGTGACAAAAAATCCCCTTAAAGGAAATAAAAAAATAGATGCGCGTAGTTTTAAATTCGTGCAGGTAATAAGAGTGGTAGCTTCTAAAGAAGAGGAAATTTTCTCTAAAAGACAGTAAGGGGGAGGCTTATTAATGGTGTGGGGAGACTTCGGTTTTGGAAGTAAATATAGTCTGGCTTTTCTGTCATGCCGCATGAAGGCTACCTATTAACAAGAAATGCTAGAAAATCATTTACTGCCATTTGCAAAGAGAATTGGTGAATTAAGTTGGATTTTCCGGCAGGACAACACCTCCATTCACGTTGCAAAATCCTCCTGGAAATGGTTTTTGGATAATCGGGTGCATGTTATGGAATGGCCTGCCCTTTTTTCGTGATCTCAATCCCCAAGAAAATGCGTTAGGTATCCTAAGTATGAATATTCCAATGGCAGACAGTTTCTGAGGTAAAATTGAAGGTCGTCATAATTGAAGTGTGGAAGAATATTCATGCTACTGTCCTCCAAGGATTAGTAAATGGTATGGAACATCGTATATTCCAAGTCATATATATCCATGTCGGATATATTGTCTATTAACAGTTGTGGCTTTATTTCGACTGGACACTTTTCCCTCCTCTTTTTTTACAAATTCATTTTTTTCCTGCCCAGGTGAGGCAGGGAGAGAGTTACTCCTTGTAAATGTGTATTTGTATATAGACTTTCTTAATAAATTTTTTGCGTCCTTATTGGTTTGTTTCGTGTCCAATTACAGCAAACAATCACGGTGGATTTATTTCGGTGGGACACATCAAGCAGGACGGTCGTTCTGCCAAGCCAAGCTGAAAAAAAAATGCTAACCTCGCCAAACAAACAAACGCCAAGACTAAAACGCAAGACACCGTAACTGCTTATTATACTGCAGCCAACTTCTCCATGTTAAATCGACCAAACATGCCAGCGTAAAATTTCCCATATCAAAAGAACCAATCATTGCAGAAAAATAAAACCAAAACCAGAAGGACCTAATGGAAAAGATCTTCAATTTGAGACCAAATGCATCCTCATAAATTAATTATAAACAGAGATATAGATTTCTTAAAATAACGTCGAGATACTGAAAATGACAAATTTATTTTCTTCGTCACAACTTATGCTTCAATCGAGGTAGAGACTTAAATAATGGACATAAAAAAGTAAGGATTGCATTTTTGGACAGATATTTACTCAATCTACGTGCTTTTGTAAAATTTAGCTTTAAAAATACAAATTTTCAATTCTTAATTAGCGAAAAACTGTTAATTAATTCTAAAGTTTATAAATTATGCCAAACAGCGATAAATCCGCCAACCATTTTACAAGTCTTATACTATTCTTTTATGTTATCCTTTTGCATTGATTTCATCGAAGAAAACTATGGTCGAGATCCAGATAGATTTTTCGCTGTTAGCGAAATGAGTTTGACCAATCAGAAGCCAGAATGTTTGAGAATTTTTGCTGTTTCTGGATTCCAGGGTGTGTCATAAAAGTTTTGAGTCATTTTCTTAGTGCCATGGATGAAGTGCAATGTTTACAGAAATCTAGGCTGGGATCCAGATAGATTTTTCGCTGTTAGCGAAACGAGATTCACCAATCAATAGCCTGCATTGCTGCAAACAGCGAAAAGTTCGCAAAAGTGCAAGCTTCTGATTGATGAATCTCGTTTAGCTAACAGCGAAAAATCAATCTAGATTGCGGCCAATGGAGGATATTCCATCTACGTTTTGATCACGTGGTCATGGTAAAAACTTCAAGCGTAAAGAAGGGAAGGCTCCGTAGACGTTATGAAAAACCCCCGCCAGCCAATGAAACAGTTCATGGGGAAAGCAGTAGTAGCTTCCCTTCTTATCAGTTAGAAGTTCTTTGGGTAAAATACCGGTACCACGTGACTTTTTTCAGCCTCAAACCCAGATTTAGAATATAGTCCATTATGTTGAACACAATTTTGCATTTCCACATCCAGGAAGGGTGTTATATAGTGTTGAAATCGACTAACCCTGTAGTACTTAAAAAAGCGCTAAAATATTGTATCCCTTAAATGTGCAATGATACTGCTGCAATATGCAGACCGCAGCGAGATCTGCAGGATATTTTCTACAACTGCAACAAATTGCTAGTCTATACAATGTAATAATAGTAATACGAAAATCCCGCAGATGTCGCTGCGATCGACACTTGAAATTTTAGCAGTATCGTCGCACATTTAAGGGATACAAAATTTTAGAACTGTTTGGATAGCATATTTCCACACTAGGTATTCTAGGCGCTGTATCAGAAACAACACCATAACAGAGAGCCTTTATACATAAGAGTGGTGATATATGCACAGGAGTCATGCTCATTTCAAGTTTTTGTCGAAAGTACGGCAATCCGCTTTCTTGAATAGAGGATATTCAATCTACGTTATGATCACATGGTCAAGGCAAAAACGTCTAGCGTAAAGAAGGGAAGGCTCCGTCTACGTAATGTAAATCCCCGCTAGCCAATGAAACAGTTCATGGGAGAAAGGAGTAGTACACTGTTAAAAATATCGTGAAAAATGACCTCTGTTTTTAAAGGCTATCTATATTCTGACCAATGAGAACGCTTGATAGGCGTTTATGTAGCGTTCTCATTGGTCAGAAAATAGAGAACCTTTAAGAACAGAGGTAATTTTTCACTATATTTTTAACAGTGTAGTTTCCTGTTTCCCTTCTTATCAGTTAGAAATTCTTTGGGTAAATTACCGGTACCACGTGACTTTTTAAACCTCGAACCCATATATGGAATATCCTCCATTAGAAGATACGCACATGGACGATCTCTATTACACTAGGGAAATAATTCAACATGCATTAGTCTGACGATAATGGCATGCTCGCAAAGAACTTTAACGATTTGTTTTTATCACTTTTACCAATAAACATTTATTGGACGTATGTCGCTACTTCGTTATAGAGACACACTTGTTCCTAATTAGATCCAGGCCTTAGTTTATCAAAATACGGAGTTTGCTTTCTGTACAATTCCTGAGCTCAGTTATAGCATCTAGAAATATAGGCCGGGATCCAGGTACATTTTTGCAAACAGTGAAAAGTTAGCAAAAATTCTGGCTTCTGATTGGTCAATCTCGTTACGATAACAGAGACAAATCTACCTAGATCACGATCATAGTGTGGAAACCGGCTATTCCAATAATGCTTTAAAAAGTGCTAAAAATTGAATCCCATAAATATCAAAAAATACTGAATGACAAATGTCGATAGGAGCAACATTTTCTAGATCTTCTCTGAGCGAAACGTTTTCTTTTGAAATAGTTAAGTTGGAATTACCATATGTCGCTGTAATCGACATTCGTCGTTCAACCTCATTCAACATTTATGGGATACAATTTTTTAGCATCTTTTTAATAAGCCGATTTTTAAACTATATCTTCTAAAAACTATAGCTCCGTTATGGCGTCTAGATTATACGTTGTAGAAATCGACTATCCCAGCAATACTTAAAAAAGCGCGGAAGTATTGAATCCCTTAAATGTAAAACGATGTCGAATTCCAAACAGTCATTTGCATCGACATCTGCAGGATATTTTTTAAAGAAGAAAGAGACATGTGTAATGCACCGCTACAGCGTCTAGAATACATAATGTGGAAATTTTCTATCCAAGAACCGCTAAAAAGTGTATCCCTTAAATGTGCACTGACGCTGAAATCCAAGGAGATGATCGCTGTGACATCTGCGATATATTTTCAAATTTCAAAGTAAACATCGTATTATTACAGTGGGTTTGACGCCAAGCACACAGGTCAGATGTATGTTAATAAAACGTGAAAAAAAATGTTACAGCGTCTAGACCAAATTGTCTTGGAGTTTTGGGAAATATCCAGCAGATATCGCTGTGATCGACTGATTGGATTTCCACACTATATATTCTAGACGCTGTAGTACCGCGGTAGCCTGTCTTTTTCGTTTGCCTCGAAGTAGATATAGATGACGTCATTTGAAGCAGTTCCTAAAGTGTGGCCAGCTCATCACGTCACACGGAGTTGATTATCTGTACACGGCAATGGACACAAAAAAAATCGGCGCACCGCTTTGTACTAATCATCGTGTAAAGATGATCCAACTCCGTGTGACTTTTAAACGTCATGAACTGGCCTATTATGTCATTGGTCACGCTAACACACTCCCCCTTGCGTCCGCCATATATAGCGGCATCTTGCACTGGAGACTGCTAAATGGGCTGCTATCGGTCAAAATCAAGAGAGAAAAGGGCAGAAGAGGGTGAAAGAACTCGTTTTTTTTTGGTATGTAGTTTTTCACACGGGAAGATTGACATGTCTGCTCCTCTCCTTTTACAGCTTCATGATGGTGAAATAAACCAACGCCCCCTAGATATTTGAGAAAGTCTTGACACGCGTCACGAAAACATCACACAAAGCAGGCAAAGCAAAGGAACAAAATCATTTATTGGCTTGTGGATATGAAAGAGCCAATTGATGATTTTTCTTCTTTGCCTTGCCTGCTTTGTGTGATATTTTCCTGACGCGTGTCAAGGCTTTCTCGAATATTTAAAGGGCGTTGAATAGGCCGGGATCAAGATAAATTTTACGCTATTAGCGAGATGAGATTGATCAATCAGAAGCCTGCATTTTTGAAAACTTTTTTATGTTTGCAGTAAACACCGAAAAGCCTGCAAGGATGGAGGCTACTGATTGGTCAATCTAATTTTACTAACAGAGAAAAATTTATCTGGATCCTGGACATTAACTTTGGTTGGTTAAGACGATTTTGAATAAAATCAAATCAGAAAGCCAATGTTTTTTAACTTTTCTGTTTAGTTTAATCGAAATCTTCCACGTCTATTACTGAAAACTGAGTTACTGTACTTTGGACAAAAACTTGAATATGAGTACACGACTTGAGCATGTGTCACCACTCTTACATATAAATGTACTCTGTTATGAGCATGATTCTAAGCGCAGCTGGTTAAATTTGAGTATCTGGGTATTAGAAAAAGCAATAGTGGCCCATCGTGGCTGAGTGGATAAGACACCACGCCGGTAATCGCTTGAGAGTGTAGGTGGGGGCGGGTTCGAATCCCGCTGTGATCCCCACGTGATCGGATATGTATGTGTTCAATAAAACAAATAAACAAACAAACAAGAAATAGTGAAAGGTGCAGTTGCCATGGAAACAACGACTTCTTTAATTCGTATAGAAAATTAATGAATAGTTGTAAATGACTTAAGTTTAAAATGTAGGCAAATGCTCTAAAAATATCAATGGTTCCCATCTAGTATTTTACAAAAGTAATTTAATATATTCACATGATGTATAAGTTGATGCAACTCTTAGCTAATGAAAATTCTGCAACAAGACTTATGTAGGTAGATCTTTTCAATGATTAATTCAGAATTCTAAGAACAAAACGAAGTTCTTAAGCGCTCTTCCTCACCCCTCCCCCCCCCCCCTCAAAAAAAGAAATACGATAGAAAGATATAAGTATTTGGATAACTTCAGTATTTCTGTAATCTTTTGTCAGAGTTTAGAAAAGGTGTCTGGGTATTAAAAAAAACATAAAACAAATTTGACGAACGGTAAGACTATAGATTTCAGGCAATTTTTAACTGGAAAATATTTAATTCTAATGTTTATGCGGCTTTAATAATAGACTATTATAGATAATCAATTTACGGGAATTTTTATACGAAATTATATTCTCACATTTATGCAAATAGGTATGGATAAACAGACTTGAGTAAAATTACATACTTATTCTTTCTTCTCTATAACACGATCTAAATGAAGACGAAGTTATATGTACAGATTATATCTTTAAATATTTAGATTTTTTTTATCAAAAATATTTCATCATCATGTCTAGAATTGTTAGATTTACTTCTTTAGACATATCTTTGATTCTTTAGATGCCTGCGAGGCTTCATTCTCGGATTATCCGTAGGCATTTGTAAAGGTAAATTTATTTTGCAAAACCGTCAGCAAAAAAAAGTTAGAACAAACAATTAACTGACAGACTAACTGTAAATATATATTTTATTTTGACTCTATTTGATTTTTACTAAATTCTCATCCTTCATAGAAAATTTTAAGGAGATATAAATTGAGAAAGACTGATACTTTGAAAGAAGAAATTGACTTTCCTTACTTTTAAATTATTAATTATTCTAAAAAATGAATGATAGGTAAACAAAATGTATACTATTGTGTTTGTTCCCTGCTTATAAAGGCTATACAAGGACTAATTTTAGCGAGTAGAATTATTTCAATTATATATAATCTGTTTAAAAAAAAGAACTGATATCTACTAAAAAACAACTTTTCAAAAGTAAAAAAAAAAAAAAAAAAAGCCAAGCAAAAAAAAAAAAAAAAAAAAAAAAAAAAAGAAAAGAAAAAAGGAGAAAGTTGTGGCTAAAAAATAGTGTGATATCAAATTTCCAAGCTTATATTATGGTACTTATTTAACATTTTTTATTAAAAATTTACCATACGTAAGTCGAGTACCTAAGTATGCGTTAATAGAAAGCCTTTTCTCCTTTACTAAATACATCATAACGTGTTTCTGAAAATTAATTTTTTTAAATTATGCATGATGGGCTTGGCGGCCATCTTTCCATATTTTACACAAATTTCTAAGAAGAGAAGCTCGTAATATGTTTGCATTATTAAGAATTTTGAACTTCTAGTTTTGGCTACAGACAGATAAATTAAGAAAGTCTTTTATTTTGAAAAAAAAATGATTTTATTACTTTAACTAATTAATTAACCCCCTCCAAAAAAAAAGAAATCATAAGATGAAATCTGAAGCTACTTCAACTTTATTTTTAGACACAAATTTCTAGGCACTCATTTCCATAAATTAAAAGCATAAAATGTTTGCTTTAGCAACAATTTCGAATTTCCGATCTTAACAATGTACTTGTATGCTTAGAAATTTGTGTAAAATATGGAAAGATGGCCGCCAAGACCATCATGCATAATTAAAAAAAAAAAATAATTTTCAGAAACACGTTATGATGTATTTAGTAAAGGAAAAAGGCTTTCTATCAACGCATACTTAGGTACTCGACTTACGTATGGTAAATTTTTAATAAAAAATGTTAAATAAGTACCATAATATAAGCTTGGAAATTTGATATCACACTATTTTTTAGCCACAACTTTCCCCTTTTTTCTTTTCTTTTTTTTGCTTGGCTTTTTTTTTTTTTTTACTTTTGAAAAGTTGTTTTTTAGTAGATCTTATATATAACGAGTAACATGTAAAAAAGTAATTAAATTTAAAAGCGCATGCCGAATTTTAAACCGTACAATCCAGCAATTATTACTTTAAGACAGTACTGTAACCTATTTCTTTTGTGTGTCTCTGTAAATGAATAAAAAATGCTATGAGTGCCCTTTTCTAACATGATCGTAGAGAAATTCTGTGATTTATATCAGTTTCAATACATTCGAAATAGCGTAATGTCATTAAAATACTCTGCAAAGATTTTTTCCCATTTACCATAATGTAATGTGGTGTTAAGTACCTTATGAGAGCTCTGTAAATGAAATATGAATCCTACACACTTTATATACAATACCAAACATGCTTTGGTGATTCTAAATAACTTTTTTCAATTGCATAAAAATCCGAGTATAAGAAAAGGGCATGTTTAAAAACAAACACTTCTGTCAACCAGTCTACCACTACATTTTTATCATAGCGATCATTGCAGGAATTAACTTGGCGACGTAGGCAATCATATCATAGATCTATTAAATCAATTTGTTAAAGACCAATCAAATTCCCGGAGTTCATGTGTATAGTAGGAGTCATAATGAATGAACAGGTTTTTCTTGCGGACCAACAGTAATTCGACCAAGAGTGACGTCAGCTGCCCTTTCCTTATATTTACGGGAGTTAGAGGGTGGTTAGATGGACAGACAAACCGAATTCATAAACACTTTTCAACTTTGTTGGAAAGTGTTAAAAAATTTCTTTTGCTGCCACTGATTTTCGGAAAGGTTTCCGAATGGTTTTTGCAGTGTATTAATCAGTTATCTTAAAGCGGAATATCGATTTTTAGAATCCTATCATTTATCAGTTAAACATTTTCAGCTGCGTAATTGGGTTTATACATGAAAGAGAAAAATGTGTATTAACTTCTATGTTACTCTTAATGCCATTAATTTAACACGCGTGTCTGTTAAACATGTTTTTTGAACATGGAAAATTTTACACGAGATTGGATAGCATTCGAAAAACTTATATTTCGGTTAGAAGACTTATTACCCGATTGAATGGCCTATCATTGGATAGGTCTCTCAAAATGAAGACGATGTTTCATGGACTATTTTACAGTCAGAAGCTCTTTTTAAATATTACACAGCCTGGAAGTTGCGTAGGTAGAATCTCTAGCTTTACTGCAACTCTAGCCTTCACAGACATCTATAGTCCTCATCAAAACAGTGTTTATAGCTAGGAATTAACAATTAAACGCAACTTAAAAGTCAACAATACAAGTAAGTAAAAAAAAAACAAAAAAAAAACAGGTAAGTAATATAAAAAATAGTTTCACATTGATGAGAAATAATTAATTCGCTTTTTACGCCGTCGGGTTTTTTGATTTCTTAAGTTTAATTGTATTTTATTAACGTATTGATGAAAAAAACTTATTAACACATTACAAAAACTACTCGTGTACTGTAAAAGGAAATCTGTACTTTACAACAAAAAGACCTGACATCCCGGCTGCCAACACAATTGCTGTAAAATCTACAAGCTGCTGTCTTTAAGAGTGCTGTAAAATTTCTCAAGTATGGGAAAAGTTGCGTTGCTATTGGCTGCGTACGGGACAGAAATCATTCGGTTTTTACATAACTTGTTGCTTGAATTCCCTTTCACAGCATCGGTGCTTGAATTCGATTTACAGCATCGGGGCTTGAAAAATTACAACATAAAGAGCAGGAAAAATGACAAAAAATTTTTTACAGCGTAAACGTTTCCAAGAATCAGTGATAATAAAAAGAAAATTCACATCTTTAAATTTCGATTTAAACACGTCTTTGAATCTCGATAATATACTGGTTTCTGAGGTTTATAAAGATAATAACTGCTTTCCGGAATAGTGTGGAAGATGTTATTGTATACATTTTTTGTGTTTACATTACATTTTCCTAAGATGAAGGATCATTTTCCAGTCTCTTCCCTACATTATAAACTATCCTTAACTATTTAACCCATTGGGGTAAAATTACAAGTCTAGTTCGTCATCAGTTTTTAAGGTACACTATATGGCCAAAGGTGACCGGTCACTTGCGATTTTAGACGTTTTGTTAAATATCTAGAAAAATACATGAGGAATTAACCTTAAACTGCAGGAGTGTAAACAGTATGGTATAGGTCATATATTTCCGCGAAGATTTTTTCCCGAAACCCCATGGGGGACCGTCAACAAATTGAAATAAAACGAATATCTTTTGGATAATCCTGTAAAAACTAATGTAACAAAAGCGTTCAAACTCGAGATTATTAATAAGTGGCTTATTGTAATATACTGTGCTCATTTTTATGAGGATAGCTTGTATACTGGTAGAGAAATTAAGGTTTTTATAAAAACAGTCGCAAATTTTGCCAAGTTTTTTTGCTTATAATTTGCAGAGTATTTAAAACAAAAAAAAATTCTTTTCAGAAAATATGACAAACAGCATTGTACATAACACTCTGCAATCAGAATTTAAAAATAATAAAAATTGGATGAAATATGAGCAGGTTTACTAAACAATGTTTCACTGCGCATGCACGAATGCAATCAAAATATAATGTGCATAATATATTATCTAAGTATATAGAGCAACTTTTGTGAAAGTCTCAAAATTATAGCTTGAAAATTCTGAAAATTATCGTCGATAGAATAAGCTTGAAATCCGTTGTTCCCAAAAGAAAGCAATAAGATGAGGGGTTGTATCCAAATATAGTAGTACGTGCAGTATTATGTACGCTATCTTGGCACTAATCAATAGATATTTGATACAACCCCTCGTCTTTTTACTTCTTTTTGGGAACAACAGATTTCGAGGTTATTCTATCGACGATAATTTTCAGAATTTTCAAGCTATGATTTTGAGACTTTCACAAATGGTGCTCTATATACTTAGCTAATACATTATGCATATTATATTTTGATTGCATTTGCGCATGCGCAGTGAAATATTGTTTAGTAAACCTGCTCATATTTCATCCAATTTTTATTATTTTTTAATTCTGTATTATGTAGTTGTTGTTATGTAATTGTTTGTCATATTTTCTGAATAGAACTTTTTTTATATTAAGAACTCTGCAAATTATAAGCAAAAAACTTGGCGAAATTTAGGACTGTTTTTATAAAAACCTTAATTTCTCTACGAGTATACATGCTATCCTCATAATAATGAACAAGTATATTACAATAAGCCGCTTATTAATAATCTCGAGTTTGAACGCTTTTGATACATTAGTTTTTGCAGGCTTATTTAAAAGGTATTCGTTCTTTTTCGATTTGTTGATGGCCCTCTATGGGGTTTTGGGAAAATATCTTCTCATATGACCTATGACCTTCTCATATGACCATCTCTATATGACCTATGGTATTCTGTTTATATACCTGGAGTTTCAGGATAATTCCTCATGTATGTTTCTAGATATTTAACAAAACGTCTAAAATTGCAAGTGACCAATTATCATTGGCCACATAGGCTCTTATGCTTTGTATTACAGAATGAAAAATGAGTAAAACTGATTTCACTTTGAAACAATTCTAGAATTTTTTCCCCCGTGAAATCTAAACCTAACACCAATCTCAGTATCGACGCGTAAAAAATACAAAAAATTATTTCTTTTAGACACATTCGTGGTAAAATATTTAGTTTTATTAAAGAAAAGGATTATTTTCTTTTAAATATGACTGTATTTTTACTTTCTGAAAGACTTTGCCAAGTATCTCAAACTCAGTATCAGCGGAATTATTTGCATATGTCCTCGGTAATTTATTCTTTTGCATTAGAATGTTTCACTAACTTGCTTTGTAACTAAAATTACTAAATTAAAGAAAAAAACTGTTTTTCTTTTACATGCAGTTGGTGACCACTTTAATTTCTGTCAGACACTGAATTCAGTTATTCAACGAAAATAATTATTTTTCCCCATTGAAATGTCCACATCGTTTAATACGGACTTCGGTTAGTGGGACAAAAAATGGCCGCCTTGAAAATCCGTACTTACGAGTATATTTACTACCTTACACGCTGATTATTTGCAAATAAATAACTCTTCTCATTTTGAAATTATACACATATATTTCTGCAAATAAATAACTCTTCTCCTTTTGAAGTTATACGCATATATTTCTCCGGTATTCGAAAAATTAAAGCAAGAAATGATCTAGATTTATTTAGAACCACAAATCCCTATGCGAGTAATAAAATAAGAACCCTGCATATAAAAACTTATTCAATAATCCACAGAAAACTCATCTAATTACCCATATTTTTTTGCGGCTAATTATTCATGTTAAAATCTATTTACTCGAAACCGCCAGATAACCGTAGCGGGAAAGAACTTTTCAATTAAAGCAAGGCAAATCTGAATAAACTATTAGTTTAGCAGAGAAAACCTAACCATCGCATAAAGGCTCCCTTCTTCCGATTTATCAAAAAGCGAGTACTGGCCTGTCACTCTTTCCATTAAATAACTATCATCAGACGTTCTTATTGAAAACATAATGGAATCTCCGTGTTTCCCAACAAAATAAATAACATTTTTCTCACTGCTTGATCGCATTACCTGGATCAATAGTCAGGGTGCAGTGGGGTATTCTAATTAAATGTACTGAATGAAAGAAGTGAAAGCTGTCATTTAATATAAAGAACATAGAACTCGTAGCCTTAGCAACGGGGTAGAAGGAATTCAGATAGATACTGAACAATCCCCTTCGCCATATTTGTGCCATAAATTCAAAATATTGTGATTTTTTTGACATCGCGATTTTCATAAATATTCTCCAGAAAAAAATATATTTAGTGAGTGAAAATTATTGAATGTTAAATTAAAGTTACAAATAAATAAACGCGGTTGAAACCATCGATAATAAAAATTTGAAAAAACTGGCTTTCTCGAAACTGAATTTATGATTTCTATTAATAATATCGTAAGTACAAATGAAAAAAATAAAAACTAAGCTCCAGAGCGCTATAATCCATGTGGTGTCAAACTTCACTTCCTTCATCATGAACTGCTATATATAGCACATGTTCAGGTCAAGCGATCAACATGACGCGGAACCCCAAGTGGTTCTCAAGAACGCTTGGTATATATCAACGTAGACTGCCAAGGTGTTTCTTTAGGTGCAGGAACAAGTGGTAGTTACTTGGCTCAAGGGCTAAAACAAGGAGTAGTTACTTGTCTAGGTTAGTGTTAAACGCAGGATCTCATCGCGTCCTATGTTTGAGAAAAACTTTATCACCCGCTGTTTAGTCTTTGTCTAGCGCCAAGTGACTGCCTCTTGATCCGCAACCAAATGCATCACCCCGTTTTGAGGTCGTCACCCTCCAAGGTGCTTCTTTTAGTGCAGGATCAAGCACGGCCAACGACATACAAGGCCAGTGCATGAATTTTAAAACGTCTTACGGAGTGGATCATATTTACACGGAGATTGGCACAAAACGATGGGCGCGCCGCTTTGTACCAATCACCGTGTAAAGATGATCCACTCCGTGTGACGTTTTAACCGTCATGAACCAGCCTTGTATGTCTTTGGCCGCGCTTGAACCCTCACTTAAAGAAGTGCCTCGGAAGGTGACGACGTCAAGACGATGGTGATTTAGTACAGCAATTTAGTACAGTTCAGTAATTTAGTACAGCAGGCGGCAATTTCTATGAGAATGGGACACAAAAACTGGTCGTACGATACCGTAAGTGCCTTAATATAGGCGGTAATTATGTTAAAAAGTAGATTAAGGTCCAGGCTTTCATGTTAAAATAAAATCTTTAAAAAATGGCCTTGTATGTTTTAATATCAAACCGGTACTTACTTGAACTAGAAAGAAAAATCGCATCAAGCATAGATTATGAAACACTTTCCAACGCATTCAGAATAATGTAATAAAACTTCACAATTTAATAAGCTAAAATTGGATGTCTAATTGAGCCCATTGGAAACTCATAACACATCCCAATTCGAGCAATTCCAGTCTACAGTAGGAAAATTATCCAAATTCTTTGAGCAACCCTGTATATGATTTATATATTTGTATCTATTAATTACATGCATGCGAAAATTTAGTTCAGTTCAGAACTAAATACTTCAGTTGAAAATTTCCCTTCAGCAATTTCCGCTAAGGAGAATGGTACGTGAATTCTTTTGTGCAACCACGTACACGAGGTGTAGAATATTTACGCAACGAGTAACATGCAAACAAATTAGTCAATTTAAATGCGCATACCGAAATTGAAATCGTACTTTCAGCAATTATTGCTCAAAGACAGTACTGTAACCGATTTATTTTGCGTGTCCCTGTAAATGAACGACAAATGCTATGAATGCCCTATTCTACAGTAATCATCTTGTAGTGAAATTCAGTGATTTATATCAATTTCAATACATTTTAAATAGCGTAATGTCATTAAAGTACTCTGCAAACGATTTTTCCCCATTCATCCAAATGTATGGGAATTCATTTGAGTGCACTTGTAAAGGAATTATTCATGCTACACATCTCCTATTCAGTACCGAACATGTCATGGAAAACTTCGATAACATATATCAATTGCGTGAAAATCCGAGTATATTTTCGAGTTAAAGCGTGGACAGACAGACAGATAGACGCACAGACAAACTGAATTAATAAACACTTTCAAACTTTGTTGGAAAGTATTAAAAACACGCCTCGTATTTTATCGACGCCAATGGGTGAATTGTTGAGCGATTTTTGTTTAAGTAGTTAATGCGATCTCAGACCTGCAAAACGGCAGCGCATGTACTAATCATCAGTGTTGAATTAAGGGGGTGACCCGGGGGGGGGTACAAATCTCCCCCGGAAGATTTCAGATTTTGTGTTTTTAATGGTCAAAAACTACAATCCCTCCCCCCGGAAATCTATAATGTCCCCCTGGAGCCACAGAAATCCCTCCCGGAGAAAAGTGTCTAAATTCAACACTGCTAATCACTGAGCTACATTGACCGTCGCAAGAGCTAATATCCTTGAAAAAATCAAAACGAAAGAAATAATAAATAATAATCCTCGAAAGACGCTGTTTATACATTAATTGTACGACTACGATCTTTTTCAAGTAAAGGAAACACAGTTATTTTTTTTATGAAAATGAAAGAAATAACTATGCAAGGTATTTACTATCAGAAGCTTCGACATTCACCGATCTGTCAGGGAATAAGCGAATTGTGACATACAAGAAGCCTGGTTGATTGTATGGAATCCAATCATTGTCCGATTTTTTTTTTTTTTTTTTTTGAAGAACTGAATCTCTGCCCTGAAAGAACGTTCTGCATGAAGTGAAACGATTGGTGATTTAAATGGTCAACATCTGTTCAATACACTAGAAGGGCAACATTTTTAGAGTTTAATTGGCTGATCTTGCTATTTCTAGGCGACCATTGTCACGTTTGAAAACAACCCTGTCCTGTTTTCTATCTATATTCTGGACGTTGTTTCTTAATTTTTCTTTCAAATTGATTATTTGTTGTTTGTAGCATTCACCATGAACTGTCGGAAGCGGTTGGAACTGTTTACATTAGACTACGTCCATTTGATTCCACCAGATACACAGCACAAACATGCTGCCATAAATGTAATGTTTCGTCACTGACTACCTGGAGGATCTGGGCCGAGAAAGGTCTTGGTTGTTAGAATAGAGTCTTAAGATAGAGTTCATAACGTCAAATCACGTGATCTCTGCCGACCGAATCTACGAAGAAAATCTTGCGGCCGGAAATCCCATGATATGACGTCACGAACTCCGTCCGAATGCTAGAGAAACAATCAAGCAATTTCTTGGCCGGTACTGAAGTTGGTCGCGCCTGGATCCACCCATGCTTTCAGGTTATTTGGGATTGTCGTAATGAATTAATTTTTCATTTTCTGTAACAATTCTACGCATAAAATGATTTCTTTTTTGTTTTTAAAGTACCAATTCACATACGGTTTTTCGACCTTCTTCGTTCATACGGGACCTGATGGACTTGCTATTTAAACTTGCCCGTTACTAACAAACGTTGCGAAGTACATCGAAGGATAATAAAAAAGCATTTTGCACCATTTTAAATGCAGCCGTCAATTCAGATCGTATTTAGAAATGACCTTCATCGAAGACAGAGTCATAGTTATGCACTTGATAAAACTGAATTTGCTACAACATTATTACAGTTTTGAATAAATAAATAAATGAGCTCTTCTTATGTAAATTACACGGCATGGAAATAAAAAAATGTGAATAAATCCGAAATCCTTTGCTATATTGGTGTACAACATTTCATATAGATTAAAAACATAAAAATTTTCTACAGTTTCGGATCACACCCGTGGCCATCCTCAGGAATGTAAATGAACAGTTGGATCAATAATGTCAAATTCTTGCCTGGCAAAACATCATACAAATAAGGAAAAAACCAACCAATGAACAGACAACCAAACGACAATTTTCGGGTTCATTGGCTGTTTTTTTTCCTTATTTGTACGATTTTCTGCCAGGCATGATTTTGACATTGATTCAACTGTTCATTTAAATTCCTGAGGATGACCACGGGCGTGAGCCAAAACTGTAGAAGATTTTAATGTTTTTAATCTGTATTAAACGTTGTACACCAGTATAGCAAAGGATTTGTGTTTTATTCACGTCACATTTATTTAAATTTTGATTTTCTATGGTGTAATAGTCCTGAATTATTTACATTAAAGCATAGTTTTAAATAATAGAAATGAAAAAAAAAAACCCTCACAGTTAAGTAAATTTACCGCAATCTCTTTTGAGTTAAAAGTAGTAATTCTCAAACCTGTTAATAGAACCAATTAACCCTTAAACCAATTAACATGAAAGAAACTACAGGTAATAAAACTCCGTCGCTGGAAATCGAATTTGTGATTCCCACAAATATTACTTGGAATAAATACATTCACCGAAAGAACTTTCCCCAGAGTTAAGTGAAAATTCGTAGTAAAACAAATGTGAATTAAACCATTGATAATAAAATTTCAAAGGAATCTGTTTTCAAGAACTTGGATTTCCAATACTTATGGATTGAGAGTGACTTTGAATAAATTAAGGTAAATAGATCATAAATAATAAAATTTGAAACACTTTGTCGTTATAAGATTAAATTTCTGATATTCATTGTTACATTTTATAAGAAGTATAGTAATACGGAGATCATTCGGTTATGCAACATTAAGGGGGCTGGTCGCTTAGCTTCCGGTTTCCCCTCACTATAGTAAAGTCTATGGACATTTGACGCATCAGTATATTTAAAATATCTTCTCGGGAAATTAATATTTTTAACTTTTATTTTTTGTGTACACTTCTTAAAAGATGTCTCTTTTTTTCTTAGCTCTCAAAACATTTCTAAAGTATAATAGACTTAATTTTATATGAAATGTTAAAGTCGTACTCAAAGTTCGCCCGCTTTTAACACATAAAATATTAAATTGTACATAGATTTTAGAAATATTTTGAAAACTAAGAAAAAAAGAGACATACTTTAAGAAGAGTACACAGAAAAAAGATTTTAAAAATATGAATTTCCCTAGAAGATATTTTAAATACA
This sequence comes from Maratus speciosus, assembly GCA_963932465.1. Lineage (NCBI taxonomy): Eukaryota > Metazoa > Arthropoda > Arachnida > Araneae > Salticidae > Maratus > Maratus speciosus. The sequence goes on from OZ010792.1 coordinate 559,578,246, forward strand.
CGAATGTATCAAAAGTCCATAGACTTAACATTACGGAGGAGAATTCCGAAACTGAGTGACCAGCCCCCTTAATAGACAATTTTAACCTTTTCAGTCCCTCGGTCCCCATACGGGGACCTCTGTTCTTTTCCTTATAAGAACTAAAATGTCCGATTTTTTTACATTTTCACATCACTTCTTAATAGCTGAATGTTTTTTGAGTCCAAAGGAAACGAATAAATGGCAGCATCTAAGCTGATTCCCACATAAAATAAATTTTATTTTCATCCGAGTTTGCAAAATGCCTAAAAATTCCTAAAAGAGAGTATGATCTAGAAAGTGAGAAATTTTCATAAATATTGAACTTAAATCTTTTTCAATAAAAATTTTGTGGATTTGTGGATTGTTTACTTGTTTAAAGCTCTTAAATTTGTGATTGCGTTCATTTAGATTAATGGTTATTAAATTGATGTTTTTAAGGTGTTTGTAGTTTTAGATCCATATTTTTGAACCTAAATTATTAAGCGCCTAAAGGATCCATTTCAGAAAGGATATTTTTTCTGTCATTTACGATGTCATTTTGTTAGGAAAAAATAAATGAATAAGTATTTGTATTATTAATTTAGCTTCGGAACTGAAGAGGTTAAATAAGTAAGTATGAAAAAGATTGCGACTGGGGAAAGATGAAAAAATTTCACTTTATAAGTTTGAATTCTGAATTTCAAACCAGTCGGTATATTTTAAATAACTCATTATGAAAGTAAATATCCGTAATATTTTTTCTTACTTGCCAAATTCTGAAATTGAATTTGTAATTTTAATAAATTATTCAGAGTGTATATGCAATAAGCATGAGAAAATTGAGGAAAATGATAAATAAATAAATACGAATTGGACCACGAAAAAAAAAATGAAACAATTTGCTTTATAGGGTAACTATAGTATAGATGGCTATAGTTTTTAAAGATTGAAATAAAAATTCTTAGAATGCAGATACAAGAAATATTTATGCCTATTTGAAATTCTTATACAGATACTTATCATATTTTGGACAAAAAATAATTAAATATCGTGAACAAAAAGTGGGAAACAAAATTGAAATTAAAATGGCAGATGGCCATCTCTCCTTCAAGCCGAGGAGAGATACACTGTAAAAAAAAAAACGGTTTAAAAAACGGAAATACTACTGGCATAAAAACGGAAAACTTTCTGTAATTTATGGGTAAAAATTCCGTAAAAAAACGGAAATAGTACTGGCGTCTAGATTGCCAGTAGTATTTCCGTTTTTTAGTCCGTTTTTTTTTTACAGTGTAGCCATCCAATACAAGAAAGAAAAAACGAAGTTAAAACAGCAAAAATTAACTCTTTTCATGTAGTTAATCTTGAAAAACACATAGAAATTTGTAAAAGATGCAATTATATTACGGAAAGTGAATAAAATTTTAATAAACAAAATTTGAAGTATACTTCCAATCCTTCTCTTTCGTAAAATTTTAACCACATTTTCGGCAAAGATCTTGATAGTTTGTACACGTTTTATGGAACCATTTCTGGCAACTTATGCATTGTATGCAGCAATCGTTTTCGGTTATGGTACTATATTCTTCTCCACAACCAACACAGCGATCCTCATCCATTTTTATTCCCTCGGAATCTGTAGAATCTAATAATTTCAAATGTAAAGTCGTGGGAAAAAAAAAAGTAAACACCCCCTACTAACTCTTCAACAAATTATCGTAGACGGAAGTTACTGGTACTGAACGATTGGAAATAAAGTCTACTTTTAAATGATGTATATAAAATTTGCTTTACTTTTAAATGAAGTAGGGGAGACTAGGGAGGGTTGATAGGGAGGGAAAAAATCATCAATGTAAGGGTTATTTAAATCCAAACTGCTTGTTTTCTGAATCATTTTACAATTCATTTTTGCTCTCAAAGGCTTCCAATTAGTACCTTTTCTTACTCAGAAACTATATAATGTACCGTAATGGTCAATTTTTTGATAGAGACAGAATATATTTTAAAACATGCTGTCAAAGTGGGCCTTTTGAACCGAATTTCCCGAAGCGGATTGTGTTGGAAAAGTCATCGTATTAAGGGAGTATTCAAATCCAAACTGCTTATTTTCTGACTCATTTTTAAATTCATTTTTGCTCTGAAACGCATCCAATTGGTAGATTCGCTTATTCAGAAACTATATAATGTACCGTAATGATCGATTTTTTGATAGAGGCAGAATATATTTCAAAAAATGATGTCGAAGTGGGCATTTTGAACGGAATTTCACGAAGCGATTGTGTTAGAAATGAAAAATATTGTCTTACTGAGAAAATAATTGATTATATATCAAGTTTTAATTAATTGAACGAAAATTAAAAACACAGGTCGCTTATCAATCTCTTCAAAAACCACGTCAATAAGTTTCATATTTTTCCTATTAAAAATGAATCTGGAGTTATGCCAGAAAATTTCGAGTTGTTGAGTATGGAAAAGTATTTTTTTTAATACCGCCCTAACATGATTCGGATAAAACCAGTTATTATATAAAAATGAAATAAGAACTCGTCAAAAGCGGTCAGATAAAATTGTTAAAGTTGGTTTATCTCTAATCATGATTTGGTTTTTATTGTGAAATTAGTATACTTAATTTCGAAATCTACCTCCGCCTGTAGGCCGGGCCGGCCGGGATTTTTTTACATTTTTTTCTCGCTTTTATTTTAGATTTTACACGATTTTAAGTTTATGTATCAACTTTATCTTTTCTGGTATGAACGTTTCCGAAGATTTTCAATATTTTCGGAACAAAATTATGCCGCTGGGCATTATTATATTACTGATATTGAAATACTTATATCATTTAAAATTTAAATATATCAATTAATATAATTATAAACATAAAAATAATATAATTATTTTAAAAATAATTATATCAAGTTAAAATTCTCACTCCGTATAAGTCTGAAATAGTGATTATAGGTGGCCATCTCTCCTAAAATTGATGGACAGATTACCACCCAATTTAAAGTGTTATTCCGCTGTTGTACGTCTTTGTTTTAAGCTTAAAAGCAAAGATTGGATTATATACGTACCTTAAAAGTCCTTATAGTAAAAAAAAATGTAACATAGCTACTGAAAAACATTAAGATATCTAACTCAACAAAAATATCCAACCACTAAATTAAATAAACATTAAAATTACACTTTCTTTTTATAAATGAAAAACACAGCTGCATGTCGCAATGAATGAATACATTGAACTATTTCTTACGAACAAAGTTTATGCTGCAATCTATGGTATAGTTTTTGAAATATTTAGGCTGCCCATCTCTCCTCTATAGCCATTTAACCTAGACATACCCTATATAACAAATCCGAACGTCCAGGTTCAATATACTTCATTAATTTCTGAAAAAATTGAAATAAAACTGTAGAAAGATTTTATATACAAACATTTTGCATGTTTGTGCCTCACCGAAGCCATTTTCAAGGCGAATGAGAATGTCATACAGATACACGATTTATTATGCAATAATTTGAAACAAAGTCATCCACGTTTTCACATTATTTCCCAAATTACTCACTTTTTTAAATTGTTACTTTGACGTCTATTTCGATACTCGTAACCATGGAGTAATTCAACCATGGATAATTTAAATACTGTTGTGTAGTTACATATTGAACTTTCAAGTGTTACAATTTCAATTTTTACTTTCTTCTATCTTTACAAGAAGAAAGTATTGGATTCGTGAAAATTTTCGACTTCCGATTTTCGACGGATTTATACGTTTTAGAATGGCCTGAACACGATTTGATGGTTTTTAGAAAATGCCTGTCTGTGAGTCTGTCTGTCACTCTGTCACTCTGTCACTCTGCACTGTAAAAAAAAATCTGTGAAGTTACTAACATATTTCTCGGAAACTGGGATTCCAGGAACTATTTATGTAACGGCAACAGCAAAAATTTCTGTAACAGCATCTGTTACAGGAATTTTTCTTGTTGCCGTTACATAAAAAGTTCCTGAAATCCCAGTTTCCTAGAAAAATTTTAGTAACTTTACAAATTTTTTTGTACAGTGAGTGAGTCTGTATGTAACAAAAATTTTGTGGGCGCTCTATCTCAAGAACTAATGCACGGGATTGCACAAAACTTCAGATTCAGTTAGACTTTCATATAAACTGGTCCTGATTAGTTTTTGGTGTAAATCGTTCAATAGGCGGCGCTGCTATGCAGCATTTTTCATAATTTCCGAAATAGCTCAATCTCCAGAACTAATTTTCATCAAACATCAGATTCAGTTATTCCTTGACATGAATAGAAGTTTATACATTTTGGTGTAAATCGCTCAACTGGTGGCGCAGCTATACGCATTATTTACGATTTCCGCAATAGCTCTATCTCAAGAACTAATGCTTGGATTTTCAACAAACTTTAGATTCAGATATACCTTGATATGAATTAGTGCTGTTTATGTTTTGATGCTTATCGCTCAACAGGTGGTGCTGCTATGCTGCATTTTTCAGAATTTCCACTATAGCTATATCTCAAGAACTAATGCACGAATTTTCACCAAACTTCAGAATCAGTTAGACCTTGACATGAATTGACATTTTATACATTGTGGCGTACATCTCTCACCAGGTTGCGCTGCTATGCTGTTTTTTGCGATTTCCGCAATAGCTCTGTCTCAAGAACTAATGCTTGGATTTTCAACGAACTTCAGATTCAGGTATACCTTGATATGAGTTAGTGCTGTTTATGTCTTGGTGCAAATCGCTGATTGGTGCAAATAGGTGGCGCTGCTGTACTGCATTTTTCAGACTTTCCACTATAGCTCAATCTCAATAACTACCCAACAAACACATAACTTGTGGGCCACTGAAGGGAACGTTAGCCTTGGCCCAAAGTGTTTGATATCGGCCCGCTATCGTTGGCCGTGACGGCATCGTAAAAAATGTGTCACGCCGGACATAATACGGCCGGAAGAAAATTGGCCGTAAATACAAGAAGTTGCCCACAAATGCGCCATTAACGGTCATCTAAAACTGATATTTAGCCGCAAACGGGCCACAATTATACATTTAATGGCATTTATGAATAAAAGCTTGCCGCAGCTATGCCATCAATGGGCATCATTAATGAATGCAAGCCGGAAGGTAACCACATTTATGCCATCAATGGGCATCATTAATGTATGCAAGCCGGAAGCTAGACACATTCATGCCACTATTGGTTATCATGAATAAAAAATACCCTGAATGTGGCCAGAATTATACTGTTTCAGCCCTTTCCCCCCACACCAGAACAATTCAGTAAATGAGGCCTTTTTCTGTTTTTGTCAGAACCAAAAAATTTTCTTTTAAAAAAATATTTTGATAAAAATTAAAATCTAAATTTACTGGTTTTGAATGTTTATCTAAAAATAGTTTAAATATACTATGTAAAATTTAGAAAAGGTCTAGGATTTTTTTTTTTATACCAGCATGATTTTTATACATGTTTTACTTAACATGTTTCTTTCATTTTATCTGATTTTTACACATTGGGAAGCCTGTACCAGCATATGCTTATTTATTAAAACCTTATTAAATCATAATCTGAGAAACAATAACTATTTTTGCATCATTTAAATATTTTTTAATTTTACATTAAATTTTTCTCTCACAGCTTAAAAAGCTATTTCACTCACGTGAAAACACCCGCTTGCTAATGTTAAACATAAGGGGGGGGGGGGACTTGTTTTTAATATCTCGTAAGAATTTCAATATTTTTGAATATTTTTTTGCTTTGGATAGCTGAAATCGATCTCTAGAAATACTTTTTTCGATTTTGTTTACAGTTTTCTTTTTTTAACATACTTTGTTTCCGAAAATCAAAGTATCCTAGTAAAAAAAACCTGTAAGCAAAATCGAAAAAAATAAACAGGTTCTTTGTAGAGATCGACCTCAGCTATCCAATGCAATATATATATTTAAAATTATTGAAATGCGAAAGAGATATTAAAAAAAAAAATTCCATAGGATTATCATTAGCGAGCGGGTGTTTTCGCTTGAGTAAAGTAGCAACAGTAGTCTAGCTTTACAACAATATACATTACATTACAACATGGTTTATTAGTGAGAAATTGCAGACTCAGGCATCGGCCGGAGTAGCTCAGTGGTTAGAGCAGCAGTCTTGTATACTGTGGTCCCGGGTTCGATTCCTGGCTCTGGCTAATTTTTCACTCCAGTTGGGTTTATTGTATTTATTGTTTGTATGTCTGTATAATCATGGAAGACGGTAGTATTTCGAGTGACGCAGCCTTAAGCCTAAAATCGTATCGTATCGTATCATAGAATTCGTAGATGGCGGAACTCATATATACAGCTAACTCGACATCAAAGAAAAAGCGAAAAGCCGCCTTTTAATAACTCAGCAGATATATGTCTTATTGTTCTGAATTCTCTAGAACAGTCTTATATCTGCAGTCTAATCGTATACTGAAATTTTTGCATTTCTACGTGCAGTATATTTTGAGATCTAAATAGCCATTTTTTAAAGTGAAAACGTTTGTATAATATCGAGGAAGTTCCTAATTTGAAAATCTCGAAAACGGTTCTAACGATTATTTTTAAATTGATACATAATATAAATGTGATTAAGGCGAGGTGAATAACACTTTTCTTTTTTCTGGGAAAACTCTCGTTCGTTAAATAATTCGATTTTTCTTTCTCTCGAAAATGACACGGGCGATTTTTTAAAAATCAAATAAATATGTTTCAAATGAACCAAATAACAATTTACTTGTTTCCAGCAAGACTCTTGTTCGTTTTATAATGCGCATGAAACATCGGACTATATTTCTTCGCCATTCTATGGAAATTTCACCGAAAATGCATGACACTGTATTCATACACATGCTTTCTTTTTAACCACTTTTGGGGAGAAAAATTTTGTCTTCCCACTGGCTGAGTGGCTAAGGGCCATCGTTTACTGACCTTAAGATAGGCAGTTCGATACTCTGTGGTACGTGTTTTCACATGTGAATGTTTTTTGTTTTTTTTTTATGTCTGCTAGTTGACCATTATTCTCAGTTCCTTTGTAATTTTTTTAATTGCTATTAAGTTAAATAAAATTACAATTATAATGACGCCAATTTGATGATGATTATTTCTTGGCAATTTTTCAACAATAAAAATATTACCATAAATTTTATAAATATATTTAATTTCAATCACTTTACAAAAAATATACATTAATAATTATTATTTGAATATAAATCACACGATCAGAAACGTAAAAAAATAATTCATTTCAGCTCTTCTTTTTATAATATCATTTTTTATTATTATGACGGTCAATCAATATATAATCACTGACATCCATAATATTATTATTATTATAATTATTATTTTCCTTGCATAAAAGCTATTGTGATGTAATAATTCTTTTATAATAAATAATTTAGTTGAAATGTTTTATTTATAAATATCAATGAAGTTTGATAACCCCGAGACAATTCTTTGCAATATTTACAGTTTACATAATAAGCATATCAGAATTCTGGTGTCGCCATCTTTTGACGCAATTGCGTAGTATTATAGAGAAATGTTTGATAAAAATGTTGAAGTAGACAGTTTTTAAATCGAAGAATTATTTTAAGAGATATTTAATGTTAAATCTGGATAAAATTGTCTCATTAAAACAGTCTCATAGGGAAAAAAATATACATGGGAATTTAATCATTTTCATTCAATTTAATCATTCAATAGAAACTCGAAGTTTGCAGAGTGCATTTATTATTCTTAACTTGCCTAATTTTTTGACGGTTTATTTCAATTTTAAATTAAAATTTTCAGAATTTCCAGAGATATTTTTTACATATTTTAGAAAGGGTTCTTTTAAATTGTTGCCAAATGTTAAAACAGCGCAAAGAATAATATATCTTTTAAATTAAAAATTTATTCACACGTGACTATTATGAACAGAAAAAAATCCTTTTAAATTAGAATTAAATGATAACGTGTTAAAAGCAGGAAAATATTAAACATTACGCCATAAAAATTGTTTTTACACATGCTTACTTAAAATGAAAGAAAATTATAAAATAATCAATTATTTTCAAATTAGAATTAAATGATTACGCATTAAAAGAAGGAAAACATTGAAAATTACGTCATAAAAATTATATTTACACGTGAATATTAAAAGAAAAAGAAAATTTTTAAATAATAAATTCATTGATATGTGTTAAAAGTCGTAAATGGAGGAAATTACGTCATATTGGCCAAAGTGGCCAAAACAGTTTACAAAACACATTGCAAAACATATTGCAAAACAGTGTAAATTAAAAAATATATTTATATGAGAGATTTATTTCAAATTTCGAGATGATATTTTTAACTATAGTTGCTAATTTTAAGGTAGCGCAAATAATAATATTATCTTTCTAATAATAAAAATATTTTTAGTTGAATGTTACAAAGAGAAAGGAAAGTTTGGTGAAAATTATGTCAGATTTAAAACGTTACATTTAAAATCTCTTATTTAAAATCATTTTCTTATAGCGTTGTTAAAAAATACCATAAAGCAAAGACTCTGTTGACTTAGTTCCTTTTATATTTGGTAATTTTCAAATGTTTAACTAATCTTATTTAATCAAGCAGGGAAACAGCAACTAACATCAGCTGATTCGGTTTTGAAATCCCTCAGTAAAAGGGAAACCCGTTTACAGTAAGATCGCCATTGATTTTTTAATTATACAGAGCAGCCTCGATTATCCGAGCTAATTGGGACTGTTAGTAAATCGGAATCGGAAATCTCGGTTAATAGAAACTGTGTGTAAAAACTCGCCGTGCTTGCGAATTTAACATCTCTTTAAAAAAAATATATAGAACGTTTTTTAAATAATAAAAGTAAATATATGTAAAGTTCTGTTTCACAGCTTAACAAATTTAAAAAGAAAATCAACTACCAGTAGTAAATTTTAAAATGCAAATTGAAAAATTTACGAAAGTTCACACAGCCACTGGAAACAAAGCATTGTTCGCTATTGACTTCTCAGGGTCCAATGTTTCTTTGGAGTTGAGGGCTTTTGGGGGCAGAAGGGCCTGTATAGCACGGACAGTGAGCTAAAGAGTGTGGTTATTTTTAAGGCTCATTCAAAAGGGAAAAAAAAATCAGACTTTGTTATCGGCTCGGTTAACAGAAACCTCGATTAATCGAAGCTCGGTTAATCCAGGTTCTATTATAATTCAATCTTCCGTAATCTTTTTAAAGCAGATCAAATTAATGGACTTTAGCACAAAGTCACATAGCTGATAACTGCCATGCTTGTTGGCCACCTTTTTTTCAAAAAGTTTGCTTCACCTTATTCAATTAATGAGATATCTCCGATAAAATAAGTCACATTTTCCCGTTCTAAAATACTGGTATCCAAAAATCGTAGCATGTAACTGACACTACAAGTACTCATGGAACTAGACTATTTTAAGTCTGATTTTTATTATAGACTATATAAAATTATTAAAAATATATATTATGATAGGAACTAGCGGGCTTCGTCCGCTATTTACGTTACGGATATAAAAATCATGTTTTTTTTTTAGGGAAAAAGAAATAAAAACCTATTTGACGATAGGTTTATAAAGACACATTTTGTATTTGTTATATTTCCGCGGATGAGGAGGGGGGGGGGGCTATTTTGATTAAATATCGCAATTAGTCTACATGGCAGATATAATTATGATAGACACTAGCGGGCTTCGCCCCTCTATGGCGCCTTATGGGTCCAGCTTCCATAACTCAGAAACTACCTTTCGGACATCAATGCAACAGATTCCAAACGTTATAATTAACTTAATAATCACCCTATATAGCATTAAAGTAAATTTATGAGTACTGCATACTATTTTTTTATCGTAATTTCTGAAGAGAAAAAATTATTTCGGTTCCATTCTTGGGTACTGGTCTGAAAATTTTTGAAAAAGGGGGGAAGGAGGGGACATGAGACTGCTGTTTGTCAAACAACACAACGGGATCTGGCTTATTCAACTTGGTTTTTGATGACTTCAATTGGAAGGTGGTTTGTTTAAAAGAGTGCGTTCCCTGCCCCATGAAAATTGGAACTATTGGTGCTACATCTATGTAAGGATTTAATAATTATAAATTAACATTTTGGATTTATTAATTTAAGGATAAAGTGTTTTTAAAGGAATATCAAATGAAACCCTCTGTGCGATCTGCGATTATACTTACCCAGTTGTTTTTATATACAAACTGCTATAAGGAAAATTGTAATAAAATAGTAAAAATTAAATCTGCATTAAATTCCATAAGTATCTTTTTTTTAATCATTTTATCACTAACCTCAAAAAAGTAATGATATCAATGCAAAAACCCTTGACGGGTTAAAAGTTTCTGACGCAGCACTTTATCTTATGCTCTAAGAATTTTAAATATGGAACTTAAAAATACTGATATCAAATTTTGAGTGACGTTATGCTATTTCTTAAAAAATATATTTGTATTTATTTCACCATTTTATTTTTGTTTTATTTATAATCGCATGTGCAAAAGTTATGTTCAACATGAAAAGCTGCATAAAATTTTATTTGCTGTTGCTTTATCATTTACATCTCTCATAAATTCAAAATATGTGTTTTAAAAGATATGATATAAAATTTAAGTGACGCCTTGATGTGACTTTAAAAGGTTTGTTTTTTAAAATTCAATTTAAATTATTTTTGACTTGGTTAAAATATTTTTTTTACATCTACACAATACTTTTAATTTTCCAATTCACTGTTAAATATATCACTTTCATTGAATCTATACTATGCATTGAAATGTATTTATTTCAATAAATTGATTTATCTTTTGTGTCACGCTATTCAAAATTGTGAGTAAGATTTATATAAATGGTTTCTTTGCGTCATTGTGTCCAAACTACATGAAATGTATGAAAAAGGATAGTTTGACGCAAATAAACCATTTATATAAATCTTACTCACAATTTTGAATAGCGTATTTCTCATCAATGTAAAACTATTTTTTATATTACCTACTTTTTTATTTACTTTTATTTATGACTTTTAAGATGTGTTTGTTAGTTCCTATCTATAAACACTGTTTTGATGAGGCCTGTAGATGTCTATGATGGTTAGAGTTGCAGTAAAGCTAGAGATCCTACCTACACAACTTCCAGGTTTTGTAATATTTAAACGGAGCTTCTAACTGTAAAATAGTCAATGAAACATCGTCATAATTTTGAAAGACCTCTCCAATGATATGCCACTCAATAGGGTACGAAAAAAAAATTTCGTCTCTACCGCCATTTTGTATTTTTCCGCCGACATTTTGAATTTATAAAAGCAAAATCTAGCGTATAACCATCGGCCGTTAAGACGAATTGATAGAGACCTCATTCATTAAAATCTATCCAGCCGTTGGGATGTTTCGAGGGTATAAAGAAATCCACATACCCAGATACGCGTGAAACACATAACCCTTCTTGGCAATCGAGTAAAAAATTAGTAGACCGTGCGAGACTTTCTCACCCCAATCTTTGAGATTATTTATTGATACGTTTTTTCATTAAGGACAGTTGGAAGGTCAAAACCTACAATATATCGAATTTTCGATTTTTTTATATTTTGAATCTACTATTTCTCCTTTTTCTACTGATATATTACTTTTGTTTCTACGGCAGCCAGAAGTCGGAAAATTTTTAGTAATTCTGTTTGTTTATCTACTTTAATACTAGTGCGTTTATTTACTTTAAACTTGATTTTCTCAAAATGTTGTCTTTTTAACTTCGATGTACCTTTTTGAAAAAACTATTACACATTATGCTTTGAAATTTTGCTTGAACATTCTATACATATCCCTGTTTAATCTGAGATTAATTGTTTAAACTCATAAAAAGAACTTTTTTTATTATTATCGTTATCTTTGAAAAAACTGCATTTAATAAAAAATTTAAATGTGGTTTCTACTTCAGATTTTTAAAAAAAATATCTAAGCTTTATTTAATTATAAATTTAACTTCAGATTATTCAGAATTGTTTATTTTATGCATAAAATTTTTTTTCAAGTCCATATCTTAAATAGTTTTTGAGAAAAGGTACATTAATCTAACATGGCAGGTATAAGCATTCCGACTGCCCTTAAGGGGCCTAGTCACTCAGCTTCCGATTTTCCTCACTAATGTAAAGTCTGTGGGCATTGGATGTATTCGTATATTTATAATATCTCCTCGGGAAATTAATATTTTTAACAATCATAAAAATGAACACAATTTATTACACTTAATCATAATCTACAGTTTGGACTCTTTTGCTACACTAGTTCTTACAGGGTTGTCCGAAAGATATTCGTTCTTTTTCAATTCGTTGACTGTCCCCGATGGGATTTCAGGAAAAAATCTTCACGGAAATATATGACCTGTACTATTCTGTTTACACACCTGGAGTTTCAGGATAATTCCTCATGTATTTTTCTAGATATTTAAGAAAACGTCAAAAATCGCAATTGGCCGGACACCTTTGGCCATATGGTGTATATCAGACTAATTAGGTAATTGGAGCCTGGAATAAATTCTAAAATTGAAATGTAAACTTGACCTGAATCATTAAATATGTTTTTTTAGTGAAATAGCACCGTAATTATAATTTTAAGCCAAAAGTGGAACTAATCAAGAAAACAGATTTTACACTTGATGTTTAAAAATTATGAAATTGAAAAAAAAATACCATGAAAAATTTTATAACATGTTTCTAAAATGTCAAATCAATAAAAATTAAAGTTTTTAAACATTTTTGGCTTTTACAAGTTGCTGTATTTTGCTAGCAGAGTTGAACTAAAAAAGGAAGCATATTTTGCTATTTGCTAAAAAATCAAATACTTTATATAAAATAATTCGAGAATGCTGCAACAATAATTACAATGTTTTAAAACTTTTATTCAAAGTAAGGTCTTATAAAAAAAGTAGTGAAATTAAACAGGCAAGAAGAACGATTTTGTTTTTCATGTTTTAAAAATTAAAACTTTATTAAATTTTCATAACGTTTTCAAAAAGCTACAACAAAAATTACAAACGTTAAGTTTCTTTACAATTTACGGTTTTTAGCAATGATTTTTTGACAAGTTCATGGGTCACATAGGTTTCTCCATGTGAAAGCTTCCTCCTTTCTGTGCTCTCTAGGAAATCTGAAACAACAGGTCTCGGATCATACAAAGCTGTTCTTATTCCGTTGAAAAAATCAGCATCCTAGAGTTTAAGACTTCTGTTGATACTCCCTATTTTCCATTGATTTAAGTAGTGAAGTCTGTATGTACAGATACGGACAGAATTTTTCGGCAAGCTCATCAGTCTCTTTGGTTTCTCTGTGTGAAAGCTTCCTCCTTCTTTCTTTGCTCTCTAGGAACCGTGCAACATCAGGTCTTGGATAATAAAAATCGTGTACCAAAGAGGAGGGGATCGGTCAGCAATACGGCACTACACCAGGCCCCCTAAAAAACTGAAAAAAGAGGGGAGCATTGGCCGGATATACGGCACTACTCCACGCCCTCCTAAAAAACCGAAAAAAGGAGGGCGGATCGGCCAGAGATACGGCTATACTCCACGCCCCCCTAAAAAACTGAAAAAAGGGGGGCGGATCGGACGGAGATACGGCATTAATCCACGCCCCCCTAAAAACTGAAAAAAGGGGGGCGGATCGGACGGAGATACGGCACTACTCCACGCCCCCCTAAAAAACTGAAAAAAGGGGGGGCGGATCGGCCGGAGATACGGCACTAATCCACGCCCCCCTAAAAAACTGAAAAAAGGGGGGGCGGATCGGCCGGAGATACGGCACTACTCCACGCCCCCCTAAAAAACTGAAAAAAGGGGGCGGATCGGCCGGAGATACGGCACTACTCCACGCCCCCCTAAAAAACTGAAAAAAAGGGGGCGGATCGGCCGAAGATACGGCACTACTCCACGCCCCCCTAAAAAACTGAAAAAAGGGGGGCGGATCGGCCGGAGATACGGCACTACTCCACGCCCCCCTAAAAAACTGAAAAAAGGGGGGGCGGATCGGCCGGAAATACGGCACTACTCCACGCCCCCCTAAAAACTGAAAAAAGGGGGGCGGATCGGCCGGAGATACGGCACTACTCCACGCCCCCCTAAAAAACTGAAAAAGGGGGGGGGGCGGATCGGCCGGAGATACGGCACTACTCCACGCCCCCCTAAAAATCTGAAAAAAGGGGGGGGGCGGATCGGCTGGAGATACGGCACTACTCCACGCCCCCTAAAAAACTGAAAAAAGGGGGGCGGATCGGCCGGAGATACGGCTCTACTCCACGCCCCCCTAAAAAACTGAAAAAAGGGGGGCGGATCGGCCGGAGATACGGCTCTACTCCACGCCCCCCTAAAAAACTGAAAAAAGGGGGGCGGATCGGCCGGAAATACGGCTCTACTCCACGCCTCCCTAAAAAACTGAAAAAAGGGGGGCGGATCGGCCGGAGATACGGCACTACTCCACGCCCCCCTAAAAAACTGAAAAAAGGGGGGCGGATCGGCCGGAGATACGGCACTACTCCACGCCCCCCTAAAAAACTGAAAAAAGGGGGCGGATCGGCCGGAGATACGGCACTACTCCACGCCCGCCTAAAAAACTGAAAAAAGGAAGGCGGATCCGCCGGAGATACGGCACTACTCCACGCCCCCCTAAAAAACTGAAAAAAGTGGGGCGGATCGGCCGGAGATACGGCGCTACTCCACGCCCCCCTAAAAAACTGAAAAAAGGGGGGCGGATCGGCCGGAGGTACGGCACTACTCCACGCCCCCCTAAAAAACTGAAAAAAGGGGGCGGATCGGAGGGAGATATGGAACTACTCCACGCATCACCCACCAGTAGGGACTTGTTGAGCCTATGCCATATGGTGGGCCTCCCCTCTGGTCGAACCTCCTAAAAAACTGAAAAAAGGGGGGCGGATCGGCCGGAGATACGGCACTACTCCACGCCCCCCTAAAAAACTGAAAAAAGGGGGGCGGATCGGCCGGAGATACGGCACTACTCCACGTCCCCCTAAAAAACTGAAAAAAGGGGGGCGGATCGGTCGGAGATACGGCACTACTCCACGCCCCCCTAAAAAACTAAAAAAAGGGGGCGGATCGGCCGGAGATACGGCACTACTCCACGCCCCCCTAAAAAACTGAAAAAAGGGGGGCGGATCGGCCGGAGATACGGCACTACTCCACGCCCCCCTAAAAAACTGAAAAAAGGGGGGCGGATCGGCCGGAGATACGGCACTACTCCACGCCCCCCTAAAAAACTGAAAAAAGGGGGGCGGATCGGCCGGAGATACGGCACTACTCCACGCCCCCCTAAAAAAATGAAAAAAGGGGGGCGGATCGGCCGGAGATACGGCACTACTCCACGCCCCCCTAAAAAACTGAAAAAAGGGGGGCGGATCGGCCGGAGATACGGCACTACTCCACGCCCCCCTAAAAAAATGAAAAAAGGGGGGCGGATCGGCCGGAGATACGGCACTACTCCACGCCCCCCTAAAAAAATGAAAAAAGGGGGGCGGATCGGCCGGAGATACGGCACTACTCCACGCCCCCCTAAAAAATGAAAAAAGGGGGGCGGATCGGCCGGAGATACGGCACTACTCGTCGCCCCCCTAAAAAACTGAAAAAAGGGGGGCGGATCGGCCGGAGATACGGCTTTGCTCCACGCCCCCCTAAAAAACTGAAAAAAGGTTGGCGGATCGGCCGGAGATACGGCACTACTCCACGCCCCCCTAAAAAACTGAAAAAAGGGGGGCGGATCGGCCGGAGATACGGCACTACTCCACGCCCCCCTAAAAAACTGAAAAAAGGGGGGCGGATCGGCCGGAGATACGGCACTACTCCACGCCCCCCTAAAAAACTGAAAAAAGGGGGGCGGATCGGCCGGAGATACGGCACTACTCCACGCCCCCCTAAAAAACTGAAAAAAGGGGGCGGATCGGCCGGAGATACTGCACTACTCCACGCCCCCCTAAAAAACTGAAAAAAGTGGGGCGGATCGGCCGGAGATACGGCACTACTCCACGCCCCCCTAAAAAACTGAAAAAAGGGGGGCGGATCGGCCGGAGATACGGCACTACTCCACGCCCCCCTAAAAAACTGAAAAAAGGGGGGCGGATCGGCCGGAGATACGGCTGTACTCCACGCCCCCCTAAAAAACTGAAAAAAGGTTGTCGGATCGGCCGGAGATACGGCACAACTCCACGCCCCCCTAAAAAACTGAAAAAACGGGGGCGGATCGGCCGGAGATACGGCACAACTCCACGCCCCCCTAAAAAACTGAAAAAACGGGGGCGGATCGGCCGGAGATACGGCACTACTCCACGCCCCCCTAAAAAACTGAAAAAAGGGGGGCGGATCGGCCGGAGATACGGCACTACTCCACGCCCCCCTAAAAAACTGAAAAAAGGGGGGCGGATCGGCCGGAGATACGGCACTACTCCACCCCCCCTAAAAAACTGAAAAAGGGGGGCGGATCGGCCGGAGGTACGGCACTACTCCACGCCCCCCTAAAAAACTGAAAAAAGGGGGGCGGATCGGCCGGAGATACGGCACTACTCCACGCCCCCCTAAAAAACTGAAAAAAAGGGGGCGGATCGGCCGGAGATACGGCACTACTCCACGCCCCCCTAAAAAACTGAAAAAAGGGGGGCGGATCGGCCGGAGATACGGCACTACTCCACGCCCCCCTAAAAAACTGAAAAAAGGGGGGCGGATCGGCCGGAGATACGGCACTACTCCACGCCCCCCTAAAAAACTGAAAAAAGGGGGCGGATCGGCCGGAGATACGGCACTACTCCACGCCCCCCTAAAAAACTGAAAAAAGGGGGGGGGGGGGCGGATCGGCCGGAGATACGGCACTACTCCACACCCCCCTAAAAAACTGAAAAAAGGGGGGCGGATCGGCCGGAGATACGGCTCTACTCCACGCCCCCCTAAAAAAATGAAAAAAGGGGGGCGGATCGGCCGGAGATACGGCACTACTCCACGCCCCCCTAAAAAACTGAAAAAAGGGGGGCGGATCGGCCGGAGATACGGCACTACTCCACGCCCCCCTAAAAAACTGAAAAAAGGGGGGCGGATCGGCCGGAGATACGGCACTACTCCACGCCCCCCTAAAAAACTGAAAAAAGGGGGGCGGATCGGCCGGAGATACGGCACTACTCCACGCCCCCCTAAAAAACTGAAAAAAGGGGGGCGGATCGGCCGGAGATACGGCACTACTCAACGCCCCCCTAAAAAAATGAAAAAAGGGGGGCGGATCGGCCGGAGATACGGCACTACTCCACGCCCCCCTAAAAAACTGAAAAAAGGGGGCGGATCGGCCGGAGATACGGCACTACTCCACGCCCCCCTAAAAAACTGAAAAAAGGGGGGCGGATCGGCCGGAGATACGGCACTACTCCACGCCCCCCTAAAAAACTGAAAAAAGGGGGGCGGATCGGCCGGAGATACGGCACTACACCACGCCCCCCTAAAAAATGAAAAAAGGGGGGCGGATCGGCCGGAGATACGGCACTACTCCACGCCCCCCTAAAAAAATGAAAAAGGGGGGCGGATCGGCCGGAGATACGGCACTACTCCACGCCCCCCTAAAAAAATGAAAAAGGGGGGCGGATCGGCCGGAGATACGGCACTACTCCACGCCCCCCTAAAAAACTGAAAAAAGGGGGGCGGATCGGCCGGAGATACGGCTCTACTCCACGCCCCCCTAAAAAACTGAAAAAAGGGGGACGGATCGGCCGGAGATACGGCACTACTCCACGCCCCCCTAAAAAACTGAAAAAAGGGGGGCGGATCGGCCGGAGATACGGCACTACTCCACGCCCCCCTAAAAAACTGAAAAAAGAGGGGCGGATCGGCCGGAGATACGGCACTACTCCACGCCCCCCTAAAAAACTGAAAAAAGGGGGGCGGATCGGCCGGAGATACGACACTACTCCACGCCCCCCTAAAAAACTGAAAAAAGCGGGGCGGATCGGCCGGAGATACGGCACTACTCCACGCCCCCCTAAAAAACTGAAAAAAGGGGGGCGGATCGGCCGGAGATACGGCACTACTCCACGCCCCCCTAAAAAACTGAAAAAAGGGGGGCGGATCGGCCGGAGGTACGGCACTACTCCACGCCCCCCTAAAAAACTGAAAAAAGGGGGGCGGATCGGCCGGAGATACGGCACTACTCCACGCCCCCCTAAAAAACTGAAAAAAGGGGGCGGATCGGCCGGAGATACGGCACTACTCCACGCCCCCCTAAAAAACTGAAAAAGGGGGGCGGATCGGCCGGAGATACGGCACTACTCCACGCCCCCCTAAAAAACTGAAAAAAGGGGGGCGGATCGGCCGGAGATACGGCACTACTCCACGCCCCCCTAAAAAACTGAAAAAAGGGGGGCGGATCGGCCGGAGATACGGCACTACTCCACGCCCCCCTAAAAAACTGAAAAAAGGGGGGCGGGTCGGCCGGAGATATGGCACTACTCCACGCCCCCCTAAAAAACTGAAAAAAGGGGGCGGATCGGCCGGAGATACGGCACTACTCCACGCCCCCCTAAAAAACTGAAAAAAGGGGGGCGGATCGGCCGGAGATACGGCACTACTCCACGCCTCCCTAAAAAACTGAAAAAAAGGGGGGGCGGATCGGCCGGAGATACGGCACTACTCCACGCCCCCCTAAAAAACTGAAAAAAGTTGGGCGGATCGGCCGGAGATACGGCACTACTCCACGCCCCCCTAAAAAACTGAAAAAAGGGGGGCGGATCGGCCGGAGATACGGCACTACTCCACGCCCCCCTAAAAAACTGAAAAAAGGGGGGCGGATCGGCCGGAGGTACGGCACTACTCCACGGCCCCCTAAAAAACTGAAAAAAGGGGGGCGGATCGGCCGGAGGTACGGCTCTACTCCACGCCCCCCTAAAAAACTGAAAAAAGGGGGGCGGATCGGCCGGAGATACGGCACTACTCCACGCCCCCCTAAAAAACTGAAAAAAGGGGGGCGGATCGGCCGGAGATACGGCACTACTCCACGCCCCCCTAAAAAACTGAAAAAAGGGGGGCGGATCGGCCGGAGATACGGCTCTACTCCACGCCCCCCTAAAAAACTGAAAAAAGGGGGGCGGATCGGCCGGAGATACGGCACTACTCCACGCCCCCCTAAAAAATTAAAAAAAGGGGGGCGGATCGGCCGGAGATACGGCACTACTCCACGCCCCCCTAAAAAACTGAAAAAAGGGGGCGGATCGGCCGGAGATACGGCACTACTCCACGCCCCCCTAAAAAACTGAAAAAAGGGGGGCGGATCGGCCGGAGATACGACACTACTCCACGCCCCCCTAAAAAACTGAAAAAAGGGGGCGGATCGGCCGGAGATACGGCACTACTCCACGCCCCCCTAAAAAACTCAAAAAAGGGGGGCGGATCGGCCGGAGATACGGCACTACTCCACGCCCCCCTAAAAAACTCAAAAAAGGGGGGCGGATCGGCCGGAGATACGGCACTACTCCACGCCCCCCTAAAAAACTGAAAAAAGTGGGACGGATCGGCCGGAGATACGGCACTACTCCACGCCCCCCTAAAAAACTGAAAAAAGGGGGCGGATCGGCCGGAGATACGCCACTACTCCACGCCCCCCTAAAAACTGAAAAAAGGGGGGCGGATCGGCCGGACATACGGCACTACTCCACGCCCCCCTAAAAAACTAAGAAAAGAAGGTCGGATCGATCGGCCGGCGATGCGGTTTGCGACGATCCGCGAATTCTCGGCGGTATCCCACCCACCCACCACTCAGAACCCCTCCCTAGCTTTGTCCTGCGTTTCGATATTTTTAACTCAATGAAATTAGCTTTCAAATACTTCCGGTGTACTAGTCAGTGTTTAATAGAAATTAAAAGCTACCTCAGACCTGGGATATGCGCCCAAAATACCGCCCTCTGGGAATTCTTCGCGGAGAATTTTAAAAGCCGAATTCATCTAATTAAAGACATGGAAAAGCGGAAAGGGTAGGGGTTGGGGCTCTAAGATTGTCGGACAACCGCTGTGGTTTCGAGGTTATTGTTTGGCGGACGATACGGCAATACATCAGCCTCCCTAAAAAACTAAAATATGAAGGATGGATCATCCGGCGAAATGACCCTACACCAGCCATGACCCCCACCCCCTAAAAAATTGAGAAAAGAAGAGTGAATCGCGTAGCTCTTAATTTATTTTTCATACCTCGTTTTATAGAATTTAATTTCTGATCTTACTGTTAATTTTCTGTCTTCAAACAACGCAAATTACGATTATTGGGAAAATAGCAAAAATTGACAACTAGAGTGCCGATTATCCGAGTTAATATGGACCAAGCTCACTTTGGATAAGCAAAAAACTCGGATAAACCGGATTTACACAAATCATCACCAACTAAGGAGATAAAATATAAATTTTCACTAATTTTTATGGTATTAGTAACATTTTATTTATGTACATTTCCGTTAATTTTAAGAAAAACGGGGAATGAAATTGTTTATTTGAAAAAGACCTTGATAGTTTTTTGTTTGTTAAATGTCAATTTGCTGCCTTTTTTTTTTTTTTTTTTCCCCCTTTGCTGCAGTATACTGCATAGCTACTGCATAGCTACCAATTTCTAAGATTTTTTTTTTTTTTAACGATTTAAACTTACTAGTAAATTTTGCCTCATTCAATCGCCGAAATTTAACAATTGTCAACGATTAAATATGGTAAGAAACTGTAATATATTTTAGAGGTAACAAAACCGTACAAATTAGCAGCTATCTGATTCTATTAGTGTCATTAAAATTGCAGGTGTAGCCTCTTCTTTCTGCTCAAAGTATTAAATAGTTTTTTTTTTTTTTCAATCGAACTTATACCTTTGAAATGGATAATTTTCTACTGATGGACTGGGGGCTTCTCTTATTATGAAACAGCCATTATAAATAAATAAATAATATTATGGCCATTTTTTTCCCCATTCTGACCAGAAAATCATAGTTCTAAATTTTTACGACTGCTCTTTCATCTTCACCTAACACTTCATTTATAATGGCTGTTTCATAATAATAGAAGCCATCAGTCCATCAGAAGAAAATAATTCGGTTAAAGAGGAAACTTGGTTAAGCGGGACTCGGATAATCGGGACTTTGCTGTACTTAAATTTCTATAAAATCACATATCAAATGAAAATTTTTCATGCTTAACGCGAATAAATCTCTATAAAAAAAAAATCAATATTTTCTTCCATTAAATACTTATTTTAATGACAATTTCTTTCTTTATTTATTTTAGGAAACTGCACTGAACTGCTCTACTCAACAAGCACAAAACGTTTTGACACATTTACAAATTCATTTTTTAACGGAAAGGTATAAAATTGGAAAGCCTGGCCATGGAAGCGATTTGAAATTGAACTGTTTTTTTTTTTCATTTTTTGATCAATCAATTACCTATTGAGTTATAAGCCATTTTGATCACGTGACAAACACGTTTTTCGCCCTCGCTTAAGTGCTCTTTCTTCCTCTGCGCGGAAATTCGGTTCAAAACGCCCAGTTTGACACTATTTTCTGAAAGATCTATTGCGTTTGCAAAAAAATGGAAAAAACAGCTCAGTTACATAGTTTCTGAATAACAACACCAGCTAGTTTCATGCATTTTCGAACAAAAATAAATTAAAACTTATGTCAGGAAGTTGCCCTTTTCGATTTGAGAACAGCCTTAAGGGGGCCCGGATACGAAAATTTTCAAATTGTCAGAAAAAACATTATTGCATTAAAAACATTCTCTGCTTTTTTCTTCTTAAAATGACGTTTAAATCATGTTTCTATCTTAATTAGAACATGAAATATTATTTTTTTCGTTTTGGTTTGTTTTCAAAATCTCGCTTTCAAGTAATGATTGTCATGGAAACGACTTCTTGTGAAAATGCGTTTTTCTTCATGATGGGTTTTTTCACCATTTCTCACATTTAAATTGTTATATATAAGTCAAAAAATAAGTAACAAAAAACAAGTAAGTTTTTCAATTATTTTACTTTGATTTTGATTCAGGTAATTTGAAAAAAATATTTACTTTTGAAAATGTGAATTTTTAAAAGTTACATCATTTATTTTTTAATTTTTACTTTAAATATTTTAAATATTTTTTTTTATTAATATTTTTTTAAATGCTGAATCAAAAGTAAAACTTGTATATTTCTGTTTATTTAAATGAAAAAAAAAATTGAAATTCTACAAATAATATTTCGAGTTATAACGATTTTAAATTATCCCACTTTTTAAATAAATTTTAAATTTTAAATAAACAAAATTATGAGAAGTTTTATCATGTGATTTTGTTTACAAATGGTATGGTTAATTATCACAAAAAAAATTCAAAATTTTAACTCAATAAATAAAAATTATTTTAAATTGTGTCCCGGACCCCTTAAGGAGGAACATTTGAAATAAACAAAATTTAGACTATTAGTCTAACATAATTTTAATATTGAAAGAATGGATCATGTAAAACGTAAGAAGATATACTTAAATTAATAAGGCTTCCTAATATAGTTATAAGTGTCGTGTAATTGTTTTGTTTATTTTAAGATGTAATGTTTTGCAAAGCACAACACACTGTATGTCCGATATGTATATGGGGCATTTTCACAATCTTTTGACTTTCGGGAATAAAAATCTGGTGAAATTAAACTTGCTAAAATAACATTTTAATCTGATATACGAATGCTTTAATGATTCAAAATAAAAAAAAAGCAGCGAAATTTTTTTTGTTTAACTGAGGTTTATGTTAAACTTGCGAGTTTAACTTTCCTTACCATTTTACCACTATAACTTTTTATTTTCTTCTAAATTTTTACTTATAATGAATTTGCATTGTACCCACAGGACATTCAAATAAGAAATAATAATAATGTAGTATTTTTAGTACAAAATTTTGGTATAACATTGTCTTAAAGGGTGTTAAAGAAGGGACGGTAAAGTAAAACAAAAGGCGACGATAAGGAAAAGGGACGAAATGGGAAAAAAAAAAGGACGGTAAGGATGGAATGGTAAGGAAAATTACCACCTATTTTAAGAAAATCATGTTAAGACTAAGTGGTAGCCACAATGTTCATTTATTTTTAGAAACAGTTATTTACATTGGATTAAATTAAAAAATATTTAATTTACCTCTAAAAGTGCAGGAATAAGCCTTGGGGACGCTAAGACTACCAATAAAGCCACGATGCTTAAAATTGATATTTAAATGCTGATTTAAATTCTGCAGTAAATTTCCTGTCAAAGAATTTCAGACATTCTTTCTCTAGCATACTTTTGTATGAGAAAAAACTTGAAAAAAATTCTGTGGTTGCATCTGAAATGATTTCCTGTATAATTTTAGAAGAGGGACGGTAAGGAATCTAAAACCCAGGGACAGAGTTTAAAAAATAATAACAACACTAAAAATGGGTGCAGGTTAATTTTTTGCTACATATTTATATAAAACAATAGTTCCATGTTTCGGAAAAAAATTACATCGAATTATTTTCATTGAAACAATTTTATACAGACAGCTCCAAACTTAAAAATCAACATCAGGGACGGTATAGGAGTTTTTCTAGTATTTGGACCCCAAACATCGTCCAAAACTTATTTATCTCGTTAATATTGTTATGCAATCATGCAATGGGATGTTCCCCAGTATATGAAATAAAAAAACCCACAAGGACATGTATTAAAATAAAAATTATTATTCAGAAACATAAAAGTCAAATGATTGTGAGAATGCCCCATATATTAACGTATCTTCATAGAGTAAGATATAATCAGTAAAGGCTCCAAAGCGCTATAAGTAAGCGTACAAAGTTAATGCTGGAATCTGCCGTAAATTGACACAGCTGCGCCATCTTGTGGTAGGAGTGAATAACGCAAATACGCGGGTTTTTTGTATGACGTCATATATGACAGAATATCTGCCACCTGCGCATCTCGTGCGCAGGTCTATTTGAAGATATTTACAATTTAAGAGTTATAGGCGGAAAAGCAGACAAAGCTATTTTAGAGAATACCTGTTAAAATTTTAATCATGAGTTTCAAATATTTACTCACTCATGGAAGATGAACCTTGTTTACCAGATTTATTGCAAAATATTTTTGTTACAGTTTGTTTTGATGAAAATATGTGTATTTAAAAAAAAAATCGCAATGTCATTTTAATTTCGGGAGAAAAAGCACTAATGCTACGTAAACAGTATTGCCTTTTGCCCCGAAACTAAACTGACATTGGAACTATTTTTTAAATACATATATTTTTATCAAAACAAGCTGTAACAAAAATATTTTGCAATAAATCTGGTAAACAAGGTTAATCTTCCATGAGTGAGTAAATATTTGAAATTCACGATTAAAATTTTAACAGGTATTCTCTAAAACGGCTTTGTCTGCTTTTCTGCCTATAACTCTTAAATTGTAAATATCTTCAAATAGACCTGAATTTTATGCAAGCTATTCAGGCTAAAAGAAAACCATTTTTGTTAATAAAAGTTATAGGCGTAATTTTTAATTCCATGGTTTTTTCCACATTGGAAGAAACTTGAACACCTTGGGTTTATGTTATTTATTGGAAAAAAAATGCATTTTAAATATAATGAGCGAAAAGCATGTGTTTAAATTGATGTAATATACCAGTATGTATGTATTTTAAATAAAGTTATGTTTTTCAAATGACGAGTATATTTTTTAAATGATGATTTTATGTTTTGAATGAAATGAATGCAGTGTAAACGCTGGTGATGGGGAAAATATTTGACGGTTTATGAACTGCGGCCGGCTAACATAAAAGTACTTCTTTACACTGTTTATTTAATCTAACCCTGTTCATATATATGAAAAGATAAAAAATTTTAATCGATTTTTCCCTCTCAGATATGCTAGAAAAATAAAAATTATGTACATGGACGTGTTTCTAGTAACAATACAACATTTTAGTATTTTTACAACTTGATTATAAATTAGCAAATTAATTTTACGTTATCTAAACGTAGCTGATAAATCCTTAAACATTCTTTATGGTTGTTACAACTGTATATACAAGTACAACAATTGAGTAAGTTATGTAACAAACTACGATTTCTAAAATATACCAGCTGGTTGGGAAATTGCAAAAGAGAAATATTTAAAACCTTTAAGCATCAGCCCTATAATTTTTTTATAAAAAAGTTAAAATATTATTTAATATATTATTAAATGTCAGTGATTTTAATACGTTCAATTGGCCCATCTCCGTCCGCAGCCCTTTTTTCTACTACTTATTCCGACTCTTTTGCGGAAGCCAGATTGAAAAAAAAAAAATCAAAAATTGAAACCGGACAAAATTAAAAGGGAAATTTGAAATTATTGGCTACCGACCAACAACTGCTACGTCGAGCTTATTATTAGTCTATAGTTTTCAGTTATTGGCAATTGTTGTATGTTTCATAAGCCTTTTTCAAATTTGGAGAATGTTCCGCAATTGTGTTATTTCGATAAAAGTTACTTTCATTTTCTAACCATTATTTAACTTCTATACAGCTACAATTGTATACTGTTTTCTCATTTGACGCCAATCATGTCTATCGACCCGATTACGGAAAGTTATCCATTTTACCCCTGCGAAGAACCGGTGTAAGATAATAAATGTTTAATTGAGCATACCACGTACTATTTGTAAGTATTTTATATTTTATCCCAATTTTTGAAGTTTCTTCTATACTTTGTATGCTTTCTGCAACGTTATTCACCTGTGCGAAGTGCAGGTATCCCATGAAAACTATTTTTCCCGGATATGACACAATGACCGACATATTTCTAGATTTAAAAAAAAAAAAAGTAATTTGTCGATTTTAGGAATTTTTTTAAAGCTGTTGTCTAAAATGCTCAAAATATTTAAAACTATAAATAATCAATTATTGCTGGTTTAATAGTACAAGAATTACTGCTTGCATTTTAAATTAAAGTGGATCCTAATGTAAAATTAAATGAGTTTTAAATGGAATGAATGAAATGCTTCTATTTTAAATATTATAAATACAATTCGATCAAGAGAGTATTTGGCAATTTATCGCCTGCGCCCGGTAAATAAAAAATATGCCTTAAAATTAATTAAATAATTTATACTTAAACTCTAAGCGTAATAAAACGTTTAATTCTCATTGGAAATACACATATTTATGTAATTTTTATAACTTTATCTTATGAGGAATTGAATTAAAAACGCTGCTGTAAAATTCTATCTTAACATACATTAACTAATTTTTATATGTCCTTGTTCATTGCATTACAAAAACATAATTCAAATAGAACGTATTAAAATCACTGACATTTAATAATATGTATTAAATAATAAGCGAAAAAAATGAGTTCTCTCAGATAGAGAGTTATTTTTGCAGTTTTGAAAACTGCAATAATTAGAACGCCAACGTGGCATTTTCCCAAATAATATAAGTTCTTAAAAGAACTGATTTTGTTTAAATAACTAACTTCAATTAATAAATTAAATAATGGCGAATAAATAAATCGAATTATATCTATACTTCCAACAATTAAGTACTGCAGAAGACAAACGAATAAAATCACGGCTGCGCGTGCGCATAGTTATTTCATAGATATCGAACTTATAGATCATCCACAAAGAGGAAAGAAGTTAATAATTTCCTGTAGTTCACTCCGTCCGCTGGGTGGCGTATGACCTTGATTGACGTGACCTCGCCTTTAATCTTGCGGTTACCTCTCCCATTTAAGATAGGACGCTTACTTATATCGCTTTGGACTCACCACTTGATACGAAATCTAGGCGAAGGCTGGAGAAGTTTACCAACGAAAGAAAGTACACTCCAGGTAATGGTATAAAACATCCATAGCTCGAAACTTTTCAACCAATTTATTTGGCGTACATCTTATAACTGAGCCGTGAGTGATATAAAAGCGATTGTTATTTTATAAAGTGGTCACAACAAAAATTTACACATTCAACAACAACTTGAAAATTTATTGATATAAGAAGCATATCACATTTTTGTCCAATTTCTCATGCAAAAATACTTGTTATTTTACAATATTATACTACAACAGTCATTAATTGTCGCATCCTCATTTTTGTCCTCATATCACAGTAAAACCCGTGAATATTTAAGAAATGTATAATATTGTACATAGTGGTAAAAACTCCATCATCATTTCTTAATTATAGTCAGAAAAATATATGTATTTATGACATTTCTTTTGCAGTCTTGTTGACATTCTGTCGAAAACATTAAGCTGCATAATCATCGACTGCTAAGCCAACAAGATGATGAAGATTATCAATAAGTATGCTACATAATTGTAGTGATTCTCACATTCCTACAGAGCAGTTTTAGTTTGAAAAAAATTTGCAGCAGTCTTGCTTTGCAAACCTGCAAAGTTGCAGCAAGTTCAGCATGACAAAACTGAAAGTTCATAACAAGGCTGCCGCAAGATAACGCAAACGCCGAAGTCACCGCACTTTGAACTTGAAGCTAACTTGTCGTGCAAGTTAAATTCTTGCTGTACCAAATTTATTGCAAATTAACGGTAAACAAGTAGACAATTTAGTGTATTTATACTGTTACACTATAAGTTTAACACCTTCAGGTCTATTAATGCATACGCACTCATGTATACGAACCGTCATAAGGTGCATACATTGTTTTTATCACCATTAAGAAATAAAGCTAATATTTGTGCTTTTAAAGTCGAGTCATTTTTGGTATTTCATAAGTATAGCGTTTAGAAAAGGTGGTGCCAACCGAATAAAATTTGTATAAGGGATGCAGTCGCGAAAGGGTTAAAAATCAAAGACACCAATGGGGTTAAAGGCAAAAATCAATTAATCAATATCAATTAAAACGGTATTTTAGAAAAATCCAATAATACTGACAAATATTCATTTAAAAATTAAAATTTTCAATATAAATTTAAAATGCCCGAAGACGTATACATAACTTAGTAAATTAACCTAGTTTCTTAATTTGTACGAAGTTTTATATTAAAAAAGTTGTAGATTATAGATTACTTTACAGATTACTTTACAAAAGACTTTACATTACATTATAGATTACTTTACAAAAAATAACTACATTTGAAGAGTTAAAATAATAAATACCTTTTTCTGGGTTCGTTAACTTAACCAATCAATGAAAATAAGATTCCATAACAGTAGCATGTGTGTGTCTTGCCTTTGAGTAGCACCCAATTTCTGCACTTTCTGCGAGCATGTGGTGATTGTCTATTCTCTCAACAGAGGTTTTTTTGCTTTAGTCACTTCGTGAATTAAAGGCAGTCTTGCATCAATTTCACAACAAACTGCTCATGCAAGTGGGTGATGGTCTACTTTGCGAGAGATTCGCTACGAATTTGTCAAGTCAAATTTGTCACGGGAAGATAATATCAGAAAACAATTAAACTTGCTGCGAATGTGCACGCTATCTGGGTTGAAGGAACGTAAGAAATAAATAAAATTTACTCTTTTAGCCTATATTGTAATTGGATGTTGATTTTTGGCGGCCAATTATCTACTCGAGGGATATAGGCCCAGAGGGTAGTGCCCTTCGTGGGGGTCTTTTTAAGGGAACCTAACCTGTATTTACGCATGGAAATCCACTGTTCGAAGAAAACCACGAAAACTCCGAACGATTAGGCCGACGGGCACGATTGGGTTCGAACCCAGCACCTCCCGTCTACCAGCTTCGAGAGCAGACCTATTGTAATTGTGACGATGGAAAATTACATGATGTAAAACGTAATAACTTACACTGAAATTGAAATACTTCTTAATACACAGAAATTTTATTTGTAGTAATCATATTTTTATTACATTTATAAATGTAATGCGACCTCCCTGGGCGACCACCTCCCTGAACGATCATTTTTTCATGGAACGAAATTTATTCCCAAAGGCTCAATACTAATTTTACCTCTATTCAGAGACCACCCCAGGTGAACTCCCTCCATGAACCACCCATTTCTTTGAAGAAAATGGAACAAATTCCTTTTTTTCTTGGTCGCCTGAAGAAGTTTTTATTAGAATAATTCCGGAGAGCGCATTATTCATCAAACTTCTAAACTAAGTTTAGAATTTTAATTTATTCTGGTAACTTTTAAGTGTTTAAACCCCTTTGTGCCCTTTTTAGGGAATGAATTTAACTCTCATGACAAAGTAAGAATGACGGTCAATAAACTCCCCTGCCCTATTCTATCAGGAAACTCTCAAAGTAATAGATAAATTAATGAAATCGTCATAATTTGTTCCTTTTCAAAAAAAAAAAAAAAAATTGCATTTATTTACTGAACTTCGAAAGGACTTGGAAATAAAAGTTATAGAAGACAAAACCGTAAAATCAAAGTAAACGGATTCATTTTTTAAACTCTGCACTAATTAACTTATGTAATTAACTTTTGCTTTGATACTTAAATTTTCATATTTTTTCCTAATGTGAAAAATAAATTGTAGTAACATTAATTGTTACCTTTTTCAACACTTAAAATCTACATTTAAACAAGACCTCCATTAAGCGACCACCTCTAGGAGCGATCAATTTTTATTGGAACGGGAGGTGGTCGCTTTAGGGAGGTTTTACTGTACATTTTATATGGAATATGCATTTATTAATGTATCTTCATATAATAGAGAAATAAGATATATAAACAGTAAAGGCTCACCACTTGATACGAAGGCTGGCGGAGGTAGTCGACAAAAGAAAATGCACTCCAAGTATAATGGTATCTTCTGAGCTAAAAGAAGTATCGCTCTTAACTTTTCAACTTACTTATTTGGTGATTGTTATTTTACAGCGTGATAACAATCAAAATTCACACATTCAACAATAACCTGAAAATTCATTGTTATGAAAAGATTATCACATTGTTGTCCTATTTCTAATGCAAAAACGCTTGCTATTTTACAACATTATAATACAACAATTATTAATTGTTGTGTCGTCATTTTTGTCCTCATATTACAGAAAAAATAGTGAAAATGTAAAAAAATATGTATAATACTAGCAGCCTTCGCCCGCTACGCTGGTCGGTTTTTCTAAACAAACCTTGAATAAAACGAAATATATCTGTGAATTTGATCATGCGCTTGAAAGCAATATATTGCAAAATTTCATGATGTAAAACGTAATAACTTACACTGAAGTTAACATTGCTTTTTAATACACAGCCTTTTTACTTTCTTCTATCTTCAATAGAAGAAAGTATTGTAATCGACATTTTTTAGACTTCCGGTTTTCGACGGATTTACACGTTTTAGGCGTCAGAGATCCCCCAAAACATGTAATAGAAAATGTCTGTCTGTCCGTCAGTCCGTGTGTCCGTCTGTCTGTCGCCATTGTACCGTCAAAAAGTGTATGAAGTTATGCATAGAATTGAACGAAATTTTTATTTTAATTTTTTTCTATACCAAGCAGGTCCTTCCTTAATTTGGAAAAAAATCGCCAGTAGAGGGCGCTGTAATAACGATTTTTGTGCGATTTTGAATATTGTACCATCGAAAAGTGTATGAAGTTATGCATAGAATTGAACCAAATTTTTATTTTAAGTTTTTCCCTATGGCAAGCAGGTCCTCCCAGAATTGGGAAAAAAATCGCCGGTAGGGGCGCGGTAATAGCGATTTTTGTGCAATTTTGAATATTGTACCATCAAAAAGTGTATGAAGTTATGCATAGAATTGAACCAAATTTTTATTTTAAATTTTTAGCTATGTCAAGCAGGTCCTCCTTGAATTTGGTAAAAATTCGCCGGTAGGGAGCGCTGTAATAGCGGTTTTTGTGCGATTTTGAATATTGTACCATCGAAAAGTGCATGAAGTTATGCATATAACTGAACCAAAAATGTTTTTTTAAGTTCTTGGCTACGGAAAGCAGGTCCTTCCTTAATTTGGAAAAAATTCGCCGGTAGGGGACGCTATAATAGCGATTTTTGTGCCATTTTGAATACTGTGCCATCGAAAAGTGTATGAAGTTATGCATAGAATTGAACCAAATTTTTTGTGTTTGTTTTTGGTCATGGCACGAAGGTCCTCCCTGAATTTGGAAAAATTCCGCCGGAAGAGGGCACTATAATTGCGATGTCTGTACCATTTTCATTATTGTACCATCGAAAAGTGTATGAAGTTATACTTATAATTGAACCAAATTTTTTGTGTATGTTTCTGGATATGGCAAGCATGTCCTCCCTGAGGAAAAAAATCTGCCGGATGGGAGACGCTGTAATAGCGATGTTTGTGCCACTTTCTTTATTGTACCATCGAAAAGTGTATAAAATTATGCATACAATTGAACCAAATTTTTTGTGCATGTTTTTGGATTTGGCCAACAGGTCCTCCTTGAATTTGGAAATATTGCGCGGTAAAGGATCTCTGTGATAGCGATATTTGTATACTTTTCTTGAGTTTTCTTAGTTCTATTGTCCATCGGCGGCTCGTGCAGCGGCGGGAACTCGCTTCCTGCTAAGCCGGCTATTCGCAAACAGCTGATAACAACAGAATAAGGAAAAACTATTAATTTTAACAAATATCATGATATAGATTAACTCTTTTTTAGTCCGTTTAATTGACTTAAGCAGAAATTTAAGATGAAAATCAAAGTTGGTATAGTATTGAACTAATAATATTGAAGTATGTGTGTAACTAGTTTTTGAAATATTAAGATGTACAAGATAGAAGAAAGTTTTTGGATTGGCTCATCTAACTAGTTGTTTGTATCATATATAGTTACTAGTTGTATCATATTTTTATTACATTTATGACAATATAATGTGATAAATTTCGAAAAAGTTTCATTGTGCGCTAATGCATTAAAATGCTGAAAATAAATTATAATTGTCGTATAATTGCTTTGTGTATATTAATATGCAATGCATTTTAAAGCACTAAAAACATTTCATATGAAATATGTATATATGGTACTACGTAGTTATCCCGTCGACCAATTTCGCCAAACTATATAAATCGCCAAACCACTTGCCAAATTATACAAATTGACATAATTTTTATTTTAAATAACGAAAGAACAAATAAATTAGTATAACATTAATAAAAATACAAATGTCTAAATAAAAATAACTTGATGACGTAAACCCGTGTAACTTGCTTAAAGTCAAGTGAATGTGACATTTACGATCAACCATTATTGGCATTTAATCTTATATTTGGCGATAGATTTTTGGTTGACGTGATAACTAAGTAGTACCGTATATATTAATGTATCTTTATCCAACAGAGAAGTAAGGTAAAATCAGTAAAGGCTCACCACTTAACACGAAGGCTTGCGAAGGCTGCCGACTAAAGAACTTGCACTCCAGGTAATGGCAGTGGTGTAGTCCTGGAAAATAAAGTATGGGGACGCTTATAGTTCTAAACACAAGGTCCGTGTCACATAGGTCAAGTTGGTTTTTAACCCTTTATCTACTGATGGTACTTATAAGTACCTTTAAAATAACTTGTTATAAAATTCATTTAATACATCGATTAGTTGTAATACAGTTTAGAATGAGTTATAGATACATTACTTTATCTTGTCCCAAAAGCATTATGGGTTACACAAAACAAAAATATTTTTAAAAGGATGATTTCTTTTGCCTTTGCATCTTTTCAGCTTTCTTGTCGTTGGGGGAGGGGGGAGGAATTATTCAATTCGGAAATATTTCTATATTTCTATTGTGAGAACATTATATTTGTACATTTCCTAATTCAACAAAATACTAAGAAAAACATTTAAAATAAAAGATTTGAGTGGAGCTATAAATATTGCACAAAATACCTATAAATTCAAATTTAATTAATCCTTATAAATCCTTCAATCTTTCTAAAATTTATTAAATGATTAAATAAATCTTCTAATGTAGTTTAAACGATTCACAAAAAATGTTTTAGAAGAAAAAATTTTCATGAATTCATAATTCAGTACATAAAGGGTCTAAGTTAAGTTAAATCTAATAGGTAAAGTTAAATCTTGTGTTCTATCTTGAATTGCCGAGAAAAATAATTAAAAAATTAAACATGGTTTAAATTAAATTTAAACTTCCAAAAATCACATTTTATCAGTTTTTTTTTTTCTAGAAATATTTATGCTGGAAATAAGTAGATTACGTCTAACAGTAAGTGCAATATGCGAATGTTTTGTAAAGACTCGAATTCTAAATAGGTGAAATACAAAAAAAAAAAGTTCTAAAATCACGGTTTCATCATGATTTTAGTTGAACTATTCTAGCAAAGAACTCAACGAACTCAAATAACGAATTTCAATATGAAACGTCATTTTCGATATATTTAACACGTTATAATTTATTAAAGTTTTCAATTTTGTTGGAAGACATAAAAATTCAATGCTTTTATTCCTAAAATTGTTAGTTTATTATAAAGCTTATCCTTTAAAAATAATAATTGGTTTGGGAAATCTGCGTCCTCCAGATTCCTAGCGTACCCCTTGAAAATAAAAAGTAAGGGGACGTTTGAGATAAAATAAAAAAATGAGGGGACACCATCCGCCTGCGTCCCCCTTCGACTACACCACTGGGTAATGGTATAAAACAGCTATAGCTCTAAACTTTTCAACCTACTTATTCGGCGTACATATTACAACTGATGCGTGGGTGAATTGAACACGATTGTTATTTTATAAAATGAGCGCAATCAGAATTGTCACATTCAACAATAACCTGAATATTCATTGTTGTAAGAAGTTTATCACATTGTTGTCCTATTTCTGATGCAAAAGCGCTTGTTATTTTAAAGTATTACATCACAACAGTCATTAATTGTTGCAGGGGTCTCTGTGGCTGAATGGTCAAAGCACCACTCTGCTAATCGCTTGCGAGCGTAAGAGATTGTGGGTTCGATTCCCGCTGGTTCCATTGCAATTGCACACACTCTTTGTGTGGAACTCCCAGGGTGTAATTTCTCTTGTGTTGTAATATTTCCTTGTGCTATCTTGTCTCCGACTTATAAGCGGGCTCTCATGTCAAGCACACAAGTCGTATGTTTGTTGTTCAATAAATAAATAAATTGTTGCAGCCTCATTTTTGTCCTCATACTACAATAAAACTTGTGAAAATGGAACAAATATATAATATATGTGGTACATAATGGTAAAAATCACAACATCACTTCTTAACTTTCTCGCTGCGTAATTTTTTTTTTGTTTTTATCAAAATAGGTTAAAAAAATTGTGCATTTATTTTATTAGATATTTCAAATCTACATATATTTTAAAGTTAAAATATGTATTTTTTTGTTGTTGTAAAAAGAGTTCTTTTTTTAATATAGAATTAGATCATAAACAAAAGGTCGCAGAAATCGTGGACAATTTTGCTACTTTTACGTTACCTTTGAAAATCACGGGATGCGCAGAGAGAGGGATAATCATAGTCCGAAAAATATATGTATGTATATGACATTTATTTTGCAGTCTTTTTGACATTCTGTCGAAAACTTTATACTGCATGCCCGTAAACTGCTAACTAGCACGTCGATGTAGAGTAGACCATAAATAAACGTACAAGATAGGACACTTCCATACAGCGTAATGGTAATGCGATTGCGATCGCAGCGCCTTTAGTAACAATGGGGAAGAAACTTCCGATCCTTGTAATATTTTCTTTTCTTTTCTTTTTTTTTTTTTTTTGAGCATCTACCTTATTGTGATCTTTTTTTTAAATGTTTTTCAACGGAATCTTACACCGATACATGAACATAGAATATATATTCTATTCTATATATCTAATATCTATTCTATGTTCATGCACGGATATATATACAGTCGGACCTCGCTATCCCGACACCCGGTTTTCACGTCACTCCGCTTATCACGTCAGTTTTTCAAAGTCCCGAATTTCTGTATATGATTTGAATGAAAATAAACTCCGGATTTTACGTCGGTGAATAATTTTCAACTCCTGATATCCCGACAGTTGGGAAAATTGCCCATTTTTCATAATTCATCTTATAAGCAAGAAATTAAGTAGTAAATAACGTCTTAGCCAAAATTTTTCACAAAATTGTCTAAAATACCCATTGAGATAAACGAAAAATTTTACTTCAATCCTTTATCTCAATAAATAAAGCTGTTAGTTACACATTCCACCACCAGGGAGCGCACTCTATTCTTAACAAAAGTGTATCTGAACGAAAATCCTTTCTACAACTTATCCGTAGATACATTAGTCGAGGGGGTGGCGGTCTTAAACATCAATTTAAGATGTTTGCTGAAATTACTATTCGAAAATAGTGGTATCAACTCTTACGAAATTTTTTATATTGAATAAGCAATATTTATCTGATCATGCCGTCAAAAAACCGCACGCAAAACGGTAGAGAACGCTACAGCTTA
Source organism: Maratus speciosus (assembly GCA_963932465.1). NCBI lineage: Eukaryota > Metazoa > Arthropoda > Arachnida > Araneae > Salticidae > Maratus > Maratus speciosus. Next base: position 559,613,618 of record OZ010792.1, read on the forward strand.
AAAATGGTCTTAAGCAAGAATTTAAGGTATTTGCTGAAATTACTATTCGAAAATAGTGGTATCAACACTTATGAAAATATTATATTGAATAAGTAACATTTATTCTGTATTTTTAAAAATGTGACACCGTTCTGAACAATGCTACTATAAAAATCACGTGACTGCCTTTTAAAATGAGCATTTAATAGAAATAAACCAATTAGTGAAATAATAAATAATATCTCAGCTTGTATTTGAGACAGGAGAATAATTTTTAGAATTTTTGAAAGGGGAATTTTTTTTTTGCGCCAGGGTGTGCAAGTTTCGAGTTTTACGCCCCTTGGATTCTGAGATGGGGCCCCCTTTTAAAACCCCTGCTACCTTTTATTGCTTAACTTGCGCATCTGGAAACCCTGCCTTTCTCATTCTGGCAACCCATGGGCATGTTAAAACGACAGTTTGAAATAAATGATCATGTTAATTAAATAATAATTAATATCTCCGCACCTAATTTAGACACATAGTCATGAAATTAACATATTTGAAATCATTGAAAAACCCTACGCATGGATGCATAAAAATTTAATCTATAAATTTAATAATTTAAAAGTTTTACATTCGTTTTAAAACCTCCACTATAGGATGGCGCCAAGTGTCTGCACCTAAAAAAAAAAAAAAACATCTGAGCTCGCTCTGAAATGAAGTCAATTTCTGCCTTTCTTTCGAATGAAATAAAAGGATTTTTTTATCGATCGATTTTTAGCGGATTTTTTTTACTTCTACCGAACGTATCGGAATAATTTTTAGAATTTCTGAAAGTAGATTTTTTTTCCAGATATCTGTGGGATTTTCGAGTTTTTCGGCACGGTAATTTCTGAGATTTGATGCGAGTTGCAAAGCCCCAGTTCACTTTATTGACGCGGTTTCGCATCTGGATGCCTTGCTACTGTGGCAACCCGGAGGAGAATTCGAAATAATCTTCGCAGCAAATCGTTGCTGTTTGATTAAAATCAAAGCTTTTGTTGAATTATGAACATTTTCCATTCTTTTAATTGGGGTTTTTATTTGAGAACGTACGTTAATTAAGATTTTTTCGAAATTTTATGATTTTGGCAAGGTTAGGTGGGTATTGAGCTCTATGTAAAAAAAAAAAAAAAAAAAAAAAAAAAAAAAAAAAAAAAAAAAAAAAAAAATCAAGTCTGTAACTTAAATAGTTTGCGAGTACGAGTGCTGTGACGGACGGACAGAGACACGAGAATGTAAGGGTTTAGTGAGATGAGCGAAACCCTAAAAATAAACTTTTATTAGCTTCCCATAATTTTCGGAAACATTTTCGAGTAGCTTTTACAATTTGTTAATTAGTTCTCTCTACCCGGAAAATCGGTTTTTCGGATGGATCAACTAAACATTTTCCGCTGTATAACTGAAATTGTGCATACAATTGTAACATTAAAATGGTAATGTTAATGTTAATGCTGTTAATTCTATATGTTTTTCAGTTAAACATGTTTACTGAACATGAAAATATTTACTTGAGACCTCATAACATCTGAAAAAATGGTTTTCTGGATTGTAAAAGCTATTCGGAAACGTTTTTGAAAACTACGTGCAGCTAAAAAAAATTATTTTTATAAATTCTACTTTAAATTTCAAAGATAAATTCTTTTATGAGGTTTCTAAAGATAAAGGAACGCTTTTCGGAATCTTGGGTGACTCAGAAGAGGTTGTAAAGCCCTGGTTCTTTTCAATAGCACTCTGCCAATAGATGCAGATGTCGCACCTATAAATATCCCCCTCTTGCTACAAGACCGATACATTTCGTGTATCATAAAATCTCTAACAACCCAATTGAGCTTGCAATACATCGCACTTCAAATCTCTCCAACTGACAGCCTGAAAATCATATTTTAAACCAAGATCTTAGCTTTACACATTTCGAATATAATAATTCTTATAATACTTGAAATACTCCTCAAGCATTCTCAAGTGCCGCCGGTTATCAAAAACTGTGATTTATATATACCCAAATGCCTGAGGCCGTTTTAAGAGTCTCGGCTGAAACTCAGACAGGCGAAGACCTATTTTCTACGCTCCCTGCGTAGGTCTGTCTTGGTAGCTCAGGGCAGGACGCGGAGATAAAGCTCTCTCAAGACAGTGGAATCAGAGCACGGAGTACTCTAGGCTAGTAACGAGGGCTGCGGAGTCGGTGGGAAAAATGGACGACTCCGACTCCGGGAATTTTAACAGATCCGACTCCGACTCTTTCGCTCAAAAATGGGCAGACTCCGACAATGCTGACCTGCTTGTAAAATGGGTGACTCCGACTCCGGGAATTTTCACAGATCTGATTCCGACTCCGACAATGCTGACCTGCTTGTAAAATGGGTGACTCCGACTCCGGAAATTTTCACAGATCTGATTCCGACTCCGACGCTTTCGCTCAAAAATGGGCCCGACTCCGCAGCCCTGCTAGTAACCAACGCGCGTTACTAACAATATTGCGGATAGAGAGCGTAGTTAAACCCTTAGATTGTGAAAAATCAACATCTCTATTTTAACTTTTCTGAATATTTTTATATAGCTGTACTAGTTCAAGAGCCGACAGCACAAAAACCTATGTTATCAAGTACAAAAAAAAAAAAAAAAAAAAAAAAAAAAAAAAAAAAAAACTTTATTTTATGGGAGAGTACAAGTGGAGGAATATAATGATCCACGTCTGCCGGAAGTTAAGTGGTGCATAAGCCAAAAATTAGTACCACCAGTGGTTGACCCGTAGGTTTATCATTGTGTTTGTCCTACAAACAAAGATATGAAAACATGGAGGACTGGGAGCAGGAAAACACAATGACAGACCTACGAGTCAACCACTGGTGGTATTAATTTTTGGCTTATGCACCACTTCACTTCCGTCAGACATGGATCATTAGATTCTCATACTTCTACTCTTCCATAAAATAAAGGATTTTTTCTTGTGCTTGATAACACAGGTTTTTTGTGCTGCTGGCTCTTGGTCTATACCGTGCTATAAATAAAAGCTTTATGTGGCTATAGACCAGCCTGAATTCCTGCCTTATGACGGTACAAGGTTATTGTACATTTTCGTAAATTAAGAAGCATCTTTTTATTTTTTACACTCTGCAAAAAGTAAATTGTTGATTTTACAGTATTATACTGGCAACTGGTTGCCAGTATAATATTGTAAAATGAACAATTATACCGCTAAATAACAATAATAAATCGTAAAATAAACAGTAATGGGCCGCTAAGTAGTAATATATGGTATATTTCTGCATTTTCATTTATAAAACTGTATGCTTCTGTTTATTTACGGTTTATTACTATCAATTTTACAGTATAATATTGGCACCCCAGCTGCCAGTATTATACTGTAAAAGCCAGGGCTTAATTTCTAATACAAATAGTACCGGAGCCCTAATATTGTGTAGTACAGTTGAACCCCGTTATAGCTAACCCTGTATATAACGAACTCATGGATATGACGAACGAAAATTTCGGTCCCGCCGGTTTCCTATTGTATTTAATGCTAATTTATCATTTTATAGCAAATCTCCGAAATCTTAAGAATCGGCTATAACGAATTCTTTTATAATTTTTTCAGTCAGCCACTGAATTAATTTTTCCGCAGTTGTGAAAACAGCACTTCAACTCTAATTTCACAAGAAAATGTATGCCGATCAGTGAAACACGGTATAAATCAGCGATAAGTATGTTTATTAAAGGGTAGAAACAACTGCATTCTTTCCCTTTTACGATAGCCTCTCAGCAGGTGTGATTAACAACTAAAGCAACAACTAAAATGTAAAATGAATTTATTTCCATTTGTCTCCATTTTTAGTTAATTTAATTAGTATTGTGTAAGTTTAATGTAATTCTATTTTAGTCAATTTAATTAATTAATGATCATTTTAAATAGACTATCATTTTTTAATACATTGTTATTGAATACACATAGCAACTAATGAGCTATACATTTTGTGATCACTAACATTTTTCTTAACGTTACGGATATAGCGAACCAGCGGATATAGCGAACAAAATATTTGGTCCTTTGGAGTTCGTTATAACGGAGTTCGACTGTACTAACAACTGTTGCCTCCCTCTCCCGTGACTCCAATTTGCATATTTATATTTCATACATCATTTGCAAAATTTAAAGCATTTTTTTTTCTTTAGCAAAATAAAAATTTTAAATATATCTATCAGCATATACTTAGCTGTCAAAAATTCAACTTTTTAGTTATCACTCCTTCCGAATAGAAATATTTGCCTAATTTTAATGTTAATTCTCGAAATTAATATGGTAAGGATTATGACTCAGAAATAGTGTTAACACAAAAATGTAATAGTTTGCCAGCTATGCATTTTTATGACAAAACGGATGAAATTTACAGAAATCAACATTTATATGCTAAAGAATGGAACAATGTTCGTGAATTTCCTATGAAATATACATATCTTAAACTATAATGGATTCCTTCCGCTTAACAATCTTTTCTGTTGAGACCCTGAAAATCAGATTCAATTTTAAAAATTGACACCGCTATGGGAAAGATTCGATGCTTTGATAGAAAAAGAGGAAATACTGTTTGATTGCTTTCTATCAGAATAACAGTACATGACTATTTTATTTACTTACAAATGAAAATGACTTCGTAAATGTGCAGAGCAGAGCATTAAAAGGGGCAGGGTTCATTATACAAAAAAGCGTTATTTCACTGGGCTCCGGAGCCCTGTATTTATGAGCTCCGGTGAATTCCGACCAATATTTAGATATTTACTAAAAGCAGAGAAGTACCGGAGCTGAGCTCCGGTGGGCTCCGCGCAAATTAAGTCCTGGTAAAAGCAACAATTATTTTTTACAGTGCAGTGTGTGATGATGGAAAATTTCACGATGTAAAACGTAATAACTTATGCTGTAATTAATGTTGCTTTTTAATACACAGCCGTTTTATTTGTAGTAATCATAGTTTTATTATATTTATGAACCTAACGTGATAAATTTTAATGACTTCTGTTTCGCTGCATTCACGAAATTTTCATTGTGCGCTAATGCATTAAAATTGTGAAAATAAATTATAATTGCCGTGTAATTGTTTTGTCTACATTAATATGTAATGTACTGTGAAACCATAAATATCTTGTATATGCGATATGCATATATTAATGTATTTTCATATAATAGAGAAGTAAGATATAATCAGTAAAGTCTTACCACTTGACACGAAATTAAGGTGAAGACTGGCGAAGATTGTCGACGAAAGAAAGTGCACTCCGAGTAAAGATACTGCCTGAGCTAAAACATGTATAGCTCTTAACTTTTCAACATATTTATTTGGAGTACATCTTATAACTGATGCGTGAGTTAATAAAACGCGATTCTTACTTTATAACGTGATAACAATCAGAATTCACACATTCAACAATAACCTGAAAATTCATTGTTGTGAGGTGCTTTTATCACATTGTTGTCCTATTTCTGATGCAAAAACGCTTGTTATTTTAAAGCATTACGTTACAACAATCCTTAATTGTTGTGTCATGATTCTTGTCCTCATATTACTGTAAAGTCCGTGAAAATGGGAAAAAAATATATAACATATCTGTACATAATGGTAAAGACGCCATCGTCACTTCTTGATCATCGTCAGAAAAAAAAAAAAAAAATCCCTGCCAGCTCGGCCTACAGGTCAGGCCCGTAGCCAGGTGGGGGCCCGACCTGGAAAAAGTTTTCGCTAAGATGGTGTACATTCCCTCGGCCGCCATCTTGGATTTCTCGGCGATTTTTTGTTGACGTTTATCGATAAGGCAACCCCGACGAATGACGTGTTCTGGCAACCCCGTTAAGCCTAACATGCGCATAAATCTGCTTGGCGACATTTATTACTTGACGAAAAGGGGTTTTCACGCCAAGAAAAAATCCAAGATGGTGGCCGAGGGAATATACAGCATCTGTTCTAAAGTTTTGCCCGACCTAGCGCAAGACTCTGCATTTCGATCAAAACATTAAATTTCCTTTTCCCCACTTTTTGTCCAAAGAATTCCACCTAAATTTCCAATGTTAAAGAAGTTGCCATTGCAGTGTATGAGAGATGATTCTCTGTCAGATCTCTATACTCTGTGTGTGTAAATTTCGTTTTTAGACTGGAAACAAAAGTAGCAAAATTTTCCTCTAATAAACATTTTTTCTCTCTTTATTTAACAGACCTGTTGGAGATTGCAGCGTTGTGCATTCCTCGCTTTTTCGCTTTGTAGAAATTATCCCATAGTATTTCAACAACAAATCTGGATTATCTTATATCCCTAAAGCTTGCTTTCTTTGTACAATTGTCACCATACTAAATTTATCTTTCAAAGGCGGGGTTGAAACCAAAGGCTTCTGAAATTACAGTGAAAGCCTGCAATATTGTTTCCTTAACTTGAATCTGCTCTACATCACAGTTAGCCTTGTTAGACTTGTTTCATGGAAACTTGGGCCGATTACAATAAACGGCAAATGTCACGCATAAAGGATTTTTCTCTCTCTTTTGTTATGTTTACTTGTTTGCTTTGGGAAGAGGATTCTTCTAAAAACCCAATATGCTCTTTGATGCTTTTGCATGTATTTCGACATTGCATTTGCTTTTCCATGTACTTCGCTTTAAATGAATTTTATATGACATAACATAAATAACTTTTCATTTTAAAGCTAAAAGAATCTTCAAAGAATAAAATAATATCAATCAATAATAAATAAAGGGATGAAAGGAAAAATGTAACGATACGATTTAATTAACTATACTTCGAATTTACAATAAAATGTTTAAAGGGTTTACATGCAGATTTCAATATTATACTATATAGCCATTAATCACCGGACACTTTCAATTTTAGACATTTTGTCTAATATTTAAAGATATACTTGTTGGATTTTCCTTTAACTTCAGGATTATGAAGAATATGTTTGACTTCAAAATTATCAACGGCGATTTGATCAGAAAGACAATGATGGGTCCAACAAAAAATCGAAGAACAATAATAATATTCGGGATCACCCTGTAAAATAAAATGCACGAACTGATCTATCTCTATAGCTCACGAATATGGTGATATTGTACAGTATGTGTATTCATTTGTGTAAGAATAGCACGTATATTCATGGAAATATCTCGTTTTGTTTTTGTTTTTAAGTTCAAAAAATTCTTGCCGTTTTTTTTTTATTTATTATCATGCAGGGTTTTCAACCAAATTTAATGGCAGTTTTAGAAAATTTGACAAAATATAGTAAAAATAATATAGTGCAATTAGAATATAAGTATATTAAACATTTGATGAAATATGAGCAGTTGTCTGAAATATTTTTTATATATGCATGCTCGCACGACAAAAAGTATATATTTTTTTCATAATTTAATAGTCAACTCTATGGAGCAACTGATAAAAAAAAAAGCAGTCAAATATAGTGAAAATTCAGAAAGGTATCGGTGATAGAGGGAGCTGATTTTTAGTTGCTCTCTAAAAGCTGCTGACTGATAACAGATTTTCCACAAATTGTCATTTTTTATTAACTGGCTTTCAGTAAAGGAGTTAGTATTTAATGAATGTTAACGAGTAGATTTAGAAGAAATGCTTAGATTTTGATAAATCTTTTTTTCTGGGAATAGACTCGTTCTGGTGGTTTTCGGAGAACAACTAAAGCGTCAATAAAAAATGAAAAAAAAATAAAATAAAATAAAAACGCTAAATTTATGTCGCTTTTTGCAAGGCGACATTTTGGCGCAAGCTTATAATAAAATATAAATAAATTACAACTTTATTGAAAAGAGAAAAACGGTATTCGATTCCAAATCACTTAAGAAGTATCTAATGCATGTAAAATTTATGTTTTTATATAAAAATATGATGGCACAAATTTGTACAAAAAAAAAATCGTATTGTTGAGCTTGAAAAATAATGATTATTATATATATATACCTATATATATAGAGAGAGAGAAAAAGAGAAGCGTGTATTTGTCCCGTGCTATAATTTAGAGCGAATAAACACTATTTATACCAGTGTGTTTTGTGTCGAAAAGTATGTGCAAATATAAAATATTGTTAAATGTGTATATATGTGTGTCTGTGTGGGCGTTTGTGTGTATAAAAAACTGCTTCCCCCATCCCCCCTAGCTCTTTCATACTTCAATTTTCCAAATTCCTCATTGATATTCTAAACAATCAAATAGCGTTTTCATTATCTTCCGTGATGTGATAAATTCTCGAGTTAAGTTTATTTCTACTTGATGACTACCTTCTTGTAATATTTGAACAACAAAAGTCAGCTTTAAATATCGACAAATTGATAGCATTTTCTGAAAGATGTATTTTTTAATAGGAAAAGAAAAAAAGACAATGATGTTCGATTTCATGGAGGATATTTGGAAAAATTACGGATGAATGTGACTTAAATGCCACAACAGTCTTAGTGTAAAGAATACGTAGGGGAGATGGGGGCACATGTGAACACGGGGCAGATGTGAACATCTCAATTTCTTGATAGTTATTATAAGTTTTTTTTATTTGAAAAAAAATTACTAAAGATAATAGCACCTGTAGACATATGGTAAAAATTTTTGGAAGCTCTACGACATTTTGTTTGTCCTCTGTAGCCAAAACACTGTTTTCAGATCTCAAAAGAAAAATCTTTGTTCCAAGTTGATAAGCGAATAACTTTATTTATTTATTCATTTATTTGAATTTCAGTGTTTTAACATATACTATGAATACTAATAAACATTTTTGATAAAGTTCTATTTCTTCTAAAATTGATAAATGTTAATTATTTATCAATTTAACAGAAGCAGCAATGTGGGGCAGTTGTGAACAGACTAGTTGGGGCAGATATGAACAGTTCATAAGTGCCCAAATATTCATTCTGTGATTCGGTTTCTTTCAATTAACTTAATGAGAAATAATGTCAGTTCCATTATCTACAATTTTCCTGAAATAGAAGATTTTTCCTCGCACAAAGTTGATTTTGTATTGAAACTTTCAGCAAATACATAAAGAGCAACAAGCTCGTTTACGTTCAATTGTACTTTAAATAAATTTAATGTTTTCTAAAATGCAATAAGTGCTATGTATTATTTTACTAAACGGTTTACAACAATATTTTTTATGCATTGTTAATACAAAAGTATTACTTTGAACAACTTTGCAAATTTTTCTATTACGTTTGTTCTAAACTTGCAATGATGGCTTACTTCCATCTCTGAAACAGTTATGTATGTGATGCTTTGAATGGAGATAGATACCAGTAATATTTTAAGAAAGTAAAATTTTTAAACTGATAATTACCGTAAAATCCCGCTTGTACCCCCCCACCCCCTCTTTCAAAAGCAAAAGAAGTAAGGGGGGGGGGGGGTTATAGTCGAGATTTTTTTAATCATTAAAAAACCCTTCTTTATCTATAATTTACAAGTAAATAAGGCAAATACAGGCGTGAGAATCTTTCGTATTTCAGCAGATTTCCGATAAATAGTATATAAATGCCCCCTCCCTAAAATTTACCCCAAACAAAAACCCTTAAGCAAAATTTAAAAGTTTTAATTTCTGTTTTTTAAATTGCTTCTTTATTATTTTTTTTTATTGCAACAATACTTAATGAATCATCTAAGCTTCCCCATCCCCCAAATCTACTTATTTTCATTTTATAATCTTTTGCTTAAACATATCACACAGAAACTGGAGAAATATATATATATATATATATATATATATATATATATATATCTTTATGGTGAATTTAAAAGGTAATATAACTAATGGTTACGAAGACAAATGAATAACAGAATAAAAAGCATGTTAAAGGATTTTTTTACTTGTGTTCACATGTGCCCCACGTGTGTTCACAACTACCCCGCTGATGGGGCACATGTGAACAATTTTTTGAATTTATAAAAACTTTTAAAAATATAAGAAGATCTATCAGGTGCTTTTAAAAAAATTACCATGTGTAAAAGAAAGTTCTGTTTACTATATGGTGTAGTTTTTGTTTATGGAAATTAATCCAGTTATGGGAAAAAGCTATATTTAGGCGAACTGTTCATATGTGCCCCCATCTCCCCTATATCTCTTTTCTAAAAATATACGGGGATTAAAGAAATAGTGAAGCTTTATGATATATGGACAGTAAAAATAAATTAAAAAACAAAAAAAATAAATTAAAAAATATTTTGTATTTTCACAGTTTGGCACTAAACACTGTGTATAAATAGCATTTATTTTTTCTAAACTTTAGCACGGAACAAGCAAAAAATGGCACTGTTTAGTCTGAATCTGAGACAGCACTAGGTTGTGCTAATTATGTCTTGAAAAATCTATGTATAATACATTAAACCATTTGTTTAGGGACTTGAATAACATTTTTCGATAAATGTCACATCTTGAGTTATAAGTGATTTTTGAGCCATAAAGAACTGTCCAGGACTATAGAATCCTAAAATTAGTTTAAAAATGCTTTGATCATAGAGTGTTATTAATATTTTCAAAAATTTTGTATAAATTTTAATATTTTCCCATAAAAATCCTTTTAAAAAGCTTTTGAAAATATAGTGTTTTTATGCTAAAGTTTTTTCTTATCTTTCCTCTAATTTATGGCTTTTTCAGAACTCAATACAGAATAAAAGATAATAACACAAGCATTAGAATTTAAAGGACTTCATCTATTTTAAACACTAGAACGTCTGTGTGCAACTTTTTATTTGCTGCCTCTTGCAAGTTTTACTATTTCTTCATTTTGTCGCATTTGTATTTAAGATTGTACAACTTTAAACTAGCTTCAAGACTGCTAAGAGATCGCCTGTCACAAATGTCATCAAAGCAACCGAATTGTTTAGTACCCTTTATAGTCCAAGAGCCGACAGCACAAAAACCTATGTTATCAAGCACAAGAAAAAAACCTTTATTTTATGAAAGAGTAGAAGTAGGGGAATCTAATGGTCCATGTCTGCCGGTAGTGAAATGGAGCATTAGCCAAAAATTAATATCACCAGTGGTTGACTCGTAGGTTTATCATTGTGTTTGTTCTGAAAACATGGAGGATAATTGTAGGACAAACACAATGATAAACCTACGAGTCAACCACTGGTGGTATTAATTTTTGGCTTATGCAGCACTTCATTTCCGGCAGACAAGGATCATTAGATTCCCCTACTTCTACTCTTTAATAAAATAAAGGTTTTTTTCTTGTGCTTGATAACATAGGTTTTTGTGCTGTCGGCTCTTGGACTATTAGTACTTAAGTATTCTATTAATTGACTCTCTTTCGTTCACTGGAACACCTACCGCCTGTGATGTGAAATTGTGTTCTTTCCTCTGAAATATTCTTTAAAATATTTAAGCGATTATTTTTCTAAATAAAAAGGTAATGTGAAATGTTTTCTAAAAGTTAGTTTTTACAATTTTACAATGGGACGATCTAGATTAAATTTGACATCCTTGTGATTGTGGCGACTGCGGCCCTGTGTTTGAGCAGAGTCGAACCGCCCCAGAAATTTTTAGCGATTTCGAGGAATACATAGTAACTCCTGAAACTCCGCTTGTGACTGACAGTGCATTAGTTTTAGTTAAACCGTTGTGAATTTTAGATGCTAATCAGTCTTTGGTTGGTTGGTTGGTTGGTTGATTTTTGTCGACCGATTATCTACACTAGGGATATAGGCCCGAGGGGGGAGTGCCCTTTGTGGGGGTCTTTCTAAGGGAACGTAACCCGTATTTTACGCATGGAAATATATGGCTCGAAGAAAACCACGAAAACTCTGAACGATTAGGCCGACGGGCGCGATTGGGTTCGAACCCAGCACTTCCCGTCTACCAGTTTCGAGAGCAGAACCTCTCAGCCACTGGTGGGGCAATCAGTCTTTGGAGACAGTGTAAAAGAAAAGGGGATTCTCTTTTTAAAAGTTATATATTTGGAAAACGTGTGTGCTTGCGAACGGATTACTTTAGCTGTAACTACAAGTTATATTTGAAAATAGGGACATCCGTTAATTTATGTATAAGAAGCATAGACTAGAACAGAAAACAGAGAGTCCTGCACCTAAATCATATGTAAGACGTCCTCATTATTTGTTTTATTGACTTAATTCGTTTTTCTTTTTATTATCTGTTTACTGTGGAATGTAAATATAATGAACCGTCATTTAATAAATTGTACCTGAATGTATTATTAATATAAACGGCCATAAAACATGCATATATTTAAATTATTTATTTAAAAGAAAAACAACTTATTTACATTATGCCAATATTTTAATTAACTTTAATATATTTTTATTATGTCTCTGAAGAAACTTTATAAAAATTTCATCCTGACTTTAGAAATAATATTTTAAATGAAAAAAAAAAAATACCCTAAAATCGCAGTACGTATTTTTGAAGAACTACGAATAAGAGAATGGAAAAAAACGAAGAAATAAAAACCACACCTGGAAAAGCCTTCGCCCTACCTGGAAGAGCCTGCTTTAGATACACGGACGGTTTGGACATACATAATGATAGGGGCGGCGTACGCTATGTACCATAGGCTTTTAAAGCCCAGATAGCAACTTTTAATGATATCACTCAACTTACGGCCGAAAGGCGTATATGTCGCGGCCAAAAGGAGTTAAGGCCATTTGTAACCAAACAATGTTGTGCCGTAAATGACCCGCCGCTAGTTCCGGCAGCTACTGCCGGAACGGTAATGTTTCGGCGGTGAGAGAACTGTTGCATTTACTTTGCCCGGCAACTCTGAAGGGGCGGTTTCTGGCAAAAATGTAATGGATCGTCATCGTTTAGAAAGTAGAGGGCTAATATCACCTAACCCGAATATTTAATTAAAGAGAGGAAATATATTTTTCTCTTCATTTCTTTCTAAGTAAGTTTAATTATTTTAAATCTGGGTTTTAGTAAAAATATAAATATGTCGTGAGATTTATATTTAAAGCAGTAAAATAGATTACATATTTTTATTTAGTTTGAAAATATTTTACAAAAATCAAAAATTGTCCCCAAAATGTACATAAATTCCCTGTTTATATATTTTTTAAAAATATGGAAAAAAACAACAACATAAAAGCGTTTAACGTTCTTGCCTTTAAAATATCTTTAAATAAATATATTTTGAACACACTGGAATAAAAAAGATTATATTTAATGGTTATTTTATATTGTTTTTGATTGCAAAGATAATCAGATAGCATAATATAAAATATACGCTGATTTGAATAATATATTAATAGCAAAATACTGCAATCTTCGGACATATATACTACTTAAACATGTTTAAAAATTTATTGATAAATGTCAATTTATTTATGCTCTTTTTTTTCAGCATTCATGAAAAAATATTTGTTATAATGAAAAGGAGAAAATGTTTCAATAAGCAGTTATTCTTGAGCGAGGAGAGGGGGGGGGGGGAGAAAAGGTAACTTAAAAGCTGTTACTAAAACATGAATTTTTAATATCATTTGAAACATATTTCCATGTAAAAGAAAATACAGGAAAAGAAATTTTTGTTTCTGAATCCACTGTAACGGAAAATATAAATAAAATTTCTTGCCTGTATTAAATTCCTAACAATTTAGATATATTTAATGATTTTACTACCATTATTTTACTCTTTAGAAATACAGATAAAACTTGCATATGTATAAAAATAATTAAGTGAAAAATTGCACAATAAATCAAGAATTTTCGCAGAATTAAGTAAAGAATTGCAGAATAAATAAAGAATTTTTGTTCATTATTATTTGGTTTCGAGTCCCGACCTGGATACATTTTCACCCAGTTGGAAAAATTATTTCTGGCAAAATTTAGAATACGCATTAAAATCTGACATTATATGAAAGTATTAAATAAAATGCGATATGTATATTTTATGCCCTAAAATAAACATGAAAAGGTTCTATTAATTTTTAGGCATTTCAGTAAAATCGTCTTGAGTCAAAAATAAGCTTTGATATATATATAGATAAACAAGATTTTTTTATTAGCATATCAGAATAAAATGGAATGCATGTTATTTTTAAATCTTATAATTTTTAATTGCGAAGATAAATGGGTAAAAATTTACAGAAAAGAGATAAAATGCCCATTTAAAGGATAAATCGGAGGAAAAAAAAAGTGTTTTTGTGTTATCTGAAAACTGTATGGAGAGTTTAAAAATTCAAACAATGTATCTTAAATCTTTACTTCTCTAAAAAAAGAAAAAAGAAGAACGAAAAAAAAAGAAAGAAAAGGAAAACAGAGCTCTTTTTCCAAATGACTAAAAATAATATTAACAGAAAAAATATATGATTTATGAAAAAATGACTTTTATTTATTATAATAAGGTATTGGCTCATAAAACTACTCTCCCTCCCTCCCTCTCCAGAAAAATCAAATAGATGATGGGACCTTCAAATGGCTCAAGGTTAAGCAGTTTTGAAAGTTCGGGTCCGGTACGGTTAAGAGGGGAGAGGGAGAAATTCTCAGAATTTTTCTTTAGATTTGCGTTTTCATTTCTGCTTTGTCATTCGCGTTATTTACTTCGTCGGAATAAGTGGACATGGTTTCAAAATGTAGCACATATATCGGTAAGTTCATGTTGATTCATTACAAATTTATTAATTTCATTCTATCTGTTTTTTGCATCATTTTATCTTAAAGAATATTTATATTTTAGTTTTTATAATTGCAAAAGAAAATGTAAAAGATTTTTTCATTTTTAGTAAAATTCCCTTCAATAGTTTATTTTTAGTTTTTCGAAGTTATCGAATTTATTTTTAAACATTCTAAATATCGGATGATATTGTTCTTTAAGGGTCTTGTACCTTTTAAACGCGTCGAAAATTAACGAAAAGCTTCAAAGTTTGAATTAGTCTATCTTCAAAACCTTTTTATGTATAAACATGAAATTTTGGATATTGATTAAACTGATTGTGCTTTGTAATATACTACAAACATAAATTTATCAACCCTTTACAGAATTTGTGTATTGTTTAAATCAAAATAGCTCTTTTTTTTACCCCATAAGTCATTGCGCGCATATCTTGAGAAAGTATGTATGGATTAGCATGAAATTCGGTAAAGATACTAAACATATATATGTGTTTAAAATGATCTACTCTTAGTCTAAAATTATTTCATTAACTATATAAAAAAAATATTTTCGTAAAAAAAAATAAAAACATATGTATTTTTAATGAATATAAATAGTCATAACTAAAAATATTACCATTGTAAATACTTAAAAGTAGATCATTTTAAACACACATATTTGTTTAATATATTTACCAAATTTCATGACAATCCATACATCCTTTCTTAAGATATCATGCGCGCAATGACTTATGTGGTAAAAAAAGAGCTATTTTGATTTCAACAATACACAAATTCTGTAAAGGGTTAATAAATTTCTGTTGGTAGTATATTACAAAGCATAATCTGTTTAATCAATATCCAAAATTTCACGTATATACATAAAAAGGTTTCGAAGATAAACTAATTAAAACGTTGAAGTTTTTCGTTAATTTTCGACGCGTTTAAAAGGTACAAGACCCCTTAAAACAGTTTATTTTAGTTTAATTATAAAAATGTGACTTTATACTCGAGAAAATTTGAGTGACTAAAACAATTGAATTTAAATGAAATTTAGAAGTATCAAGATTAATTTAATATATATTTTTAAATCACTATTAAACTATTATTTACATAAAATATATAATGTGAACATTAAATAGTCCACAATATTATTTAAAAGGCGACTAAAGTAATGAAAAAGATGTTACAAGTTTAAAATATACATTTTATTTAAAATTTCTTAGTACTTTCAAGCCTTCCTAGCTCATCATCAGAGAATATCTTAATAACTAAATGTTGTTTATTGTTTTTAAAATGTGAGAGCCAATAATTACTAGAGTTGAAAGTAGAAGTAGCAGTAGCAGTAGCAGTTTCTTGGATTGAATTTAATTAGAGGAAATATATATTATTATTATTAATTACAGTTCCATTTATTTATGACATCACTCTGTTTCTCATAGGTCACTTTCCATGGATATAATTAAATTATTATTTTATGATATAATTATTTTTGTGTAAAAAAAATGGAACAGCAATTAATAATAATAATATATACAGGGTGATTCATAAAAGATGGGCAGAACTTTAAGGGGTTATAGTACACTTAAAGACAAATAATATTAAATAGGAGACTAAGGGTCCCAGACGTATTCCCAAGGAGATAGGGGGCATTAAAGTTTAGGGTCCGAAATTTCAAATGATTATAAAACATGGAAAAATTGGTCGATTCGTTTGCGGTTTTTGCAAAAAATTTTCTTTATGCCAGTATTTTCTTGAAATAAAATTTTAAAGTTCAATTTCAAAAAATGCCGATAGGGGGCGCTTTAGACTTTGGAGTAACAAACAACTATTTTTTAACGTTATTTTTTGTATTTCTTTAAATGATTTCGAAAGCTTAGACTTAAACTTAAATTTTGATCTAAAAATCTGAGTCCTAACGAGTAGTTAAGTAGCGTAAACTGAAATTTGAAATTTGAAACCCTTCTCACCCCAGAACAAAAATCAGTTATTCCCGATCTTTGTGTCGTAGATTAGGCTCTAACTACTGCCGCGTTTTGCTAAAATTATTCTTTATGTCAGTATTTTCTTGAAAATAAATTTTAAAGAAAAATTTCAAAAAATTCCGATAGAGGGCGCTTTAGACTTTGGAGTAACGAACAACTATTTTATACCGTTATTTTTTGTGTCTCATTAAATGCTTTCTAAAGCTTAGACTTAAATTTTCAGCCCAAAATCTGAATCGTTAGACGTGGTTAAGTTTCTGGGGAGAGATTTTTGAAATTTCTACTCCTGAGCACAGTTCAGTTTACCATGTCCACACATTGTGTGCTGTGATACGAGGTAAAAAGACACAAATTAGGATTATGTTACCAAAGCATATTTATTAACATGTAATTACAATAAATGTTCAAAATTGTGACCACCAGAGGTTATGCACGCAGAACAACGGCGAAGAATGGAACGGCGAACATTCGCGAAAACATCAGGCTTTTCGAGCACTTCCCCTACAGCGGCGGAAAGTCTGGCGACCAGTTCCTTGGGGGATTCAATGGGTGTCTCATACATAAGAGCCTTCAATCGTCCCCAAAAAAAAGAAATCGAGGGGTGAAAGATCTGGCGAGCGAGCAGGCCAAGCAACAGGACCACCTCGACCAGTCCATCTGTTCGGAAATGTGATGTCCAGATAGTTGCGGACGTCTCGTACGTAATGGGCTGGCGCTCCATCGTGCTGGAACCACATGACCCGCCGGATGCGTGGAGGAACAACGTTTAACAGGTCTGGCAGCACATGTTGCAGAAATGTGAGGTATGTTTTACCGTTGAGGCGTTCAGGAAGAAGGTACGGTCCGATTAGGTGGTCTCCGAGGGTTCCTGCCCAAACATTGATGGAAAAGCGTCTCTGATGAGCATGTGGATACGTAGCATGTGGATTGACATCCGCCCATACATGTGCATTGTGTGTGTTAAATGTACCTTCACGTGTGAAGGTACATTCATCGGTGAAAAGCACAGTTCGTCCAAAATGTGGATTTAGCGCGTTCTGCTGCAGAAACCAGCGGGCGAATTCAATACGATTTGGATAATCCCCTGGAGACAGTTTCTGGACTCGTTGCACATGAAACGGGAGCAAATGTTCATCCTTCAGTACCCTCCAAGTCATGGACTGTGAGGTATCCACCTGCCTAGCCACTGTTCGTGTACTTGTACTTGGCTGCGCCGCTACTACATCCAGAATGGCTTCTGCAACAACTACTGATTCGTCCTTTTTTGCACGACCTGCATTCGACCGGGAAGCGAGAAATGATCCCGTCTCACACAACTGTCTGTGCAAGCGCTCGAAAGTTTTGCGGTTAGGCAACCGCCTGTTGGGAAATCGCTCTCTGTACATTCGTTGTGCCTCTGCACCATTTCCATCTGCCGCTCCGTAAATTAAATGCATCTCAGCCTTTTCCTTATTCGTGAAGGGCACCATCTTCCGATTCATTACTACAGCGACTTACACTTGACTCACCGTTCAGTGGTTTTTATGCCTGAATCGTGTCGAAATTTTGCATACGTGTTCTTCTTCTTCCCCATTTGACATTTGCATACTTTCTGTTTCCTTCTTCACCAGGTGACTAGCGTCAGGAATGGAGCTTTAACGTTTGCATGAGCGACGTTTCCAACTGTGCCAGTGCCTTTATGAGTGAATTCCGACTATGCAGTCCTTGACGAAAGTTGTATTTTTGCCTCGTATCACAGCACAGAATCGTTGGGCATGGTTAAGTAGTGCAAACTGAACTATGTTCAGAAGTTGAAATTTGAACCCCCTCCCCTCGCTACTGAACCACGCTCAGCGATTCAGATTTTGAGCTGAAAATTTAAGTTTAAGTCTAAGCTTTAGAAAGCATTTAATGAGACACAAAAAATAACGGTATAAAATGGTTGTTCGTTACTCCAAAGTCTAAAGCGCCCTCTATCGGAATTTTTTGAAAATTTTCTTTAAAATTTATTTTCAAGAAAATACTGACATAAAGAATAATTTTAGCAAAACGCGGCAGTAGTTAGAGCCTAATCTACGACACAAAGATCGGGAATAACTGATTTTTGTTCTGGGGGGAGAAGGGTTTCAAATTTCAAATTTCAGTTTACGCTACTTAACTACTCGTTAGGACTCAGATTTTTAGATCAAAATTTAAGTTTAAGTCTAAGCTTTCGAAATCATTTAAAGAAATACAAAAAATAACGTTAAAAAATAGTTGTTTGTTACTCCAAAGTCTAAAGCGCCCCCTATCGGCATTTTTTGAAATTGAACTTTAAAATTTTATTTCATGAAAATACTGGCATAAAGAAAATTTTTTGGAAAAACCGCAAACGAATCGACCAATTTTTCCATGTTTTATAATCATTTGAAATTTCGGACCCTAAACTTTAATGCCCCCTATCTCCTTGGGAATACGTCTGGGACCCTTAGTCTCCTATTTAATATTATTTGTCTTTAAGTTTACTATAACCCCTTAAAGTTCTGCCCATCTTTTATGAATCACCCTGTATTTTCTTTACTTAAATTAAATCCAAGAAACTGCTACGTTTACTCAGTAATTATTGACCCTCTCATTTTCAAAACAAAGTGACGTATTTGTATAAATAAACAACATTTAGTTATTAAGATATTCTCTAAAGATGAGCTTGAAGGCTTGAAAGTACTAAGAAATTTTAAATAAAATGTATATTTTAAACTTGTAACATCTTCTTCATTACTTTAGTCGCCTTTTAAGTAAGATTGTGGACCTTTTTAATGTTCACATCATATATTTTATGTTGAATCAAGGTGAAAAAATTGCGTTTCGTCTTATGATTCTATTATTTACATGTCTAATAATTATAAATAATTCTCAAGAATTTTGAAAAAGTTGAAATAATATATTTTTTCAAATGTTTGGCTATTAAACTGCAAGAGCAATAGTTAAATATTATCTGATAAAAGCAAAATTTTAAAATATATGAGAAATATTATACTGTCATTCGTTAACTACATAAAGATTAAACTTATTTTTATGTAATATTTTATAAAATGATCAGAAATGATGCAAAAATTTAGATAATAATGATTTAATAAAGCTTTGATGAATAAGCATAATTTAACAGATTTACCAACGAAGCTGTGTAAAATATAGTGGAAATTTAAGTAAAAAGAATATCACAAACACACACATTTTTATATAAAATATATAATAAACTATATTAAAATCACGTATATTATTTAAGCATAAATTCGAAATTTATTCTTCAAAAGAAAATACTTTTTAGAAGGTTAATTGAATGGTTTTTTTAAAATGTTTTGGCAGGTAAAAAAAAAAAAAAAAAAAAAAAAAAAAAAAAATCTTATAATTATTTTGACATACTTTTCAAGAAAATCAAGTTCATTTAACTTGAACTTTTTCAAAAATATTCAAAATACAATATTTGATAATGAATTGATTGATTAGTTTATTTTTTCAATTATACACTTTATAAATTTTTATGAAATGCAACTATTTAAAAATGCATTGCATATAAATTTTGTAAATATGTAAGTGAATAAATGAACAAATAAATTAATGCACTATGTGAAATATTGCGATTTGAAAATTTTTTGAAAAAGTTCAAAGTGAAAGAATTTCATTTTCTACAAAAATATATCTAAATAATTATAAGATTTTTTTTAATCCTTCAAAAATATTTTATCATTTAATTAGGCTGATAAAAAGTATTTTTTTTTTATAGAATAAATTTTGATTTATTCCTAAACAATCGTTATGGCACAACAGTGGCAAGTGATTACATTTTAAATAACCCTAATAGGCTTTTTTGTGGGCAGCTTTGGGATAAATTTAATTTATGACAACCACAAATGGCAGAACAAAGGCAAGCTTCTGGTTAGCTTTTATTTTTAGTGGCCATTAAAAGAATAATTGTGGGCAGTTTAAGGCTATCTAACATTTTCAGCGAAAAGTTAGTGGCATGATTGTGGGCAACTTCTTGTATTTACGGCCAATTATCTTGTGGCCTTATTCTGTCCGGCGTGACACTTTTTTTACGGAGCCGTAACTTTCACTGATAGCGGGCCACCATCGAACACCTTCGGCCAAGGCTAACGAACCCATCAGTGGAAGTTTGATGAAAATTTGTGTGCATTATAATGCACAAATTTTCATCAAACTTCAAATTCAGATATACTTTGATATGAATGGTGCTAAACTGATGTAATTTCTTGTACAATTTAAATGATTTAATTGACGTTATTTATATAGAAGAAAGTTTTGTGATGGCCACAACATACTAGTTTAATCTTATAATGGATGGGCAATATAGGTTGGAGGGGAAAATAATTTTTCTTTCATTGAAATTAAATTGTATGTTTTCATCATGATATAATTTTGCAACTTATTTTGTTTTTGTATTATATTTTATATCAGTTGTGTTTTCCCTTTTTTAACAATTACATTTCCTGCTAGTCAGGCCAATATAATAATCCTTTTATCCTTCTGTTTTAATAAATGGGATTTCATAAACTCCTAAATAATTTTCAAAATAAATTGGTTCAATTTTATTGTAACTAGCTAAAGCAACCGGCGCACAGTGGAGTATTTGACCCGAAATCCTGGTCAAAAATATTTTTCGATGTAAATATTGTCCGATTGATTTGAAATTGTTAGATGTTAATGGGTCACACTATGGCATGTTTGGTATTGTAAATGAAGTCTATAGCCTTTACGGTTCATTTACAGAGACGCCCAAAAAGAATTCCCTTACATTATGGTCCATGGAGAAAAATCGTTTGCTCTGTATTTTAATGATATCATTCTTTTAAACGTGCTGAAATTTATATACATCACTAAGGTGTACTAAGGCATTTATTGTAGAATATGGTGTGCATAGAATATATCATTAATTTACAGGGACAGACAAAATAATATGGCTGAAGAATAAATTTAACTATTGAAGTCTATGACCAATAATTGCTGGAAGTGCGTTTGTAGTTGTGATACGCGTTTTAAAATAGGACAATTTTTTAAAAAAAATATTACTTGGTGTGGATACATTCTATAGATCATATACAGGGCTGCACAAAAGTTCTCAAATACATTTCCGTTTATTCACGGAAATGGCTGAATGGACATTTTTAACTGTGCTAACCGTTTCACTGAACTAACTTTTAGCATACTATGAAGTATACATACAAATCCATAGCTTAGTTTAATATTTTATATCTTAAAAGCTGACGAAGTGTAAGTGAGACTTTAACGCTTCACATAATAATAAATATACATTTTATAAATATTTTGACAATTAAGAAAAAAAAAAGAGTCATCTTTTAAGACGAGCACAAAGAAAAAAGAAGTTAAAATATTAATTTACTAAGTAGATATTTTAAAAATACGAATAAATCACATGTCCATTGATTTAACATTACCGAAAGGAGTTTAGAAGTTGAGCGACTTGTAACCTTAACTATTTACTGTTCTTAAGAGGAAAGTAATTGTTGATAGGTTTGTCTTATTCACTATTAATGTTTAATTAAATGTATTTGATTTTACTATATATAAAACTTATTATTTACATTTTATAATGATTATTACATTTAAATTACATTTAATAATAATTATTGCATTTAATTTATGTTTAATAGTGTTATATTTAATCGTAGGTTCAGTAATGTGGAGTCTATATAGTATAGATTGCCAGTTTTTTAATGTATTTAATATATTACCAGTTTCAAAATGATTCTTCAGAACTCTTCTTCATCTTCTTCATCACTCTCTTCTTGGCTTTTATCGGGACTACCATCAGACCTTGCTGGAAGAAGAAGTTGTAGTGTCTCGCTACTGTATGGCTTGCTCTTTTTAGTTGATAAACGGAGTTAAGAGAAAATATGAAGTTGCTTATTTTCACGTACATTATAAAAGAAAAAATTAATTAAATTTTCTTGGTGCCATTTGTCAGTTTTGGAATTAAAATTAGGTCTCTTTTTAAGGACACCGCCTTCGAAAGGGTTAATTCCCTCCTTTATCTCCTTATGTTACACACATGAGCCTCAAGAACTAATTAGGGAACCCTTTTTCAATAAATAAGTACCATACAATTTGAAGGCGATCGGATATTTCCATCAAAAGATATCGAGTTGCGTGCGTATGTACGTACCTTACATACGTACATACATACAGACAGAATATGTAGGTGCAAAAGTTCTCCGGTAATATCTTGTAAGCTAAAAACCTGCAATACGACAGTAAATATATAGTTCTGATCTCTTCAATTCGGTGGGCTCAAAACAGAACATTTAAATAGTCATCCCGAAAATAATTTTTATAAAAAAATGGCAACAATGTGCGGAAGTTTTTTTGCAGAAATTGACACTCAAGACTATAACTAATACGATTATAATTCAAACATGGCTGGGAAAAGCGCGGCACATATTTAAAAAGCTTTCGATATGTATAAATTATAGCCAAAAACGCTTTAAAAATAACCCTTTTTCACATTTAAGGTTTTTTTATTACATTAAAAACGAAACTATTTAAATTAAAACATAGTTTAACACTAAGTTCTGACCTTTGTTCAACATGTAAACCATGTTTAGTTTCAATTCATCAATTTATTGGGCCACAAAAAAATTATATTTAAACATAACAATAATGCCAAAAAAGAACAGAAAACCACGTCTTCTCGGAAAGAAACTTCCGCTTCAGCTGAGGCCAGGAGCCACCGGATATAACTCAGGTTCCCAAAATAAACATAGATCGATGCACCAATTAGTTATCTATTAAAAAATATGATTTTTACAATCGTTGACGAAATTTTAATTTTTGCATTTTTGGCCAGGTTTTTGGGTCAAATACTCCACTGTGCGGCGTTGCCCGAAATTTTAAGAATGTTTGCTTTGAAAACTTAATTACAAAATTAAACATACAGTATAATATAAGCAATAAAAGAAAGCCGAAAAGCCATCTTTATTTCAATTCTTCACTAAGAATGAGCTCTAGGGGCCCAAAGCTTTGTGTAAATTCTAATATATATGCATACACACACGTATATATAAGGAATAGATTTAAAAATGGCGAAAAGAAATTCAGAGAACCTCAAAATGTTAAAATATGCCACTAATTCCATAATTGGGTATTTATCATGTTTTAATATGTTTTTTCCAAATTCATATGACGTTATATATTTACCTGCTGACGTCCAATATATTTCCAACATGACGTAATATTCACTTTTTATTTAAATTCTTCAAACTACTTATTTCATTTTCATTTTTCACTTGGAAATCTTGCAATAAAAATGTCATGACGTAATATTAACTTTTTTAAAATTCGTCTAACTATTTATTTCATTTTCATTTTTCACGTGGAAATCTTGCAATAGAAAAGTATTTGTTGTGGTAAGAATTTTACTGTGAATATTTAATTCTTGGCAACTACTATAACGAAAAATGTTTAAATTTGACAGGAAATTGCTGTTAAATGGTTGTTTTTTTTATTATTATTTAAAAATTAACTATAAATTATATCGATTCCGGATTAATTTAGTTGCCTCTACCGTGTTTTAATACACATGTACGTAACATTTCACAATTCTGGCTTCCAAACTGTGGATTTGTATAGCATTACAGACAGACAAATTTTCATTTTTATATATTAGATGATATCCTTTAATTTCGGAGGGGTTTTTTTTTCTATTAAGTAAATGTTCAAACCTTTAAGCTTAAATATTAACTTCTCAAAGAAGTTTTGAAAATATTCAAGAGTATAAAATTTGTTTTGAAACTAAAATGATCTCCACTTATGAGAAATCTATACTCTGAAATGTTATACGTTAGTGGAGAATAGGCATTAATTTGTATAACAGATTGGTTTGATATGCGCTTTCGTAAATCAGATTGGTATGTTCTGGAGATTATTGCAAGAAATGAACGTTTTTGACTATTTTCCCTTTCAAAAGTGAATTTAATATTATTATCCACACTCTCAGAAATGCTTTCTTCAATCCACGGAAATTATACTGGCAGCACTACTGCCAGCACTACTGGCAGCACTACTGCCAGGATTTTTCCGTTACTTGGCGAATACCCGATAAATTTTTTCTCCGCTGCAGGAGGTAAAATATCCGCCAATTGAAGAAAGTCTGAAAAAAAAATTGCCGACGTTAGAATCGAACCAAACATCCAGCGTGACGATACGTGTACGCTAATGACCGCGTTACAGTTGGACAGAAGTGAGGTTTGATTCATTTCTTTAAAAAGTTTTGAATTTTAAAGTTAATTTCGGGATGATTTCGTTTTAATGAGATTGTGGCTGGGGTTTTAATACTTTAGTATTAAAATAGGATATAAAAATATGAATTACAGTCGATCCTCGTTATCCCGACACTCTAATGGGCAGAAAAAAAATATCGTCATAAGCGGAGTGTCGCGGTAACCGGAGTTTGAGAAAAATGTGCTTATAAAAAGCTGCATTTTTAATTAATTTAAGACAATTTTAAATTCATAACTGTTTTTGCATTTTTAAGCAGCACAACATTATTATTAAACAAAATAAACACAAAAACAAAATTGAAAAGAATAAAAATCAAATTTATGATGACTTTTTTTTTATTGTTACATCAAATATTGATAAATTAAGGTTTGCTTATCCCTAGATGTGCTTCCTACAATTCTTTTTTCAATATTATACAATGAATTGCAATCAATATTCGGTGCTTCAAAAATGGAAGTTAGATAATTTCTGATCGTTTCAATGCAATGCAATGCTTCGGTTTTAGTCGGATGAAAAACGCCGCGTAACCATAAGGAAACGGCGCCTAAGCAGAACAAAAAGACCGTGTGTAGACTGATACGTCTATCTGGAGGTTAAGTGTTTGGTTTATTTATTCAGGATTGGAGTAAAATTTCTCATTTAACTTAACAGGTATTTTAGACACTTTTGTGAAAAGTTTGGCTAAGACATTTCTTACCGCCTACTTTCCGTGCTTATAAGATGGATTATGAAAAATGGACAATATTCCTAAACTGTGGGGATATCCGGAGTTTAAAATTATTCAACGACGAAAATTCGGAATTTATTTACATTAAAATCATATACAGAAAATCGGGATTTTGAAAAACTAACGTGATAAGCGGAATGACGTGAAAACCGGATGTCGGGATAACGAGGTCTGACTGTATAAATATTTTTAAGTAGGTTGTTGAATGTAAAATACGAATATTATACTTTTTTTCGATAATAAACATATTTTTTGAGTAAAATCGATTTTTTTCCCATTTAATATTTAAATTAAACGTGTTCCTTTAAAATATATGTTAAATGCGATTATCTTTTTATAAGCAACTTTACAAATTAATTTTTTTAAACTTTTTTCACCTTATTCGACTTTAAAAAAATAAATTTATGAGTACTTTTGGATGAATGAGAAAGTAATTGTTATTTATTTTTAAATTCGAAAACATTTTCTCTTTTTTAATTAAATTATAAATCTTTATTTATATAATTTTTGTTTTTTTTTTCCTTTTTAAATAAATTCGGACTTTAGTATTAATAGAGCGCATACGTGCTAGGAATGAACGGAATTTCTCCGTCTTTTTCAGACTTTTTGGAAGCATTCACGGATAAAACATGTTTTCCAGGAGTACGGAAATTATTTGTTGTGGGGAAATTATTTGTGTATGACGAATAATTTAGTGTATATTGACGAGTTTTTCTGACAGTGCATTAAAATCAGATGCTTTATAAAACTGTTAAGTTCTTCAAGACTATACAGGCAAATTATAAAAATATCACTTACATACCTGAGCAAAGCGCGAGCGAGTGTGTGTGTGTGTGTGCGTGGTGGGGAGGGGGGGGGGGGTTAAAGGGGTCCGGGACACAAAAATCTTTAAATTTTGCAAAAACATATTATTTCATTAAAAATTTCTCGGTTTTTTCCTTTTTAAAATGACATTTAAATCATGGGTACTTTTCGGTTAGCCGGGCGCCAGTGTTATATATACATATTTATATACATACATATATGTAAATATACATATATATACACATACACGTATTGTATATATACACATATATATATATGTAAATATATATGTATATATACATACATGTATATATGCATATATATGTATATATAACACTGGCGCCCGGCTAACCGAAAAGTACCAAATCATGTTTCTATCTGAATTAGAACAAAAAATATTAATTTTTTTAACATTTTTGTTGATGATCAGAGAGGGCGAACCTATTCATACGCACGGGTCACAATTTCCCTACAAAATATATTACGTGACCACGACGTGCCAACAATCAAAGCTATTTAGGGCGTCAAAAAATACTGAATAAAAATTACTAGATTTTTTTTTTTTTTTTTCGTATAGTTAAAAAATATGGTAGCAAGATACGCGTAAGTATTATACTGTAGTAATTATAGTAACAATTATATTTAAGAAATAAATAAAAAATAACTGCGATTTCTGTTGTATCTTCAATTATAAATGATTGGTGTCGTATTCATACTTTTAACAGAGTGCAATGGGAATTGGAGTCAGCTGACAAGCTGTTTTAACTTGAGCTCTTATCATTATTTTCCAAATATAATGCCACGCAGGTATAGGTAGGGGGCGGGGAGTCAAAATTGCCAAATCCAGCATCATTAAACCACCTGCAAGTCTAGAATTTCTTTCGAAGTCACCATAATTTCATGATTAGAAGATTTCTGTATAATCTCTGAATGTCTATGATAATCTTTCCTTTTCAATAATTTCTAAATCTTCCTTTATCACTAGAAAGTCGGCTAGCTGTCATTTTGACCGCTACCATATGAATGTATTTCGGTTCGAACCAGAAATTTCTTTATATAAACTAGTTTAAAAGACACAAAGGAAAAAAAAAACTAGTTAAATAAATAAGTTAATAATTTAAAATAAAAATTCTGGTGTCAAATATTTTTTCAAAATTTGAGAAAAATTCCCCGTTTTTCTAGTGTTAATTTGATATATTTTTTAGCCATATCGAACTAGATTGTAATTCATTAAGATACATTTTAATTTTTTCGTTTAAAAAAAATATTTAATCAAGCTCAACTTGTTTAACTTCACTGTATTTGGATTTAAAACGCCGGCGCCGTGCTGAAACTTTTCTACCACGTACCACCTATGGCATGTGTGCCAGTGCCATAGGTCCGTCGTCCCTACCCTAGATAATAGGAACCCTTGAACTATATAATTTTTGTAGAATTTCTTTTAATAATGATTTTAATGTACAACATATTAATAAATTAATCCTGGATATTATCAATAATAAGAAATTATTTGCCACCAATGAGGAACGTTTCTTGATCTATCAGCAATTTATTCAGTTGCACAATTTATAAAGGAATCAGGATAACAAATGTTCAGTTTCACGAATGCCATTAATGAGAATAGCTGTCAAGGTAATCTGCAGAACAGCGAAAAATGATATCAGCTGTCATTCCAATGACTATAGTTACAATTTTCCCAAATGAGCGAAAAAGAGTCCAAGTTGGGAGTCGAGCCGAGAACCTTTGTCTTACAATGCCAAGGTTTTACCATTTGAGTAACCTGGGTGACAATCCAGCCGACACAACACACTAAGACAATATTTTTTACAATGACATCTGGTCTGTTTCTAATCAGCTCAACAGAATAAACTGAAGGAAAAATAATTATAATAAACGATGGAGTCTTAATTACTCTTGTAATTTCCAATACAATCATACTGACTGAGAAAAAAATATTGCACGAATTGTAATTTTTTCAACTGAGAGGATGATTTGGATTTCGACTCCAAGCGTGGACACATTTTCCTTTAGTTGAATAAATCAGAAATCGTGTGAATTCTTTCCCTATCAGTATGATTATTTTGAAAATAATATGTGTTATTCATATTACATGATGGCTTAAATAGCCGCATGAAGCAGCTTTGGGACCAATACACTGCAAAATAATGTTGTGCTTTTTCCTGCACTTTATGTTGCAATTTTTCAAGCACCGATGGTGTGAAATCAAATTCAAGCACCGATGCTGTGAAAGCGAAAACAAGCAACAAGTAAAGTAAAAATAATCGAATTTTTTCTGTCACGTGTCCCACGCAGCCAATAGGAACGTGACTTTCCCTAGACTTGAGAAATTTTACAGTACTCTTAAGTGTAACAGCTTGTAAATTTTACAGCAAGTGTGTTGGCAGCCGGGGTGCCAGCACCTTTTGTTGTAAAATACAGTGATTTCTCCTGCAATTTATGTTGTAATTTTTTGAAGCACCAATGCCGTGAAAGCGAATTCAAGCAACAAGTGATGTAAAAATCGAATTCTTTCTGTCATGCGCAATACGCATCCAATAGCAACGAGACTTTCTCTAAACTTGATAAATTTTAGAGCAACTGTGTTGGCAGCCGAGGTGCCAGCACTTTTTGTTGTAATATACAGTGGTTTTTCCAGCACTTTATGTTGTAATTTTTCACCGATGCTGTGAAATCGAATTCAATCACCGATGATGTGAAAGCGAATTCAAGCAACAAGTGATGTAAAAATTGAATTCTTTCTGTCATGTGCAATACGCAGCCAATAGCAACGAGACTTTCCCTAGACTTGATAAATTTTACAGCAACTGTGTTGGCAGCCGGGGTGCCAGCACTTTTTGTTGTAATATACAGTGGTTTTTCCAGCACTTTATGTTGTAATTTTTCCCCGATGCTGTGAAATCGAATTCAATCACCGATGATGTGAAACCGAATTCAAGCAACAAGTGATGTAAAATTCGAATTCTTTTTGTCACTTGTACCAACAGCAGCCAATAGCAACTCAACTGCCTAGACTTGAGAAATTTTACAGCAATCCTAAACACCGCAGCTTGTAAATTTTATTGCAACTGTATTCGCGCCAGCACATTTTCTTGTAAAATGCAATTTTAGGTAGCTTTCATTACAAAAAGCTATCTATTGCAGCCGTTCGGAGGAAAGCGATTTCAAAAAATTTTGGTATATTTTCACCGATCATGACCCCCAGACCCCGAAACCACCCTCCGTTCAAAAGTTGATATATATATATATATATATATATCTGATATTTGTCACACTGGAACTCTCATATTTTTAAACCGATTTGGATTTAACTCGGTTTGTACATTGTACATACCAATGTCTCGACCGAGTTCGTTGGCCAGCTTCATCCGTCATCTTGTTTCAAAATGGCGGCCATTTAAAAATTTAAAAAAAATTTAAAATTTGAAATGTGGTACCAAAAAACTGAAAATGGAAAAATATTTTTTTCTTATGTATTTGACCTTGATACAAAGATTCCGGAGCAGCTTTTGTTTTGTCTATATCTTAAAAAATGGCTGAGTTATAGCACTTTGAATTTCTAGCGTAGATGACATTTTAAAACGTCCTGACATTTGTCACGCGATAACAGGCGTATTTATGAACCGATATGGATGTACCTTCGTGTGTACATAGTACATACCAATGTTTCGACCGAGTTTGTTGGCCAGCTTCATCCGCCATTTTGTTTCAAAATGGCGGCCATTTACTTAAAAAAAATTCAAAAATTGAAAATTTAAAATAAGGCGCCAAAAAATTGGAAAATGAAAAAGATTTTTTTCTTATGTATTTGGCCTTAATACAAAAATTCGGGAACAGTTTTTGTTTCGTCTATATCTAAAAAAATGGCTGAGTTATAGCATTTTGAATTTCTATTGTGGCTGACATTTTGAAACAACTTGATTTTTGTCATGCGATAACAAGCGTATTTATGAACCGATTTGGATGTAACTTGGTGTGTGCATAGTACATACCAAAGCTCGACCGAGTTTGTTGGCCAGCTTCCTTCGCCATCTTGTTTCAAAAGGGAACATTTAATTTTTTTAATTTAAAATTTAAAATGAGGTATCAAAAAATTGGGAAATGAAAAATATTTTTTTATGTGTTTGATCTTGATACAAATATTCCGGAGCAGTTTTTGTTTCGCTTATATCTTAAAAAATGGTTGAGTTATAGCACTTTGAATTTCTAGCATGGCTGACATTTTGAAACGATGTGACATTTGCCATGCTATAACACACGTATTTATTAACCTATTTGGATGTAAGAAGGCATGTGGATAGTATGTAGCAATGTCTCGACCAAGATCGCTGGCCAGCCTCATCCGCTATCTTGTTTCAAAATGGTGGCCTTTAAATTAAAAAAAAATTATATTTAAAGTGAAGTGCAAAAAAAATTAGAAATTGAAAAATATTTCTTTCTTAAGTATTTGATCTTGATATAAGGATTCCGGAACATTTTTCGTTTTGTCTTTATCTTAAAAAATGGCTCAGATATAGCAGTTTGAATTTCTTTATGTGGGGACATTTTGAAAAATCTGATTTTTTGCCTGCGACAGCACTCCTGTATATCAACCGATTCCGATGTGAGTGAGCATGTGCACAGGAATTACTAAGGTGTCTCGACCAAGTTCACTCGTTAGCCTCATCCACGATGTTGTCTTAAAGTGGCAGGAACTTCAAGATATCGCCGAATTTGGCAACCAAACACAAGTTACTTTAAATAAAAGCAGCTTGGATAAAGCTGACTAATTTCGCGAAATTCTCATTGATAATAATTTAGTACTGATAAAAATTAGTATTGAATCTTCTGTAATAGGTTTCCACTAAATTGAACTTCGTGTGTTTGAATAACATAAGCTAGATTTTTAAAAATAAGGAATGCGAAGGCTACCTCTTCCTCCCGGCACTGGCCGGAAAGACTTTTTTTTTGTTTTATAACCTATAGTTGTAACTGTCGGAGAAAAATTCAGCTATTCTGCCATTAGTTTTTTTTTTTATAATATTAAAAAATTCCTCCTCTTTCTGTGTATTTATACAGAAGAAGTATCGTGTTGCTGTCTATAGTAAGGGCAGCTAACCTGTTTATGTACACGTGACAAACATCTGCAAAGAATACCTATTAACTTTGTCACGTGTTAACCCTTTCAGAGGCAAGTAATTGTATTTCCGTAATGTCGAATTCACACCGTAATCTTAATTTTTTTTAATTGCGAAATAAGGAAAAGCAATTTTACGACGTTTATCCACCAAAGTTAGAAAAGTAAAATTTAATTAAAATTTTTCTGGTGCAAACCTTTATCAATCGTTTTATATCCCACCGCCCCTCAAGGGGTTGAGCGTTTAAATAAAAAGATATTGCAGCATATGCTGCTTATAAAAAGCACTGATTAGTGGAATCAGTCGCTTTAATGCACTAAATAATAACAATAAAATAATAAAACATAAAATAAAATAAATAAATGTGATTTTTTTTGTACATTGGAATTTGTTGTTAATTTAATGAAATTTTGATTTGGTAATTTGATTAATTTAAGGGTCAAATCCAAAAGCGCAACATTCTGACATAAGTTTTAATTTATTTTTGTTTGAAAATGCATGAAACTAGCTGGTGTTGCTGTTCAGAAACTATGTAATTGAGCTGTTTTTTCCATTTTTTTTTTTTTTTTTTTTGCAACGCAATAGAGCTTTCAAAGAATAGTGTCAAAGTGGGCGTTTTGAACCGAATTTCCGCCTGAAGGAGGAAAGAGCACTCAAGAGTGGGCGAAAAACGTGTTTGTCACGTGATCAAATTCGCTTAAAACTCAACAGGTAATTGATTGATCAAAAAATGGAAAAAAAACAGTTCAATTCCAAACGCTTCCACGGCTAGGCTTTCCAATCTTATACCTTTCCGTTAAAAAATGAATTTTTAAATGCGCCAAAACGTTTTGCGCTTATTGAGCAGAGCAGTTAAGAACAGCCTTATGCAATTCATTAATTCATTTTTAGGTGCGTTCGTAATTATATAAATACCTAGCGCCTATAGACGTCGTCCTCTCCGACCGCGTCCGTCCGGTCCGCGTATAACAGCGCAAAAACTACTCAACCGAATGTGTTGAAATTTAATATATACCATAATTGTCGCAGAATTTTGTCGAGTCATTTAAAATTTTATGAAAATCGTATCAAAACTGAATTAGATATTAATAAAAATTTTCTTCATTTCTTAAAATGATATCATGCGTAATGAATTCAATGATATCTCAAGATAGGTAACGAATCTAGGTTGCCATGGTAGTTACTTCCTATTTAAGATGGAGTCCTATTATTTCCGTATTACTGAATTTAATATCGTGCTAGATTTTTATTCATGCATTTTTGCACAAGAGTACAACAGCTATTGCAACAAGATCTTAATATTTATAAAACTAGTTATGGATAGTTACACTGTGTATATATATATATATATATATATATAATATTGTAAAATTTAAGTACAACAATAATCAGTAGACTTTGTTACCGGTTGTTTATATGTTGATATGCGTAAGAGTATTTTGAAGATGTATTTCTTCTTTCTTTATTGTAGTTTGCTTTTGTGTATAGTTTTAATTAAACTACAGTTCACCGATCATACAATTTTACATTCAATAAATTTTAACACAGAAACTCTTTAATGTGCATTTTTATTCTAAATATTTATTCCTTTATCTTATTTATAAAGTTTCGAATTTAAACAAAACAATGCATCGATCCCTTTATTTGGATGTTTTATTAGAAAGGAAAAGATTAACAAACATAAAATAAAGATTTTTGACGAAATTTGAAATATTAAAAAAAAGATGAATCAGTATCTTTTCTGATGGTTGCATATTTTTATTATATTTGCCGACATTTAACATAACAAAATGTAAATATAATCTTGTATAGAAAATATCTAATTCTACATCATGGTAACAGAATACTGTTTTCAAAAATTAATACTTAAATTTGTTTTTATTTATGTACTTTATAGAAAAGAAGGAATAAGAAATACACAATAAATATTTGTGAACAAATAGACGATATAAGCATTTTTAGAATGTGAAACTATTCCAAACACCCTTTTCTCTAGTTTTTTCTTTCCTTTATACATGAGAAGTAATCGCTATTTGTTGCCGTTTGTTCGTGTTAGTTTTATATAGAAAGATTTAAGATGTAGTTTTAGCTTATTATCGTGAGTTACGAAATTTCCCTTGAAAATTCTTTTCCTAAAATGATTTAAATCCTTTTTTGTATGTTTACGGAACTTTTTATATATTTTAAATCATTTCTGTTCTTTGAAATTCGATTATGAGAGTTATTGTGAAATGTGTTATTCAGAGATATGAAACTAAGTTCACACTTTAACATATCTTTACAGGAAAAATATTTTTATATTAACCGACTTTCATATAAAAGCATGATTATTAAAATTATGCAAAAGGGTTCGTTGACGGTAATGGATGATAAAATCATTTTCTAAAAAAATTAAAATTACGTCTTTTAGGCAAATTTATGTTGTTTAAAAGAATGAGTGCTCTAAAAAAAAAAGTCCTTCCGGCCAGTGCCGGGAAGAAGAGGTAGCTTTCATATTCCTTATTTTTAAAAAGCCAGCTTATATTATTCAAACACACAAAGCTCAATTTAGTGGAAAATGATTATAGGAGATTCAATACTAATTTTTATTAATACTAAATCATCATGAATGAGAATTTCGCGGAATTAATCCGCTTTATCCAAGCTGCTTTTATTAAAAGTAACTTATATTTGGTTGCCAAATTGGGCGATATCTTTAACTGCCTGCCATTTTAAGACAACATGGTGGATGAGGCTAACCAGTGAATTTGGTCGAGAACTTAGTAATTCCTGCGCACATACTCACTCACATCGGAATCGGTTGATATATACGAGTGCTGTCGCAGGCAAAAAATCAGATTTTTCAAAATGTCACCCACATAAGAAATTCAAGCTGCTATAGCTGAGCTATTTTTAAGATAAAGACAAAACAAAAAATGCCTTAAAATCCTTATATCAAGGTCAAATACTTTAAAAAAAAACCTTTTTCAATTTCTAATTTTTTTGCGCTTTACTTTAAATATAATTTTTCTTTATTTACAGGCCGCCATTTTAGAACAAGACATTGCTATATACTATCCACATGCCTTCTTACATCGAAATATGTTAATAAATACGCGTGTTATCGCATGACAAATATCAGATCGTTTCAAAATGTCAGCCATGCTAGCAATTCAAAGTGCTATAATTCAACCATTTTTTAAAATATAGACGAAACAAAAACTGCTCCGGAATCTTTGTATCAAGGTCAAACACATACAAAAAAAAAACCTTTTTCATTTTCCAATTTTTTGATACCTCATTTATTTATTTATTATTTTTAAATGGCAGCCCTTTTGAAACAAGATGACGAATGAAGCTGGCCAACGAACTCGGTCGAGACATTGGTATGTACTATGTACACACCAAGTTACATTCAAATCGGTTCATAAATACGCCTGTTATTGCGTGACAAAAATCAGGTCGTTTCAAAATGTCAGCCACAATAGAAATTCAAAATGCTATAACTCAGCCATTTTTTTAGATATAGACAAAATAAAAACTGCTTCGGAATCTTTGTATCAAGGTCAAATACATAAGAAACAAATATTTTTTAATTTTCAATTTTTTGGTACCACATTTCAAATTTAAAATTTAAAAAAAAAATTATATGACCGCCATTTTGAAACAAGATAGCGGATGAAGCTGGCCAACGAACTCGGTCGAAACATTGGTATGTACTATGTATACACGAAGTTACATTCAAATCGGTTCATAAATACGAGAGTTACAGTGTGACAAAGATCAGAAATATATATATATATATATATATATATATCAACATTTGAACAGAGGGTGGTTTCGGGGTCTGGGGGAGGGAGAGGGTCATGATCGATGAAAATATACCAAAATTTTTTGAAATCGCTTTCCTCCGAACGGCTGCAATAGGTAACTTTTTATAATGAAAGCTACTTAATATTAAATAAATAAATAAAAATTAATCAGGATATTAAACGTAATTTCAAGGCCTTGGACACTCATAATTCACACTTTAACATATTTTTACAGGAAAAATATTTTTCCATTAACTAACTTTCATACCAAAGCATGATTATCAAAATTATGCTAAAGGGTTTGTTGTGTGTAATCGACGATAAAATAATTTTCTAAAAAAATTTAAAAAATTACGTCTTTTAGGCAGATGTCTGTTGTTTAAAAGAATGGATAGCCTAAAAATTACTAAATAAATAAATAAATATATATATATTAAATCGGGACATTAAATTTAATTTCAAGATCTTGCACATTGATAATTCACACTTTAACATATTTTACAGGACAAATATTTTTCTATCAACCGACTTTCATACCAGAGCATGATTATTAAAATTGTGCAAAAGGGTTTGTTGTGTGTAATAGATAATAAAATCATTTTCTAAAAAAAATAAAAGTTACATCTTTTAGGCAATTTTCTGTTGTTTAAAAGAACGAATAGTCTAAACAATTATTAAATAATTAAAAAATAATAATCGGGACATTAAATGTAGTTTCAAGACCTTGTACACTGATAATTCACACTTTATATAAAAATATATATAACGATATAAAAATATACATGGCAAATATTTTTTCATTAACCGACTTTCATACTTGTGCAAAAGGGTTTATTGTGTGTAATGGATAATAAAATCATTTTCTAAAAATTAAAATTACATCTTTTAGGCAAATTTATGATGTTTAAAAGAATGAGTACTTTAAAAAATTATTAAATAAATAATAAAAAAAATAATAATCTGGAAATTAAATGTAATTTCAAAACCTTACACACTGATAATTCACACTTGATATAAAAAATGAATGATATAAAAAAATATATAAAAATATATAAAATGATGTAAAAATATATATGAAAAATATTTTTCACTAACCGACTTTCATACCAAAGCGTGATTATTAAAATTGTGCAAAAGCATTTATTGTTATAATGGATGATAAAATCATTTTCTAAAAAAATAAAATTACGTCTTTTATGCAAATTTCTGTTGTTTAAAAAAATAAGTAGTCCAAACAATTATTATATAAACTAGTATATAATTCCCGTCAAAAATGACGGAAAGTGAATCATATAGCTTCAAAACAATAGTTTAAAAAATATTTTTCTGACTTTAAAAAAAAAAAAAAATGCCTCATGCATTTTGTTAATCAAAAAGTATTATCCTTTGATTTTTTATGAACACATTTTGACAAAAATGCTTGTTTAGGTTCCCTCTACATTAAAAATTTGTTGATTAGCGGGACTTTTCTTTTTTTCGCTATGAACTATGTTAGAATTCATAATTTTATCTACAAGATAATTAAGATACTTTGTACCGATAAGAAATATTAATTTCATTTGCAATGTCTTAAAAATCTGATAAAATGCGTAGTAAAAAAAAAAGTACGATTGCAACAGAAAGTTGCGCCAAAGGAATTAGCAAGAAACATAAGCCCCTAATTTATTGGGAATTAACACGGCCTACAGAGGCGCTGCTCGCAGCCTTCGGTACAGAAAAAATTGTTCCTTTACCCCTTTACCTACTGATGATACTTATAAGTACCATTAAAATAACTTATTATAAAATTAATTTAATTCATCGATTAGTTCGATCGATTAGATATCGACAGTTTAGAATGAGTTATAGATGCATTACTTTATCTTGTTACAAAAGCATTATGCACTGCAAATAGAGGCGTCTTAAATTCAAACACATATGTGACTGAAAAAGCAATTAAGACACTTAAACGTCTGAAAATAAAATTTCAGACGTGATAGATGTCTAAATTTAAGACACATAAACGTCTTATTATGATCATGGCATAAATGAACTGAAAAAAAATGTTAGAATTATGATTATATGTCTGAATTTCAGACACTTGCAATTTTAGACATTTCAGAAATTCAGCCATTTGAACCACTCACCAAGTAAAATGAACTGAAGTGAGTAGGTTTGTTTGTTGTTGCGAGCATGAACGGTGCGCGAGAAGAACGCGACCGGATTTGATTATTGGTGTTTTGGCGGGCAACGGCTTTTATTCGACGGATTGGCGAAACTGAATTAAAGTATCTCAGTACAGTAAATTTGTCTGAAGTGTTAAAATTGCTTTTAAATTTATCAACATTTGATAAATTATTTGAAAGTGTGACGATATATTTTTTCTCAGTCCGAAATCTCTATAATGACGTTTGTTATTCACATAATAAATGGAATCGTCAATCGTCGTTATAATCTAAACATTTAAAGTTACTGCTTTATTTCCAAAACATTACACTGATTGAAGATTTGAACTTTGAATTCTCTTACTTGTAAATCGAAGATGAGTCAGAAAGTGAGTGTATCATCATTAATGAGGAGAAAGTAGTGACGCAGTATTTACTTTCTTTTGTGAAATTGTATGCACATTTACATCTACATCCGCTGGTGTGTTAGTCGTTAGAGAAAATTTTTTTTTAGCATAGTTATCCGATGTCTGTATTTTATATCTTTGTGTCTTCATTTTATAGATTCTAGACGAAAATTTATGTTCTGTTTGTTGGAATGGTTTGTCAGTACGTGCTTGTAAATGAAGATCGAAAAAAAAAATCAATTGGGAATTATATTTTTCATGGAAAATATTTCTACGATAATTTTTATTCAAGACTCACCAAATATTCAAAAGAATAGCATGATATTTATAAAAATACAGTGGTAAAATAATATGAATACGCATATATTTTTAAAATGGCGTTCAATATCGTAAAATAATATGTCCTTCAAACTGGATTAGCTGTTACAGTTTTGGATGTTTACGCCAAGGTAAGGTATTCCACAGGTTTGGAATGATAATTCACAGAACGTTCTTACATATATATTATTATTTATTTATTATTTAAATTATTCTTATTAGACTAATTTGCATTTTTAATATTTTTGTCTTTTTTTATCAAATAAATATATTTTGTGTGAAAAGATTTGTTTGTTTATTTCTGATGCTTTTCAATGAGTGCATATGATTTTCAGTATTAATAAATATATTTAATTCTCATCTAGATCTTTACTTTATAAATTAAAGTTTCATGTAGTAAATAATCTATTTATTGTTTGAATAATAACGTGAAAAATACAACAGTTTCAATTAGATTTGGTAAGATGTAAAGAAGTTTTGAAATTATAGAATTAATGTTTCCTGCATGCTATTAAAAAAGAAAATTTATAATTTTGTTAATGATTGTTAAATAGCTCGTATCATCTGAGCAACATATTAAAAAAAATGTTCCGTATAAGTTTAAAAAAAAAGCTAATTTTTATATAACTTTGCACAAGTAAGTTCTTTCCTTGCGAATTCCTTTATTTTATATTAGTGATATAATTTTACATACAAATTTTCATTTTTAGTGACAAGAGTGCCATTTATTTATCTTACAGAGTATATTATTGAAGTGATTTTTTTTTATATTAACAAATTTAAATTTATCTTTGAGAAACCATGAACATTTTATTTTTGTTTTATATGGTGGATATAGAGTATGAAAAGAAATCTCGAAAGTATAAGGGTTTGTGTTATCGTGTATTTCGGAGTATTTGTAAACTTGCAGTTTTTTTCTATTGGAAATAAATCACTCTTGTATTCAACTGCACGCCGATACTATATATATATATATATATATATATATATATATATAATAATCCTTATGAAAATTTATTTCAAGATGGGATATACCTAGTATGTATTTCCTGTGTTACATCTCAACACCATACTTAAATTTTAAAACATGAAGCGATCTTGAAAGTAATTATAAACAAATTATAAATCGGCGTAATTAATTAAATATGTGCGGAAAATATTAAAAAAAAATCAATTTAAATAACATCATGCAAAAAATTTCAATAGTATGAAAAAAAAAAGATGGGTATAAGAATTCTCGCCCATGACAGTAGGAGATATTTTTCATTTTTGTAATAAAATTTAAGACCTAAATAAACATGTTGTGAAAACGCACTTCTAATGCAAGATTTCAAACAAGTATTGCCAATAATTCTGACTGATTGGTAAAGTGTAACTATGCTGATATTTAATATATTTTGAAAAAGTAACATGGTTTGAAGATTAATTATTCTTATAATTACTTTTGCTCCGAGTATGTATATATTTTCATATTATTATAACATTTTTTAATACAAATTATTTTTATTGTGATGTTTATGGGAAGAAAAATGTTTTTAGAAGTGTTTTTCAACCCTCAAAGAATTTTTTTTTAAGCATATCTGGGTGCTAAAAAGAATTCATGAAAATAATAAAAAAAAAAAAAAAAAAAAAAAAAAAAAAAAAAAATTAAAAAGGATTTTAAGTTTTATTTATTTATTTTTTTTTTTTGGTGTGTGTGTGTGCCTGTGTTCGTTAATGACAACGTTAATATCAACGCACGTTATCTTTTAAATTTAGTTTGTAGAATATTATTGAATAGTATCAACAACTGGACCTAGAATTTATTTGGAACATATTTCTTATACTGTCACAAAAAAGATAAATACTTTTTACCTTTTAGAATGTGCATATAAATGAATATACAGCAACACCTCTGAATAGCGGACACCTCGAGAGCACGGAATTAGTCCGCTATTTGGTGGTGTCTACTTTAAAGAGGTAAAGACGTACAGATTTAAAGGTGTTGGGGATAAAAAAAAAAAAAAAAAAAAAAAAAAAAAAAAGAGGTGTCCGCTATTCGGCAATGTCCGTTATGGAGGTTTTACTTTAAATACACACAGTAAAACCTGCGTAACGGACATTCCTGAATAGGGGATACGTCTGTTTAGCGAATCATAGGGCTTCTGTTTAAAACATGGGCTAAGGGTACCTGCTCCTTTTTGTTTTTTATTGGGGGGGGGGGGGGGGGGGGGGGTTGATACAATTTTTGTAAACCTGCAATTTTGAATACCTTTCGAAATTACGCTGATTATAATGAATATTTTGAACGTTTAGAGTAATATAGTATGATTTAAGAAGGTTTTCGCTACACAGGGATTTCTGGTATTCGGGAATGTTCATTAGCGGACACTTCCGAGTTCCGAATTCTGGTCACTTCTATTTAACGAACCATAACGTTGGGTTGGATTTTTTGCAGACGCAGGATTTTATTAAAGCATTAGCAAATTGGGCGGTACCCCCTTCCCTTTGTATTTTGGTGGCCCAAATTTGGTATTCTATTTTTGTAAAACTGATATTTTGAATGTCTTTCAACATTATGCTGATTAATGTGCTGTTGTCAAATGTTTCAATATTTCTTACTAATGATAAGTAGTATAATAACAACAACAACAACAACAACAAAAAAAATAAGAGTTTCATACTCTTTTTTTTTTTTTTTTTTTTTTTTTTTTTTTTTAAATGTTGGGATCTCATATACTGAAAATTTTGTATAATCTAGGGTTAGATTTTATTTAACACACAAATAAAAATGTCACTGGGAATATCTAATTTTAAATGGAAAAAAATTGAACAACAAAGCAGGGATAAGATTCTTTCTGAAGGAGTGAATAATTTTTTTTTTTTTTTTTATAAATGGGAATAATTTGTTACCATAAAGCAGAGCTGATTGCAGCATGGACAAACTGGGCTGTCTCTTTGTGCCTTTAGCTTTACGTGCTCCTACATTTGGTATGAAATTTCTATAAAGCTGATATTTTAAATTTGTTTTGATCTTAAACTTATTTTAATAAATATTTTGTACTTTTAGAAAATGATTAGGTTAAGAAAAAGAAATATTTATCCAAATATGTATTTGTATTTAATGGCATTGAATAGGCTTAATTTTTTTTGTAACAGTATATGAAGGGCGGGGGGGGGGGGGGGGAATGAATACTAGATCTTTGGACTAGAATTAATTTAAAATTCTCACTGAAAGTAATAAACGTTTTTTATACGCGCATATATGATATCACATAAATACATTTTTAGGTGATTGTATATATATATATAATATCCTGTTCCAAAACTACAAAAAACTGATTACAATCGTCATAAGTTCAAAAGGGATTTAGAATATCAGCTTTATGAAAATTTCGTACCCTAAAATCAGGGGGCAGATGCTTCAAAGTTTTCCCGCGCTCCGATCAGCTCTGCTTTATGGTAACAAATTATTCCCATTTATAAAAAAATGTTTCAATGTGGTCAAATATGGCTGCGTATGTGGCTTAGAAAGAAAAGTGGTCAAAGATGGCTTCGTATTGGTGGGGGGGAAAAGACCGACTCAAAGATGGCCGCAATTAAGACATTTGAAATGTCTGAAATTCAGATGCAAGAAGTGTCTAAAAATTTTCAGACATTTTAAAATGTCTGAAAAACGAACACTCTTGTTTCAGACACTTAAGTGTCTGAAATTCAGACACAAGAAGTGTCTGATAATTTTCAGACATTTTAAAACGTCTGAAAATTGAACACTGCGTTTCAGACACTTAAGTGTCTGAATTTCAGACATTTCAGTTTACAGTGTGGGTTACACAAAACAAAAATATTTTTTAAAGGATGATTTCTTTGGCCTTTGCATCTTTTCAGCTTTCTTGCCGTTGGAAGGGGGGGGGGATTTTTCAATTCAGAAATATTTCTATATTTCTATTTTAAGAACATTATATTTGTAGATTTCCTAATTCTACAAAATACTAAGAAAAATATTTAAAATAAAAGATTTGAGTGGGGTTATAAATATTACACATAATCCCTATAAATTCAAATTTAATTAATTCTTTTAAATCCTTGAATCCTTCTGTAATCCTTCTGAAAATTATTAAATAATTATGCCAATCTTCTAATTTAGTTTAAAAAATCCACGAAAAATGCTTTAGAAGATGAAATTTGTATGAATTCATAATACAGTACATGAAAGTTTAATTTCCCTTTAAATAACGCTAAAGTGCCATTGAAATAATTCTTTATTGTAAATGCATTTGAAAGTTTTAGATATTCAAATTCGGATAATTTTTACTTTGTCATATAAGACATAACACAAATGTCACAGAATATCGAAATTGTGCAAAAGAATAATCATTCTGAATAAATTAAAAATAAATGTAATGCAATGTGCTTGCACGGAACTTTTTAGACGAAAGTTATATCTTTTCTCCACCAGATGGCGATAATTATCCGTTATTTTTAATTTAGAACTTGTTGTTGATGATGATGTTTTGGCCCTTAAATTTAAAACTTAATTGGATTGTTTTTGAAGGTTTTAAACAAAGTTAAAATATTTAAAGGTTTTAATAT
Organism: Maratus speciosus; assembly: GCA_963932465.1. Taxonomy (NCBI): domain Eukaryota; kingdom Metazoa; phylum Arthropoda; class Arachnida; order Araneae; family Salticidae; genus Maratus; species Maratus speciosus. The sequence continues at coordinate 559,656,354 of OZ010792.1, forward strand.
ACTATTAAAAATATTTTAAGACCAGCATCGGCGTTAACCTGCATTTTTTTTTAATGAAGCGTTGAAAGAGTCATTCATTTGTTTGAAGATTTGCTGGAATTTGAATCTGAATGGCAACAGTATCGTTTGTTTAGATCTGATTTCTATGTTTATAATAGCTTAATTTTAATTTAGAACTTAATACATTATAAATGGATATGATACACATGTTTTATGTGAAAATATGCTGAACAGACATGATTTAAAGTAGAAAAATTTATCATTTAGCCGTCATATGCTAGGATATGTTTTTCATTAACCCTAACATGGCGTTTAACTACGGTCAATTCGCCGACCAGAGTGGTTCGCACCGGCATGGTTCCAACTGTTTTCTGCCATCAGATTTTATTATAAGTAGATTATTTTTTTGAATCGAGACATTAAATGTAATTTCGAGACCTTTTCGCTATCAGTGATTAAAAAAATAGCATAGTCTTTTTGCCGGAAAATGACATTTGCAGTTAGTTTCGAGTTTACGTCATTACTGTAAACCTAGATGACGTCAATAAGTTTTTATTTTTATTTCCAACATTCTTTTGTGCATACGTTAAATTAAAGACACCTCAATGCTTATAAAACTATAGTTCACAGATTATAGCGTGTTTACATATAACGGAATTTAACTTAGAAAATATTTAATATAAATTCTCGTTGTAAATATTAAATTCCGCATCTTTCCTGTTATGTTTCGCGTAAAAAAATATAAACATTGATTGCCTCATATGTTTTTCTTCTTTTTCTTTTATTTAAGGAAAGGATACCAAATATCGCTCACCAGCAAGAAAAGTTACATTCATTTAGCGTTTTATTCCACTAATAGGTCTGTCATAGGTGCGTTTTGCAGTAGGAAAAGTTTCATAAGTTTAGTTATCCGAAAAATTGCTTTATTATGCTATATATCTATTCGTTGCAACAGAGGGGGTGGCGGGTAAATTGTGTGGGGAGGTAAAATTTCTCAACCCTCCAAACCTCATTTACGTCTTCATTCTTAAGGGTTTTACAGTTTTATGGACATTTTTATTGTTGCATGCAGATGTAAGCGCTATAATTTGAGGACTAAGAATAAAAAACTCTGAAAATACCAAAAAAATCGAAACGAAAAAATTACGAAAAAATGTCTTTTGAAGGAGAACCCTTGAAGTGACAACCCCAGTAGAAATAGTTTAAAAAAGAGTAGAAAAATGTTGCTAGCTGAATGTGCCACGGGAAGTGAAGTAAGGACTGCTGAAAGTGCCAGTGATAAGATGCGCGGCGACTGGTGGCTGTTACACAACTTGACCATGTTGTTATTCTTTAGATCAATGGGGTATTTTTAACCAAGGTGCAAAATATCGAATAAATAAAAAAAGGAAATATTTACAAATGATAATATTAGGTATTTAAACATTAAACGAAATGAAGCTAGGTATCTTCATTTTAAAGTGTTGAACTAAGAGCCCAAAAGGAGTGAAGTGGAAAAAACTGTAAGTATCAGAAGTAGGAGTTTTTATTTCTTTTGCTCTCTTGAAAAAATTCCTCTTTTGGACTTTCAGCGTTTTACATTTTTAGTCCTTACTTCATATTACAGTAAGAACATGCGAATCTTTTTTTGCCTTGTGAAGTTCCATCTGAGTTCATATGCAAAAAAAAAAAAAAGAAAAAAAAAAAAAAAAAGAAAAAAAGATGGCCGTTTAACATTAGTCAACATTTTAAATTGGATGCCTTCAGAGGCTTCAGCTCTACGTCGCATGTCAGAGCATTCACAAACTCCAGATGTGGAGTTATAAACACTTTTAATGATGTGCTAAATTCTCGGTGGAAAGTAGCTGACTGACACTATTCGTAACAAATAAACTTGTGATGAGATGAATAAGACTCTGACGTGGTCACCCACTTAAAATGGACTAAAGCAATCGAGAGGCCCCGTAGGACAGATGCCTTTTTTGAACAAGAGAGTGCGGTCGCTTTTGGTCGACGTGAAAAGGGGCGAGCGAGCCTCCGATTCAATTTGTAGTTTTCTTGATGTTACTGTGATTTTTTTGGGTGTTGTGCGCTGTGCTGTCCATACGTGAAATAAAACGTTTAAGAAAATGAACGCCAGTTCTCCTGATTTAAAATTTTAAGTCTAGTTCTTTAGTTAGAAGTATTTTACGCTACAGCGTCTCCTGTGAAATTTACTTTTGTCGAGTTGTGTGCATTTTCTTGCTGGTGAGCGATATAAAAAAAAGCTTTAAGACGAGACGTGAAATATAAAATACGCTTTTTTATGAAACAGGAGATGTTTTGATGATTCCATATTTATGGTATACTTTCTAACATTTAACAAAATACAATTTAATACAGGGTGTCTCAGAAATACCTGACACACTTAAAAATTGAATATAAAATGAAGTAATTGGTGTACTGGAGTGCAGTTTGGACTAAAATGCTTATCGCTATAGAAAGTTTTCTTCAAGTGAATGAAAAAAATAGTTCCAAACTTCGATCATAGGTGGTGCCACTTGTCCGTATGTTTGAAACCAAGCATACCTTCTTTCTGATTTTCAGATTAGTTTCGATTTGGTTTCGAAGTACCAACTTACGCCATTAGCTTTTTCATTGGGAGTTATTATTTCAGTATCACAGCGTCAAAACTAACCTTAAAATAAGAAAAAACGCATTTTTGAAAACAAACATACGGACAAGTGGCGCCATCTATCATCGAAGTTTGAAACTAATTATTTTCATTCGCTTTAAGTAAACTTTTCATAGTGAGAAGCATTTTAGTCCAAACTGCACTCCTGTACGACAATTACTTCATTTTACATTGAATTTTAAAATGTGTCAGGGACTTTGGGGATACCCTGTATAATCTTTCATAGAAAATATGTAATCCTGTATCATGATTACAGAACATTGTTTTCCAAAAATCATACTCCGATTCTCTTATCTAGATACGTCATGAGAAATAAAATAAAAGAAAAAATATCTAATAAGTATATGTGAACAAATGGAAAAAGCTATAAACGTTTCCAGAAAGTGAAGTAATTGTGAACACCTTATTTTATTCTTTTTTCATTCTTTTACAGAAGCTATCAGTAATCGTTATTTGTACTTATTTGTTCATTTTACTTTTATAGATAAAGATATAACATAGTTTTACCTTATTATCGCCAGTTGCGAAATTTCCTCTAAAAATTCTTTTAACAGTGTGAATTAAACGCTGTTAGGCCCTGTGCATATATAATGTTATCAGTTTAGGGGGAGAGGGGTGTCTGGCTCATGATATCGTAAGGTATCTCTAGGGGGAGGGAGGATTTGTCATTTGATATCATCATTATTTTTTATAAAATCAAAAACTTCTCATTTTATTTGTAACTTGTTCCGCACATCAAAATAGTCTGTCATCTTTTTTTGTCTGTTATCTTTTTTAGTCTGTTATCTAATTTTACGATAATACAAAGTTGTTATTAAAATAGTTAAATGGTTATAAAAATATTTAATTCCAAAATTATAGAATACTCCAAAGTTTGGCATTCCTATTCTTCTGTCATATGTGTATGCATATATAATCCACTGTTAAAGTATTTCTGAAGTATGTTTGAAATAATACTTGTTGTGCTTACTAGTAAAAAAAAAGTGAAAGAATGTTGTCCTCCTGTTTTGTTCACAAGTTCTACCTTCGCCATCTCCACATCCCGTGCTTATTGCAAGAAGACATATTATTATTGTATGCATTATGCAACAAAAAACTTTTATTAAATACTTTTAAATATTAGCTATTTCTGTTACGTGTTACTTGATATAATTTCATATATAATAGTGATATTATTCAATTCTCTCCAATTTAATCAATAAAGTATGCGAATAATAAATATATAACCTTATATCACTGCAAACAACAGAAAAAAAAGCAAAAACATAAATAATCCTTAGACGTTAATAACAATAATCATTAGGTAAAAAGTGTGTGTGTTTGTGGGAGGGGGGAGGTCTTGAGATGATAACGTATGATATCCTAAGCAGGGGAGGGAATCCAAAATTACTAATAAGTTGATAACGTTTTGTATATCTTTATAATAGAAATTGTGTGTGTTTTATAATAAAATTGCATTTTTTAAACAAAATAAAATGTTTCATAATAAAATAAAACTGACATGCTATTTTCGCAACCTAAGCCAAACGAATACACGAAAATAGGTTTTCCTCCTCCAACATGGATTTAAAAAAAAAAAAAAAAAAAATCTTTATTCCCGGTGAGTCTGAAACATATGTTCTTTTTTTTTTTTTTTTTTTTTTTTTTTTTAACATTATTGATTTCGATTACAGATTGATATTAGGAGGTCACTTTCGGTTTCAAAAGTGAAAGTGTCTTCATGAAAAAAATCCACAGCAAAAACGAAAAATTAAAAAAAGGCACTATTAGAGCTTGACCTCAACTATCCTATGCGGAAAAAAAAGAAAAAAAAAAGAATCATTTAAAATTGTTGAAATGCAAGCGAGTAATTAGTAAAGAAAGCTCCTATAAAATGAACATTAGCTGGCGAGTTTTGTCATGCGACAAGCGAAGCCTCTTAGCATATTGTAAGAGAATAAAATTGTTTAGTAGTATTATCCTATATTTTATTATTATCTCATTATAAAATAACTTCCTAAATAGTCTAAGTTTACGTCTTTTATGCAAATGTCTCTTGTTAAAGGGCATGTTTATTTACAAAAATCTATACTAATGAAAGAAATTTTCCCTCTGTCTGTCATTTTGTGTGTGTGTGTGCCTGCGATGGCTAGCGAAATCTACGGCACGTACGAGGCTGGCAATTTTTGTGAAGCTAGTCTAAAACCTCTCCTGATGCACCACAGACCCAGAATTTTACATTTACAATAATTAATTGAGTTATTAATTAAATATCGCACCTCACTCTCAGCAAAAAGTCATCTATTTTATCCCCAGTCAACGTCAGCGCTTGCGCACTCGCACAAACTCATTTACGCATAGGAAGGATAGCGAAGAAAAGTTTTTCAACTTTATTTCTGTTTTTTTATTGTTTTGTTTTAATCCAAATCGACCAAACCGTTCGGTCCAGTTAAAATTGACAGCCACATTCAGGAAGATCGTACTCTTTTTCCAATGCCACAGTCAATTCTAAAAAATGTCGCCGTTAATCCTTTGAAATTTTTTTAAAAAAGGGCCGTTTTTCCGAAAAAGTTTTTCTTCCTTATTTCAACGCCCCACCAAGGCGCAATTTTAGACGTACTGAAAAACCAAAAATATGTTCTTAAAGCTGAAAACTTCTCCTAATCGATGGTGTAGTTGGTTTTAAAAAATATAAATTTTAACTCTTTTAAATACACCGGCGAACGCAGATCACTTCGTGCCTCACGGAGACGATATTTTTTCTACACTAAAAGCAACTAAACTTCCGTATTTCAACGCAATCTTTACAGAGTATCTCAATAGACCATATTTACACCAACTACAAAAGTTTTGAAACGTTCTGATGGGGAGAAAGATTTTTTTTACACGCTAAAATGTGTGTAATGTCGATGAAATTAGTGAAAACTTTACATGTTTCGCTGCGGTTTCTCTCGCATTCAGTACGCATCATAGACTTCAAAAATCAAACAATGCTGAAAATAAAATACCAATTAGCATATACTTTCAATTCAATATTTTTTTGCCATTTTTTTCATTTAAAAATATAAATTCAGGCAAAATGAAAGATATAAAATTCATACAAATTTGGGGTTCATTTAATCGTCCGGACAACGCCGGGATGATCAGCTATGAATAAATGAGAGAAATTTATTAGTTAGGGGTATTAAAAGTAATTTCTAGACATTTTCGTTCTCAGTAATTTAAAAGGTAGTGTAGTTTTTCTTTATTATTAGAAGAGTTTTTGCAGCTAATTTACAATTATACAATATTATTGTAATCCTTACATGACGCCAATATGCTTTACTCTCAATAACAGATTTAATTTTGTGTATGTTTTTAATTAAATTACAATTCATCGCATACAAAACCTATTTATTGTTCAATGATTATGCAATTTTTACATTCGCGAAATTTAGCAGAGAAAAATATAACTATAATTTTTCAAGATTTCTATTATATTTTGCATTAAAAATTATTACTTCGATTCCGTTGTTTTGATATTTTATGGAAGAAAAGCCTCACAAATATAAAATAAACCCTTTTTTTTACAATATATGAAATTTAAAAATCAGTTTTTGACGAAACCGAAGCTTTTCGAATGATAACATATTTTTTTAACTCACAGACGTTAAACATAATAAATTTTATGCACAATCTTTTGTAGAAAATATTTAATCCAATACTATGATTATAGAACATTGTTTTTTTAGAAAATAATACATCAATTCTTTTATTGAAATACTTTATCAAAAAGAAAGAAATAACAAACATAAAATAAATAATGTGTGGAACAAACAGGATACGATATAAATATTTCTAGAAAGTGAGGTAATCATGAACCATTTTTTATTCATTTATACGAACAGTATTCGCTATTTGTTCCCATTTCATCGTATTATTTTCATAGAGAAAGATTTAAGACATAGTTTGAGCTTATCATCATGTTGTGGAAGTGCCTTTAAAAATTCTTCCAATAATAAAATTTAAACACTGTTGTGTATATTTAGTAAACCTTTTATGTATTTTTAAAAATCTCTGGCTTTAGAATCTTATTTGTTAAAAACTTGAGATATGATAAAACACACTCATAGAAACCAGATTCATATTATACTACATACAAATAACTGAAAATTATATAAATGTTCTAAAACCACATATATCATTTTATAAAAACTTTACTGAAGGTGTTTAAAATATATCAAAAAAATATATTTACACTATTTACCTATTAGCTGTATTTTTTACATAAGATCCATAGAAATTTTATGTAAAAAAGATAAAACATGCAATGATTCATTATCCTACAACTTTCCCAACTTATGGTATAGACTTTTAGGAATGGTTCAAAACGAGATGTGATTATCGCATACCCAGAGCCCGATCAAGATTGTAGGGGGCCTAAGGTCCAGCACCTTTTTGGAGTCCGGTGGAAACTTGTAGGTTTTTAAAATTTTAAAATTTTTATTTAATGTTTTAAAAGTGTTTTTATGTAGTATACGTCTTTAAGTAGAATTTTTTAATTTATTGTGTGATTTTAGTCTCAAGACGTAATAATCCTTCAATATATAATTACAATCTGATGTAATAATTGTGGTAGATATACCACAAAAGGTTTATTAGTAATCTCGTTAGCCTTTACTGTCGCACCATGCCCGTGATATTTACACTTGCCTCGATCATTGTATCAGGGGCCATGCCCGTAGTATTTGGATTTGGTCTGACGGATGTACTACAGGCCAGGTCTGTGATAATCAGTTTTGGTCCGATTACAAGATCACGTGTCTCACACGTAAACCCTCTAAGTGTTTGAGGCGTAATATTCCGTTCACTAAGCTCCATGTTTCACAGCAATACAAGCAATATTTCAGATAATATAGTTATATAGATTTAATGAATTTTAAATACATTGAAGAATGATTAATATTCTCAAGGATTACATTCATATTTGTAATTGAGTTTTTTTTTATAATGTTGAAAGAATCATATTATCTTAGCATTTAAAACAAAATGCAAACAACATTACAATTTTACCCTTTTGCAAGACGCTCGGAGGGTTAAGGGATTAAACAATATATTTCACGGATTTTATCATTGTGTGTTTGTGTTCGTTTGTAACCTTGATGATGAGCAAGTGTTTGTTCGAAAGCGCTCGTTTTTTTATGAAACTACAATTTTGTACATAAGTATATATTTTAAACACCTTCAGTAAAGTTTTGATAAAATGATATATGTGTTTTTAGAACATTTACATAATTTATAGTTATTTGCATTTAGAATCTTATTTATACTTGGATGTGTTTTACTTAAGGATGACATAAAAACGTTTTAACAGCACTTGTTATAACTTTTACACATTCATAATTTACACATTAGCATATTGTAACTGAATAAATACTTTAATACTTTCCAACTTTCACACTGAAGCTTAATTAGAATGATCTGGATTAATAATCATTAATATAAATGGAAGTTTAGTGATACGGGGAGATATACTTACAATTTTTAAAAATATCAGCGTTAAAAGCACCAATAATTTTAAATTTTAAACGTATCGGTTTCGGTAGCATATAGCGTACCGATCTCAGAGCTAAGGATGGCGTAAATTTGCTCACATATATAGGAGAGATGGGGATTCAAGTTAAAGGTTTATTGACCAATAGGAAAACAAAAGATTGCAGGTAACAGCCAATAGGAAAATAGATGGAAAATGAAACCGAACTAGTGAGAAATTGCTTTAAAAAATATTAAGAAAAAGAGGTTTTATGTAATATTTCCAACAATCTGATAATGGAGGAATAACGAATTCACAATTAATAATATATTCAAAATTTTTATAAATATGAAATGCTTGAAGTTCGTGTATAAAATTAGGTTTAGAGATTATTTTAACCGAATTATATTGCACCAAGCTCCATCTTAATAATTATTCTTACAATTTCTTACCAAATGTTTCTGAAGACTGCAACTAATCACGGGCGCTTTTCCAATTACTGATTCAAATTTTATAGAACATATATCTCCATTTTGCGCATGTGGGTATACACGCTCAGAAATACTTTCTTCAATTCACGGAAATATTCCTGGTAGCACTGATACCGATATATATTGGAGAAATTTCCGTTCTAGGACAGAAAATTTCCGTAATCTCAAAAAAAGCGTTTTTTTTTTTTTTTTTTAAATACACCTCTCTTTCTTCTGTGGATCAACTTGGTTTTGAGCCTGGGACCGCGCGTTTCGCATCGAGTATCCACCCGGCCAGCGAGCAATTGGTAAGGGGCGAGATTAAAAGGAAGATATGGGTTTCCTTCAAATGGGGGATTGGTAAGGCTTGTTAAATTTCTTGTTCAGAAAGCTTGGAAATTTAAACTTAATTGCAGGGACATTTCGTCGTTATGAAATAATGGTAGGTGTTTTAACATTTTAAGAATAACAGAGGATAAAAATCATGACATATTAGACATATTTTTAATAAGGCATAATTTGATTGTTAGATGTAAAATATGGATATTAAATTTTGAATTAAAATTTGAGAAGAAATATATGCTTTTTAAAATAAAATCGATTTTTTTAAAACTTCATTGAACTACTATATATTTTTAAATGTGTACGTTTAGAAAAGATTTTACATGCGAATATTTTTTTAATAATCTAAAAAATAAATTGCGAATAAGTTCAAATGAATGAGAAAATTGCTACTTCATTAAATTCAAAAGCATTATTTTTGTTTCTTTGTTTTTAAATAAATTAGAAATTTTAATTTATTGAATTTTCGGTTTTTCATTTTAAAAATAAATTCGAACTTTAGTATTAATACAGCAAATATGCATGCGCGCAATGAATAAACGGATTTTCTCCCTCTTTTCCAGACTTCCGAGAAAAATTAACGAAAAAAAATGTTTTCCAGTAGTATGGAAACATTTTGTTTAAAAATGACAAATAATTTAGTGTATTTTTGTGACGAATTTTTCTGACAGCAAAGGGAAGATATAGTACTTACAATTCATTACCAAAAGTTTCTGAAGACTGTCTACTTCGTCACAGGAATCTATATTTGTTTGCAACTAATCGCGGGCTCTTTTCAAATGACTTATTCAAATTTTATAGAACAATATCTCCACTTTGTGTATGTAGGCATAAGTCAAGTTTTCTACATTATTTATTAAATTATATTTCATGGCCGTAACCAATGGGGTAATTACCAGAGTTTGAACCCCCTCCGAAATTTCTGCCACGTTAACTATAAATATGGCATTAACTATCAGTAAGGATGGTCAAAACAATAATAGTAAATCAAGGACAGTGATTAAACATACGGTGTAATCTTTCTTCATTTTTGATAGATTTTTTTTTGCAGTTACTTCCCAATGATACAACATTCCTGCCATTTCGGATTACGTGAACACTTAACACGCTGTGATTCAACATCTCCGATTTGAAAAAGTATTTACGCAGATATTAGAATATACATCATTTCAAGCATGTAAAAAATAATTTAAAAATTATATTGTAAAAATGAAAAAATATTGGCTAAAAGGTGCTTTTTTACACCTGCAAAAACTGCAAATTCCATACTTGTCATAAATATTGAAAATTTTCTAATACAAAATTTTAAGGTATGCGAACCTACCTTTGTAAAAATACTATTTTGAAAGCCTCCAGCCTTTTAATTTTTTTAAATTTACGAAGTTCATTTTAGGAATAACAATCTGAAACAGCTCAAATGATGAATAAAATTTTGCCTTGACAAATTAACTGGGTATTGCCGTTTCATAATTCTATGAATAATGTACAGGGTGGTTATAATTAAACTTCCTCTATAAACAGCATCCTACCGCGCAAACGAGTGAACGGAATGCAATGAAATTTGGTATATAGACTATACACGAAATGCGTTGACGGAATTTTGAAAAAAAAAGTTCCAAAATGTCCACCAGAGGGCGCCTTTTCCGGAAAAAACATTAAATTTAACACATTAAACGACTAAAACGGATGTGAAGAATCCAATGGGATTCACAAAAAAGGTCCCATATATTTTCAAATGAGAACTCTAGATAGGAAAAGCAATGTATAAGCATAACAGCTCAAAATATTTCTAAGTCTCAAGGTTCTGCAGGAAATGATAAAAAGAATCAATCCATCTAAACCAATCTTAAAGGTTGACTGAAAAGGAGAATGGCGTGAAAAGAATAGGAGTTATGGAATTCCTTTTAAGTAGCAACTTTGCCGATATTTTCCCAGGACAATTTAAAAATGAAACTAGATGCGAAATTTTCTCACGCTTGCAGCGAGGGTCTCTCTTGACCAATGATATCGAAGTTTGTTAGTGATATCATTCAACCTAGGCTCTGAGTGGGCCGACAGATAGCCTTTGTTTTAAAAAGGTGAATTGGAACGAACAGAGAAAAGAGGGGAGATGCGTTTTTGAATCCCAAGGAGAGAGCTGCTCTCTGAGTTGGGAGTTGAGTTTTCGGATAGATCCGAAGGGATAGAGGAACCTGCCGTTTCGGGCTGGGTAAGATTTCTCCAGTGGAAACCGTGAGATATTGTGTAGTTGACAACGGACTGGTATACGCCAGAAAACAGAGGCAGCTGTTTCTTACCAGACTATCGTGACAAGATTTTGGATTTGTATCGAGAAAGAAGCTAATAGAATTTTAATGTTAATCTTATACACTGAACATTAAGTCTTTAATGAACATTGTCATCAGCTGAAAGTACCCAAAAATATAATGTAGTTGTAATTACAAGTATTTAATCAAGAAATATTCATTTATCTTATGCATTTAAATAAATTGTTTGATTTAATCATTACTTGGGCCTCCGCTTGACTGAAGTTCCACGCTACCACTTCCACATGTTAGTCGAAGGTTTTACAACTTGGTGGCAGAAGGTGGTATGCACAGCAAGGACTCTGAACATTAAAAGACTAGCTTAAGAGAAAGAGCTCCAGACACAAGACCGTGTCTAGAAAAAAAGCGACACCAGTATCATGCCGGACAGTTCCTCTAAGAAAGAGCTCCAGATGCAAGACCGTGTGCATAGGAAAACGACACCAGTATAGTGCCGGACAGTTCCCCTAAGAAAGTGCTCCAGACGCAAGACTGTGCGTAGAGAAAAGTGACACCAGTATCGTGCCGGACAGTTCCCCATAAAGGTGCTTTAGACGACATCCAGATGCAAGACTGTGTGCAGTGAAAGGAGACTACAGTGCAGTGCAGTGCCGTGCAGTACAGTTCCCGAGAGAAAATGCCCCAGCAAAACAAAAGGTAAGCTCATTATTTTGAGTGGCTCTTAATTTATTAATTAATTGAAATGTCGATAAGAAATTAATATTTTAAAGGAAAACTTTTGTTTTGAGGTAAATGAAAATTTTAAAATTGAAAAATTGGTTAGTTAAAATAGAAAATTATTAACTTATTAATTAATTATAGTACAAGGAAGCTGATACCCTTTGTCATTGGCTTTAAATTTTGAAATTTTTTTTTAATTAAGAATACAGAAAACTAAAATCGAACTAGATTCTTAAAAAAAAAAAAAAAAAAAAAAAAAAAAAAAAAAAATTAGATGTCATGTAAGAAAAGTACCATTGTGAGGAAAGTTTGCTTGAAAAATATTTTAGAATCAATTGGGATTATTTAATGATTGATTTTCCTAAATATATACTTATATTCAAAATAGAAAAAGCATATGAAAAGGTTGCAAGGAGTCTTCAATTCTGAGTAAAATAGGGAAAATTGTTTACCTATAGCATTTGGAAATATTTTTTTTTTATGTTCTATATTTTGTGTGTGTAGGGAATGTAAAAAGTGGGAAAATTATACTTCTTTTTCGAATCTAACACTAAAACGTAGAATGTCTGAAATTTATTATAGTATTGCTAATTTATTTATGTATATTGTGAATACGTTTGAAAACATTTTATAACGGTAGATAAGGTTAGAATATTCTCGGTGAAGTGTCAAATTCACATCTTCTGAGGTAGTTACAAAAAAAAAAAAAAAATAAAAATAAATAAATAAATATATGAAGAAGGAAATCGTTAGGTTATCTTTGTAGTATCGGTAGGAATATAAAATCGATAGATAATGGCGAAAATAACGGCATTGAAATATTGCCGAAAGGCTGATCTGAAAAATTTAGCAGAGGTATTAGGAGTTCAGATAGAAGAAAGTGACATAATTGCGACGATTATCCAAAAGATAGAGGGCGCGGACGATTATGATGCCGATTTTGCATTAACGCAAGTGGGATATATAGTGAAAGATAGGGAAGATCTACTTCTTTTAGAAAGAGAGAAAAAAGAAAAAGAAGAAATAGAAAAAGAGAGAAATTTTCAATTAGAGCAATTAAAATTAACGCAAAACTCAGGGAGGCGTAACTCGACTTCCAGTAACGGATCGGAAAGACCTAAATTAGCGCTAAAAACTATAATGCATCGTTTTGATCCAGAACGTTCGGATATAACTCTATTTTTAAACTTGTTTGAACGACAGGCATTAAGGTCTGGGATAGAAAATGAGGATCTGGTCACGCATTTATTAGCTTTGTTGCCCGTACAGATAGCTGAATTGATCTTGCGCGAACCGACAGACAGAGTTGACAACTTTCAGCATGTGAAGTCAATCCTGTTAGCACGTTTTAGATTGAGTGGCGAGGCTTATAGACAAAAATTAGATAAACATTTGCGAGACCAGAATAGCCCGTGGAAAGACCTCATTTTTGAACTAAATAGCTTTCTAGAAGGGTGGTTAAATGATCTTGAGGTTACTAATTTTAAAGAGTTAAAAGATTTGCTAATCACCGAACAGATTAAGAGGCGTGCTCCAGCAGAATTAAGGGAGCACTTTATAGATTCGTGGGCCAAATATAAAGATCCAGGAACACTAGCTAAGGATCTGGATGAATACGAAACTATAAAAGGGGCGTCAAAAAAATCGTGGAACAAAAAGCTAAAATTCGAAGAAAATTCGCGGGATGAGAAAATGGAAAATGAAGACGAAACGAGAGGGGGGCATTCCGAAACCAGAACTAACTGGAGAGAACGAAATATAGAGAAAGAAAGGAAAAAAATCTTTGAGCGCAAAAGGGCTATTAGGTGTTTCATTTGCTCGAGCCCAAACCATTTGAAGGTTAATTGTCCCGAAAACAAAAGAAATGGAGAGCAAATTACCAGCGTTCATCATATTAGCGGAAGTACAAATTTTGAAGAAAGTTTTAAGCCTTATCTAAGCCGCGCGCTAATCAACGGAAGGGAATGCACAACATTAAGAGATAGTGGAAGTCAATATGATGTAATTTCGAGGAGATTTATTAAACGCAATCAATTAGACGGTGGCACCATTCGAGTTAGACAGCCGTTAATGAACAATACTCGTCGCTTACCGACCGCCGAAGTTGTTTTAAAAATTGAAGGACTCGGGAGACTAAAAACAAAAGCTATCGTGACGGACAGAAAGACGAATTTGTCTTACTATATTTTGGGTAACAAAACTCAAAAATTAATTGATGATATTAAAAGGAAAAAAATGCAGATTTCAGATGCAGTGGTCATCCATAACATAGCGAAAGCGAAAAACGAAAACGGGAATCCATCCCGAAGGGAAGAGAATAAGATGAGAGAGGACTACTCAAAATTGACGAGCGTGAACTTGGGAGAAAGGAAGGAAATGGGAGGTACCCAGTCAAAAACGAGATATGAGAATTGGGAGGGAAGGAAGGATAATACTGTATCACCCACGAAAAAGGAAGATCAGGTTTTAGGATCGAATAAAAGAAAAAAGAAAGATGTCAAAGGGGATCACGAGATGGGTTGCCCCATACGAGAAGTCAAACTGAAAAAGGGGTTAGAAAAATCGCATCATGAGTGTGAGGATTTAACACAAGCAAATAGGGCGTGTCAAAGTATAGATAGATCGGATAATCAAAGGGATACGTCGGTGAAAATAACACTGAGAAGGAACAAAAGAGAATTTTGGTTTAGAAATAACGAGAACAAAAAGTATCTCAGGTCAGAAAATCTAGTAAAGGATTTGGACGGGAATAAAGAGCGCGAAAGTATTACGAGACGGATTAGTCGGAGGACGGGCGACTCTAAAATGTCCCCGGCTTATTGTGTGGCGAGCGCCACAGGTAGACACGAAAAGTTGCAAAATTATCGTGTAAATAGACAAAAACCACAAGAAAAAAACGAGGAGAAAATAAATAGGTTGACAAGCGAAGATTCACGTCCGAGACACTATCCTAAATATAGAAATAGGCCTTCACATGACAGGCTCTAGCAGTTAGGAATTTAGCGCCGGATCAAGTGAGTCGAATTCGATTTAACTAAGTGTACATAAGTGAGTCGAATTCGATTTAACTAGGTGTACATGTTAAATTTATCTTATTTTGTGTAAATGTCATAGTGTAAAATTTTAAATGTGTTTTGTCTTTTAAAAGTGAAATTTCATAATCAAAGGTACTCAGCATTAGTAAGTTAAATGTAAATTGTATGAAAAGTTTTTTGTGAAAAAGGTGAGTGAGATATATAAAGGAGGGCCACTCTAATATATGAGCTAACCTTTTCTTTGCAGATATTACGTCTTGCAGCCGAAATATCATTTAAAGGCGGGGGGTATTGTGAAGAATCCAATGGGATTCACAAAAAAGGTCCCATATATTTTCAAATGAGAACTCTAGATAGGAAAAGCAATGTATAAGCATAACAGCTCAAAATATTTCTAAGTCTCAAGGTTCTGCAGGAAATGATAAAAAGAATCAATCCATCTAAACCAATCTTAAAGGTTGACTGAAAAGGAGAATGGCGTGAAAAGAATAGGAGTTATGGAATTCCTTTTAAGTAGCAACTTTGCCGATATTTTCCCAGGACAATTTAAAAATGAAACTAGATGCGAAATTTTCTCACGCTTGCAGCGAGGGTCTCTCTTGACCAATGATATCGAAGTTTGTTAGTGATATCATTCAACCTAGGCTCTGAGTGGGCCGACAGATAGCCTTTGTTTTAAAAAGGTGAATTGGAACGAACAGAGAAAAGAGGGGAGATGCGTTTTTGAATCCCAAGGAGAGAGCTGCTCTCTGAGTTGGGAGTTGAGTTTTCGGATAGATCCGAAGGGATAGAGGAACCTGCCGTTTCGGGCTGGGTAAGATTTCTCCAGTGGAAACCGTGAGATATTGTGTAGTTGACAACGGACTGGTATACGCAAGAAAACAGAGGCAGCTGTTTCTTACCAGACTATCGTGACAAGATTTTGGATTTGTATCGAGAAAGAAGCTAATAGAATTTTAATGTTAATCTTATACACTGAACATTAAGTCTTTAATGAACATTGTCATCAGCTGAAAGTACCCAAAAATATAATGTAGTTGTAATTACAAGTATTTAATCAAGAAATATTCATTTATCTTATGCATTTAAATAAATTGTTTGATTTAATCATTACTTGGGCCTCCGCTTGACTGAAGTTCCACGCTACCACTTCCACATGTTAGTCGAAGGTTTTACACGGAATACGGAAACAATATTAATAATCCAGAACAAGAATTCTGAGTAATAAAATGTAAAACCGGGAAAATATGTCAGTTCTAGGGAAAAAATGTCGAGATTTGCATGCTTGCGAAAAAGAGGAAGCTTTATGCAAAACAGATTAGGGTATAAAACGTTTGCAGACGTTGTCATGTTTTATATCGATGTTTATGGCTGTAATGATGAAGGAATCTTTAGTTGAACGTGCGTTATTGGTGAAGCTGTTTTACGAAAACAAGGGGGATGCTTCTGCTGCAGTTCGTGAATTTCGTCGGAAAAAGAACCTACGGCGTGGACCAATGTGTATTAAAGCTATCCGAGGCATGATTAAGGGATTTGAAGAGACGGTGAAATTAGGAGTTCAACCTAGAAGAGGCCGTAAATCTGTCACAGCGGAACCTGTTGATGCCATCGAGGCAGCTATTACCGCACAGTCACAGATATCGGAGTTTGGGGGCAGTAGCGCACGTGCAGTTTCTCGACAGACAGGCTATTCTTACAGCACCGTCCGTAAAGTGCTCAGAAACATAATACACTACTTCCCATACAAGATCCAGCATACCTAAGAACTATTGGCCACAACGTCTCTCATTCGCAGTCAGTTTTCTCAACAGAATGACTGTTGATCTGCCATGGTCTTCGAATTTTCTGGGGAGCGACGAGACTCATTTTTACTTCAAAGGGACAGTCAACACATACAATTGACACATTTGGGCTGAGGAAAATCCGCAATGCATACTGAAATTCCCCTACATTCTCCAAGTGTGACTGTCTGGTGTGAATTCACGGCGACATTCCTCCTTGGGTCATTCATCTTTGAGGAAATACCTGCACGTGGTCCTGTCACATGTTCCGTTACGGGCCGTCTGTGCCATGACATATTGCAGACGTTTGTTGTGAAGCAACTACGGTAAAGGCGGGTCCTTACATCGACCATTTTCATGCAGGATGGTGCGCCCTCACATATCGATGAGTCTGTGAAGGCGCTATTGCACCAACGCTTCACAGACGAACGTGTTATTAGTCGCTTCTTTCGTAATCCATGGCCACCATGTTAGCCGGATCTAAATCCATGCTATTTATGGTTATGGGGCCACTTGAAAAGTCTGGTGTATCGTGGAGGTGTTGCGACGTTTAATGACTTAAAGAACTCCATAACAATTCATGTGCGAAGCATCACAACTGATAGTTACGATCTGCTGTTGAACACACTGTCCAAGTCCATCGACTTGAAATTTTGCAGGTGAATGAGGGTGGTCACATGGGGTATCTTTCCCTATATCGTCCTGAACACGATTAACAACTGCTCCTCTTGTGCAATTTCATCGTAATCTGTTCTTGTTTCTGCAAACTGAACTTTTTTTTTTCTCAACCAGCGTACTGTTATTTTTTCCTTGACTTTATCTAATGTGGTTCGAATACAAGGTGATCAGAAAATAGCCAATAAATGTTAATATTGTTTCTAGATTCTGTTTGGGCCGTTTACTGTGTTAAATTTAATATTTTTCCGGAAAATGCGCCCTCTGGTGGACATTTTGGGACTAAATATTTTTTTCGAAATTTCGTGAGCGCTTCTCGTGTATAGTCTAAGTAACACATTTTGTTGGATTCCGTTCACCTGTTTGCGCTGTAGGATGCTGTTTATAGAGGAAGTTTAATTATAACCCACCTGTATATTTCCAGTGGTGTTGGGAGATACCAGCAATAAATAAAATCGGTTTAAAGTCCACTATATAAGTAATATTGACTTTTTGGATATGTTGCAGATACGCAACGCGGTGATATAAAGTGTTAATAACCAGCTATCTTTAGAGTAAATGTTTATCAAATTACTATTCATTGTGTTTAAAACACCTCACTTATTATACAGTTTATACATCTCTATATAATAAAAGCCAGTGTAACGCTGGGCGGGGCGAATCCATCAATCTTACCAGTCTCCCAGGAAGAGACTCAAAGGGAAAAGGATCCATTCTCCCATTGGTTGACAAGAAACAAGAATCCCGCGATTACTTCTCAAGGTTAGAAGTCCTGATAATTGAGCAGTAGTAGACATTTCTTCCTAACAAATCAATGCAAGGTACATCGCATTGCACCACCAAAATAAATCGCCAAATGTCACTTGAGATTATTTCAAGTATTAAGTTGCAATCATATTAAATTTTCTTTGCGACATATAAAGAATTTTAATTTATTTCTCATATAAAGTGATTCACGGAAAACAATGATATGGTATTTCTAAAAATATCCCTTTTTTTTCCTGCAAAAAATTGATAAAACTGACCTTCTTTAAAAAAAGTAATCAATTTAAATATTTTAGGCTTAGTATTTTGTAACTTATTTTTAAATTACACATTACTTATATTTTCCTTTTCTATATACAGGTGCATGTAAATTTAAACTTTTAAAAAAAACATATTCAATATTTTAAAAGTAAAAAATTAATATTTATACGAAAAGTAAAATTAATAATTTTTGATTTATAGCTTTGCATCAGGAGGACAGAAGCTTAGGGGATTAGACGGTTGGGATTCAACCCGAGATACTTATTTATTAATCAATATACATATTAAAAAAATTTTGGAGGGGGGGAGGAAGGGGGGGGGTAAACGATAAAATACAATTTTCAAAGTGTTATTAAAAAAAATAGTATTATTTCAATAGTTGCAGCAGACTGTTTTAATTACGCACTTTTATTGCATATTTATTAAATTTTTGTTTTATTAAGAAATATTAATTTTGTTATAGTATATTAGCCGGAAAACCTGGTTTACCCAGAAATATTGTAAATGCTAATTGTGTGTTTATTAGAACATAAACTAGCCGAACTTTGCTCATCTAAACGCTTCTTAATTTATTTATTTATTTATTTATTTTTTTTATCAGTTTTTCAAGTTTTAAGTGAAAAACACAATTTTTACCCACCGTCCATTTACACTAGTTGAATAATATTCAACGAAAGAAAATATAAATGTAAATTTTCATTCGAAATATTTAATCTTTTATATTGTTTATCGCATTTTGCATTAAATAAAATAATGCAGCGAGAACTTTATTATTATTTTCTTGGAAAGATAAAATAAGAGTTACGATGAAACAGAAACTTTTCTGATGATTGGATATTTTTCTCATATTTTCCGACATTTAACAGAACAAAATCGAAATATGATACTTCATAGGAAATATTTATTCCTGTATCATGATTATAGCAAATTGTTTTAAAACAATATCATATCGATTTTCCGAATAAAATATTCTTTACGGAAAAGAAAAGGCTAACAAATACAAAATAAATATATGTGAATAAACGGAAAGCGATTCAAACTTTTCCAGAAAGTGAAGCAATTGTCAATACCTGTCTTTGTTTTGACCATTTCCCAATTTGCTCTCAACTGCTGTTCTCAACTGCTCTGCTCAACAAGCGCAAAACGTTTTGACACATTTGCAAGTTCAATTTTTAACGGAAAGATATAAAATTGGAAGGCCTGACTATGGAAGCGATTAGGAATCGAATTGTGTTTTCCATTTTTTTATCAATAAATTACTTCTCTAGTGATAATCGATTTTGATCACGTGACAAATCACGGCTTTCACCCTTTCTTGAGTGGTTGTTCTTCTTTCGCGCGGAAATTAGGTTCAAAATGCCCACTTTGACACTCTTTTCTGAAAGATCTATTGCGTTTGAAAAAAAAAAAACGGAAAAAACAGTTCGATGACATAGTTTCTGATCAACAACACCTGCTCGTTTCAAGCATTTCCGAACAGAAATAAATTAAAACTTATGTCATAAAGTTGCCCTTTTGAATTTGAGAACAGCTTTAAGTTGAAATGTGTTTATGAATCCGGTTTGCATATCCGTCTGACTGTCCGCTATCTAACTCGCGTAAGTATACTGTCATGCTATTGATAATTGAGGTTTACCATGGCATGCTCAGTTTTAAAACTGAAGTGCGTATAGTTTATAGTTCATTTACAGGGCCACTCAAAATAATTCCGTTACAATATGGTCTATGGGAAAAATTGTTTCCAATGTATTTTAATGCTGTTATATTACTATTTCAAACATATTAAAATTTACATACAGGGTGTTCAAAAATTCGACCGATAAATTCAGCGGGATGATTGTAGCCATCAAGAGGATGAAAAATTGCCTTAGAAAGTGGGGGTCGAAAACCACTTATTTAGTCACAAATACAGGGCGTAACTGAATTCGGGTTGACTGTAATAATTTCGAGAAAAATAAAAGCATTGCAAAAGAAATGCAACGATAGGTACCTTGTTTTGTGTGAAATGTGATAACATCATGAAAAGATGCGAAAACATATGTTTCTCAAGCAATCAATAATAGCGTATGAACTGATCATCGCAATCCAAAATGTGGGGCGTCCAGTGCACACTGTTGGTGCGTATAATGCAAACTTCTACCACTTTTGTTTGGTGTTATTACATTTATAACAAAGTGAAAATGTCCTTTAAATGTTTTATTATAATATACTTCAGGTTTCTGAAAGTTATTACCGTCAACACAAATTGTGTTAGGAAGAAACACCCTCTACTTTTGATTAAATACGCTGTTTGCGACCCCGATGTTCTGTGGTAATTTTTCATTCTCTGGATGCCTTCTATCACCCCTCTTAATTTGTCGGTCGAATTTTGGAGCACCTTGTATATAGCTGAGGTGCACTACAAAATGCTTACTATAGAATAGGATGTGCATAGCATTTATCATTCATTTACAGGGACCCGCAAAAAAGTTCGGTTACCGTACTGCCCATGTAGAAGAATTGTTGTTTTCAATTGCGATAGGCCATTTTTAATTTAACCATTTTTCTATGTGCGTTCGTAATTATATAAATACGTAGCACCTATAGTTGTCGTTCAGTCCGTCCGTCTGTCTGTCCGTCCGCATATAACAGAGCAAAAACTACCCAACCGAATGGTCTGAAATTTTATATATTTAATTATTATAATATTTTGTCGAGCCATTTCAAATTTTATGAAAATCGGATGTATAGTTTAATGACAGGGACAGTCAAAAGTTTTCCGTTCCATTACGGCCAATGAGAAAAAATTATTGCGAGTGCATTTTAATGATGTTACAGCCTTCCGAATGGTCTGAAATTTTATATATTTAATTATTATAATATTTTGTCGAGCCATTTCAAATTTTATGAAAATCGGATGTATAGTTTAATTACAGGGACAGTTAAAAGTTTTCCGTTATATGACGGCCAATGGAAAAAAATTATTGCAAGTGCATTTTAATGATGTTACATCCTTCCGAACAGAATGAAATGGATAGGCACTTATGAAGTGCACTAAAATACACATTCAGTACAATATGGGGAGCAAAAACTATTTATAAAACTAGTTATAGTACGAACGCACTCATTTGCCACGTTTGACGAGCGATTTCCAACTTGTTTTCATATAACTTGGTGTATATAAATTCTATAGATCATAATACAGTATTGCACAAAAGAATTCGAGCACATTTTCGCTTATTGACTGATATTGCTGAAGGGGAATGTTCAACTGTGTTATGCGTTTCCTAAATGAACTAAATTTTAGAATACTATATACATGCATACAAATATGTCGATAATATACAGGGCTGAACAAAAGTATTCGTGTAGTTTCCAGTCTGTAGAATGTAATTGCTAAAATTTAGTTTTCCAGCTTAATTTTTGTTCTCCAAATTGGGTACTTGTTAGTTATCTCGTCGACCAAATTACTGTCGCCAAATTGTAAGATTAAATGCCAATAATGGTTGATCGTAAATATCAAACTCACCTGACAACACGTGTTCATGTCATCAAATGATTTTTATTTCGACGTTTTATTTGTATTTTTATTAATGTTATACTAATTTATTTGTTTTTTCGTTATTAAAAAAAAAAGAAATATGTCAATTTGTATAATATGACAAGTGGTTTGGCGATTTATATAATTTGGCGAAATTGGTCGACGGGATAACTAACAAGTACCTCAAATTGTTTACTTAGGCACCAACTTTTACCTCATCAAACGCCGAAGAAAAAATCAATTTATATAGTTGATATAAAAAATTGAATCAACTTATAAAATTGGTTCAGTTCGTTTCACTTTTCCCCCCCACCGACTCCATCTTTTAACGCACTATAACATAACAAACAGTTTATTATCATACGATTTTATATCAAAATAATCTGTAGCTTTTTAAGAAGATCTTTCTTCATATACTTGCTACAGTATTCTGGATTTCTTAAAAATCGTTTCATGATTTATACTTAAAGCATGATTTTTCTTTCTTTTTGCAACAGTATTTTAAATTGGCAGAAATCGCGATATGTTGTTATTTTAAAATAAATAATCATTGTTTAACGTCTGATATACGATTTAAAAATAAAAAATATATTACAATTCATCAGACATACAAGCAAAAATTACATAAAGACATTTAATAACAATTAAAAAGCAAACGTTTCGAGCTAAATTTTAGCCCCTCATCAGTGCATTAAATAGCATTCAAATTACCAGAAAACTACATATCATGTTCACAGTTAAGAATTACATAAAGACATTTAGTAACAATTAAAAAGCAAACGTTTCGAGCTAAATTTTTGCCCCTCAAGAATTATTAGCAGTTACAATTAAAGAAAGTATAAAAAATATCAAAGCAATGCTGTGTATTCAGGTGGAAGTTAACTAATCCACCCTTTCTAATCAGTAGACTTCCACCTGAATACACAGCATTGCTTTGATATTTTTTATACTTTCTTTAATTTTAACTGCTAATAATTATTAACTGTGACCATGATATGTAGTTTTCTGATCATTTGAATGTTATTTATTGCACGGATGAAGAGCTAAAATTTAGCTCGAAACGTTTACTTTTTAATTGTATTAAATTTATTTATGTAATTTTACTTCTATGTCTGATGAATTGCAATATATTTTTTATGTTGTTATTTGTTCATACAGTCCGTTTTACAGAGAAAAATTTAAAACGAAGTTTTAACTGTCGTGAGTTACGTAATTTACTTTGAAAATTCTTATAATAACATTTTATTAAACATTGTTATGTCTTTTTTTTAGAAGTCATATACTTTTACTAACATTTACATTCTTCGAATTTGGTTCATAATTAGTTTGTGAAATGATTTAATTAGAAATATTATAAAGCTGATTCAATTCCTTTCAATTTTTTTTCATCGACTGTATCTTTTAACGTACTGTAAAATAACAAACACTTTATTATTAAACGATTTTAATATCAAAATAATATGGATATTTCTTCATAAAAATTGTATTAATTAAGGACACAGTTTACCTCAAAATTGATAAAAAATCTATTTTTTATAAAATATATTAAAAGGAAGCCTGTTTAATTGTGAATATTTCGACACCTCAGTTTTACCCATACAGCAATTATATCGCGAGATATTGTAAATTTTATTAACACACCCAGCACAATTCCTCACCCAAATTAAAACTTTAAATGGCTTTTTCTCTATGTTCATATCCCATCTCTTTTATATCTGCATGGCTCAAATCTTAATATTCCCTGCACTTTCATGTTTTGAAAATGCTAAGGCTTTTTTTGTATTTAAGATAGAGTTTTATTTTTATTTTTTTACATTTCCTTTATTATATATGTGATAAATCTACGCATTGAATTAGCCTTCAGGTTTTTGTTAATAAATAAATAAATAAATAAATAAAAGTATATGAGATGTGTTAGATTTCATCGTTTTACCCTATATATATCAGTGAAAAAATTATATTACATGTAATATTTGATGAATGTAAAAATTCATGCGCAGTCTTGTGCAATACAAAATTTAAAAATCTTTTAAAAAAAATGGGCAAAAATATTATTATTTAAACAAGTAATGTAAAAATTTTGTTTTTAAAATAAATTCCTACTTAGGTCATCAAAGAAAAAATTAATATAATCCCTTAAGCTAATATTAGTTTTTGTTGCAATAAAATATCTCAATTTGTTGATTTTCTATAAGCAAGTAGGTTTACAATGGAAGTCTATGGGAATTTGGCGAAATATTAGAGATATCGCCAAGTTGGCGTCACATTTGGCGGCTCATTTTGGTCGCCAAATTGGGCGATATATCGCCAAGTTGGCGGCAAACTTGGCGGTATATGGCGACATAACAGGACCCCCCACTATGGTAACCCCCCTTATAGATAAGAAGATGCATTAAATGCTTCAATAACCAATGGCCGCCATTTTGTCTCCCATGTAAAACTAAAATTAATTAATTAAAATTTAATTAATGAATTAATATTTGAAAAAACTGTATTAACATCAATTGTCATCCAGTACAAGTTTTAAAAAATTTATTTCAACTTGATTGGATGAATAATAAGTATTTTATTAACGATTGAAAATTTGAGCAAGATATATAAATAAATAAATAAATAAATAAATAAATATAGGGAGAGTGTGAACTAATAGTAGGAATTGAAAAAATAGTAGGGATTTTTAAAAATTCAATTTTTTAAAACTTTTTTTTAATTTTAATTAAAAATGGAGTTAATTTTTTTTTTTTCAAAATTTATATTCAGTTAAACATTGGAACGCAGTGAGTTCATCATTTGAACCATATTTTTAAAAATAAACAAAACTGTCGAAAAGGTAAACGTCCCCTTCAACAACATCGTGGTTTGTCTCTTGAAAAATCGATACCCACAGAGGTCAAACACCTACCCGAAAATC
The DNA here is from genome assembly GCA_963932465.1 of Maratus speciosus. Lineage (NCBI taxonomy): Eukaryota > Metazoa > Arthropoda > Arachnida > Araneae > Salticidae > Maratus > Maratus speciosus. The sequence continues at coordinate 559,681,245 of OZ010792.1, forward strand.
TTAAACAAATATAATCAACTCGACGTGAACCCAAATCGCAGCGAAAAAAAAAAAAAAAAAATTGCTAACCGAAAGCGACTCCCAAACCGCTGCCAGGTAAAATGGTGTTACCCCGAGGCTAACGAGAAAGACAGGCTACCGCGGTGGGTCCGATTCTTCTTTTTTTACAGACCGCTGGAGTCACGTGATGCTCTTTTCGCACATCTTCATTGGTGCATTCGAGCATCACGTGACTCCAGCGGTCTGTAAAAAAAGAAGAATCGGACCCACCGCGGTAGCCTGTCTTTTTCGTTAGCCTCGAAGTTACCCAATATGATGTAGGACTGTAATCCACATTCGTTTTTTTTTTTTTTTTTTTTTTTTTTTTTTTTTTTTTTTTTTACAAATAGCATTTCTATTTCATATAGGAGTATGCATAATTTTCTTTACTATTTTGAATTATCATCAAAAGAAATAAAACAGGAAAAGATATCGCTTACCTGTTCTCAGTAGCGCTGTGAACCCCAATCCCGTTATTCTTCAGAACGAAAACATCTTTGCAACTTGCACCGTTATAGCATATTCCAATGGTTATCTAAAGTGTGAAATAAAAGGATATTATTTGTATTATTTGTATTATTATTATTATTCATGTCATGGATGGTTGAAGTAATTGCCTATATGTCCACTTAATATATTTAATGAAAATCTTCTTGGTTATAATGTAATATGAACAACACAAGCACCGAGAGAAAAAATTCTTCCCGGAGCCTTTTAACACACGTCATTGTACATAAAGAGCGAAAAGAGTTCTGAATATGTAAAAGGTAGTCAAAAGTCCACACATAGATGCAGTCGACACAATTATAACACGTACATTGTAGTAGTAGTAAAGGGCGAGGCAAAACCGCAAATATGCAATCCTCCCGAAGACAGGAAACTGAAGGTTTAAAGTTTCGTAGTTAGATCACAAAAAGGTTTTTAGGTTTTTATTACAGGGGTTACACAGTTCAACAGTTTTAAATCACATTGTCACCAATATCGCTGATTTCTGACGCGCAGTAGACGAGAAATGAAAATTTTTAAAGTGTCCTTGTAAAAGAAAAAAAATACACAATTTGACGATTATTTTAAATAAACGTAAAATAATTCTGTGTAACGTAATACCATACTCAAAATTTGTGGCGATTGGTCAATTTGTACGAAAGTTAAAGCCTATAAGGTTTAAAAAAAAAAAAAAAAAAAAAAAAAAAAAAAAAAAAAAAAACATGAAAACAGACAATCATATCATGTTTAGATTCTATTGATAGTGAAACAGGACAATCTACTGAATGAAACCTTTCCAAGAAAAAAAAAAGGAATATGAATATCGGAGCATCAATTTAAAAGTTACGCATCGACCTACATAGGAAAAAAATATATAAAAGAATTGTATAACTTCCTTTACATGAAGTCGGTTCAAAACAATAAAATAGACCAGAAAGCAAGAATTCTGCTTTTTAGGATTTCGTTCATCTGACGAAACACTATTCGTCTCACTCCTCTGTCTGTCTGTCTGCCCGTCCGTCACAGAGCCCGTTCTCAGAAACTATATAATTGGAGACTTGAAATTTTGCATACTTATAGCTGAACACCTCACATCACACGATAAATCATAAAAACTTCAAAAAGGGTTATATTTACTCCTCTAGTCCCTAACTTGTGTATTTTAAGCAATTTTTCTAACTAGGGCCCTAATTAAGTTGGTGACATGAAATTTTGCATACTTTAGCAGCACACTTTCGATCATACGAGAAATCCTAAAATTTTCAAAAAGTCTTATATTATTTACCCCACCAGGCTCTAACTTGTGTATTTTAAGCATTTTTTTATCCCCCCCCCTTTTTTTTTTCACCCGGAGCGCACATTTCTAGCTTTTTCCGACACTCATTTGACCGCTCTTTCATATTATACACCATAGCCTTACATATTTTAGTTCCACTCTGTACCACCAGGGGGCGCTTACCTATCTCGGGTGCTATGGGCCCAATCCCTATAGTAATATATCTTATCCCTATAGTAATATCTTATCCCTAAAGTAATATATCTAATCCCTATAGTAATATATCTATATATAGGTTGTAAAACGGAGTTTGGTTCGCATAGAGGTTTGTTTAGGCACGGCCAAACCCGATCGTCCTTAATTTCGGAATCATTAATATTCTACTCTCATCAACAGATGGCGTGAATACTTACTGTAGATACAGTTTCTCTACTGTAAATATTGCTTATTAAATGTTACTTTTAGATATAAAAATACGAAAAACCTCCCTCTATATGCGTTATAAAAGATATATATTATCTGTATATTTTCCCTCGGCGTTCTTTATAATATAAACAGGAAAAACTAAAAGATTTAGAGATAAATAAATCCGATGCTTTAAGCAATTAAAAATATTTTAATTAACACTCTACTATAACATCAAAAACAAAAATTATAAGTAAATTTTTACTTTTATTTACATTTAAATTCTTGATTATTTGAAACATTAAGAATTCCGACCGTAAAATACACAGTAAAAAACATTTTTTAATAATATTTATTTGTTTCAAAATAGAAAATTAACCAAAACTTTTTCAAAAAACCAAACTCTACTGAAGTCAGGATAACTTTTTAGAACATTTAATTATTTTTACACCATACTTCGGATGGAAAATATATGTATGTAAAGTTGATTGTGGACAATTGTTTCAATAATTTTAAAAATTGGAGGTACAGAAGATAAAGTGTATTGGGAAATAGAAAAATAATAATTATTATAGATTTCTATTATGTTTAGGAAAAAAAATAAAAAAATAATTTTATTTTAAGGGAAACTGTAAAATCAAATATTCGAATTCTGGACAGTCATAGCATAAATAACATTTTTTTAAAAATATCTACACAATATTCAGTACATCGATTATTTTGCACGATTCTTAATTATTTAAAAAATACAGATATATGTACTTTGCAAACAATTTTCAATAATTTTGGCCATTATATGTGTTGATCTGAAATATAAAAGCATATAGAAAAATAACAAACTTACATATAAAATTAAGTATTTTAACTCTGGACAGTCATTGTATTAAAGTATACGGTAAAAATAAAAATGTATTTACACGTTTCATAATATAAACAAAATAAGCAAAACTTTTAGCATATATACGGCAAGAAATCATATCGATTTTTTTTTTTTTAAACATTGAAACTTACACGATTCTTAATTATTTAAAAAACATAGATATATGTACTTTGCAAATAATTTTCAATAAGTTTGGCACTTGGCCGTTATATGTGTTAATCTGAAATTACAAGCATATAGATATAGAAAATCAACACACTTACATATAAAATTAAGTATTTTAACTTAGGACAGTCATGGTATTAAAGTATACGATAAAAATAAAAATATATTTACGTGCTTCATAATATCAACAAAATAAGCGAGCCTTTCCGGCAATCAAATTACATCATTTTTTTTTTCAAAACATGGATATTTACACGATTCTTAATTATTTACAAAAAATATGTATCTGTACATTGCGAACGATTTTCAGTAAATTGTGGGTGGTGATCATGAAATACAAGGAAACAAAATAAATAAATAAATAAATAATAATAATTTTTACAGGTTTCATTATTTTAGAAACCTGTTTAGAGAATCAATAAGTCGTTTTTTTCCCTTTCAATATTATATACTCCATTCATCCCAGAATAGCTTTTGCAGAAGGTTTACAACACTGGTTAGAAATTACAGAATATTTTTTGCAGAATTTAACAATATTAATTCGTAAGTCTGTTTACCATACTCATATAAATAAATGTATCTGTATATATATGTATGTTCAATTTCTTGGTTATATTTCAAACATTGAGATTTTTTACAATAAAATATACAATAAAAATTATAAAATTAAAATTAAGTAAACTTAAAAAATTTTCTTGATAAAGAATTCTTATATGAAGATGAATTGGCTTCATTTGTAAAGTTTCTTTCCATATTTCTTAAAATAATGGGCAAAAATTTTGCACATATTAACGAGCATATATTTATTATATGCTCGTTTAAGTCACATTCCCACAAAGGGCCTTTTATTAGTCTCGGATATATCAATTCATAACTAGTTTTGACGATTCCGTTTGCATTTAGGACTGTTATAGCTAAAAAAAACACAAGAGTAGAGAAAGATAAGAAATTCATCATTAGACACAGTAGTTAAAAGCGCCCCTACAATTCTCCGGAGCGAAAGTATGATTACCCGAAAACAAAGGGGTTTCGACTGTTTCTTACGGCCATATAAGGGGTCGCGTTTGGCCGTGGTTTAGTATAAAGTGCGTCCCCTGGTTTCGAAATGTGGAACTAACAGATTTTGCAAAAGGATAAAGTGTTTTGAAAGGAGTATTAAACGAAACTCTCTGATCGATTTGTGATCACACTTACCCACTTGTTCAGAATTTAGTGTCGCCCCCGATGAAATATATATATATATATATAAATATACACTGCTCAAAACAATTCGGGGAGCAGATGGTTTTAACAAAATTGCGCAAATATTTTCAACGATAAGTAACGTAAAATAAAACATCTATAATTGAAACCGTAGTAGAAAACAGATAAAAAAAACTTCACATGCAAATTAAAGTTTATGACGTCAAAAAGTAGAAAAAGAAGATAAGTGTTGAAATCAGGATTTTGCAGAAACGTCTGTTTCACTGTCAAAATTGTGAAATTCAATTGCTCAGCTTTTGTTTTGAGGAAAGGTGACTTGAAAATGTCACAGCAATGTGATTTAACGAAATCCATGGCTTGGCGTGTTATCGGGGCAGTTGAATCTGGGGAAACACAAAGAAGTTTAGCGGACGCTGTTGGGGTCGCAAGAAGTGTAAATGCAAGGCTGTGGAATCGATTCCAAGACACATGGATTGGTAGACATCGACAAGGGCAAGGTCGGTCATGTGCTACCACAGAAACTGATGACCGATATATCTCGTTAACAGCTCGTTGAGATGGAACGTGCAGTGCTACTCTGACGAAAATAGAGTTGTTCTTGGCCACAGGACAAAGGATGTCCAGCCAAACAGTCCGAAACAGGCTTCATCAGGGTGGTCTCTATGCACGTACACCAATGGTCTGTATTCCGTGGATCTCAAGCAACTGTGCGGCACAAAGAAGGTGGGCAAATGAACATAGAGTTTGGAGGCAACGTTGTTGGAAACAATTTCTGTTTACAGACGACTCCCGATTCAGGATGTGGCATCTGATGTATTTTGGTATGGAGAGAAAGAGGCACTCAAAATAATCCCACATTCGTTCGTGAAAGATCACATTACAGACCAGGTGGGTTGATGCTATGTGCTGGAATTAGCATAGATGGACGTTCGAGCTTGCATATCATTCGGAATGGCACTTTGATGGTTCGAAGTTATGCAGACGAGATACATGAGACCTCATGCCGTATTTTATGTTGCAGCCATTGATGATTTCTTTTTTTACATGTATGATAATGCCAGACCTCATACAGTTCGTCTTGTGGAAAACATGCTTGAAGCTAAAACAATAGAGCGTATGGAATGACCAGCATGCTCTCCTGACCTAAATCCGATCGAGCATGTTTGGGACATACTCAGACGACGCATTGCTGCGAGACCGAGGCCTCCTTTTACAGTCCGGGACTTGGAGATTGCAATTCTTGAGAAGTGGAACAGTATTATCCAAAGTCTTATTGATAACCTCATCGCATCTATGAAAAACAGGTGTGCAGCATTCTTAGCTGTTCGGGGAGACCACACGCAATATTAAAAATTTTGCATCATTTCTAAATAATACTTTTTTTATCATTTACATGAAACCAAACTGTTGCCCCCAAACCATCTTTTCATGTTCTTTCCATCTTTTCAAAGAATAAAAGCTCCCTTACAAATTTTTTGCGTCTTTTTTTCTGTATTGCGCATTGATACATGTGTACTATTCATTTTATGCCCATACATGGCTGTTTTGCACTGTTCTCTTCACTTTTTTGCTTGCTCCCCTAATTTTTTTTAGCAGTGTAGATTGTACAAAACATATTTCAGTTTCAAGACTTAAAATAGACGCTTTTATTTTATATAAAATATCGCCATTTGCATCCGCTGAAGAATTCCACATTCACGATCCAGTCTTAAACAACATCTATAGAAAAGTATGCATATATGGCGTCATTCTCGCGGAATAATTCACAAACCCAGCAAAAAGGGATGGCGTCATTCAAGAACCTCAACAAAAAAATCGGTATCTAATGATTCACCTTCATTTATTTGTAACATTAATATGGATACTGAAAATTAGATATGGTTTATAATAGGTCCGTGTTTTATCAGAAATCGCTCATTTATATATTTTCAAAATTCGGAAAATGTTATTACACACGGATTAATAAAATTGCATTCTTTTACTTTTTTGATAGGAATTAAGTTAATACGGAGAAAATAAATCACACAAATACTCTTTAAAATGCATTTTTATAGCAGGCGATATTCTTGGCATAGCACGTATTGAAATTACTTTTTTTTTAGTTGTTATGAGAAAATGTCAACAAAACGATATAGTAATCTACTATTTCACCTTTACTTTCTACAGACGTGGAGTGCTTCAGTTGCCAACATTACAGAAATGACATTAAAAACTACAGAAAAAAATAATACCTGAAAAATAAATTCAGATGCAGTTTTCAAACAAATTGCATTTAAAAATGCTATTTTTAAAGCTAATTTTTAAAACTGTAAAAATTAAAAATGTGCGATGTTTATAGAAGTTAAAAAAATTGCAGTACTTTATCAGTATTTAACCGTACAATGATACACACACCTGCTTAGTTTAAGGGTGACTTATTGTTAGGTGTAACGTTATTTTTTAGTGACGGCATTTTAATTGTTGACCGACAGAAATAGCATATCGAGGTATTAACTGATAAATTGACGCAAAATCTGAGAAGAAAAAATGTTTTCAAAGTGTCTGAACTTATTACTTTAAATAATTTATTAGTGAAAGCTTTATAAATTATACAATTTAGGATGTAAAACTATCGTTTAAGATATGTTTCGAGAAAAGTTCAAACAATTGTTTGGGTTAAGTGTAATAAATTTCGTATATCTGAAAGCCAGAAAGTTTTATAAACTATTCAGTTTTAACAAAGTTTTCATTTTCTAGTTTTCAATATATCTAGAAAAGAAGTGGATTATTACCAAATTATGCATAACGTTTGACAAAGAGAGTTTTAACTACTGGTCACAGGTGTTGTGATTTGTATGTGAGTGTTTTGAATAGCTCATTTCAAAACAATGGAAGCACAGGCGCAGTAATTGATGATATTGGTTACTCTGCCACACAATATCCGAGAAATCATACATTACATGGTTTAAACGACAACGAGATAGTTCTAAAGTAGCTTAAACTTAGAGAATGAACCCCATTAGTGTAGAGGTTAAGGAACTATACGTCGTTTTCGCGTACACTAATCACTCCTGGTTCCTTTGCCAACTAAATAACACATTTTCATATACTATTACTAATATTAAACAGTAGGAACAAATAATTTTATTTGTTCATAATTATTTGCCTTACAGCAGAGACATCCATCTATACTAATATTATAAATATGTAGCGTTTGTTCGCGTATATTTGTAGGAGGTAGTCTCTAGAACTACACAACCGATTTGAAAAATAATGGTGGCAAAATGCTGGTGACCATCTCTGCTTTAACATAAGCTATATGTCGGTAAGACAACCACCAAGGAGTGCAGAAGCAAAAAATGTTCTAAAATTGTGATTCTGTGATAGTTTTGGGGCTGGAAATTCGAAATTTGGCGTGGTCTTACTTTAATTAACTTTGTTAATTAAAACATTTGCTATGAACGTTTTTTAAAAAATTCGAAATCTAAAAGGGTTAAATGTCCAAAAAACATTCTAAAATACGGTTTGTTTGGATTTGTTAAAGTTAGAAACTTAAAATTTGGCGTGGCTGTTACTTTTGAGACAAAAATTATCGTCCAGAACACCTTTCTAAAAATTCGAAATTTAAGGAACAAAAAAGTTCTTAAATTGCGATTTATGCATACAGTTGGTATAGAAGCCTGGAATTTGGCATAATGGTTATTTTTAAGATATAGCCGCTCGCTAAGAACCGGTGTTAAAAAAATTCGGAATTTAAGCGCAGAAGCAAAATCGTTCTAAAATTGTTATTTATGTGATACAGTTGGTATAGAAGCCTGGAATTTGGCATAGTGGTTATTTTAAAGGTATATTCGCTCGCTAAGAACCGTTGTAAAAAAAATTCGAAATTTAAGCGCGGAAACGAAAACGTTCTAAAATTGTTATTTATGTGATACAGTTGATATTGAAGCCTGGAATTTGGAATGGTGGTTATTTTTAGGATGTAGTCGCTCGCTAAGAACGACTGTAAAAATATTCGAAATTTAAAAGAGCGCAGGAGCAAAGACGTTCTAAAATTGTTATTTATGTGATATAGTTCGTATTGAAGCCTCGAATTTGGAATGGTGGTTATTTTTAAGATGTAGTCGCTTGCGCAGAACGGTTGTAAAAAAAATTCGAAATTTAAAAGAGCGCAGAAACGAAAACGTTCTAAAATTGTTATTTTTGTGATGCAGTTCGTATTGAAGCCTGGAATTTGGCATAGTGGTTATTTTTAAGGTGTAGTCGCTCGCTAAGAACTGCTGTAAAAAAAATTCGAAATTAAAAAAAGCGCAGGAGCAAAAAGTTCTAAAATTGTGATTTATGTGATACAGGTGGCATAGAAGCCTGGAATATGGCATGGTGGTTATTTTTAAGATGTAGTCGCTCGCTAAGAACGGTTGTAAAAAATTTCGAAATTTAAAATGTTCAAATGAGCAGTAAACGTTCTAAATTATGATTTAATTGTGTTTGTTCGAGTTAGAAACTTGAAATTTGGTATAATGGTTATTTTCAAGATGGAGAAGCAGTTGAATAAAACCAGCTGATTAAAAGTTCAAAATTTTAAGATAGGAAATGAGCGAAAAATGTTCTAAATTAGGGTTTTTTTTTAAAGAATTGCTGGGGATAGAAACTTAAAATTTGACATGTCTCTTGTTCATAAGTCATAAATGCTCCCTCAGAACATTTTTTGCATAATGCGAAGTTTATATGGATGTAGGAGCAAAAAACGAGTAAAATTTCGATTTCTGGGATATATTTGTTATAGAAGCTTAGGTTACTAGAAGCTAGGAATTCGGCATGGCTGTTACTTTTAAGATGTAATACTCGCTATGAACGGTGTCTAAAAAACTCGAAATTTCAAATAAAAAATAAAATAATCGGAAAGCCTTCAAAAAATATTTTAAATTACGATTTATTTGGAATTAAATTTAGATTTTCTTATTAATTTAGGTCTGATGGTCGCCTAATGTAGTTTAAGAATGAAATTTACTTAAAATGTGGCTTAATTAGTAATTTTTTAATCAGCCATAGCAGTATAATTTACTCTAATAAAAATAGGCACATAAATAGAACTTGGCGTATTTCAACATTTACGCGAGCAAAGTCGGGGGTTTTGCTGGTATAGATACAGTATGACGTCGAAAATCCGGCATCGTCGGGACCGAGCCTAAGCCGGATTTTTGAAAAAATATCAAAAGTACATCCGATGTTCTTAATAGTGCCTTTATTCCTAATTTAATTCATAGCAAATGAAGTCATATGAATAATTAGATACCCGATTTTTTTGTCGAGTTTTTAGTTGTCGAGATACCATCGCATTTTGCTGGGTTTGTGTATTTTTCCGCGATATTATCCTATCGATATTATCCGCGATATTATATATTATATTATCGTCCTATGCATACTTTTCTATACATGTTGTTTAAGGCTGTTCTTAACTGCTCTGCTCAACAAGCGCGTTTTGACACATTTACAAATTCATTTTTTAATGGAAAGGTATAAAATTGCAAACCTGGCTATGGAAGCGATTTGAAATTGAACTGATTTTCCATTTTTCGATCAATCAATTACGTATTGAGTTATAAACGAAATTGATCACGTGACAAACACGTTTTTCGCTCGTTCTTGAGTGCTTTTTCTTTCTTCGCGCGGAAATTCAGTTCAAAACGACCACTTTCACACTATTTTCTGAAAAATCTATTGCGTTTGCAAAAAAATGAAAAAAAAAAAAAACAGCTCAATTACATAGTTTGTGAACAACAACACCAGCTAGTTTCATGCATTTTCAAACAAAAATAAATTAAAATTTATGTCAGAAAATCGTCCTTTTTGATTTGAGAGCAACACCTTTAAGACTGGAAAGTAAATGTGGAATTCTTCAGCGGATGCGAATCACGTCATTTTATATAAAATAAAAGCGTGTATTTTAAGTCTTAAAACTGAAATACGTTTTATACTATCTATAATTACATATATATATATTACGAAACAACTTAATGGGTTATGTTGAAATATCACGTCGTGCTTTTTACGACATATTACTTGATTTGTACCACCTTTTAATCAGCCGTTGGTGAGGTTGTATAGCAGGCATACCACTTAGCACAAGCATCGCTAGTGGAGGTGTCAACTCTGTGAAACTTTAGCTGCTGTAGAGCGATGATAATATTGGTAAAGTCCAATCAAACTCTTATTTATTCATGATGAAGACAAGGCAGATTAGGCCGCGTGAGTGGTGAAAAAAGGTGTATAAAGAAATCAGGGATTTTCCCAATTAAAAACATGGAAACGTAGTCATAGGAAACTGTTTATTCCATCAGAATATACCAACATTAAACAATTCCACAGGATGAGAAATCAGAGCATTCCACTCGAGCATGAACTAGTTACTCATGCGGAATAGATGTTAATTCACGAAATGATTATTCTACATGGCTTAGGACACCAGGTAATAGGTTATGTAAACAATCAAACAGCACAAAAAATCTACTTCTGAGCTCATGCTCGAACTATTTATTAGGATGCGCGGAGGAAATCCGATTGAAATGAAAACTTCAGGCTAATCCAAACAAAATCACGAACGAGACTCCAAGTGAAACTGCGATCCGTCACTCAGCCAATGGAGAGCGACCGAGAAACGTCACAGAAAAGAATCCCGGCGCCGCTAATGGAAGGATTTCTATGTGAAAAGGCTGTCGCCTAGCGGGCGGGAAAATGAGATGAAATAGAATAAAAATGTAAAAATGGCTTTGATAAACATTCAAAAAATAAGTAACTGCGATCAGAACATTACAGTTTGGTAGACGATAAAAATTAATGAAGGGATTAAAAGTTTAGATTACGTTTTGGAATAAAACTATTATTAAGATACGCGTTTTAAAAATATATGAATTTAACTAGAAATAAATAATAGAGCGTATTAAAAAAAAAGGAAATAATGAATATGCCGGCAATTTAGAATAATTTAAATGAATAGTAAAAGTAAAATTTTTTATATAACATATATATATATATATTTTTTATCGGGCTGCGACACTAAATTCAGAATTCATGATTCCTGCTTGCTTATTACTATTTTCAGACAATTGTCTTAAAACATTATGACGCTATAAACTTCCACTATACAACCGTTAAATTTAGACGGAAAATATATTATGCTCATTCTGATATAAATTTTGTTAATATATATGATGTCTCGAAAAGAAATATATAACTGAGACATCAGCCGAGAAAGAAATGTGTAAAAGGTAATAAAGTATTCTAACTATAACATTTTAACAATAGTTACTGGTAACCAGACATCCCATTTGTCGAGATACATGCGTAAGTTGTATTTGCTAGGCATATTATATTTTATAAATTATGTACTTATTGTATTTCAGCTTATACTACGAAAACGAAAATCTGTATTAGATGGCATTTCGTTCAGCAGATACGAAGAACTTTAACACACTTGCGTTCGCTTTTGAATAAGAATTATTTGTCGCTTTTTATAAGAGTTATTTAGAAAAAAACTTTCCTCGCGTATTATAAAACTATTCCGTTGGGATTTATAATAATAGTTTTATAAAATAGTTGAAAACTATGTGGAAAGAACATCTATTTCAAAGTATTTTTATATACAGGGTGTCCGGTCTCAACGGTGTCCAATGGCTAATTCATAAACCGTTAGTCATAGACATATAGTTCCAATTACAAAAATGTTTTAAATCAGGTAAAGAAATATTTTAAAAGCGATTTGGCTCAATAAAAACATTTCTTAAAAAATTACGAAATTAAAATTTTTATACGGTCCCCGGGTCCTATAAGTTATATTTAGTCAAATTTTCCTATTACACTGACAAGTAAGACAAAAAAAGTCCCGTTCATATAACACTAAAATTGAGCGAATTATGAAACTTTAAAAATGCATGATTTATGCCACTTTTCTGCTCTGAAAACAAATGAGTTCGGCTTGGCATTGAGGGGGCACAAACCAAGTGCTTAAAGTATTCAAAGATCGTATTTTATGTGTATCTGCGCTTTGAAAAAAATCGTACAAGTGTTACGATTAAGTTAACATTTATTAAGTTTTAGATTGGCTAAAATAACATATGTTTTATTTTGTCAGGATTTGAAACTGTTTCTTTTATGATTTCTTTTTTTTTTCATTTTTTATTTTACTTCAACGATCGTATGTATGTTTTTCCAGTTCAAAATTTGTACTCGAAATTTAACTCACTTTTCCGATCGAGATTACATTTTATATACTGGCGCAAATCCAATAACAATCTAATATTATTATGATTTTCGGTGGTTACCATTTATACTTATTTTAGAGGATAACACAAAAAATTTCGGATAGATTACCGCCAAGAAGTTTAAGAAAAAATTTTAGATTAGATAATACAAGACTGCAATTGTAGGTTCTTTTTTTAACTTTTATGCATTTTTTAGCACTGAATCCGAAAATTACATTAATTTTTAACCATCATGTCAGGATATTTCGCAAATCATAAATTGCCAAATTTAAAGAATAACAAAAATCGGATACTATAAAGTAGAGGAGATGGTTGTGTTTTTTAACTTTTGATAATTGATTTTTACGTACTTTTTAGCACTGAATCTGAAAATGACCTTCATTTTTAACCATCACGTTAGAATTTTTTTCAAATCGTAAATGTGCAAGTTAAAATATAGCGAAAATCTCATACTATAAAACATATGTAAAACTTTTTTTGTTTTATTTTACTTTATTTTATTCAATAATTTATTCGATATTTTAGCTTATCCTGGGATTCTGACAGCTAAACAGCTGCGTGGTCCCATGAGATGAGGGAGGAGATTCAATTTCAACTTTGAAATTTGCGAAAAATCCTGATGTGATGGTTAAAAATGAAGGTCAATTTGAGATTCAGCGGTACAGAATACATAAGAATCAATTATCAAAAGCTAAAAAACATGACATAACCCAACTTTTGCAGGCTAGTGTAATCTAATAATATTTTAAAATAGGTATAATTTTGTAAAGAATTGAGGCTGTTAATTTAGCATCATTTTATTTAACAAAAATTCTGTTTTCTTTCTTCTTAAATGTTTATTACAAATTGTATATTTTGTATTAATATGTCAGAATGAATAAAGATTTGAAATTTATATTGCAATGTTAATTTTACTCCCAAACATTTTTTAATATATCTGACGAAATTATATTTCGACTAAATTTGTGAATGACCCCCAATTTGCAGCAAAAAATAGGCTCCAACTTTAAACAGCTATTACTCGGTCAATTTTAATCGTAGAATAACGGGACTTTTTGTGAATTACTTGTCAGTGTAAAAGGAAAATTTTACTAAATATAACTTATAGGACCGGGGGACCGTATAAAAATTTAAATTTCGTAATTTTTTAAGAAATGTTTTTATTGACCCAAATCACTTTTAAAATATTTCTTTACCTGATTTTAAACATTTTTGTAATTGGAACTATATGTCTAGGACGAACGGTTTAGGAATTAGCCATTAGACACCGTTGAGACCGGACACCATGTATAGTTATACTGAATTTTAAAATGAAAGAATATAAGATGAAAAAAATTAGTAACGTAAAAAATTAGTAAATTAGTAGTTAATTGTATTTATGCTTAATGTCAAAGAAACTATTTTTTCTATTTAAAACTTAAAATTTTCGAATCATGATGTAAGAATATTATTAATTACAAACAATTTCAATATTTACATAAATGTTTGAGCAAGAAAACTTTTTTAAAAAAATGCTTTTATTTTCTATTAAATTGTATTTTAAGTATAAGAAGATAGGTGAAAAATTACAAATTTTATTTTGAAATACCCTTCTGGTAATGTTCTTCGTAAGTTATAATGTTAGTCCTATCCAAGAGTTATTTTAGGTAATATTAATTGTTGTTTTTTCATAAGAGATTATAAAAATGTAAGTTTGTGTTAACCGTTTTTTTTTTTTTTTTTTTTTTTTTTTTTTTTTTTTTTTTTTTTTATCATTACAAAGAAAAGAGATATAGTTAGAGTGGTGCAAAATAGAGAAAATTAGGTGCAAAGTTATAACTTTAAGTTAAAATTTTTATAAAAATATGTACACTAATCACTTATAATGAAACAAAGCTTAAAAATGCTATAAAAGTGATTTAATAACTTTATTTAGATTAACGCAAACGGTGACATTTTCAAAATCATTCACGATAGAAATATTTTTGCAAACAAATTTTAAAAACTACAACTTGGTAAATAATGTCACGAGACGTCTTGTATAATGAAAATCCATGCAAACATAAAATGAAATATATACTGTACATACAAGGTGTCCGGTCTTAAGGGTGTCAAATGGCTAATTCCTAAACCGTTAGTCATAGACATATAGTTCCAATTACAAAAATGTTTTAAATCAGGTAAAGAAATATTTTAAAAGCGATTTGGGTCAATAAAAACATTTCTTAAAAAATTACAAAATTTAAATTTTTATACGGCCACCGGTCCTATAAGTTATATTTAGTAAAATTTTCCTTTTACACTGACAAGTAATACAAAAAAAGTTCCATTGTTCTACGATTAAAATTTACCGAGTAATACCTGTTTAAAGTTGGAGCATATTTTTTGCTGCAAATTGGGGGTCATTCACAAATTTAGTCGAAATATAATTTCGTCGGATATATTAAAAAATGGTTGAGAGTAAAATTAACATTGCAATATAAATTTCAAATCTTTACTCATTCTGACATATTAATGCAAAATATACAATTTGTAATACACATTAAAGAAGAAAAAAAAAACAGAATTTTTGTTAAATAAAATGATGCTAAATTAACAGCCTCAATTCTTTACAAAATGATACGTATTTTAAAATATTATTAGATTACACTAGCCTGCAACAGTTGGGTTATTTCATGTTTTTTAGCTTTTGATAATTGATTCTTATGAATTCTGTACCGCTGAATCCGGAATTGACCTTCATTTTTAGCCATCACATCAAGAGTTTTCGTAAATTGTAAATTTCAAAGTTAAAAAGTTCAAAGATAAAATTTAATCTCCTCCCCCATCTCATCACACCACCCAGCTGAAAGAATCCCAAGATAAGCAAAAATATCGAATAAATTGAATAAAACAAAATAAAAAACTTTTACAAATGTTTTATAGTATGAGATTCTTGCTATATTTTAACTTACACATTTGCAAAAAAATTCTAACGTGATGGTTAAAAATGAAAGTCATTTTCAGATTTAGTGCTAAAAAGTCTCCTCTACTTTATAGTATCCGATTTTTGTTATTCTTTAAATTACAAAATTTATGATTTGCGAAATATCCTGACATGATGGTTAAAAATTAAGGCAATTTTCGGATTCAGTGCTAAAAAATACATAAAAGTTAAAAAACCCAAAAATCTCCGTCTTGTATTATCTATTCTAAAACTTTTTCATAAACTTCTTGGCGGTAATCTATCCGAAATTTTTTGTGTTATCCTATAAAATAAGTATAAATGGTAACCACCGAAAATCATAATAATATTAGATTGTTATCGGATTTGCGCCAGTATGTAAAATGTAATCTCGTTCGGATATTTGAAAGTGGATTAAAGTTCGAATACCAATTTTGAACTGGAAAAACATACATAAGATCGTTGAAGTAACATAAATACTTATAAAAAAAAACATAATTTTATTAAAAGAAAGCATAAAAGAAACAGTCTCAAATCTTGACAAAATAAAACATATGTTATTTCAGCCAATCTGAATCTTAATAAATGTTAACTTAATCGTAATACTTGTACGATTTTTTTCAAAGCGCAAATACACATGAAATAAGATCTTCGAATACTTTAAGCACTTGGAATATGACCCCTCAAAGCCAAGCCGAATTCATTTGTTTTCAGAGCAGAAAAGTGGCATAAGTCATGCATTTTTAAAGTTTCATAACTCGCACAATTTTAGTGTTGTATGAATAGGACTTTTTTTGTCTTACTTGTCAGTGTAATAGGAAAATTTTACTAAATATAACTTATAGGAACGGGGGACCGTATAAAAATTTAAATTTCGTAATTTTTTAAGAAATGTTTTTATTGATCCAAATCGCTTTTAAAATATTTCTTTATCTGATTTAAAGCATTTTTGCAATTGGAACTATATGTCTATGACTAACGGTTTAGGAATTAGCCATTGGACACCGTTGAGACCGGACACCCTGTATATATACATACATAGTTTTATAACAATATGACAGACATCAAATACAAGAGAACCACAGCTTTGGCCATATTATGCAACAAAGAACCTTTACAGATCGATTTTAAAAATAACAGAATAATTTATCCTTCAAGATTTTATTTACTATCCGTTATCCGAGAATCAATAGCGATATTTTTACGCAACGAGAATATTTGCAATGATTCAGTGTCCCTTGAGTTACCTAAAATTTGGAAAGAGATGCTATGCTGTTTTAGTAACAATAGTAAAAATTCATCCACGCTCACAATTATCCAATTTCATTTTATTTTACTTTTGTACGGATTTTCATTATGCATGAAGTCTCGTGATATTATTTACAAAGTTATAATTTTTAAATTTTTTTTGCAATAATATTTCTACCATGAATGATTTTGAAAATGTCTCCGTTTGTGCGATGAAACAATCGTTACTCTAAATAAAGGTATTATATCACTTTTATAGCATTTTTTAGTTTTGTTTAAAATTTTTAGCTTTATCTTCATATTACATGTGGCACATAGTGTTTAGCCTTCTAAGATACTAGGGGATTCAATCCGGATTCCCGGGGTAACAGAATACAGGTGACAACCACTCTTTTTAAGTTAAAACTCTAATCGATTTTTTTACATTTAATATTTTTTTCAATTGCCCAGTAACAATACCAAAAATAATTTGTATAGCAAAAATAGCAATTATGTATTCAAGTAATGTTTTGGGCGAATTTCAATTAATTTTGAAAAAAAAATTGATTTTTGAGTTAGAAGCGATACTTTCGTCGAATATAAGACAGAAACAAATGTTGAAATATTTATATTATTTTATGTGGTAACGGATTTGTCTTTAGTAATCGTATGCGCGCGATAGAGATAGATAAAAAAAAAAAACTATGCTTGAAAATTATTTTAAAAACGATAAAAAATGAGTTAATTGCGAAACAGTTTTTAAACAAATTACGATACAGTTTCCAAACAAATTACGTTTGAAAGTACACCTTTTTTGTTGCAATAAGAAATCACTTGGCGCAGTACAATATAAATAACAAGTAAAAGTTAAATTTAGAAAATCAAAAAACCCGACTGCGTAAAAAGCGAACTAATTAATTATTTCTCATCAATGTGAAACTATTTTTTTATATTACTTACGTATTTTTTTTTAATTTACTTGTATTGATGACTTTTAAGTTGTGTTTGATTGTTAGTTCCTATCTATAAACACTGTTTTGATGAGGCCTATATAGATGTCTATTAAGGTTAGAGTTGCAGTAAAGCTAGAGATCCTACTTACACAACTTCCAGGGTGTGTAATATTTAAACGGAGCTTCTGACTGTAAAATAGTCAATGAAACATCTTCTTCATTTTGAAAGACCTATCCAATGATAGGCCACTCAATAGGGTGCGTAAATTTGTTTTCGTCTCTATCGCCATTTTGTATTTTACGGGCGCCATTTTGAATTTATAAAAACAAAATCTAACCTATAACCATCGGGCTGTTAAGGCGAATCGATAGAGACCTCATTCATTAAAATCCATCCAGCCGTTGGGATGTTTCGAGGGTATAAAGAAATCCACATACCCAGGTACGCGTGAAACACATAACCCTTCTTGTCAGTCGGGTAAAAACAACGTTCAAAGCACCAAAATACTTTATTTCTTTTTGCAAACTAGTTTCAGTAGCCATAGCGGACAGTCATCAGCGCAAAATATGATTGCTCGGAAAAGAAAATTGCTGAAATACAATTTTTCTATTCGGAAAAGTATTTCTATATTTCTATTGTAAGAACATTATATTTGTGCTTTTCGTAATTCTACAAAATACTAAAAAAAATATTTAAAATAAAAGATTTGAGTGCTGTTATAAATATTGCACAAAATCCCTATAAATTCAAATTTAGTTAATCTTTCAATCCTTCTAAAATCCTTCTAAAATATATTAAATGATTATGTATATCTTCTAATGGAATTTCAAAAATTCACGAAAAATGCTTTAGAAGATAAAATTTTCACGAATTCATAATTCATGTATATGTAGTAGAATCGGATTCAATGATAAAGTTTATTAGCCAATAAAATTACAGGAAACAGCCAATGAAAGAGAAGTGGATTCAAAAATAAAGTTTATTAACCAATAGAATTACGATAGGAAATTTTAGGAAACG
Source organism: Maratus speciosus (assembly GCA_963932465.1). Classification (NCBI taxonomy): domain Eukaryota; kingdom Metazoa; phylum Arthropoda; class Arachnida; order Araneae; family Salticidae; genus Maratus; species Maratus speciosus. The sequence goes on from OZ010792.1 coordinate 559,700,063, forward strand.
AGCCATGTGAGCGGATTCAAAGATAAAGTTTATTGGCGAAGAAGATTTACACAAACTTGAGGATTGTAACCTCTGCCAATAGCAAGTTTAATTTATGAAGAAGAGGTTTTTTATATAATGTTTTCAGCAATATGACAACGGAGGAATAGCAAAATCAAAATTAACAACATTTTAAAGAGTTTTATAGATATGGAATGCTTCAAGGAAGTCACGTTCATGAAGGAAAGTGGGTTTTGAGATAACTTTCGCGGCGCTAAAGTCAAAAGTGTGATTCTGTTTCCAGCAGTGTTTAGCAATGGCAGATCTGTTAATTTCTTCTTTCTGAGCTTCTTTCTTTTTTTGTGTAAAAAAAGAAACTGTGTTTTTTTGTGTTTTTTGCGACAGTGTAAAATTTAAAAAGGTGTGATGGGTAGCAGTTTAAAAAAAATTCAATAAAAGCGAAAATTAATCGTCCAGTGTTTACAGCATCAAAATGACGCGAGAGTAAAGCACGGACATGTCTGTCCTTTTTAATATAGATTGTTTGGTCGGAAACAATCACAATGATTATTGAAATTAACAAGAAGAGTTTTTACATAATAATCTATTGTTTATAACTTTAACATTTATATGTCTTTACGATTTTATCACTTCATTACCATTGTTTTATCTTGGAGCAAGACTCCCACCGTGCATACTGTAAAAAATGGAAAAATCTTTAGAAGATCAAATTTGAAATTTCTGAAACAAATAGGCTTCCAAAAATATAACAAAAAAATTTCTTTTCCAAAATCTATTGGCAGCAAAGAATCGAAAATTTATTCCAGAAAAGTTGCCGAAAATCTCATAATCCCATTGTTTTCGCAAGTTTCTTATAGGTCCTTTTCATAATGGTTTCTGAAGAAATGTTGCACAGTAATTGTAACGATTTTACTATATAAGAAAAATTGACTGTATGTTTTTTTTTGTAATGAAAATATATGTGATATTAGTAAATATGTAGCATCTACTGATTTGTGCCAGGTATAATACACGCTGCAGTGAAGCTGTAAGCAGGTGGGTATATAAGCATTGACTTTTGCCCCCACCTCCTCGATAGGGTAAAAAAAAAAGTTTTCTTTTTTCTGTTTTTAATATTTTAATATAATTTAGGTTGTATACTGTAAAAAAGAAAAGAAAAAAAAAGTTTCTTTTTTTCTAATATGTTTTTAATATTTTAATATACTTTCGGTTATTCATAGTGAAAAAGACAAGGTAAAAAAATTTTCTTTTTTCTAATATTTTTCTATTATTTTAATATAATTTAATTTCTACATTGTGAAAAAGACAAGGTAAAAAAAGTTTCCTTTTTTATAATATGTTTTATTATTTTAATATAATTAAGGTGTGTACTGTAAAAAAGAAAAGGTAAAAAAAAAGTGTTCTTTTTTCTAATATGTTTTTATTATTTTAATAAAATTTCGGTTCTTCACTGTAAAAAAGACAAGGTAAAAAAAAGTTTTCTTTTTTCTAATATGTTTTTATTATTTTAATATAATTTAGGTTCTACACTGTAAAAAAACACAAGGAAAAAAGTTTTCTTTTTTCCAATATGTTTTTATTATTTTAATATAATTTAGGTTCTACACTGTGAAAAAGACAAATGTTTCTTAATCTATGAAAATATAATATAACCACAAATGAAAACCTACAATAAACACTTCCAAGTTACCCACAATTTCGAAAAACGTACTTTATAAACCTTCTTTATAAACCTTTGAAATCAATATTATTTCGAGGTTTAAAGAAACATAAAAAAACGTTTCTTTTGTTACCATTGATTTTCGGAAATTTCTTCGTGCAGTTTTTACAGTGTATTAATTAGTTTTACCAAACTGGGATATCGGCAAAATACACAATATCAACTTTAAAAGGTCACCGCTTAGCTTAAAAGGCGACGAAAATAATAAAATAAATGTTATAAGTTAAAAAATATACGTTTTATTTAAAAACTTCTTAGTACTTTTGGCCTGCATTTCCCACGGCCATCATCAGAGAATATTTTTATAATTAATTGCTGTTCACTCATACAAATAAGCCACTTCGTTTGAAATGTGAGAGTCAATAACCATTAAGGTAGTTAAAAGTAGAAGTAGCAGTCCGCTGGATTAAACCTAAGTAGAGAAAAAAAATATATTAACTGCACTTCCATTTATTTTATTACATCACTTTGTTCTCATACGTCACTTTCAATTTTTATAGTATGAAAACAACTATGATAAACAGATAGAGGAGCCAAAGACTGATTGAAATTTACCCAGCTTCAGAATGAGAAAGTCAAAAACAGATTGAGAAGTTTTGCAGGTGGAAGCAAAATAGCGCAATCAATCGGCAAAGTAACGCAACTAATTTTCTAGCGTTACTGTACAGAAAAAAAAAACTTTACGAAAATTGCCACTAATTTCAAATTCAATTAGTGTGAATTAGATAGTGTGCATAGATTATAAAAACTTTCCAACACATTCAGAATAATGTAACAAAACTCCACCGTTTAATAAGCTGAATTAGGATGTCTAATTGAACCATTTGGAAACGTATAACACATTTGAAAACACAATTTCAGCAATTCCAATATTATATTGTTAATGTATTATAGATTAATAAAATTTGGGAGTCTTTTTTTGTGATACTCTGTGCATTCAGATATACATAGAGTGCTGATACGATGATGTCAGATTTAATATGCATAAAGGAAAACTATTTGAAATAGGATTTATTTTTAAAGGAAAATGTAGATAAAACAAGAAAGAAAAAGTCCTTCCGGCCAGTGCCGGGAGGAAGAGGTAGTTTCATATTCCTTATTTTAAAAAAGCCAACTTATATTATTCAAACACACGAAGCTCAATTAAGTGGAAACCAAATGTAGGAGATTCAATACTAATTTTTATCAATACTAAATCATTATGAATGAGAATTTTGCAAAATTAGTCAGCTTTATCCAAGCTGCTTTTATTTAAAGTAACTTATATTTCGCTGCCAAATTCGGCGATTTCTTAAAGTGCCTGCCATTTTAAGACAACATGGTGGATGAGGCTAACCAGTGAACTTGGTCGAGACCTTAGTAATTGCTGTGCACATGATCACTCACATCGGAATCGGTTGATACATACGAGTACTGTCGCAGGCAAAAAATCAGATTTTTCAAAATGTCACCCACGTTAGAAATTGAAACAGCTATATCTGAGCCATATTTCAAGATAAAGACAAACAAAAAATGCTCCTGAATCCTTATATCAAGGTCAAATACTTAAGAAAGAAACCTTTTTCAGTTTCTAATTTTTTTGCACCTCACTTTAAATATATATTTTTTTAATTTAATGGCCGCCATTTTGAAACAAGATGGCTGATGAAGCTGGCCAGCGAACTTGGTCGAGATATTGATGTATACTATCCACATGCCTTCTTTCATCGAAATAGGCGAATACGTGTGGTATCGCGAGACAAATACAAGATCTTTTCAAAGTGTTAGCCATGATAGAAATTCAAAGTGCTATAATTCAACCACTTTTTAAGATATAAACAAAAGAACAAATTTTCAGAAACAAAAACTGCTCCAGAATCTTTGTATCAAGGCCAAACACATAAAAAAAATCTTTTTCATTTTCCAATTTTTTAATACCTCATTTTAAATTTTAAATTATATATATTTTTAAAAAATGGCAACCCTTTTGAAACAAGATGGCGAATGAAGCTGGCCAACAAACTCGGTCGAAACATTGGTATGTACTATGTACAGACCAAGTTACATTCAAATCGCTTCATAAATACGCCTGTTATCGCGTGACAAAAATCAGGGCGTTTCAAACTGTCAGCCACGCTAGAAATTCAAAATGCTATAACTCAGCCATTTTTTAAGATATAGACGAAACAAAAACTGCTTCCGAATCTTTTTATCGAAGTCAAACACATAAGAAAAAAATATTTTTTAAATTTTTAATTTTTTGGTACCACATTTCAAATTTAAAGTTTTCTTAAAATTTTAAATGGCCGCCATTTTTAAACAAAATGGCGGATGAAGCTGGCCAACGAACTCGGTCGAGACATTGGTCTGCACTATGTATAAACGAAGTTACATTCAAATCGGTTCATAAATACGCCTTTTATCGCGTGACAAAATTCAGGACGTTTCAAAATGTCAGCTTCGCTAGAAATTCAAAATGCTATAACTCAGCCATTTTTTAAGATATAGACGAAACAAAAACTGCTACGGAGTCTTTATATAAAGGTCAAATACATAAGAAAAAAATATTTTTCCATTTTCAATTTTTTGGTACCACATTTTAAGTTTTAAATTTTTTTAAAATTTTTAAATGGCCGCCATTTTGAAACAAAATGGCGGATGAAGCTGGCCAACGAACTCGGTCGAGACATTGGTATGTACTATGTACACACCGAATTACATCCAAATCGGTTCATAAATACGGGAGTTACAGTGTGACATAGGTCAGATATATATATATATATATATCAATTTTGAACGGAGGGTGGTTTCGGGGTCTGGGGGTCATGATCGATGAAAATATACCAAACTTTTTTGAAATCGCTTTCCTCCGAACGGCTGCAATAGGTAGCTTTTTGTAAAGAAAGCTACCTAAAATAATGCGCCAAGCATAGATTATGAAATACTTTCCAACACATCCAGAATAATGTAACAAAACTCCAACGTTTAATAAGTTGAATTAGGATGTCTAATTGAACCACCTGGAAGTGCATAATACATTTGAAATCCCGACTTCAGTAATTCCAATTTAAAATAGGAAAATTATCCGAATTCTTTGAGCAGCCCTGTATATGATGTATATATATATTTGTATCTATTAACTACATGCGTGGAAAAATTTAGTTCATTTTGGAAATAAATACCTCATTTGAAAATTCCCCTTCAGCAATTTCCGTTAATAAGGAGAATGCTACGTGAATTCTTTTGTGCAGCCCTGTATACGAGGTATAGAATTTATACATAATGAGTAACATGCAAAAAAAAAAAATTCAATTTAAAAGCGCATACCGAATTTTAAAACGCACTTTCAGCAATTATTGCTCAAAGACAGTACTGTAACTGATTTCTTTTGCGTCTCCCTGTAAATGGACGACAAACGCTATGAATGCCCTATACGATAGTAATCCTCTTGTAGTGAAATTGAGTGATTTATATCAATTTCAATACATTTGAAATAGCATCATGTCATTAAAATTCTCTGCAAAGGATTTTCCCCCATTGACCGTAATGTAACGGAATTCTTTTCAGTGCTCCTGTAAATGAACTATTAACGCTACACACCTCCTATTCAATACTGAACATATCATGGTAGACATCAATAACATAAATTAATTGCAGGAAAATCCCAGGATATTTACGCGAGTTAGATCTTTGGACTGACAGACAGACGAACAGAACGTCAGGTAAACCGAATTCATAAACACTTTTCAACTATGTTGGAAAGTGTTAAAAAACGAACCTTCTAAATTTTGCAGAACAAATGCGAGAAAAAAAAAATCACCTTACTGAATTTATTGTTAAAACTGAACAAATAATTCAACATAGGTTAAATATAGAAAATCGGTGTTTAATATGAATATATTCAACTTTATTATTCATGACGTTACACAAGAAATTTTGCATTACAAAGCAGCATATAGCAATATAGCCATATGACTATAGAATTTTCTTATTTTAATGAAAATACATTTATTATAATATTATGCATGGCATATGATATTTATACTTAGCATGAAAATTCTTTGATGAGAACCATTCTGTATAAACAAATCTTAGGCGCATGATTTGAATAATTTATGATTTTTGAATATTCATTAGACATTAATGTGAAAGTTTTATAAATCTTGTATTTAAATATTATATTATCTTTCATAAAAGCATACATAAAACGATACTGGTTTAAAAATTTCAAGCATTCAAATGTTCATTTTTACTCATAGGTGATATTATAATGGAATAACATTCCAATAAAGCTGCGTTCTTTTATTTGTTTCAATTCAAAATCTTTTTTCGGTATCCTTATTAGAATTTATATAAATGCAACGTAATTAGTACAGAGATTGTTTACAATTTTCTAGAACGATTTTGATAAAGAATAAAAAAAGAAAAAGTAAAGTACATAGTTAAACTTATGGCATTGAGCTCACAGGCTATTCACACTAATTGTATATTGTAATCATATTTCAAAGAATAATGCCCCTCGAAAAATAAATTAAGGGGGGGTATTATCTTCCTAATTTCCCCCTTTATACTTAGCCAATAAACCTCCAAATCTAATCAGGTAAGCGCCTTACCAGAACAAACCGGTATACCAAATTTGAAGCAAATTGGATAATTCAGAATGAAAAACCTATTTATCAAAATTAAGGGGTGGTTAGCCACCCCTTGCCCCCTTTATATTTAACCAATGAACCCCCAAAACTGATCAGGAAAGCGTCTTGTCAGAATGAACATAGGGAATAAATTTGAAGAAAATCGGATACTTCTATCAAGAGTTATCGAGGTACGTACATACATACGTGCATACATACATACCCTGCGGGCACATTAGCTCTCAGGCTTTGATAGCCTGTGAGCTAAAAAATTGCAAATATTTTTTGGGGAGGTTTCTGTCAACAGTTTATTATCTGAAATTAAAATTAACGTCTGATGCTTTCAAATTTTTGTTTCTTCAAAATGGCACTTGTCATGGAGGAAAGAGTTAGACGGAGATGCAGCTTGCTGTACTAAAAACGGTTTGCAATATGATCACTTTCTCGCTCAAATTTAAATGCCTTCCTTCGGCCCAAACAAAACAAGCACGTGGAACAGGGACAGAACTCCTTGACATCACCGTGCATTTTTTCTCTAAATGAAAATTATCTGCTTATATTTAAGCATTCTAATGTAGCATTTCATTGTATTATGAATTAAATTTGTATTACTAAAAGTTACAATCTTTTTTTGCGAAAGAACGTGGTTGTGTTTCAATGTAGCGGATTTTAGTGTTACATTTTTGGCGTCACCCCCCGCCACTATACTTCATCTCTATTCTTCTTCTTTACTCTATGGGCACTTGTAAACAGAGGCGTCGCGATGGGGGTTATGGGGGGGGAGCCTCCCCCTCCAATATATGTGAACTTGGGAAATTTGAGCTTAGAGTTGGGAAATTATAGATTTTTGAAACTTTTTTTTAAAAAATAATAGTAAAAAAGAAAAGAGAAATTTTTATTGTTTTGCCGACTTCCTTTCTGAGTTCTGTAACAGTAAACTAGTTAAATACAAAAAGCAGCCAGACCCAATTTGTCATTGTGTTTCTTTGTGCTACGAAAATATCATACATCTACCAGACCTGAAGTTCCCTACTGTTGTCCATCAACAAAGTCTGTAATCTATTTTCTCCAAAGCTTTGTTCCTTTCTCAAAAATCATAAAATATCATGAGGCTATTTTCATATGAAGTACGATTATGACTTCTACACAATAGAAGACAAAACTTTCATTAAATGAAGCAATAGTTATAATTTTTATGTTTTTAGTTTCAGTATTTTTCTTTGGAAAGAATATTTTTTTATTTATTTTGCTTATAAGTATCGTTATCATTAAACACACATTGCACATATCATTTCAGCTGGAAAATAGAGCAATTTGTTTCAAGTTGGGAAATTTTTGAATTATAAGTTGAGGAATTTTTTAATTCTCCCCCCCCCCCTCCTCCCTCACCAAAAAAATATCTGTAACCCCTGCTTGTAAACAAGCTGATTATTTTATTCATTAGTATTAGCCCTTTGATTACGAACTTTCAATTACGTTCCAGAGGACTATTTCTTATTCTATTCGTACAACTTTTTAACATTTTACAACAGATGTATGATATTTTCGTAGCACAAAGAAACACAATGACAAATTGGGTCTGGCTGCTTTTTGTATTTAACTAGTTTACTGTTACAGAACTCAGAAAGGAAGTCGGCAAAACAATAAAAAAATTTCTTTTCTTTTTTACTATTATTTTTTAAAAAAAAGTTTCAAAAATCTATAATTTCCCAAGTTCACATATATTGGAGGGGGAGGCTCCCCCCCATAACCCCCATAACCCCCATCGCGACGCCTCTGCTTACAAGTGCCCATAGAGTAAAGAGGAAGAATAGAGATGATGTATAGTGGCGGGGGTGACGCCAAAAATGTAACACTCAAATCCGCTACATTGAAACACAACAACGTTCTTTCGCAAGAAAAGATTGTAACTTTTAGTAATACAGATTTAATTCATAATACAATGAAATGCTACATTAGAATGCTTAAATATAAGCAGATAATTTTCATATAAAAGTATATATAAATATTATACAGGCATTCATACAATAAATACAATGAACCCAACTGAAGTGAAAAATTAGCCAGAGCCAGGGATCGAACCCGAGACCACAGTATAGAAAACTGCTGCTCTAACCACTGAACTACACCGGCTGATACCTGGGTCTGCAATTTCTCACTAATAAACCATGTTCGGGAAGTCACCATCCATCTTCACGACAGCCTTGGATGACCGGACAACGAAGAATAGATTTTACTATTACAGAATAGTAGTTATAATAGTAAAATTTTACAACATAGTTGAAAAGTGTGTAGGAATTTGGTTTGTCTGTCCGTCTGTCCACGCTCTAATTCCCGTAAATAGACTCCTATTTTCATGCAATTGATATATGTTAATGGCGATTACTGTGGCATATTCGGTATTGAATATGAAGTGTGTGGCATTAATCGTTCATATACAGGGGTACTCAAAATAATTCCGTTACATTATGGTCAATGGGAAAAATTCGTTTGCAGTGTATTATAATGACATTACGTTCTATCAAATGTATTGAAATTGATATAAATAACTGAATATTACTATAAGATCATTACTATAGAGTAGTCATTCATAGCATTTATCGCCCATTTACAGGGACACACAAAATAAATCGTTTACAATACTGTCATTGAGCAATAATGGCTGGAAGTGTGTTTTCAAATTCAGTACACACTTCTAAATTTATCTGATCAGTTGCACGTTACTCATTGTGTATAAACTCTGTATCTCGTATACAGGGCTGAACAAAAGAATTCCCGTACGATTCTTCTTATTAGAGGGAATTGCTGAAGGGGAATTTTCAACTGTGGTATGTATTTCCGAACTGAACTAAATTTTTGCATGCATGCAGTTTAGAGATATAAATTTATATATCATATACAGGGATGCTCAAAGAATTCGGATAATTTTCCGTCTCTAGATGGAAATTGCTGAAATTGAGTTTTCAAATGTATTATGTGTTTCAATATGATTCAATTAGACATCCTATTTCAGCTTATTAATCGGTGAAGTTCTTTTTAATTATTTTGAATGTGTTGGAAAGCGTTTCATAATCTATGTTTAACGCATGATTTTTTTTCTTGTTATAAAATAAATTCTTCCGTACACTTATGCTAGGTTGTTTTCAAGAGAAATCTACCAGAAATAATTTATTTAATGTAAATTCTGGTACGATTTAATATAAAAATAGTCGCCAGTCCTGGCTCGGTAACAAAGGGTTAAACGAATTTCTGGTTTCCGAAGGCTTATTATATTCACAATATAAATTCATCGGACCTAAAACTTATTACGAAATCTCGGTTTAACATTATTCGGTATAATATTCGTGCATTGTTATTGGATGTAGGTTCCGCGAATAAATCTAATTTAGCTAGAGAAGCCAATATTTCCGGCAATATTACAAGAAGTTCCATCACATCTTACGTCACGTAATAAGTAAACAATATAATCAGCACGACATTGATGTTCTAAGATTATAAGCCACGTATTGTATTGGGAATTAAATGGGACTGTATAACTATGTCGATACATATAGTGTCTTATGTGTTTCATCTTGTTTTATACATTTATATGTATTTATTTTTAAGCATCGAAAGAGCATATTTTTAACAGCTTATAATAAGGAAATAAACAACGACATTAGATAATACAATAGCTGAAATAGTCTTGCTATTTGAATATATTTCCATTTATTTTCATATAAATTCTTGTATAGTTATGCATTTGCAATTATGGTTTTGAATTTTACAAAAAGTATTTTTAATCGCATTGAATAGAGATTCTCTAATGATGCTGTTAGAATTCGTACGCTTTTGTTACGTTCATTTAACATTAAAATAAACTATTTATATAAAAACGTAGATATCCACATTTTAGTTTTTTTATGTATGTTTTCATATTTTTCCCGTTTACATACCAATTATCAGATATTATTTCAAATTTTAAAAAACGGTTGCACTATCTGTAATATATACAGGTCTGTTTTTGTAAAAATATACTATAGCTATAATATATAAAAAAGTTTATAGACGTAACATTTAAAAAATTATATTCATGAGCTTACATATAATAATTACATATAATATATATAGATATATATATAGATATATATATATATAGAAGAGGGAGAAAGAAGAAGGAATAAAGGAAAACGAAGGAATCTACTGATCTTGAAACATGATAAATACAGAATGCGAAGGCAGTTTGTAAGTCAACTGAGGAAGCTCCGGTGGGGGCGGACACATTCTTGTAGTATATTGCATATTATATGTAAACTCAAGAATATATTTTTTAAATGTTATGTCTGTAAAGTTTTATGTATAACAAGATATAATATATTTTTATAATAAGCCAGAGGAGGTCGCACTCCATTCTAACGGGCTCAGTGCTGTCCTTATTTTGAGCAAAACGAGCGTTTTTCGTAACTGTTGTACATTACTCTAAGGATCACCTTTTTTTCTTTTGCTTCTTTTGCTTTTCCGTGTGGCAATATCTATACTATTTTGCATAATAAAGGAACTTCAGGACCTCTATATCTCTATTGTCTCATTTTTTAAAACGATGTTTATCATTAGTTATGAAGAAAAATGTATGTGTTGTGTTCTTTAGCAACCGTCAAGCATTCTAACTATTTAGGTTGACCCCCCGACCGGAATATATGCTATATAGCACCTCATGGCCCATGGTGAAGAAAACAGAGCCTTGTCATCATAGGCGAAGATCCCTAATCGATTACAGCAGAGTTTATATTAATAATATGTATACTTTTAATAACTAACAATTTCAGATAGTGTGCTAAACTTAAAAATAAAGCATAAAAAATAACCTCTTTTTTTTTTTTTTTTTTTTTCAAATGAACCATTTTGTCAATTATAAACTATAAAACGAAATACTGGCTTAGGCTTCAGTCAATACCACAAATATTCAGAATCGAATCCAAAAATGGTTAAAGATGAGTGACTCATGTGAAAATGATTGTCCGATTGTAGAACATTTGGTCGTAAACTCCGTTATAAAAAGCAAAGTTTAATATATTTTCGACTGAAAAAAAAAAATCATGGAGTCTCCTAAAAATAGAAAAAACCGTTTTAGAATTGCGGACAACACGGCAGTGTTGCTAGATTGGGGACTTTTTTGTTCCCAGATTGTTGATTGTCACCGCTCTTTTGAAATAGAAATATTCGGCCTATTTAAATATAGATTAAAAATTCTAAAAAATAAGGCGAATTATACTATTTTAAAAAAAGTGGTGACAGTCAAATAATCTGAATTAAAATTTTCCACAATCTGGCAATACTACAGTACGGAAGGGGTTACATTATATTTTCATAAACCTTAAGCAAAGTAAAAGGTAGATTAAGAAACATTCGTCTTTTTAGGTGCGATCGCATTTATATAAATACGTAGTACCTATAGTCATCGTCAGGTCCGTCCGTATGTCCGGATATAACAGCGCAAAAACTACGCAACCGAATGGTTTGAAATTTAATATATATATATACAGGGTCATCGAAAAATAATGCCTAGATTTAAAAAAAATTATAACATTGAAACCTTTTATGTTAAATGATTAATTCTTTCACTACACGGTAACTGGTGAACGCAAGTTTGGTTTTAGTTCACCAGGATTCGTTTGCGTGCCTGTGTTATGCGCGGATTAGTTGCGCAGTCGTCAAGGTCAGCCGACGCGCCAGACTGCAGCTGCTCTGTACATGGTTTTTTCTTCAAAAAAGAAAGGTCCAATAACTTTGTCATGAAATAACCCGCATACAAAATCACGCACAGTGCTTTTTGTTGCACGGTCAACATCGTACTGAGCAGCTGCAGTCTGGCACGTCGGCTGACCTTGACGAGTGCGCAACTAATCCGCGCATAACACAGACACGCAACCGAATTCTGGTGAACTAAAACCAAACTTGCGTTCACCAGTTATTGTGTAGTGAAATAATTACTCATTTAACATAAAATGTTTCGATGTTATGATTTTTTAAATCTAGGCATTATTTTTCGATGACCCTATATAATCGTTGCAAAATTTTGTCGAGTCATTTCAATTTTTATGAAAATCGAATCAAAACTTAAAAAGATATTTATAAAAGTTTTCTTCATTCTATTATATCCCATCATATGTCATTAATTAAATGATATCCCATGATAGTTATTGCCATGGTGATGACGTCCTATTTAAGATGGAGTTCTACCGTCCCGATACCTGAATTTATTATATAGAACCGGAATAAATTTTGTATTCACGCATTTTTGCATAACGGTGCAACAGTTAATGCACCAAGATCTGAATATTTATAAAACAAGTTATAGTACGAATGCATGCAACGTTTGATGTAGATGTTAGATAGAAGATAAGATAGAAAGGAAATTTAAAGGGAGGAGCGGATTTGAAATTAAAATTATTAAAATTTGGAGTCTATAAAAATTATGCAATTTTAGTATGAATGAGAAAAGAGAAAGTTTATTATTAAATTGGCCATAAAATCGTACATTGCACGTGAGACAAGTAAACAAACATAAATCGGCAATCTTCATGGCAAAAGAATAAATAACTCACATGACTCAGGTGAGACTCACCTGAATAGAGACAAATAAACTAAATCATCATACCTGAAATCGTGTTTATATACGTTATATGAAGTAAATTTATTGTTATGCCAATTGTTAAATTTGTATTTTAATAAATGCTTATTAATTTTATTATCTTTTGTATATTTAAACAAGTTATTATAAGCATGCTGAAAATGGAAAGAATCATTCTTCTTTTTAATTATATGCTTTTATAAAGCTCTGTAATAATTAAAATCAATTATTTAACTAAAGACTTTTTTATGAAGATTTGTTTGGCACATTAACGATATATACACAAAACAAACACAAAATGAAACAAACAAATAGATATAAATATCAAATAATTTTTATTATAAGTATATATTATGTTTCAAATCAAATTTATTAAATAAAAAGGGGGAGAGGGAGGGAAAAGTGCACTTACTCAAAGCATTTTATCTAATAATATCTAAAACTTGCATTTTTAATGACACATAATAAATGTTGACAAAAATTGTAAAAATCTGAATTTGTATTTATTGTTTTCGATTGCATATTTAAGACGCAGCTAGCACTCACGAAATCCCCGTTCGTACGTATCAGTTCATCAACAATTGAAATGCGAAAATGTCCTAAAACAGCCTATAGAAGAAAATAAATTGATTTTATCCTCTATTCTTTAGAAGGATTAATACCAGGGTTCTTCTTTTGGAGAAAATGTTCCAAGAATAAATCAAGACACAATCCATCCAAACGATCAGTGTTGGAACATAATTTTCTCTATTTCAACATCGGGAATTTTGAAAGGAATCGTAGGATATTTCATCCTCTAATCACAGGAAGAAATGAAAAAAAAAACATCACATATTACCAAAGTTTTCAAATCGTTCCATCGTAGAACGGAAGCTGGTGATACCTAATGAAGAAGTTGGCTAAAGGGAGACCAGGGAGACACACCAGGGAGACATGCAACAAAAAAGCGTGAGGCATGCGACAATTTCACCCTGCTAACAAAGAAAAAACCGGTTTGAACAGCAGAATTTGCCTCATGTCTCACAGTTGAAGAGCTAAGTGGAAGAACATGTTAAGTAGCAAAAATTACATTTGAAGAAATTTGAAGTGAAAGTTTTTGCTGTAAATTTTAATGATTTATTTTCTGTTTGATACCATGTGTTTAAAATATTAACAGGTATGGTACTAAACTCTCTCAGAAAAACTTATTCATATTTAATTTTCAAATATTAAAAATTATTAATTTTATTTGCATTATTAAATATTAAATATTAATGAATAATGTCTTAAATCTTCAAGACTAAATGGAATCTTAGTATTTTAGCTTCACCATGTGATAGGATACCTCATAACGCTTTCACCCGGAAGATAATTTTTTTTTTTTTTAGAAAATGTGGCATAACATGTTCATCCACTCAGCTTTTCAATTATTGTCGCATGTCTCTCTGGTGTGTGGCGCGCCTTAGGCATGGATGAACACTACAGGAGATTGCGAATTATTCCTGAAGGCAAGGCATCCTTTTCAAATACCTCTCAGAAACTTTTTCTTTTGTAATTGGCCGTTATGTCGAATTTCGAGATGAACGATAGTCTGATGATTGATAAATAACAAATAATTGGTAGGCAGAATAGTTTAAATAAAGTCTTTATCAAATATTGTTTTTGCAAGAAGTTACTTAAATATTAAGGAAACTTTAACATTGAAACTATTTGAGCTAACCTAACGGTCAAAATGACAATTTTCACGGAGCGTCAACAAGCACTTGTTTGCCTGTTGACGTCCGGTCTCAGAGACAGATAAAAAGGACGCTAAGATGAACCAACGTTCGGCGCGAAAGTAGCGGATTGGCTGTTCCTGCTTGTTGCCACAAGGCACAATAAAGATTTAAATAAAAGATCGTTAGGTGATAATTTGAATTTTATATTTGAAAATTATTATAAACATATTCTATTTCGGGAGAAAGTATTAAGATTAAGATTTATTATTTTATTATTGATAATTTTTAACGATCTTTTCTAGAGAATAAAATAAAATTGTTTTTAAGTAAAAATTAACAGAAAATGAACTTAACGAAAATTAATGAATATTTAAAGGAAGAATTTTAAATTTTAAAGTAAAAAGGTTTATCGATTTCAATGTAAATATTTTAACTTAATTTAAAAATCTATTTTAATTGGAAAGGATGTTGTCCCACAACAGTAGAATTTCCGACTTCTTTTATAGTGTAATAATATAATCACTTATGTATCAGTTTATTTATTTTCTGATTATAAAACTCTCATGCAAACTTGATAAACTATTTTAAACAACTTCCTTTTTTCATAGATTGCAGTCATTGAATGAAATTGTCAGAAAGATAGCATAACATTTCTGCATGCTTTAAAAGTAGCAAAGATTTTAACCATAATCTATATTTTAACTATAATAACGTTATATGTAACTTTTATTCAGTAAAATAAATATGACAGCTAATAAGCGTTCCGTGCATTTGACAATACCTTTGGGATTTCCTCCTTTACATTTCAAGAGAAAGTTTTTGTTTCATCTACTAATGAGCAAATGAAAGATTACTGTAGATAGAATTCTCACTGGAATATTCTTAGAAGTCTAGAAAAAGTGTTCCTATCTCTATTCAAATTATTATTTTTGCGTACACTGATGATTATTTCTTTGAGTTTCTCGATATGTTAGCCCGTAAGCACACGCGCTGGGATAAATCACACCCCAACCACATTTTTTCTAAAAAAAAAAAAAAAAAAAAAAAAAAAAACCGATAGATTTTTTGAGGACACTCCTGACCTGCCTTGTACCTTTCAAGGTCAAGGTTGAGAAAATAGGGTGAAGGAATGTCTTTTCTTTGTTCACTAGGAGGGGAGAAATGTGGTTCTTGGGATAAAATAATCCTGCGCGTGTACAAACGTTTCCTTTCGATACGTCCATTTCTTACGGGATAACACACACTAGAATTATTTCACAAAATGGATATTAATTACATTTAATAACCTTTCATCAATATAAACAAATAGCTTTTAGCTTACTCTTTCATTAAAATTATTTATGTTTTAAGAGGTAAAACAAATCTTTTGCATATTTGCTAGGGAAAAAAACGTGATTTTTACAGAAACTGCTACAAAATCTGAAAATAAATATAAAAAGCATGATTTTTTAGCCTAAAATGAAGTGGTGCTGACGCATTTTTAAATACAGAACAGTAGATTCGCTTTTAAGGGGTCTCAGGACTCTTAACCCTTAAATGACGGGTGTTGCTTTTCGGCAACATACCCAATTTAGGCTCTAAAATACTATTAGAAAAATATTGAAGCTATAATGCCTAATGTTGCAAATAAAATACATTCTGAAAATATTATTAAATCGATTTTCAACATGTAGAGGGCAACACTTGTGCTCTTTAAGAATAAAGATAGATTTATTTTATCAATTGTTGCTACTGACTCTTTTTGTTTTGTTTGGAAGCTTGCGAAATACCCAATTTTGTTCTGCAGTGAGCAAGTAAAATTTATTTCTTATTATAGTTCCTAAAATTCTTGTGTGTTTAATGTTATAGAATTTTATCAAGGAAAATTACTTTTTCAATTAAAGACCAGTATTGCCGATTTGTAACAAACTGTTTTTTAGCCGTAAACCATACTTAAAACAAAACATGATTTTTTAAAGTATTTTTCCATGATTTATTTAAAAAATGGAAGCCGAAAAACATTATTACAATGATTTTTGAAAAATCAGGCATTTAAGGGTTAAAGCTTCAAAATTTTCGGAATTTTAATTTTTTTAGATATTAAACTTCTATTTTTTGTGATCTTTTTGGTATGATTGTTTCCTTGAAAATCCCATTAGAACAGAAGTTATGACTTTTAGAATTATACCCGCCCAATAGCTGAAGCGGCATTTCCGAAACTTTGAAGTCATTTTTCTCCAATTGACGTTTTTTGGCATAACGCGACGATTTCTCAATAACTTCTCAATATTTTTTATGAATTTTTCAAAAGATGTGTTTCATGTTAGTCTGTATAAACTGTACCTAAAATTTCACTTTTATAGTTAAAAAAATATTTTCTGAGGCAAATATACTGTTGCAATATTCAAAACTTTGTATTAGTTAATACAACTTTGTATTAAAAATATAAAAATGCTTTAAATAACAAATTTATTTAGGTTCAGGGTAATTATTACAATCTGAAGCGTAATTAGACAAATAAAAATTCCATTCTAGTTGTAAAATTTATTTTGTAATGCTGCGCGTAAGTGTTACACCAATTTTCTGCTCGACAAATATCTGACACTTTGGAGCCCCCTGTAAATACTAGTTCTGCATAATGCATTTTTTAAAAATACATGAAATGAAAGAACATACCTATATCTTTTATCCCAATAAAAATTGTGTTTTTAAATCATTTACATTTTAAGATATTAAATCTTCAAAATGGTCTTTTTTTTTTTTGACCTTTTTGCCAATTTTAAGAGTCCTGAGACCCCTTAAAGCGTATTTAGCCAAAAATATAATGGAAGACAAAAGGGGGTAAGAGTTATCCCACGCGTGTGCTAACGTTACAAAAGTAGGCGCGTGTGGGTTAGGGGCTATACATATGTAACGTTATCAACATTTAGCTAATTTTGGAGCCCCCCCCCTTACAATATCATACGTTATCACTAGTCGAACCCCGCTCCCCCCATCCGATGATATCGTTATCAATGTCTGAAAATGCTTTTATTTTTACATTCTTTATCTTTCTTTTTATGCGCTTTCAGTGATATACACATATGATTATACATTTATTAGTCGTATACTTTACAGATTTAAGAAGTCGATAAACTATCAATACTTGAAATAAATTTATATCAAATAACATTTAAAAGATAACAAAACACACATACTATAATATATATTAAAACACACATACACACATAAATAACGCCTGCATTCAACAGTTAAAGGTATATATAAATATTATACAGACATACATACAATAAACCCAACTGGAGTGAAAAATTAGCCAGAGCCAGGAATCGAACCCGGGACCAAAATATACAAGACTGCTGCCCTAATCACTGAGCTACTCCGGCCGATGCATGAGCCTGCAATTTCTCACTAATAAACCATGTTGGGGAAGTCACCAGCCATCTATACGACAGCCTTGGATGACCGGACAGCGATGAATAGATTTTACTATTACATCGATCTTTGATAAATATAAAAAAACACACATACTATAATATATATATATTAAAACACACATACACACATAAATAACGCCTGCATTCAACAGTTACAGATATATATAAATATTGTACAGACATACATACATTAAATACAATAAACCAAACTGGAGTGAAAAAGTAGCCAGAGCCAGCTGTGGTCCCGGGTTCGATTCCTGGATCTGGCTAATTTTTCACTCCAGTTGGGTTTATTGTATTTATTGTATGTATGTCTGTATAATATTTATATATACCTTTAACATTTAAAAGAGTCAGTTATTATCTAAAAGTATTTAATAATAGCTTATTGTTATACAATGCATTCAAAAGTAGTATTGTCTTCTTGCAATTGTCCCCTGCCCGGGGAGATTAAAAGCAGATCTTTTCAAGAAAGCAGTGGACAAACTTCTTTGTATTTCTTTAGTGGTAAACGCAGGTATCATTTCCTACATATTATGATCCTGATTTCTCAAACTGCGAATTATATGCGCATATGACAGAAGAACAGGAATGCCAAACGTTGGGGTATTCCAAATTTTGAAATGAAATGATTTTATAAACATTTAATGGCTTTAAGAATAGCTTTGTAGTTTCATAAAAAAGGATATAATAATAATAATAATAAAAAAGGTAACAGACTATTTATATGTAAAGAAAAATTTACAGAAAAACGAAAAGTTTGGTTGGTTCAACAATAATAACGATATCAAAAAGCAACCCCCCCTTCCCCTCAGAGATATCTTACCATATCAGATGCCAGACCTCCCTCCCCCCGAAAGTGATAACATTATATCTGTACCATGGAACAAAAAGGACCAGTGTCAAAAATTGAGAAATTTGAGTTAAATGCACGAATGGATTCAGGATGCAATATAAAGTAATTGTTAAAAGGGCCAAAGTCCTCCCAATATTTGATCATTGAAAACAAAATATTTTGTAGAGGCCAATGTTTACTTACTGTTAATGTAATGTATCAAACTTAAATTGGGTTTCCTACCATTTGAGAAAAATGGACATTGGCCCTTTTTGTTCCAAGATACTGATATATGCATTTCTCTTTGTAAAAGGGAAAAAATTGAAATTTTGTAAAAGTCATAAAAAAGGGGGAAAAAGAAACAAGCAAAAAATCCTTTTCTATAATTTTAATAAATAAGGATAGACCGCCTTATAAGAAAGTGATTGTTTGTGTTGTTCATCATTATTAACAACTAAGTGAACCAACCCGAGCTACTCCGGTTACAGATCATAGGTGAAAACAATTTTTTTTTTTAAAAATTAAAAGTCTTATTTTTACATTTACTTTATTTTTTAGACTGTACAGTATCAACAACAAAAAACATTTTTATGTGAAAAATAATAATGTGGTCAAATAAAGTTTTGAAATGCATTAAAAATATTACTTTCGTATTAGTCGCACACTATAAAAAAAAAAAAAAAAAAAAAAAAAAAAATCCGTTAAAATACGGAAATTGTACTGGCAATCTATAAGGCGGTACTATTTCCGCATTTTAACGGAATTTTTTTCGGTAAATTTTGTGAAAAAGCGGAATTTTTTCTGGAATTTACGAGAAAAAACTCCGTTAAAATACGGAAATACGAGGCTAACGAGAAAGACAGGCTACCGCGGTCATTCTACGTATCTTTTTTTACAGATCACCGGAGTCACGTGATGCTCGAATGAACCAATGAAGGGGTACGAAGAGAGCATCACGTCACTCTGGTGGTCTGTAAAAAAAGACATGTGGGATGCACCGCGGTAGCCTGTCTTTTTTCGTTAGCCTCGACGGAAATAGTACTGACGTCTCGATTGCAGTACAATTTCCGTATTTTAATGGATTTTTTTATGCCAAGAGTTAATTACCGAAAAAATCGCCAGTGATCGCTTCTTACAGAAAAATTTTGATTCTAATACTTGCAGTTGTTTAAGCGCATAGTTCGATAACATGTGTGTTAAATTTGCCATTTATTTGAATTATTTTATTTATTTATTAAGTTTTTTATTGAATTAAGGAATATTAACCGGAAACAAATGCTGAACTATTTATATTGTTTAAAGTGCAAACGGGTTAGTCCTTCGTGATCGGGATGCACGCGATAGAGGTAGATGTACAAAGAATTCATGCTTAAAATCCTTTTAAGAACCACAAAAAATGAGTAAACTGAGACACAGTTTTGAAACAAATTGCATTAAAGAACATTTTTTTCCTTATCAGACGGTGCAAAAATTCCAATTGTGCGATGTTTAGAAGCAAAAGAAAAAGAAAAAAAAAGAAGAAGAAATAAGAGCGAGATTACTTGATCAGGTGTTGCCATCGTCAATATGATGTTAACGTTACACACCGACATGTTTTTGCTTTATAAAATAAATATATGTATGAGGTCCGAATAAAAGCTTCTTATAGTTCAGCTTCATATGTTTTGTTAATAAACGTAAGAAAAATGGGTACTACTTTATTATCCCGTCAACCAGTTTCGCCAAATTATGCAAATCGTCAAACTATTTGCCAAGTTATACAAATTGACATAATTTTTATTTTAAATAAATAAAGAACAAATAAATTAGTGAAACATTAATAAAAATACAAATAAAAAGTCGAATTAAAAATCACTTGATGACGCAACAAACACGTTCATCGTGTTTAATGTCAAGTGAATGTGACATTTACGATCATCGATTACTGGATTTAATCTTATAGTTTGGCGATAGTTTTTAGTGCACTGGATAATCAAGTAGTACTTAAAAATGAATTGAAGGATCTTCATTAAAAAAAATTCAAATACCTAATATTATACAACTTTTATTCAGCAAAATAAATATGACAGCTAATAAGAATTCCATGTATTTGACAATACATTTAGGATTTCTTCCTTTACGTTTCAAGAACAAGCTTTTGTTGCATTCTCACTGGAATATTCTTGCAAGTCTGGAAAATTTGCTTCTATAAATATTCAAATTATTATTTTTTCGTACACTGATGACTATTTCTTTGAGTTTCTCGATACTGTTAGTAAAAGGGAGAAAAAAAAAAATAAAGAGAAACAAACAAAAATCCGTTTTCTATAATTTTCATAAAAGGGTAAAAAAACAGTCCTATAAAAAGTGTTTTTTTGTGTTTATAAATATTAACAATTGATGTATGAGTTTCAAATAGACGCTATTTATTGTTTAGCTATATATGTTTTGTCCATACATATAATAAAATTGAAGAAGATGGCTCATATTTTGCGGTTTGTTTTCTTAATGTTTAACGTGAGCGTTATTATTATTATTATTATTATTCTTAAAATTAAAGGTCGCATTACCCCATTAAAAGAACAATATTCTCATAATTACGATCGTAATTCTTTAATTTTGATAAAGTAAATTAGTTATACCTACACGACTTGGTGGTGGCGTTTGGAATGGTGGACAGGAACTAAATAAATCCAGCTATAATAAAAATATGGTGCTCATTTCTGTCCAGCACCAACAAAAAACTCTTTTAAAACATGCATTTTGTACATTACCTCCATATCTCATACTTAACATATTCTTTCTAAAGAGTTGTTAAAAAAAATCAAAAGCACGACGTTCTTTAAAATTGAAATATGAGGTATCCTTTTTTTTTAAGTGTGTGTGTGGGAAGGGAGATTAAAGGTGAATGGGAATCATGACTATGCATTCATTGCATTGGTCTTTAATTTTTTTTATCTTTTTATCATTAACCTAAAAAAAAGTAATGATATCAATACAAAAACCCTTAACGGGTTAAAGTTTGTGACGCAGCACTTTATCTCATGGCTCTAAGAAGTTTTATGTGGAACTTAAAAATAGTGATATCAAATTTTGAGTGGCGCTATGTTGTTAATTAATATATACAGGGTGGTCATGAAAAAACTTATACCCCGATATATGCACCCGATGGAAACCCGATATATGTACCCCTAGCGACCTAACCGCTCAACCAATCGAAAGGAAATTTCAGATTTAGTTATTTGAAGGTATGCGCTCGAGATCATGATGATTTAGAACAATACAGCTGTCACGGTTACGGTTACAGTAAAAAAAATTAAATTTTCGAATGGCAACCTTTTTTTTCCTACGCGAATTTATCAGTGAATTGAAAAACCCTAAACGGCGTTGGAACGATACACATATGACAAATATTGCCGGTGTAACATCGTGGCACTCAATCCTAATCAGTTCCTATGCAACGTATTATTCAGCACTCTAAAACAAATGATTACATTTTTATTTTCACTATATGTACACAAACATAACTCAAAAACACATTTTTAAACAAATCTTACAATATTACTCAGTTCAAAAGTGAAAAATAATCTTCTAATGAAAAACATGTCTTGTAGCCACTCCATCGTTCCTAGCATATCGAAAACGTGCTCTTTCGATACGATAGTAAAGTCAGCCAGAAGCAAGTTAAAAAGACTCCAATTAAGGAGCAAGTCCTGCTTTCGTATCTCATGGTGTATCCATAGTTTATTTGGAGATTTGCATGTTACGAAAAATCACGTATTCCAAGTGCTATTTAGGGTCGTTACACCGGCGTAAAACATTTGCAAAAAAGAGTGTAAAGGACCAATGACATTTCAAAATCGAGGTGAACTGACCCACTTTGCATAATTCACAGGAATAGATAGTAGAAGCACCAATCAGCGAACACCATATGCAAAACATTCCGTATAGAAAATTTTTAATAAACAGTGTGGGAAGATTGTTTCTTCAATAAAATTGTTCGTACTTTCCAACAAGATGACACAATAAAATAACGAGATGAATTGATAAAGCTTTTTTATCTGAACAGGAAAAATGCAGCTGAAGCAGTGCGAGTTTATCGCCGAAATCATAAATTACGACAAGGACCATGTTCCTAAAAACTGAACATAATTTGGCGAAACAATTTGAAGAAACACATGTGATCGACCACGACCGGATGAGCATCTGTTAATGTTGAAGTTGTTGCGGAAGTGTTTAACAAGATTACTGTAGATCCATTGCATACTGCAAGAAGTGTTGCACGCAGTTTGTATGTGCCGAAAACAACAGTCCTCAAGATTCTGCCTACTGTTCTGCGGATGTTCCCCTATCGATTCCAGTGCGTCCAGATGTTGCAACTTGGAGACGAACAACAGCGCTTGGACATAGTAAATTATTTTCGAACCAGATATGATGAAGATAACAGCTGGTCATTGCGGATATTATGGACGGATGAGGCACATTTCTCCTTAACTGCGAACGAAAAAACTCAAAGAACTGCGTTCATTGGGCTGATGAAAATCCTCACGATGTGAGACCAACGCCTTTACACGAAGCTAAAGTGACTGTGTGACATCGCAAACACATTCGTTCTAGGTCCGTACTTTTTCGAGGAGGTCACTTTCACAGGTATAAGAACGTGATCGGTATACAACAATGTTGCAGTATTACGTAATTCCGGAATTGCAGCAGCGAAATGTCGTTAATGATATTGTATGGATGTAAGATGGTGCTCCTCCACACGTCGTCACATCTGTTGGACAAGTGCTGCAACAGCACTTTGATGATAGAATCATCCCTTATAACTTTGCAGTTTCGTGGCTACCACGATTCCCCAACCTCACTCCAATGGATTTCTATTTCCTGGGTTATCTGAAATCCAAGGTGTACACATCAAATCCAAGGAATTTGTCAGAATTGAAAGATGCCATAAAGCGCGTATATTCCCCCTCTTTTTGAATTACCGTCTGCAGAAATGTGTTACTGTGCTTGGTGACTATATAGAAAAGGACTGACACAATGTAGCAATTTCATAAATTTTATTCAAGTATCTCTATGTGAGGGCAAAAACTTACTGATATACTCTCGTATATTCTGTAACCCCGGGAAGCCCGAGTTTATTTTCTTGTAATCGTAAGTGTTCAAAGATTATAAAATATTAATAAAAATGCATTTTTTTCGTCTATTCAATCCTTTCTGATCCCATTAAATTAATTAAAAGCTCTCGAGTTAATCGTAGGAAACGTCTTCGTAAGGAGGCTTTCAAAATAATTAAAGTTATTACTGTATAATTCTTGCGAATTTTCTTGATGAATTTAAATGAACATTAAAATTATAGCCAAAGGCAAAAGGAAATTACTAAAGAACACTTATGAATAAGTTTTCTTAAAAAAAAAATCTTGAAAGAATAATTACATTCATTAATATTTATTCATAATATTTTTTATAAATGCTTTTTTAAATGTTTTTCTTTTACTTACATAAGGCAAAATATAGTTTGGTTTAAGACATTTTAAATTAAATTTCTCTTTCCAGTTTGGAAACGTTTCAAATAAAGAAATAAAAGATACAGATTCTGAAGTTTAAACTCTATTTTTTTTTAAGACTGAAGTTTTAATTAATCTTACTATACTTCTTTAATTAACTAGAAATATTATTAAAAGAATTGAATGTCACTTGGAAAAGAAATTCTTGAACAGTTGGAAATATTTGTAATTTCAGTAGTTAACTGTAGTTGTTTTATTTCGAAAGATATTTGTGAGAATCCCTAGAGATTATGAGAAATATTTTAGTAAGTATTTATATAAGTTCTAAACTTAGTTTGTTAGATTTAAAATATTTTACTTCCATAAATTAGAAAATAATCACTATATCAAAGAAAACTAACAGGGTGTAATATACAGGGTGTTTTCCGAATTCGACAGACAAATTCAGACATTATCATAGAACATGGGGTCGCAAACCACTTATTTAGGCACAAATACAGTGTGTTTCATCCTAACTGAACCCGAGTTGACGATAATAATTTCTAGAAAAATCAAAACATTGCAATGAAAATGCAACGATGTGTACCTTGTTTTATGTAAAATGTGATAACATCACGAAAAGGTCTGGAAAAAGATGTTGCTTAAGAAATCGATGATACCATATGAACCGATAATCCCAAACCAAAATGTCCAGTGCATACTGCTTGCGCGTATAATGCAAACTTCTACCACTTTTGTTTGGTGTTATCACATTTACAACCAAGATTAGAATATCTTTTAAATGTTTCATTAGAATATACTTCAGTTTTCTGAAAGTTATTACGTCATCCCGAATTGAGTTAGGATGGAAAAACCTGTATTTGTGATTCAATACGAAGTTTGCGACCCCATGTTCTATGGTAATTTTTCATCCTCTTGAAGCCTATTATTACCCCTCTGAATTTGTCGGTCGAATTTCGGAAATACCACAACTGAAAATTCATTTCCAGCAATTATTGCTCATATGCTTCAATTGTTCAGTTATTGTTCATTTTCTTCTGTAAGCCAAATTCTTTTAAGTAGGTGCCTGTAAATGAACGATAAATTTTATGCTCAGCATGCTCTATAGTAAGAACTTTGTAGTACACTTCCGTGATAAATATCAATTTCAATATGTTTCAAATAGCGTAATATCATTAAAATACATTACAATAGGTTTTTCTCCGTAGTCCGTCATGTAACGGAATTCTTTTGATTGTCCCTCTAAATGAACCGTAAATGCTACACACTTCATTTTCAATATCGAACATGCCATAGTGATACCGATTATTACATATCCATTTCATGGTAATCATACTCTATTTAAGCGAGCACGGACAGACGGACAGACAAACCGAATTCATAAACGCTTTCCAGCTATGTTGGAAAGTGTTAAAAAGGAACAGAAGAAAAATATAGTCTCTGTTTTTAAAACACACAAGAATTGCACATACCTGAAACTTTCACATCCATTATTTAAATGGGAAATCCTGTTTAATAAATGAAAGTGTACCATCAAAATACCATAGGAATTGATCATCACAGTCCAAAATGTGGGCGTCAAGTGCATGCAGCTGGCACGTATAATGCAAACTTCTACCACTTTTGTTTGATGTTATAACATTTGCAACAAAGGTGAGAATGTCTGGTTAATGTTTTATTAAAATGTAATTCTGTTTTCTGAAAGTTATTAATGTCAACACAAATTGAGTTAATATGAAACACCCTGCATTTTTGATTAAATACGTGGTTTGCAACACCATGCTCTTATGTAATTTTTCATCCTCTTGATGTCTACTATCCCCCGCTCTGAATTTGTAGCTCAAATTTCGGAATACCCTGTATATCTAATCATCTAATTTATATCTAATTTATAAAAATGAAAATTTGGACGTTTGGCTCTCTGTAGTTTTATACAAATCCACAGTTTGGAAGCCAGAATTGTCAAACGTTACGTACACGTGTATTAAAACATGGCCGAGGCAACTAAATTAATCCAGAATCTAAATTATTTAAAGTTAATTTTTAATTAATGAAAAATCACCAATTTAACAGCAATTCCCTATCAAATTTAAACATTTTTCGTTATAGCAGCTGCCAACAATTAAAATACACAATAAAATTCTTACCACAACAATTACTTTTCTATTGCAAGATTTCCACGTGAAACATGAAAATGCAATAAATAGTTTGCCGAATTTTAAAAAAAAGGTGAATAATAAACATAACTTTTCTATTGCAAGATTTCCACGTGAAAAAGGAAAATGAAATAAATAGTTTAGAGAATTTAAAAAGAGGTGAATGTTAATTTGGAAATTGATTTTTCAAAACAAACATTCTTAAAATTTCGGGAAACACGGGATACTTTAGCTAGTATAAAGTACAAGTGGAAATTTCGTTCCGGCTGCTTATAACTCGAGTTCTGCTGAATGGATTTTGATGGGACTTTCACTCTCAGTTAGATATTTTTTTCAGGGAAGATAAGATACATAACCTATCATTTTACGCTGATCAGTTTACGCTGATTAGTTACAGAAATATGAGGAAAGTTCTATAATTAGGAGAAGCCAATTACGAAAGAGTAGCCTTTAAAAAAAGTTCTACTCGACAGATCTTTATAGACCCTTCTTTGTTAGTTAGATAATATTTTAGAGAAGGGTTTAGTATATAATATATTGTTCTACTTTGCTTAGTTATAGAATTATGGGGGACAGTTCATATAAACAAGTGAATCCGATTATGAAAGATTAGTATTTTAAGAAGTTCTAATGGGCAGATTTTGATGAGATTGCATTGTTATTTAGATAATTTTTAAAGGATAGTACTAGTATATTGTCTACTATCTTTCTTTACCAAAGACTACTATAAATAATCAACTAAAAGAGTTGGTGCTTAACGGCTCGAATTTTGTATTACTCATTACGAAATACAGGATGTTTCAAAAGTCTCTTGACATTTTCCTGAAAAGTGTTTTCAATAAAGAACTTGTTAGCACAAATAAGAAGTGCAAGGTATAATCAATGTATTTCAACGTGGTTGCCTTGTAAGTCTAAGTATAGGCACCACCTTTCTTGGGTTTCTCGAAAGATATCTGCAAGCATATGTGGTGTTATTTGTGCTGCTGCATCAGTTATTTGTTGTTTTAGTTGTTCAATTGTGTGGATCTTCACTGCATACTCCTGCGTTCGACTTCATGAAACGCCACACAAAAAAGTTTAAGATTTCCTTGAAGAACAATTTCCCGATCGGTGGATAGGTCACGCAGGGCCGAAACTAAGGGGGGGGGCTGAGGGGGCACGTGCCCCGGGCACCAGAACGAAAGGGCGCCAAATGAAGGATTATACCTTTGGAATGGATAATTTTCTTTTGATGGACTGATGGCTTCCATTATTATGAAGCAGCCATTATAAATGAAGTGTTAGGTGAAGATGAAACAGCAATCGTAAAAAGTTAGAACTCTGATTTTCTGGTCAGAATGGGGAAAAAAATGGCCATAATTTTTTTATGGCCATTTTTTGACCAGAAAATCAGAGTTCTAACTTTTTACGGCTGCTCTTTTATCTTCACCTAAAACTTCATTTATAATGGCTGTTTCATAATAATGGAAACCATCAGTCCATCAGAAGAAAATAACTTGGTTAAAGCGGAAACTCGGTTAAGCGGGACTCGGATAATCCGAACGCTACTGTATATTTCATTTAAAAAATGATCTTTAGAATATTTTTGTTGGTGTTCAGAGGAGGGGAGGAGGGGGGGTCATGAACCCCGTGACCTCCCTCTTGGATCCACCATTGAAGATTACGTAGTTCAGTTTTACATATTTTATGATTATATATTTTAACTTTTAAAATAGGTCGGCTATTAAAAAATTAGTAAAAATCTCTTTGCAAATATACTTTGCGGAAGGAGGGGGGGGGGGGGGCGTCAAAATCCATGTTTGCCTCGGGTGCAGAAAAGGCTAGTTTCGGCCCTGAGGTCGCGGTTCACGCAGACTGTGGGCTCCGTGCTCTCCTGACATTACACTATAGACTTTTTTGTGTGGGGGATCATGAAGTTGAAAGTGTACGCAGTGAAGATCCACACAATTGAACAACTAAAACAGCGGATAACTGATGCAGCAACACAAATAACATCACGTATGCTTGCAGATGTCTTTCACGCTACCCAAAAAAGTGTAGCCTATGCTTAGACTTACAGTGTCACCACATTGAAATGCATTGATTATACCTTGTACTTATTTGTACTAACACGTTATTTATGAAAAGCACTATTCTGGAAAATGTCAAGAGACTTTTGAAACACCTTATAATAGCTCAAAAATGGCGTTCGTATTGGTTTCAGCAATGCTGAAGGATATTTCTGTTAAAGGTGCTTTAAAACACGGTCAAATTCATAGTTATATTTTTTTTTGTTTCAAGATTCGTTTGGAGAAACAGACTAGTGCAGCGGGCGAAACCTGATAGCTAAAAGATATATTATTTTATTATATGTGAAATTCATGTAGTATTTTTTAACATTTAAATTGTGTCTTGATTATTTGTATATTTCAATCTGTAATTCATCACAGTCCTGGTCTCTTTTAAACACTTAGGGTAAGGTGACCTATTATCGTCCCCCAGTCACTTTTAGGACCTTGGAAATTATAATTTTCGGTGAAAATCTACCAAATTTGGATTTTACATAGACTAACTACCCATGCACATAGAAACATAGGAAAATGTTGTACAAAAAAATTTTAACAATGCGAAAAATTGTTTTTTCAAAAGTATCTAATAAGCTTAAAAAAAAAATTGTCCCAATTTCGCCCCCCCCCCCAAAAAAAAAATACAATTACCCAAGGCTTAACTTATAACTAAATCAAAAGTTATTTCTAAATGAGTACGTAATTTAATTTACATTAAAGTAAGGCACAAAGAAATGTACTAATTATCAGTGGAAGAATAACATAACGAAATATAAACCATCCAAACATGAGGAAAAAATTGAAAAAAATGTCACGAAAAAGCATTCCTAATTTTGTCCCCGGGACGAAAATAAGAACTGCAAGGGGGACAAAATTGGGACCACGCTACTTCCCAATATGACGAAGCTTCAGTTCCCGTGAGATGAACCGAGCGTCCTAAAACTCACTGTATGCTACTATCAGCATCTTACCAACGTAAAATACATACAATGAATAAGAAATAAATACTTACAGTACAGTGAATAACGTTCTACAAACGACGTAATGAGAACTCGGGTCTTCTAAAAATAGGAAATTTGCCGTCTTTAATTTATGTATGCGTCTTGGCGAACAAAACTTTCAACACTGACCCCTTTTACCTCCCGTCCCCTGTGCCTTGCGTCATAAGTGGCGCCACTTTCGTAGTAGCGGAGAAGTTCAGGGAGGCGAAATTAGGAGAGGGGACGAAATATGGGCACTTTACCCTACCGATATAGTTAAAAATTGTTTATATGAGTTGGGTTTGTCTGTCTTTCTGTCTCACGTAAATAGACTTGGATTGCTGTGCAATTGGCATATGTTAATGAGGTTTACTATGGCATGTTAGGTACTGAAAACAAAGTGTGTATCATTTATGGTTCGTTTATAGGAATACTTAAGGCTCCTGCCCCGTCCGGCGAAGATACTCGCGAGCTAATGCTAAACCTATGCACTGTAAAAAAAGACGGCTGTTTGTAAATCCACGAAAATGTACTATAATCAACAACAATAAGATAGAAAAAAATCATGCGTCAAACATAGATTATGGAGCACTTTCGAACACATCCAGAATCATGATACAAAACTGCACCGTTTAATAAGTTAAAATATTATGTCTAATTCAGCATTTTTTAAAAGGCATAACATATAAAAACCGAATTTCAGCTGATTTGGTTGCAGTACTGTCTACGAACAATAATTGCTGGAAGTGCGTTTTCGGTTGTGGTACGCGTTTATAAATTTAACTGTTTTTTGCATATTACTTAGTGTTTTAAAATTCTGTAGATCATCTACAGGACTGTACAAAAGATCTCAAGTACATATCCGTTTATTCATCGGAACTGCGGAATGTGAAATTTCAACTGCGCTATGTGCTTCCTAACTGAACTGAATTTTAGTCTACGAAATAGTATAGATACAAATCTATAGATCATATACAGGGCTACACAAAAGAATTCGGACATTTTCCGATTATTGATGGTAATTGCCGAAATTTGTTTTTGAAATGTGTCATGCATTTTTCAAATTATAATTTTGTTACCATATTCTGTATATGTTAGAAAGTGTTTCATAATCTATGCTTCACGCATGATTTTTCGTTCTTGTTGTATAACAAATATTGTTTTCCTTTTATTAAATATTTATAATAATTCAGAAGAAACCCAACGGATGAGAACTGGATTTAAGTATGGAAACAAACTCATTTTAAAATAATTAATAACTCTGAACCAAATCCTAGGAAATTTCTACTTTAGCAGGATTTAAAAATAAAGTTATTTATCATTCTACATTTCTTACAAACTTCTAATATGAATTTAAATGAATATTTAAACTGTAGCCTAAAGCAAACTAAAATTACTCAAAATCACATCTGAAAACAATACTTGTTTTTATCTTAAAAGTATAATTAAACTCGTTAATCTTAAACACTTTATTTATAATTTTTCCGATTAATGCTTTCTAAATATTATTCTCTTCCCCAGATATATAAGCCGAAGCATCGTCATATTTAACGTATTTCAGTTTTCTTTTTATTTTGGCAAAGTTTCAGTTACAGAAATAAAAGCGTTTTAGGCAGATGGAAAAATTTATTAGATTAGTAAAATTAAAGTTCTGATTAAAAATGTTAAAGCTTTGATTAATGTTGCCACTATTTCAGAAATTAGAGAAAATTATTATTAAAGGAAAAATAATAATTATTGAATTGAAAATGTAAAAGCAATTAGATATTTTTTTATCGCTAGGACTCATTATTTTATTTCAAACTATTTATGGAAGTTTCTAGAAGCAATATAAAATATTTCCGATTTTTAAATTAAAAATTGGATGGGATAATTATTCAAATTATTTTACTTTTATAATTTGCAAAAGTAACATTTTTAATATCTATATTTAACAGAAACGGTGCTGTGCTCAATAGTTGAATTTTCCTATAAAAGTTATAAAACTTTGTAACTTTTCTTTTTTTATGCATTTCTTTTATTTTCGGGAGTGGCGAGGCGGGTATTTAGAAACATAATTTACATGTACAACAGAAAAAAGTGGTTGATGTAGAGTGATTATCAGAAAGTAAACATCAGAGATGAACAAATGCATAAATTTTACCAAAACATCTTACAAAAATAATTATTTGTTTAGAGTTTAAATAATCCTTTTAGATTAACAAATATAACTTTGAATTGGTCAGCCAATTTTTAACCTTTTCCAACATAGTTGAAAATGTTTATAAATTCGGTACACTCTAAAAAATAAATTTGTAAATTAGTCACTTTTACATACGTATGTGTAAATTCGTAAAATTACAACTTTATAATAAAATGTACAGTTTTGTCGAAAACATTTACCTGTATTTTTGTGTGTTTATCGGCCTAATGAAAGTGTGTAATTAGTTATCCTTTCAAAAATTCAAACAAGTGTGTAAATGGTAGAAAATTGTACGGTTTTACACGAACTGATGTGTTAATGTAAATTTACAAATTTTCCACATTACACAAATATCTCTGTATTTTGCATATTACACCGAAATATGTGTAAGAATATTACACAGATGTATGTGTAAGAGCAGAATATTACACAGAAATATGCTTACGAATATTACACAGCTATATGTATAAGAACAGAATATTACACAGGATTATGTGTAACAATATTACGAAGATAAATGTGTAAGAACAGAATATTACACATAAATATATGTACTTATATGAACACAATAAATATCGATACTTGAAAAATTGGTTTCTTGAATAGTAGCTGAGTGGTCAAGGTAATGCTGTGGAAAGCTGCAGTTTCTGAGTTTGTATCCCGTCTCTGTAAGTACTGCTCGTTTACTGTAGATGTAATTAAAAAGAGAATTTCCATAGTTTCCAAAGAGAAAATCCGTAGTTTTTGTTTATTACACAGGTATATGTGTACTCATGTGCAATTTACCTTAAAAACTGTGCATTTCAGAGTTATTTGATAATTTTCTACACACTTAAGCAGTTTAAATAACACACTTAAGAAAGACATTTAATACACCAGGCGTGTATTTGGCAGTTTTCACGCCGCTTTATCCATATAGACAAATAGTTTTTGTATCATCAGCATACCTGTTTTTAATTTGTAAATTTAGGGATTTATTTTTTAGAGTGTGTGCCTGTCTGTCCGTCCGTGCTTTAACTCGCATAAATGTGAATGGTTGTTGTAAATGTGATAACACCAAACAAAAGTGGTAGAAGTTCGCATTATACGCGCCAGCTGTATGCACTTGACGCCCCACATTTTGGATTGAGATTATCAATTCCTACGGTATCATCGATTGCTTGAGCAACATGTTTTTTGGAATCTTTTCGTGATTTTATCCCATTTCACACAAAACAAGGTACATGTCGTTGCATCTTTATTGCAATGTTTTTATTTTTCTCGGAATTATGACCGTCAACCCGAGTTCAGTTAGGATGTAAAACCCTGTATTTGTGAGTAAATAAGTAGTTTGTGACCCCGTGGTCTATGGAAATTTCTCATCATCTTGGGCCTACTATCACCTCTCTGAATTTGTCGGTCGAATTTAGGAACTCCCTGTATGTTATTGAGGTTTACTATGATATCTTTGGTATTGAGGTACTGAAAATGAAGTTTGTATCAGTTGTAGTTTGTTTACAGGAACTGAAGAAAATTCTGTTACATTACAAATTCCCTATAAAATTTTCCCTTTGAGCCTGACCTCAAAGATTTATATGAAAATCGAGTCCGAGCCTAGAACAGAGTCGGACTCGTGTCTGAGTTTGAGTCCATCTCATCTATAATGAGAATTATGTTAATGAACGACTCGAACATCCTCTCAACAATTGGAATTAGCTTTTATTTAATGGAATTGATAGATCGCGTTATTCGGTTGCAAAATAGTTTCGTAAAATCATTTAGGACGGTACGAGAAGTTGAAGAAGAAATGAAACGGTATGCAAATGCCGAAGAATAAAATCTTTTTTAGTTGCTCTTTACGATAGGAGAATGTGCTGATTATAGAACATTGTATGTTTCTGTTACGAACGAATTATGCACTGTTCCTATACTCAACGATAATCAAAGCTTTCTAGGTAACAAATGGTAGTCCATCAGCGTGCCACCCGCCCAAAAAAACCCAAACTGTCAATTTTTCCAATATTGATAAACTTATTGAACCTTTCACCTTTTCGTTGTTTTAAGGGGAGTTAGTACCTTTAGTAATCCAATTTTGCTCATAATAACGCACTTTTTAAAATCCAACATAAATAAATAAGTTTTGCATATTTTGGAGTGAAAACGTTTCAGTTTCAAGAATAATACTCTAGCTCTACAAAATTACCACAACATATATTTTTAACAATATATAATGTATACACAAAAGTAAAAGAAAAATTAGATACTTACCTCTCTTTCTTACAATATAACTTTTGAAAAATACATAAGAGAAACTAAATTTTTATTTCAAATTGAATCTAAATATCACCTTTATTCTGTAAACCTAAAACATTGAACTTATCAAATGTTTTATATATTTTTTAATTAAACATTTAGCATGATAAATGCTTAGAATTAAAAAAATTAAAATTTTAATTTTTAATTTTTAATTAAATTTTTCTTAAACATTTGATAAGGTCAACGTTTTAGGTTACAAAATAAAGATGATATTTAGCTTCAATTTGAAATAAAAATTTAATCTCTCTTATGTACTTTTCAAAAGTTATATTGTAAGAAAGAGTGGTAAGTATATAAATTTTCTTTTATTTTTGTGCATGCATTATATGTTTTTAAATATATATATATATATATATATATATATATATATATATATATATATATTATTTAAATTGCGAATGTTGTGGTAATTTTTTAAAGGTTGGATATTATTCTTAAAACTGTAGCAATTTAATTCCAAAATATGCAAAACTGATTTATTTATGTTGAATCGAAAAATCTGTATTATTATAAGCAAAATTTCATCCCGAAAGGTACAAATTCTCCTTAACGAACAGGAGAACATTTGTTTATCCCTTGACTGTACAATTTCGAACACTTTACATCAGTCGTTAGCATCTTACCATAATTCATTTTTTTTCAATATCGAATTTCTTTTAGACTTGAATTCTCTAAACTTTCCCTGAACTAACTTTCCGTGGAAGCAACTATTATGAGCGCTGATTTTGCGTTATAAATGCACATGAACTTCATATGGTATTTGCTCAATAGTTAAAATTTTGTTTTTTACTATATGCATGCATAAATAAATGTTAATATCTCCAGAAGACAAATATGTAATGGAGGATGTATTTATATCAAGAGATCATACTCAGTGAGAAAGATGTCATATTGACGCAATAATAATACGTTTCAGTATAACAAAGGGAAATGCTTGTTTTCTTTTTAATGCGACATCATTTTTACCTGAAGATGTTTCGGAATTTAAAAGCATTCATTCGAGTATGTAGATAAAAAAACAATTTCTAAAGTAAAATGAGCTAATTAAAGCTTTGTACGTACTATAAAATTGGTTTGTCATTCATGAAAATTTTTACGTCAATACGATGTTATCAGGCGTATCTTCAGTGCTATTCTCTCTGTTTTATAAAAATTTAAATTACTATTTGTGGATGTCCACGTCAATGTTTGGAGACAGTTATAAGCGATTTCTGCAACATTATTTTTAGAAAAAAAAAAAAAAAAATCCTGGTTTCAAAACTGATGGGAATTTTGTCTTTCCATACACTGATTTTCCAAGATGCTGTAATTGACAGTTTATTGGTAACTGAGCTGAAAAATATCCCACTACAACCCATTGGGAAAATTGCAGACTGAAATGTTCTATGGCAGATTGTTCTTGTCCACCCATCTTTGTCAATTGTAACTGAAGTTATCAGAGTACTAAAATTTATTTTTCTACTTCCAGTACATCGTTAGACATTAACTGCAGATCCAAAATTCGGAGAAGAGAAAGAGGGTAGATGCTCTTTTTCCATCACAACACCTTTTCATAGTTCTAGTCAGGATTTTCTGGGTCCATCTCAAAATCATTGCATATCTTCCCCCTCTTCACTTCACTGTTCATAGAAACAACCTATGCTATCCTCATGTCATCATAACCCACCCCCCCCCTCCCTCATACACAAAGGCTGAGTCCGTGGTGTCAACAGGTGCTGTACTAGTAACGGGAGCCCTTTTCTCTGATTGAGTTCAGTTTTTCTTAAGATTTAAATCTGAAGTCTATCCCTTTTACGTCTATTCTTTTAAAGTATTTTAAAGTTTATAATGCAGCTACTGGTTAATTATATTCCGACAAATTTTTAATTCTAATTTCTACATCTGAGCATTGGGCTCTTTTAATCTTAATTCTGTTTTTATTTACCTTGCTTGCGATTATGGCGGAATCGTCTGTACATAACTATTATTTTTTATTTGCTTATTTTTTAATGTTTCCAATAATCTTTCATGTTTTACTACTTTGATTTGTATTAGCGCCCTTCAGGTTATAGCTACCATTACTTGTACTTTCACCTTTCCGATCTAATGTTATTGCTGCCTGCTCTGTTGTGTGCGTTGGAGAGATCAGCCGTTGGCTGACCTTGTATGCTCTAGGTATTTTACATCCCGATCGTTGTCGCGTGTTTAGGCAAATTCAGCCATTTACACAGTATATATTCCTTTAACCCTTTCGGGACCATGGGTGCACATATGCATCCTCAAAAAGAGCATACAGAATTTATTTTAGGCACTAAAAAAGTAAAGTAATATTTAGTTTCTTTAATTAAGCATTTTCGGGATTGTTTAAATAAAGGTAACTTAAAAAAATGGTGCCAACCGAATAAAATTTGTATAAAAGCAGCCGGTCCTGAAGGGGTTAAGCTTCGGAGCTTTGGGTCCTCTGCAGTAGGTTTGAATCCAGTAAGCCTATCCGTGCTGGCGGACTGTACGGTGGAGATATTATGCTCTATACTTGATTTTCCTCGTCTGAGCAGTCTTCCTTAAGTTGTCGAACAATACATGCTGAAATACAAATTTTATCGAGGCTTTTGATAAAAAAAAAAACCAGCCATCAAAATGTAAAATAATAGTATAAAAATGAGATTGTTTCATTTAACAAACCCCGTTGCATTAAATGTACTGTTTATTATTGCACCCTATTGTAATTGTGAAAGGGGGGTTTTCAGAAGCATACTTTATGACAAATGTTTTGCGTTTAACAGAATGTTATTTCATCAAATTTCTTTATCATCTGCAAACGTTTTTTTCTACAAAATTTAAACTCAACAGATTTCAACTCCATTATGAATGACTGTCAATGAGCAGTATATTAGTGTTACGTATATTTTAACAAATAATTATTTAAACGTATAAAAACGAATTATGCGCTTACATATTGTTTGTGAAATGATGAGAGATTGGCAAAATGGTAATCAGTCATGTTAAGGATTGCCCCGTGTTCAAAACAGCAATTTATTGAAAAATTACTAAATACATAGGATCATTCAAAGTGGTAAAAAATATAAAAGCAAATTAAAATAAAACAAAGCAGTATAATTTAATGTGCATTTATTAAATACTTCAGTATTATTATATTTTTACAGCATTTATTAAATAACTTCAGATTTTTAGTTTTTATCGATAAAAGATTGTTACGATAGTTATTTGTTATTCCGGTAGGATAATGTGCCCACCGGAATGGATGTGAAAGGAACAAGTTGGCGTTGGAAAGGATTGAACCAGAGACTCCTGAATAGTCGACGAGAGACGTAGAGACCCATTAAGATGTCTTGTTGACGTCGGCGAAGCGATATATACTCTTGAGGGAGGTTGTCGTGTTGTCTAATCAAGTGTGATGCGAGTCAGGACAGGCTTTGTGCTGTGAGCATTTAACAGGATTTGCGTACTAGGTACTATTTATTTGGAACTGCCGGTTCTTGGTTCCGAGTGAAGATGACTATGATGTCTCCTCGTTTTCTCTCTATAATTTTTTCGCACTTTTATTTTTTTTTCTATTTTTTTTTTGTACATTTGTCTGCTCTCACTTGATACTTTTGTATGATAATGTATACACATTTAATAATTTACCTTGTATGTTACTGTGTATATCAGTGTGACCTTGCGTTTCTCTCTCTTTCTAGTACTCTGAAATGTGATAAGAATTTCTGAATTGGGCGGATTGAGTGTATGGATCTGACTTCGCTATACCAGAATCTAAAGGACTAGCACAAGTGACATGCAATTCTATCAAAAGTGCTTTTTTTCAACCTTTTATAATTTTCTTCACAGTTAGATGCCTTCCCTTGATGCTTTTGTACGTTATTGTATAGACATTTGATATTTTAACTTGTATGTTACTGTGCATATGAGGGTGGTCTTGCCTTTTTCCTTCTCTTTCTAGTACTCTGAAATGTGACAGAATTGAACGGATTGAGTGTATGTCCCTCACTTAGCTATACCAGAATATTTAGTCATTTAGTGGTCTCTAAAGAACTAAGATAGGTGAGATGCAGGGATGACTACCTCGAGAACTCATCTTTCACTTTAGAGTATAAATTCCATTCAGTTGAGAAGCAGGTAACATGTAATTGTATCAAAGTTACATATTTATGTGACGAGTAGTTTCTAACAATGATTTTTTTTTACTTTCTTCAGTCGCAGAGCCAGGGCTGCCACAGGCAACTATTTTTATATTCTAATTGCACCACCATTTGAAAAGAGTTAATTTTATAGTATATTTCTCATGCCAATTTTGTCAAAGTATATGTCAGGTTCTGAGAAACATCTGCTATTGGAACTGGGGTTGTATATTATTCTTTTTACTTGTATATTGTATTCATGTCGTTGGTCTGTGTACTGAGAATTGCAAAATAACATTCTTTTCTTATCTAAAACTTAATCCGGGCTGGTGAGGTAGACAGAGTGGGTGAAGGGAAGTAGTTATAATAGAAAGGGGTTTGCCCTGCTATTCAGGTGCCTGCCTGAGATAAGGAGGCAAGGGTTTCACCAGAGAGGGAAAGAGCTGAATTTGGGTCAGAGTGGAAAACTCGGTTTTATGTTGGGGAAAGAGGAGGAATTCAGAAAAAGCAGGGGGTTGCTAGAAGCAGTCGCTTTGGCTGGGAGATAGTCAGTTGAAGGCTGGAGCGCAAGACGTAAGGTTAGTTCCTGTGTAGAGCTCTTAGATAGAGCATGGGTTTGAGTAAAGCTCGCAGAGCTTAGGCTTAGAGCCCATGTGTTGGGAGATTGAGAGTAGTCTCCGGTAAAGCTAATTTAACGAGTGTAGATTGAGAGTGATATAACGTAGTTTTAACAGTACACAGCCAGCAATTACTGTATTTAATTTAATGTTGAACCGGATCACCTACATCCGAGTTTTAAGTGTAAATAGTGTTTGGTGTTTTGTAAATAGTGTGTAAATAAACTGATAATTTAGTTAATTGAACGAGTTAGTTTTCATTTAAACAATCCTCTCAGAACGTGACCGATATCACGTAATCATATCGGTGGTGGCAGCATATAGATAGCAAAGGGTTTTCTTCAAAGTTGTGAGGACTAAGAGGAAACTCCGACAGTATATCTGGAAAATTTTTGTTTTAAAAAACTGGTGGAGATAGAATTAAAAAATACTCGCCTGGCCTGTGGCAGCCCTGCAGAGTGTACTCCGAGATAAAGATATTGGTAAAAGTGTGTAAAAGAACTATATAAGAAATACTTTTTGTTTTATGATACATGTATTTTATTTTCCGAAAATATTTTCTGTTCTTTGGTGAGTCTTTTGTGATTATTTCTCAGTTGTCTACTATGTAAATATACAAAATTTTAAATTATACACTAAGCCTTTAATTTACACAAGACCTCAAGAGTTTGTAAAAATTTGTTCTGGGGAAACTAGGGCAACATCTTCGTTTTATATTTTAAAATATCCATTTACACTTGCTTAATACTTGCTGTGGGGACCATTAAAGTATTTAATAAAGGAAATAAAGAAAATGCAAGAATGAATAATTGTTTGTAACGTTAACTATTTTAATAAATATAACAATATAACATATCGGTCTTATTTAGTTCAACAACTGGACAATAATGACATAAACAGTTCCTAAATTTTCTCCGATTTATTAGTAGCAGAGTGAATGCCAAGCAAATACGTTGGAATTAGTTATACCACTCGATTAAAACTAATTGTAGTTTTTACAACTTATGTCTTGTAGCAGATATTTTTTGCCATATTTTGCGCGTATTCTACAAATTTTCAGCTGTTCAGTGGTAAATATTTTTAATTATTTCATACTCTTTTACTGCATAATAATACAGAATACTGTTTATTATACTTAATGCACTGTAAAGAGTGTCAAGGAAATAAACGAAGATAACAATGCGACAAGGACTGTCTAACCGTGTTTCACTTTTGTCAGTAAATGCACAGATAAGTATATTGGTAAAAAACTCTGCAGGCACAAATTGTAGGTTTTACAAGTTAACTATATCGTTTTTCGAAAACTTTGGAACAAATATTATCTATTCCCGCGACCGCCATCTTGGATTTTTTCTTGGCGTGAAAACTCCTTTTCCGCCAAGTAAATGTCACCAAGCAGAATTATGCGCATGTTAGGCTTAACGGGGTTGCGAAAACACGTCACTCGTCGGGGTTGCCTTATCGATAAACGGCAACAAAACACCGCCGAGAAATCCAAGATGACGGCCGCGGGAATATATAACATCTAGTGAAAACTTTTTCTTCTATATTAAGTATTTAGTTATAATTTCTTAATTTTCTACTGAGCAAATATACAGAATTGCAAACTTTTTACAAAATCTGTATATTACACAAGGTGCCAAGAATATAAACAAATTATTTCTGGAAAATATTGACGGAAACTCTCTTTATTATATTTCAAATTATCTTTCGGTTTTTCTTCAACACTTGCTACCTAGGCTTTGAAAGTACCTAAAAATGAAAAGAGCAGCGGTGTAAGAATGAATAATTGTTTTCAGCAAATATTACTTATAATAAGTAATACATAATTGTAACAAATAATACATGTTTGTAACAAACATTATTTGAAACAACTACTTATTATTAAAAATATAAAAATGTAAAATTACAATCGTCTTAAGTTCAATAACTGGGAAACAATGCGAGTAAGAACTTCCGGTTGATTAATTATAGGTTTTTCAAGATATGTCGTGAGACTCGTACTTTCTTCTCCAATCTTTGCAGGTTTTTGGAAATATTTCTTCTGGTCAGTAGTAAGCGTTTGGCGATTATTTCTTGACTTTTTATTGTACAGGGGGGGTGGGGTTAATTTCACTTACAATATACAAGATGTGACATTTACGGCGAAATCTGTAATGTTCCGGCGTTGCTACCGACAAGGGGGGGGGGGGGAATTAAAAAGCCTCCGAAATTTACCCATGCTGATGAAATACGTTTACGCTCTATGCTTTGAATATCTATTCTTCCCTAAACGAAGCAGAGGCAGACGAGAATAATATAAAAGCTAAACCCCAGAAAATAATGGCGAAAATATAAATATGTAAGTTAATAAGATAAATTATAAGAAATTAAATTCGGGTATTGTGTTAATTTATTCACATCGAATATAATTTTACCAAGTGTAATATCAGTATCTTTATGTTTTGCTTTTTTTAACTTTTAGATTTATAGAATTCTAAAAATTTGTATAAAGGAATTTTTCCCTATCTGTAATTTTATTATTATGTCTTATATGTTAATATCATAAATATAGTTGAACTGATTGTACGTTATTTGCATTTAAAAAAATCTTTTTATTTTATCTGTGAGAAAGTTAAAAGGCGTAAGTTGTAACGATTAAATTATCTTACATTAAACTTCATAAATTAATAAAACATCTGCTGTAAAATTTTTTCTACCAAAGGGGAATATTTATGAAATTTTCTGGGACTTGTAGAGTGCAACATTTCATATATATATTACACGATCGTTTAAATCCAATTATACCGTATTTACTTGACGTAATTTCAAGACAAAAATTTTAGCTTGTTTTTCGTAACACTTAAATCGTTCACCAATCATGTACGAAAAAATATATATTTCCGTGCATGAACATAAAATAGATATTAGATAAATAGAACAGAATATCTATTCTATGTTCGTGTATCGGTGTAAAATTCAATTGAAAAAGTAAACGTGCAACATTAAAAAAAAGAAAGATCAAAATAAGGTAGACGCTCAATAACAAAAATATTAAAAGGATGGGAAGTTTCTTCCCCACTGTCACTAAAGGCGCTGCGATCGCAATCGTATTACCATTGCGCTCTATCTAAGTGTCCCATTTTGTATGTTAATCTATGACTTACACAGCCCTATCGGTAGTCGAAAGTATTCATAAGAAATATAAGAAATTTGGACTGCGTTTTAAGGAACTGATGCAAAACATATCTACCAGAAAAAAAATAATTATAAAAAAAAATGGCCACCAGGAGCGGTATTATTTATTTTCCTCGGTAATCTAAGAAAATTCAGGGTTCTACACTGTAGAATCGTTTGACAATTGTTTTGTTGCTGTCTACAATGTTTTGACTATTATTGACAAATACTGTTTGAAAAAAAAAAAAAAATAGCGTATACATCAGTCATACGCAAGCCATTTCTTCGAAGTAAAACTTTGTACATGAAGTTGACCTTCCTCGTTTTTTTTGCCCATACTTTCTTCGCTAAGCTTCGCACTTATGCGAAAAAACTTCTGCTGTTAATGGTAAGTATTCGTCCATTACTTCATTCATTTACTGCATGAAGATACAGATTATTGTTTAACCCTTAAATGCCGGGTATTGCTTTTCGGCAATATACCCAATTTAGGCTCTGAAATACTATATAAATAATATTGAAGCTATAATGCCTAATGTTGCCAATAAAATACATTCTGAAAATGTTATTAAATCGATTTTCAACATGTAAATGGCAACACTTGCGCTGTTTAAGAATAAAGATAGATCTATTTTTTCAATTGTTGCTACTTGTTCTTTTTGTTTTGTTTGGAAGCTTGCGAAATACCCTACACTGTTAAAAATTTTGCAGCATTCTGGCAGGTCATTCGACCGTTTTTTGAAAAAACGGTTTTATAACCGTAATTTAATTATATTCTGACCATAAAATGGCCAATAATATGGTCAGAATAGTGTTAAAATTACGGCTGTGTAACCGTTTTCGGAAAAAACGGTCAAATGACCTGCCAGAATGCTGCAAATTTTTAACAGTGTATTTTGTTCTGCAGTGAGCAAGTAGAGTTTATTTCTTATTATAGTTCCTAAAATTCTTGTGTGTTTAATATTACAGAATTTTATGAAGGAAAATTATTTTTTCAATTAAAGACCAATATTGCCGATTAGTAACAAATTGTTTTTTAGCCGTAAACCATACTTAAAACAAAATATGATTTTTTAAAGTATTTTTCCCATGATTTATTTAAAAAATAAAAGCCGAAAAACATTATTACAATGATTTTTTAAAAATCAGGCATTTAAGGGTTAATATATTTAAGGGGAACGTGGACCTTTATTTGAGAAAAAATCGAGTCCAAAATCAACATTTCGTTTTGTGTGTATTATTATTCTCCCATTTGTACTACGTCATTCGTGGAAAACTGCACGCAGATGGGATTATTTTAGGCAAAGTTACAAATGATTTAACTTTGTTCACAAGCAATTTTTTTGGCCGTTTAATATACTTTTAATCTGTTTTTCTCAATACTAACTTTTTAGCTGTTTTTTTTAAATTTGAAATACTTCTTGCTACTTAATTTTCGAACCAAATTCTTGAAACGGATAAGGAAGAATCCTGATATTGCTTAAAAAGAAACTGTGTATGCATTTTAAAATTCGACTTTATTAAAACAATTAAATTTGATTATTAACTTATTATAAGGCAGAATTTTGATGAAAATCGATATGGAATTCAGAAAAATATCTCTAAAAAATTAACTATTTAAGGGATTAACAAATCAATACACAAATGTCTTCGTAATAGAGTTTGGCGTGATTAAAATCCAAAATCGAGGAAATATCTAAAAAATTAAGACGCATGGAACGTTTTAAAATTTCATTTTAAAAT
This sequence comes from Maratus speciosus, assembly GCA_963932465.1. Lineage (NCBI taxonomy): Eukaryota > Metazoa > Arthropoda > Arachnida > Araneae > Salticidae > Maratus > Maratus speciosus. Next base: position 559,743,729 of record OZ010792.1, read on the forward strand.
TTTAAAATTTTAAAAAGATCTTAACATTTAAATAAGATTGGAAATTTCTTTTAGGGTTATATACTTGTGGTGAAATGTATATTTGCATAAAATATCAAATCTCTATAACGAAGATTAAAAGATTTTTTTAAAAACGCCCACCGTCCCTTTAATGGGAGAGAGCACCTTCAGCAGTTCAATATATCAACTTATAAAATCGATCAATTTTAAGACAATATTAAGAAAAAATTTCGGAACTTTAAATATTTCTTCAAATTACACATTTTTTTTAAATGAACTGTACAATTTTTTGTTTACGGATTGCTTTAAGTAATTTTAATGATACATAATTAGAATTTAGTTTAATTGAGACATACTAATTAAGGTTTTTCAATGACATACACTGTTAAAAATTAGCAGCATTCTGTCAGGTCATTTGACCGTTTTTTCCGAAAACGGTTACACAACCGTAATTTTAACACTATTCTGACCATATTATTGGCCATTTTATGGTCAGAATATAGTTAATTTACGGTTATGAAACCGTTTTTTCAAAAAACTTTCGAATGACCTGCCAGAATGCTGCAAAATTTTTAACAGTGTACATGTGTTGCGTGCAGAATTATAGAAAATATATTCGATATATTCACTTAATATTACATATATATATTCTTATGATATCGTGCTTTAACTTCAACCTAAAATAATAATCGAGTTTACAGGAAAAATCTTTTTTTCAGGCAATTAAACCATAGAACGCGAAATCTATGATGAAATTTCAATTAAAATTAAAAAACAAATAAATATACTTCAGGTACTTACTTAATAATTTAAATTAAATTAAAAAAATCAAAAAACCCGACTGCGTAAAAGGCTAACTAATTAATTATTTCACACCAATGTGCAACTATTTTTTATATTACTTACCTATTTTTTTTATTTACATGTATTGGTGACTTTTAAGATGTGTTTAATTGTTAGTTCCTATCATAAACACAGTTTTGATGAGGCCTATAGATGTCTATGAAGGTTAGAGTTGCAGTAAAGCTAGACATCCTACCTACACAACTTCCAGATAATGTAATACTTAAACGGAGCTTCTGGCTGTAAAATATAGTCAATGAAACATCGTCTTTATTTTGAAAGACCTATCCAATGATATGCTATTCAATATGGTGCGTAAAAATATTTTTTCGTCTCAACTGCCCTTTTGTATTTTACGGCCGCCATTTTGAATTTATAAAACAAAACCTAGCCTATAACCATCGGACGGTTAATACGAATCGATAGAGACCTCATTCATTAAAACCCATCCAGCCGTTGGAACGTTTCGAGGGTATAAAGAACTCCACATACCCAGATACGCGTGAAACTCATAACCCTTCTTGGCAGTCGGGTAATAATAATCGAGTTTACAGGTAAAAATCTTTTTTTCAGGCAATTAAACCATAAAACGCGAAATCTATGAAAAAATTTCAATAAAAATTAAAAAAACAAATAAATATACTTCAGGTATACTCACGTAAAAATAGGTAGAGTTTATCAAGATATAAGAAATACAATATAATACGCAATTTTAAGATTCTAAGTTACTTAGTTTTGTAAATAGGATTAGCACAATGTAAAAATTATCTGATTTGAGAAAAATGACGTTAAAGTTCAAATTTACCTTGATTTACATAGGTACCGCTATTGAAAATTATCATAAAACCAGCTTTAATTGGAGTATAGTCATTTTTTAAGGGGGCTCAGGGCTTGAAAATTTTCAAAAAAGAGATTTTTTTAAGTATCTATTTTGATTATTCAATTAATTTTGAACACAGTGCAAAAAACCGCATAAAAATATTTGCATCTTTAAGGAAGTTATAAGCATTTATGTAACAGTCACTTTTAAAGCCATTTAATTGCAACTTTAAGTCGCGTTTTCTGAAAACTTGATTTTTGACAACTATCCGTAAAAAAAAAAAAAAAAAAAAAAAAAAAAAACTATTCGATGAAATGGCTTAAATCTTCTTTTTTTGCATTCATATAATATTATTATCTATAGAATGAACTACTATATTTTAGATTGTTTAATATTTTGAGTATTTTTAATGAAAAAAAAAATTGGATTTTTTAGGGTTTCTTAAATTTTCAAATTTGAGAGTTTTTTCTAATAAGGTTTCCTTTGAGTGGTACTTATATCCTTAATTCATGCTACAGCGTAAAGTTTCCTGATCATTTTAAAGCAAAAATTTGGTTATTATGTCAATTCACCGTTAAGATATCTTACAGATGGTGATAGGACACATAATTTTTTTTTCGAAAATTATGTTATATAAATTTTGCGATATTTTTTTTATTTTATTACATTGAAGTACTTCATTTTATAATTTTATAAGACTACAAACAAACCTTAAAAATATCAGAAAGTTTAAATTAGTTACATTGAATACTCCTGTTTCTATATGGACTCGAAGCGAAAGCTCTGTTTACATGTTTTTCGGTATCGATCAAGAACTGAGCCCCCTAAAAGTTCGGTAACATGTTTTACTTTCATAACAGACAAAAGAAAAAAAAACTTTTCTAAAAGTTAAACCCCAGTTAACGTATCAATCATCATATGTTCAACAACGGGGCCACAATGCGAGTAACAACGAGCCCGTCTTGTCAATGGGTTTTGTAGTTCTTCCTTTTCTTTTGTGCAGTGTGTAAATATTTAAAGTTCGCGAAATTTGAGGAATCTCCAGTCATTACTACACCCTGGGAGTTTCTACACTGCAGAAATTCCTTATAAAGAAAAATACTCTTCAGTGTGTTGTCCATTAGTGATAAGTACCGTTTCAAATCGAAAACTAGCAAGTTCATCTGTCATGCGAAGCAATATATACTAAGCAAAACTGTTTATATGAGGTTAGTCTTTTCTTTGTCCTTTTATGATTTTTTTCAAATTTATGTGTCCACCCTTGATACTTTTGTATGTTACTGTATGCACATTTGATATTTTACCTTGTATGTTACTGTGTATATAATAGTGGTTTATTCGTTTTCTTCCTCTTTCTAGCACTCTGAAATGTGATATGAGTTAGTGAATTATACAGATTAAGAGTATGTGCCTGACTTCGCTATATCAGAGAGTTGAGTGGAATCCAAAATACTAAAACAGGCAACATGCAATTCTATCACCCTTGTATTTTTTAATGCCCTTTTATCATTTTTTTTTCACATTTATCTGCCCTCCCTTGATAATTTCGTATGTTACTGTATACACATTTGATGTTTTACCTTGTATGTAACTATGTATATAATAGTGTGTTCTTCATTTTCTTTCACTTTCTAGCACTCTGAAATGTGATATGAGTTTGTGAATTATACAGATTGAGAGTATGTGCCTGACATTGCTATATCAGAGTGTTGAGTGGAATCCAAAATACTAAAACAGGTAACATGCAATTCTATTACCCTTGTATTTTTTTATGCCCTTTTATCATTTTTTTTTCACTTTTATCTGCCCTCCCTTGATACTTTTGTACGTTACTGTATACACATTTGATGTTTTACCTTGTATGTTACTGTGTATATAATAGTGGTTTCTTCGTTTTCTTTTTCCTTCTAGTACTCTCAAATGTGATACGAATTTGGGAATTATACAGATTGGGAGAATGTGCCTGTCTTCGCTATATCAGAGTGCTGAATGGAATCCAAAATACTAAAACAGGTAACATGCAATTCTATCAACCTTGTATTTTTTTTATGCCCTTTTATCATTTTTTTTCACTTTTATCTGCCCTCCCTTGATACTTTTGTATGTTACTGTATACACATTTGATGCTTTTCCTTGTATGTTACTGTGTATATAATAGTGGTCTCTTCGTTTTCTTTTTCCTTCTAGTACTCTCAAATGTGATACGAATTTGGGAATTATACAGATTGGGAGAATGTGCTTGACTTCGCTATATCAGAGTGCTGAATGGAATCCAAAATACTAAAACAGGTAATGTTTCTGTGTGTGTTTATAGAATTAGTAGATTAACACTAGATGTAAATAAAACTATATTAAGAATTGACATGTTACAATTTCTTGCATGTGCACAGGAAAGAGAGCTTGCAATTTACAAGGACGCCTGCAGGTTACAAGGACCGGGGATTTTGTTACCCGGCTGCGAAAATTGCGAAATCACAGCTAGAGAGATGAGCTGTTGCGTACAGTCTGAATGCTCGAGTTCAACTGCCTCTTCAAATGTACAATCACTCAAACCAGGAAGTGTCCTTGATTCCTTGATAAACAACCATAAATCACAATAATTATTTTTAAACAACTGAGGAGATGAAAGTATCTTGATATGATAAACAAAATTGGATATAACACCATTTCAGATGATTCATGGTTAATTGCTAAAGAGATAATATCAATAAAGGTTTTCTTAAATAAAAGTTAAAACAATAAATCACTCTAAAGTGATTTTAGTTGAAGTAAATGGGTCCTCATAAATCTAAATTGATAAAATGTATGTTCACTGAACATGCTCCCCACTATCAGGGCTTTAGTCCTGATACTGAGGGAGTAATGCCAACTTGTGCACCGGGCGTTTGAAGAATGAAGACCCGCGTTGCACAGTCACCACTCGGTTGAGTCCATCACTGCCTGGGTGGACCTCCGTAATACGACCCAACGGCCAAGTTCCAGGCTGTTGATTTGCGTCCGTTAATAATACTACCTGGCCCACCTCGATGTTAGGCGTGGCGATCTTCCACTTATCTCTGGGTTGCAGCGAGGCCAAGTATTCTCTGGTCCAACGTTTGGAGAAGCCGGCTTTCATGTCTTGGAGCAGCTCCCATCGTTTCTTTAGATTGGTTGTAGTGGTTGCTGACTCATCGGGCATAGAATGCGAAACATCCCCAGTAAGAAAATGTTAGGGAGTGAGAACATTTATTGAGTCAGTATCATTATCGTTTAACTGTATAAGCGGCCGCGAGTTGAGCAAGGCTTCTATCTGCGTGAGCAACATGGTTAGCTCTTCGAAAGTGAGCAATGTCTGTCCTATGACTCGCTTGATGTGATACTTTGTTGATTTTATCGCAGCCTCCCAAATCCCGCCAAAATGAGGGGCATAAGGAGGGATGAAATGCCATTCTAGAGAGTTTTCAGCTTGATAATGTGACATCATTTCATTATCTGTAAATGAACGCCACAATTCATAAATTTTGTCCAACTTTCTGGATGCACCGACAAAATTGGTGCCATTGTCGCTGTAAAGATGCCGTGGGGTGCCTCGCCTTGCACTAAAACGTCGAAGGGCGGCGATAAATGCCTCAGCTGTCATATCACTCACAGCTTCAATATGCACCGCTTTTGTAGCCAAACAAATAAACAAAGCTATATAGCCCTTAGTTGTTTTTGCACCCCGACCCTTACTAAATTTAATAGATATAGGGCCTGCGTAATCGACACCGCTGGAAAAAAAATGGACGTTCCAGGGTTACTCGATGCTGTGGCAAATTCCCCATTAGTTGAGGGGTTGCAATGGACCTTTTATATCTGTAGCATTTTAAACATCTATTGATGCATTTGCTAATGATCTTTTTTCCACCAACTATCCAATAAGATTGTCTGATGATGTGGGATAGCAGTGAAGGCCCAGCATGTAAATCGCCAATGTGTTGTTGCTGTATTAATAACTCAACTATTTTATGCTGTGAGGGCAAGATTAAAGGATGTTTGTGATTAAAGGATAATTGTGAATGTTGTCAGCGTCCTCCCAACCGTAACAGACCCTTATCATCAATAAACGGGTGGAGGGATTGTAACGTACTTTTCTTTGGCAAAACTTTCTGTTCTTGGATACATTTAAATTCTTCCTGAAAGTAAGAATTCTGAATCCAACGAACAATATTCTCTTCAACAGCTTTTGTTTCTTTGTAAGTAAGATGTGGTGAAAAAATTTCTGTTTTGTTAGACTTCTTGCATTTTTTGATAAATCTTTGGCAATATGCCAAAATGCGAATAATTTTTGCAAGTGAAGAGTGCTTTTGAAACAAATTATCAAATAGATCATTTGATGTGTGGGCGTGAAAGGAAAAAATTGGATCAGACCTTTGTTCGGCTTTGATTTGATCATCAAATTCCTCAACATTTGAGTCGTCTTTGGGCCAATTGGATGGGTCTAAAGTTAGCCAACTTGGCCCCTTCCACCACAAATCACAACCTGGAAGACATTTTGGATCAATACCGCGTGAAGCGATATCTGCGGGGTTCTCTTTGGATGGTACATGTCTCCAGTGCTTTGTAGGTAGAATTTCGGTAATTTGAGCTGCTCTATTCGCGACAAAAGTCTTCCATTTACGCGGATGTGCTGATAGCCAAGAAAGGACGACTTTGGAGTCCGTCCAGGCGAAAATATCGAACTTGTAACTCTTTAATGTTTCCATGACGGAACGAAACAGCTTAGCCAGTAGGTGCGCACCGCAAAGCTCTAATTTTGGCACTGAAATCTGTTTGATTGGAGCAACTTTAGTTTTAGAAACTAAGAGAAAAGAGTTCATTTTCCCCTTATAACTTCGTCGGCAATAAATTGCGGCAGCATATGCCAATGTTGAGGCATCAGAAAAACCGTGTAATTCAAACGGGTTACCGGATGAAAGCGTGACACATCTAGGAACAGACAATTGATTTAGTCCGTTAAAGGAAATTTGAAATTGTAACAATTCGTCTGTAAGATGTTGCGGTATAACAGAGTCCCAGTCCCCTTTTGTAAGCCAAAGTTTCTGATAAAATACCTTTAAAATCACACTACAGGCCGAAATTAGACCTAGTGGGTCGAAAATCCGTGCAGACTCGGCTAAAATGTGCCTCTTTGTAAGAGGTGGAGTGAGTGTTAATGCAGTTATGAAAATAAAACTATCTGATGAAGAGTTCCAGCTTAAGCCTAGAACTTTGGAGCTTCCGTTGTCACTAGGAATGATTTCAAAATTTGATTCAGTGCTAGAAGAATCTATAAATTCATTAAGAAATGCCTGTGAATTTGAATTCCACTTCCTCAAGTGGAAACCATGCGCGTCTAAACAATCTGTAATTTCTTTGCAAGTTTCTATTGCTTCCCTAACAGTATTCGTACCGGATAATAAGTCATCCATGTACATATCCTCTTCTAACATGCGCGAAATGCAAGGATTTTTTGTATAATCCTGAGCGATTTGTTTTATACATCTAGTTGCCAGAAAAGATGCTGGCGCTAAACCATATGTTACAGTTTTCAATTTGTAATTTTTTATTTCCTCATTAGGATTAGACCTCCAAACTATTTGCTGATAAATTTGATCCTGTTCAGCAACCAAAATCTGGCGGTACATTTTCTCTATATCCGCAGAAAAGACTATTTTCGGAAATCGAAAATTAAGTAAGATTTCGAAAATGTCCCGTTGTAACTTAGGGCCTACACCCAAAATAGAATTCAAGGAAATACCACTTGAAGTTTTGCATGAAGCGTCAAAAACTACCCTTAATTTAGTAGTGATACTAGAAGATTTAATAACCGCATGATGAGGAAGAAAGTAGTGTTTGTTTTCATAATTATTAATGTCATTTTGTGCAACTAATTCCATGTGATCTAATTCTTCATATTCGTACATAAACTCTTTGTACTGATTTTCAAATTCTGGTTTTTCTCTAAATTTCTTTTCCATAGCAAGCAAGCGAGAAATTGCGGCAGGTTTAGAATTACCTAATTCTGATTTAGATTGAATAAAAGGTAACTTAACCACAAAACGACCCTCGGAATGAATTGAATAATTTTCCTGAAAATTAATTGCTCTTCATGTGACAACATTTGAGTATTCTTATTAAATACTTCTTCTACTTCCCAAAAACGCTTTAACTCTTTATCAATATTAACTTCATAAATGTGTAAATTATGTATAGAATTTGGAGATGTACTAGAATGTGGCATTTTCCCTGATACCAGAAAGCCAAAAATTGAATTTTGAGCAATTAAATTGCTCTGAGTATCTGTTACTTGACCAGGAAGCAAAATAGAAAAGAAGTAATCAGATCCTAGAATAATGTCTATTTTACTTGGTGTCCCGAAATGTGGATCCGCTAAGTTTATATTCTTTAAATGCGAAAAATGCTTCTCATGTATTTTTTCCGCAGGTAACGGAGCAGTTAAATCATCTAAAATAAATGCCTTAACAGACAACTTGGTGTCTGCATTATAAATTGATGTAAGATCAAACATTACGTAACCCTTAGTTACTGCGATCTTTGAGTTAGACAGACCTTTTATGGGGAACCTAGCATTTTCCTTTTAATTCCTAACATTTTCATGCAGGATTCAGAAACAAATGTAGACTCTGATCCACTATCACACATGATTCTTAAAGTGTGCTTTTGACCCATGCAATCATTAATATATACACTAGCAGTGGGCAAAAGTGCGAAAGATGTTTGAACTGCATTTATGGAAGGAGAAATTTCCTTTTTATTCTCATCCGGAATCGAACCGGCCTCTGAATCAGGTTTGTTTTTGCGGCTCTGTTTTTCATTTGAACGAGAAGTTGATATTGCGTAATTTTGCAGCTTATTTTCGCATAAACTAGTATGATGTTTCAGCTTGCAATTATGACAAGAGTAAGAGGAATTGCATTGCCAGGTAGTGTGCTTGTCAGACAAGCAATTACTGCATAACTTGTTTTTCTTAACAAACTGTCTCCTATCCCTGATGCTTAATTCTTTAACTTTAACACACTTGTAAAGTGAGTGATTAAATTTACACAATAAACATTTGCTAATGACACTGGAAAAAGATCTATTGACGTTATACTGTTTCTCTTGTTTATGCGAACCTTCATTTTTACTTTTAAGCAATTCTAAAGATGAACATCTATCATTTATAAACTGAATAAATTGATCAAAAGACGGAAAGTCTTCGCTTGAGGTCAATTTTGCCCATTCCTCCCTTGTTTTAGAATCAACCTTTTGTAATAAAATATGAATTAGCCATAAGTCACGGCCAGATGCCTTTTCATCGATTGATTTAAGGCCTCTAATTACTTCATCTGATACATCTGATAAACAGCGTAAGCTAAATGCATTTACTTGAGTAATGGGGGGAATGTCCAAGAATGTTTTAACTAAAGTGGAAACAATTTGTTTTTTCTTATCATATCTCGACAGCAATTTTTCCCACGCTTCTGAATAACTGTTTTCAGAAATAGGAATATGTTTTATAATAGAGGCTGGCTCTTCCCCTAGTAACCCTCTTAAATACTGAAACTTCTGTATATTAGTTATGCTGGCATTGTTATGAACTAATGATAAATATAAATCTTTAAATGACAGCCAGTTTTTAAAATCACCATTAAATTGCTCTATATTGAGCCTAGGCAATTTAAAATTATTAGAAATAGTAGAACTAACAACTGGAATCTGATCATATATTATTTGAGGTGCATGCACATTTACGGTAACTTTTTCAAGTTCCGTTTGCAGTTTGGCTTTGGTTTCATAATATTTCTTTTCGAATTCCTCAATTTCAGATGCTTCAGTTGGTAATTGAGCATCATATTTATCAAAATCGGAATAAACTGTCTCTAATTTTTCTAATTTATTGTACAAGTCATTTTTTTGAAATATTTGGTCAGAGTTAATGAAGTTATTTATCCTTGTTAGAGCAGATTTAGCACTGCCACGTAAACTTATAGCTGCCTTTTCCAATTCTTCAGCAGCCTTTTTTGCAGCTTCCAAGTCGGTATTCATTATTCAAATAATGATGTGAATAGCGTAAAAAACAAAAGCCAAACCGATAATAATAATAAGATAAAATGTACTTATCTGTAATAAATGTGATGCGAGGTGCTCCGTCGACTGTTGCAATTCCACATAAAACTGGTGAAAACACTATTTAGAACACTGAAGTAATATGATGAGCGTACATTAATCCAAGCTTGAGAAAGTATCTAAGATCTCGCAGCGGTGCCTCCAACTCTTATGTTTCTGTGTGTGTTTATAGAATTAGTAGATTAACATTAGATGTAAATAAAACTATATTAAGAATTGACATGTTACAATTTCTTGCATGTGCACAGGAAAGAGAGCTTGCAGTTTACAAGGACGCCTGCAGGTTACAAGGACCGGGGATTTTGTTACCCGGCTGCGAAAATTGCGAAATCACAGCTAGAGAGATGAGCTGTTGCGTACAGTCTGAATGCTCGAGTTCAACTGCCTCTTCAAATGTACAATCACTCAAACCAGGAAGTGTCCTTGATTCCTTGATAAACAACCATAAATCACAATAATTATTTTTAAACAACTGAGGAGATGAAAGTATCTTGATATGATAAACAAAATTGGATATAACACCATTTCAGATGATTCATGGTTAATTGCTAAAGAGATAATATCAATAAAGGTTTTCTTAAATAAAAGTTATAACAATAAATCACTCTAAAGTGATTTTAGTTGAAGTAAATGGGTTCTCATAAATCTAAATTGATAAAATGTATGTTCACTGAACAGGTAACATGCAATTCTATCATCCTTGTATTTTTTATGCCCTTTTATCATTTTTTTTCACTTTTATCTCCACTCCCTTGATACTTTTGTGTGTTACTGTATACAAATTTGATGTTTTACCTTGTATGTTACTGTGTATATAATAGTGGTCTCTTCGTTATCTTTTTCCTTCTAGTACTCTCAAATGTGATACGAATTTGTGAATTATACAGATTTAGAGTATGTGCCTGACTTCCCTATATCAGAGTGCTGATTGGAATCCAAAATACTAAAGCAGGTAACATGCAATTCTATCACCCTTGTATTTTTTATACCCTTTTATCATTTTTTTTTCACATTTATCTGCCCTCCATTGATACTTTTGTATGTTACTGTATGCACATTTGATGTTTTACCTTGTATGTTACTGTGTATATAATAGTGGTTTCTTCGTTATCTATCTCTTTCGAGCAATCTGAAATGTGATACGAGTTTTTGAATTATACAGATTGAGAGTATGTGCCTGACATCGCTATATCAGAATGTTGAGTGTAATCCAAAATACTAAAACAGGTAACATGCAATTCTATCACTCTTGTATTTTTTTATGCCCTTTTATCATTTTTTTTTTCACATTTATCTGCCCTTCCATGATAATTTTGTATGTTACTGTGTACACATTTGATGTTTTACCTTGTAAGTTAATGTGTATATAATAGTGGCCTCTTCGTTTTCTTTTTCTTTCTAGCACTCTCAAATGTGATACGAATTTGTGAATTATACAGTTTGAGAGTATGTACCCGACTTCGCTACATCAGAATGCTGAATGGAATCCAAAATACTAAAACAGGTAACATGCAATTCTATCACCCTTGTATTTTTTTATGCCCTTTTATCATTATTTTTTCATATTTCTCTGCCCTCCCTTGATACTTTTGTATGTTACTGTATACACATTTGATGTTTTACCTTGTATGTTACTGTGTATATAATAGTGGTTTCTTCGTTATCTATCTCTTTCTAGCAATCTGAAATGTGATACGAGTTTTTGAATTATACAGATTGAGAGTATGTGCCTGACATCGTTATATCAGAGTGTTGAGTGGAATCCAAAATACTAAAACAGACAACATGCAATTCTATCACCCTTGTATTTTTTAATGCCCTTTTATCATTTTTTTTTCTTCACATTTATCTGCCCTCCCTTGATAATTTCGTATGTTACTGTATACACATTTGATGTTTTACCTTGTATGTAACTATGTATATAATAGTGGGTTCTTCATTCTCTTACACTTTCTAGCACTCTGAAATGTGATATGAGTTTGTGAATTATACAGAATGAGAGTATGTTCCTGACATCGCTATATCAGAGTGTTGAGTGGAATCCAAAATACTAAAACAGGTAACATGCAATTCTATCACCCTTGTATTTTTTTATGCCCTTTTATCATTTTTTTTCACTTTTATCTGCCCTCCCCTGATACTTTTGTATGTTACTGTATACACATTTGATGTTTTACCTTGTATGTTACTGTGTATTTAATAGTGGTTTCTTCGTTTTCTTTTTCCTTCTAGTACTCTCAAATGTGATACGAATTTGGGAATTATACAGATTGGGAGAATGTGCCTGACTTCGCTATATCAGAGTGCTGAATGGAATCCAAAATACTAAAACAGGTAACATGCAATTCTATCACCCTTGTATTTTTTTATGCCCTTTTATCATTTTTTTTTCACTTTTATCTTCACTCTCTTGATACTTTTGTGTGTTACTGTATACAAATTTGATGTTTTACCTTGTATGTTACTGTGTATATAATAGTGGTCTCTTCGTTTTCTTTTTCCTTCTAGTACTCTCAAATGTGATACGAATTTGTGAATTGTACAGATTTAGAGTATGTGCCTGACTTCCCTATATCAGAGTGCTGAATGGAATCCAAAATACTAAAACAGGTAACTTGCAATTCTATCACCCTTGTATTTTTTATACCCTTTTATCATTTTTTTTTTCATATTTATCTGCCCTCCCTTGATACTTTTGTATGTTACTGTATACAAATTTGATGTTTTACTTTGTATGTTACTGTGTATATAATAATGGTCTCTTCGTTTTCTTTTTCCTTCTAGTACTCTCAAATGTGATACAAATTTGTGAATTATACAGATTGAGAGTATGTGCCTGACTTCACTATATCCGAGTGCTGAATGGAATCCAAAATACTAAAACAGGTAACATGCAATTCTATCACCTTTGTATTTTTTTATGCCCTTTTATCATTTTTTTTTCACATTTACCTGCCCGCCCTTGATACTTTAGTACGTTACTGTATACACATTTGATATTCTACCTTGTATGTTACTGTGTATATAATAGTGGTTTCTTCGTTATCTATCTCTTTCTAGCAATCTGAAATGTGATACGAATTTGTGAATTGTACAGATTTAGAGTATGTGCCTGACTTCCCTATATCAGAGTGTTGAGTGTAATCCAAAACACTAAAACAGGTAACATGCAATTCTATCACCCTTGTATTTTTTTATGCCCTTTTATTATTTTTTTTCACATTTATCTGCCCTTCCTTGATAATTTTGTATGTTACTGTGTACACATTTGATGTTTTACCTTGTAAGTTAATGTGCATATAATAGTGGTCTCTTCGTTTTCTTTTTCTTTCTAGCACTCTCAAATGTGATACGAATTTGTGAATTATCCAGATTGAGAGTATGTGCCTGACTTCGCTATATCAGAGTGCTGAATGCAATCCAAAACACTAAAACAGGTAACATGCAATTCTATCACCCTTGTATTTTTTTATGCCCTTTTATCATTTTTTTTTCACTTTTATCTTCACTCCCTTGATACTTTTTTATGTTACTGTATACACATTTGATCTTTTACCTTGTACGTTACTGTGTATATAATAGTGGTCTCTTCGTTTTCTTTTTCCTTCTAGTACTCTCAAATGTGATACGAATTTGTGAATTATACAGATTGAGAGTATGTGCTTGACTTCGCTGTATCAGAGTGCTGAATGCAATCCAAAACACTAAAACAGGTAACATGCAATTCTATCACCCTTGTATTTTTTTTATGCCCTTTTATTATTTTTTTTCACATTTATCTGCCCTTCCTTGATAATTTTGTATGTTACTGTGTACACATTTGGTGTTTTACCTTGTAAGTTAATGTGTATATAATAGTGGTCTCTTCTTTTTCTTTTTCTTTCTAGCATTCTCAAATGTGATACGAATTTGTGAATTATACAGATTGAGAGTATGTGCCTGACTTCGCTATATCCGAGTGCTGAATGCAATTCAAAACACTAAAACAGGTAACATGCAATTCTATCACCCTTGTATTTTTTTATGCCCTTTTATCATTTTTTTTTTCATATTTATCTGCCCTCCCTTGATACTTTTGTATGTTACTTTATACAAATTTGATGTTTTACCTTGTATGTTACTGTGTATATAATAGTGGTCTCTTCGTTTGTTTTTTCCTTCTAGTACTCTCAAATGTGATACGAATTTGTGAATTATACAGATTTAGAGTATGTGCCTGACTTCCCTATATCAGAGTGCGGAAGGGAATCCAAAATACTAAAACAGGTAACATGCAATTCTGTCACCCTTGTATTTTTTTATGCCCTTTTATCATTTTTTTTTCACTTTTATCTTCACTCCCTTGATACTTTTTTATGTTACTGTATACACATTTGATGTTTTACCTTGTACGTTACTGTGTATATAATAGTGGTATCTTCGTTTTCTTTTTCCTTCTAGCACTCTCAAATGTGATACGAATTTGTGAATTATACAGATTGAGAGTATGTGCCTGACTTCGCTGTATCAGAGTGCTGAATGCAATCCAAAACACTAAAACAGGTAACATGCAATTCTATCACCCTTGTATTTTTTTATGCCCTTTTATTATTTTTTTTCACATTTATCTGCCCATCCTTGATAATTTTGTATGTTACTGTGTACACATTTGGTGTTTTACCTTGTAAGTTAATGTGTATATAATAGTGGTCTCTTCGTTTTCTTTTTCTTTCTAGCATTCTCAAATGTGATACGAATTTGTGAATTATACAGATTGAGAGTATGTGCCTGACTTCCCTATATCAGAGTGCGGAAGGGAATCCAAAATACTGAAACAGGTAACATGCAATTCTGTCACCCTTGTATTTTTTTATGCCCTTTTATCATTTTTTTTTCACTTTTATCTTCACTCCCTTGATACTTTTTTATGTTACTGTATACACATTTGATGTTTTACCTTGTACGTTACTGTGTATATAATAGTGGTATCTTCGTTTTTTTTTTCCTTCTAGCACTCTCAAATGTGATACGAATTTGTGAATTATACAGATTGAGAGTATGTGCCTGACTTCGCTGTATCAGAGTGCTGAATGCAATCCAAAACACTAAAACAGGTAACATGCAATTCTATCACCCTTGTATTTTTTTATACCGTTTTATCATTTTTTTTTTCATATTTATCTGCCCTCCCTTGATACTTTTGTATGTTAAAGTATACACATTTGATGTTTTACCTTGTATGTTTTGTTTATATAATAGTGGTCTCATCGTTTTCTTTTTCGTTCTAGTACTCTCAAATGTCATACGAATTTGTGAATAATGCAGATTGAGAGTATGTGCCTGACTTCGCTTTATCAGAGTGCTGAATGGAATCCAAAATACTAAAACAGGTAACATGCAATTCTATCACCCTTGTATTTTTTTATGCCCTTTTATCATTTTTTTTTCACATTTACCTGCCCGCCCTTGATACTTTAGTACGTTACTGTATACACATTTGATATTCTACCTTGTATGTTACTGTGTATATAATAGTGGTTTCTTCGTTATCTATCTCTTTCTAGCAATCTGAAATGTGATACGAGTTTTTGAATTATATAGATTGAAAGTATGTGCCTGACATAGCTATATCAGAGTGTTGAGTGTAATTCAAAATACTAAAACAAGTAACATGCAATTCTATCACCCTTGTATTTTTTTTAATGCCCTTTTATCATTTTTTTCACATTTATCTGCCCTTCCTTGATAAGTTTGTATGTTACTGTGTACACATCTGATGTTTTACCTTGTAAGTTAATGTGTATATAATAGTGGCCTCTTCGTTTTCTTTTTCTTTCTAGCTCTCTCAAATGTGATACGAATTTGTGAATTATACAGATTGGGAGTATGTGCCTGACTTCGCTATATCAGAGTGTTGAGTGGAATCCAGAATACTAAAACAGGTAACATGCAATTCTATCACCCTTGTATTTTTTATGCCCTTTTAACATTTGTTTCTCATTTTTCTATCCTCCCTTGACACTTTTTTTATGTGGCTGTATACACATTTGATATTTTACCTTCTATATTATTGTGTACATGAGGGTGGTCTCCTCGTTTTCTCTGTCTTTCTAGCACTGGGAAATGTGATACGAATTTGTGAATTTTATGGATTGGGTGCATGGACCTGACATTGCTATATCAGAGTATTGAATGGAATATAAAGTAACAAAACAGGTAACATGTAATTCTATCACTTTTGTATTTTTTTATGTTCTTTTAGCATTTTTTTCACATTTATTCCACATTTTTTTTCACATTTCCATTGATACATTTGTATGTTACTGTATCCACATTTGATATTTTACCTTGTATGTTACCGTGTATATGAGGGTGGTTTCCTCGTTTACTCTCTTTTGCTAGCACTCGGTAAAGTGATAGGAGTTTGTGAATTGGAATGAATAAATACATGGACTTGACTTCGCTATACGAGGCTTTTGTTTGTAATATAAAGTAGAAAAAAAAAAAAAAAAAAAAAAAAAAAAAAACCAGGTAACAATCCCATGACTCTTGTATTTTTGTTGTTCTTTTATCATTTTTTTGGCATATATCTGCCCACCCTTTATAATTTTGTATGTTACTGTGTACACTTTTGCTATTTTCCTTTGTACCTTACTATGTATATGAGGGTGGTCTCCACGTTTTCTCTCTTTTTATAGCAGTCTGAAATGTGATAGGAGTTTTTTAATTGGACAGATTGAATGTATGCCTCTGATATCTCTATGCCGGAGTGTTTATGGTCATCTAAAACATGGGAACTGGTAATATGCAATTCTGTCACTCTTCTATTTTATTCGTACTATGTAGTATATATACATATCTCTAGATCGTTTGCTGGACTGTCGGGCGTTTTTCCGATTATAGATGGTAATAATGAAATTAGGTTTTCGAATGAGTAATACGTTTTTCATGTTGTTTATATTTTATACATCGTCTTGCGGCATATTAAATGATGAACTTTTCTTAGTTTCTTAGAATATGTTGGAAAGAGTTTCATAATCTATGCTGAATGATTTTTCTTTCGTGTTTTACTTTTTGCATTAGTCTGTCTAGCTTAATTTTCTTCCAGGCGAGATAATTGACTGTTGAAGTAAATCGTCATCTCAAAAAGTATTCAAGACGAGGAAAAAAAAATATACTCCATCATATTTTCCATCTCAATCTTCACTATTTGCACTTTTCTCAAAACACTTTTCTTCAAAATGAATTGATATCGCAATAAAAATAATGAAAATGTGCAATAAATTCAGTCAAATGAAATACAAATTATTTCATGTAGGAAAATTTACCTTTTTTTTTCTTTTTGCAGTTATCTGTCCAACTTAATTTTTTTCCAGACGAGATAACTGACTGTTGAAGTAAATCGTCATCTCAAAAAGCATTCAAGACGAGAAAAAAAAAAAAAAAAAAAAAAAAAAAAAAAAAAAAAACATAGTTCACGATATTTTCCATCTCAATTTTTACTATTTGAACTTTTCTCAAAACACTTTTCTGCAAAATGAATGGATATTGCAGTAAAAATATGGAAAAAAGAGCATGAAATTCAGTCAAATGAAATGAAAATTATTTCATGTAGTAAATTCTACCTTTTTTTTTCTTTTTGCATTCATCTGTTCAACTAAATTTTTTCCCGGCGAGATAACTGACTGTTGAAGTAAATCGTCATCTGAAAAAGTATCCAAGAGGAGAAAAAAACAAGCATAATTCATAATATTTTCCATCTCAATTTTTACTATTTGCACTTTTCTCAAAACACTTTTCTTCAAAATTAATTTATATTGCAATAAAAATATTGAAAATATTCAGGAAATTCAGTCAAATGAAATGCAAATTATTTCATGCAGTAAATTCTTTCTTTTTTTTCGTGTATTAATCTGTCCAACTTAATTTTTTTCCAGGCGAGATAACTGACTGTTGAAGTAAATCGTCATCTCAAAAAGTATCCAAGAGGAGAAAAAAACAAGCATAATTCATAATATTTTCCATCTCAATTTTTACTATTTGCACTTTTCTCAAAACACTTTTATTCAAAATTAATTTATATTGCAATAAAAATATTGAAAATATTCAGGAAATTCAGTCAAATGAAATGCAAATTATTTCATGCAGTAAATTCTTTCTTTTTTTTCGTGTATTAATCTGTCCAACTTAATTTTTTTCCAGGCGAGATAACTGACTGTTGAAGTAAATCGTCATCTCAAAAAGTATCCAAGAGGAGAAAAAAACAAGCATAATTCATAATATTTTCCATCTCAATTTTTACTATTTGCACTTTTCTCAAAACACTTTTATTCAAAATTAATTTATATTGCAATAAAAATATTGAAAATATTCAGGAAATTCAGTCAAATGAAATGCAAATTATTTCATGCAGTAAATTCTTTCTTTTTTTTCGTGTATTAATCTGTCCAACTTAATTTTTTTCCAGGCGAGATAACTGACTGTTGAAGTAAATCGTCATCTCAAAAAGTATCCAAGAGGAGAAAAAAACAAGCATAATTCATAATATTTTCCATCTCAATTTTTACTATTTGCACTTTTCTCAAAACACTTTTATTCAAAATTAATTTATATTGCAATAAAAATATTGAAAATATTCAGGAAATTCAGTCAAATGAAATGCAAATTATTTCATGCAGTAAATTCTTTCTTTTTTTTTCTTGTATTAATCTGTCCAACTTAATATTTTTCCAGGCGAGATAACTGACTGTTGAAGTAAATCGTCATCTCAAAATGTATTTGAGAGAAAGGAAAAAAAAAACAGTGTTCTCAATATTTTCTTTCTCAATTTTTACTATTTGCAATTTTCTAAAAATACTTTTCTTCAAAAATTTGTTGGTGGCCTTTCAACTTATTTTTTAAACAAACATTTTGTATTTAATTTAGACTAACAAAACGCATATTGCAAGTGTGAAATATTATGAGGTATAAGTTTTCATCTAAGGGAGACAATGTACTCCTTTCATCCAAAATGTGATACAGGGTGTCACATAAGTACCTGACACATTTTTAAATTTATTTTAAAATCACGTAATTGTCGTACAGGAATGCGGTTCGAGCTAAAATGCTTCTCGCGATGAAAAGTTATCTCCAAACTAATGAAAATAATTAGCTTCAAATTTCGATCATAGATGGCGCCACTTCTCCGTATGTTTGGTTTCAAACGTGCATTTTTTTCTGACTTTCAGATTAGTTTTGACGCTGTGACACAGAAATGAGGACTCCCATCGAAAATGCTAATTGCGTAAGTTGGTACTTTGAAACCAATTCGAAAGTAATCTGAAAATCAGAAAAAAAACGCATGTTGGAAACAAAACATGCGGACAAGTATCGCCATCTATGATCGAAGTTTGGAACTAATATTTTTATTTGCTTGAAGAAAACTTTTGATAATGAGAAGCATTTTAGTCCAATCCGCACTCCTGTACGACAATTACTTCATTTTATATCGAATTTTAAAACTTGATAAGGATTTTTGGGACACCCCGTATATCCATTCCATAAGTCCATTATCTTCTTCTGCATAATTTATTAAAGCTCTTGTTTACGCAGCTGCATATTATATTCATTACACATAATTCATATTATGAAAACAGTCAGGCAGTATTAGGCAATACATCCGCACGTTAAAACTGAATACCCTATCACGTTCTTAAATAAATTAAATTTAACTCCGGAAACATGTGTTCTCGCTAATAATATGGGAAATTCCCATCACTTTTCATAAACAAACCGCATAATCAGCACGCTATAGATTCCCTTCTGTTATGATATCGCCTATTGTATTAGTAATTGAATTGGAATATGTTATGATGTCGCTATCTAGTGCTTCTTCCATTTCTGCTTGTTGATTTATTTACATATTTTCCAATGATACATTTTGATTTATTAAACAGGATTTCCATTTAAATAATGGATGTGAAATTTTCAGGTATGTGCAATTCTTGTATGTTTTAAAAACAGATAATAAATTTTTCTTCTGTCCCATCCTTAAAACTTTCAATATAGCTGAAAAGTGCTTATGAATTCGGTTTATCTATCTGTCTGTCTATGCGCTAATTCGCATAAATATACGTGTGTATTAGTAATAATTGGAATATGTTATGATGTTGCTATCCAGTGTTTCATCAACTTCTGTTTGTTGATTTACATATTTTCCAACGATACACTTTGATTTCTTAAACAGGATTCTCCATTTAAATAATGGATGTAAAAATTTCAGGTATGTGCAATTCTTGAGTGTTTTAAAAACAGATAATATATTTTTCGTCTGTCCCATCCTTAAAACTTTCAATATAGCTGAAAAGTGTTTATGAATTCGGTTTATCTATCTGTCTGTCTATACTCTAACTTGCACGAATATACGTGTGTATTAGTAATAATTGGAATATGTTATGATGTCGCTATCCAGAGTTTCATCCATTTCTACTTGTTGATTTATTTACTTATTTTCCAACGATACACTTTGATTTCTTAAACAAGATTCTCCATTTAAATAATGGACGTGAAAGTTTCCGGTATGTGCAATTCGTATGGGTTTTAAAAACAGATAATATATTTTTCGTCTGTCGCATCCTTAAAACTTTCAATATAGCTGAAAAATGTTTATGAATTCGGTTTATCTATCTGTCTGTCTATGCTGTAACTCGCATAAATACACGTGTGTATTAGTAATAATTGGAATATGTTATGATGTCGCTATCCAGTGTTTCTTCCATTTCTGCTTGTTGATTTAGTTACGTATTTTCCAACGATACACGTTGATTTATTAAACAGGATTCTCCATTTAAATAATGGATGTGAAAGTTTCAGGTATGTGCAATTCTTGTGTGTTTTAAAAACAGATAATAATTTTTTCTTCTGTTCCTTTTTAACACTCTCCAACATAGCTGGAAAGTGTTTATGAATTCGGTTTGTCTGTCCGTCTGTCCGTGCTCGCGTAAATAGAGTATGATTACCATGAAATGGATATATACTATTCGGTATTACTATAGCATGTTCGGTATTGAAAATGAAGTGTGTAGCATATCCGGTTCATTTACAGGGACACTCAAAAGAATTCCGTTGCATTACGGTCTATTAGAAAAACCTTTTGTGATGTATTTTAATGATATTACACTATTTTAAACATATTGAAATTTATATTTATTACTGAAGTGTACAACAAGGATCTTACTACAGAGCATGGGCAGCATAGAATTTATCGTTTATTTACAGGGACAGCCAAAAGAATTTGACTACAGAAGAAAATGAACCATAATTGAACAATTGAAGCTTACGAACAATAATTGCTGGAAGTGCGTTTTCAGATTTAGTATTTCCAAAATTCGACCGACAAATTCAGAGGGGTAATAATAGGCAACAAGAGGATGAAGAATAACCATAGATCATGGGATCGCAAACCACGTATTTAATCAAAAATACAGGTTTTACCATCCTGACTCAATTTGTGTTGACGGTCATAACTTTCAGAAAACTGAAGTATGTTCTAATGAAACATTTAACAGATATTCTAATCTTGGTTGTAAATGTGATAACACCAAACAATAGTGGTAGAAGTTTGCATTATACGCACCAGTAGTATGTACTTGACGCCCCACATTTTGGACTGTGATGATCAGTTCATACAGTATCATCGATTGCTTGAGGAACCTGTTTTCCCAGATATTTTCGTGATGTTATCACATTTCACATAAAACAAGGTACATGTCGTTGCATTTTCATCGCAATGTTTTTATTTTTCTTGAAATTATTATTGTCAACCCGAGTTCAGTTAAGATGAAACACCCTGTATTTGTGATTAAGTAAGTCCATTGAGACCCCATGTTAAATGGCAACACCTCATCCTCTTGATGTCTACTATCACCCTTCTGAATTTGTCAATCGAATTTTAGAACACCCCTATATTCCGAAAGTAATATATAAAGAAAGCTTAAAGGCTTCCAGGACACAAAAATCTTCAAACAAAACAAAACAAAAAGTATATTGTATTGAAAATTTCTCTGTTTTTTTTTTTCTGCTTAAAAGGACGTTTAAATCATGTTTCTATCTTAATTAGAACTGGAAATTTTAATTTTTTCGTTTTGGTTTATTTTCAAAATGTAGCTTTCAAGCAATGGTTGTCATGGAAACGACATTTTGTGTAAATGCGTTTTTCTTCATGATGGGGTTTTTAACCATTTCTTGTATTTAAATTGTTATAAGTCAAGAACCGTTAAAGATAAATGGATCAAACTTGGAACATGCGTTTTTCAATTGTTTTACTTTAATTTTGATTTAGCAAATTTGAAAACATATTTATTTTTGAAAATAGGATTTTTTTTTAAGTTACATCATTTTTTTGTTTTTAATATTTCTAATTTTTTTAATTAATATTTTTTAAAATGCTGAATCAAAATTAAAGCTTATATACTTCTGTTTATTTAAATGAAAACGAAATTAAATTCTGCAAATATTTCGAGTTAACGATTTTAAATTACACCACTTTTTTAATAAATTTTAAATTAAATTTTTTTTAAAATTCTGAGAATTTTTATCATGTGATTTTGTTTACAAATGATATGGTAAATCATCATAAAGAAAATTCAAAATTTTAACTCAATAAATAAAAATTATTTTAAAATGTGTCCCGCCCCTTTTAAATGTTTTCGCTGTAATCGTACGCTACTTTGAAATTCTACGTCTATTAAATTCACGAAAATCTCATCCGAGATCTAGGAGAAAACTTGAGTATTTAATTTAAAATACAACATTCAAGAAGTTTTAGTGAATTCAACAGATTATTATAATAAAATTATACTATTAAGGTAACTTTCATTTTATCGAACTTTAGAAGCTGTTTGAACAAGCAAAGAATTGCAGATCAGCATCTTTGGAATTGAATTTCAAATAAATTCAATTCATTAGGAAAATGGGATTTGCCTGAGTAATAGAATATAAATTTATTCTATTATCTATTCGGATATAAACTTCTTTATCTCAAGCAGATCTAACAAACTATTCGAATAATTTTAATTTCTAAAATCTATTCGACTTGCAAATGACTCTTTAATCGTATTCATATAATTCATAATAAAATGTAAGTGGTATAGAAATTCAAAATAAAATTCAGTCCCATTTTCTTTAAAAAATCCGTAAGTGCTAAAGCCTTCTATTTCCTTTCCTTTGTTTGACTAAATATCTTTTAACTAGTCATGTATGATTTATGAGTAATTTATACTTATCATACGGTTTATGTTAAACATTTTAGCTCTCGAATGTTTATTTAAGTGAAATAAATTATGAAAATTTTCTACTGTGTTTACATATTATGTCTAATTAATAAATGAATGGTGTTGTAAAAATTCAAAATAAAACTTTGTTTTCCTTTCTTTCAAAAATCGATAAAATTAAGATCTGATCGATAAAATGAGATAAAATTATTTTATTGTCTTACAGTCTTTGTTTCACTTAACCCATTTATGCCTAGCGTCCCATTTTTGGGACGTTTCAAATTTTAATGCATTTGTATAATTTTCTTCTTCTTTATAACATGAAAATTGCATGAAATCATTATTTATAAATGTCTTTATCGATAACCGAGAGATGACAGCACTAGGTGGGTATTTATTTGCTTAAACTAAACCCTTTTTCCGTGTTTATAGATTTTTAATTTTTCAAGAGGGCGAAATGTAAAAAGTAAGTTTATTTGTATTTTTCTATCATGGACCCAAAATCGCAAGTTATAATCTTAGCTTGTGGATTTTTTTTTTGAAATACGTATTTTTTTAAATAGCGAAATTAAATGTTCAAACCTATTTTTTATGCATTTTTGTAATGTACAAAATATAGTGTTCTAGGCACAAATGGGTACATATTTTTGTTAGAAATTTAGGAGACATTTATTTATGCAATCTCCTTTCGAAGATATTTATGAAATAAATTGTTATTAAGTCTGCAATACGATTATTCTTATTTTATTATTAATAATAGTTATAACGTTATTAGTCTCTGCAAAGAAATAAATATATTTTATTGTAGTTCATTAAAATACTAATTATAGTACATAATATACAATTTAAAAACATTTTAAATATAAATATAGGCAAAATATATAAATATGCATATTATTCTACTAGAAATACTCATATTTAGTTCTTTTACATTTTATCAAATAAATACAAAAAAAATTAAGCTTAATTTTTTTAGTATTTTTCCAGTTCATTTTGCAACATTTTAAAGTGATTTTACCCAAAAATTTGAGAAAACAAAAATTCAGGCACAAATGGGTTAAGGGGTCTCAGGACTCTTAAAATTGGAAAAAATGAAAAAAAAGAGACCATTTTCAACATTTAATATCTTAAAATGTATTTGATTTTAAGACACAGTTTTAATTGGAATAAAATATATAAGTACGTTCTTTCATTTCATGTATTTAAAAAATTATAAGATACAGAATTGGCATTTACAGGGGGCTCCAAACTGTTAGACATTTGACGAGCAAAAAATCGGCATAACACCTTACGCGCACGATTACAAAATAAGTATTGTAACTAGAATGAAAATTTTGGTGTCTAATTATGCTTCAGATTGTAATAATTACCCTGAACCTAAATAAATTTGTATTTAAAGCTTTTTTATATTTTTAATACAAAGTTGTATTTAGTTAATGCAAAATTAAGAAAATTTCAACACTATAATCACCTAAAAAGATATTGTTTTGAACAATAAAAAGGAAATTTTAGGTTCAGTTTATACAAACTAACATGAAACATGTGTTTTGAAAATTTTATAAAAAAATATTCATAAGTTTTTGAGATATCGTGCGCGTTATGCCCAAAAACGTCATTTGGAGAAAAATGGCTTCAAAGTTTCCGAAACGACGCGACGCTTCAGCTATTGAACGTGTATAAATGTAAAAGCCATAACTTCCGTTCTAATAGGAATTTCAAGGAAACAATTATGTCAAAATATTCAGAAAAGATAAGAGTTTAACATCTAAAAAAAAATTAAAATTTCGAAAATTTTAAAGTTTTAAGAGTCCTGAGACCCCTTAAGTATTTTTAAAGTAAACTTATATGATTTGTGCGCAATGAAAACTTATCTTTAGAATATTGTTACATACTTTAGTAAAAACATTTATTGAAGTTGAATATACTAAGAAAATAAGCTTCTTTTAGCATGTTATCTTTAATTAAAACATGGATAGTGTTATAGGAACGCAGAATAAAATGTGGCTTTCTCATCTTTCAAAAATCGATAAGAGCTATAAAGATTTTATTGTCACCAGTATTAGTTTCTCTTAAGTATCTTTAAAATAAACTTATGCAATTTATGAGAAATGAAAACTTATCCTGATAATGGCGTTAAACATTTTAGAACAAATATTTAATGAAGGGAAATACAGTAGTAGACCGACTTACGTCACCCCGCATTTACAAGGTCCGGCCAGAAAAAGCAATTTCCTTAATTAAAGGCGCACTTAGAACTTTTTTGAAGCATCCCACACTGAGACGACAAGCGACATGTAGCCGCAACATGTAGCGCAAAAACCGGTCGAAACAAAGAACGAAGTTGTTTCAAACCTGTTTTAAACCAGTTTTTCCAGCGAATTCAAGCGACTTGTCTTATGTGTCGCCTTAGTGTGGGATGCGCCATGGTACTATGAAAGGAAACTCTCCCACGACAGTGAAGTGATAGTGAAAAACAAACAAAAAAATTCACTGGAAAAAGCTTAGAAAACTATCTCCTGTTAACCCTTTATGTACAGAATTATGAATTCATGAAAATTTTACCATCTAAAGCATTTTTATTGAATTGTTTAAATCACATTAGAAGATTTACATAAACATTTAATGTATTTTAGAAGGATTTTAGAAGTATTGAAGGATTTAGAAGGATTCATTAAATTTGAATTTATATGGATTTTGTACACTTTTTATAACACCACTCAAATCTTTTATTTTAAATATTTTTCTTAGTATTTTATAGAATTAGGAAATGTATTAATATAATGTTCTTACAATAGAAATATAGAAATACTTCCGAATTGAAAAATCCCCCCTTCCCCCCACCCCCCCCCCCCCCCAACGCCAAGAAACATGAAAAAATGCAAAGGCAAAAGAAATCATCCTTTTAAAATTACTTTTGTTTTGTCTAACCAATAATGCTTTTGAAACAAGATAAAGTAATGAATCTATAACTCATTCTAAACTGCATTACAACTAATCGATGTATTAAATGAATTTCATAACAAGTTATTTTAATGGTACTTATAAGTACCGCCAGTAGATAAAGGGTTAAAAAGAGCTTCTAAGAGAAAAAAAAGAAAAAAATTGTGTGTTCAAACTTCATTGCAAGATTTTTTCACATCCTCAAATGCTCGAACGATGCATCCAACAAGTTAACAAGTTATTGATTTATTCCAAATTCTTGTATTGTAAACACATTTTTTTGCAAATGTTAAATGTATGTAACATAATCCTTAAATATAATAGAAAACTTCATTAGATTTTGGGGAATTTTTATTACTTATCCTTTTTTACTCGACTGCCAAGAAGGATTATGTGTTTCATCGGGAACATGGGTGTGTGGATTTCTTTATACCCTCGAAACATCCCAACAGCAGGATGGATTTTCATGAATGAAGTCTCTATAGATTCGTCTTAACCGTCCTATAATTATAGGCTAGATTTTGTTTTTATAAATTCGAATGGCGGCCGTAAAATAAAAAAATGGCGGTAGAAACGATTAAAAAAAAAAAAAAAAAAAAAAAAAATTACGCACCATATTGAGTGGCATAACATTGGATAGGTCTTTCAAAATGAAGACGATGTTTCATTGACTATTTTACAGTCAGAAGCTCCGTTTAAATATTTCACAACCTGAAAGTTGTGTAGATAGGACTTTATTGCAACTCCAACCATCATCAACATCTATAGGCCTCATCAAAACTGTGTTTATAGATAGGAACTAACAATTAAACACAACTTAAAAGTCATCAATACAAGTAAATAAAAAAAATAGTAAGTAATATAAAAAATAGTTTCACATTGATGAGAAATAATTAATTAGTCCGCTTTTTACACAGTCGGGTTTTTTGATTTTTTAAATTTAATTTTTACTTGTTGCTTATCTAAATGTATCTCAACCTACGTCATTAGTCTTGGAACGAATTGCTGACATAAGCCGAGGTATTACTGCATACTAAGAAAATCAGATTCAGTGTTATAGAAACACAGATTGAAATGAGGATTCTTTTAAAAATCGATAAGAGGTAAAAATATTTTATTGTCTCCAGTATTTGTTTCACTTAAGTATAGCGTCTAGAATATATAGTGTGGAAATCGGATATCCCAGTGATACTTAAAAATGTGCTAAAACATTAGAGGTGTTCCAAACCGCATGTATTCGTTACTGAGTAACGGGTATTCTCTCTGATACGAAATACCGAATCGGTAGTTCAAAATATGAGTCGTTACCCGTTACTGCAGAACTAAGAAACAAACTTCAAACGCTAATTTTATTTCGTGATTCATGAACGGAGCCGCATTGCCTGATGCTGAAAGATGCGAATTTGTGTTCGGTCTTTGGAATCGGAAATCAGTTGTTCCCGTATTTTGATATCACATACGAGTATTCATTATTGTTTCGTTACTTCAGCACTCGTTCATTCGCCAAAAATGTCCGTGCGAATAATTAAGGAAGGAAGATTTTGAAATCATGTGGTCAATAGAAGAACAAACTGCTTTTAGGAGAACAATTACTATGAGATCGTTTATTCTGTCAGGGATTGTACTTTTTATTTCTCAGATATGAAGTGTTATATGCTTTTTTCAAACATGGAGAGAATAATTGATTTTTTTTTCTTTTTCTTTTTCTTTTTTCTTTTTTTTTTCTTTTTTTTCTTTTTTTTTTTTTTTTTTTTTTTTTTTTTTGGACTAAGAGGTTTTAAGAATGTATTTTAAAAAAAGAAGCATGGATTCAAGCAATAAATAGACAAGATGTGTTTATCATTTAATATTTTAATTAATTTCGTATTAACCTTTTCGAGGGCGGCTTCCTTAAAAAAGCACACCTAATTTTAATTCCAAAACTGACAAACGGCACCAAGAATGTATATTAAAATTTTCCTTTTGTACTCTCTTAAAACGAATGAGTGGATTTGCCTACTCAAGAATGAGCACTAATTTATTGGATCGTGAATGAGTTGATTTTTAAACGCTTCACTCAACTTGATTTAAGCTCTTATTCTTCTATTTTACTCAACGAGAGCGACCGCAAAACAACTCAACTTGATTAGCAAGCTAGTTTCCTGCCGCTCTTTTGCGAGTCGTTCTCAGATTCATTCGTCTCGTCTTATCGTGTCTCTGGCCTGCTTCAAGATGGACGCTGATGTGTAGATAAATATGTAAACATTCAAGAAGTTTTCTTAAAGAAGGAACGAAAGGATGTGTCTGTTTTATTCGGTAAGTTTTATAAAAGCATTTAATTTATCCTTACTTTTTAGTGGAATTGCATGTAATGATTTAAATTTATAATTTTTAATGCACGTTGTAACACATTCTCCCTCCGTCACGCTGCAGGCAGCTAATTTTAGAAATGCTTCTATATTTTAAAATTATTCTGCCTTTTTATTTTTTACTTATTTATTTTCGTTTAAAATGTCCTGTTTATTACTTTGTTGAGAAATAAATAAATAAGCTGATCATAGCGTCATGTTAAAGCAAGGGTCGGGGGAGGTGAAAATAATAAAAGTTTACTTTTTCGTGTGACGAAACTTTTTGTCAGATATAACAGTTCTAAGTATTTTGTAAAAATAATTTTTCAGATAAATCATATCAAACAAAAATACGTTTTATAATTTGTAGTAAATAATTTTGTGAAAAATTACTAGAATTCCTCCCTAAAATTTTCCAGAGAATTGTTTCTTTCTCCAAATACAGAATTTTAATTCAAGGTTGGTATTCACTTATACATTTTTTTCAATCTAATTATATTTTCAAAAGTCAATTTTATTCCTTAGAAGTACAATAGTTTATTTCTATACAATACTATTTGTGTAAAAGAATTCAAATAATTACATAAACAGTGTTCTACTGCATCCATTCACCATCACTTTTCAGCAATTCCCTTTCAATTTTCCGAGAGCTATATTTTCCAATTTACCTTCCTGACAATAGGGGTAGCCGGGGTAAAATGAGTATATTTTTTATTATTATTGTACCACACAAAATTTTTTGAAAAATTAAAAGTGTGAATGAAATGGTCACATATCTGGCAATATTTAAACTTTGTAAAAACAAACTAGCAGCATACTATTTTTTTTTTCTTTTCTTACTGGTATGGTGAATTATTCATTTGTCCCTCATTTCAAAAGATTTAAATAAAAAATAAGATAATTTTTGTATAACCAATCACTAAATTCTTTTCACAATTATAAACATGGGTGCAAGACCTTCAGTCTCGGAAAGATTTTTGGCTGGTTGTAAATTATATTTTATATTGAAATAATAGCAATTTTACTAGCAAAAACTTTTAATTGCTCTTTTTTATTGTAAAAAATCCATTTTCAGCCATAAATCAAGACATTGAGATTGTCTAGCCCATCGCCAGTAGGTTATACCTAATATTCGGAAAAGTTTTCAGTCTTGGCTTGGATGGACTTCTTGCACACATGATAAAATCATTTTTATTGTTGTTTTTCTGTATCTTTTTTCTCCCCCCCCCCCCCCAAAAAAAAAAAAAAAATATTTATGCTGCAAAGAAAATATTTCTGTTAACGACTGTATATATACAGGGGTCGGTGCCGGTTTTTATTCTTGGGGCCCATTTTGTGAAAAGTAAGTTAATTTTGTGAATTTTATAATATTTTTGTGAAAAATAACATTTTGCAATGAAAGTTGAAATCCAGTGAATCAAATTCGAACCAAGAATTTATGAATAAAAATATTCTTTAAATCCCCTTGCTACAGTTTTTGTTTTTCGTGACCTGATCTTATTTACAAATTACACATTTTTAAAACACTTTTTATGAAAAAGAATGTTACAAAAGAGCCTATTTTATTAAAAGGAATTTTGCGAAGGGGCCTGTTTTATTAAGTTCATTTTTATGAAGAGACCCATTTTATTAAATTTATTTTTCTGAAGGGGCCCTATTTTATTAAATAGATTTTTGTAAAGGGGCCCTAAATTCGACCCCTGATATATAATCTATTTTTGTAAAATCTTGTTTGATTTCATTTGTTAAATGCTTTATTATTACAAAAAGTTTGTCTATCTCTATATATATATTTATTAAATAAGAAAAGCAACCAAGTATGCTAAAAATCCACATAAAAAATTTGGCAATTTAGTCATAAACAAAGAAAAAAATTATAATTTAATATTTGATCAGTAAAAGAAATACTAAAACTAAAATGTCTATCATTAAATAAAAGTGGTGCTGTATCTAGCTATACTAACAATTTTTTTTGTTGTTCTGAGCATATTTAAATATTGGTGTTTTTGACGCTTAAAATGCGGTTTAAACCTATGTCACGTCAAAAACTGCTTTTTGACAGCTTAAACCCAACCTTGTTTTCTTGTCACATAGGGTAAAATAGGTATTATAGCCCATCTTTTTTATGAGAGTTTGTCAAGATATGAATGTATGAAGATGGATCAAAATTGAAAGACCTTTGAGAGCAAATTGTTATTGATCCTATGCTTAAATGTGAAATTATGCTATAAATTAGTCGCGAACATCTGTTATCTGCGCTGCATGTTGGAATGTAAGTAACATTAAAAATCGCTGTTAATTGACAATTTCTCAAAAATCACGTTAAAGTACCATATTTTCAGCCATAAATTAAAACACATGTTCTAACTATACTAAATTATTAAATTGGGTGGATTAAAAGAGGACAAACAGTAAAAAGAATCGAAGCAACCCATGGAAGTTAAACCAAAGGTTCTTGCTGTAGTGAATGCAATGATTGGTGGCTGGGTCCTTGTGAAATTCGGTGTAAAGAAGTCTGTTCAAGAATTTACAGTTCTTATTATTGATATCCCTGATGAAGATAAATACACTGTTAAGTTTGCAACAAAGTAATCTGCCGGAATATTTTATGTCTTCCCTGAGAAAGACGACATTGCTGATGGGCAGGCATCCTGAATTGTTAGGAAGTCTCTCAACCAAGCTGCACCGGTCATTGCTGTATACATTTTGTATATAAATTTTCATTCACTTATAGCTAGTTAACTTTATAAATTGCTTTTGATTTAAAATATTTTTTAATTAATTTCTCATTTTTTCCTACAGATACTTATGCTGATATCTATCTGCGTTTGAACTGCATAAAAAAAAAAAAAAAAAAAAAAAAAAAAAACTTTAAAAATGAAACACTATTAGGAACATGATTCAGAGCATGGACGTAAACTGATGTTGTGAAAATTGGGAGCAGTTTTGGGTGGGTGGGGAGGGGGCTAGGATAGGATTTGTCTGTACTTGCATCTTATTTCTATTAGTTTCATAAGTGCTTTTATTTGTAAAGAAAAAAATGTAAACAAACTGAAAGGGGCAGGTTTTTGTCTTTTCTACCTCACCCCAGTTTACATATATGATTCAGAGGATGGAAGTACAAAACTCTTAAATGGTTTACACATTAATTATATTGTAATTCAACTATAACCAGCATATATCCATTTTATTTTAAAATTTGATTATTTAATTATATTAAATTATATTTAATCATATTAAATTATATCCAATTATATTTAAAATTTGAATTGATTTGTAATATTTGTTTACTTTTACTTCAGTCTCTTCCTGACAAACAAATAATATATGATACTGTACAATTTTTCTTCCAATTTTTTCACTATTAAACTTTGATTTTAAAATGTTTCTTTTAGAATTTAAGAAAATTTTATTTATCTGTATTAATTCTCAGAAGAAGGCACGAAATTTAAAATTTTACTAATTTAAAAAGTTTTATAACTATCCTCTTCTTAAATAACTCAAAGCATATTTTTTTCAGTATAAAGTTTACTTGTAATTGTAACTCTTGTTTATTAAAATGTAAGTTTCTGTATTGAATAGTATGTAAAATTGTTTTAAAATTTAATATTTTAATGCCTTTAAACTTTGAAATATAAAAGTACTTGACAAGCTGAATATTCGGTATTCGGCCAAAATCACTATTCGGTGCATCCCTAGTCAACACTGTCTTTGCTAAAATTTTTGGTATTTTTTCATGATGAAGCCACAATCACCCCCCCCCCCCCCCTCCCTCCCCAGCTTATCAATTTAGCAATAATTTCATATTCTAAAGAAAATTAATAAATGAAAATGATTTGAGAAATATATCATACAACAGTAAAATTTTAAAACATTTTACTTTTTCATATCATCAGGGCAGAAACTAGTTTCTTTCAGTAAGTGGCGAAAACTAATACTAATCCTGCAGTGATTCATAATTCACATATGTAGGTATTTGATATGTAAACAATTAAGCTAAAAATTAAAATTGAAGATTATGAATGTTGTTCAAAGTAGCGAGTCAGATTTAGTGATGCTCTGAATAGTGATTTTGGCCGAATACTGAATATTCAGCTAGCCGAATAGTAACTGTTTGGCCGAATACTTTTTATTTCAAGGTTTAAGGTATTAAAATGTTATTTTTTAAAACAACTTTACATAATATTTAATAAAACAATTACATTTTGATAAATAAGCTCTTAAGTAAATTTCATATTGGAAAAAAAACTTGCTTTGAGTTTATTTAAAGGATAATAAGACTTTTTATTAATTAATGAAATTTTAAATTTAATGGTTTCCTCTATGAATTAACTTTTTAAAATCAAACAGTAAAAGTGGAAAAATTGGAAGAAAAATCGGTTCAGGTCGATTTGAGGCTGAGTGTGAATTCCTGCAAGTTGGGTTCGGGTTAAACCCAAATTTTCAAAAGTTAGTTTGGTATATTTTTTAAGTTTATCCCTGTTATAATAAACGTAGATATTTGTGTATATGTTGTTTTCTAAAGAGATTTCCGTTTTTTATGCAACCCTTTGGCAAAGTTTGTTTTTTCTGCAACCAGACTTGTATAAAACCAAAAACTTTCTGTGTGCATAAATATTGGGTCAAAAACTATCTGCACATTAATTTAATGTTTAAGAGGGTACTTCAGTCAAGTGAAAAGACCCATTTGCTAATGCTAATCCTATGGAAGAAATTTATAACGATATCTCCAGGGATCTGTTTAGGAAAAATTTGGGTCCGTTAGCGGAGCCTTCACAATTTTTATTACGGTAAAAACGGACCCTTCACAATTTTTATTAAGTTAAAAACGGACTCTTCACAATTTTTATTAGGTTAAAAACGAATCTTTCATAAAATTCTTTGTTTAAGAAACGGATTCTTCATAAAATATTTTATCTTAAAAATGGACCCTTCATAAAATTTTTCCCCGTAAAAGTAAAACCTTTCATAAATCGCCTTCGCCTTCAGTCAAATTGAAACGCAACGGCGGAAATCGGGTTCTTCTCTTTCACAAAACAGCCAACTAGCACCTGCGCTGAAAAGAGCTTTCGGTGACGTATTGAGCGAGCGCCGATCACAGCCAATGAGAGATACAATCTGAAATTGACCGGTACAGTGCAGAGACGAAAAGTGATTCAGCATTTTTTGGGAGTAAAAATTCTTTCTCTTGTTTGGCAACACATCTCCTTATTCATTTCCTAAAGCTATTGTGTACTCGTCTCGTGGTTGCGTATAGTTTTTTGATAAATTAATGTGTTGAACTACCATGAAGAGTATGAAGCGTCCAAATCAGAATTTGGGTGGTACGAGAAATGCTGATTACTACGTTTAAAAGGTTAAGAAGTCAGATGCTAGGGGATGCCCCAAAATTCAGTCTTTTTAAAAAAAAGATTCAAATGATGCCGAAAAAGAACCTGTTGATGATGCGTCATGTGCTGCAAAAAATGACGCCGAAAAAGAACCTGTTGATGACTAATTTAACTAACAACTAAACAAACTAATTTAATAGCATTAACAAAATTCTGGGCTAAGAAAAGAAAAAAAAAATGCTAAAATTTATTGTATTTTCTTTATAAATACAAATTTTGCTTATATTATGAGTTACTATAGTTTGTTACGATAGTAAGCTAGGTCCAGCATTTTTGGGTTGCAGATAAATTTTGGTTTGCTGCAGATTGATACAAAAAATTCTGCTACTAAGATTGTTTCTTGTTATCTAGTTAAGAATTTGAAAACCAAAAATTATCATTAAAGTAAAAATCTTTTTATGTACATTTTAAAGAACTTAATTAAAAGTTGAAAGGAATTATATAATGTTTTTACACACACACATACAGGGTGTCCTAAAGGATACGCAGCGCCTGATTTGTACAGATTCGGATACAGCACGTTAATATGAGTATTTTGAATGGTAACATGTGGGGACCCTGAATATAGCGTGATTTCTTGTTTTTTTTTCTCTTTTCTTGTGTTTTTCATATGACAAGCTTCACACTTTACTTACACTATCACGCTATATTCGGGGACTCCACATGTTACCATTCAAAATACTCATATTGATGTGCTCTATTCGAATCTGTACATATCAGACGCTACGTACCTTGTGGGACACCCTGTATATACATATATATATATATATATTATGTGTGGTTCATCCAAACGGGAACATTAATACTAGTTTTGCAAAATTTTGTTTTTCACAATTTTACAAAAACAGGACTCTGTCACTGAAGTCCGAAGGTACCTGAATTTAACGTTAATTTTAAATTCACAAAATTAATAATACATTTTTCACAATTTCACAAAAACAGGACCCTGTCTGAAAAGTCTGGACAGACCCCTGATCTCGGTTGCATTTTAATATTTTTAAATGATTTTTTTGCATTGGATAGCTGAGATCGATCTGTATGCAGGCCGTTTTTTACTTTTTCGATTTCGATTGCAGATTTTTTAAATGAGGATGCTTTCAGTTTCGAAACTGGTTCCAAAAATGAAAGTGTCCTCATTAAAAATATCTGTAAACAAAATAGAAAATGTAAAAAGCGACCTTATTACAGATCGATCTCAGCTATCCATTGCAAAAAAAATCATTTAAAAATATTAAAATACAACCAAGATATCGTTATAAATTTCTTCCATAGGATTAGCATTAGCGAACGGGTCTTTTCACTTGACTGAAGTAGCCTCTTAATAACGTAAAATACCGTGTTATGTTATTTTAACAATATGAATTAAAAGAGTATTTTTAAAATAATTACCATTTAAATTAAAAATAATTAGTATTAATCAAAGAATAATTATTTTGGTCAAAAAAAAAAAAAAAAAAAAAAAAAGCTAAAAATGCATAAGAAGGGCAGAAATAATGTGACATTGCTACTGAAACAACTAAATCACCTTTTCTAAGAAGAGGTATCCATCCATTCATAGGTATCATCATTAAAGAGACTGGTGAGTTTTTACCGCGCCCCTTTGACAAAAATCATGTTTTTTCCTTTTGTCTTTGACAAAATTCTCGTTTTTTCTGTGATCATTTGATGAAATTCTCGTTTTTTCTCGATTCTTTGATGAAATTCACATTTTTCTTCGATTCTTTCACGAAATCAGTTTTTTTCCAATCTTTTAACAAAATTTGCATTTTCCTACAATCTTTTGACGAATTTCGTATTTTTTCATGCATTTTTAACAAAATTCTCGCATTTTTCACAACACTTTTGACGAAATTCTCGATTTTTTGAAGAAAGTAGTTTTTTACACGATTCTTTTACGAAATTTGCATTTTTTCACAATCTTTTGGCAAAATTTAGGGCTTTTCCGCTATGCTTTTAAGAAATTTTTTTTTTCCTGAGCCCTTTTGCCGAAATTTGCATTTTTCTAAGATTCTTTGACGAAATTAGCTTTTTTTCACGATCCTTTGACGAAATTCACGTTTTTTCTGCGATATTTTTACGAAATTCGCATTTTTCCTGCAATTTTTTGACGAAATACGTGCTTTTTTTCTCAGCCTTTAGCGATATTCATATTTTTCCCCGTAATCCATTGACGAAATAAGTTATTTGCGGGATTTTTTTTTCACGATCCTTTGACAAATTCGGGCTTTTTCCGCTATGCTTTTAAGAAATTCTTTTTTTTTTTTTTTTTTACGATTCTTTGACGAAATTATAATATAGAGAATATTTTTAATTTTTTTGGTATTCAAAAAAAAAAAAAAAAAAAGTTAAAAAATTAGTTTTTTTCTACAAATTTTTCTGCAAGGTTCCGAATTTTTGGAAAATCTTCTGCGCGTGCGTCTATATTATACAACTGTGTCTGCAACCCTTTGGCAAAATTTGTGTTTTTTCTCTGCAACCCTTTGGCAAAATTTGTGTGTTTTTCTGCTATCCTTTGACAAAATTTTCTTCAACCCTTTGGTAAAATTTGTTTTTTCTGCAACCGTTTGGCTAAATTAGTTTTTTTCTGCAACCCTGTTGCAAAATTCGTTTTTTTCTGCAACCCTGTTGCAAAATTCGTTTTTTTCTGCAACCCTTTGGCAAAAATTTTTTTTCTGCAACCCTTTGGCAAAATTTTGTTTCTGCAACCCTTTGGCAAAATTTTTTTCTGTACCCCTTTGGCAAAATTTTTTTCTGTACCCCTTTGGCAAAATTTGTTTTTTTCTGCAACACTTTGGCGAATTTCCCTAAATCAATTCATGAATCAGTCGCGGAAAAAAATTGAGAATTTCTTCAAATGATCATGGAAAAATACCAGATATTTTGTCATATATCTCAGAAACAAATGGTAATTATCTTCAGTTGGTTGTTGAATAAAATTGCTATTTTCGTAAAGAGTTCAGAAAGAAATTGTGAATTTCGTCAAAAGATTGCGCAAAAAATAATCGGGAATATCGATAAACTTATTCGGTGAAGAATATTACAAATTTCGTCAAAAGGTCGCGACGAATAGTGAATTTTGTTGATTAGTCACAAAAGGATATCGCGAATTTTACTGTTCGATCGCACAAAACTCAAGAGTTTTGCCGTCAAAAATCAACCCAACCCAATTTATTGCTTGGGTAAATTGCAGGGAAATGAATTTCCTATTTTTTGTATGTTTCAGGCACTTTCGTATGAACTCATCATTACGTCTGTTTTG
Source organism: Maratus speciosus (assembly GCA_963932465.1). Classification (NCBI taxonomy): domain Eukaryota; kingdom Metazoa; phylum Arthropoda; class Arachnida; order Araneae; family Salticidae; genus Maratus; species Maratus speciosus. The sequence goes on from OZ010792.1 coordinate 559,780,667, forward strand.
AAATTTTAAGTTAAAATCATTTAAACGTTTTAAATCGATAACATTGTTTTTGCACATTTTCATTTTAGGAACAATACTTTGATCCTATCACTCAAGCTGCTATGGTTGAATGGAGGTTATGGCAACAATGAGGTTAAATTTAACACCAGCCCAAAAGAAGTACCAACAAAGAGGACTATCAAAGAGACACGTGATAATCCTGAAGAGGTGTATTATCAGCAAGAAAGGTATAAATTTACATATTAATCTTAAATATATTTAAGTTTTGATTTTGTCATGAAATTTCATTTTGTGTGTGTGTGTGTGTGTTTAGTAATTAACACTGTATTGGGCCAGTGTGACCTTACAGATACATATGTGGAAAAAAAATTCTGTTTTCATTTTAGTAAACTTCATACCTAGCATCTATCTTTCCTATCCCAATAGCAGAAAATTTACTTTTAATGTTTTTAAGCATTTTACTAATTTTTATTAATAATAATCTTAAGTTTTAGTAATAAATAATAAAGAACTAAACATAATATAAAGTTGGAAAAAAATCCAATGGAAAAAAAATCTGCGACGCATGTCACCCGTCAGGAACTTTCTGCTACCGGGTTTCCTATGTGTTTGGAATGCAGTGCTATGCAGTTTTAGTTCATTTATTTAGTATCGTCTATCAGTCAGATACATTTGCCCAATAACATACATTTTCTTCCGATATTAGATAGAAATCCATGACGTGTTAGATTTGGAAGTTTTTTTATAATAGAATAATGTTGTTGGTATAGAAACAGCATATAAAATTTAATTTTGTCATAACATTATGCAAGTTAGAAAAACAAGTCTGTATTTCTGATATAGATATTCCTAACATGTATTTAATATGAAAAGCATTTTTATTAATAGTTTAAAAAAAAAAAGCAAATTGCAATTGAATTTTCAAAATTCACTGTTTATAGAAAATTTTTTAACGTAAATTTCAATGAAAGTAAGCCTTTCAATATTATTTTTTCATTTTCTTACATAATTATAACTTTGTTATTAAATTATGATTAAAGGTACCATTAAAAACAGTGAAAGTTTTGATTATCTTTGTGAAATCCAGAATTTTTATAAATCTAGTCTTAGTCCTGATACAGGATTTTCGAGGTTATACTGTATTAAATTAGACATGTATCTCTGACAAATGACATGCATTTGACTGTTGGAAGAAAATTGCCGCCTGACTGCTTAGATTTTATGGGGTAAGGTTAAACATCATTGTTGTAATAAAACATTTCATATTTAGAATAAATTTAAATGTAGTTTCATCCCCCCCCCCTTTCCAATGTATACATTTTGAAAATGGCAACAAAGGGGAATTTTCAACAATATTTTGTAATGTTGCTTAAGACCTTTTAAATTTGTTTTTAAAATAGAAATTTATTTTAAGATTGTATCAGAAGTAGGGTGTCAACGATTTAAATCATGATTTTAATCAAGTGATTTAAAAAAAAAAAAATCATTGATTAAAATCAAAAATTTTTTTTATGTTTAAAATGACATAAAGTATTCAAATTATTGTGACTTATGAATACACAAAACAAAGCTTTAAATAATTGTTTCCAAGTATAATTCCTGAGTATTGTGAAAAATTTTAAGTACAGTAAGTTTGTAAAAAGCATGTTTTTTTATCTAACAAACATAAAAAGCATTTAATTTAAAAATATTTAAATCTAACTTTCAATGTCATAATTTCCTTTTAATAATCAAGTTATTATTTTATATACAATAAACACAGCAATAGTGTCAATGATTTTAATCAATTGATTTAAATCAGATGATAAAATCACATATTTTCTGATTTTTTAAAATGTTGTGAAAAAGCATGATAATCAATAATGAAAACAATCACTAAATCACTTGTAAAAAATGTAATATTTGTTATTGTTAATTATAACAATATTCAACTGTGTAAAAAGATGTTATTATACATTAAAAAAAATCTAACTAAATGTTAAATAACTTCAAAACATTATAATATTTAGTAGCTATTCAAATATTTTAATGTTGTGGGGGAAAATATCTGATTTAAATTTCAAAAGTACAATTTTTGTACTCTATTTATAAATTATGTGTAAGTTTGCTGTATACATTGCTACAATTTTTGATCAATTTGATAGACATGCGCTTTAAAACCTGTGTAAAATTACTGGCTGCTTTATGAATTTATCAAACTATTATTTATCACCTTTTTTCAACCACTTTTTCAAAAATGTAGATTGTGTTCTTAATTAAACAGTTAATTGTTTAATAATTACAACATTTAATCTGTATCATCAATTTAAAATGAAATGCAATTTATCAATAACTTTAAAATATAAGCAGTATTTAATATTGGTTTACATAATTATTATAAAATATTAATGCACATAATGTTGTATGTTACTAAAGAAATTTTTTATTTGCAGTTTTTTGTAATTTCTATAATTACATAATTAAAATTTTATTAATTAAAGCAAAAAAACATAGATTATGTTAGTAATTGGAGGGTTATTCATTTTTGAAATGCTTAATTCTTGGTAGATATTAATATTTTAACACGGGAAAAAAAATAAAAAAAATCAGATTTAAATTTTTAAAAAAAATCAGATTTAAAAAATTTTTTTTAAAAAAAATCATGATTTTTTACACCCTAATCAGAAGTAACATGATAAACAAGTGGGTAAGTGTGATTGCACAGATGGTTTCATTTATTCATTTTCCATTTTATTCACAATTAGTCGAATTTTCAGTGGTGTAACTTTATATAAAGCTAAAAGTTTTAGTGTATGTTTTTTAAGAATATGCATGGGGAGGCGGTTTTGTGTGTGTGTAGGTTTTTATTTTTGGGGCCCATTTTGTGAAAAGTAAGTTATTTTTGTGATAAATAGCATTTTGTAATGAAAGTTGAAATCATGTTACTCAAATTTAAATGAAGACTTTGACAAAACTTCTTTAAATCCCCTTGGTAAAGTTTGTTTTCAGTGAGCTGGTTTTATTTACAATTTACACATTTTAAAACAGTTTGTGTGAAAAAGAATGTTACAAAGGGGCCTATTTTATTAGATTTTTGTGAAAGGGCCCTAAATTTTGCTTGGAACGACCCCTTATATATATTTTCATATTTAGAATAAATTTAATTTTTAAAGTTTCATTCCCCCCCCCCCCAATTATTGTTTAAAAAGATATGTTTGTATACATTTTGAAAATGGTAACAAAGGTGAATGTTCAACAATATTTTAAGAAGTTGCTTAAGACTTTAAGAATTTATTTATATTTACTTTAATCTAAAAACTAATATTTTAAAAGATTCATAATCCTTTGCATTACAATTATTGCTATTTAACTTAATTTCAATATTTTCTTTTAACACAGGAGAATAGTGATCTCATGGAGGAATGCAATTCCGCTGTGAGGAGTGGAATTCAACAACTCTATCGAATCTCTCAAGGATCTTCAGCAGAGAAGAATACATATTTTCTTGTTTTGACAAGAAAATTTTAAATGAAAATATTTACATGTCCTGTTAAAGGTGTTGTCAAACACTCCATCTGTTGTTAAAATTGCTATCAATGCTATATTTGTTTTTTCTTTTTGTTCAATAAAATTGTTAGTAAATAATGTTGTTTCTTTCCCTAACGATATTCTAAATTTCATATTTGGCCTCCGCTTTTGGCATAAAAAGCTACAATCTTATGCCATTTTAAAGTTTTACATTTCTTTAAAAGTTAGTAGATTTAAGAAACATTGAATAAAATCAATGGTTAATCGCAACAAGACAAGATTAAGAAAGAATAACTGCAAGATAGTACCTAATAGGTTGGTATTTATCCAATCAAGACATTGTTCCTTCTAACCCAGTAGCTAAATTTTAAAGTTATACTTGAACATAATTTCAAGTTTCAACAAATGTTTTAAATGATATAAAGAATTAAGTTGATCTATTTCTAAAGTTATTTTGGTGCATAATTTATTTGTAAATATATGAACTGCTTTAAATTGACATTTAGCAAGTGCTAATTAATTAGCATAAAAAAGCTTAACAATTAATATTTCTTTAAAAGTTAGTCAATTTAAGAAGTAGTGTGAATTAAATCAAGGGATAATTACAACAAAGTATATAATGGGTTAGTGTTTATCTTTTTTGAAATATTTTGTTTTACTTATTACAGCCTAACAATAGCCGTGTGACAACACTTGTGATAATGTTAGTTCCACAGGGAAGTTATTTTCAAATATCTTGCTTGGATTTTAATATTTGTACAGGCTTCTTTTTGCATATGATAGCTGAAGACAATCTATATGCTGGCTAGTTTTTACTTTTTTAACTTAGGTTTTATATTTTATTTTAAATACTTTAATTTTCGGAACCGATTCTAAAATTGATATCTTAATACAGTAAATGCTCGATGGGACTCATATGTGTTCATAAAGTCAAAAGTTCGTAAATGGGAGTAACATTAGTTCAGCGAGATGCTGGGCGGGACCAGTACACCAGTTCGTAAAATCGTCTACTGTATTAAAAAAAACTAACCAAAATTGCAAAATTAAAAATAAGCCTGCATAAAGATCCTATGCCTCCCCCCCACACACACACACAAAAAAAAATATGTATATATATATATATATATAAATCCAAACACTATATTTGAAAATAACTTCTCCATAGGATTAACACATCATTTCTGGGCGATTCCATGGAGAGTGTCATACACATAATGCAGGCTTTAATTTGCATTTATTCAATTATTTATTAAATTTTAATGTTAATTCTGATTTTAAGTGGTATGGTAAATAAGTTACCATATTTTTAAATTTAAATGTGTGGCAATAAACCTCACAGAAGTATATTATTTAATTACATTACTCAAAATGTGCTTTTTTCCTACTTCGGAAAAAAGCACATTTTGAGCAATGAAATTTAATGATATATTTCTGGGAGTTTTATTTCCACACATTTAAACTAAAAAATATGGTTATAACTTATTTACCATACCACTTAAAATCAGAATTAGCATTAAAATTTGATAAATAAATGAAAATTAAATTTACATGTGACTCTCTGCACGGAATCGCCCTTCTATACTTTTTCAGCGACTAGTGCAGGATCTTAAGGCTGTTCTTAATGGCTCTGCTCAACAAGCACAAAACGTTTTGATACATTTACAAATTCATTTTTTAATGGAAAGATATAAAATTGGAAAGCCTGGTTATGAAAGCTATTTGGAATTGAATTTTCCATTTTTTTTTTAATCAATAAATTACCTATTGAGTTATAAACGATTTTGATCACATGACAAATACGTTTTCGCCCGCTCTTGAGTGTTTTTTTTTCCTTTCACACAGAAATTAAGTTTAAAACATCCACTTTGACACTATTTTCTGAAAGATTTATTGTGTTTGTAAAAAAATGAAAAAAGCTGCTTGATTACATGGTTTCTGAACACCACCAGCTAGTTTCATGCATTTTCGATCAAAAATAAATTAAAACTTATGTCAGAAAGTTGCCCTTTTGGATTTGAGAAGTCAGCTTTTAAAAGTTGTCATTGGGATTTTTCCTTTCCTTGTTGATTTCAAGTTTACATTTAGATATTTTTTTCAATTTTTTTTAAATTTAAATTAAATACTTAAGATTGGTTTAATTGTAATTTTTAGTTATAAATCATATTTTTTTTTCAATCAAAAAGTAATACAATTATATAAACCAGTATGAAGAAATATAAAATTAGTTATTTATTATTTTAATTTGAAAATGTGGCAAGAATTCTGTGTTATTTTGAATTTCATTGATAAAAATCAATCGCAGGTTACTGAATTTCATTTAAAATGACATGATTTTATTTAATCAGTTAATTAGAAATCGCTCAAGGTTTTTTTTGTAATTTTGAGAGTTCTTATGAATGAGTTTATTAAAAATCACTCGGGATTTTGCATTTTAAGAACATCATTTAAGAGTTCATTGCATGAACTCTTAAATAAGTTGATTTAATCCATGTATGAATTGTTACAAATTGCCCAAGAACTACTGGATTAAATCTGAAATGACCTCATTTCACTCAAGTTTGAATTGATTATAAATCACAAGTGGTACTGGATTTAGGCTTAAATTATTTCATTTCACTCATATATGAGTTGGCTACAGATCACACTACTGAATTTAGTCTCAAAGTGCTACTGAATTTAGTCTCAAAGGGATTCCATTTCACTCAAGTACGACCAGATTTAGTCTTAAATGACTTAATTTCACTCAAGTGTGAGTTGGTTACAAATTACTCAAGTGCTACCTGATTTATTCTTAAATAACTTCATTTCACTCAAGTATGAGTTGATTACAAATCAGTCAAGTGGGACTGAATTTAGTCTTAAATGACTCAATTTCACTCAAGTATGAGTTGGTTACAAATCACTCAAGTGCTACTGGATTTTACCTTCATTGAGTTGATTTCACTCAAGTATGAGTAAAATAGAGATCACTCAATCATGAGTTGCTTAAAAACAACTCATTCACTCGAGTTGTTTCAACTCTTTATGAGAAGCTGACTTTCAAATCATGAGATGAGTGGATTTCGGCTCAACTTGAGTTATTTTGGCTCTTTCGTTTTAAGAGTGTAATGTACGTGAAAATGAGCAAGTTCGTATTTGCTAACAAATTCGTTTATAAATCCTAGTGTCAGTCTATCATTTCATTAGTTTATAAATAGAATTACGTCGCTCCGGAAAGGATTAATTATGCATTTAATCTATTAAGATTGCTCATAATTTTACTGTAAAAAAAACTGAAGATTATAATAGAATAAAATATTCGTTGTAGATGTATTTAAGTAACGATAAAGTATTTTTAGGAAATATAACTTTTTAAATCATTGATTTTTACTCATACTCGCATAAAATCAGTAGGCGCTTTTGATCAGAAATTAAGAAATGGATTAGAGTCTTTGTTTTTCCTTTAATTTCAAAAGATTTGTTTGACGATACTATGAAAATGGATGTTTTGAACCGAATTTCTGAAAGTGACAGTAATTGAAGGGCTGTCATAAAAAAGCATTTGATTATACCTTGAACTGCGATAAACTTATCGAAAAATGAAAAACTGTATTAGATTCCATATCATTCCCATGACCGCCAATTTTGTTATTTTATGCATTAGACTGAGTATATGAATGTGTCAAAAAGTTTTGCGATGTTGAGCGGAGGTAAAAATGTTTTTGAGAACCGATTGCTAGTTTCCGTTATAGACGGGTTCCATTGTCGCATGTTTTACTGGTTTCAGTAAGCAGTGGATATTTCTATTAAGATACTCAATTACTATTTTTTCTTTAATACATACAGTAATACTTACGGAGACAGAATCGCGAGAAATCACAAAGGAATTCCGTATTAGAGAGATTTTTCGTTTTAGCAGAAGGAATTTCATTGTATTATTTTCATGAGAATCGATCTTGGAATATTTCAATTCAAGGTAAAATTCCACTTATACAGGTTGTATTTATTTATTCATTATTATATTGTGAATGTTTCCACTTTTACGCAGATTTCGGTTACAGACAGGTTTCGTACAAAATTTTATTATGGGTCTTGAATTTTTGAAAAGACCTCACGTAGGGTACATAATTATATTTACTGTAGTCTTGTGACCATATATTTCACATGCAGTATTTTGCACGCCCAGATTTATACTTTATGAAATGTTAAATTAGTACACGCATTCAGATAGATTTTATCTTTTATTTTAAGGAAAAGGTAAAACTAGTTATAATCGAAAAAACGCACTCAGAAAATTAGAAAATACACCGAATATATGAGTACTAACACTTAGGATGATTTTCAATAGCCGTTTTCTAAAGAGTACGTCTAAAGTAAAGTAACGGTCTAAAGTAACGGATACATACGGGTGTTCATTTAGTCGTTACTTTTACAGCACTATAAAACATTAGATCCCTTAAATGTACAATGATGCTGAAATCCAAAGAGTCGATCGTAGCGACATCTGCAGGATATTTTCAAAAGCACCAAGACGATTTGGTCTAGATGTTATAATAATACTGTGTTTACATTGATAATGTTACATTGATATTACATGAAAATATTCCCCAGATGTCGCTGCGATCAGCTCTTTGGATTTCAGCATAATTGTACATTTAACAGTTACAAATTATTAGCTCTCTTTGGATAGCAGGTTTCAACACTATTTATTTTGAGCGCTGTAACTTGAGTATTTAAATAATAAACTTATATGATTTATTAGTAATGAAAACTTATCATGACAATCGTGTTAAACATTTTAGTACAAATATTTATTGAAGTGAAATATCTAAAAAAAAAAAAGAGATTGTTTTTGCACATTATCTTTGATTCATAGATAGATAGTGTTATAGAAACGCAGAATAAAATGTGGATTTCTCATCTTTCAAAAATCGGTAAGACCTGAAAGGATTTTACTGGCTCTAGTCTTTGTTTCTCTTAAATATCTTTAAAATAAACTTATATAATTTTTCAATAATGAAAACTTATCATGAGAATGGTGTTTTAAACATTTTAGTTCTCATATTTATTGAAATGAAATATACTACAAAATCATATCCTTTGCGCACAGTATATATAATTCAAATGCAAATAGTATTGTACACTGTAAAAAAAAATACGAACAATTTTCCTGTAGGAATCGGAAAAATAGCTGCCCTTATCGTACCGGAAAATTTTCCGACCCAGCTCGTAATAAAATCCGTAAAATACCGTTTTATTGAATATTTCCTTTTTTTACGGATTTAATTCCGAGCTGGGTCGGAAAATTTTCCGGTACGATAAGGGCAACTATTTTTCCGATTCCTACAGGAAAACTGGTCGGATTTTTTTACAGTGTAAAAATTAAAAATAAAATTACTTTTACTCTTCTGTCGAAAATAGATAACACATAAAATTATTTTATTGTTTTCAGTCTTTGTTCTGTAAGCATTTTTAAAATAAACTTGCATGATTTATGAGTAATGAAAACTTTTCAGGAGAACGTTGTTAAACATTTTAGTACAAGGAAATATACTAAGAAAATCAGATTATTTTTGCAAACTATCTTTAATTCATAGATGGATAGCGTTACAGAAACGCAGAATAAAATGTGGATTTATCATCCTTCAAAAATCGATAAGAGCTAAAGCGATTTTATTATCTCTTGTCTTTGTTTCATTTAATTATCTTTAAAATAAAAGTAAATAACTTAGGAATAACTAAAACGTATCACAAGAATGGTGTTTTAAACATTTTTGCATTCATATTTATTGAAGTGAAATATGCTATGAAAAATATATCCTTTGTGCACAAGATATGTAATTCAGAGGTAGATAGTGTTGTAAAAATTCAAAATAAAATTTCGTTTTCCCTTCTTTCAAAACTCTATCACAGATAAAATTATTTTATTGTCTTACAGTCTTTGTTTCACTTAAGTATTTTTAAAATAAACTTGCATGATTTTTGAGTAATGAAAACTTATGAGAAAATGTTAAAATTTTTGCACAAACATTTGTTGAAGTGGAATATACTGAGAAAATCATATTCTATTTACAAATTATCTTTAATTCATAGATGGATAGTGTTACAGAAACACAGAATAAAATGTGGAATTATCATCTTTCCAAAATCGATAAGAGCTAAAATGATTTTATTATCTCCTGGCTTTGTTTCACTTAAATATCTTTAAAATAAACTCATATAACTTATTAATAACGAAAACTTATCCCATGAATGGTGTTTTAAACATTTTAGTACTCATATTTATTGAAGTCAAATATGCTAAAAAATAATATCCTTTGCGCACAGATATATAATTCATATATGCAGATAGTGTTGTAAAAATTCAAAATAAAATTTCTTTTTCTCTTCTTTCGAAAATCGATAACAAATAAAATTATTTTATTGTTTTCAGTCTTTGTTTCCCTTAAGTATTTTTAAAATAATCTTATGTGATTTATGAGTAATGAAAACTTAACATGAGTACGGTGTTAAACATTTTAGTACAAATATTTATTGAAGGGAAATATACTAAGAAAATCAGATTCTTTTTACAAACTATCTTTAATTCATAGATGGTTAGTGTTACAGAAACACAGAATAAAATGTGGATTTATCATCCTTCAGAAAACTATAAGAGTTAAAGTGAATTCATTATCTCCTGTCTTTGTTTCACTTAAATATATTCAAAATAAACTTATATAACTTATCAATAACGAACACATATCACGAGAATGGTGTTCTAAACATTTTAATACTCATATTTATTGAAGAGAATTATGCTAAAAAAATCATATCCTTTTCGCACAAGATATGTAATTCATAAATAGTGTTATAAAAATTCAAAATAAAATTTTTTTTTTGTCTTTTTTCAAAAATCGATAACAGATAAAATTATTTTAATGTTTTCAATGTTTGTTTTGTAAGTATTTTTAAAATAAACTTGCATGATTTATGAGTAATGAAAACTTATCAGAAGAATGGTGTTAAACATTTTAGTACAAATATTTATTGAAAGGAAATATACTGAGAAAATCAGATTCTTTTACAAACTATCTTTAATTCATAGATGGATATAGTGTCACAGAAACACAGAATAAAATGTAGATTTATCATCCTTCAGAAATCGATAAGAGCTAAAACGATTTTATTATCTCCTTTCTTTGTTTCACTTACATATCTTTAAAATAAACTTATATCACTTATCAATAACGTAAAATTATCACTAGATTGGTGTTTTATAAACATTTTAGTACTCATATTTATTGAAGTGAAATATGCTTAAAAAAATCACATTTTTTGCACACAATATATGTAATTCATGGGTAGATAGTTTTGTAAAAATTCAAAATAAAATTTCGTTTTTCTTTCTTTCAAAAATCGATAACAGATAAAAATGTTTTATTGTCTTACAGTCTTTGCTTAACTAGAGTATTTTTAAAATAAACTTGCATGATTTATGAGTAATGAAAACTTATCATGAGAATTGTGTTAAACATTTTAGTACAAATATTTATTGAAAGGAAATATATTAAGAGAATCAGATTCTTTTTACAAACTATCTTTAATTCATAGATGGATAGTGTTACAGAAACGCAGAATAAAATGTGGATTTATCATACTTTAAAAATCGATAACAACTAAAAGGATTTTATTGTCTCCTGCCTTTGTTTCATTTAAATATCTTTAAAATAAACTTATATAACTTATGAATAACTAAAACGTATCACAAAAATGGTGTTTTAAACATTTTAGCACTCATATTTATTGAAGTGAAATATGCTAAAAAAATCATATCCTTTGCGCTCAAGATATGTAATTCATAGGTAGATAGTGTTGTAAAATTTAAAAATAAAATCTCATTCGCTTCTTTCAAAAATCTAAAACAGATAAAATTATTTTATTATCTTAGAGTCTTGGTTTCACTTAAGTATTTTTAAAATAAACTTATATGATTTATGAGTAATGAAAACATATAATGAGAATCGTGTTAAACATTTTAGTACAAATATTTATTGAAATGAAATATACCAAGGAAATCAGATTCTTTTTGCACATTATCTTTAATTCATAGATGGATAGTGTGATAGAAACGTGAAATAGAAAGTAGATTTCTCATCTTTCAAAAATTTGTAAAAGCTTAGATTTTATTTTCTACAGTCTTTGTTTCTCTTAAGTACCTTTAAAATAAACTTTAATTTATGAGTAATGAAAACTTATCATGTAAATGGTTGTCAACATTTTAGTACAAACATTTATTGAAGTGAAGTGCGTTATAAAAATAATATCCCTTGTGCACATTATATATAATTCATAGAAACACAAAATAAAATGTGGATTTCTCATCTTTCCAAAATTGATAAGAACTTAATTTTTTCTTATCGTCTTCATTCTTTGTTTCACTTTATATTATCTTTAAAGTAGCATTACATGATTTACCGTGTTTACTCGCGCAATAGTCGCACCCCCGATTTGAAGCAGAAAAAATCGTCAAAATATTTTCTTCGCATAAATTGGATGGATGAAAAAATGATGAAAGATTGGGTTCGCAATGCTTGGAAGAAAAGGTCTGAAGCATGACTCAAAAAGCCAGCGATACTGGTACTCGATAGCTTCCGAGGACATCTTGTTGATGATGTAAAGAGGGAACGTTCAGAAGGCAAAACAGATCTTTTGATAATTCCTGGAGGACTCACATTGATTCTGCAACCATAGGTCGTATCGGTTAACAAACCGTTTAATGACAATATAAGACGAGTATGTGGATAATGGATGGTCAATGGGAACAAAGAAAAAACTCCCAGTGGAAAAAGTAAGCGTCCATCCCTGGAACTATAATGCGTAGTTGGATATTACAAAACTTGACTTTAATAACAACCGATAAAATTTCAAAAAGTTTTAAGAAGACGGGTATCTCCCACGCTTTGGACAGAAGCGAAGATGACATTATATGGAATGACGGAGATTCTTCAGACACCGATTCACATTATAATAGGGATACTGATACCTGCAGTGAAAATGATTTAATATGAGAATCTTTTGTCAAAATTTTCACAAAGATTATTTGTGAGTTTTACGTCTATAAAAATATTACAGTAAAAAGAAAAATGACATTTAATAAACAGCTCATAATCTGGAAACATTTGGTAAGTTACTAATTTTATTATAATGTGTTTTTTTATACTAATAATGTTTCAGCATTAGAGCGTACAATATTGTGTAGTAGATTTCCCCGAATAATAGTGACACCTAGACTTTCGCAATGAAAAATTAGCAAAAAAAGTGCGACTATTAAGCGAGTAAACACGGTATGAGCAGTGTAGACTTATGAATATAATTGTGGGATAAAAATACCCTAAACAATTAAACTTAAAATTACACTATGTGCAAATTGCTTAAAATATGAAAATATATTTAAAAAGTTGTTAAATTACTTTATTACTTCTTTGTACTTTCAACTATATGCGTAGTCTTCGTCAGAGAATACAAAAATACAAGCGTCTTATTTTCAAATCTCACGTAGTTGGTGTCGAAAGGAGTGAAAGTGAAAGTCAATTTTTAGATCCGGAAAACATTGGGAAAATAAAAATATGGATATAGAAGGAAGTGGAATATTACGTGTTTTATGATTCTTTAAGCAAGTTGAGTCAAATTCTGGGTATGTTGTACGATAAAACGTCATTACAAACAGTATTTTCTTTAGTAATAATTTCTATTGATTCACGGATAATTAATTCATGATAATTCTTTGAGTGGCATATAATTTTTTTTTATCTTCGAAATTAACTTGTATATTATGCTTCTCGTTAAGTCTTGACGGGGCTGTTGTTAGCCGGTTGTACAAAATCTCTCAAATGTATTTCATATGTAAATTTTGGGGAAGTCAACTTCCCCAAAATTTCTCAAATTTTCCCCAAATGAGGGTTTTTGTCCGAAAAAGTCCCCAACTCAGTTTCGACTCAAAAAAGTAAATTTTCAATTTTTAATTTACCACTATAAAAAATGTTTAACAAATTTTAACTCAAAATTTTTCCCCAAATCAAAACACTTTTTGAAAAAATTCCTCATTTACAAAAATAAAAGTAAAGTCTTAAAATAAGCGGAATTTTCCATACATATTCGCAACTAAACGAAGAGAATGATAGATTCATTTTGCAACAAGCTTTTTTATACTTGTTTTCTAAATTGTTTCCAATGGAAGATTCTGACCTATCATTACAGTAGCTCCCTCTACGTTTATGCCAATAAGTTTTTCAAGGTTTAGACCATCTCTAATCAGTTGAGATTTGACTGAATCTGAGATGGTGTCGGCCTCACCTGCTTCTATCTCACTTAACCTATAAAACGTTGTTTTCAATTTTTTTGTCGTCCCTTCTGAATTGTGTGTTTGTCCGTGATGACTAGGAAAATCTGCCGCACTTACATAGGTCTGGAAATTCAGGTGGAGATAGTCCAAGGCAGGTCATGATGCACCTGTGATACGTGTAAACTCTCATGTTGTAAACGATGAGCGAGACCACCAGAATAATGATATCCCCGATTTCTGTACTTTATTTCCGTTTTCCAAATCAAAATCGAGTTCGGGACAGATCCAGTGTTGTCAGATGATTAAAAGTAAACTTTAAGTGAAATAGGGGGGGGGGGGGGAATTCCCCATGTTTTTCCCCAAAAATGTTGACAGTCCCCAAAAATTTCCCCATGAACTATTTGTCCCCAAAAAATTCCCCTGAAGGTTCAAAATCCCCCAAGATGGGGACAAAATCCCCAATCTGGTAACACTGCAAAATCATGGGCAAATAAAAGGCTTAAGTAAGAAGTCTAGGTGATTTCTTGTACTTATATTTACGAATGTGAAAATTATGTACTTTATTATTAACACTAGAACCGGCAAAAGAGGTCATTTTGACCCCCGCCAAATGAATAGATGTCGATTTCATCCAGAATTTTTTTCGTAAAATAAGTTCAAAGTTCACTGAGGGATAATAAGTTAAATAGTTTTAAATAAAAATTCTGGTATCAAATGTTATTTTTTTAAACTTGTGTAAAAATTCCGGCTGTTTTAGTGTTAATGTCATTGAATTGCCATAATCTATATTTATTCGTGTGACTAATAAATGTTGTATTTAATTTAAAAATTGACAGGGGAATTCATTTGTAGCTATAAGTCAAATGAATACGTACTTAAGTAGGTAAAATAATAATTCCTACACGATATTAGTTATTATTTATCAATATTATAAAGACCAAACGTGTCCGTGAGTACCGCTGACGTCATTTTGACGTTTTGCAATATTATTTCCTTTAAAAAATTTTATTTATTCGATTTATATGTAATGTAAACTTATACTAAGTATGGTTACCCTAAGAATCTTTATATCTTAATTTCTATCTTTTTTCCAAGTATCTTTAGTATTCTAAGTATCCTAAGTATTTATTTCACTTAAAACTCTTTACTTATACGATTTATATGTAATGTAAACTTATCGTAAGTAGTATGAATATCCTAAAATTCTTTATATCGAAGTATCCTAAGTATCCTAAGTATTTATTTCAGTTAAAAATCTTTATTTATATGATTTATATGTAATTTAAACTTATCCTATAAGTAGTATGAATATTCTAAGAATTTTTACATCGAAGTATCTTTAGTATCCTAAGATTTATTTCACTTAAAAATTTTTACTTATATGATTTATATTTAATGTAAACTTATCCTAAGAATCTTTATATTGAAGTATCTTTAGTATTCTAAGTATTTATTTCTTTTAAAAATCTTTACTTATACGATTTATATGTAATGTAACCAGGGGCGGATCCAGAGAAAAGTTTTTTTTGTGGGGGGGGGGGGGGGGGAGATACCGAGTGACATATAATCAACGTAGTCATAATTTCTGTTGTTGAAATTATTCCTTGCAGTTAATTATTAAATGAATATGAAATAATTAATGCGATTCGAAAATATTACAGACTGTCGATTGTCCGACGTCCGATTAACCGAAACACTCGGTTATCCAGCACTCGTATTATATAATCCCGCCCTTTTCTCAAGATATGGTTTATTGTTACTTACTAGATCGAAAAATTAAAAACGTTATAACAAAATTTATTTATTGAATGTCTCATTTTTTTCCTTTTACTCTTGTACTGTGGTAATTATTTATCTTATTAGCCCCCGGTATGCTATTTCTTTCTCCCACCTATTAATATGTCGTCTTCAATAAATAACGTTACGTTGTATAAGCCATCCGTAAAGCAGAGCAGATGTATCATTGCACGGAATAATCTCTACTGCAATTTTTTAAACTTCTAAGCATCGCACATTTTCAATTTTTATACCGTCGTATTGGGGGAAAAAAGTACTTTTAAATGCAATTTGGTTGAAAACTGCATGTCCATTTATTTTCGGGATATTAATTTTCTTGTAGTTTTTAGCACCATTTGTTTAATTTTGGCAACTCAAGTACTCATTTTCTGTAAACAGTAAAGGGAAAATAGTTGAAAAATAGCAATTATATCTTCTTGTTGCCACTTTCTCATAAAAACTGAAAAAAAAGGTAATTGAAATACGTGCTATTTTGAAAAAATATAAATGAATTGATGTCTTTTTGCTGCATTTGTGTATTATTCTGAGATAGTGACGTCGGCCCTACCCATACTTTATTGTAGATGTTTATGATTGGATCGTAAATGAGGAATTCTACAGAGGATTCGGATGACGTCATTTTATATAAATAAAATCGCGTGTCTTAAAACTGAGCTACAGTAGAGTCCCGATTATCCGAGTTCCGATTAACTGAGTTTCAGCGTTAACCGAGTTATTTTCTTCTGATGGACTGATCGCTTCTATTCAGGGATTAACTTGCGCAGGAGCCCACCGGAGCTCAGCTCCGGTACTTCTCTGCTTTCAGTAAATATTTCAGTATTGGTCTGAACTCACCGGAGCTCATAAATGCAGGGCTCCGGAGCCCAGTACAACAGCGCTTTTTTGTATCATGAACGTTGCCCATTTTATGACTCATTTACGAAGTCATTTTCATTTGTAAGTAGTTATAATTGCAATGTTTTCTTATTCTGATAGAAAGCAAGCGAGAAGTGTTTCCTCTTTTTCTATAAAAGCATCGAATCTTTTTAATTTAATCTGTCTAATTTTTAATTTAATCTGATTTTCAGAGACTCGCCACAAAAGATTGTAAAGCGGAAGGAATCGTTTATAGTTTAAGATACGCACGTTTTATAGAAAATTCAAAAATGTTGTTTTATTCTTCAGTATATAAATATTAATTTCTGTAAATTTCATTCTTTTTTTTCATAAAAATGCATAACCGGCGAACTATTACTTTTTTGTATTGCCACTATCTCCGAATCATAATTCTTACCATATTTAATACCAGAATTCCGCAATTAATTAACATTAAAATTAGGCAAAGATTTCTATTCGAAAGGAGTGATAACTAAAAAGTGGAATAGTTTACATCTAAGTATATGCTGATAGATATATTTAAAATTTTTATTTTTCTGAAGAAAAGAAAATGCTTTAAATTTGAAAAGAGTGTATGGACTATATAAATATGGAGATTGGAGTGATGGGGATGTGTGAGGGGGGCGCTACGGTTGTTAGTACTGCAGAATATTAGGGCTCCGGTACTTTTTTTTGTTAGAAATTAAGCCCTGCTTCTATTATTATGAAACAGCCATTATAAATGAAGTATTAGGTGAAGATGAAAGAGCAGCCGTAAAAAATTAGAACTCTGAAAATAATTATGGCCATCCCCCCCCCCCCCATTCTGACCAGAAAATCAGAGTTCTAACTTTTTACGGCTGCTCTTTCATCTTCACCTAACACTTCATTTATAAAGCCTGTTTCATAATAATAGAAACCAAAAGTCCATCAGAAGAAAATGATCAATTCCAAAGGTATAAGTTCGATTAACTCTTATAATCGAGACTCTACCGTATATTTATATACATATATTTTTTTTTTCATCGGGGGCGGCACTAAATTCTGAAAAAGCAGAATTCCTGTTTTCTAGTTTTTTGTTCGTTTAGTTATAGTGACGTTTAACAACGTTAATAATACAAGCCTGCGATGATTGTGTTTTTTAACTTTTGATAATTGATTTTGATGTATTTTTTAGCACTGAATCCGAAAATGACCTTCATTTTTAACCATCACGTCACGATTTTTGCAAATCGTAAATTTCAAAGTTAAAAAGTAAAAACAAATAGCGAAAATCTCTCAAAGCAAATTGTCAAAGCCTTAACAAAAGAAGGTAAATGTTTTAAATACATCTGCGACAAATTTCCCAGCCTTATCAACCGACAAAATAAAAGAGAATACCGAGATGAACCCCGTAAAGAAGATAAAAGGAAAAACCCGAAGCAGAGCATGAGCGGTTCAAAGAAACTTCCACGCATGGAATAAAATTATAAGGATTTTAAATACACAATCTTTTACATGTTTAACTGTAAAAATGCATAGTATAAGCAAAAAAAAATGAATAAATTATTAGGAAAAAAAAGTTACGTCTATTTTGTCGTAGCAGATTTTCCCAATATTTCGACTTTTTAAAAATTTGCAATTTAGGAAATATCCTGACGTGATGCTATGGTAAAAAATGAAGATCTTTTTTGCACTAAAAAATACATAAGAACCAATTTTCGAAAGCTGAAAAACATAACAATCACATCCATTTTTTAATATCAGATTTCTGAAAGAGAATAATCTCTGAAAAAGGATCCCCTTCAGAAATCTGAGGAGGGAGGGGGGGCTTAACATCCTTGAAAGTCAAAATGTGTCATCTAAGGGGTGTCTCTTCACAGGCACGGATACATGGAAGGGGGAGATAGTCCCGATTGCCACTCTACCTTGGATAAAAATTATAAATCCATCGACTATCGCAAATTTCGACAAATGGTCGCCGAAAAAAATCAATTTCATCAATCGTTCGAAGGTCAAAGGATCGCAAAAAAACGGGAATTTCATCAAAGGATCGCGGAAAAAACGTGAATTTCGCCAAAAAAATCGGGCATTTCGTCAAAGGATCACGAAAAAAAGCAAATTTCGTCAAAGGATCGCAGATAAAACGCAAATTTCGTCAAATGATCGCAGAAAAAATTGCGAATTTCGCCAAACAGTTGCAGAAAAACGCTAATTTCCAGAAAGAATCGCGCAAAAAAGTTGAATCTCGTCAACAGATCTTGGAATAAATGTGAATTTTGTCAAAGAATCGCGAAAAAAATTGGCGAATTTCATGAAAGGGCCTCGAAAAAAAACGCACAATTAGCACCAGGAGGAAATTCCCCTAAGCGCGCATCCATGGGGGGATCGATCAGGGCGGTCGCCCCCCCCCCCCACAAGAAATCCAACGCTTTTAACGGCAGTTTTCGCGGAACAGACAGACAAACAAACGAAAACAAAACACTTTTCGGATGTCAGTGGTAAACCTCACTGACGTTTCGGCAGTTAGTTAATAAAAAAGGATTATGTCCTGTCAAAAAGCATATGGCGTCATAATTTTTGACACTATGGGTTGAGGTTGGGTACGATGCCACTTCGTGTACCTTCTGTTGAATCTCTACAACAGAAATTGACAACGTTATGCGGAACCTTTTAAAGTATTAAAACTTTTTCGTTATTTCAAAGAAGCTGCAATTCTAATTTCTGTATAACGATATTTTTGAGGAGTGCTTTATTGTTTGAAAAAAGAATGGCATTCATAGCAATTTCCAAAGAAAGAAAGAAACAAGAAAAAGAAAGGTTCTTTGAAAAATTCAAGCATCTTAATGTTTACTGAAGAAAGCCACCAATGTGTAAAAAATGCACTGTTATTGCCACCCCCATTGGTAATCAAGGGGTACATGATGAATGAACAAAAAGGATTATGTCCTAATCCTAGTCAGTTAAGAGCTAAAATGCGTAAGGTGTGTTGATCTCTTAAAAACCAACTTGGTAAATTTGTTCTTCCCTTCTTTGCTCCGATCGAGCCCCCGCCCCCAATGGATGCGCACCGACGGGAATCTCCCCCCGGTACTAATTGTGTGTTTTTTCCGAGGACCTTTGACGAAATTTGCGTTTTTCAGCGATTCTTTGGCGAAATTCGCGTATTTTTTTCGCGATTCTCTGAAGAAATTCGCATTTTTTCAGAGATCTGTTGACGAAATTCGTGTTTTTTGTGCGATTCTTTCGCGAAATTAGCGTTTTTTCCGCCATTGTTTGGCGAAATTAGCGTTTTTTTGCGATCCTTTGACGAAATTTGCGTTTTTTCGTGTCCTTTCACAAAATTGGCGTTTTTTCGAGCTCCTTCGCCGAAATTCGCGTTTTTTCGCGAACCTTTGACGAAATAGGCGTTTTTTGCGCGATCCTTTGGCGAAATTCGCGTTTTTTGGACGATCCTTTGGCGAAATGCGCGTTTCTTTTGCAGTACTCTGACTTGCGAATGATTCACCAAATTGATTTTTTCCGCGACCATTTGTCGAAATTTATGATAATCGGTGGATTTACTTTTTTTTTGGGGGGGGGGGGGGCGATCAGGGCGATCCGTGGATCCGCGCCTGAGTGTAACTTATCCTAAGTAGTATGAATATCCTAAGAATCTTTAAATCCAAGTATCTTTAGTATCCTAAGTACTTATTTCCCTTAAATATCTTTACTTATACGATTTATATGTAATGTAAACTTATCCTAAGTAGATGAACATCCTAAGAATCTTTATATCGAAGTGTCTTTAGTATCTTAAGTATTTATTTCACTTCAAATTTTTTACTTACGCGATTTATATGTAATGGAAACTTATCTTATAAGTAGAATGAATATCTTGAGAATCTTTATATCCAAGTATCTTTAATATTCTAAGTATTTATTTCACTTAAAAATCTTAACTTTCACGATTTATATGTAATGTAAATTTATCCTTAGTATGATTTCAAACATTTTAGTACAAATATTTATTTACATAAAACGTGCTAAGAAAAATCCAAATTATTCAGCACTTTACATTTTTCCTTTTTGAAACGTTTGTTTCCTTAAAACGTTATTTTTCCTAATTTAAAAAGAGATTTAATTACTTGAAAATAGTATACAGGGTGATTAAATAATGAATGGGACAAAAAGGCAATCAAAGTTAAATCGCTGTAATGGATTTAATTAGAAAATAAAAAAATAGCGTGAAAGTACAACTATACAAGTTTTATCTGGCAGCAACGAAAAGTCCGCTATTACCGAAATTGTGACTTGAGACACCTTTATTCAAAATGGCGACATCCTCGTAAGAGAAAGTTTACTGTGTGTTAGAATTAAAAATCTACCGAAACACGTTTTTAAGACCGAAAACGAAAAAAAAGTAATTAATACATGCATAATTATACAAAATAATAATACATAATTCTTAATTAATTATACGTGTTCATTAAACATTCATAATTATTAATCAACTAGCCGTCTTTGGCAACCAATTTGGCCTCCCTTAAATGTATGCTAAGCATTGTATCATGTTACTTTTATTCATTATTTAATTTACTTGCACAATCCTCCGCCAAATCGGAAGATTCTGATACAGAAATCGTGAACTTGGTATTTTTATGTTAGCCAGGCTCAGGTGAAAAATTGTCAAACATTGTTCCTGTCGTATTTTTTCATATTTCATTAATTTCATTTAAAATATAATACCTTCACTCATTTTATTTAAAATACATAACTTTAATTTTAAACTGAAATATTTAAAATTTATGACACAATTATTTCTTTAGAAAAGGAAAAGTAATAAATAACACCATAAACCATGACATTTAATTTCAACATCAAAGCTTTGTTTTAATTTACCACGCGATGACAGTCACATGACTTAGGCTTTTTATAGAGATTATACGTGTGGCCCAAGTTGGCTCTCAGTATCTCTGACCTAAACTTTTTATTTTCATATAATATAAAATGTAATTAATTCATCATATACAAGGAATAATTTTCTAATTATACGAATTTCATCTCATTAAAAAATGTTTTAGGTATACATACCTCGGTTTATCAATGATTTTTGTAAATGATCACCTGTTATACTAGGACTTTCTCAATGAGTATTCGAAACACTTCGAAACACGCGGTTTCAAACAAAAAAATTTCTATTACTGTTAATTCTGGAACTTTTAATGAGCATGCGAAAATCAATTTAAAAGTTTAGTCATATAGGCATTGCTTGCTTTATAATTTGCACCCACGTCTTAGGTCAGTCATGAGTCATAATTATAAACAGTGAAGTTCATAGCAACTAATAGTGTTTCATTTGAGTCGATACAGCTCAAATCATTCAGTAACGTTGAAAATTTCCGAAAGAAGAAACGAGATTTTTGGAATACAGATAGTTTTGGTCCGGTTGAATTTTCGACAGCATTTTTGCCGAAAACGAAATTTCGGCGAAACTCTGATTTTGGGTTGAAAACGAAAACGAAACCGAATTTTCGGTCGATCTCTAACTAGAATACGCAAAAACTTCATCTGTTGAGGTTATTCAGAGGCATTTCTGGACCAACTTTTTTTAAAGAGCCACCTCACCTCATCCTCAAAACATCACAAACTGGATGAAGCAAGACTTATAAAAATTAAAGCCGCAGATAAGGTACAGTCGTGGAAAAAAAGTAACCATTCGAAGCGATTTTAATATTTTATAAGTACAATATTGAATAAACAAGCATAATTTTAGTTCAATTGTAATACAGAATGATGAAAAAACATAAAATCTTAGCAATATCTTCGTAGCATTTTAAAAAAATTAGTTTTTTTGCCATTTTTTTAGCAAAATTTCCTGTTTTCGCCAGGCAGCGTATGCTAAATTCAACTAAATATCTTTCAATTTTCTTTGTACTTCATACTGCTATGATACTTAACTGTACACTGAATTAGAGGTTTTACAATATCGTCAAAATTAACTGAAATATTTCAAAATATGTCCAAAAAATTAATTATTTAAAAAATATACAATTTTTTTTTCTTTATTATTCGAGCACTTATAAAATAATTATATTATCACACAGAGCTTAGAATCTAGTTCAGAACATAGTAAATAATACGATAAGTATTCTGAGAAAATTTCACTGAAATATGTGTAAAACATTTTATGTAATGGAGTTTGTCGAACATAGAAATTAAGAAAAAACTGATTTTCCAGAAATCACTTTAAAGATTTCTTATCTATATTGTTTGTTATCTATAAAATTAATCTAGAGGTGCCAATTAAGATTTATTAGTGTTTTTTATATAAAAACGTAAGAAAATCATGCATAGAAATGTCTCTTACATTTCTCCTGGCCTTCCTACGCCCACTTTCGGTACTTGACTGATTACTTACTGTTTATTAAATAACTTTTGTTCTAAGAATCGTAGGAATAAAATTAAAACACATTTGGAATCGCAAAAGGTTGCTCTTTCAAATAAAACAATAAAATAAATTTCGAAAATTTTCACCAAAACGGCCTTAACTACAGTCACAGGTACAATCGTGGAAAAAAAAAAGTAAACACCCCCTACTAACTCTGCAACTAATTATAATAGAAGATAGTTACAGCTACCAATCGATTGGAAATAAAGTCTACTTTATTTGATGCATATAAAATTTGCTTAGGGGGCCATCTACAAATCAAAACTAGACCAAACTTTGATTTTTTTCAATGATAACACCCAATTTTCACAATGTATTTTAAATCTTCAGTTAAAACTATGCCTAGAAACGAAATTTCTTGTCATTTGAATGATAATTTTTTGAATTATAAATATCCAAAATTTAGAGCTTCTAATGTTAAATTACATTTTCATATTTTTATTATTATCACCTGAAATTATAATCCTCATTTTGTGTGTGGTTACAATACTAAGAACCCAAAGATAAATACATTGAATTTGTAATTTTAAAAATTTTATGATATGAATTATGAAATTAATATTCGAAAAAAATATGAATTGCAACCTGCAAATTTGTTGATAGATTTATATTTATTATGTCCAGCTTTATGCGAAATTGAAAAATATATATTTTACTTAATTTATTGAATTATTTGGGCTGGTAATAGTGGAAATATATTAAGCGAGTGAAATGGTCATTATTGGCAAGAAACAATACATCAATAGAAGTGACATTGTCATTCTGTAGCATTTCAACAATCGAGCGCTGAACTTCAAATTGGATACAGCCCCTAAAAGAGGCTCATTTTAAAGTAATTAATTTCTCGTTAAATAATAGTACGAATTTCATAAAAATTTGAATTTAGGATAATTGAAGGGTGTAGAATTCATTTATGATGTCAAACTTGGGTACTGCTATTGGTAAAAAACAAAGTTTGGTTTTCTTTTTGATATGTAGATGGCCCCCTAAACATGTTTTATATACATAATTTAAAAGTAGACTTTATTTCCAATCGTTTGGTATCTGTAACTTTCTTCAACGATAATTTGTTGCAGAGATAGTAGGGGATGTTTACTTTTTCTTTCCACGACTGTACCTTAAGAAAATTACTTACTCAAAATATGAAAGAAGTAATGAAAACACAAAGGAGCCTATCGCTTTATTAAATAAATTAAAGGATCAGGGTCCATAATCCGCGCTTTTGGCCCATGAAATATTACTAAATTTCGATTATGTTAGACTGACTTAATTCTTTCACTTTTTAATATTAGAAGGTATATAATGTACAATTTTAACAATAGTTTTTTTTTTTTTTTTTTTTTTTTTTTTTTTTCGGATTTATATGACAAGCTTAAAGTTTGTATAATTCGCAGTTTGGATGAAAAATACGCAATTTCTGCTATTTTTACTATCAATTTACTGTCTATTTTTAATATTTTACTATGAGCGCAGCTTTGAAACACTTTTATTTTAACATATTTTGATGTGTTTTATAATATACGCCAAGAAGAAGGTGTTCCACGATGGCGCTCATACAAATAATTGAGGTAAAAATAGCAGGAATTGCGTATTTTTCATCCAAACTACGAATTATACGAACTTTGAGCTTATGTATAAGTCATATAAATCAAAACAAAATACAAAAACTGTCTAAGTTAAATAATGCTATAAAAAGTGATAAAATATCTTTATTAAGACTGACGATCGTTTTGTCGCACAAACGGCGACATTTTCAAAATCATTCACGATAGAAAAAATATATATTTTTTATTGTCTTTAAATTATGTGAAAATATTTTCTATCATGAATGATTTTGAAAATGTCGCCGTTTGTGCGACGAAACGATCGTCAATCTCAATAAAGATATTTTACCACTTTTTATAGCATTATTTAACCTAATCTGTTTATAAGTGATTATTATACATGTTTTTACACAAACTGTTATTAAAATCGTACAGTATATATCTTCTAATATTAAAAAGTGAAATAATTCAGTCAGTATAACATAATCGAATTTTAGTCTATTTTATAGACCCTGATTCTTATTTATCGCCATAAGCTGTACTTTTGCTAATGTTATAGGAAGCACAATCACTTTCCGGCAAGTTACCATGTAATCAGCATACCATATATCCTCCTCTGCTGCGACCCGCCTATTAAATCAGTAATTGAATACGAGTGCATAATAATGCCCTTATGCAGTGTCTGGTGTAGTTTAGATTGTTGACCTTTCTACATATTTTCTGATAGCACGTTCGATTTATTAAATGGGATTGTTTGTTCTGAAGTAAAAGTAAAGTTTCAGGTTTATTACATACACGTTTTTAAATAGAATATTGCGTTTTATTAACTGATGATAGATATACCTAATTTAAGTGAATTGATTGTAAGCTTGGTTATTTCTTTAATTAAAAAGTCGAGTTTTAGATTTTAATTAATGTTATGTAGCATATGGCATAATTATTTGCTATGGTTTTCATTAAATTTATATAATAAAAAAGAAGAAGATTCAGAAGTAAAATTTAAGTTTCAGGTTTATTATGTACAGGTTTTTAAATGGAAGAATACAGAACTATCGCGTTTTATTAGTTGACAGTAGATTATTTACGTAATTTAAGTAAATTGATTGCAAGATAAGCTATTTCTTTAATTAAAAGAGTCAAGCTTTAAGTCTTAATTAATGTTATGTAGCATGCGGCATAATTTTTTGTTGCGGTTTTCGTTATATTTTTATCATAAAATAATGAAGAATATCTAAAAAAAATCACTATATATGTAATTATCTTTTATTTTGTTTGCGAGATGTGTTTAGCATTATTTATTTATGAGTAAATTAATTCCAAAAAAACTTTAGAAATTGAAATATACTGCAATGATGAATTAACCTAAAATAAGACAAGTAAAATTAAAATTGGTGTATTTTTTTTTTCTTTTTTTACTCTGAAAATGAAAAAAAAAAAAAAATCTTGCAGATCTTGCAGTAGAGTTATTGTACTACAGTCCATTTTAACTTGTTTATTTCTATAAACCCCTAAATTTATGACCTGATATCTTTCAATTTGTTACTATACTTTTGTAAGTGTATTTTGAAATTTAAATTTTACGTCTTTATGACAAATCAATCCTCTGTGTTCCTGATGTGTAAATCATATATCTGAAATTTTAAAAATAGCATTATTCTTATGAATTTTTGAATTTTGTGTTAAATGAATAATAGCAATTGGTTCATTGGTGTATACATATTTATATGTCACATATAATGAACTGATAACAAAGTACAAATAAATATTAATACGTTAATATTACAAGAACATTAAAATAATTTCATTATTTTAAAACGTTTAGTGTAGAGTCATAGATTAATAGCCTTGTAGATTAGTAAACCTGCACTTCAAATTCGTGAAACACTTTTGCAACACTAACCAGTGGTGTAGTCGTAAAAAAAAAACAAAAAACAGAGGGTATACGTTCTAAGCAGAGAGTATACGCTCAAGGCAGATGGTATACCCTAGTGTATATATACTATAGCTTTCTTGAGAAACAGGGGGTATAGGGTGTTCCTTAAAAAAATCCAGAGGGTATACGGCGTATAACCCCGTATACCCCCCACTACATCCCTGACACTAACTGAACCTAATAATTAACACGTCTGACTAAAATCATTTTCGATTGTGTTGTGAATGTTTTGCGAATGTGTTGTGCCAAATAAAAAGATTGTGCAAAAAGTGTTGATAAAAATTACAAGAGGAGAAAATGTGTTTTCAAAATATTTCAAAACATTCATTTTTAAAATTGTGTTGTAAATGTTTAATAAATAGTTTTTTTATATGTGTGTGTGTTATTTTAAAGGCACCACGTAGAAAGTGTTTTGAAAGTGTTTTACATGTGTTGTTTTATAATGTTCTAAATTGTGTGGTGTTTACAATGTGTTGTTAATTTGATGACAAAGTGTTGTGCAGCACAACACTATTGTAAGAAAATATTTTCATCAACACTATTTACAACACGATTTCAACACAATTAACCACACTATTTTTAGAACACATTTTTAGACAGCAACACTTTTGCAACATATTAAGAACACATTTCTAGATAGCAACACTTTTGCAACATATTAAGAACACATTTCTGATAGCAACACTTTTGCAACTTATTAAGAATACAATCACAACACACACAAAAAAATATTTTGTATATGAAGTTTTCTAATTTACAACACATCAATGAGTTGTTAATTTGGTAACAAAATGTGTGTTTTTTTGTGTCTGATAATTTGCAGTGTGATTTAATTTGTGAATATCAGTCAAAGCATGCATAATATAGGAGGTTGTTAAAACCATAAATATGCAAGTCTGAAGCTAAACTCATTGGAGAGTATCTTGATATAGCAAACTATTTCTGGGAGGTACAGTTTAAGTCATAGTTTCACAAAACTCTCTGCTGATAGCGCCAGGAGATATTCTACAGCTTAACAGTACGTTATAACTTTTTACTTGTAGCAAATCCTTTGTAAAAAAAATCATAAGACGAAGTGCTATATTGTACCTTGATCCAATCGCAAACTACATAATGTGAACTTTAAAAAGTTTACAGTTTTGATAAAAGGTGACAAATAATAATAATACAGATGTTACAAGTTTAAAAATATAGATTTTGTTTAAATTTACGTGTACTTTCGGTCTGCAATCCCGCAGCCATCATCAGGAAATGTTTTCCTTAACTGCCGTTCTATTCATTCAAATACGTCACTTCGTTTGAAACAGAAGAGCCTATAATTCTTATTGTAGCTAGAAGTAGCAGTAGTAGTGCTTCGGATTCGGATTAAACTTGTGTAGAGGAAAATATTTAACAGCCGTTCGATTCATTAAGGTTTCGTTCATCTGACGAAGCCCTATTTGTCTCGGTCCTCTGTCTGTCTGTCTGTCACACAGCCCGTCCTCAAAAACTATATATGTTGGAGACTTGAAATTTTCGATACTTATAGATGAACACCTCACATCAAACGACAAAACATAAAATTTTGAAAGAGTCTTATATTTACCCGTCTGGTCTCTAACTTGTATATTTTAAGCTTTTTTTTTTTTTTCTAACTGAGCCCCTAATTAAGTTGAAGTCTTGAAACTTTGAATTTTTATAGCTGAACACTTGCGATCACACGACAAATCATAAAAATTTCAAAAAGTTTTATATTTACCCCTCGGTCTCTAACTTGTGTATTTTAAGCAATTTTTCTAAGCTCCACCCTTTTTCCACGTGAGGCACTTTTCTAACTTTTCCCGATACCCTCTTTCGTATTATGCACGTCCTTACATATTTTAGTTCCACTTGTTACTGCCAGGGGTGCCTAACTATCTCGGGTGCTATGGGCCCGATTCCTTAGACTAATGTATCTACGGATAGTTTGAAAAACGGAGTTTCGTTCGGATAGAGGTTTGTTTAGAACAGAGTGCGCCCCCTAGTTGCGAAATGTGTAACTAACAGATTTTTCAAAAGGATAAGGTGTTTTGAAAGGAATATTAAACGAAACCCTCTGTGCAATCTGTGATCACACTTACCCACTTGTTTTTAATACGTCATGATTTAAATGCATAATTAAATAAATATAAGAATTATAGCCTCTCCCATTTCAGACAAAGAGATGTATATTCGAATGAATGGAACGGCAATTAATAAAAATATTCCCTGATGATGGCTGCGGGATTGAAGATCAAAAGTACTCGGAAATTTAAATGAAATGTTTATTTTTAAGCTTGCAACATCTATATTATTATTGTTTATACCATTTTTCATATTATGTAGTTTGCAAATCCTTTGTTTTTGAAAATTTAAGAAAATGCGACTTGCATAGCTATTGCTTTAACATCCTCGTAGTATGAAGGCCTCTGTCCAATATTCGAACAAACTGAAGGTTTCTGAACAATACAACACTTGTACAAAAATCGCGAAAATGAACTAATAACGCAATATCGTTGTTCTTAAAATTACTCAAAACGCTGTGTAACTATTAAATTAAAACTTGTTCTATATATATACACTATTACCCCGACTTAGGTCACCCCGCATTTACGTCGTCTGACCTGGAAAAAAATTCTTTAATTAAGACGCACTTTGAACTTTTTTTGAAGATTTTTGTCGCGACTGTCAAGTGATAGTGGTAAACATATAAAAAAAGTCACTTTAAAAAACTTAAAAAAATCATTCTGTTCTTACAAGCAGCTTCTGAAAGTTTAAAGAAAAAATATAAAAATAATTTATTTAATGTATCTTTTATTAAAACAAAAAAAAAAAAAAAAAAAAGCAATTTAACAAATTACAACGACCATTTGGAAAATGATTTTTCAAAGATTAAAATTTAAGACATAAAAAATCGCAAGGAGTTGATCATACATTACGTACGCCATGAATTAAACATTAATAGTGTTATTACCACGTACAAATTGCAAGATTTCCTGAAACTTACGTATTATCCAAGCATTTCATTGGCTGTTCGGGAAAAGGTTTTTCCATCGTCCGATTTCCAAGAAATCTGACGACCCATTTTAAATGAAATTTCATTCTTAAACTTCTAAACATCCCTAAATATTACTTTTTACACCGTCGTATAGAGAAAAAAATGTACTTTTAAGTGCAATTTGTTTGAAAGCTGTATCTCAATTTGTTTCTGAGTTATTAATTTTTTTTGTAGTTTTTATTACTTTTTTGTCATAGTGGCAACACTCTGTTGTCCATCTCTGTTGAAAGTAAAGGGAAATACAGATTACTGTATAGACCAATCAGAAAACGAATAAAATGCGGATTCAACCACTAAAAAGCTTCAGATAAGTTTTTGATTTCCTACCCTGTTGAGGACAATAACCATTTTTCCAAATGGTTAAAAAAATATTGTCGGTTCAAACTTCATTTTAATCCTTAAATGCCTGATTTTTCAAAAATCATTGTAATAATGTTTTTCGGCTTTCATTTTTTAAATAAATCATGGGAAAAATACTTTAAAAAATCATATTTTGTTTTAAGTCTAGTTTATGGCGAAAAAACAGTTTGTTACTAACCGGCAATACTGGTGTTTAATTGAAAAAATAATTTCCCTTGATAAAATTCCATAATATTAAACACACAAGAATTTTAGGAACTATAATAAGAAATAAATTTTACTTGCTCACTGCAGGTCAAAATAGGGTATTTCGCAAGCTCCCGAACAAAACAAAAAGAACAAGTAGCAACAATTGAAAAAAAAGAATCTATCTTTATTCTTAAACAGCACAAGTGTTGCCCTCTACATGTTAAAAATCGATTTAATAATATTTTCAGAATGTATGTTATTGGTATCATTAGGCATTATAGCTTTAATATTATTCTTATAGTATTTTAGAGCTTAAATTGGGTATGTTGCCGAAAAGCAACACCAGGCATTTAAGGGTTAAGGTTTTTTCACATTCTCAATGACTGGAACGGGGAAGCTAGAAGAACAATAAATTGTAAGTTAACAACTTACTAATTTATTCCAAATTCTTGTATTTCAAAAGCATTATTTTGTTAATGTTAAGGGTATGTAAAATAATCCATAAATACAATAGAATATCTTCATTAGATTTTGGAGAATTTTTATTACTTATCCCTTTTTGCTTACCTAAATGTACCTCGACTTACGTCGTTTTCGACTTACGTCACTAGTCTTGGAATGAATTGCTGAAGTAAGTCGAGGTATTACCGTACTGAGAAATTTTTGTTTTCCGGTAGAAACAGTATTAACCAGACACCATAGATATTTTAGCTTTTTCTGAAAACTGTGAGGTTTAATCCAGTGTAGGTTTTGTTGAGAAACCTTCAATTATATATTCAGCTCGAAGAAGAACTCTCTGAACGTTCAAAGATTTTCCTCCATTTTAATAAAAATGTTCACAAAATCCAATTAACTTTATACAATTTACAAATAATACTCATTATGAAGTAGCATTGGGATAAATATGCGCACATTTGAATTTATCATGGCTTACGTAGAATTTTGCACATAATATAATAGAGGGCATAAGTAATTTATTATGGTTTACGTAGAATGTTGGACATCATATAACGGAGGGCTTAAAAATTTTCAGATTAAAATTAAAATTTATTTTTTATTCAGTTCGTCATATGTAATTTTTTTTTCATTGTAAAGCAGTTTGCATATGACTTTAGATCTGTAAAAATAACCTTCTTAAACAGTAATTTCAAATCACACAGATAAAGTAAAAGTTGATTTATTTTTATCATATTTGCTTGAAAATTGAATTCAAGTTTGAGTTCAAGTTTTTTGAAGTCAGGATGTAGAGTTACAGCCCAATAATCTTTTACTTGTAATATTTGAGAATTTTGTTTACATTAGAAAAAGCACTTTTTAGCTGATGACATCAGAAATGCAGTTGTATTTTATACTAGTAACTACATGTATCGATTATTCGGTACTACTTGATTATCCCGTCGACCAAAAGACTATTGCCAAACTGTAAGAATAAATGCCAATAATTTTTGATCGCAAAAGTCACATTCACTTGACATTGACACCCACCCCCTTGTCACA
Source organism: Maratus speciosus (assembly GCA_963932465.1). Classification (NCBI taxonomy): domain Eukaryota; kingdom Metazoa; phylum Arthropoda; class Arachnida; order Araneae; family Salticidae; genus Maratus; species Maratus speciosus. The sequence goes on from OZ010792.1 coordinate 559,812,116, forward strand.
ATTTCACGAACCCCCCTCCCCCCTCCAAGCGTGACATCATTTGTGGAGGGACCCTTACTATAATGTAATATAATATTATAAGATATTATTAGATAAAAAAAAACTAATTTTTTCTGACTTACTAAGTTTTGTATATCATTTAATATAATGCAGAAATGCATCCATTTCAAAAAAATATTCGGTCCCTTGCAATTTCTCTTTGAACAAGTTTTACCATATTTAGAAAAATGTTGTCCTGCGTCTAAAAATGAGATTTCTTTAAAAATCCTATTATTTTACGACCAAAATTTTACCGATTTATAATACTTTGAATTTTATGAATTCATATTTTTTTCCGGTACTAAAAACGAGTCTATCAGTACTTTGGTCATGACTGGATCTATTAATTCTTTTTGAGCGCTGAACAAGGTAGGTGAGCCGAAGTATATATATTCAAGACATAATTAAACTTTGAGGGTTTTTCATAATTTTCTGGTTAGGTGTGAGTTGCCGATTTTTTTTTTTTTAATATAACCTCATATATACTTATATAGTGATATAGTTTATTCTCATATCTAAAATCTAATATATATCAAGTATACTTTTCTTTGTAAAAGAAAATTTAATTATTTTTATAATACAATTTCAAAATTGTAGGTTATGGGCGAACTTTGGCACATAGTATTTCAAAGATGGCCCATACTTTTGAAATCACTTTTAAAATGTGAAAAAATACTCGGCAAACTATTTTTACTTCCCGAAGAGTATCACAATAGTCATTTAAAAGTAAGTAATAATAGAAAAAAATTACAATAAAGATTTTTCAAAATTACCTTTGCAATCAAATTCCATGCAGAAAGTGCAGATGAAATTGTCGATGTTTTTTTGTTTGTTTGTTTGTTTGTTTAGTAAGTCCTTGATACTCTTCCTACACATATTGCAAGCATTGATTTTCCCGTCGCATTCTATTATTTTGACTTTCTTGCATAAATGGCAAAACCAGCTTTCTTTTAGCTGGCAACCACTTGTAACCAGGTATGGTAGTATCAGTTTGTATGAGCGTCTATTTTGGCAGTGTATCGGATTTGTTTTTTATTTTCTTATTATGCCGCTTACTATTACGCTCTGATGATTCTTTCTTTTGATGTTTTTCGAGTTTTTCTTCTTAATCTTGTTATCTTCAGACACGAAAAGACATTGAACACCTTTTTGCGCACGGTAGTTCAACGCTTTTCTTCTGGGAGTTACTGACTTCTTTTGGGGGATCTCCGGTGTTCTTAATAGTGTTGGAATTGTTGGAGAAGTCTGATAACAAGTGGTAATAAATGGTAATAAGTTTTTTTCTGAAAATTACTCTTACTGCATTCATTTTCATATTTGTTTCCTAAGGTGGCCCGTGTGTCGAGACACCTTGAGAACATGCATATGATCGCCAGTTGTACGACGAAAACTATTAATCTGATAAATTTATTAGAATTGAAGTAAATGTTAATCTGATAAATTTATCAGAATTGAAGTAAATGTGGCCCAAGAGAATGAAATAAGCTTTCAGCAGACGTATCGTAACACAAAGTTCTAAGAATTTAAACATATGTAAATTAAAATATCTTCTTATCTGGAAATTAGAACGATTACTCTTCAAAAGCATGGAGGAAAGAGATAGATGGAGATGCAGTAATGTGGCTAGGGGTGACGGCAAGAAAGTAACCCTAAAATCAGCTACATTAGGCCCAAACACAAGCACGTTCTTTCACGAAAAAAAGAAGAAAACTTTTAGTAATACAGTTTTTAATTCATAATACAATGGAATGCTGCTTTACAATGCTTAAAGATAAGCAAATCACTTTCATTTAGAGTAAAAAAATGCACTGGTGATGTCAAAGAATTCGGTGCTCGTTTTGTTTCGGCCGAGTGAGAGTATTTGAGCGATAACGCGCATCATATTGCAAACCATTTTTACGGTATACTGCATTCTTCATCTATCTCTTTCCTCCATGCCTCAAAAGTGAAACCACTGCATACAATGGTGATATGATTTTACAATGCAATAGCGCCATCTTGTGATTAAAAATGAAATTAATTTTAGTTTTTCGGGGTGGTCTACCTTAAGGCTGTTCTTAACTGCTCTGCTCAATAAGCGCAAAAGGTTTTGACTCATTTACAAATTCATTTTTTAACGGAAAGGTATAAAATTGGAAAGCCTGGCCATGGAAGCGATTTGGAATTGAACTGTTTTTTCCATTTTTTGATCAATCAAATACCTACTGAGTTATAAAAGAATTTGATCACGTGACAAACACGTTTTTCGCCCGCTCTTGAGTGCTCTTTCTTCCTTCCCTCGGAAATCCGCTTCAAAACGCTTACTCTTTTCTGAAAAATCTATTGCGTTCGCAAAAAAATTGAAAAAAAAACAGCTCAATCACATAGTTTCTGAACAACAACACCAGCTAGTTTCATGCCTTTTCGAACAAAAATAAATTAAAACTTATGTCAGAAAGTTGCTCTTTTGGATTTGAGAACACCCTTAAGAACACTGGCCACCTTTGGTTCATCTACCTTATTCTTCCTAATGAAACGACGTGCAATATGATTCAATTATTTAATGTCGTTACATCTTACCTTCGGTTAAAAATATGAGATTCGTAATAACATAAATTGCAAGAACTCATTCTTTAAATATTTCCCTGATTTAATGCAAACTAATATAATACAAATTAAAAGCAAAAGAACGAAAATCAACTTTTCAAAAAACAGATGAAATGTAACATTTATTTAGTATCGAATCAGTAATTACATTTGTTAATTTTTTTAACTTTGTTCGGGATTATATTTATTAATTCATTCTGAGAACTGATATCCTCCCTAATGAGACAATGCATAATTATATTTATGACGTTTTAAATCTTAAAGTCAAATCTCTTTCTTCGGTAAACCATTTCCAAATGGAAAAGGAAAAAAGATAGATGTTCTAATCAGATGACAAGACTAATTATATTAACAAAGACCAGCAGCTTTTATGACAGAAGAGATTTTAGTTTGACTAATGTAACTGTTGGTTATGTAAAAATGAAGTAAAAACGATTTAATAATGAAGCAAAAGATTAAGTTGATACTAATTGAAACTTTTCATATATTTATTGTTTAAACTATTTATATTTGAAGTTAAAAATTAAACTAGTATGTTGTGGCCATCATAAAACTTTCTTCTATATAAATCACGTCAATTAAATCATTTAAATAATACAAGAAATTACATCAATTTAGAACCAATTCATATCAAAGTATATCTGAATTTGAAGTTTGATGAAAATTCGTGCATTAGTTCTTGAGATAGACCTATAGCGGAAACTCTGAAAATGTAGCATAGCAGCGCCACCTATTGAGCGATTTGTACCAAAACATAAACAGCACTAACTGATATCCAGGTATACCAGAATCTAAAGTTTTATGAAAATTCGTGAATTAGTTATTGAGATAGAGCTATGGTGGAAATTCTGAAAAATGGAGCATAGCAGTGCCACCTATTTAGAGATTTGCACCAAAACATAAACAGCAGTAATTCATATCAAGGTATATCTAAATCCGAAGTTTGTTGAAAATCCACGTATTAGAGATAGAGCTATTGCGGAAATCGCAAAAAACGCAGCATAGCAGCTTCACCTGTTGAGCGATTTACTCCAAAATGTATAAAACGTCAATTCCTGTCAAGGACTAACTGAATCTGAAGTTTGATGAAAATAAGTGCATTTGTTCTGGATATTGAGCTATTGTGGAAATCGTGAAAAATGCTGCATAGCAGCGCCACCTGTTTAGAGATTTGCACCAAAACATAAACAGCAGTAACTCATGTCAAGGTATATCTGAATCTGAAGTTTGTTGAAAACCCACGTATTAGTTCTTGAGATAGAGCTATTGCGGAAATCGCAAAAAACGCACCATAGCAGAGCCGCCTGTTAAGCAATTTACTCCAAAACTAATCAGCACCAATATATATCAAGGACTAACTGAATATAAATTTTTATTAAATTCCGTTCATTAGTTCTTGAGATAGTTCTTGAGATAGGTTCTTGAGATAGACCACAAAATTTGTGTCACACACAGACAGACAGACTCACAGACAGACATTTTGTAAAAGCATGATTTTCGGGTTCTCTGATCCCAAAAGCGTGTGAATCCGTCGAAAACCGGAATTCGGAAATTTTCATGAATCCAATACTTTCTTCTTGTAAAGATAGAAGAAAGTAAAAAAATCCTAGAAATGATACATACGAATAAATGTGGAAATTTTGATGAGCAGAAACTAATACGTCAAATATTGATGATTACATAAAAAAATTTTTAAGTACAAATAATAGATTCATATAATAAGATTTTTCGGTACTACTTGATTATACCGTCGACCAAAAAACTATCGCCAAACTATAAGATTAAGGGCCAATAATGGCTAATCATAATTGTGACACTCACCTGACATTAAACACAACGTTTTTGTTACGTCACCAAACCAAGTGATTTTTATTTCCACGTTTTATTTGTATTTTTATTATGTTATACTAATTTATTTGTTCTTTCGTTATTTAAAATTAAAATTATGCTAAATTTTATAATTTGGCGAGTAGTTTGGCGATTTATATAATTTGGCGAAATTAGTCGGCGGGATAATCAAGTAGTACTGATTTTTTTTTTTTTTTTTTTACTTTTTAAAATTCATGATGGATAAAGATTTACATCATCTGTCCATAGATACCGTATGACGATGCTCATATATTGGTAGGATTATTTATTTAGATATCAATATCATTCTAAATTTTTAAATTACATTATTTCGTGCAAAGTTATTTTTTAATTTATTTATTCGTGTGTTCAAGTTAAATCCTTTACTCCAATGCTTTAGTAGAAAGTTGAAAATTTAGTGCACAATTCACCTTGATTTTTAATAAGCATATATAAGATACACAAAATGTAAAAACATTGCTTACAGGTGTCAAGTATGATAAAATCCTTTAAAAAACATTAAAGTCATTTAAAAATCATAACGTTTTCGACCGACACTTACTCGGTCATCCTCAGTGAAAACTAACAGCTGTTCTGTCTCCGCGTCTCTAGCTTTGTCCGGAACAGACCATTTCATTTCAAGGGTGGATTGGAAAATAAGGGGGGTAACAGAAATGCTATTTTTTTTTAATCGAAAAGTACAGGTTTATTAACTTATGTATTAAATCTTTCCAGACTGCATGGATATCATATGATAATATATCGTTACAAACTATTTCTTTATTAGATATTATTTCCAGAGATTCTCTTATGATAGCTTCTTGGTGGTTACTTGTATGGAAAATAATTTTGGTTCTATTGAAATCTACTTTTATAGGTTGAATTTGTGCTAATCTTGATAATGCAGTGTGGGGTCTATTCAGTCTCAGATCTGCTTCATGTTCCTTTATTCTGTCACGAAATTTTCGCAGTGTCATACCTATGTACATAAAATCTCTATTTTCTTTCTTGAAGGGTATAATATATACTCCTGATCTATTGATGGCTTGGATAGGGTCAATTTTCGCATTTTACAAATCCTTTAATTTCGGGGGACTGCGATTAATGTAATACCAAACTTGAGGAGGGAATGCCTCATACTCTCAAAAAAACCTTGGGATGTAATTAACTTTACAGAATTTCAAACTTTTAATTGGAACTGTACTTTGCTTTTCTTCATTTTTCCTTTTAAATCTGTTTATGATTTTTTCAATCAAATGAGATGGAACAGAATTCTCGGCTGCTATTTTTCTAATTATATCTATTTCTTCATTAAGGAAATGGCTTGAACAAACTTCAAATGCTCTTTTTATATAAAAATTGAAAGGTGCTAACTTGTAATTTATAGGTGAGCTGCAGTTAAACGGGATAGTGGAATTAGACCTGTTAACTTTCCTAAAAACTGTACGATCGAGATTCTGCTGTAAGCAGAATTCCACTAATTCCACTACCTAATTCCACTATCCCGTTTAACTGCTGCTCACCTATAAATTACAAGTTAGCACCTTTCAGTTTTTATATAAAAAGAGCATTTGAAGTTTGTTCAAGCCATTTCCTTAATGAAGAAATAGACATAATTAGAAAAATAGCAGCCGAGAATTCTGTTCCATCTCATTTCATTGAAAAATCATAAACAGATTTAAAAGGAACTAGTCGGATATACCAATCCCAAAACTTTCATCTATCTCATGCATGTTAATACTTGAAAATTAGCTATCACACTACCAAAATTAAACGGCAATCTACGCCCATCATGAATTTTCTATAGATATGAAATTCCGTGCATTAGTTCTTGAGATATGGCTATCTACGAAATCGTGTAAATACAGCAAAATTCAGCCTAGCAGCCCCACCTATTGGGTGCTTTACAGCAAAACCTATGTTAAACAAAACTATCAAGCAACCACTTACGTCAAAGTCTAACTGAATCTGAAGTTTGGGGAAAATCCGTGCATTAGTTTTTGAGATAGAGTTATTGCGAAAATCATGAAAATGCCAGCATAGCAGCGTCACCTATTAGATGATTAACACCAAAACCTAATCAGCAACAATTTGTGTTAACATCTAACTAAATCTGAAGTTAGATGAAAATTCGTTTAGTTTTTGAGATAGAGCTATTGCAGGAATCGTGCAAAATGCAGCACAGCAACGCCACCTGTTGAGCGATTTACACCAACACGTAATCCGCATCAAGTCATATCAAGGACTAACTAAATCTGAAGTTTGATGAAAATGCGTGCATTAGTTCTTGAGATAGAGCCATTGCGGAAGACGTAAAAACTGCAGCATAGCAGCGCCACCTGTTGAGCGATTTACACCAACACCTAATCAGCATCAAGTCATATCAAGGACTAACTGAATCTGAAGTTTCATGAAAATCCGTGCATTAGTTCTTGAGATAGAGCCATTGCGGAAATCATAAAAAATGCAGCATAGCAGCGCACCTGTTGAACGATTTACACCAACACCTAATCAGCATCAAGTCATATCAAGGACTAACTGAATCTGAAGTTTCATGAAAATCCGTTCATTAGTTCTTGAGAGCCATTTCGGAAATCATAAAAATGCAGAATAGCAGCGCCATCTATTGAGCGATTTCCACCAAAAACTAATCAGCATCAATTTGTATCAGGGACTAACTGAATATGAATTTTTATTAAATTCCGTGCATTAGTTCTTGAGATAGAGCGCCCACAAAATTTGTGTCACACACAGACAGACAGACACACAGACAGACAGACAGACAGACAGACAGACAGACGGACAGACTCACAGACAGACATTTTGTAAAAACATGTTTTTCGGGTTCTCTGACCTCTAAAACGTGTAAATCCGTCGAAAACCGGAATTCGAAAATTTTCATGAATCCAATACTTCTTGTAAAGATAGAAGAAAGTAAAAATGAAGAAAAGCAAAGTACAGTTCCAATTAAAAGTTTGAAATTCTGTAAAGTTAATTACATCCCAAGGTTTTTTGAGAGTATGAGGCATTCCTTCCTCAAGTTTGGTATTACATTAATCGCAGTCCCCCGAAATTAAAGGATTTGTTAAATGCGAAAATTGACCCTAACCAAGCCATCAATAGATCAGGAGTATATATTATACCCTTCAAGAAAGAAAATAGAGATTTTACGTACATAGGTATGACACTGCGAAAATTTCGTGACAGAATTAAGGAACATGAAGCAGATCTGAGATTGAATAGACCCCACACTGCATTATCAAGATTAGCACAAATTCAACCTATAAAAGTAGATTTCAATAGAGCCAAAATTATTTCCCATACAAGTAACCACCAAGAAGCTATCATAAGAGAATCTCTGGAAATAATATCTAATAAAGAAATAGTTTGTAACGATATATTATCATATGATATCCATGCAGTCTGGAAAGATTTAATACATAGTTAATAAACCTGTACTTTTCGATTTAAAAAAAATAGCATTTCTGTTACCCCCCTTATTTTCCAATCCACCCTTGAAATGAAATGGTCTGTTCCGGACAAGGCTAGAGACGCGGAGACAGAACAGCTGTTAGTTGTTCACCGAGGATGACCGAGTAAGTGTCGGTCGAAAACGTTATGATTTTTAAATGACTTTATTGTTTTTTAAAGGATTTTATCATACTTGACACCTGTAAGCAATGTTTTTACATTTTGTGTATATTATATATGTTTATCCAATGCTTTAGCTGGTAATTTTTCTCTAAATGTTTCTTCGCAAGAATTTTATTGATAGATACATTATACAGTGTAAGTCTACATTGGTTCTATCGATTTTAATGGCTACATTTTATTCACACAAAATCCTTTAACCCTTTATCTACTGACGGTAAAGTAACATTAAAATAACTTGTTATAAAATTCATTTAATACATTAGTTGTAATACAGTTTAGAATGAGTTATAGATACATTACTGTATCTTGTTTTAAAAGCATTATGGGCTACACAAAACGAAAATATTTTTAAAAAGATGATTCCTTTTGCCTTTGCATCTTTTCAGAGTTCTCGGCGTTGAAAGGGGGGGGGGGGGGCGATTTTTCAATTCGAAAATATTTCTATATTTCTATTGTAAGAACATTACATTTGTACATTTCCTCAGGGCTGCCACAGGGGACTATTTTTCAATTCCTACTATTAGTTCACACTCTCCCTATATCTAAACACACGGCAGTGTGTCAGCCAAGTTCGCCTGACATAGCCGTGTGTTATTTACACGAACCATTTCGAGTTGTTTTCGTCAAATTTCAATGCTCTACTACTGAAAATCTATGAGACCTACGTACATGTTATACAAAATGTGTATAGTAAGGCCACCCTAATTACCTAAAATCCAAAATTTTATAAATAACGCATAAATAGTTTCCGAGATAATGACATTTGAAAATGTCTGATAATCGATAATTTTACCACTGACTGACTGACTGACTGATTCACTCACTCATCAAAAAGATCTCATACATCTACTGCAGCTACAGACTTCAAATTCGGTGCGAAGTTCGTTTACACTATAAAACTAAGGAAAAAAAAATAAAAAAATTGTGAAAATCGATGAATTACCCACCTAGGGGTGTCCATTTTTACTTTAACATTACGTCTATTAGGCGAAATTTTAATTTGCCGTAGGAGGGGACGCTGCTATGTCGCCAAATACCGCCAAGTTTCTCGCCAACATGGCGATATATCGCCAAATTTGGCGACCAAAATTATTCACCAAAAGTGATGCCATCTTGGCGATATCTCTAATATTTCGCCGAATTCCCATAGACTTCCATTGTAAACCTATCTACTTACTGGCGGTTTATCTGGGTTTACTTGCTTACAGAAAATCAACAAATTGTGATATTTTAATAATTGAGATATTTTAAACAATTCTTTCTAAGTGAGCCCCTAATTAGGTTGGAGGAGTGAAATTTTGCATACTTATAGTTTAACACCTCACATCAAACGACAAATCATAAAATTTTGAAAAAGTCGTGCATTTAACCGTTTGGGCTCCCACGTGTGTATTTTAAACAATTCTTCCTAAGTGGTTTCCTATTTAGGTTGGAGGTGTGAAATTTTGCATACTTATATCTGAACACATCAAATCAAATGACAAACCATAAAATTTTGAAAAAGTCGTACATTTAACCCTTTGGGCTCCCACATGTGTATTTTAAACAATTCTTTCTAAGTGAGCCCGTAATTAGGTTTTAGGTGTGAAATTTTGCATACTTATAGCTGAACACCTCACATCAAATGACAAACCATAAAATTTTGAAAAAGTCGTACATTTAACCCTTTGGGCTCTCACACGTGTATTTAAAAAAAATATTTTCTAAGTGAGCCCCTAATTAGGCTGGAGGCGTGAAAATTTGCATACTTATAGCTGAACACACATCAAATGACAAACCATAAAATTTTGAAAAAGTCGTACATTTAACCTTTTGGGCTCCCACATGTGTATTTTAAACAATTCTTTCTAAGTGAGCCCCTAATTAGGTTGGAGGCATGAAATTTTGCATACTTATAGCTGAGCACCTCACATCAAACTACAAATCATAAAATTTTGAAAAAGTCGTACAGTTAATCTTTTGAGCTTCCACATGCGCATTTTAAGCAATTCTTTCTAACTGAGCCCATTATTAAATTGCAGATATGAAATTTTGCATACTTATAACAGAACACCTGAGGCCAGGCGACAAAGCATAAAATCTTGAAACAGTCTTACGCTTAACCCTTTGAGCTACCACATATGTATTTTAAGCAATTCTTTCTAAGGGAGCCCCTAATTAAGTTTGAGACATGACTTTTTGCATACGTATAGCTGAATACCTCATCAGACCACACGACAAATCATAAAATTTTCAAAAAGTCCTATATTATTTACTCCTCCGGGCTCTAACTTGTGTATTTTAGGCAATTTTCTAACCTCCGCCCTTTTCACCCGGGCAGCACTTTTCCAACTTTTGCCGACACCCCTTTGACCATTTTTTCATATTATGCAACATAGCCTTACATATTTTAGTTCCACTTTTTTCCGTCAGGGGCGCTTACTTATCTCGGGTGCTATGGGCTCAATCCCCTCGACTAATATATCTACGGATAGTATGCAAAACGGAGTTTCGTTCGGATAGAGGTTTGTTTAGAATAGAGTGCGCCCCTGGTTGCGAAATGTGGAACTAACAGATTTTTCAAAATGATAAAGTGTTTTGAAAGGAATATTAAACGAAACCCTCTGTGCGATCTGTGATCACACTTACCCACTTGTTATTTTCAAAATCATCAGAGAAAAGGATATTTAGTTAATTAAATTTGAAAATCCAGGGAGGGGCAATGTCCTTCCTCTGCACTGCCTCTTTACCGGCACCCATGGATGAATGATACATAGTGTGGCATGAGCACATAACTTTATTTTTCACTTTCAGTATAAAAAAGCAGCCGAGCTATAGGATATTTAATTGGAAAATTTAATAGGAAAATTTAACATAGGAATTTAATAGGAATTGTTGCTTCAGAAACAATAAAAATTTCGAAACAATACATTTCGTTTCAAAACATGCATTCAATGTAGCAGTATTAAAATATAGATTTCTGTCGCAAATTGACAGTCAAATAGTTTGTTGTAGGAAATTTAAATTAAAATTGAATGTTGCTTGGTGAATAAAATAGTCACATGTAAACACTTTAAAAAGCATTAAGTAAAGTGTCTAAATATATTGTAACTTTACAAAAAGTAATGATATGTAACAAAAACTTAGCTGTGAAAAAAGGGGAGCCAAGTTCTGTAAAGACAATGGCAAGAAAAGAAGTGATATGTAAGTGGGTGCCAAGGTCAAATAAAATTCACTCAAACTTACCTACTGAAGTATTATAGCATTTTTTAAAGTGTTTAGAAATAAAAATTATTGATAGCATATTAATAATAAATCTAGAACTTGGCAAGTTTTTGATTAATGTTATGCCTATCAATTTCATGTCTTAATAAAATGGTGATGTTAATATTAATTTCAATGACATTACAAAAAAAATATAGTTATTATTATAAACAAATGACTCATGTTAAAGATTTGATAAACCAATAAATACATAGATACACTCCCGCTCGTCTTTGGTTATCACTCTAGCACCCACCCTCCAGAAACCTCAATGCAAACAGACTAAGATGCCTGAGAAAGATACAGATATACTTACGCTTGTTCATGGTCACCACTCCAGAGACTGCACCCCTTTAACCTTTTCAGGGGCAAATAACTTTTATTCGTGAAATGCTGAAATGATTGAATCACACCAGAATTCAAAAACAAATTTATTTCAAAATGGGTAAAAGCTTCTTTTCACGTATTTAATAAAATTAAACTTTTTAGTCCTGAATTCTGGTGTCAATGTGGCATTTTGCGGTTAAATTAGGTGGGATATATTTTATCCCACCGCCCTTCAAGGGGAAGGAGCTCACTCAAATTAAGGCTTCCAATCATGAAATAACAAGATTTTATATAATAATGTCATTATTAAAAGTAAATGACTCGTAGGTAAAAACTTGCCAAGTTCTAGATTAATTATTAATGTGCTATCAATAATTTTTATTTCTAAACAATTTAAAAAATGCTATAATACTTCAGTAGGTAAGTTTGAGTGAATTTTATTTTAACTTGGCACCCACTTACATATCATTTCTTTTCTTGCCATTGTCTTTACAGAGCTTGGCTCCCTTTTTTTCACAGCTATGTTTTTGTTACATTTATTTATTTACATATTTATCTTGTTCAAATTTTCAATCGTTAATAAAATACTCATTATTCATTCTATCAAGTTGAATAAATTTTTTTGAACTTGTACTGGATGACAATTGATGTTAATACAGTTTTTTTCAAATATTAATTCATTAATTAAATTTTAATTAATTAAATTTTAGTTTTGCATGGGAAACAAAATGGCGGCCATTGGTTATTGAAGATCAATGAAAGTATTTTCAATAAGGGGTTACCATAGGGGGGACCCTGTTCTGTCGCCAAATACCGTCAAGTATGTCGCCAACCTGGTGATATATCGCCAAATTTGGCGCTCAAAATGAGACGCCAAAAGTGACGCCAACTTTGCGATATCTCTAATATTTCGCCAAATTCCCATAGAGTCCCATTGTAAACCTACTTGCTTATAGAAAATCAACAAATTGAGATATTTTAATGCAACAAAAACTAATATTAGCTTAAGGGATTATATTAAATTTTTCATTGATGACCTAAGAAGGAATTGACTTTAAAAACGAAACTTTTATATTACTTGTTCTATTCTATTCGCACCACTATTAAAAAATAAATAAATTGTGTGGTATATTTCTCTTGCAAATGTTTGCAAACTGTATATCAAAGATTTTCCGTTTGAGAAAGTGGTTCGAAGTAGAAGTAAAAAATAGTCGCCTGTGGCATCCCTGTTTCCTAGTTCTACAAAATACTAAGAAAAATATTTAAAATAAAAGATTTGAGTGAGGTTATAAATATTGCACAAAATTCCCATAAATTCAAATTTAATTTATCCTTCTAAATCCTTTAATCCTTCTAAAATCATTCTAAAATTTACTAAATGATTACGTAAATCTTCTAATGGAGTTTAAACAATTCATGAAAAATGCTTTAGTAGATAAAATTTTCACGAATTCATAGTTCAGCACATAAAGGGTTAATGCCTTGTTCATAATTATAACAAAATGGCACTCCTATCTAAATTTAAGATCTGCTCTTTCCTACACTTTGAACCGAATTTTTTTTAATTGCATATTTAATTAAAATTTTATAAAAGTTTGAAAAAAAAATGTATTTTTTAAAAATCCTTACCACTTATTTAATATTAATATTTTTGCCCAATTTTTTTTTTTTTTTTTTTTGATTTTCAAATGTGTACACAAGACTGCGCATGAATTTTTAGCTACATATAATATTACGTTTAATATTATTTTTTACTGATATATATATATATACTCGTATATATAGTGCAAAACGATTAAGTCTAACACATCTTCATGTACTTTTATTTATTTTTTTTTAAGAAAAAAACCTGAAAGTTAAGTCCATGCGCCGATTTATCACAAATATGATAAAGAACATGTACAAAACAGTTTAAACCTCTATTTCAAATAAGAGAATTGAATCTCAATTGTGATAGATTTGTGACAGTGAATGAGATGTGGCTACTGTCGTTTGGGCTCGGGATCATAGTGATGTAGCCATGTCTCATCCGCTGTCATAAATCTATCACAGGTCTAGTCCCCCTAAGCTCCAAAACAGACTTTCCCCACAACACCCCCCCCCCCTCTCAAGCTAGGTGCCACCTCTCACACCAAAAACAAAAACAAAAAAAAAAAAAAAAAAAAAAAAAACAACAAAAAAAAAAAAAACGTTAATATAGCAGCTACGGTTCTGAAATTGAGCACATAGACATTAGGATTCAATATTCCACATCAACCATCGCACTACAAATATTTTATACACACTCGGGACAATAATTATTAAACCACCCTCGTATATTCCAGAAATGGGGATTGGTAGACAGGTGCGGCTTGCGCCATAATGTTCACACACACCTAAAGTTTTGTTTTTTATTATTTTCAGGTTAGTTAATTGACGAAAATAGGGACTCTCCAGCGGACGGCACAATGTGTGGAACGGTTGATCGAGACAAAATCTTTCACCCAGGTGCAGTGGAACTTCGAAACACGCTACAACAGCACACCATCATCATGGCCGACCCTCAGACACTAGTACACCAAGTGCACTCGTTAAGGCTCCGCTGCGCTGAAACCCCCGGTCGCGAAATCCCATGTTTGTCTATGGGAAAATTTCGAAGCGCGATGACGCACCTAATATAATTATTAAAATACCGTTTTCACTAACAGAAAGTAGACGTCAGTTTCCGATGATGTGCGTTTATAAAAATAGTCTTCGTAAATTTTAAATACGTAAAAAATCCCTATAAACTTTGAAATTTCCATTTGATTAAATTTTATCACCTTCTTAAAAATACTTAAAATTTATGCCGACAATTTTTAAAAACGCACATCATCGGCATCTGACGTCTACTTTCTTATGGTGAAAACGGTATTTTAATGATTATATTAGGTAATGAGTCATCGTGCTTCAAATTTTCCCATAGGTTAACATGGGATTTCGCGATTGGGGACTTTTAGTGAAGCAGTCCCTTAACCCATTACCTGCTGATGTTGCTTTGACGCAACGGTGAAAATAAATGCACATGCTTAAATTAATTAGCTACCACTATTTTTACATAAAAAAAAATGCCGTATTTAGTAGCAAACTTTTGCCATTAACCCTTTATCTACTGACGCTACTTATAAGTAACATTAAAATAACTTGTTATAAAATTCATTTAATACATCGATTAGTTGTAATACAGTTTAGAATGAGTTCTAGATACACTACTTTATCTTGTTCCAAAAGCACTACTGGTTACACAAAACAAAAATATTTTTAAAAGGATGATTTCTTTTGCCTTTGCAACTTTTCAGCTTTCTGGCGTTGGGGGAGGGAGAAGGATTTTTTAATTCGGAAATATTTCTATATTTCTATTGTGAGAACATTATATTTGAATATTTACAAATTCTACAAAATACCAAGAAAAACATTTAAAATAAAAGATATGAGTGGGGTTATAAATATTCCTCAAAATTCCTATAAATTCAAATTTAATGAATCCTTCTAAATCCTCCAATCCTTCTAAAACTTATTAAATAATTATGTAAATCTTGCAGTGTAGTTTAAACAATTCACGAAAAATGCTTTAGAAGATAAAATGTTCATGAATTCATAATTCAGTATATAAAGGGTTAAACAAAGCGAAGGTTATCTTTCAAAATTTGTGGAGGCAAAAGTTTTTCAACAAAAAAGTCTAAAATCCCATCTTAGTAAATGGATTTTACTGCAGTCGTTTTCTATTACAGATCGTAAAACTGAAACAGAAATCTAACTAATTAGCATTCAGTTAAAACTCAGATTATTTACTTCGCATCCCTACTCCAATCTCATCGAAACTGCACGTGCACGAACAAAACCGGTGCTTTAAATGAGAACATTAAAGTTTCGGCGGTTAGGGTTGTTCGTAACTGCTCTGCTCAATAAGCGCAAAACGTTTTGACACAATTACTAATTCATTTTTTAACGGAAAGGTATAAAATTGGAAAGCCTGGCCATGGAAGCGATTTGGAATTGAATTTTTTTTTCCATTTTTTGATCCATCAATTACCTATTGAGTTATAAGCGATTTTGATCACGTGACAAACACGTTTTTCAACCTTTCTTGAGTGGCTATTCTTCCTTCGCGTGGAAATTCGGTTCAAACCGCTCACTTTGACACTATTTTCTAAAAGATCTATTGCGTTTGTAAAAAAAAAAAAAAAAACGGAAAAACAGCTCGATGACATAGTTTGTAAACAACAAAAACTGCTAGTTTCATGCATTTTCGAACAAAAATAAATCAAAACTTCTGTCCTAAAGTTGTCCCCTTGGATTTGAAAACAACCTTAATGGGTTAATACGGTCATCCTACACCGAACATGGCAGGATGTGGAATATCGCTTAGATATCCTGCGTGCTACAAATGGCGCACACATTGAACTCTGTTAAACGGCTATCAAAACTTTAGGTGTGTGAAAAAATTATGCCGCAAACTGTAGATTTTTACTTATCCTCATTCTGAACTATATCTGATCAAAGTTGTAAAGATTATTTTGGAACACTCTGTATCTATTTTGACAATTTTTTGTGTAAAAAAAATACAAATGGTGGCATTCTTATTTTACAGCACGTGTGCATATTTTGCGCGTTGGAGGATTGTTCCTCATGATCTGAAATAAAAAAACAATACAGATTTTCAAAGCCAATTAAATTTTTGGTGCCATGAATTGAGCCACAGAAAACAAATGGTGCTTGTTTGAAAATCGGCCTACAGATTTCGCGTCTGTTTTTACCCGGCTGCAAAGAAGGGTTAAGTGTTTCATGCGCATCTGGGTATGTGGATTTCTTTATACCCTCGATACATCCCAACGGCTAGATGGATTTTAATGAATGAGGTCTCTATCGATTCGTCTTAACCGTCCAATGGTTATAGGCTAGGTTTTGTTTTTATAAATTCAAAATGGCGGTCGTAAAATACAAAATGGTGGTAGAGACGAAAAAATGTTTTACGCACCCTATTGAGTGACATATCATTGGATAGGTCCTTCAAAATGTGGACGACGTTTCATCGACTATTTTACAGTCAGAAGCTCCGTTTAAATATCACACAACGTGGAAGTTGTGTAGGTAGGATCTCTAGCTTTACTGCAACTCTAACCTTCATAGACATCTATAGGCCTCATCAAAACAGTGTTTATAGAGAGGGACTAACAATTAAACACAACTTACATTTTGGCATTTGAAGTCCACCGATGTGGAGAATGCTTTGGGGCCTATAGCTACTATGGCTGTCGCCTCGAATGATCCTTATTATAACATAGAAACAACAACAAATCACAACAATTTTTATTTTTCCATTACATATATTATACAACTACAATGGGACATTCACAATTACATCAATGTCTAACCCAGGGACTCGAACCCGGGCCCTCGGGGTGACAGAAGCCTCCGCTTACTGACCACGCCAACGGGCGACTAAAGACAACTTAAAAGTCATCAATATAGTCGTTGAGCCAGGGGCTCGTGTGGTTTCATGTCAGCGGACTTGGTAAACTATATATTTTTGGATTCACCACAACAACAGCACCTCATTTATCCATGATACTTTCGAAACCAGGGTAGCATATGGGCGCCATATTGAAAAACGGCCGCCGTCGTTGAGTAAGGGGTTCGAGTGGTTTCATGTCAGCGGACTTGGTAAAACATACATTTTTTAATTCACCACAACAGCAACATGTCATTTATCCATGATACATTCAAAACCAGGGTAGCTTATGGGCGCCATATTGGAAAATGGCCGCCGTCGTTGAGCCAGGGGCTCGTGTGGTTTCATGTCAGCGGACTTGGTAAACCACACATTTTTTAATTCACCTCAACATCAGAATGACATTTACGCATGATACATTCAAAAACAGAGTAGCTAATGGACGCCATATTGGAAAATGGCCGCCGAAAAACAGGGTGATTGAAAGATTGTCTTGGTTTTGCATGCTATTAAATTAATTGGGCGATTGAAGAGACAATAAGTAAAGGAATGCACGGGTCAAAAGGTACATTCAAATATCTGCCACAGTCGAGAGATACTTTTGATATCAGGGCAGCATTTCTTCACATGATTCGTTAAAGAACCAAAAATAGTTCTACGTCTAGATCTGTCTTTGAGCAGGATCGAGAAAGACGAAAGTGATATTCTCATATTTACAGAACATGATTAAAAATGAATGGATAAATCTAAACACGGCAGTAGAATCAACTGGAGCAATGACAAATCTAGAAATTGTCGAAGACATGGTCAAAGCTCATGAGATGGGTGAAGAAGCTTGCCAAACTTTCAAAAGAGAATATCTGTCTGAAGACTCAAAGCCAGACGGGTTTTCTAAACCTCTAAAAATAAAGAGGCTAAAGACATTTTCCGAGTTTTAGAAGAAACAGAGTCTAAAATTTAATAAATCAGAGTTTGTTGCCAAGGCAGAAAGAAATATGTTTGCTCAGATGACAATCATTGCAGAGCGAAGAAATTTCGATATGAGAACTGTCTTTTCCTGCCACATAGGGCCTCTTCCATAGTCTTTAGCAACACTTGATGGTTTAATGCGAAAAACTGAGAAATCAAACTGATGGATGTTATGACAAAATTGCGACTGCTGAAAGAATGCAAATGATAGTAAAGTTAATATCATTGATGGAATGTGTTTTATTCAAAACTACCGCAGGAGCTACAATCATTTGGACAACTAGCAAAGAATCTGTTTTCTAAAATAATAAAAGATTCTACATCCTCTCAAAGAATACATGTTGTATTTAATACATACAGACAGGTGTCAATAAGACGAAATGAACGAAAAATATGAACTGTTGGTAATGCGATAAAAGTTATATACTCCTGGACACCCAGTACACTGTTAAAAATTTGCAGCATTCTGGCAGGTCATTTCACCGTTTTTTCCGAAAACGGTTACACAACCGTAATTTTAACACTATTCTGACCATATTATTGGCCATTTTATGTTCAGAATATAGTTAAATTATGGTTATGAAATAGTTTTTTGAAAAAACGGTCGAATGACCTGCCAGAATGCTGCAAAATTTTTAACAGTGTACGAAAATGGAAGCAGTTTCTATCTGATGAGGAGAACAAGAAAGAACTTATACATTTCATTTCTCAAGAATGGGAAAATGAACATTTTGAAATAGTTGAATATACGAATGATGTACGTTATCTATGGAGAAAAATGCTATAAATTCACGATATAACTAGTTGAAGAATACACTAAATTGACTTGCTTCTAAGAAGAGGTTATACGCGACTTTTATTTCGCTCACACCAAGAGGTAAAAATAGCGTCTGGATTTAGAAATATTATTATTATCTCTATAGATACTGATGTAGCAGTTATCACACTGCTTTTTTTTTTTTTTTTTTTTTTTTTTTTTTTTTTTTTTTTTTTTTTTTTTTTAGAAAACGATTTGAAAAACTAGAAAGGGTTAATATTTGTAAAATGTGGATCCAATAACAGGGTAAAGTAAAGTACTACAACTTGAGTGAGATGCATGGACTTCTAGGTAAAGCGGTATGTAATACATTACCTAAAATGCATTCCCTGTCGTGTGCGATACAGTAAGTGCTTTTGCAAGGGTAAATGATGATTCAGAACACTGCATTTCGAAATGCACTTGATACTGACGCTGATATAGCTGAGGAAACAAATAAACAGCTTGAGTCGTAAGTTTGCCATCTCTATTATGGAAAGCACAAATACTCAGACATCAATGAATTGCGCTATATTCTATATATTTTTTCTGTAAAAAAGGAGTCGCATCGCCTTCTGCCATGTAGTAATACACTCTATCTATGGGTAATGCGAGCTAATTACCACGGTCTTGTTTGGATGAAGTGCCTACAGGCTGATCCTGATCTTCCATCCCCAGATAAATATGGTTGGATTTTTAATACAGATAGTGAAGGAAAAGGATATCTAAAGGTCCAGTGGAATGGTAGTCCTCCTGCTCCTGAAGCTATTTTGGAACTGATGGCATGTTCTTGTTCAAGAACATGTGTATCACCATCATATGCGTGTCTTTTTAATAACCTCAGATATACAAGCATATGCAGAATGTAGATCTGTTCTATGACGATGGAAGTTATTTGGACACAGGAATGTCAACCGATGATGACGCTTTTACATGAATTTTATTCGGTTGACACCACTTTTTGTCAAACAATTAAATTTAGCTTAGCCATCAAGAAAATTCTTGATTAAATAAGGAAAATTTTACTTTTCTTTTTTAGTGGTATCAAAAGCAAGCGATGGAGGAAACACGTTTCCGAAGGGGCATATATGCACCCGTGGTCCCGAAGGGGTTAATTCTTATCAGACTAAGTACAATAGTTTCACCAGTATTATTTTTTTTTCTTGAATTGCTGTGTCTTACCACATGAAAATAATATGCATTAAAATGCAAACCAAGATGTTTATCCCATCGAAAATGTTAATAAACATAAAGTTAAATGTAAAGATAAGCATCATATTAAAATAAAATATTAATAAATATATAATTTGTATATGTTTTATGCTTAACAATATTTGTTCTTTTCATTTTTTCCTTGAAATCCATTTAATTATCTGATACTGGCAAAAAAATCATATGTATCTATGTGCGATAGATGGCGCTCATTTTTTCAATATCGCGTCTATAAGCTACCACAAATTTCATAGTATCATCATAAAATAAACTGCTTGGACCATTGTGAATCCAAAAAAGTATATATCATCAAGTCCTCAGAGATGAAACCAAAATCACTAATTTTGGCTTCTGGCTCAACGACTAATAGAAGTAAATAAAAAAATAGGTAAGTGATATAAAAAATAGTTTCACATTGCTGAGAAATAATTAATTAGTTCGCTTTTTACGCAATCGGGTTTCTTGATTTTTTAAATTTAATTTTTATTTGTTTAACTTTAAAGTCTTAGGGAAATATTTGACATTTGAGATTTTTTCCTTAAATGAATTCATGGTCATAGGAAAACGATTTTCTTTCAAAGACTATGTTTTAAATAATCAGTTGATTGGTTCGAACGCAGAGTTGCACCGCGTATTGAAGACCATGATTTTGAGAAAAACGAGTTTAAAGTTTAACTTTATGAAAACTCGCCAGATTCTCGTTACACTCAAAGGACCTTAATTTGCGTAAATAATTTGTACAACTCAAAATCATTTCTGTCACATATTCTACTCAGTTCAAGAATGCAAAAAAAAAAAAAAAAAAAAAAAAAAAAAAAAGCATTAAAAAAAAATAAAATCAAATATCAAAATGGAGAGTACTTATGAACAAAGTAGAATCTACCATAAAATAGAATTACTTTTAAACTCAAAAGTTATTCCACTTAAAGATTTTATGTATAATATCTTATTTTTCCCGGTATAATGAAAGATGATTTTCAAAATTTTATTAACATAAACTTCGATGATCTCCTATTCTAAAAACTAGCCGCATATGCTATTCCCAAAACGTTCTTCTATCTCATAGATGATAATATTTCAAAATTTGCTATCACAGTGCCAAGATTAAATGGCAATCTATGCCCATTATGAGGATTCTAAAGATAAGAATCTCTGTGCATTAGTTCTTGAGTTATGACAGTCGGTAAAATCCTGTAAATCCTGCAAAAAGCAGCATAGCAGTATCACCTGATGGGTGATTTACACCAAAGCCAAATCAGCAACAAATTATGTCAAAGTCTAACTGAATCTGAAATTTGATGAAAATCCTGCATTAGTTATTAAAATAGAGCTATTCCGGAAATCGGGAAAAATGCTGCATAGCAGTGTCACCTGTTAAGCGATTTATACTAAAATATAATCAGTGCCAAAATTTATCAAGGTATACACGAATCTGAAGTTTGATGAAAATTCGTGCATTAGTTCTTGGGATAGCGCTATTGCGGAAATCGCGCCACCATAGGAGCGCCACCTGTTGGGGGATTTATACTAAAAAACGATCACCACCAATTTATATTAGGGACTAACTCAATGTAAATATTTAATTAATTCCGTCATTTGTTCTCCAGATAGAGCGCCCAGAAAATGCGTGTCACACATTTACAGACAGAGTCACAGACAGAAATTTTGTAAAAACATGCTTTTCGGATATCTCACCCCTAAAACGTGTAAATCCGTCAAAAACCGGGATTCGAAAATTTTCATGAATTGAATACTTTCGTCTTGTAAAGATAGAAGAAATAAAAAGTAACTAAAGCTGTCAGTGTTTCGACGCTGCCACTGCAAATGAGTATTTTGTGACCGGAGGTCTTTCCCGGCTAATATTAAGAAAACAATTGCATATAAAAAATATGAAAATTGGTAGTTTTACATAAAAATGTTCTATAAATATGCTAAGCAGATAGTTTTTAAATCGAAGAATTATTTAAGCGATATTTAATATTGAAATCGGTTAAAATAGTTTCGTTAAATAAGCTTTATACGAAAAAAAACTATGCATAGTAATTTAATCATTTTTGCAGGGACATATTTGAGCATCTAGCGGTGTGTAGTGTGGAATTATTTATTTTATTTGACTGATTTTTTTAAAGGTTTTTTTCTTCGTTTTTAGTCAAAATTTCATTAGTTCAATAGAGATTTATTCAATCTTTTGAAAAGCTAAATTTTTTAATTGTTGCCAAATTGTAAAACAATTAGCAAACAAAGCAAAACAGCGTTCAAAGCCAAAGAGTGCAAATAGTAAACCACGTGTCCCACATAGTAGTCCCACGTGATCAAAGTCGTAAAGGTAATTTTAGAAGTCCCTACTCACATTTAGTGTGAAAAAAGCTGTTTCATTTTATTGTTTCTTCATTGAGAAACAATTTTTAAAAATGCGTGCTTTTTCGCTTTACAAAGCGTATTCTCCTCTATATTCCAATCTTTATTCACATGAAAAATGTTATCTGACTGGAATATGACATTGCGACACTAGCCATTTTTCCTTATTTACAAAATCTGCTTTTAGACAAAACAATCGGTCTAAAATTCAGAAACGTCCCAGTTAAAACATATTTCATTTCACGCTCATCAATGCAAGGACTGGATCAATTCAGAAGCGAGTTAATTCTAATGTCAAATGGGTTGTTTATATAAATGCTTTGTGGTTCTATCTAAACATTGAATATATCTCACCATTTACATATTACGTCTATCAATATGGCAGAGTCTTTAAAATGTATTGGGTGTAGTCAGTTGTAAACCATTAATGTAATGTTTAAAACATTTTCCTATGATGATAAATGATTTTTTTCAATTTTAATTTAATTTGAAATAAATATTAACATAAATAACATAAGGACTACGAATATTTTTTTTTCCGGCAAAGTAAAATTATGTTTTTTATGTATTACTTTATGTGGATTTCGAGAAAAATACTCAAAATGTGTATCACAGTTTCGAATCAACTTGAAATTAACTGAATTTTGTGATTTTCTGAAAACAAATTTATAGTAAATAACATTTAAAGCGATAAAAATTTGATAAAATAAAGGAAATTTTAATACGTTTCTTTAAAAAAATATAAATAAAAATTGTCAGATAGCAACAAAAATGTTATTTCTTGGGTTTTTCTAGAAAAAATATTCTTTTAACTGCGATAACAATGATGATACCAGACACAATGATACTTATTACGTATTAAATACGCAATAACAAACATATACGTAGTTCGATTTATAATTCATTAATGTTAATAAAATTTACCCTTCCATACTGCTCGCGTCTCCCTCTCAAAAGCCTGTCTAGTCGTCTGGTTCGATGTGGTTGACCAGTAGTCTGGTCATATATTTGACAACAAGATGAAGGTTGGACAATATTGCTGCACAATATTTTTGTTTTTCATGCGCCGTTTTGTTTTCCTTCACGTGATTTTTCCCTGACCTAAATTTTATTTAAATAACAGGCACTTTTCATTAACGTATTACAGCGGTAATATAGTTCCAGTACAGTAATATTGTTATTTATTCTGTTACTTTAAACATCGCTTATGCGTTGAAAAATGCCCAATAAGCCATTGAAATGATATTAAAAAGCGTTTTGACAGTCAAATTCTTATTTAATTTTTTATTTGGTTATGCATGCGCAAAAATCTTTGCTTGAAATCTATACAACATTAATTTGCAATTTAAATTTACTTTTGATACATGCGAAAGAAATTTAAAGCAAAAATGAAATAAAAACGGTAAAAATAAAGACAGCCAAGATCTCAAATCTGCTCAAGTCTTGAAACCAAGCTGTATGGAAAAGTGTTTTTCTATTGCAGTATGTGTAGTGACAAGAGTTAATAATACTTATTAAAGAATATATTTGTTAATTTTTTTTGTAATTTTTTAAACATTTATTCTTTTTAACTTTTTTGGCGAATTACTCTTTAAAGTTAGTCCTTTTGTGTAACTAATCAGTTTACTACTTTCAATTTCATGCTTTTTTCTTAGGGACATAAAGAAAATAATAATAATCTATAATTTTCTGGAAATATCAGTACCAAGTAGAAAAAATATTGATTATAATTATTTTGATATAACCAGTTATTTCTTATAGATTTAAAAATATGTACATAATCTGTTAGTAAAATTTCCATCTTGTTATATCGTATGCGAATAAAAGAATACATTTGTGGTGAAATTATATGTAAGGTCATTACTCCAATATTAATAAAATTAATTTATAGTACAATACAAATAGCTTTTATAGCCATGCATTCTAAATTAATTATTAAATTTTTAGGCATATCATGCAAAACTTGAAAGTTTAATTATCTTATTAAAGACCGAGTGGCAACCTTTTAATTGTTTAACACGTTAAGCGCCACATCAGCCACCGGTGGTTGACAGCGAACTTTCCGTTTAAAACACGTCATTCACCGATGACTGACGTCTAAAACATGTATATGAAAAATATATATTGTTTTAAATAATCACTGAACAAATATTTAAAATTTACCTACCTTTTATTTATTACAGGATTATAAAACTAAACTCTGTGGCTATACAATCCAAGAAGGATCTGGGCCGACAGTGCCCATCTCTGTTTTCTTAACCCTGGGCCCCGAGGTGCTATGCAGCATGCGTCCCGGCCAGGTGGTCAGCCTAACGCAAGACCCTAGACGTTTAGTTCCCAAGCAAGCTTGGTACTCATTTTATCGACCCCAAAGGGATGAAAGGCTGAGTGAACCTTGCCCAGTCGGGGGTCGAACTCTCGCCCTGCGGTGCGGAAGACAGGCATGCTGACCACTACACCAGTGAGCTTCATTACAGGATTATACTTTCTTAAAAATTACTTTAAACATTGTAAATTTTCAGCGCTTCAGTGTCAGTCATCGTATCACTCAATGTGTTAAGCAACTTTTTAAATAGGAATTGAATGTTTGTTCTAGGAAAAGCACTAGACGCAGGTTGGTTGGTTTTCAAAACAATGTCTATCATTCAAGAACCATTATATTAAAAGAAAAAGAAAAGTGCCCAGTTAAACTGATGGCATTGAGCTCACAGGCTATTCACACTAACTGTATATTGTACTCTTATTTAACGGGTATCCCAAAAATCACTGATGGATTTTAAAATTCAATAACTTGCAAACGGTGACGGATATTAAAAAAATTCTTGCAGTAGGGTTATGTATGATGTCAGGAGTCTTTTTACTGTGATTCTTGATTTTAGTTCGAATTTCAAACAATAGATGGCGCTCGAGAAATAGGTGCTAATTCCAGACCCAATTTTTGGTACTTCGGGATCCATTCAAAACATTTTAATCTCCCTTTTTCGCATGGGAGAAGAGAGAGACCGAAAAATTTAGCCTGGATCTAGCACCTATTGCTTGCAGCGACATCTGTCGCTGCTATTTGTAACTAAAATTGGGAATCACAGCATAAAAACTCCTGACATATTACATAACCCCCATGCAATTTTTTTAAATATCAGTCACCGTTTGCAAGTTATTGAATTTTAAAATTCATCAGTCATTTTTGGGATATCCGGTATGTCTAGTATTCATAAAATGGAATTCACTCTTTTTGAGCAAAACGGTAAAAAATAAAAATCATAAATTAAAGGAAGGATTAGCACCCCCGTTTCCCCCCCCCCTTTATACTTAACCAATTAACCTCCAAATCTAACCAGGTACCTTATCAGAATAAACCGGTATACCAAATTTGAAGCAAATCGGATAATTCTGCATGAAAAACCCATCTATCTAAATTAAGGGGGGGGGGGGTTAATAGCTCCCACATTTCCACCCTTTATACTTAACCAATAACCCTCCAAATCCAATCAGTGAAGGGCCTTATCAGAATAAGCCGGTTTACCAAATTTTGAAGCAAATCGGTTATTCCACATGAAAAACACATTTATCTAAATTAAGGGAGAGATTACCCCCCCCCCCCTCGTATACTTAACCAATGAACCCCCAAAAGTAATTTGGGAAGGTCCTTATCAGAATAAACCGGTATACCAGATTTGAAGCAAATCGGATAATTCTGCATGTAAAACCCATTTATCTAAATTAAGGGGGGGGGGGGTGTAGCCCCCCGTTCGCCTATTTATACTTAACCAAGGAACCCACAAAACTAATCAGGAAGCGCCTTATCAGAATGAACCTAAATACAAAATTTGTAGCAAAACGTATATTTCTATCAAGAGTTATCGCGTTACGTACGTACATACAGAACCTGCGGGCACATTAGCTGTCAGGCATTGATAGTCTGTGAGCTAAAAAAGAGCTTATGATGTAGCAGATTACCAAGGTGATAAGAATATTTCGGTCTAAAGTAATGTTGCCAAGTGTCCCAATTTTCAGGGTCTCCAAACCTGTCCCAGTGCGCGACACTGAAAATCCCGGTTTTTCACGATGCTTTCCTTTTGTTCCTATAGCTAATCGTTAGTCTGCATCTTAGGGCATCTGCCTACATTAAAATGGTTGTTTTCGTGAAATTTTTTTAATTGTTTTAGTTGAAAAGGCAATCGTATACAATTCAAAATCTGTTTTAAATTTATTTCTATGATTAGTTTAGTTTAGTGCCCCACCGTAGTGGAGATTGCTTTGGGGCCTATAGCAACTATGGAGTTTCGCCTCGAATGATCCTTATTCTATACAGAAACAACAACACGTCACAACAATTTTTATTTCTTGTTCCATTATATACTTATATAACTACAAAGCGACATTCACAAATACATCCATGTCTTACCCGAGGATTCGAACCCGGGCCCCCGCCGTGGCAGCAGCTGTCTCTACCTACCACGCTACTGGGCGACAATATTTCTATGATTACTAGAAAAGGAGTTATAGCCAATTTAATAAACAGAAAGTAATGAGTCAAATACTGGAAGTAGGGATTGGAAGGCCAGCAGAAACGTAAACAATGTTTCAATGCATCCTTTTCTTACTTTTTTTACATAAAAACACTAATAAAGCTTAACTGAATCTTATAGATTAATTTTGTACATATCGTGCCAGGTTCTGAGAAACATCTGCTATTAGAACTGAGGTTCTATATTATTTTTGTCTTAATATATTATATATTGTATGGGCTGTGTACTGGAATTTCAAAATAACAGTCTTTCTTTATCTAAAACTGGATCTAAGCCGGTGTAAATGTATAGATGGTATGAAGGGGAAAAAAGATAGTTGGAGAGGGGTGTGGACAACCTTTTGAGATGTCTGTGGAAGATGGGGAGACAAAAGCATTTCAGGAACGAAGAAAAGAGTTTGGAATGGGAGCCAGGTAGAAAACCCCGGAGGTGTTACGTTGAGAAGGAGCAAGGGGTGGCTGGAAGGCAGTCTCTTCGGCTGATATAGTTAGTTTGGAGCGTAGCGCGCAAAGTGGACGTGTGTTCCTGGAGAGAGCTCTGAGAGATAGAGCGTAGGGTTTAGTTGGGACCGAGAGCGCCAAGCGCAAGGTTAGTTGCTGTGTTAGACTCTTAGAGATAGAGTGTATGGTTGAGTGAGGCTCGGAGAGCTTAGGCTTAGAGCACCTATGTGTTGGGAGATCGAGATTGATCTCCGGAAAAACTAATTTAAAGTGTGTAGAGTGAGAGGGATTTAACGTAGTTTAACAGTACACAGCCAGTATTTACTGTATTCAATTTAATGTTGAACCGGATCACCTATATCCGAGTTTGTAAGTGTAAATATTGTTTTGTTGTTGTGTAAATAGTGTGTAAATAAACTGTTAATTTAGTTAATTGAAAGCGTTGGTTTTCATTTAAACAATCTTCTCAGTGCGTGACCGATATCACGTAATCATATCGGTGGTGGTAGCATATAAATAATAAGGATTTTCTTCGACGTTGTGCGGACTAAGAGGAAACTCCGACAAATTGATGGCAGCGACGGGATAGAATCGTCTTGGACCGGTGACCAACGAGACGTGTTGCAGTGTGTTAGTGCCGGAACACCCAGTGGAATTCTTGCGTGGTAATACCGGATCGTCGAGCGGAATTCTAGAGAGATAAAAACCAAGCGTCGAGTAGAAATACAGAGTGTGTTCGCCCTATCGTCGTTACAGCGAACCGAACTAAAGTGTTGTGCCCTATCGTTGTTGCAGCGAACAGAATTAGTGTTTGTGCCCTATCATCGCTACAGTGAAACACATTACAGTGTATTACAGCCTGAGTATTGAATATCATCAAAGTGACTTTAAAGTGTGAAATATTGAATTCATCGCGGAACTACGTGTGAGCAGCGGAGTACCCCAGCAGATAAAGTATAAGGTATGGTATTTTGATCATTTCTGTCTGCTGACATTCTCGAACCAAATGTAATTGTTGTAGTATAATTAATAGTAATTTAAGATAAATTGTCTAGATAATTTATGTGCAGTCAAATAATTGTGTTCAGATAGGTAGGAAATATTAAGAGCCATATTTACTATTGTTTTAAGAAAAGGTCATAATAACTTGTACTAATATTGATTTTCTATTTTTTTTTTTACTAATAATGGTGGTGAACAAAATTAATGTATTGTGTTAATAATAGTTGGAAGGAATAATTGAATTTACTTAAATTTAAATTATTATTAAAGTAATATTTAAATGAAGCAATGATGTTTTAAGTTTGAAGAGTTGATAACAAACGAGTAATGAACATTTGCTTAGAATTTTAATTGGCTAGAAGTAAATTTCGAAAAAAAAAGGCTTACAGTGAGGGGAAAAAAATAGAAGGTTTTGATCTTATTTGTTTTAAGTGTGAAGACCAGTATTGAATTTGGAAATATTTTATTGAGGATAATTGTAGAAATTTATATGTGTATGTTATACAATTTTTCTTTATGTGGATGTTTCTATTGTTATCAATACTTTTATTCAATTTGCAACGTGTCAGTATTATTATGTAAATTGTATGTTATTATCTAATTGTATAAAGTGGAATCTGTATTGCATAATAATCAAATCGAAATTATTGTTTTACCTTTTGTTTTATTGGAAGTAAATTGTGTGATATAAGTGGTTGAGGAATATCAGGTTATACAGTGGGTTAAATTAGAAATATAATATATCGATTATCTGAAAGGTATTAATTAGTATAATAAGTGTAGGTAACTGTACTAAAGTAGAAATTTAGGAAATGTTCATTTAGCAGATTAAAATATTATTGTAGAGTGGTAATAGTAATCGGTGAGGTATGGCTTTCTTACTGAAACTAAAAAGGGTGAATCTTCAGATGATAGCCGAAGAGTTGGGGGTGGAATTCACGGAAGATGATTCCAGATTTCAGCTTAAGAAAAAGATAATGGACAGCGAGGAATATGATGAGGGGGCTATTAAGGAATTATCTAACACTATTGTTGCGGAGCGATTAGAGCGCGAAGAAAAACAGGAAAAATTAGAGCGCGAAAAGTTAGAAAAACAGGAAAAATTAGAGCGGGAAAAGTTAGAGCGAGAACGAGAAGATAGGTTTGAAAAATTGAGGATGGAAAATGAATTAGAAATGGAGAGGCTAAGGGTACAAGGTTCGACAAATAACTCTAATGGGTCTAGGGAATCTAATAATGAAAGTAACATAGAAAAATTGATCAAAAGTGTTAAAACTCTGTCTATCAAAGTACCAGAAGGGACTGAGGGATGGAATTTATTTTTCAACAGTTTAGAAAGTGCATTCAAAACTAAAAATGTACCGGAAAACCAGCAGGCCGAAATTCTAGTAAATATGTTAGGAGATAAGGCGGGTAATTTGTTAATTTATACCACTAGGGAACAAATTGAGAGTTATGAGGAATTAAAGGAGTTAGTTCTAAGGGAACATGAACCGACACCGAAGGCGTGTTTGGAAAATTTTCAGAAGGCTAGGAGAAACCAGAATGAAACTCATGTATTATTTGTATCGCGTTTAATAGCAACATGGGAAAATTATTGTAAGATTAGGGGTGCGGGCTCTTATGAAAAGGTCAATCAGTTAATAATTACGGATAAGTTATTAAACACGTTAGATGAAGAAACCGCATCATATATTGGGTTAACTCAGCAGAGTAAATGGTTAGAAGTTTCTAAAATTGCTAAAGAATGTGACAATTATTTTGACGCTAAACGCAAGTCTTATGCGGTTACGTATAAAAGTTTTAAGGGTAAAGATAGGTATGTAAACAGTGAAAAAGGGAAACCGAGGGAGGATAGTAAATTTAGTGGTAATTGGAGGCAAAACGGGAGTAATGAGACTAATTCCTTTTCGGATAGAAAAACTGAGTTTAGGAGATATAGCCCTAGATGCTTCAAATGTGGTATAAGAGGTCATTACCAACGTTTTTGTAATAAAGTGAGTAATGAGGGAAATAGTAATAATAGCGAATGTCGTGAACAGAAAGCGGGTGTAAATAACATTGTCGTAAAAGAAAATAAAGAGTTACCTAAAGGAGCTATTGTGGCGAGGATATCGGCAAAGGCCGAACAGAGAACTAATGTTATTGGTGAGAAAGTAAATAAACTTGAGAAAATTGAAGTTAGTGTAAATGGGCAAAAAGCAAAAGGATTGGTCGATTCTGGATGTGAAATTAGTGTTATTCATGAAGATTTGGTACCGGAAGAGAAATTAAAAGGAGCGGGTAGTATTTATTTACAAGGATTATTTGGTGAAGCAGTTAAATCACCGTTGGTTAAATTACCATTAGCTATTCCTCAATTCGGACAAACTAATATAATTCATCAGGAAGTACTTTGCGCGGTGACCGATAATATTAATGAGCAGGTGATTTTACATCCCGAAGTGATTAATGAGTTGTCAGGGAATCGCGAGGAGCCATTGCTAGAGTCCCAAGAATTAGAAAGTCCGGAAATTAGTATTGATAACTCTAGTGAAAAGAAAGATATGAGTAGCGATAATTGTAATGTTTACGCAATAGAAGCGAGATCAGAAAATTTACAAAGTCAAAATGCAGCAAAAACGGAAGTAGAGGAAAATAACAAAGTTATCGTTAGTAATTCAGATATGTTTAAGAAATCCCAATTGGAATGTAAAAAGTTAGAGAGAGCTTGGGAATCAGCTAAAATTGATAAAGGGAGTTATTATATTGAAAAGGACTTATTGCATCATAAAGAGAAATTTGTAGAAGAAGCTATGGCTAAATTAGTACTGCCTAAGGTCAAAAGAGAAGTATTCTTAAAGTCAGCGCATGTTTCTAATGAGGGAGAACATCACGCGGCAAAGAAAACCTTAGAGAGAATTAGGCAATCTTTTTATTGGAAAGGTATGGCTAAAGAAGCAAAAAAGTTGTGTAAATCGTGTCTAGAATGTCAATTATCTGGAAAAGTGAAAGTGCGTGATAGAGTTTTAGTTGAGATGGCGGGTGGTAGCAAAAAGTATGTATATCAAAATAAAGGGGAATTTATGGTCAGGTGTAACATAGTTAATATTGTTTTTGAAGGTGATGAGGAATTTGGAGAAGTTGGGGAAATTCCTATTCTAAACCGGGAACAAGAGGTAGAACGGGACATAGAAAGGTTCGAAATAAAAGGGTTATCTAATAGTCAAGTCAACGATATAAAGTCCATTTTGAGGGAGAATAAAGAGGTATTTATGGGTCCTGTGCGACCAGCGGAAGTAGGGGAGCACCGTATTGATTTGAAACCGGGTGTGGCAAGGAAAAAGCCAAAGTTATATAGTGTACCTGTTGCTTATAAAGAGGAAGTAGATCGACAGATTCAGGAGTTATTAGAATTAAATCTAATCGAAGTGTCAAATGCAGAAATTAGTCATCCAATTGTTTGCGTGGCGAAAAAAGACGCAACTGTTAGGCTTTGCATAGATTATAGAGCTTTAAATTCAGTAACGCAGGTCCCAACATTTCCTATGAAAGATTCACAGGAAATCATGTATACTGCGGGGGCAGCTAAATATTTATTGAGGGGTTATTGGCAGATTAAAATGGCTGAGGAATGTAAACATTTGACAGCGTTTACAACTCATAATGGGGCTTATCAGTGGCGTACTATGCCTTTTGGTTTATCAGGGGCGGCTGCTACGTTCCAAAAAGATATGAATGAGGTTATTCAAGGTCATCGGAGGTATGCATAAGCATATATTGATGATGTCATCATTTTCTCCGACACCTGGGAAGAGCATTGTGAGCATGTTAGGTCTGTCATAGAAGAACTTAAAAATAGAAATTTTACGATTAGGCTGGATAAATGTAAATTTGGAGAGAAATTGACTAAGTTTTTAGGTCATGTAATTGGGGGTGGAACGCATGCATCTGATGAGAAGAAAATAGGAGCAATAAGGGACTTAAAGAGACCTAAAACTATGAAGGAAGTTAGATCTGTTTTGAAATTAATGGGATTTTACCGATCTTATATTCCAAATTATGCAGAAATTGCTATACCTTTAACGGAATTAACTAAAGAGAAGGTTAAAAATACTGTGCCAATGGATGAAAGGGCAGAAGAAGAATTTAATACCCTTAAAGATGAGTTATGCAATGTGACGCGTTTGGCTACACCTACCATAGGCCGGGAATATCAGCTTCACGCCTATGCTTCAGACCTGGCAGTAGGATGTTGTCTTACTCAAAAAGATGAAAAGGGTCAGTTTAAACCGATAGCTTTTGCTAGTCAGAAATTATCAGGGGTTCAGCGGGCTTGGCCGAGTATAGAGAAAGAGGCTTGGAGTGTTCTCTTCGGGTTTCGGAAGTTTGAAAAGTGGACATATGGATCTCAAATTGAGATCATAATGGATCATAATCCATTAAAATTCCTCACTGAAACAACTACAAGGTCCTCCAAACTCACTAGATGGGCTCTTGCCTTGCAACGCTGGAACCCGAGTATTTCTCATCGTCCAGGAGCGCAACATTTAAATGCTGATGCAATTTCTAGGCTACATAGGAAGAGCTGGGAAGAACAGCCAATTGCTAGCCCATCGGCATCAATGACTAAATAGTGGACAAACCTTAAAGGGGTGACATCACGTTTAAAATTTTTTTTTTGTATATGTGTAATTGTATTTGAATTTTGTGTTATAGTGTTATAGTGTATTAGCATGTGTAGTTTTTCTGTAATAATAATAGTAGTACACGGTTCATTAGAGATGTCAATAGAGAATGTTCAGACACCTTGATATATATATGTAATAATAATAATGAAGAAACCTGCAAAGAGACTATTGAACTCTTCTGTGATGTTACTATATGTTTGGGGAAAATTAGCCCCTAAATGTCATATTTTCCGCTAAGGTGGGAGGTGTCAGGTTCTGAGAAACATCTGCTATTAGAACTGAGGTTCTATATTATTTTTGTCTTAATCTATTATATATTGTATGGGCTGTGTAATGGAATTTCAAAATAACAGTATTTCTTTATCTAAAACTGGATCTAAGCCGGTGAAAATGTATAGATGATATGAAGGGGAAAAATATAGTTGAAGAGGGGTGTGCCCAACCTTTTGAGATGTCTGTGGAAGATGGAGAGACAAAAGCATTCCAGGAACGAAGAAAAGAGTTTGGAATGGGAGCCAGGTAGAAAACTCCGGTGGTGTTACGTTGAGAAGGAGCAAGGGGTGGTTGGAAGGCAGTCTCTTCGGCTGATATTGTTTGTTTGGAGCGTAGCGCGCAAAGTGGACGTGTGTTCCTGGGGAGAGCTCTGAGAGATAGAGCGTAGGGTTCAGTTGGGACCGAGAGCGCCAAGCGCAAGGTTAGTTGCTGTGTATAGCTCTTAGAGATAGAGTGTATGGTTGAGTGAGGCTCGGAGAGCTTAGGCTTAGAGCCCCTATGTGTTGGGAGATCGAGATTGATCTCCGGAAAAGCTAATTTAAAGTGTGTAGAGTGAGAGTGATTTAGCGTAGTTTAACAGTACACAGCCAGTATTTACTGTATTCAATTTAATGTTGAACCGGATCATCTATATCCGAGTTTGTAAGTGTAAATATTGTTTTGTTGTTGTGTAAATAGTATGTAAATAAACTGTTAATTTAGTTAATTGAAAGCGTTGGTTCTCATTTAAACAATCTTCTCAGTGCGTGACCGATATCACGTAATCATATCGGTGGTGGCAGCATATAAATAATAAGCATTTTCTTCGAAGTTATGCGGACTAAGAGGAAACTCCGACAATAGAGGAAATCTTTAAATGCGATTTCAGGAAAATCGATTTTTCTATTATATCCATCTCTGATAAACTTCATTGCATATATATATATATATATATATATATATATATATTTAACATATATCAATGAAACTTTGTCAGAATGCTTTCCATGTTTCTCACTCTGTTTTGAACTAGAATGTAAGCCGTATGTGATAATACAATTACAGTTGGACCTCGTTATTCCGACAGCATGTTTTCAAGTCACTCCGCTTACCATGACAGTTTTTCAAAGTTCCGATTTTCTGTGTATTAACGTAAATAAAATCCGGATTTTACCTCGTTGAATGATTTTCAACTCCGGATATCCCGACGGTTTAGGAAAGTTGTTCATTTTTCCTAATCCCTCTTATAAGCACGGAAATTAAGCGGTAAGAAATTTCTCACCACACTTTTCCCAAAAGTGTCTAAAATACCCATTGAGATAAATGAGAAATTTTACTTCAATCCTTTATCTGAATAAATAAACCCACACACTATGAATGACCCACTTAAGCTCCAGATAGACGTATCAGTCTACTCGCGGTCTTTTTGTTCGGGTCAGGAGGCGTTTTCTTGTGGTTACACGGCGTTTTTCATCCGACTAAAACCGAAGCATTGCATTGGATTAAAATTATCAAACATCTGTTTCTTAAACAACGAATATTGATTACAGTTCATTGTTTAATATTGAAAAAAGAATTGTAGGAAGCAGATCTAGGGATAAACAATCCTTAATTCATCAGTATTTTATGTAACAATAAATAAAAAAAACAAGTCATCATAAATATGATTTTTATTCTTTTCAATTTTGTTTTTGTGTTTATTTTGTTTAATAATAATGTTTTATTGATTAAAACTGCAAGAGCAGTTATGAATTTAATATTGTCTTAAATTAATTAAAAATACAGCTTTTTAGAAACATATTTTTCTCCAAATCCGGTGACTGCGACACTCCGCTTATGACGACACTTTCTTCTCGTCATTAGAGTGTCGGGATAACGAGGTTCGAATGAAGTTTCATATTTTTTAGGTGCTCGAATATATAAAAATAGTAATTTTTAATAAAAAGATGTATTTTTTGACATATTTTGAAAAATGCCGGTTCATTTTGAAAATATTGTAAAAACTTCTAGCTCAGTACACAGGTAAGGGTGATATTCGTAGTAGTATGTTGTACAAAGGAAATGGAAATACATTTAGTTGATTTGAGAGCACGCTGTCTGGAATAAGCATGAAAGTTTGCTAAAAAAATGGGAAAACCCCCCAATCTTTTAAAAGGTTATGAAGTTATTGCTGGGATTTTATGTTTTTACGTCCTTCTGTATTACAACTGAACTAAAAATATGTGTATTTATTCAATATAGTACATTAAAAAAATTAAATTTAAAAAATCAAAAAACCCAACTGCGTAAAAAGCAAACTAATTAATTATTTCTCATCAATGTGAAACTATTTTTTATATTACTTACATATTTCTTTTTTTTATTTACTTGATGTATTGATGACTTTCAAGTTGTGTTCAATTGTTATTTCCTATCTATAAACGCTGTTTTGATGAGACCTATAGATGTTTAAGAAGGTTAGAGTTGCAGTAAAGCTAGAGATCTTACTTACACAACTTCTAGGTTGTGTAAAATTTAATCGGAGCTTCTGACTGTAAAATAGTCAATGAAACATCATCTTCGTTTTGAAAGACCTATCCAATGATATGCCACTCAATATGGTGGGTAAAAAAAAGTTTTTGTCGCTACCACCATTTTGAATTTATAAGAACAAAACCCAGCCTATAACCATCAGACGGTTAAGACGAATTGATAGAGACCTCATTCATTAAAATCCATCCAGCTGTTAGGATGTTTCAAGGGTATAAAGAAATCCACATACCCAGATACGCGTGAAACACATAACTCTTCTTGGCAGTCGGGTAAAAAAGCAATCCGAACTAAGCTAGCCGATACCTTAAGGGGGCAGTTTACCTTTTCAACAATTTTGTTTATTTTCAAAAATGTGGTTTTCACTGCATTTCAATGTTCAACTAAAAGAATATTTTTAAAAAAAAATCTTTTTTAACGGCATATTAAATTAAAATTTTTGAAAGTTTAAACAAATTTGAATTTTTTAAAATCCCTACTATTTTTTTAAATATTGATATTTTTGCCCAATTTTTTTTAAGATTTTCAAATGTGTATTACACAATACTACGCATGGAGTTTCAGGTATATCTAAAATTACATTTAATATATTTTCTTTACTGATATATATATAGTGTTAAATGGCGAAATCAAACGCATCTTCATATACTTTTATTTTTATAAAAATAAAAAAAATACCTGAAGACTGTGCGGAGATTTATCACATATATAATAAAGAACATTTTACAAAAATGTTTAAATCTCTTTCTTAAATACTAAAAAACCCTGAGCATTTTTAAAACATGAAAGTGAAGAAAATGTGAACATGGAGAAGAAGCCTATGGCGAGGCCATATATTTGTATTAGATTTGTATTCGAAATTAATCTATTTTCAAAATTTATTTTCTTTTCTTATGTTTAACGCTTGCATTCAAAAATCATTTCTAATTTATGTCTAATTTAAGTGCAGTCGTTATATTCACATAAATATTCTTTTTGTTTCTGTTAAAAGCTATCATTCAGATAAATGATTTATTTGTTATTTCTAATTTAAGTACAATTCCTTTCCCCGGCATAAGTATTCTTTATTGATATTTTATTTGTTAAACGCCGTTTTTTTACAAATCTGTTTACATAATCTAAAGATCATATAGTAGTTAAATTTAAGCTTGCTGGCTTCTTGTAAATGTGTCGTTGCCAAATGTGGTTTCTGTCCTTGCCGTTTATCTCGTTCAAATTTTAATATATCTCCTAGTTTAACGTATATTTTGTACTTGGCGTATTGGCTCAGGACAGATGTATTCTTGGCGTATTAAATTACGCAGATTGAAAGACACTTCACCTCTGCTCTCGCTACGGACAACACCTCAATACTTTGCTTCCACGGGGGCCACCACTAGTTTTACATCTTAGCCTTAATAAAGATTTTTCCATGGAAATTTCTCCTGAATTATTGCCTAGTGGACATTCCTTACAGGAAACGGATCATTGATTGGGGTTTGCGATGAATTACATTGTAATGTACTACCGGAACCATGTTACGATCATTGTTATAATAAACCGGCCTTCAACTACTCCATAAAGCCATTTAAAGTTTTAATTTGTGTGGAAAATTGCGCTGGGTGCATTAGCAAAATTTACAATACCTCGCGATATAATTGTCGTATGAGTAAAAATGAGGTGTCAAAATATTCACAATTAAACAGGCTTTCACATAATATTCTTTAAAAACAAAATCGATTTTTTGACCAATTTTTAGGCAAACTGTCCCTTTAACACTGTAAAACCTGTAACGGCAGAATCTGTGTATAACGATAAAATTTTATAGTCCTTCAAAAGATATACCTTTACAAATCTACTTGACGAGACGGAAGCCTTCGTAAAACGGAATATCTTCAGTTTTATAGTGATTTTTTTTATACAGGTTTTACTGTATTTTGTTCATTAAATCCTGCGTATAAGTACTTGTTTGTAACGGAATTATTTTCTAAAATTAACAAATTCCTTGTTCTATCGATTCCGCTAACGAAGGTTTTATTGTATAGAATTTATGTGTTTATTTAATATATATAAAATCTGCTAAGACGAAATTGCAAGATACTGGAAAAAATTTCGTCTTAAACATGTTTTCGCCCTATCAGGTATAATTGTATGGTGCTTTTACTGTAGGTACAACAACATTTGTAAGTTTAATACGAGATATAAAATAATTAAAATCAAAACTTATAATTTATTTTATTAAAAAGGTGATAAAAAAATACATGAAATGGGTTTTTTAAAACACAAAAAATTTTCGAAGATGTTAAAACGGGACACCATTAAGTTTTGATTTTAAATGTTTTATACAATATCAACGTGAACATGACGTTCCAGAAATTACAGTTAAATTATATTTTTATTTTGTTAATACAGACTGATTCGATTTTAATAGGGCTTACTGTATTTTTCTGTCTCAATTTAGAAGCCGTTGTCCTTTTTATTTTTGTTCCCATGTCTCGTTTGTTGGGACAATGAACCTGACAACAGTAGCCTAAAAGCGTTTTTAGAATGAGTAAAATTCAGATTAAAACGAACACGTGTTCACAATTTCCGAAGCAAACCACATACTTTACGATAAATTATTTTAAGGTGATTTATAAGATTTTATAAATTCTAGGCTTTCTAATACTTTTTGAATAAATTTTATTACTCCCTTACACTATGTGCAAAACTACTTAGAAGATGAGACAATATTTAAAAAAGATGTTAAATTACTTTAATATCTTAGTACTTTCAACTATAAAAACATAGTCTTCATCAGAGAAATATAAAAAATACTACTGTTATTAACGTCTAATTTTCAAAATTCACTTAGATGGTGACGAAAGGAGTGAAAGTGGGAGTCAATTTTTAGATCCGGAAAACATTGGGAAAATAAAACGTGGTAATAAGGAAGTGGAATATTACACGTTTTAGGATTCTTTAAGCAAACTGAGCCAAATTCTGGGTATGTTGTAGGATAAAACGTCATTACAAACAGTATTTTCTTTAGTAATAATTTCTATTGATTCGCGGATAATTAAATCATGATAATTATTTGAGGGCTATATAATTTTTGCGTCTTCGAAATTAACTTCTATATTCTGATTCTGGTTAAGTCTTGACAGGGCTGTTGTATGTCGGTTATACTTTAAATCTCTCAACTGACGCAAAAATTATATATCCCTCAAAGAATTATGATGATTTAATTATCCGCGAATCAATAGAAATTATTACTAAAGAAAATACTGTTAGTAATAACGTTTTATCCTACAACATACCCAGAATTTGGCTCAGTTTGCTTAAAGAATCATAAAACGAGTAATATTCCACTTCCCTATATCCATGTTTTATTTTCCTAATGTTTTCAGGATCTAAAAACTGACTCCCACTTTCACTCCTTTCATCACCATCTACGTGGATTTTGAAAATTAGATGTTAATAACAGTAGTATTTCTTATATTTCTCTGACGAAGACTATGTTTTTATAGTGGAAAGTACTAAGATATTAAAGTAATTTAACATCTTTTTTACTTTCTTCTATCTTTACAAGAAGAAAGTATTGGTTTTATGAAAATTTTCGAATTCTAGTTTTCGACGGATTTACACGTTTTATGGGTCAGAGATTCCAAAAAACACGTTTTTACAAAATGTTTATCTGTGAGTCTGTCTGTCTGTCTGTATGTGACACAAATTTTGTGGGAAGAACTAATGCATGGAATTTAATAAAAATTTATATTCATGTAGTCCCTAATATGGGTTGGTGCTGATTAGGTTTTGGTGTAAATCGCCCTGCAGGTGGCGCTGCTATGTAGTATTTTGCAGGATTTCCGCAAAAGCTCTATCTCAAGAACTAATGCACGGATTTTTATAAAACTTCAGATTCCGTTAGTCCTTGACATGAATGAATGCTGTTTACGTTTTGGTGTAAATTTCCCAACAGGTGGCGCTGCTATGCTGTATTTTGCAGGATTTACACTACTTTCGCAGTAGCTCTATCTCGAACTAATGCACACATTTTCATCAAACTTCGGATTTAGGTAATCCTTCATATGAAATGATGCTGACTACGTGTTGGTGTTAATCGCCCAATAAGTGGAGCTGCTGTGCTGCATTTTTAACTATTTCCTCAATAGCTCTATCTCAAGAACTAATGCACGGATTTTCATCAAATTTCAGATTTAAGTATAACTTGATTAATATTGCTGCTGATTATGTGTTGTTGCAAATCGCTCAACAGGTGGCGCTTCTATGCTTCATTTGTCATGATTTGCGCAATACCTCTATCTCAAGAACTAATGCACGAATTTTCCTCAAACTTCATATTCAGTTAGACGTTGACATAAGTTGGTGATAATTAGGTTCTGGTGTAAATAACCCAATAGGTGGCACTGCTATGCTGCATTTTGCTGGATTTACACGATTTCAGTGACAGTCATACCTCGAGAACTAATGCACGGAATTTCATATTTTTAGAATTCTCATGATGAACACAGATTGCCATTTAATTTGGCACTGAGATAGTGAATTTTGAAGCATTGACATCTATGAGATAGAAGAAAGTTTTGTGATGGCCACAACATACTAGTTAAATATGTCTAATCTTTTAAGTAGTTTTGCACATAGTGTAAGTTTAAGTTTAACTTTTTAAAGATGAATTAAGCATTTCTCTTTATTTATTTTTATTACTCCCTTTTTTACTCAAACTACCTTTAAACGTATTTAAGAGGTCTCATACCACATCGTCGCCAGTGAAAAACGATGTGGTTTCAAATTCTTTTTAATTACTTCTTGAAATTACATTAAAACTTTGTACTACATTTAAGCCATATTTAAGGATTTATAAAATACACTGCTCAAAACAATTAAAGGATATTTGAAGTTTTATATAAAATAAAGATATAAACGAAATTTTTTTTGCCGAAAATAGAAGAAGAGAATCACAAATGCAAATTTTTCTGGTTTTCAAACTGTGGAGTATGCAAATTTTGAGTTCGACGTCAAAAACGTCGCTTCAGCGGCAGCGAATGAAATTTGACTTTCAACTGGATAAAAGAGAATGAAGACAAGGATGATCGGCATTCAGTGATTGCTTTGTTTCGATGAGTACGATGTCTCAGCGAAGTCATTTGACAGATTCAGAAGCTTTGAGAATTGTTGGTAGGTTAGAAGGGGGCCAAACTCAAGCCGAAGTAGCGCAAGCCATTGGAGTGTCACAAAGTGTCATTTCCAGGATCTGGAACCGTTTTTTGGAGAGTGGATGTGCAGGCCGAAGACCAGGGCAAGGTCGTAGACGGGCAACAACGCCCAATGGAGATCGGTATTTAGCGTTAACAGCTCGGATACACCGAACCATGAACGCTACTCTTCTCCACCAACACCTTCGCTCGGCTACAGGCACCACGATTTCAACTCAGACTGTCCGAAACCGGCTCCATGCTGTAGGTCTGTATGCTCGCCGACCGATGGTATGTGTTAGATTAGCATCAAGGCATCGTCGCGACCGCAGGGAGTGGGCAACCGAGCATGTCAACTGGAGGAGAAATGAATGGAGCAATATTCTGTTTTCTGACGAGTCCCGCTTTTCTGTGCATCCGGATAATAGGCGTATTTTCATCTGCAGGGACCGTGGCAGTAGGAATAATCCTGCGTTCGTGCACGAAAGTGTCAGATTTGGCGGTGGAGGAGTGTTGGTGTATGGTGGCATCTCCATTGAAGGGCGCACTGACCTCTACATCATTCGAGATGGAGCTCTGACTGATCGCCGATATAGGGATGAGATCCTCAGACCTATTGTAGTCCCTTACGCTGCAGCAATCGGAGATAACTTCATTTTAATGGACGATAACTGCA
Source organism: Maratus speciosus (assembly GCA_963932465.1). Classification (NCBI taxonomy): domain Eukaryota; kingdom Metazoa; phylum Arthropoda; class Arachnida; order Araneae; family Salticidae; genus Maratus; species Maratus speciosus. The sequence continues at coordinate 559,853,890 of OZ010792.1, forward strand.
GGCCACATCGTGCAAACCTGGTGGAGGATTTCCTTTTCGAGGAAGGAATCGTTCGAATGGAATGGCCAGCGTATTCTCCAGACATGAATCCAATCGAGCACGTTTGGGACGCTCCAGGAAGACGAGTTTCTGGCCGCCAACAACCCCCACAAAATCTCCAAGAACTGGAAAGAGCTCTTCTGGAAGAGTGGGGCAGAATACCCCAACTCGTCATTAATAGCCTCATTGAGTCCATGCCTCAAAGGTGTTCAACGTTGCTGGCCGCCCGTGGAAACCATACCCCCTACTGAAAATGATTTTCTTTGAAGAAAACACCTTTTCTTATTCTTTTTTTCTCATATGCACAAATTGTGTTTTTTTCCTTTAGTACACAAATGCGCAATAAAATGCATTTTTTTCTGCCAAACATGTGTAATTTATTCTCATATAATCTACTATGTCTGTCGACCATGTATCAATCAGCTAAACAGTTTACCAGATACAAAATCCACCTAAAACTGCAATATCCTTTAATTGTTTTGAGCAGTGTATAAAAATAAACACTTATAATATAATAAAATATAAAATACTGTTCAATAATTATTGGAAACTTTTTCACATTGTGTCTTAGTCCGCACGATAACTCAACTTAGAATAGATATATCAACGTAAAACTTATGTGAAAACAAACTTTAACCCTTTATCTACTGACGGTACTTATAAAAGTACTATTAAAATAACTTGTTATAAAATTCCTTTAAAACATCGATTAGTTGTAATGCAGTTTAAAATGAGTTATAGATACATTACTTTATCTTGTTCCAAAAGCATTATGTGTTACACAAAACAAAAATATTTTTAAAGGGATGATTTCTTTTGCCTTTGCATCTTTTCAGCTTTTTTGGCGTTGGGGGGCGGGGAGGGGGGAGGATTTTCCAATTCGGACATATTTCTATATTTCTATTGTAAGAACATTATATTTGTACATTTCCTAATTCTACAAAATAGTAAGAAAAATATTTAAAATAAAAGATTTGAGTGGGGTTATGAATATGAGATTTTTAAAAGGATGATTTTTTTTTTGCCTTTGCATCTTTTCAGCTTTCTTGGCGTTCGGGGGGGGGGGGGGGGGGATTTTTCAATTTGGAAATATTTCTATATTTCTATTGTTTGTAAAAACATTATATTTATACATTTCCTAATTCTACAAAATACTAAGAAAAATATTTAAAGTAAATGATTTGAGTGGGGTTATGAATATTGCACAAAATCCCTATAAATTCAAATTTAATTAATCCTTCTAAATCCTTCAATCCTTCTAAAATCCTTCTAAAATTTTTAAAATTATTATGTAAATCTTCTAATGTAGTGTAAATAATTCACGAAAAATGCTTTAGAAGATAAAATCTTCATGAATTCATAATTTAGTGCATAAGGAGTTAAACTATACGTTACAGAATGAATTAATGATATATAAATTCTTTAACAGAAACCATTTTTAAAATTCAATTGAATTTCAACAATGAAAAAAAATGGAAGAAATATTTATATAATGATTAAAAAATAATGAAAATATTTACTTATCTCAATAATATTAATTCATTCTATAAAATATAGATTAGAACTGATTTTAATATAATTTGTATGTTTATATATCTAGTTATGTTTATATTATACTGCGGATTGTGAAATACTATTTATGTACTGAAATAAGAATTTATTTTTAAATTTTATAAATCCTTAAATAAGGCCTAAATATATTTCAGAGGATTTGTGTAATTTCAATAAATATTTAGAAAATTGTGAGAACTTGAAATTGCACCAGTTTTGCACTGTCGACGGAGATTTTAAAAGATATGAGAGCCCTAAAATATCTTCCATTACCATACTACGTTTCTGGCGGCTTTCTTAATCGCTGATGCATAAATCATTGAATATAGGTATTTACGAGGGTGGTTTAATAATTATTGTCCCGGGTGTGTATAAAATATTTGTACTGAGATGGTTGATGTGGAATATTGAAACCTAATGTCTTAGATGCCTATAGGCTCAATTTCAGAACTGTAGCTGCTATATTAACATATCTTTTTTCGCTTTCTGTGTAAGAGGTCGCGCCTAGCTTGAAAGGTGTAAAGATCCTACATTAGAGAGAGATTGGACATTGATGAAACGTCCGCCATTTCCGTTACGAAGTAGATGGAACGCCGTACAACGCAATGCATTTTCATCAGCGTCTAACACTTTTTATTCTGTTAAAATTATGAAAATTTCACTTTATATGCCTTCAAAGAGTCTTTCAGAACATACATGTGAGCACATTTCTATTTTAATGTGTAAGAATTCTCAGAAAATGCATTTTTTACTAATTAAAATAGTAGGTAGAGGAAGTTTGGGCATGTAAGAAATTTATTTTAAATTCGCAATGTTTGAGAAAATAATTTTTAACTATTATCAGATAGAAAATGAACTACAGAATTCAATTTTTTAAAACTATCTATAATTTATTACTCATTTTAAAACAACAGTAATTATTATAATTTTTACCATCTTCGCATTGATAATTTCAGAAACAATAAAATTTGAATATATCACATACCACTTCTATTTAACTATGTATGTACCAAAGTTAATTTAATATGTGCGCTGAAAATGTTTTATGATAAGTTTCTACGGACTGCTACTTCTCTTTGATATTCTTTTTTAAATACAGAAGTCTAAATATATATAGTATTAGAATGGATATTGTTATCAAAACATTAAATGAAAGTTTAGAAAAAAATTAAAATAGGGACACTGCTGTTAAAAGAAACAAATAAAAATATGAAAAACAAATTCTAAAAATAAATCAAAATCCGATAACTAAGTAAAATCGCACTGCTGCGTAGTATGAAACAGTTGAGTAAAAAAAAAAAAAAAAAAAATACATTTTCTAAGAATTCTTACTCACTAAAATGGAAATTTGCTTATATTTATGCTCCGAAATACTCTTTAATGGCATATAAAATGAAATTTTCATAATTTTAATAGAATAAAAAGTGTTAGACGCTGATGAAAATGCATTGCGTTTGTACGGCGTTCCATGTACTTTGTAACGAAAATGGCGGACATTTTTTCAATGTCCAATCTCTCTCTAATGTAGGTTCTCTAGAAATGTGGGGTTGGGGGGGGGGTGTAAGTGAATGAGACGTGGCTACTGTCGTTTGAACTCGGGATCATAGTGGTGTATAGCCACGTCTCATCCACTGTCACAAATCTATCACAGAACTGCTTCAGGTCTGGCCCCATAAGCTGCAAACCAGCCTTCCCCCCCCTTTCCCCTTCAAGCTAGGTGCCAGCTCTCCCACCTAAAACGAAAAAAAAAAAATATATAGCAGCTACGGTTCTGAAATTGAGCGTATAGCCATCTAAGACATTAGGCTTCAATACTCACATCAACTATCGCAGTACAAATATTTTATACACACTCGGGACAATAATTATTGAACCAGCCTCGTATGTACTGTAAATACCGTTTTACTACAAACCTTTTTTACTTCTTTATAAGCTTGATATAATAAATGAAAATTAAAATTCTAGTGCTATATTAACATTTAGTTAAACAATTAAAATATACATAAAGCACAAATACTTGTACACATATTACTTTTAGGTACATTAATATAGTATAAAGATATTTTAAATACAAATTTAAAATGTCCAATAATACATCATTTAAATGTTGTTATTATTTTCTGGTATTGTTATTATTTTCTGAATTGTCCAGAAGACTTCTGGACAATTCTCGAATAAGCGCAAAGAAAATAATAACAGCATTTAAATCCTACTGAAGACGGTCTTGTAATAATTGAAAATGTTCTAGGGTTTTTTTTTTAATGTATTATGAGATATTTTAAATTTGTATTTTAAATTTCTTTATATTGTATTTATGTACCAAAAGTAATATGTGTACAAGTATTTGTGCTTTATGTATATTTTAATCTTGATTTAATTTAATTTATAAAAATAAACTTTTAAATTCTATGTTACTTTATGTATTTCATATCCTTCAGGCATTCTAAGATTACTCCTACACAATCTAGGCTTTCCCAATTATAAAAATTACCTCCGGTATCAGGGGGATAAATCAGGAGTTCTTACGGCTAAATGAGCATTTAGCAACTGTTCTGTATCTTGATTTTTCGACTCTGTTAGTTCAACAAATAGGTTACTGTATTTTGTACATATCTTCCAATTAGGAGGAGGACAAAAACCCTTGTTAGAATTAATGAAGGTGGTTCAAACAAGATCAGGGATGTCTCCCCACCCCTCACAGGGGGGTTATTTAATTGATTCTGTGCTCAGCCGATCGAAGTATTTATTGATTAAATGAAAAAAAATACAAGTCTATGTGGAGCTTATATTATAGTAGTATTAGAAATTATTTATTTTAAGGGGATACAGAGTAAAACTTTGATAAATATAAAGGAATATTCATTTATATACCTCAGGGCTTATTAAAGAAAATACTTAATTTCTGTAATAATAGAATGCAACAACGTCATTTTTTTTTTCAATTCTAGAAAATGCACCTAATTTAATAAAATTAAAAATGTAACAAAGTTATTACTGTTGCAATGTTTTACGTATATTTAGTGAGGTTCCCCCATAAGTGAAAGCAGATTTTGAATTTTACGTGAAACAGTCTTGGAATTTAGCTACTATAGAAGGTGTTCTGAATTTAGTATTTTATGTTAACTCTGTAATCCCCATGGTAGCATTCTTGCTACCATCAGTGTTACCGATTTAGTAGGTTTTTCTTAATTAAATACTCCGTATTCACATCAGAAATTAAAAATAGGAATATAAATTAGAAATTTTTGCTTTAATTAATAGTAGACATTTCGTTATTAAATGAACCGAAATTTGCTACAGTAAAACCTTCCATAAGCGACCACGTTCCGTTCCAATAAAAATTGGTCGCTCGGAGAAGTGGTTTCTTAATGGAAGTTATCTTTAAATCTAGATTTTAATTGTTGAAAAAGGTACAATTAATATTACTAAAATTTATTTTTCACATTAGGGAAGAATATAAAAATTTAAGTAACAAAACAAAAGTTAATTACATAAGTTAATTACTGCAGAGATTAAAAAATGAATTCATTGACGTTTGCTTTAATTTTACAGTTTTATCTTTTATAACTTTTATTTCCAAGTCCTTTCGAAGTTCAGTAAATAAATGCAATCTTTTTTGAACGGAAACAAATAATGACGATTTCATTAATTTAAGAGTTTCCTGACAGAATAGAACAAGGGAGTTTATTGACTGTCATTCTTAATTTGTCATCAGAGTTAAATTCATTGCCTAAAAAGGCACAAAGGGGTTTAAGCACTTAAAAGCTACCGGAATTTAAAAAAAAAATCTAACCTTAGTTTAGAAGTTTGATGAATAATGCACTCTATGAAATTATTTTTCTAATAAAACTTTCTTCATGCGACATGGAAAAAACAGAATTTGTTTTATTTTTCTTCAAAGAAATGGGTCGCTCATGGAGGGAGTTCAACTGGGATGGTCTCTGAATGGAGGTAAAATTAGTATTGAGACTATGGGAATAAATTTTATTCCCTGAAAAAAATGGTCGTTCAGGGAGGTGGTCACTTAATGGAGGTGGTGACACTGGGAGGTTTCACTGTATTTAGATTTACTGGTATGAATTCCAATTCTCTGAATTGCGAAATTTTTAAACGCACACTACCCTGTGAATTAGAGAGTTAACTTGATACTGCACGAATTTTTCTTTTGCAAGTATGTTTCGTTACACAGTCGAGCCCCAATTCAACGAATCGCGATTTAACGAATTTCTCGATTTACCGAATTTTTTTATGGTCCCAGCGAAAATGGAACAAAAATACTTCGATTTAACGAGTTTCTCGATTTACCGAATTTTTTTATGGTCCCAGCAAAAATGGAACAAAAATATTTCGATTTAACGAATTTATAATTCCGATTTAACGAATAATTTTCTATGTAAAAAACGTGAAAAATTGAAGACATTTTTTAATATCTGCTTATAAAATAGTTAGAGCGTTCCTGATTATCGATTTTCTGAATATTTATCATATTGATGTTCGACTGTATTCATAAACAGGAATTTTAAAGAGATTTTTTTACGTTATTTAATATAAGGCTTTTGTGATTTTATAAGTGGAATATTTTTGTTTAAATATAGTGGTTGCACATAACTAAATATATTTATTAAAGTTTAAATTTTAAAGCCTATGTTCGGATAGCTTTTCTTTTAATTTACAATATTGAATAAATACACATATTTTTAGTTCAATTCCAATAGAAAACTATGAAAAACCATAAACTCTTAGCAATTTCTTCATAATCTTTTAAAAAATTAGGGCCTTTTTCACTTTTTTAGCAAAATTTCATACTTACGTCAGACAGCGTACACCCCGATTCAAATAAATATACAGTGAAACCTCCCTGTGCGACCACCTCCCTGAACGACCATTTTTTCATGGAAAGAAATTTATCCCCATAGGCTCAATACTATTTTTACCGCTATTCAGAGACCATCCCAGTTGACCTCCCACCATGAGCGACCCATTTCTTTGAAGAAAATGAAACAAATTCCGTTTTTTCCCTGGTCGCTTGAAAAAGATTTTATTAGAAAAATAATTCCAGACGTCGCTTTATTCATCAAACTTCTAAACTAAGTTTAGATTTTTTTTCTATTTCGGTAACTTTTAAGTGTTTAAACCCTTTTGTGCCTTTTTAAGCAATGAATTTAACTCTGATTACAAATTAAGAATGAGGGTCAAAAACTCTACTGCCGTGTTCTATCGGGAAACACTAAAAAAAAAAAAAAAATAATGAAATCGTCATCATTTGTTCCCGTCCAAAAAATTGCCTTTATTTACTAAACTTTGAAAGGACTTGGAAATAAAAGTTATAAAAGATAAAAACGTAAAATCAAAGCAAACGTCAATGTATTAATTTTTTAAACTCTGCAGTCATTAACTTATGTTAATTAACTTTTGTTCTGATACTTAAATTTTCATATTTTTTCCTTATGTGAAAAATAAATTTTAGTAACATTAATTGTTACCTTCTTTAATAATTAAAATCTAGATTTAAACATGAACTCCATTAAGAGACCACCTCTCGGAGCGACCTATTTTTATTGGAACGGAACGTGGTCGCTTTAAGGAGGTTTTACTGTATTTCAATTTCCTTTGTGCTACATGCTTCTATTACCCTTACCAGCGCATTGAACTAGGAGTTTTACAAAATCCTTAAAATTAATTGAAATATTACAAAATGTGTCAAGAAATGCATATTTTTTATTAAAAAATACCATTTTTTTTATATTCGAGTACCTATGAAATAATTACATTATCACATAAAGGTTAGATTCTAATTCAGAACAAACTGAGTAATAAGGAAAGCATTCTGACAAAATTTCAATGAAGTATGTTTAAAACTTTTTATGTAAACTATGGAAATGAATGAAAAATTAATTTTCCAGAAACCGCATTTGAAGATTTCTTTTATATATTCCAGATACGTACAAAATAAATGTAGAAGTATCAATTAAAGCTTATTAAAATTTTTATGTAAAAAAGTGAGAAAATGATGCATAGAAACATTGTTTACATATCTCCTGGCCTTCCTACTCCCATCTCCGTTTGTTAACGCATTACTTCCTGTTTTTTAAATTAGCCATAACTCCCATTCTATTGACCACGGGAATGAAATTAAAGCAGAATTGGAATCATAAAAGATGGCTCTTTCAAATAAAACAATTGAAAAATATCATTTAAATAACAAAACAATTAAAAAAAACATTTTAACGAAAACGGCCATTTTATTGTAGGGTGAAACTTTTATATTAGTTCTAATTGCTAAAAATGTGTAAGATTAACCCTATTTCAAATGAAAATAAAATTTCAAAGTAATTGCTTAAGAGGCGCAAAGACCAACATAGTGAAAAAGATTACATGCCGGGACTCGAACCCGGGCCATCAGTATAGCGCACTTTCGTTCTACCGACTAAACCACATGGAACGATACCCAGCCTGGAAAATTTCTCACTATTATATGATTTAATTTTCATTTAAAATATTGTATGCATGGCGAATGTTTCTCTCTGGAATAATTTCCACGTATTAATAAAGATTAACACTTTCGAGTGCGGTGTCCTTAAAAAAAAAAAAAAGACACATAATTTTAATTCCAAAACGGACAAACGGCACCAAGAATATTTAATTAAAAATTTCCTCTTATAATGTACGTGAAAATAAGCAAATTCGTATTTTCTAATAAATTCGTAAAAATTTTGGTGTCAGTCCATTATTTCATTAGTTTATAAACATAATTACTCCGCGCCGGAAAGGGTTAAAACTTTAAAAACAGTAAAATAATTTTATTTGACTGTTGACATGTTGCAACTCATTCAGAGACATTTTCAAAACACATAAATAATGTCCAGTCGTGGGGGAAAAAAGTAAACACCCCCTACTAACTCTTCAACAAATTACCGTAGAAGAAAATTACTGGTACCGAACGATTGGAAATAAAGTCTAATTTTAAATGATGCGTATAAAATTTGCTTAGGGGGCCATCTACATATTAAAACGAACCATAACTTTGTTTTTTTCAATAGCAGTACACAATTCTGATAGCATAAATGAATTCTACACCTTTTAATTAACCTAAAAAGCATATTTTTATGCAATTGTACCATAAGTTTCCGAGAAATTAATTATTTTAAAATTAGCGTATTTTAAGGGCTGTATCCAAATTGAAGTTCGGTACTCGATTGTTAACCGAGAGAGCCCCTTTCTTGATCAAGGCACCTTAAGTGTCACTCAAGCAGTCAATGAAGTCTGCTATATTACAGGACAGCGTAACAAATTTAAAACTATCTAGTCAGTTCTATCATAGACGGCCCCTTAAACCATCATTTTGCCGTTTTTTAAGCATCATTTGAAAACTACTTGGAAGAAAAATGCGAAATTTTGGATTTCCATAAAGCAAGACTTAATAAATCTAAATCCATCAAAAAAATTGTAGGTTACAATTCATAAATTTTTCGAATATTAATTTCATAATTCATATCATAAAATTATAAAAAATGCAAATTCAACGTATTTATGTTTGGGTATATTAGTATTATTGCTGCATAAAAAATTAGCACATTAGGAGCATAATTTCAGGAGATATAAATAAAAATATGAGAACGTAATTTAACATTAGAAGCACTAAATTTCGAATGTTTAAAATTCAAAAACTTATTATTCAAATGACTTGAAATTCGGTGTCTAAGCATCGTTTGAACCGAAGATTTGAAATATCTCGTTAAAACTGGGTATTGCCATTGAAAAAAAATAAAGTTTGGATTCGTTTTAATATGTAGATGGCCCCCTAATCAAATATTATATGCATCATTTAAAAGTAGACTTTATTTCCAATCGTTCGGTACCAGTAACTTTCTTCTACGATAATTTGTTGAGGAGTTAGTAGGGGTGTTTACTTTTTTTCCCCCCACGACTGTACATTCTGAAATTGCACGGTCTATGATGCAATGAACTGAAACGCCGCGCCGCATCATTCAGTTTTTCATGTAACGAACGTTACTTTTTCTTTTTTACTTGGATGTTTATTTCTATTTTCCAAACCCTTGAGTACTTCGAGCCACACTTTTGGTAAGTTGTATGATGGTGTATCGTTACACATGTTATTTTTTGCGTGTTAGAATCTCGATTGTTTCTCTTATAATGGATGAATAATATTGGTTGGAGGGAAAAATTATCTTACTTTTGTTGTAATTTATATGAATAATTTCTTCTTGATATAGTCTTGCCAAGGCTGAATTTCCCTGTTATATTTAATATCAGCTACATGCTCCTTTTTTCTGTATTTAAATTTCCTGGTAGTCATTCCAATATAGTACAGTCATTCAGGGTAACTTTGATCCGCATTTTCTCAATTTTCACATGCCACACTCTTATTTTAAAAATATTGTTGCAACTATATAGGGGCATAAAAGAGAAGAAATGATCCTAAATTATCATATGACTATAAAAAATTAAGGAATAATAATCATAAAAGCAATAAAAATGAATTTTTAACCTGGTTCAAAGTTACCCAGCCATTTAGGGTAACTTTGCACCATATGATAAATATTATCTAAAATAATTCATTAAAAAAAATGCATTATAGTTAGTACAACTTTGAAACCCAAAAAATATTTTCAGATATGTAAAGACTCCGAAATTACATTTCCCAACATCACAAGATTTGTATAATTTATGATATTACAACAAATATTATGCAAAAGAAAAAGAAGAGAACCATGAATATTTAGAAAAAAAAAAACCTGTTTATTGTCCATATAAAACATAAAAATGCAGTGAAAAACAATTTTCAACGTTTTAACTCAATAATATAGCCATAGTTATAGTGATACATACTGGTACTAGTATTATTCAAACAAGAATAAAAAACGTCGAACGTATGAAATGTCAAATTTGAGTAGCTCCGCCCCTAATCACGCCCCTAAATGAATTTTATGTATTTTACACGTATTTGTGAAAATATTTACATGTTGTATCTAATGCACACTTTCGGCATTTATATAAAATATACGCGCAAATATGGGAAATTTTTTACAGTAGCACCTATAATCAGTAAATTATAAGCATCAGTATAACTTTGAGCCGGCTCAAAGTTACCCTGAAAACGCGGTAAAATGCTAGTGCCTTCTTAATTTACATTTTATTAACAATTAATAAATAAATAATCACAAAATATTAACACATTTACAACATTTAGATAATACTATGTTTGATAAATGAGTATATTGTTACTTACTATGAAAATTTAATTGGTTTACAACAACTTCAAAACAGCATTCAAAATTAACTTGGAAACAGTACTTCACAAAAATAGTTAGATGATGCAATTAATTGCGCATAATATTGCTAATTTATTTTCTAAAATAAAGAGTAGAAATACCAGTTTAGAACCTTGCCAACATAGCACAGTTCTGGAGTTTATTTAGTCTTTTGGAGTCAAAAATATTGAAAATTAGGAGGTGGTGCAAAGTTACACCCCATGGTTCAAAGTTACCCCGAATGACTGCAATTCTTTGATCCGTCTGCTCACCATGATATTAAATATAATAGAAAAACCACAGCCTTGACAAGAATACAAAAAGAAGAAATTATTCATATAAATTTCAACGAAAGTAAGATAATTTTTTCCCTCCAACCAATATTATCTATCCATTATAAGAGAAACAATAGAGACTCTAACACGTAAAAAATAACATATGTAACGATACAGCATCATTCAACTTACCAAAAGTGTGGCTCGAAGTAGTCAAGAGTTTAGAAAATAGAAATAAACATCCAAGTAAAATAATAATTATAAAAATAACGTGCGTTACATGAAAGACTGAATGATGGGGTTTCAGTTCATCGCATCATAGACCTTGCAATTTCAGAATATACAGTAGAACCTCTTTTATCCGAAACTCTTTTTACCGAATCTCTCGGTTAACTGAAATCCATTTTTAAAGCTTTTTTTTCTTATTATCAGATTCCTTGTGTGCAAAATCTATTTTGAACTGAATGGAGTTGGCGTTTCAGTTCATTGCATCATATACCGTGCAATTTCAGAATATCATTATTTGTTTTGAAAATGACTCTGGAGGAGTTGAAACATGTCAACAGTCAGATAAAACTATTTTACGGTTTTTAAAGTTTAAACCTTACACCTTTTCAGCAATTAGAAATAATATATTATTACAAGATGTACTTGTTATATATTTACATAATTATCGGTGAAACCGTAACTGACTCGTATATTCACCACGGCTGCGCAGTGTGCGCTTAATAATGTTTTTAGCCTCTTTATATCAACATATTTATGTCTGACAGCATTTAGTCGATGAAAATAATCGGAAATAAAGGTCTTGTCTGATTTCTGAAGCCTCGAAAATCTTCTACAAATCCCTGTTTCCATGAAACCTGCATGTTTTGTTTTACTTTTCTTGATACGGCAGTAAAATTAAATTATTTTGACATGTTCTAATGGTCTAAAACGCTTATCATTAAAAGCCAGTATAGGTCTTGCATTTTTTAACCACTTGAGGGAGGCGGGATATATTTTATCCCACTTAATTTTAATCAAGATTTGAACCAGAATTCTTAAATAAAAATTTACTTTTATTGGTCTTTATTGTCGTTGGTGGAAAAAGCTGTAAGATTGCATTTTTATATTTTCAAACAAAAATTTTCAAAAATTCTGGTGTCAGTGAAACATTACATAAACACAATTATTTACCTCTCAAAGGGTTAAAGCTAGTTATTTCAAAACGTCTGTATTTAGATAAAAATTACACGACGCTTAATTTCGATTCATGTATTTCAGTGTCATATGTTGAAATTGTGACATCAACCTAAGACAAAAGTATTTATTTTTCATATTCTTTTATTGATATTCAGCACTTTTATTTTCAGTTTTTGTTTTCAATAAAGATTTTTCTCATTTTTGCCTTTAAAAACTTATTAAATCTCAACAGAAAAATATGATAGATATATTATACAGGGTGTCCGGTCTCAACGGTGTTCAATGACTAATTCCTAAACCGTTAGCCATAGGCATATAGTTCCAATTACAAAAATGTTTTAAATCAGGTAAAGAAATATTTTAAAAGCGATTTGGGTCAATAAAAACATTTCTTAAAAAATTACGAATTTTAAATTTTTATACGGTCCCCCAGTCCTATAAGTTATATTTAGTAAATTTTTTCTTTTACACTGACAAGTAATACAAAAAAAGTACCGTTGTTCTACGATTAAAATTGACCGAGTAATACCTGTTTAAAGTTAGAGCATATTTTTTGCTGCAAATTGGGGGAAATACATTCACAAATTTAGTCGAAATATAATTTCGTCAGATATATTAAAAAATGGTTGAGAGTAAAATTAACATTGCAATATAAATTTGAAATCTTTAGTCATTCTGACATATTAATGCAAAATATACAATTTGTAATAAACATTTAAGAAGAAAGAAAAAAAACAGAATTTTTGTTAAATAAAATGGTGCTAAATTAATAGCCTCAATTTTTTACAAAATGATACGTATTTTACAATATTATTAGAATACACTAGCCTGCAAAAGTTAAGTTATTTCATGTTTTTTAGCTTTTGATAATTGATTCTTATGTATTCTGTACCGCTGAATCCGGAATTGACCTTCATTTTTAGCCATCACGTCAGGATTTTTTGCGAATTGTAAATTTCAAAATTAAAAAGTTCTAAGTTCAAATTTAATCTCCTCCCCCATCTCATCACACACCCAGCTGTAAGAATCCCAAGATAAGCAAAAATATCGAATAAATTATTGAATAAAATAAAATAAAAAAAATTTTTACATATGTTTTATAGTATGAGATTTTCGCTATATTTTAACTTACACATTTGCAAAAAAATTCTAACGTGATGGTTAAAAATGAAAGTCATTTTCAGATTTAGTGCTAAAAAGTATGTAAAAATCAATTATCAAAAGTCAAAAAATATAACCATCTCCTCTACTTTATAGTATCCGATTTTTGTTATTCTTTAAATTCGACAATTTATGATTTGCGAAAAATCCTGACATGATGGTTAACAATTAAGGCAATTTTCGGATTCAGTGCTAAAAAAATACATAAAAGTTAAAAAACCAAACAATCTCCTACTTGTATTATCTAATCTAAAACTTTTTCTTAAACTTCTTGGCGATAATCTATTCGAAATTTTTTGTATTATCCTGTAAAATAAGTATAAATGGTAACCACCGAAAATCATAATAATATTAAATTGTTATCGGATTTGCGCCAGTATGTAAAATGTAATCTCGATCGGATATTTGAAAGTGGGTTAAAATTCGAAAACAAATTTTGAACTGGAAAAACATGCATAAAATCGTTGAAGTAACACAAAAACTTATAAAAATAACATAATTTTATTAAAAGAAATCATAAAAGAAACAGTCTCAAATCCTGACAAAATAAAACATATGTTATTTAAGCCAATCTGAAACTTAATAAATGTTAACTTAATCGTAATACTTGTACGGTTTTTTTCAAAGTACAGATGCACATGAAATGAGATCTTCGAATACTTTAAGCACTTGGAATGTGACCCCTCAAAGCCAAGCCGAACTCATTTGTTTTCAGAGCAGAAAAGTGGCATAAGTCATGCATTTTTAAAGTTTCATAACTCGCACAGTTTTAGTGTTATATGAATGGGACTTTTTTTGTCTTACTTGTCAGTGTAATAGGAAAATTTTACTAAATATAACTTATAGAACTGGGGGACCGTATAAAAATTTAAATTTCGTAATTTTATAAGAAATGTTCTTATTGACCCAAAGCGCTTTTTAAATATTTTTTTTTTACCTGATTTAAAGCATTTTTCTAATTGGAACTATATGTCTATGTCTAACGGTTTAGGAATTAGCCATTGGACACCGTTGAGACCGGACACCCTGTATAAATGTATCAATATTTTATTGTGTTAAATGAAAAATAAAATTGTATTATTACATTCTATTCTCCTAAAATAACAATACATATTCCATTTCAACTAGCTCTTATATAACATTTTCAACTGAATCATATTTCTTTCCCAATTTATGTGCTTGACTTTCGTAGTTTTTTTCCTTTAAAAACTTATTAAATCTCATTAAAAAAAAGATATAATTGGTGTTTTATATAACTGTATCAATATTTTATTGTGGTAAATCAAAAAATAAAATTGTATTATTACATTTCATTCCGATAAAATAATACTGCATATTGCATTTTCAATTGAATTCTGATAATTCCTTTCACAATTAATGTCTTTGGCTTTTGTAGTATCTTATTTCAAACGCTACTAATGTGCAATAGTTTTCTATGAATTTTATTTAATTGAATTTTCAACAGAGGCACTCATAAAACCACTTCTCCATATACTTTAAATATCCCTTTCAAAAAATCGACAACTATATTATTCAGTCAAAACTATATCATGGAATACAGACGCTTCTAATTTCAGATTTAATATCTTTCTATATCCGAATAATGTTTCGTATGAGTTCCTCATTTATTCTTGCTTAGGATCAATCGATTTGTGTTATAAAGGAAATTCTTTATAATTAACCGAATGAAGTTCGTTGTTTGAGTTTAAAGCGGTCGTTAATGGGAAGCACAGCTAGAAATAATTTTGTAGAGTCCTTTGCAACTTATAGTTATTCGAAACCTGTGTACAGCTTTAATGATTGCTTCGTATTCGTAATATATTTCGGAGTTATGAAACATAGCTTGTTCTGCGAAAAGTTTGATATCATCAAAAGTTTCATTAAAACACGTGTTACTGCAAAATATTTTGATAATTTCAGTAGTATACAGATTAATTTTTTAATGTTAAATATGAAATAAAGTATCGGATGTTTCTAAACTTCGTAGCAAAAGTAAAACCCAATAATAATAATAATAATGTGCCGGTAAAACAGGTGGTTTGTAAATCAATAATCACCATGCACGGATAGGGGATTTTGTTTGGCATATTCCATTCAGTAAAATTAAACGCTTTTGGCATGTTCTAACGCTCTAAAAACTTATCATTAAAAGCCAGTGTAGGTCTTGTACTGTATTTTTTAAAGCTAGTTACTTTGATACATTTGTAAATACAAATTACACGACGCTTAATTTCGACTTATGCATTTCAGTGTCATATGTTGAAATTGTCTCATTAATGTAACACAGTATTTATGTTTCATATTCTTTTATTTATCTTCAGCCGTTTTATTTCGCTACCAAATGCTTTTATAAGTTTTTGTTTTCAATAAAAAAAATCATTTGCCTTTAAAAACTTATTAATTCGCAACAGAAATATATATTGGTATTTTATATAAATGCATCAATATTTTATTGTGGTAAACCAAAAATAAAATTGTATTATTAAATTCCATTCTCATAAAATAACACTATATATTCCATTTCAACTACTTCTTATACCACATTTTCAACTGAATCATCATAATTTCTTTCACAATTTATGGCTTTGGTTTTCGTAGTATTTTTCTTTCTTTATTTATTTTTTTCTTTAAAACTTATTAAATCTCAACAGAAAAATGTAATAGATGTCTTATATAAATGCATCAGTATTTTATTGTGGTAAACCAAAAATAAAATTGTATTATTACATTCCATTCTCATAAAATAACACTACATATTCCATTTCAACTACTTCTTATACCACATTTTCAACTGAATCATCATAATTTCTTTCACAATTTATGGCTTGGCTTTCGTAGTATTTTTCTTTCTTTATTTATTTTTTTCTTTAAAACTTATTAAATCTCAACAGGAAAATATAATAGGTATTTTATATAAATGCATCAATATTTTATTGTGGTAAATCAAAAATAAAATTGTATTAGTACATTCCATTCTCATAAAATAACACTACATATTCCATTTTAACTACTTCTTATACCACATTTTCAACTGAATCATCATAATTTCTTTCACAATTTATGTCTTTGGCTTTTGTAGTATTTTATTTCAAACACTACTAATAGCAATAGTTTTGTACGAATTTTATTAAATTGAATTTTTAACAGAAGATCTCATAAAACTGCACTTCCATATACATTAAATATACCTTTCAAAAAATCAACTACTATATTATTTCGTCAAAACTATATCATGGAATGCAGACACTCCTAACTTCAGATTTAATATCGTTCTATATACGAATATTGTTTCATGTCAGTTCCTCATTTATTCTTGATTAGGATCAATCGATTTGTGTTATAAAGGAAATTCTTTATAATTAGCTGAATGAAGTTCGTTGTTTGAGTTTAAAGCAGTCGTTAATGGGAAGCACAGCTAGAAATAATTTTGTAGAGTCCTTTCCAACTTACAGTTATTCGAAACGTGTGTAGAACTTTAATGATTGCTTCCTACTCGTAATATATTTGGGAATCATGAAACATTGCTTGTTCTGCGAAAAGTTTGATATTCATGAAAAGTTTCATTAAAACACATGTTACTACAAAATATTTCGATAAGCTCAGAAGTATAGAGCTTAAATTTTTAATGTTAAATATGAACTAAAATATCGGATGTTTCTAAACTTTGTAGCATAAATAAAAACGAATAATAATAATGGGAAGAGTTCCGCTTCATATTCCGGTTTTGGTGGCGAGCTTTTTTTGGCGATAAATGTTTTGATGTGGTTGTTGCGATCTCCCGCATTTTTTTTCCCTTGAATGTTACTGGTGGGCAAATAATAATTTTGAATACTTTTCTTATAATTAATTCCTTTTAATAATTTGTTTTAATTTATAATTTCCTGGGTTTACACGATATTTTTCTGTAGATGTAATATTATGCAAATATATTTTTTGTGCATTTTATATGCTTTAAGATGTATATAAAATTATCGTTTTTAATATAATGTTATGTTTTCATTTCATGCGTATAATTGATATATAAAATATGAAACATATAAAATTATATATAAGTAAAATCATATATAGGTATATAGTATTTATTTACATGCGTATATCTATATATAATTACATATATAATAAACATAAAACTAATAGATATATATAACGTTTATAATTAAAAAATATATGTTTATAAACATATAAAATCCATGTTTTCCGCCATCTTGGAAATTTGCTAAGATGCTAAAACGGCCTATTGGCGCCATTTTGGATTCCTTTGCCAATCGCTCAGTCGGAATAGGATACGGAACTCTTACCATAATAATAATAAAAATATGTCGGAAAAACAGGTGGTTTGCAAATCGGTTATCACCATGCAGTGATAGAGGATGTTGTATGGAATGAAAAACAATTCTTCGAAATACTAACAACGTTAGTATTGATTTTTGAAAATGTTGAAAAACAGTTCAATGTTTTCTCAAATAACAATCTAGCAAACAATTATCTGAAACTAAAAAGACATTTAAAATAACATATTTAATAAAGTTATAAACAACACATTAATAGCGCATAATAAAGTAAATTAGATAGTAGATGTCTCAAGATTTATTCATTCAGTAGAATTGTCAATTGAAAACCAAAGCTGATGTTCACATATGCTGGTAAATTGAACCTGCTTCATTTATTAGAGATTTCATTAATCTCGTAAACCAACCTTCTAGAAAAATTCTTCTTTTATAATTATTGCAGTTAAATTTTATTACTTTAGTGAAATAATAAAATACTAGGTGGCTTCGGCCCCTGCTCGCTAACGCTCTCCAACCTCCCTGAATTCTCATTGGGACCACTACGCGTTCCCATCTCGCTCCGGTCGCTCGCCCTTTTTTGTAGCAACTGTAGCCAGTGTGAGTGCTATTATAAATCATTTTAACATATAAAATTTACAAAAAAAATTTATCGTAAAAATAGGCAATTGAAAAAATTGGTTGAAAACACAATTAAAATACATAGCTTAAAACTCATTGCACCTATAATATTGTACAGCACGGTTTAAATTCATTTTGAAAAACTCTCGGAAAACAGTACATAATAGCAATATCGTCAACAATCATCGTCAAAAACTTCATTCGACATGAAAAATACAATAACTCTCAGGCGCTTGGCAAGTTCACAAAACGTAAACAACACGTTTTCTGCAGCGCCTAAGAGAAATTCTTGATCAAAAAGCTGATTTGCTGAATACATCACGTGACCGTATAAAACAGACAAATAACTGCTCTTTGAAACAATGGAAAACTTGCCCAGAAATCGTTTTTCTACCGTGTGCCATCCCACTTTTTGAGCCTATATGAAAATGCATCCTTCCTTTCAAATATGACATAATTTTCAACATCAGAACCATTCATTTCTTTCGAGATTAGAGAGTCATTTAAGCAATTGTTTTAAAAGTCATCAGTTTCATTAAATATTTATTATAATTAATTGGAAATTTTGTAATTTTCAGAAATATTTTAATTTGTGAATACCAAGGATCTTTAAATAAATAGCAATTGGGACTATTTATTTGCAGGAATAAAGGTCAGTAAATATGACGTCATCACGGACACAGTTGTAGTAAAATATTTTACAGTATGGGTGAAAATGCAATTTTTGTTTTCCGAATGACGTAATTTTCTTCATCAGAAATTTTTTTCTTTGCATATTACTTACTATGATAATGATAGATTATTTGCTTTTATTTTATTTATATATGTTACTTAATACTATTTATTAATACATAATCTGTGTTCTGCTTGCTCTTCGGCGATTAGTGCATATTCAAGAGAATCATTTTAAAATGTTTACATTTGACTAAAACCATTGAAATTTTTATTTTAAATATGACGCAAGTTTCAGTGGTGAAATCACGCTTCTGGTTGCTGGATTGTAATAAGGTAAATAAATTTTATGTTACTACGCTTGTTGCCAGAAGGAAGCTACAAATTTAGCCTTTTTTTCGAGCTAAGTAAAAGATATATAAATATGACGCAAGTTTCAGTGGTGGAATCACGCTTCTGGTTGCTGGATTGTAATAAGGTAAATAAATTTTATGTTACTACGCTTGTTGCCAGAAGGCAAGATACAAATTCAGTCTTTTTTCGCGCTACGTAAAAGATATATATATATATAGTTTTTATTATTATTATTATTATTATTATTATTATTATTATTATTATTATTATTATTATAAAACAACTAAGGGGCTCTGCCCCCTGCAAGCTACGCTCGCCAACCCCCGTTCAGACACCGCAGAATCTAAAAGCACGCTAATCTGATGGGTTTTAAAAATATTAAAGAAGATTGAATTATACTGAAAAAAGCTGTGCAGATCTCCCTGTAAACGGGTTTCCATTCAATTCCCTTTGATTGCAAAAATTTAAGGGCGAATCAGTTGCTGTTAAGCCATCCAATGGTTGTTTTCGTTTTTGATTAAAGATGATCAGTTAAACATTTGAAAAGAAGCTAAAATAAAATTAATTAAGTATACAGAGTCTTTGTCTCCCGACATTTTAAAACAATCTCTATAACAATAGCCTAAGTCATTTGACTATCATCAACAATTCCAGGTGCACCACTTCGCTGTTTATACTCTAGGTGCCATTTTGGTACTATAATGTTAGCCAGACACAGGTGATAAGTCGACAAATATTATTCTATCGCCATCATTTCATCTATATTATAATAGTTCAAGTTATCAACTGCCATAAACAAATGCGGTCAGAATTCTTCGCCTTTCATATGAAAATTTGGCACAGATGTCATTTGCGATGTCATATATTCAAAATGGAAAACTTACGGCCCCATATTGGCGCGATTTTTTTCCGACGCCAATTTGGGGAACGCATCAACAGCATATACAACAACATCCGGCTTACCATATCAAGCAAAATAACGATACTTTGGCGTCAGAAAAGAGCCCGTTCCGTATATGACATTGGCGTCAGAAAAAAATCGCGCCAATACGGGGCCATAATTTTTCCATTTTGATTAAAAAAAAAAAAAAAAAAAAAAATCGAATAAAACTACATAAAAGTTGCCATGGTCGTAAAGAATTCTTAGTACTATTACGCTAGCCGGATGCAAATCTCGCCAATAGCTTTTTTTTCAACTCGCCAGTTAGCATTTTTTTTTTTTTTTTTTTCGAGTGGTAATATTTGGCCAGATTTCATATACGCACAGCAGGTTTGGCGTGATTTTTTTTTCTTTTCTTTTTTACGAAAATTTGGCGAAAACCTCGTTTTAAAATACCAGTTACATATGCATTTTTGGTATTACTTAGTTATCCCGTCGATCAAAAATCTATCGCCAAACTATAAGATTAAATGACAATAATGGTTGATCGTAAATGTCACATTCACTTGACTTTAAGCAAGTTACACGTGTTTACGGCATCAAGTGATTTTTATTTCGACTTTTCATTTGCATATTTATTAATGTTATACTAATTTATTTATTCTTTCGTTATTTAAAATAAAAATTATGTCAATTTGTATAATTTGGCGAAATTGGTCGACGGAATAGCTAAGTAGTACCGTATTTTTTAATTATTTTCTATTATTTTACAAAGGAAATATATAAAAAAATTAATAACTATAGAACAAAATAATTTATATAATTTTAAAAAAGAAATAAAAGTAAATAAACATTCATTATTAAATAAACAACAATAGCCGGGTTACACAATAATGCCATTATGGCGCCAATTAGGAACCTCATTGCGTAGATAACATCTGTGCCTAATTTTTTTCTTGTCGTTTTGTTTTAAAAACAAAGAAAGAAGTGAAAGCCATCAATTTTAAATGAAAGTTGTGTATTTTAAATAAAATGAATGAACGGATTATATTTTAAATGAAATTAATGAAATATAAAAAAAATGCGACAAGAAAAATGTTTAGCGAATTATCACCTGCGTCTCGCTAACATAAAAATACCGTCAGAATTGATTTCTCTATCAGAATCTTTCGATTTGGCGAAAGATTGTTCAAGTAAATTGAATTCTGAATAAAAGTAGCATGATACATTTCTTAGCATACATTTAAGGGAGGCCAAACTGGTCGCCAAATTAGCTTAAAATAATAACCTTTTTTGAAATATGAAAAAAAAAATATCTGTTATGATTAAAATTTGAGTTGCCATCATTAGAAAAATGTATTTAAAATTAGAAAAAATTAATATTTCGAAAACTAATTCGAATTTTAAAATTCTAATACCAGTTTTGAGATCTGCGGATCAATACTGATTTTTGGTGTTAATTTCATCGCAAAATATTCCTTATTTTAGAAGAAATCGCCGTGAAACATAATCAGTTGTTTAATCAGTCGTTTCAAAGAATCGTTACATAAATTCGTTTCATTTCAGTCGTTTCATATAACCGTTTCATAAATTCGTTTCATTAGGATTTTATATATATAGGGTAGATAAAATATATTTTTTAAGTAATATTTATTTTTATATTATTTTTATAAAATAATAAAGTATTTTAATATTATTTTATTAATATTTATTTTATTAAAATAACAAGCTAACTAATATGTAAGCCCTGTCAAAAATGACTGAATGTTGATCTACCTTTCATTTGCATAAGACAAACAGCATGAAGATTTCATTATTGTAGTAAAGTGCATTTTAAAAATGACAAATAATGAACACATTTTTATTTTTACTGAACAATTTCTGAAACAGTTCAACGATCTATATAGGCTCCTATTCTGATCTTTAGAATAAAGAAATTAAAAATCAGGGAAAATTATGTCATGTCCTCGCAATCCTATCAATCCTATCAAATTAACAAAATCGGTTGAGTAGAAAACTCGGAGCAGTTGACTAAAAAAAAAAAAATCTACTTAGTCTACTTTTAAATGACGTATATAAAATTTGTTTAGGGGGCCATCTGCATATTAAAACGAATCCAAACATCATTTTTTTCAATGGCAATACCCAATTTTAACGAGATATTTTAAATCTTCGGTTCAAACTTTGCCTAGACATCGAATTTCAAGTCATCTGAGTGATAAGTTTTTGAATTATAAACATTCAAAATTGAGTGCTTCTAATGTTAAATTACATTTTCATATTTTTATTTATAACTTCTGAAATTATGATCCTAATGTTCTAATTTTTTGTGTAGCAATAATACTAATATACCCAAACATAAATACGTTGAATTTGCAATTTTTATAATTTTCTGATATGAATTATGAATTATGAAATTAATATTAAAAAAAATTATGAATTGCAACCTACAGTTTTTTTATGGATTCAGATTTATTAAGTCCTGCTTTATTGAAATCCAAAATTTCACATTTTTCTGCCAAGTAGTTTTCAAATTATGCTTAAAAAACGGCAAAATGATGGTTTAAGGGGCCTTCTATGATAGAAGTGACTAAATATTTTGAAATTTCTTATGCTATCCTGTAATCTAACAGGCTTAATTGACTGCTTAAGGTGCCTTGATCAAGAAGGGAGTTCTCTCGGTTAACAATCGAGTACCGAACTTCAATTTGGATACAGCCCTTAAAATACGCTCGTTTTAAAATAATTAATTTCTCGGAAACGTATGGTACGAATTGCATAAAAAATTGTTTTTAGACTAATTAAAGGGTGTAGAGTGCACTTGCGCTGTCAGAATTGTGTACTGCTATTGAAAAAACAAAGTTAGGGTTTGTTTTAATATGTAGATGGCCCCCTAAGCAATTTCGATCTATAACATTTAAAAGTAGACTTTATTTCCAATCGTTCGGTACCAGTAACTTTCTTCTACGATAATTTGTTGAGGAGTTAGTAGGGAGTGTTTACTTTTTTTTTCCACGACTGTACGTAAATAGACCATGTGTTACGATATTGTTTATGATGAATTATTGTTAGAAAACGCACATACTACAGCTTGATTTGAAAATTTAAGAAGAGTTTATTTAATTTTCAGGATTTTCATGAACATAAACATGTGAGCTAATTTAATAATTAACAGTCGAGAAACATTGAAAAGTCAAGTTTAATTTTAATTCTAGTTACTACAATCAGGTTTTAACCTACCAATATTTATAAGTTTTTCTTGACCTTGAATAAGTTTTTCTGACCTTGTCTCTTTACAACCTGGAACGGACCTGCATAAGTAGGTTGTGGAGCCCTCCTGAAGGACCTCTCTGGACAAAAACGTAGCTGGAGTTATTGAGTGCTTTTTGAAGATAGGTCTTTTGCTACGCATGCCTTAAAGGTTCAACATGTCTTAAATCATAAAGCATGCATAATTTTCTGCAACTTAGAGATATAATTTGGCAGGTCTAGCAAAATTGTGTCTTCATATAACTGTCCCGGAAGCCGTAAGGTGGTTCCATATGTTAATTCAGCTGTAGACGCACCAAGATCTTCACATATTGTAGTTCGGAGACCTAGCAAAACTAGAGGAAGAGCTTCGAACCAATCAACTTTATAGCACAGTAAGGCCTATTTTAAAGGTCGATGAAGTCGCTCCACCAAACCATTACACTGTGTACATTGTGGTGTATATGAAGTAGTCATAGCTAGATTAGTGACGAGTAACCTTGTCAGTGTCTTGTAAAGCATGGGAACTGTCTACCCCTATCGCATGTTATCCTCTGAGGTGTGCCAAAACGAAAAACCCATGTCTGCACAAAAGCCTGAGCAACAGTTTCAGCAGTTATATCCCCTATAGGTACAGCCTCTGGCAATCGAGTTAACCTATCAATCATCGTTAGACAATATCTGAATCCACGTACTAAAGGCAAAGAACCGATTATGTCTAGGTGTATATGCGCAAATCTCTCATTTGGGACCAGAAATCGCATCACAGGAGATTAAGTATGCAGGAGTACCTTTGTCTTTTGACAGGGTATGCATGATCTACACCACACAACAACATCCTTATTTAGTCCTAGCCAAATGTTCGTTGAACCAATTAGCTGCCTAGTTACCCGTATTCCTGGATGCGACAACCCATGCATTGACTCAAATACCTTTTACCTTAGAACTTGGGGGACATAAAACCTATTTACCTCACCAGATGTTTCACAATACAGTAATGTCTTAGCATCTGGCATTTGTACTTTGGCCAATTTCCCGTTAAACTCAACCTTTCCATCCAAAATAGAATTTAACTCCTCATCTTCTGTTTGCAACTTTGTCCACAATTCTGAATCAGCAAGTGTCGAAAATTGAATCTCAAAAATTCCCGATAAACTATCGGCAACAACATTTACTTTAGCTGGCAAATCACGTATATCCATAGTAAAGTGCAATGTAAAATCTAATAAGCCGAAGCCTTCTAGGGGAACATTTTTCTTGTTTCTGGTGGAAAGCAAAAATTAAGGGTTTATGATCCACGTACAACGCAAATAGACGATCCTCCAACATAGCCCTAAAATACTGGATCGCCGAATATGCCGCCAACAATTCCCGCTTATTTGTTGAATAATTGCACTGCGCAGGTGATAACTTACGAGAGAAAAACCCAAGTGGTTTTGGGTCATTGGGGGAAACTTCTTGTAACACCCCCATCCATAGCAAAAATTACTGCAATCAGTTATAAGTACGCATCTTGAGAAGAGTGATAAAGTAAAATCGCGTTAGCCATAGCCTCTTTAACCTGTTCAAATTTACTTTCAGCCATCCGCATCCCACTGTATTTCTCTTTTATTTCTTTTTTCGCCCCATTTCAGAACATTTTCAGCGGTCCCAAAATTGCTGCTATATGGGGTACAAAACGATGATAACAATTTACCATACCCCAAAAATCTCCTCAGATCACTGATCGCTAACAGTCTTTGGTTTTGAAAAATCAACATTCGCTTTTATTTTTGAGTTGACTTTTTTAGAGTTGTTTCGATTCTTCTCAGAAATCGTCTGCTGATGAAAACGATCGAATAAATAAAAAGATTGTCTTGGTTTCGCCACAATTATGCAAATTAAGTTCTGAAATTTATTAAAAGCGATACTTTCGTGGAATATAAGACGGAAACAAATGCTGAACTATTTATATTATTTTAAGAGCAAACGGATTTATTTTTCATAATCGTCTGCACACGATAGAGATAGATTTTAAAAAATATATCCCGCTTTAAAATTATTTTTTAAACTATTAGCTATGCAGTTTTCAAACAAACTACAATACAGTTTTTAAAGAAATTCAGATTCAGACGTAATTTGTATTTTTTTCTTTAATTATTCGAAACGTCTATAGAGCTGCAATTATTGCTCACACTCGAAATATATTTTAGTCTTAAAATATTGCTTGAACGTATTCTGCCAAAAGTTTGATATTCGTCAAAAGTTTCATTAAACAACATGTTACTGCGAAATATTTCGATAAGCTGAGAAGTATAGAGCAGTGTGACCGTTTTTTCAAGCTAAATGCAGGCTAGATTTAGCCTGACAACAGGCTAAAAATAAAATCGATTGTCCTGCTATCTATTGACGGTTTGTATAATTAAAAATGTAAAAAAATCATATTTTGAGAAAAAATTCGATATACGATCTTTAGGTTCACTCTAGCATGGTTCAATCAAAAACGATTAACGTAATATTTATTATTCATATACAGGGCTCCACAAAAAACATCGGGTCCATTACTTTCTAAACGCGTAAATTGTTGGAAGTATCGTATTTGAATTATATTACACTACACTAGCGAAATTGAAATACTTTGTTCATATACATTATTGTATGTTTATAACAACAGATGTATACTTCATACATATTGTTTGGGTTTCATATCTGACGAAACCTTATTCGTCTCACTTGTCTGTCTGTCCGTCTGTCACAGAGTCCATTTAAAAAAAAACTATAAATGTTGGAGACTTGAAATTTTGCATACTTATAGCTAAACACCACGCATCAAACGCCAAAACATAAAATTTTGAAAAAGTCTAATATTTAACCCTCTGGGCTCTAACTTGTGTATTTTAAACAATTTTTCTAACTCAGCCCCTAATTAAGTTGGAGACTCGAAAGCTCGCATGCTTATAGCTGAACACTTGCGATAACACGACAAATCATAAAATTTTGAAAAAGTCATATTTAACCCTCCGGTCTCTAACTTCTGTATTTTAAGCAATTTTTTTAACTCAGCCCCTAATTAAGTTGGAGACATGAAATTTTGCATACTTATAGCTGAACACCTCACATCAAACGACAAAAATAAAATTTTGAAAAAGTCTAATATTTAACCCTCCCTCTGGGCTCTAACTTGCGTATTTTAAACAATTTTTCTAATTCAGCCACTAATTAAATTGGAGACATGAAATTTTACATACATATGGCTGAACACCTCACGTCAAACGACAAATCATAAAATTTTGAAAAAGTGTAATATTTAACCCTCTGTGCTCTAACTTGTGTATTTTAAGCAATTTTTCTAACTCAGCCCCTGATTAAGTTAGAGACTTGAAATTTTGCATACTTATAGCTGAACACTTGCGATAACACTACAAATCATAAAATTTTGAAAATGTCATGTTTAACCCTCCGGTCTCTAACTTGCGTATTTTAAGCAATTTTTCTAACTCAGCCCCTAATTAAGTTGGAGACATGAAATTTTGCATACTTATAGCTGAAGACTTGCGATCACACTACATATCATAAAATTTTGAAAAAGTCATATTTAACCCTCCGGTCTCTAACTTGTGCATTTTAAGCAATTTTTCTAACACAGCCCCTAATTAAGTTGGAGACATGAAATTTTGCATACTTAAAGCTAAGGACGTAAAAGAAAACGTAAAAAAAAAAATTAATTTTAAAATTTCAGTTATACAATCTTCCCACCAGGGGCACTATCAGCGAAAAAAAAGTTTCGTGTAAAATATTTTAGTAAAACATAAATTTCACCATTGCAGAAACGTATTCTGAAAATTTATTTTAATAAAAATATTTTATTTTAAAATAGTTGTTCTATTTCCTGCCAGGGGACACTGTATATATAAACACGTGATAAAATTGTGTTGAATCTGTGCGAACTTTAACTTTAATATAGCTATCATAAATTGAAAAATCAAAAAAATTAATTTTACCGAAATTTGGTTACCCCATTTCCTCCCATCTTAT
This sequence comes from Maratus speciosus, assembly GCA_963932465.1. Classification (NCBI taxonomy): domain Eukaryota; kingdom Metazoa; phylum Arthropoda; class Arachnida; order Araneae; family Salticidae; genus Maratus; species Maratus speciosus. Next base: position 559,881,449 of record OZ010792.1, read on the forward strand.
TCCTTTGTACGGTCTTGTACAATAACTTTAAATGCTATATACATCCTCTTCAAGAAAAGTTATTCTGTAAGAGACTGTAACAACATGATAAAATTACATTACCGTCAGCGTTCTACAAACCCCGCATTTAACATATATTAATTTGATACTTACATGTTCTTTTGTATGACCTTGTAAAATAACTGTAAATGCTATATGCACTATGTCAAAGAAAAACATGCTGTGGGTGGCTGTAAGAGCATCCTAAAATTGCATTACAATCGGCGATCTACGAAACCCGCATTTAACATATATTCGTATTCTTTTGTGCGGCCCTGTAAAGCAGCTATAAATGTTATATGCACCATCTCTAAGAAAAATCATGCTGTAGATGACTGTAACAACATCATAAAATTACATTACAATCGGTGATCTACAAATGCCGCATTTAACATGCATTCGTATTTCGTATTCTTTTGTAAGGCCCTGTATAATAACTATAAATGCTACATGCACCCGCTTAAAAAAAAACAGTCTGCGGGTGACTGTAACAACATGCTAAAATTACATAATCATCAATGATCTACCAATCCCGCATTTAACATATGTACGTATTCTTTTGTGGGGCCTTGTACAATAATTATAAATGCTATATATATCCTCTTTAAGAAAAATCATTCTGTATGCTAATGTAAAAACATATTAAAATTACACTATCATCAGCGTTCTAGAAAACCTGCATTTAACATAGATTCGCTTCATACATTCGTGTTCTTTTGTGCGGCGCTGTAAAATAACTCTAATTGCTGTATGCACCTTCTTGAATGTAAAACATGCTGCGGTGACTGTAACAGCACGCTAAAATTATATTACATCAACGATCTAAAAATCCCGCATATAACATATATTAGTATTCTACTGTACGGCCCTGTACAATTATTATAAATGCTATTTGCGTCCTCTTTATAAAAATAAAATAAAAAATATGCTGCGTGTGACTGTAACAACGTGCTAAAGTTTCATTACCATCAGTGATCTACAAACCCCGCATTTAAGATATATTCGTTTCATACATTCGTGTTCTTTTGTGGGACCCTGTAAAATAACTATTATAAATGCTAAATGCACCATCTTGGAGAAACAAGTTGGTTAAGTGTGAGCACAGATCGCACAGATGGTTTCGTTTAATATTCCGTTCAAAACACTTTATCTTTTTGAAAAAATATGTTATTTCCACATTTTGCAACCAGGGGCGCACTCTATTCTAAATAAAACCTGTATCCGAAAGAAATTCCGTTTCACAACCTATCCGTAGACATATTAGTCGAGGGGATCAGGCCCATAGCACTCGATATAGGTTGGCGTCACCTGGTGGTAAAAAGTGAAACTAAAATATGTAAGGCTGTGGTGCACAATAAGAAAGAGTGGTCAAAGGGCTGTAATAATATAAGACATTTTGAATTTTTATGATATGTAGTGTGATCGCAAGTCTTCAGCTATAAGTATGCAAAATTTCATATCTCCAACTTAATTAGGGACTGAGAAAAATTGCTTAAAATACACAAGTTAGAGACCGGAGGGTTAAACATGACTTTTTCGAAATTTTATGGTTTGCCGTGTTATCGCAAGTGTTCAGCTATAAGTATGCAAACTTTCATCTCTCCAACTTAACTAGTGGCTGAGTTAGAAAAATTGTTTAAAATACACAAGTTAGAGCCCAGAGGGTTAAATATTAGACTTTTTCAAAATTTTATGGTTTGTCGTGTTATCGCAAGTGTTCAGCTATAAGTATGCAAACATTCATGTCTCCAACTTAATTAGGGGCTGAGTTAGAAAAATTGCTTAAAATACAGAAATTAGAGACCGGAGGGTTAAATATGACTTTTTCAAAATTTTATGATTTGTCGTGTTATCGCAAGTGTTCAGCTATAAGTATGCGAAATTCCAAGTCTCCAACTTAATTAGGGGCTGAGTTAGAAAAATTGTTTAAAATACACAAGTTAGAGCCCAGAGGGTTAAACATTAGATCTTTTTCAAAATTTTATGATGTGTCGTTTGATGTGAGATGTTCAGCTATAAGTATGCAAGCTTTCAAGTCTCCAACTTAATTAGGGGCTGAGTTAGAAAAATTGTTTAAAATACACATGTTAGAGCCCAGAGGGTTAAATATTAGACCTTTTTCAAAATTTTATGATTTGTCGTTTGATGTGTGGTGTTCAGGTATAAGTATGCAAGCTTTCAAGTCTCCTACTTAACTAGGGGCTGAGTTAGAAAAATTGTTTAAAATACACATGTTAGAGCCCAGAGGGTTAAATATTAGACTTTTTCAAATTTTTATTATTTGCCATTTGATGTGTGGTGTTCAGCTATAAGTATGCAAAATTTCAAGTCTCCAACATATATAGTTTCTGAGAACGGGCTCTGTGACAGACGGACAGACAGACAGACAGATAGACAGACAAAGGAGTGGGACAGGTAGGGTTTCGTCAGATGAACGAAACCCTGGAAACATGCTGCGGGTGACTGCAACAACATCCTAAAATTACATTACCATCAGCGATCTAGCAATCCCGAAGATAGTTTATATTCGTTTCATATATTCTTATTCTTTTGTGCGACCCTGTAAAATAACGGCCAATAATATGTACAGTAAAACCTCTGAATAGCGGTCACCTCGAGAGTGCAGAATTTGCCCTCTATTTTGAGGTGTCCGCTAATGAGAGTAAAAAATGTACAGTAACTTAAGTGTTGGTAATCAAAAAAATGTCCGCTAAATAGAGGTATCCGCTAATCGGGTGTGTCCGTTATGGAGGTTTTACCAGTAAAACCTCTGAATAGCGAACACCTCGGGAAGGCAGAATTTGTCCTCTATTTGGAGGTGTCCGCTACTGAGAGTAAATTATGTACAGTTATTTAAGGGTTGGTAATCGAAAAAATGTCCGCTAAATAGAGGTGTCCACTAATCGAGTGTGTCCGTTATGGAGGTTTTACTGCATAATAATATCATCCTTTACAAGAAAATTGCATGCTGTAGGATAGACAGACAGACATCCAGAGAAAGATAACCTCCCGGAGCAATAAACACCCATGTCTTTTGTTTTAATCATCCGCAATCGTTTCTAAATTTCGTTATACGAGTATTAAAAAAATCTGTTAATTTCCAGTCGATAGACTGACAACTATCTTTTAGCCTGAGTTTTTAGCCGGATTTAGCCTGTTGTATCTCATACAACAGTCCAGATTTTATACAACAGGCTAAAAACGGTCACCGTGGTATAGAGCTGAAATCTTTAATAATAAATATGACATAAAATATCGTGTGTATCTAAAGTTCGGAGAAAAATTGAAACCCAATTTAAAAGAAATCTACGGTTTAGAAAGACTTGCAATTTTGCAAATTAATACTCAGCCTGATAGGGTATTTTGTATGGCGTAGAGAAAAATGTCCCAAATACTGATATTGTTAGTACTGATTTATCAAATATTCAAAACAAAATCAAGGTTTACGCTGCCGAAACTTTCACATTCGTCAAAATTTTCATTAAAATACACATTACTGCGAAATATTTCGATAAGCTTAGAAGTATAGAGCTGAAATCTTTAATGAGAAATATCAACTAAAATATCGCGTGTTTCTAAAATTCGGAGAAAAATTAAAACCCAGTTAAAACTAGTATGTTGTGACGTCAATTAAATCATTTAAATAGTACAAGAAATTGCATCAATTTAGCACGAATCCATATCAAAGTACACCTGAATTTGACGTTTGATGAAAATTCGTGATTAGTTCTTGAGATAGAGCTATAGCGGAAATTTTGACAAATGCAGCGTAGCAGCGCCACCTATTGAGCGATTTGCATCAAAACATAAACCGCACTTATTGATATTAAGATATATCTGAATCTGAAGTTTGATGAAAATTCACGCATTAGTTATTGAGATAGAGCTATAGTGGAAAGTCTGAAAAATGCAGCATAGCAGCGCCACCTGTTGAGCGATTTGCACCAAAACATAAACAGTAGTAATTCATATAAGGGTATACCTGAATCTGAAGTTTTTTGCAAATCCAAACATTAGTTCCTGAGGTAGAGCTATTGCGGAAATGGCAAAAAATGCAGCATAGCAGAGCCATTTGTTGAGCGATTTACACCAAAATCTGTAAAACGTCAATTCCTGTCAAGGACCAACTGAATCTAAAGTTTGATGAAAATCCGTGCATTAGTTCTGGATATTGAGCTATTGTGGAAATCGTGAAAAATGCTGCATAGCAGCGCCACCTGTTGGGCGATTTACGCCAAAAACGAATAAGCACCAATTGATATCAGGGACTAACTGAATATAAATTTTTATTAAATTCCGTTCATTAATTCTTGAGATAGAGCGCCCACGACATTTGTGCCACACACTGACAGACAGACCCGCAGACAGATATTTTGTAAACACATCTTTTTCGATTTCTCTGACCCGTAAAACGTGTAAATCCGTCGGAAACCGGAATTCGAAAATTTTCAAGAATCCAATACTTTTTTCTTGTAAAGATAGAAGAAAAAAAAAAAACTATGGGTGGTTAGAAAAACTTGCAATTTTGCAAATTAATACTCAGTCTGATAGAATATTTTGTTTGCCATGGAGAAAAATATTTCATATACTGATATTGTTAGTACTGATTTATGAAAATACTAACAAAACAAAATCAATGTTTTGTTAAATAAGAATCCCCAAATGCAATTATTTTTTAAATTTAAAATATTGTTAAACATATATTTATTTTTTTCTTCTGCTGTAATATAGTTTTAAACTTTTATTATGTCCGTTTTAAAAACAACTTATTAAATCTACTACAATTGCAGTTACGCTGCAATCTATACTAATATTATAAAGAGGTAAAGTTTGTTTATTTGTAGGAGGTAAGCTCTGGAACTACCGAACGATTCCAAAATTAATGGTATCAAAATGATGGTGTTAGTCCAACTTAGAACATAGGCTATATATTATGTCCGTTCCACTGGCCAAAAGGGGGTGCAGGAGCAAAAAACGTTCTAAAAATGCTATTTTTGTGTTACTGAAGAACCTAGAAACATGAAATCGGGAATGTTATAAGATACTAACGACCTCTAAAGACATTTCTTTAAAAAAAATCGAAATTAAAAAGGAGTGAAAGTGCGCGAAAAGCGTTCTAAAAAACGTTCTAAACGGCGATTTTTACGCAATTTCAGGAAGTATCAAACCGATTTCAAATAGGTCGGTGAAAACTACCCCTAAAGGGTGTGCAGGAGCAAAAACAAACGTTCGAAATTGCAATTTTTGTGTTACTGAAAGGCCCAGATCCATGGAATTTGGCATGGTAGTTACATATTAGATATAAATGATCTATAAGAACATTTCATAAGAAATTCGAAATTTAAAAAGGGTGAAAATGCGCAAAAAGCGTTCTAAAAAACGTGCTAAATGGCGATTTTTACGCAGTTTCAAGAAATACCAAACCAATTTCAAAAATATTGGTTCCAAATGATGGTGACAACCCTTGCTCCAACATAGGCTACATTTTATGTCGGTGCCACTACCCCTAAAGAAGGTGTAGGAGCAAAAAAAGTTCGAAATTGCGATTTTTGTGTTACTGAAGTGCCCAGATACATGGAATTTGGCATGGTACTTACTTATTAGATATAAATAATCTCTAATAGCATTTCTTAAAAAATTCGAAATTTAAAAGGTGTTAAAATGCGCAAAAAACGTTCTAAATGTCGATTTTTACGCAATTTCAAGAAATACCAAACCAATTTCAAAAATAATGGTGGCCAAATGATGGTGACAACCCTTGCTCCAACATAGGCTACATTTTATGTCGGTGCCACTACCCCTAAAGGAGGTGCAGGGGCAAAAAAATGTTCGAAATTGCGATTTTTGTGATACTGAAGGACCCAGATACATGGAATTTGGCATGGTAGTTACCTATTAGATATAAATGATCTTTAATTACATTTCTTAAAAAAATCTAAATTAAAAAGGTTTGCAAATGCGCAAAAAGTATTCTAAAAAACGTTCTAAATGGCGATTTTTAAGCAATCTCAAGAAGTACTAAACTGATTAAAAAAAATAATGGTGTCAAAATGATTGTGACAACACTTGCTCCAACATACGCTACATTTTATGTCGGTGCCACTACCTCCAAAGGGAGTGCAGGAGCAAAAAAACGTTCGAAATTGCGATTTTTGTGTTATTGAAGGGCCCAGATACATGGCATTTGCCATGGTAGTTACTTATTAAATATAAATGATTTCTAAGAACATTTCTTAAAAAATTCGAAATTTAAAAGGGGCGAAAATGCGCAAAAAGCGTTCTAAAAAACGTTCTAAATGGCGATTTTTAAGCAATCTCAAGAAGTACCAAACCGATTTCAAAAATAATGGTGTCAAAACGATGGTGATAACCCTTGCTCCAACATAGGCTACATTTTATGTCGGTGCCACTACCTCTAAAGGGGTGCAGGAGCAAAAAAAAAAAAAAAAAAAAAAAACGTTCGAAAATGCGATATTTGTGTTTCTGAAGGGCCTATAAACATGAAATTTGGAATGGTAGTTACTTATAAGATATAAATGATCTCTAAGAACATTTCTTAAAAAATTCGAAATTTAAAAGGGGTGAAAGTGCGCGAAAAGAGTTCTAAAAAACGTTCTAAATGGCGATTTCTAAGCAATCTCAGAAAGTACCCAACCTATTTCAAAAGTAGTGGTTGGAAATTGATGATGACAGCCCTTGCTCAACATAGGCTCTATTTTATGTCGGTGTCACTACCACCTAGGGGTTGCAGAAGCAAAAAACGTTCTAAATTACGATTTTTGTGTTACTGAAGGGCCTAGAATCCTGAAATTAGGCAGGGCAGTTATTTATAAGATACAAATGATCTCTAAGAACATTTCCGAAAAAATCGAAATTTAAAAGGGGTGAAAATGAGTGAAAAGCGTTTTAAAAAACTTTTTAATTTGCGATTTCTGCGCAAACTTAGGAAGTACCGGACCTATATAAAAAAAATAATGCTTTGAAAACGATGGTGACAGCCTACGATCCAACATAGGCTGTATTTCATGTCAGTGCCACTACCCCAAAGGGGTTGAAGGAGAAAAAAACGATCTAAATTGCATTTTTTGTAATACTGAAGGGGCTAGCAACTTGAAACTAGGCATGGTACTTACTTATAAGATATAAATGATCTCTAAGGACATTTCCTAAATAATTCGAAATTTAAAAGGGGTGAAAATGTACGAAAAACGTTCTAAAAAAGTTCCAAATTGCGATTTCTACGCAATCTCAGAAAGTACCCAACCGATTTCAAAAGTAATGGTTGGAAATTGATGATGACAGTCCTTTGCTCCAATATAGGATCTATTTCATGTCAGTGTCACTATCATCTTGCGTTTGCATTTAAAAAAAAACTTTCTAAATTGTGATTTTTGTGATACTGAAGGGGCTAGCAACTTGAAATTTGGTATAATAATTACTTATGAGATGTAAATGCTCTCCGAGAAGAGTTCCTTAAAAATATGAAATTTAAAAGGGGTCAAAATGAACGAAAAGCGTTCTAAAAACGTCCTAACTAGCGATTTCTACGCAGTCTCAGGAAATAAAAAACCGATTTCAGAAGTAATAGTTTCAAATTGATGGTGACAGTCCCCGCTCCAACGCAGTCTGTATTTTACGTTGGTGTCACTAACACCTGGGGGTTACAGGAGCAAAAAATGTTCTAAATTGCGTTTTTGTGTTACTGAGGGGGTCTAACATTTTAAATTTGGAATGGTAATTACTTCAAAGATGCAAATGCTTTCTAAGAATTATCGAAAGAAAATTCCAAATTTAAAATGATGAAGTGAGCGAAAAGCGTTCTAAATTACGATTTTTATGCAATCGTATGAAATACGAAACCGATTTGAAACATGATGGTTGTAAATTGATGCTGATAGAGCCTACCAAACATAAGCTATATTTTATGTCGGTGCCATAACCTATAGAGGGTTGCAGGAGCAAAAAACTTTCTAAATTGCAATTTCTGCTGTACTGAAGAGGCTAGAGACTTTAAATATAGCACGGTAGTTACATATAAAATATAAATGTCCTCTAAGAACAGTCGAAAATAAATTCGAAATTAAAAAGGGGTGAAGCGAAGGGAAAGAGCGAAAAGCATTCTAAAAGTGTCCTGAATTAAGATTTCTATGGAATCTCAGGAAATAATAAACCGATTACAGAAGTTATTGGTCGCGAATCAAAAGTGATAGTTCCTGATCCTATACGGGCTATATTTTATGCCGGTGTCACTACCACCTGGTTGGCAGGAACTACAAGAAAGCCTTTAAAAATATCTAAGTTCCGTTTTTTATAGAATATTAGAAAATACCAATCGATTCCAAGGTTAATGTTGGCAAATTAATGGTGACAGTCTCTGTTTCAACATTTTTTTGAGACATTCTATTTCAACTCTGTTTCGGCATTTTATTTTGGTGCCACTAACACCGGAGAAGTGGTAGACTGTTAGACAAGAAGCTTGGAATTTGGCATTATGGTTAATTTTAAGATGCAAATGTGTTAAGATGGTTTCTAAAAAATTCAAAACTTCAAATGAATACTGAAATGAGCGTATGAAATGAGCATAAAAGTCTCAAAATACTTTCTAAATTGTCATTTTTTTAATTAGTTTTAGTTTTTCTTATTAATTAAAATCCCATTTCTGTCTATTGCACTTTTATAATGACGTTTATTCAAACTGTGGCTTAATTTGTAATTTTTGAACTATTCCAAAAAGTGTTCTTCTAATAAAAAATAATCATGCAAATATCACTTGGCATATTTCAACTATTACGCGAGCAAAGCTGCGGGGCTTGCTAGTATGTTATATTTTATTACTTGGCTTTAAAATCCAACGGAAACTTGCATTACATTTTATTACTAAAATAAATCACAAAAATCACCCAGTTACTCAAAATCCGTTTTACAACGTGAAACCACATTCTGTGTTTCACAGTCGGAAATTTTTATCCATCGTAATATTTTTTCAGTCACTACTGATTTCCAACAGTTATCTAAAAGTTATAAGAAATAAGAATTTTAATCAGCATATTTCTTAATTATTCTGTTAAACAATCATCTACTATACAGGGTGTCCGGTCTCAACGGTGTCCAATGGCTAATTCCTAAACCGTTAGTCACAGACATATAGTTCCAATTGCAAAAATGTTTCAAATGAGGTAAAGAAGTATTTTTAAAGCGATTTGGGTCAAGAAAAACATTTAAAAAAAATACGAAATTTAAATTCTTATGCGGTCCCCAGGTCCTATAAGTGATATTTAGTAAAAATATCCTATTTCACTGACAAGTAAGACAAAAAAAGTCCCATTCCTCTGCGATTAAAATTGACCGAGTAATAGATGTTTAAAGTTGGAGTATCTTTTTTGCTGCAAAATAAGGGTCAGTCACAAATTTACTAGAAATAAAAATAATCATCAGATATAAAATTTAACATTAAACATTGATAGTAAATTAACATTACAAATATATTTTGAGATTTTTGTTCATTCTCACATATTAAATTTTTTTTTTTTTCCAACCACATTTTGCCATTTATGCTGTATCTCGTAATTTGATTGGTCAGAGTTTCAGCATCAAAGTGACAATTCTTGGCGGGAATCGTGCTTGACGAAAGCCATCAGAGGATAGAGTTTCGATAAAAAAAGTTATTAGTATGAGGACCAGGAGAATTAGAAAAACTAAACTATCTTAGAATTAATAGAATTATATTAAATTAGTTTTCTATTTGGATTTTTTTTTTAATCCAATCAATCAATTCTAAATATTAACTTGCGTTATTTGAACTTTTAATGTGTAAATATCGCCCTCACGCTCGAACAAAAAAAAGGTAATCTGTATCATGTACAACAGAAGAGGGGGGGGGGGGGATATTCTGCGACGAGCTATCTTAAAAAAAAAATACTTCCATGGGATTAACAATAGCGAATGGGTGTTTTCGCGTGAGTTGGGGGAAGAGAGAGTAGAATTTTCAGGGGGGTTGATGTAGTAGATTGGTTAGTTATTTATTGCATAATCAAATAAAATATAGGAAAAAATACATACATAATTTTAGACAGTATGTATTGGCCGAGCAACAGTTGGGGGGGGGATATAAATTTTAGGGAGGATTGAGATGATTAGTAACTTACTATAACTATAAAGTAGCGGCTAACTACAAAGACAAAGTAGAAAATTTTCGTAACATTTTAATAAAGTTATTAATTTTAATAATTTTAAATTTAATATACTTTTTTATATTTTTTAATTTAAGAGTATGTCTATATATTTTTAATTTAATCAGTAATTTATACTTAAATAAAATTATAATTAAAATCTATAATTGCTTATATAAATTATAAATTTGAATCTTTTTTTAATGATTTTAAATTTAATAATTTTAAAAATTATTACCTCTTTATGCTCTAATAATTAAGTGTTATAATTAAGACAATAGGAAATAAAATTTTTAACGTGCGAGGAGTTTTAGAAGATGCATTATTTAATTAGACAAATAGAGTACAATAGTAAAAAAAAAAATATATAAACCTCTATAGATTTTTAACTTTGCGTGAAGGTGAAGCAAAAAGTGGGGAAGTAGAAATTTAAGGGGCCGATTAATTTAGATGAAGTCTTCAAAAAAAAAAAAAAAAAAAAGCGAAAATCTACTGATGTGCAAAGAATTATCACGCTGTAAAACTTGGCGAAAAAAGGTCCGTCTTCTTTATTGCTGCAATAATTAATAAGTAATCCATAATCTAAATTCCACCTGAAATTGCAATTTAAACTTTTCCCTCACTGGCTCTCATACACACATATTTTATAATCCTGAAAACTACATTTTTTAAATGCAGCAATATCTGTTGTAGTAATGAACACTAAATAGCCGTATCAATTTCCCCTGAAATCTCCGCTCCAAATTTTGTTACATCTCCCCCCCCCCCCCATCCTTCCCGTCCCAAGCACAGACACAAGAAAGCTCAATTTGTAAGTAATTTGTTTGTACCACCTTAATTTCTTTTTTTTATATACATATCTTTTGAATGGCTGCTCTGAATATGTTAAGGAAATTAATATGTCCATTTTTGAAAATGATCCTCGTATCACTTTTATTTTCTTTTACAATAAACATCAATTATTTGAATTATATGATTCAACCTGTGCGATTACTTCAATGATTTAAATAAACATAACAAAATTGTTACAATATTTTAATATTTTGTTCTAATAGAGCACAGATTTATCCATTAAAGGTCGGACATCATATAACCGCCCACATTCTCTCTTTTTAATTAACTTTTCTTTTTTAAGATTTTGTTCCATTTGTCATTTTATTATAACGATAAAAATAATAATAATTATTATAATTTTCACATTACCCCTTCTGAAAATTCCACTGTATCTCCCCTCAGCAAACATTCATTAGATCAGTTATTTTTTTTAATTATTTTTTAATTAAAAATTAGGGAAAAATATTGTTAAATCAAAACATATATTAAATTATTGAGGGCGTCAGTTTCGAAACTGACCTTATCCGAAATTTGAAAAATCGTGTTTCTCTATCAATCTATTCTATTGGTATAACTGTACCGAACACTACAATCTCCAAATTTTCAATGAATACCAATGGGCGCATTTAAAGGTTTTACGCGATTTCCAAAGTTTGATTTTCTCGATAAGGCGAGTTTTGAAACTCACTTCTTCAATTATTTTAACCAATCTGAAAGTTAATTACTAAAAATTAACACTACCGTAATATTTATACGGGAGAAGCACCTTCTGTTAAATCGCTTTAAAATTGCTTCTTTATATTATTTAAAACCTTTTTGTAATTGGAACTATATGTCTTTGACTAACGGTTTAGGAATTAGCCATTGAACATCGTTTGGAGTGGACGCCCTTTATAATACTTTAAGCACTTCGCGTACGCCCCTGAAAGCTTGGTCCAACTCATCTGTTTTCAGTTACAGAAAAGTGGTTTAAGTCATAAAATTGAAAATGTCATAACTCGGTCAATTTTAGGGTTAGATGAATGGGACTTTTTTTGCCGTACTTGTTAGAGGAATAGGAAAAGTTTACTAAATATCACTTATAGGACCGGGGGACCGTATAAAAATTTAAATTTCGTAATTTTTAAATAAATGTTTTTCTTGACCCAAATCGCTTTAAAAATACTTCTTTACCTCATTTAAAACATTTTTGTAATTGGAACTATATGTCTATGACTAACGGTTTACGAATTAGCCATTGGACATCGTTGAGACCGGACACCCTGTATAATGCAGGGGAAAACTATATTATGAAGCACAGATGCTTCTAGTTTCAGATCCAATATTATTCTATATCAGAATAATGTTTCATTCCAGCCCCTCATATATTCTTGTTTAACATCCATCGATTTCTGTCATGAAGGAAATTCTTTTATAATTAGCGGAATGGAGTTTGTTGTTTGTGTTTAAAACATACGTTAATGGGAATCTGGGCTAGAAATAATTTTGTAGCAGTGTTCTTTCGGAATTCCAGTTATTCTGAACGTACATTACATAGCGTTTTAATGATTGCTTCATACTCATAATTAATGTATTTGGAAGTAATAAAATATTGCTTGAACTTATTCCGCGAAATTTGATATTTATTTAAATTTTCGTTATAATACATAGTACCGTGAACTCTTTTGTTACGTTAGATGTATGGAAATTAAATTAATTTAGCAAAATATGTAAATGAACACATTACGGCAAAATACTGAAGTGAGATTAAAAAAATTATTCTTTAATATTCGTAAAATTTAAATAATTTTGAAAGTTTAAAATATTTTTAAAATAGTTTATGAATATTTTTCTAGTAAATCTGTTTTAAGTTCTTATATTTTGCTCAAAACGTCGAGTCATGCCGAATTGCGAACATTTTGAAGAGATTGCATCAGCTTCAGTAGTAAAAGAAGCAGTGCATACTTAGATAGTGAACGTAATGAAATTGTTATCATGTATCTTCGTGTGCTCTAAAACAAACAAACAACAACAACAAAAAAAACCTTCGTTCTTGTATCAGTGTCAATCAGCTTTTTCTTTTCACCTATATCCTTCCTTCTGTTAAAATGTTTCTCACGCTACCACACAGTTCCGAAAATTAAAATCAAGTAATGAGATTGGTTTTCAAATTAAATACTTCATATTAGTCATTATTTCTGGCTGTTAAAACCTATTACAAATACGTAGTTCAGAATACGTTTGAACTTAAAAAAAAAAAAAAAAATCACAGGCTAAATTTTATTTTGAAATTTCTTATAGAAAGTATTTGTGAGTAATGCTACAGATACAATATAAGGTTTGTTGGGGTAACTGGAACCACGAGGTAACTGGGCCATAGACTATTTTATAAAAAAAAAAAAAAACTGTAGGTGTTTTTTAAGTTTTAGCTTTTGTGAGCAATGCCCCTTTATCTCTACTTCCTAAAACAACGTGTATCAACTCAATCATAACTCTCACTTTGCTGTGATAGGTTGTCAAAAATTTACTTTTCTTTTTTTAAAAACAACGTCAATATGGTTGAACTTCCTCGGATTTTTATTAAAATACTGTAAGTACTTTTATTAAACAATCTTTTTTTTTTTAAAGATTAGACATATAACTACATTAATATTATTAGGTATCTATACATATTTACTTCATGTTTTAAATGTAAGCCCAGTGTCCCAGTTACCCCATAAATGTTTCAAGAATGGGGTAACTGGGACATGTATCCGGGGTAACTAGGCCATGCTGGATTCACTTACCCCAATAGTTATAAATAATTTTTTTGTGTTTCTCTTACTACAGGAAGTAAATTTCTCCATTGGTTTTTGCTCACAATAAAGAAAATGATAGAATACCTTATTAAAATAACGTAGTGAAATTTAAAAAAAAGCATATTGAGTGGTATCAAACCAAATTTCTTGACCCCTTGAGAGGCGGTGATGCCGTTATGGCATCACTTAATTTTAATTCCTAATTGCCACATTGGCACCTGAATTTTATAATTAAAATTTAACCTTTATTAAGTACGCGAAAATATATTTTTACTTGTTTTCAGATAGATTCTCTTGTAAATATTGGTGTCATTAAATTATTTCAACATTTTACGAATGCAAGTACCTTGCCCCTGAAAGCCAGATAGCTTGACCTTGAAATTGTACTATACACAGAGGTCGCATTCTATAGGCATAGCTTCCAATTTTTACTCTTTCTTGCTACCACTAAAATTTAATAGAGATTTTTGTTTTGTTTAATCATAAGATTTCGACGATTAAATAAGACAACGTTTACTATAATATTTTAGTGGTAAGAGGAAAGCGTAAAAGTTGGCAGCTATGCTATAGGAAATCTTTTATCGTCCCTACCACTATTTTGAAAATAATATTTTCATCGCACCTTTCTTTAAGGAACAATAAAGTTTTCCCTATATAATGCGACCCCTGGATAAAGATTAAGTACTTAAGTACTTACGTAGCCTTTTGTTCAGAGATTTACCTTGCTATTTTTTCCTTAAAATACCCATGTGACTTTTATACTTATTATCTATACTAAAGTACATAAGTACTTATTTAAGTTTTATATTTTTGGTATAAATAAATCTAATATTTTCACTTATAGTGCTTTTTTTAGGCACATTGACAGCAAATGTTTCCCTTACAACGCTGTTTATTGACATATAATTTACATGATCTGCCTGGTTTAAATTTTTTTAAGTTGTTTACACTTTTTCAAACAGGACCATATATCCGATATGAAAAAATATAAACGCGTGTGGAACATAGACCCCCCTAGTCCAGTTACCCCATTTTTGGGGGCAACTGGACCCATGGGGAAAGAAAGATGAAATATGCATATTTTTATATTTTTAAATATTAAAATGTAATTTTGAGCATATCTGTCTGATAGAGGGAACCTAACTGAACACATTTACAGAAGTTCAGACTTTAATTGAAATGAACATTAGCTTTTTGAAGCTGAATTGTCAGAAGCTCCAGAGTCACATTGTAAAATTATGTCCCAGTTGCCCCAACTAACCTTACATATTATTAAAATTTTCATGATTATTGCAAGAGATACAGTGTATTATTATTTTTTTCATACTGTGTGAAGAAATTTGAAATGTTTTCCTTCATATCCAAGAATCACAGTGATGAATCCAATAAAGACGTTTATTCAATGACAAGGCGTTTTCATGTTGTCCGAGAAATATTTCTGATCTTGGAGAGAAATGTGAACCTGTATTGAGTAATGAGAACCCATAAATGAGTGAAGCAAAATATGTTCTTAGAAACAAATGTGCATAACTAATTAGCGTATCTAAAACTTATTTTATCGTAATCTGGTAAACACACCAAATACAAGTTTTTATTAATTGATTATACAAGCGGATAAACCCGGGATGTTATATATATTTGTTGTTAACATCCTTTTATCTCTGCACATACTAAAAGCACAGCGATGAATGTGGTATTATTTTAAAAGTTCTTACATACAGTAAAACACGTTGTTTGATATAAAAACAAGTAAGAAAAAATCATACGTCAAGCATAGATTTTGAAAGACTTTCCAACACATTCAGAATAATGTAACAAAACTGCACCATTTAAAAAATTCAAATATTACGTCTAATTCAACCATATGGAAACGCATAATACATTTCAAAACCCAATTTCAGCTGTTCCCATCCGCAATCGTAAAATTATGCGCATTTTTTCAGCAGCCCTGTATATGATATATAGATTTTAATCTATTAACTACGTGCATGCCAACTTTTAGTTCATATAAGAGATACATATACTTCAGCTTAAAATTTATCTTCAGCAATTTCTTCTAATAAGGAAAACGGTACGTGAATACTTTTATGCAATCCTGTATTTGAGGTATAGAATTTATGTATAAAGAGTAAGATGCAAAAAATTAATTAAATTTAAAAGCGCATACCGAATTTTAAACCGTACACTCCAGCAATTATTACTCAAAGACAGACAGTACTGTACTGTAAGCAATTTCTTTTGTGTGTACCTGTACATGAATAAAAAATGTGGCCTGTTCTAACGTGATCGTAGTGAAATTCAGTGATTTATATCAGTTTTAATACATTTGAGATAGCGCCATGTCATTAAAATACTCTGCAAACGATTTTAACCCATATACCATAATGTAATTTAATACTTTTGAGTGTCCCTGTAAATGAACGATTAATCCTACATACTTCCTATACAATACCAAACATGCTTTGGCGATCCTAAATAACTTTTATAAATTTCATGAAAATCCGAGTATGTTTACGGGAGTTAGAGTGTGGACAGACAGCGAGACGGACAGACGACCAGACAAACTAAATGATTAAACACTTTTCAACTTTGTTGGAAAGTGTTAAAAATGAAGTCAATCAAAAATTAATGAAAAGACGTATCAGCAAATGTCAAAGATTGCAGCGCGAAAGCCCCGTACGGATTGATAGTTTTTTTATTTATGACAACTCTAATAGATTTTTTACATGATCTTACATCTTATACATTTTTTATGTCTTAGAATGCCCATTAACAATACTGAAAATCATATTTATATGAAAAATAGCAATGTTGCGTTCATATAAAAATTTTAAACTAATTACAGTGACTCACATTTGTTTTCGAACACATTTAAAACTTACTTATAAAAAACATCATCTAAATATTAAAGGATCTATTACAAAGAAATTTTCTATAAACTTTCTTTTCTCTATAATAAAACCTACAGATTTTAATGAAAATAAATTCAAAACTTTTTTTCAAAAAATTAATTTACCGAGAAAGTGCTAAAAACAATCTCACATAAGTAATTGGATACTTTGAACATTGAACAAATGTAAACAAAAATTTGCAAATAATCAAACATTTTAATACTTTGTTGGGTATCCTTTAGCTGAAATTACACTTTTAATACGTTTTGGTATGCATGCAATTATTATTTTTTTGTGTGTGTCTAAGAATGTTCAATTTTGTTCCATTCTTCTGTTAATACTGTTTTAAGTTGTTCTTTTGAAGAAATATCATGCTTTCTTGTTCTTCTCTCCAGTTCATGCCACACATTTTCAATTGGGTTTAAATCTGCAGAATATGGCAGAGTCTTGATAACTTTGGGACAGTTGTACAGCAGATATAAGCGAACATTTAGGGCTGTATGTTTGGGACCATTATCTTCATACAAGATGAATGCGTTTTAAATTCCAAATTTTTCGGCAGATATTTTCAAGTTTTCTTTCAAAATATTTATATACTTATATTGGTCCATATTATTTTCAATGAAAACTAAATTTCCCATACCAGAAGCAGCAAAACATCCCCAAACTACTACGCCTCCACCTCCATGTTTGACAGTAGGCAACAGATTTTTCAGATTGAGCTCATCAATGGGCGTTCTCCGCACAGTTATTCGCCCATCAGACCCAAATATGTTAAATTTTGATTCATCCACAAACATGACGTTTTCCCAATACATTTTTGCTTACTATGGATTTTTCAAAATCCAGGCTTAACTTTCTTGCTTTTTCATTAACGAAAAATTTTCTTCTGGAAACGCTACTGTTGTATCCATATGATCTGATAATTCGTCTAACAGTTTCATAGTTCATTTTTATTGCAAATCTGTTTTCTAATTCTGTTGTAAGTTTCACTGCACTAATCCTTGGATATTTCTAGATTTTATGCATAGTAAACCCTGAGAGTTAGCTTGTGGGGAGCTCCTGATTTTAATGCTTTTTCAACAGTTCCACGTAGTTTCTATCGTTTTATAATAGCAAAAACAGTTGAATGAGTTACTTTAACAAGTTTTGCGATAATTCAGATGATTTTACCATCTTTAAAATGTTCTATGATTAAATTACGAATGGAATTTGTTGTAACTTTGTAGCGTTTCGGCTATGTTCACTTCAAATACAGAAATGTAAACAAATTTATATGAATTAGTAGTGATTTCAAAGTTCAGATGATAATATTTGACATATATTTCCATTTATAATAAAAATAAATAACAAAAAATATCGTCTGTCAAAAAATTTAGTAAAGTTTTCAAGTGCCCAATTACTTATGTGAGATCGTTTTTAACACTTTCTCGGTAAAATTAATTTTTTGAACAAAATTTTTTAATTTATTTTCATTAAAACATGTAGGGAAAATAAAGTTTATATGAATTTTCTTTTAAGTAGATACTTTAATATTTAGATGGTGTTTTTTATAAGTAAGTTTCAAAAACACAAGTGTCCAAAAACAAATGTGAGCCACTGTAAAAGCGAAATTTTCATATTAGACTCGCGCCAGGATTTAAGAGTCGAAGAAATCGCTATTTTCATTCTGCCTTTTTATTCTGCTCATTTCAGTGTTTTAAGCACTAAATTCAATTACTACATATCTTAAATTTGTGTTTTATTTATATTTATTTATTTATTGGTTGATGAATGTTTAATTTTCATTATTCACTCTAAAAAAAAAATAGGACCAGATTTCCAGGAATCGGAAAAATAGTTGCCCTTATCGTACCGAAAAAATTTCCGACCCAGATCGGAATAAAATCAGTAAAATCGGAATAAAATCCGTAAAATTGGAATAAAATCCGTAAAGTACCGTTTTAATGAATGTTTCCTTTTTTTTACGGATTTTATTCCGAGCTGGGTCGGAAAATTTTCCGGTACGATAAGGGCAACTATTTTTCCGATTCCTACAGGAATACTGTTCGGATTTTTTTACAGTGTGGAGTATAAACTGGAATCAAATGATAGCCATTTATATTAATTTAAGTTCAAACGGATTTATCTTTCGTTATCGCCTGCACGCAATAGATATAGATTTGAAAAAAAGAATAATGCTTGAAAGTTATTTAAGAACAATAAAAATTGCAATACAATTTTCAAACAAATTGCGATATAGTTTTCAAACAAATTGAATTTGAAAGTACATTTTTTCTCTTTTTGACTGCATAAAAATTGAAAATGTGCCATATTTAGAAGTTTAAAAATTTACAATAAATGTTAATAAAAGTCAAATTTAATCGTCTGCTATTGCCACAGACAAAATGACGTAGCGTTATGCAAGGACACGTTTGACCTTTATGATAAAGCGGATATTCCTGTTAGTAACAGTAGTATTGAAAAGTCGGGCGACTTGTCAATTATGTTGTTAACATTTTAAACCCATGCTACCAAGAAAACAATAAAACAAACAGATTCAAATTCAGAACAAAAAGCTTTCACTACAACTTTCATGAAAACCGATTTCTGTTGCATAAAATCTACTTCTATTCGTGCATTCGAATAGAAAGTCAGTCAATATAATTTCAGCATCGATTTTTAAAAACTAATATCAATACAAGTATAAGAGTAAAAATAACCCTTTTTTTCTTTTTAACATATTCCAACGTAGTTGAAAAGTTATTTATGAATTCAGTTTGTCTGTCTATATGTCTGTCAGTCGATCAGTGCTCTAACTCGCGTAAATATACTCAGATCGCCATAAAATTGATATATATTATTGATATTCACCATGTCATGTTTGGTATTGAAAACGAAGCGTGTTGCGGTTATAATTCCTTTACAGGGACATCCAAAAGAATTCCGTTACATTACGGCCTGTGAGGAATAATTGTTTGCGGTGGTTTTGAATGGTGTTTCCCAATTTCAAACACATTGAAATTTATACATATCTCTGAAGTGCACTACAAGATTATGGAAAATTCGCCACTTTTTTTACGATTGGTAAAAAACGCAAACTACTTTTATTTCATGATGATTTTTTTTCTGTTTCTTTTTTAAGATATGGCAAAAGGAAATAAAAAACGGCCTTTATTTAAACTATCTATGTAGGATTTCTAAATTGCTTTCTCAATGTATGATCATAATTTAATTAATATGAAAATATTAATTGATTGAAGCGCGTTTATATATATATAGTTTAGAGAATGGATTGAAGGGAGATGATAAAAATATCTCGGTGACTCAAATAATCAGAAGGTTTTGTAGAAAAATAAACTTTATTAACATAACAACACATAGTCAAATATTCGCCATCGTCACTGACAGAATAAACTGCCGCTCCCTGCAGAGTTCGAATGTTACTGCGTCACGTGACTTCAAAAGCTCTCCGCAGAAAACGCGGGGGGGGGGGAGGAAATGCGCCTCATTGCTATTGGCTGGCTCCTCGCGTGCGAGAGAGAGAGAAATAGCAGACGGCTACAGAGTATGCCCCCAGTGACGAAGTCGCGATTACAAAAAGGTAGCAATTAATAAGATACATAAGAAAGGTCTTGAGTAAAATTAAAGTACATATGATGCAAAAAAAAATAGAAAATATATTATGCATTACATGAAAAACAATACTTTTGAGGAGGAAATAGTATGCACACTATATACATCAAATGTTTTAAACAATATAATCTGTAACGAGATGTTTCGGAAAACGAACTTTACGACCAGATTTGGTGGTAGGGTGTTCGACAGGAGTAGTTGGAAAATTTATGGGCTCATTTTGTTTTTGAGGTTGGGAAGGTGAAATAGAATCTGCTAATTGATATGCAGGTTTAATGCGATCAATAGATACAGTACAGCGCTTCCCGTTTATTTCCAAGTCAAACGTTTTCTCAGACCTGTCAATCACTCGATGAGGTCCTATATAAGGGGGTGATAAGGGAGGATTGACTTTATCTGATCTAAGAAACACGTGTGAACAGGTTTTTAATGAGGGATTGACATAAATTTTAGGATTGCCGTGCATTGCAGTGGCAATGGGATTTAACTTTCTCATTTTTTCAGTTAACTCAGTGACGTATGTAAGAGTAGGTGGTTGATTAATAGTTTCAGTGTTCATGAGATCAGAGGGTAGTCTGATATTTGTGCCATAAACAAGTTGAGCACAGGTCGCTTGGATATCATTTTTAAGAGCAGTGCGTAAACCAAGTAAGACAATGGGGAGGATTTCAGTCCATTGAATTTGATTGTGAGCTTTAAGAGAACTCTTAAGATGGCGATGGAATCTTTCAATAAAACCGTTAGACTGTGGATGGTATGCTGTAGTTCTGATGCGTTTACATCCTAATCTATCTGTAAGCTCTTTGAAAAGAGTGGACTCAAAATTTCTACCCTGATCAGTAGTGATGGTAACAGGGGTTCCAAATCTGGAGATCCAACTGTGTATCAATGTACGAGCAGTTGTTTCTGCAGTCATATCAGATGTGGGTATAACTTCGGGCCATCTCGTGAACCTATCAATGATGGTCATGCAATACTGATTGCCATCGGATGATGGTAAGGGTCCGATAAAATCAATATGAATATGGGCAAAACGAGCATCAGGTTCAGAGAATGTACCAATTGGTGATTTGGTGTGTTGAAAGATTTTAGCTTTTTGGCATTTCGTACAGCTGCGAACCATAGATTTTATATCCTTACGCATGCCAGGCCATACAAATCGTTTAGAAATTAAATCTAATGAAGCTGAGATACCAGGATGCGAGAAATAATGCAAGGTTGAAAAAACTGATTGTCGCATACTTTTAGGAACAAATGGTCGAGGATGTTTTTGTGACATATCGCAATATAAATGTACATCTTCGAGTGGAAAATAATGTTTTTCTAATTTTAATGAAGTGGTGTCAAATTCGAGAAGTTGTTTTAGCTCTTCAGCATTTGTCTGAGCAGTGGCAAACTCTTTAAAATCTAACACATTAGGAGAAATTGAATCTATCTCAATTCGAGATAATGCATCGGCCACAATGTTGTCAGAGCCTTTAGTATATCTAATATCAGTAGAAAACTGTGAAATATAGTCTAAATGTCTCAATTGACGTGGGCTACATTTATCAGGGTTTTGTTGAAATGCGAATGTAAGGGGTTTTTGGTCTGTATAAATAATGAAATTCCGACCTTCTAGCATGTGTCTGAATTTTTTTATAGAACAATAAATAGCAAATAATTCACGATCATAAGTAGACCAATTTCTTTGAGATTTATTTAATTTACAGGAATAAAATGCTATTGGTTCCCATTGGTTTTCGGAGAGTTGCATTAAAGATCCACCAATTGCGACATTGCTGGCATCGACCCATAAGCTTAGCTGGGCGCCAGGAATTGGATGTCGTAATAATGTAGCTCGAGCTATAGCTTCTTTTGAAGCAGTGAAGGAAAGAATGGCTTCATCGTTCCATTGCAATTGCTCAGTTTTGTTAGCATTGGAACGGGGATGTTTTTTCGTATTTTTGTGTCCTTCTAAGAATTTAACGAGTGGAGCTAAAATATCGGCAGCTTTGGGAATGCACCGTCGATAAAATTTGAAAAGACCTAAGTAGCGTCTTAGTTGAGTTAAGGTAGAGGGCTGGGGGAAATCTAGGATGCATTTTACACGATCAGGTAAGGGTTCAATTCCTTCAGCTGAAAGTTTGAATCCTAAAAAATCGATAGTGGATTGGCCAAATTTACATTTATCAACATTAATACACAGACCATACTCTTTAAGTCTAGAAAACAACAACTCAAGGTGTTCTAAATGTTCAGTTTCACTATTTGATGCAATTAGAAAATCATCAAGAAATGCGTAAACAAATCCTAAGTCACGAATTACGTCATCAATAAATCGTTGAAAAGTTGAGGAAGCGTTACAAAGGCCGAATTGCATACGAGTGCTTTCGAAAAGTCCGAATGGAGTGCAAATCGCAGTTTTATGTACATCATCAGGATTTATGGGAATTTGATGGTAGGCTTTTACAAGATCAATGTGACTGAAGATTTGTTTACCATGTAATTCAGCAGTGAAATCTGCGATACAAGGGATAGGATATTTTTCTTTAACAGTTTGTGCATTTAGAGCACGATAATCACCAACAGGTCTCCAATCGACAGATCCTTTCTTCGGCACCAGGTGCAAAGGCGAAGAGTAATTACTTTTAGAAGGTCTCATATGACCATGTTGTAGCATGTGCTGAAATTCAGCTTTGGCAATTTTTAACCGATCTGGAGCTAGCCGTCTAGGCTTAGCAGTGACTGGAGGCCCCTTAGTGTTTATATAATGCACAGTATTATGCTTAACCGGTTGGTTGGGATCCGGTAATTTCGTGATTTCAGGAAATTTAAATAATAATTTACCATATATATCATTTACAACATTGGGTTTCACAGAAAATATATTACAAGTACTTAATATAGCAGGAGCTTTTAAATTAGTAGTGGAATCAATAAGACGACGATTCCGTAAATCAAGTTTTAAATTAAAATTATGCAAAAAATCAGCTCCTAAAATAGCACATGAAACATCACAAATATAAAAAGAATATGTAAAATTTCGACGTAGGCCTAAGTTGATATTAATACATTTACGACCATACACATTAATTTTTGTGCCATTAGCAGCACGAAAGGTTTGAAGAACAGGCTTAGTTTTGTCATTTTTATTCGCGGCCACAAGTGAGGCATCAGATCCAGAATCGACTAGAAAACACATACCTGTATTTCTGTCTCAAACGAAAAGGCGACAAGAAGGTGCTGGGGAGAAGTCCGTCGCCGCTACTCTTCCCGCTTCTGGTTTTCCGAATAAGAACAAGGCGCTAGGCACTTTTTTGCTTTTTCTTGATATTTTTGGTGATACCAACACAATGTTGCATCCCTATGGCGGGATTGAGAACGATTTCGCTGATGGTTATCACTTCTAGATACACTTCTTGAACGACGAAGATGAGCGACCTCTTGGCGTAATGCTTGGATTTCTTTTACGAGCATATCAATGGCTGGTGGTGTCTGAGATTCAGTTGTTGGTGTTCGAATCGAAACAGAACTAATGTTGGAAGGCATTAATTCAATTATTCTATCAGCAATATTCGCCGCTTTATCTGGAGTAATTTTTTCAATGGAAGCTAGAATCGTTTGCACAGTGGTTGGCATTTGTTGAGTAAACAGTTCTAGAAGAAGATCGTTACTAATATTATGGCTTTCAGCCCGTCTTTTCATTAATCGAAGTAATTCAGTTGGTTTTCTGTCACCCAGGCTTTCTCCAGCTAGCAGTTTCCGTATTTCTAAAGTACGACTTTCTCCGCAACGTTCGATAACTTTTGCTTTCAAAATCTGATAAGGATCAGTAGGATCAGGACTCATAATTATATCTCGAACCATAGTAGCAGTAGCAGGCGGTAGATGCGCTACAACATAATTATATTTTGTTTTCGACTCAGTGATAGCTTTAGGAGTAGCTAAGTCGAATGTGCTTTCCAGCATATGAAACCATAATGTAGGGTCCACAGGGATATAGGGTGGAATGACTACGGCAGATGTTTCAGCAGTTGCCATTTTGCTAGTTAAACAAAACGTTCCATGAAACAGTTGAATAGTTCGACGTTCTATGAAATAGTTGAAGGTTCAAAAATCCGCGGTCACCATTTTTGAGAATGGATTGAAGGGAGATGATAAAAATATCTCGGTGACTCAAATAATCAGAAGGTTTTGTAGAAAAATAAACTTTATTAACATAACAACACATAGTCAAATATTCGCCATCGTCACTGACAGAATAAACTGCCGCTCCCTGCAGAGTTCGAATGTTACTGCGTCACGTGACTTCAAAAGCTCTCCGCAGAAAACGCGGGGGGGAGGAAATGCGCCTCATTGCTATTGGCTGGCTCCTCACGTGCGAGAGAGAGAGAAATAGCAGACGGCTACAATAGTAAACACTTTTTTTTTAAATTTATGATTTCTGCATTTTAGTCTTAAAATATTTTTATGTTGCAATTTTGTAACCCATTGGCTCATTTTGGCGTGCGTGTTTTGGCGCATAATTAACTCCATTTTTTGTTTTTTTTAAACTCGATTACAATTGTATTCATAAAGAATATTTGGCGGAAATTAACTGCGGAATTAACTTTGAATGAAGGTATAAAAATATTGAAATATTGTATTGTTACAGGAAAAACTAAGTTAGGTTAAATAACGGGGTCTAATAAGAAATACTAGAAAAATCCATGATTTTGAAAAATTCTTAAGCATAAGACGGTTACATCAAATGTTATTCCTTCAAATAATATTTCATATCTAAACGGATAAAAAAATAATCTTTAAACCCGTATGTTACTAACAACTAACAATAAATATCCTTCATACGGAATCTCAACAGAACAGATTTTAGAATAAATTCTTAAAATGGTTTAAACATTATTCATATAAATTTATAAAATGTATTTAGTTCTTTTTATTTGTCCTTTTTTTCTTTCTGTAAAACATTTTTAATTAGTTTTGAAACCTATTTTTTCTCTTTCACAAATACTATAAAATAACTTGCATAATATGTAACAAACAAAAATAAACGTTTTAAAATCGGATCGCAATTTAATATGTCTCAGACAGTAAATTTTATTCGTTATTTTTCTAAATTTAATACCTACTGATATGAACAGATTTACAGGGATTATAAATATTATATTACCTGAAAAATCTGCTTATTTAGCTTAAGCGTTTCTACGATACGCCGGTAAGTACAAAATGATATTAATTCAACCTTGACTGTTTTGAGAAAGATAACAATAAATTTTGATCCATGTGGGCTTTTAATCAAATCATATCCAATTTGTGAAGTTGAAGTGGGAATTGTGAATAAAAATATTCAATTATTGTACCTAAAGGTGAGAAGGATCTGAAATCTTTTTAGTCTCTGAGGTATATACGTTTTAATTATATGAAGAACTGCTGAATAGCAGAGGCGATGAATAAATTGCCTATTGTTTTCTTTTTGCATTAAGTTTTATTACACCGATTTTGTCGTGCGTGGTTTTGCGCATAATTAACTCCACTGTTTCTTTTAAACTCCTTTAAAATTGTAACCATAAAGAATATTTGGCGTTTTATCACCTGTAGCATAAGTTTAGAATTACATACGGGTCAATCCATTTCAAGTAGTCCAGAAAATCATCAATTCGTTGCTTGACCATTTAAAAAAAATATTAAATTTTTTGTGCAACAACCCTAACATGATGGAAGTTCAAAATGACTATTATTTTGATTTTATTAATTTTTGTGTGTGCATGGTAGCCATCTTTGTTTCATCGTCTGCAGCAATTTTCTCACAAGAAGGATTTACGGAATTGTAAATAATTCATCGTTTATTTATCCAATTCAACTGCGGATTAAAGCATTTTGTACAGAATACATTCGGCTAAAAATCTAGTAATGGAGTAGTTTCCGAAACTAACTGCTTATTGGTCAAATTTAAGCATAAAGTTTCAGTTTTTTTCCAAAATTTGTCCGTTTACAAGAGGAATTTTTTCTAGCAAGGAATACTGTCAACATGACATAATTTGTTTTACAAATATGCCAAAAGTACTTGTACTCACACGCCGAGTTCCAGATGTGGGACTTGTTTTCGCTTCGCTAAAAAAAATCCCAAAATTTTCAAAAATGTCAAAAATCGCACTTTTCAGGCTTTGATATCTCTGGTAAGGCACGAGATAAAAATCTGAATTTTTTTTTTATATAAGAGTATTGTATGGTAGTGTTATGCACAAGAAATTTCAGGATGGAGATTTGGCTACAAGCTGAGATATGGCAAGGGCAACATGTCAAAATAATACTGCCAAACTATTGTTTTGTTGTAGTCGCAGCTAAGTATTTATCTCTGAGTGTCATTTAAATTTATGTTTTTGATTATCTTTAAATAATAGCAACAGAAAATAAAGCCCTTTGCAAAGCTTAGCAATTAATTAAAAAAATAATTATGCCTAAGGCCATACATTTTGTATGATTTCAGTAATTTTTGTTGTAATTAATTTTAGTAACTAAAAGAAACCTCATCACTTTTACATAACACTTTACACCGAAAATGACCCATTGATTGAATTTTCTTGAACATGCAACCCTGCCCAATGGTCTTTTTTTGCCCGAAAAAGATAGATTACAGAATTTCGTCATAATCGTAGAGCCATTATCTAGATAAACTTAGCTGCACCCACATTGACCCAAAAATGACCCACTAATTGAATTTTCTTTAACACGTACCCCATTCCAATGGTCTTTTCGTGCCGAGAACAGTAGGGTGCAAAATTCCGTCAAAATCGTTAGAGCTGTTATCTAGATAAACTTAGCTTGACCCACGGTGACCCAAAAATGACCCACTAATCGAATTTTCTAGAACACGAGACCCATCCTGATGGTCTTTTCGTGCCCGAGAACAGTAGGGTGCAAAATTTCGTCAAAATCGTTACATCTGTTATCTAGATAAACTTAGCTTGACCCACGGTGACCCAAAAATGACCCACTAATCGAATTTTCTCGAACATGTAACTTAGCCCAATGGCCTTCTCGTAATCCAAAACTGTAGAATATAGAGTTTAGTGAAAATCGTTAGAGCTGTTTTTTGGATAAAAATAGCTTCACCCACAGTGACCCAAAAATAACCCACTAATCGAATTTTCTCGAACACGTGACCCATCTCAATGGTCTGTTCGTGCACGGAAATGGTTAGATACAAAATTTAGTCAAAATCGATTGAGCCGTTCTTTAGAAATAATTAGCTTGACCCTGACCCATTATGACCCAAAATGACCTACTAATCAAATTTTCTCGAACACGAGACCCATTCCAATGGCCTTTTCGTGCGCGAAAATGGTTAGATACAAAATTTAGTCAAAATCGATTGAGCCGTTCTCTAGATATAATTAGCTTGACCCTGACCCATTATGACCCACTAATCGAATTTTCTCGAACACGAGACCCATCCCAATGGTCTTTCCGTGCCCGAAAATGTTTAGATACAAAATTTAGTCAAAATCGATTGGGCCGTTCTCTAGATATAATTAGCTTGACCCTGAAACATTATGACCCAAAATGACCCACTAATCGAAATTTCTCGAACACGAGACCCATCCCAATGATCTTTTCGCGCCCAAAAACAGTAGGGTGCAAACTTTCGTCAAAATCGTTAGAGCCGTTATCTAGATAAACTTAGCTTGACCCACGGTGACCCAAAAATTACCCACTAATCGAATTTTCTAGAACACGAGACCCATCCTGATGGTCTTTTCGTGCCCGAGAACAGTAGGGTGCAAAATTTCGTCAAAATCGTTACAGCTGTTATCTAGATAAACTTAGCTTGACCCACGGTGACCCAAAAATGACCCACTAATCGAATTTTCTCGAACATGTAACTTAGCCCAATGGCCTTCTCGTAATCCAAAACTGTAGAATATAGAGTTTAGTGAAAATCGTTAGAGCTGTTTTTTGGATAAAAATAGCTTCACCCACAGTGACCCAAAAATAACCCACTAATCGAATTTTCTCGAACACGTGACCCATCTCAATGGTCTGTTCGTGCACGGAAATGGTTAGATACAAAATTTAGTCAAAATCGATTGAGCCGTTCTTTAGAAATAATTAGCTTGACCCTGACCCATTATGACCCAAAATGACCTACTAATCAAATTTTCTCGAACACGAGACCCATTCCAATGGCCTTTTCGTGCGCGAAAATGGCTAGATACAAAATTTAGTCAAAATCGATTGAGCCGTTCTCTAGATATAATTAGCTTGACCCTGACCCATTATGACCCACTAATCGAATTTTCTCGAACACGAGACCCATCCCAATGGTCTTTCCGTGCCCGAAAATGGTTAGATACAAAATTTAGTCAAAATCGATTGGGCCGTTCTCTAGATATAATTAGCTTGACCCTGAAACATTATGACCCAAAATGACCCACTAATCGAAATTTCTCGAACACGAGACCCATCCCAATGATCTTTTCGCGCCCAAAAACAGTAGGGTGCAAACTTTCGTCAAAATCGTTAGAGCCGTTATCTAGATAAACTTAGCTTGACCCACGGTGACCCAAAAATTACCCACTAATCGAATTTTCTAGAACACGAGACCCACCAGGATGGTCTTTTCGTGTCCGAGAATAGTAGGGTGCAAAATTTCGTCAAAATCGTTAAAGCCGTTATCTAGATAAACTTAGCTTGACCCACGGTGACCCAAAAATGACCCCACTAATCGAATTTTCTCGAACATGTGATTTAGCCCAATGGCCTTCTCGTAATCCAAAGCTGTAGAATATAGAGTTTAGTGAAAATCGTTAGAGCTGTTTTTTGGATAAAAATAGCTTCACCCACAGTGACCCAAAACTGACCCACTAATCGAATTTTCTCGAACACGTGACCCATATCAATGGTGTTTTCGTGCACGAAAATGGTTAGATACAAAATTTAGTCAAAATCGATTGAGCCGTTCTTTAGATATAATTAGCTTGACCCTGACCCATTATGACCCAAAATGACCCACTAATCAAATTTTCTCGAACACGAGGCCCATTCCATTGGCCTTTTCGTGCCCGTAAATGATTAGATACAAAATTTAGTCAAAATCGATTGAGCCGTTCTGTAGATATAATTAGCTTGACCCTGACCCATTATGACCCACTAATCGAATTTTCTCGAACACGAGACCCATTCCAATGGTCTTTCCGTGCCCGAAAATGGTTAGATACAAAATTTAGTCACAATCGATTGAGCCGTTCTCTAGACATAATTAGCTTATCCCTGAACCATTATGACCCAAAATGACCCACTAATCGAATTTTCTCGAACACGAGACCCATCCCAATGGTCTTTTCGTGCCCAAAAACAGTAGGGTGCAATCTTTCGTCAAAATCTTTAGAGCCGTTATCTAGATAAACTTAGCTTGACCCACGGTGACCCAAAAATGACCCACTAATCGAATTTTCTCAAACATGTGACTTAGCCCAACGGTCTTCTCGTAATCCAAAACTGTAGAATACAGAGTTTAGTGAAAATCGTTAGAGCCGTTTTTTAGATAAAATTAGCTTGACCCACAGTGACCCGAAAATGACCCACTAATCGAATTTTCTCGAACACGTGACCCATCCCAATGGTCTTTTCGTGCCCGAAAATGGTTAGCCACAAAATTTAGTCAAAATCGATAGAGCCGTTCTTTAGATATAATTAGCTTGACGCTGATCCATTATGACCCAAAATGACCCACTAATCGAATTTTCTCGAACACGAGACCCCATCCCAATATTTTTTTCGTGCCCGAAAACGGTAGGGTGCAAAATTTAATCAAAATCGTTAGAGCCGTTTTCAAGATAAAATTTACATACACACACACAATTTTTGCTCGCATTATAGTATAAGATATATATATATATATATATATATGCAAAAGTGCTGAGGTTTCTTTTGGTTACTAAAATTACAACAAAAATTACTGAAACCATACAAAATGTAGGCCTTAGGCATAATTATTTTTTGAATTAATTACAAAAGGCTTTATTTTCTGTTACTATTATTTAAAGATAATCTAAAAAATAAATTTAAATGAAATACTTAGCTGTGACTAGAACAAAACAATAGTTCGGCAGTATTGTTTTGGCATGTTGCCCTTGCCATATCTCAGCTTGTAGTCAAATCTCCAACCTGAAATTTCTTGTGCATAACACTACCATACAATACTCTTATAAAAAAAAAATTCAGATTTTCATCTCGTGCCCCACCAGAGATATCAAAACCTGAAAAGTGCGATTTTTGAAAAATTTGGGATTTTTTTTTAGCGAAGAGAAAGCAAGTCCCAGATCTGGAACTCGGCGTGTGAGTACAAGTACTTTCGGCCTATTTGTAAAAAAAATTATGTCATGTTGACAGTTTTCCTTGCTAGAAAAAATTCCTCTTGTAAACGGACAAATTTTGGAAAAAAAACTGAAACTTTATGTTTAAATTTGACCAATAAGCAGTTAGTTTCGGAAACTACTCCATTACGAAATTTTTAGCCCAATGTATTCTGTACAAATTACTTTAATCCACATTTGAACTGGATAAATAAACGATGAATTATTTACAATTCCGTAAACCCTTCTTGTGAGAAAATTGCTGCAGACG
Organism: Maratus speciosus; assembly: GCA_963932465.1. Lineage (NCBI taxonomy): Eukaryota > Metazoa > Arthropoda > Arachnida > Araneae > Salticidae > Maratus > Maratus speciosus. The sequence continues at coordinate 559,912,382 of OZ010792.1, forward strand.
ATGAAACAAAGATGGCCGCCATGCACAAACAAAAATTAATAAAATTAAATTAATAGTCATTTTGAACATCCATCATGTTAGGGTTGTTGTACAAAAAATTTCAGATTTTTTAAAAATGGTCGAGCAACCAGTGCTGGACCACTTGAAACGGATTGACCCATACATTATTATAACAAATCACATGTAATAAATACAGGGTGATAATAATTAAAGTTGCAATTTCAAAAGCTGTAAAAAAAAAAAAAAAAAGAACCACTAGTCAGATCGATCTGATATTTCATGTGAGTATACCTGAAGCAATGGGAATTTGTTTTGCGAAAGAAAAGAAATGTATAAAAGTTGACAGATAGATGGCGCTGTACTCGTCATAAAAATGGTAATAAAAAGACGTGACTTGCACACTGCACATTGCACTTGTGATAAAAAGGCGGGGAACATGCAGTTCCTCTTATTCTGCGCCTGAGAAGGTAGTCATGACTCTATCATTGAAGGATCGGGCTCTGCTTTTGAAGCTTTTTTTACAAGAACGGTGACGGTGAGGTAATTGAATTGAAGAAATTCCGAACATTGAAAGGTTTAAGAAGCGGCTTTGGCCCGATGGCTGCATCCGGTCTAAAGAAGTTGATTGATAAATTCGTTTTCTTTTTTACTATTTGCACGGTTTTTGGTCTAGGGACAGTTAAAAACCAACACAAACCCTTTGTCACATGAATTATATTATTAAAAAAGTAATCATATTTATCGAAATGCAAACTGATGGCATAAATCTAACTATGCAGATGTATTCTGATCTACTCCTTAGTGGAACTGAATAACATTGCGTCGAAAAGATAATTATTTTTCTACTGCATAAACAGCACCTGAGCTTTAATCGAGCACAATTAGTACTAATGAAACTTTCCTATGTACATGGTATATTTTGATTCCTTTATCCTTTAAATGTTTCTAAAATTCTGTATCGCAAAATAAATAAACGAGCGACTAAACACCATTAACTTGCCGTTAAAAGCTACAAAAATGCAAATAAAATATAAATGAAAACTTCTAATTTGTATTTTTAAAAACTAAATTATCTCACTAGAATTTAACCTACATAAAGAAAAGAAAAAAAGAGACAATACAAAAGAATTCTAGTTCATCATTCTTGTGATGGTCTTAGGTGCGATCTTTGCATAAAAACTTCTGAGGACATTCTAACCTTGAGGATTTCTGTAACAACAAAGTTAGTTGACTGTGGGAGACAACGAGAAAGTGATAAAATCCAACATATTTTCATCATCCCAACAGAAGCATATGAGGAAAAATCTCTAGTCAAAATAAATTTGTGCAAAATAGGATTCTATACAAAACTGATTTTCTTCTGTTTGTTTCTTATGTTGTATTTGTTGCTCTTGAGTGTTTGGCAATAGACGGTCTTCGGTGCACTTAACGCAAGCCCAAGGATATAAATTCCTCGTTTATAGTATCATTGATGTGCAAGTAGATGATCCAGTACATGAGGTTAAAACAAACAGAGAAAACTGAAAACACAATCCGTGAGTACTTCGGGAGCACCGTTGACGGGATTCTCAACGGGTTTTTTGGGGTCAGGTGGTCAACCATCTTTTGACTACCCTCCGGCTGTCCTTTGACGGCCGACTTCACCATTGTTACTTGAGCATTCCCTGGGCAGAAGAACCGCCTCCGGAGGGGGGGCACCTTCGGACCCCTCCACTGTGGTTGCTGCTGGCTGCCACACATTCTTGGGCCATTTGCTGGTTTCTTTCCTTCCTCGTACTTTTTCTTTTCCCAAGGTAACCGACGGTTGCAAACTCTAGAAGAGATGCAAACACCATGACGAAACAGGTTCCGAAGTAAATGTCAGTAATTTTGACATATGAGATTTTGAGTAAGGCGGAGTTGGTACTGGACATTAGGGTGGTCATTGTGAGCACTGTGGCGAACCCTAGGGCTACTCGCGCTGGTGTCGCATTGCGATGCAGCCAGAAAGACACCCAGGAAAGGATGACAATAAGTCCAGCAGCGATGTATATTTGAATCAAATAGTAGTCCATGATCCGCACAAACTGAATCTCGCAAACTAACCTCAAATAGTTACCTGTCGTAAGGTGCTCTTCCTTTTGGTCTTGCCGATGATTTAAAACTTTGTACTGGGATAATTCGACGTCAGTCGACATACCAATAAATTTCTCTCCGTCTCCCCACTTATACCTTATGTCTCTCATTGTGTATCCGAAACTTTCGATTTCGAGAAAACACACATGTCTGTCCATGGGAAATTATGGCTAATCCATTGGACAATCAGCAGTTACAGTCAACCTAATACTTCTGAAGACTTCGCCACCTGCGCAGATACGGAGGAATGTATTTTGTGTGGTAGCTTTGTGGAGAGAGGCACTCTTCTCGTTTGCAAAAAAGGTGTCCGGGAACAAAATTCGATCAGCGACCTCGGTGTCTACTGTCAAACTCTAGAATCTCGTCTTCAGGGTAAACGAAAGCCGGTCATCGATCCAAGCTTGACAAAAATAGAAATCAAGTGTAAAATCCATTAGTACCTCTGCTACAGAGCTGATGTTGAGGATGAACATCGTGACTATCACTATCACCGGCGGACGTTTATTCCTGATATACTGAATATATATTCCTGATATTTATTCCAGAAAACTCACATGCGGTACAAGATATACGAATCTTGCTTCATTCCGTCCGTCGTTTTTCATTATTTTTGAAAAAGGTAAAACGCTTTTTATTGATCTAGAGTCACATCCTTTTAGAAAGTAAAAAATCTTCCGACACATTTACTCGCTAGATTAATTTTAACACAATTATTCTAATTGGTAAATAAATCATATCAGATGCCAATTTCCAACTGGGCGAAAAATGACCTGACCAGGATTCGAACCTGGGATCTCTTGGCTGAAGCCGTCAATGCTCTACCATCTGAGCTATCCCGGACGAATCTGGTGGAACTTTTTCACCCAGCTAACCTTATTGTTAAAATTACGTATTGTGAAAATTAATCTAGTGTAATTACGTATCTGGCGATTTCTGGAGTTCCATTACCTGCGATTTATTTTGTTGAGCTGAACCAGATTTCAGATCAGATGCTATAATCAATAAGGTTAGCTGGGTGAAAAAGTTCCACCAGATTCGTCCGGGATAGCTCAGATGGTACAGAATTGGCGGCTACAGCCAAGAGATCCCTGGTTCGAATCCTTCTCCGGACATTTTTGGCCCAGTTGGAAATTTACATCTGATAACATTTACTCACATATTGTGAAGAAAATTCAATGATAATCTCATATTTGCAACTCCTTAACCACCGTAGTTTCGTCTGACTCGCTTTTCATAGCCCTGGTCAAAGAATATTTGTTTTTTCTTTCTCTAAAAAAATAATTAATTAATTTTGCAAAACAAAATATGCCTCTTTCACGAAAACCGTAAAATAACTTGCATAATATCTAATAAAAAACTAAAACGCTTTAACCAGATGCCAAGACCAGATGCTATAATCAATAAGGTTAGCTGGGTGAAAAAGTTCCACCAGATTCGTCCGGGATAGCTCAGATGGTAGAGAATTGGCGGCTTCAGCCAAGAGATCCCTGGTTCGAATCCTGCTCTGGACATTTTTGGCCCAGTTGGAAATTTACATCTAATAACATCTACTCACATATTGTGAAGAAAATTCGATGATAATCTCATATTTGCAACTCCTTAACCACCGTAATTTCGTCTGACTCAATTTTCATAGCCCTGGTCAAAGCATTGAGTATTTTTGTGATGTTGAGTCTGTCATCCCCGGAAGCGGCGACTGTCCTTTGGATTTTCAGTGCAGGGGCCAGGAAAAGCAGAACACAAAGCATCAACGAAGAGACCATCCCTCTCTCATATTAGCTACGTCATGGATCGCGACCTATACTCAAGATACGATGAAAGTGAGTTAAGGAAGTTCTCAAATCCAATCGGTCAACTTTCTGACATAAGTTTTAATTAATTTTTGTTCGGAAACGCATGAAAATGGAAGGTGTTGTTATTCAGAAACTGTGTCATCGAACTGTTTTTTCCGTTTTCTTGTAAACGCAATAGATCTTTCAGAAAATAATGTCAAAGGTGGCATTTTGAACTGAACTTCCGAACAAAAGAATAAAATCCTGTCAGTAAGGGGAGAAAAATGTCATGTCATGTGATCCAAATCGCTTATAACTCAATAGGTTATTGATGGATCAAAAAATGGAAAACATAGTTCGATTCTAAATCGCTTCCATGGCCCAGGCTTTCCAATTTTATATATTTCCGATAAAAATGAATTTGTAAATATGTCAGAACGTTTTGCGCTTGTTGAGCAGATCATTTGAGAACAGCTTTAAGATCCAGTTTGAAGACCAGCACAGCAGGCGTGCGCGTTGCAAAAGTTTTCCTACCAGCCAGCCAGGTAATGCCGCAGCACACCCATTCGCGAGCCTTTCACCCCAGCCCAGATTCCAATGCCAGGCAACGCTAGCGACTTAGGGCAGGAAAATGAGAGTTGTGAATAACAAAATTCAATTATTGTAAGTGAAGACGGCAAGGATCTAACATCATTTTAGTCCCTGAGGTCTGTACATTTTAATTGTACGAAGAATTGCTGAATACCAGAGGGGATGAACAAAATCTAGTTGGATTAATATTTATTACATCGATTTTGGCGACCGTGGTTAATAACAAATTTAACTTCACTGATTTTTTAAAACTCGTTTACAATTCTAACCATAAAGGATATTTTGCGATTTTTCACTCGCGGTGTTAGTTTGAAATTAAGATATAAAAATATTGAAATGTTGTATTGTGATAGGAAACACACCTGTGTACATACATGCTTTTCTAATTCTAGCATAAATTTTAGAATAAATTCTTAAAATGATTTAAAAATTTTCGTATTAAATATAGTTAGTTCTTTTTATTTGTTTTTTCTTTCTCTAAAAAATAATTAATTAATTTTGCAAAACAAAATATGCCTCTTTCACGAAAACCGTAAAATAACTTGCATAATCTATATCTATACTAATATTATAAAGAAGTAAAAATTGTTAGTTTGTTAGAGGTAATCTCTGGTGCTACCGAACCGATTTCAAAAGTAATGGTATCAAAATGATGGTGTTAGTGCGACTTAGAACATAGGCTATATTTTATGTCGGTGCCACTACCCCAAAGGGGGTATAGGAGCAAAAAACGTTCTAAAAATGCTTTTTTGCGTTACTGAAGGGCCTAGAAATATGAAATTTGGAATATTAGTTACTTATAAGATATAAATGATGTCTAAGAACAGTTCTTAAACAATTCGGAATTTAAAAGGGGTTAAAAGGTGCAAAAAGCGTCCTAAAAAAACGTTTTAAATGGTAGTTTCAACATAATCTCAGGAAATACCAAACCGATTTAAAAAGTAATGGTGTCAAAATGATGGTGACAACACTTGCTCCAAGATAGGCTATGTTTTATGTCGGTGCCAGCACCCCAAAGGGGGTGCAGGAGCAAAATACGTTCTAAAAATTCGATTTATGTGTTACTGAAGGGCCTAGAAATATGAAATTTGAAATATTATCTACTTATTAGATATAAAGGATTTCTAAGAACAGTTCTTAAACAATTCGAAATTTAAAAGGGGTGAAAATGCGCGAAAAGCGTTCTAAAACACGTTCTAAATGGTAGTTTCTACACAATCTCAGGAAATGCCAAACCGATTAAGATAATGATGTCAAAATGACGGTGACAACCCTTGATAAAACATGGGCTATGTTTTATGTCGGTGCCACTACACGAAAGGGGGTGCAGGAGCAATAAACGTTCTAAAAATTCGATTTATGTGTTACTGAAGGGCCTAGAAATATGAAATTTGAAATATTATCTACTTATTAGATATAAAGGATTTCTAAGAACAGTTCTTAAACAATTCGAAATTTAAAAAGGGTGAAAATGCGCGAAAAGCGTTCTAAAACACGTTCTAAATGGTAGTTTCTACACAATCTCAGGAAATGCCAAACCGATTTAAAAGATAATGATGTCAAAATGACGGTGACAACCCTTGATAAAACATAGGCTATGTTTTATGTCGGTGCCACTACACCAAAGGGGGTGCAGGAGCAAAAAACATTCTAAAAATTCGATTTATGTGCTAGTAAAGGTCCTAGATTTATGAAATTTGAAATATTAGCTACTTATTAGATATAATGGATTTCTAAGAACAGTTCTTAAAGAATTTGAAATTTAAAAGTGGTGAAAATACGTGAAAAGTGTTCTAAAAAACGTTCTACATGGTGGTTTCCACACAATCTCAGGCAATACCAAAACGATTTAAAAAAGAATGGTGTAAAAATGACGGTGACAAACCTTGCTCCAACATACTCTATGTTTTATGTCGTTGCCGTTACCCGAAAGGGGGTGCAGGAATAAAAAACGTTCTAAAAATGCGATTTTTGCGTTACTGAAGGACCTAGAAATATGAAATTTGAAATATTAGCTATTTATTACATATAAAGGATTTCTAAGAACAGTTCATAAAGGATTTCTAAGAACAGTTCTTAAAGAATTTGAAATTTAAAAGCGGTGAAAATACGTTAAAAGTGGTCTAAGAAACGTTCTACATGGTGTTTTCCACACAATCTCAGGAAATACCAAAACGATTTAAAAAATAATGGCGTCAAAATGATGGTGACAACCCTTGCTCCAACATAGGCAATGTTTTATGTCGGTACAACTACCGCAAAGGGGGTGCAGGAAACAAACGTTCTAAATTGCGGTTTTTGCGTTACGGAAGGTCCTAGAATCGTGAAATTTGGAATGGTAGTTAGCTATAAGATATCAATGATCTCTAAGGACATTTACTGAGAAAATCGAAATTTAAAAGGGTGTCAAAATGCGCAAAAAGGGTTGTAAAAAACGTTCTAAATAGCAATTTATATGCAATCTCTGGAAGTACTGAACCGATTTCAAATATAATGATGTAAAAATGATGATGACAGATATTGCTCCAAGATGGGGTACATTTAATATCTGTTTTCACTACCCCAGAGGAGATGCAGGAGCAAAATCCGCGAAAAGCCTTCTAAAAGCGTTCTAAATGCCGATTTGTCAGCAACATCTGAGGAAGAATCAAACTGATTTAAAAAGTAATGGTAGGAAATTGATGCTGACAGCCTCTGCTCTAACATAAACGCTATTTTATGTCGGTATCACTATCACCTAGACGTTGCAGGAGCAAAAAAGCGTTCTAAATTTCGATTTTTGTGATCGATAGGGGCTAGCAACTTAAAATTAGGCAAAGTCCATATTTATTAGATAGAAATGATCGTTAAGAACAGTTTCGAAGAAATTGGAATTTCAAAAAAGGGTGAAAATGCGTGAAAAGCGTTCTAAAAACGTTCTAAATTGCGATTTCTACTCAATCTCAGGAAATACCAAAGCTAGTTTAAAAGTAATGGTTGCAAATCAATGGTGACAGTCCCTGCTATAACATAGGTTATATTTTATGTTTCTGTCACTACCATCTGAGGGTTGCAAATGTAAAACATGTTCTAATTTGCGTTTTTTGCACAACTGAGGGGTCTAACACTTTGAAGTATGGCATGGTATTTACTTACAAGATGCAACTGCTTTCTAAGAACAGTCGAAAGAAAATTCCAAATTTAAAAAGATGAAGTGAGCGAAAAGCGTTATAAATTACAATTTTTATGCAGTCTTATCAAATACCAAACCGATTAAAAAAATAATGATGACAAATTTTTGGTGATAGAACCTGCTCAAACATAAGCTGTATTTTATGTATGTGCCACTACCACCACAGGGTTGCAGGAGCTAAAAACTTTCTAAATTGCGATTGCTGTGATACTGAAAAGGCTAGAAACTTTAAATATGGCATGGTAGTTACTTATAAAATATAAATGCCCTCGAAGGACTGTCGATAATAAATTCGAAATAAAAAGGGGTGAAGCGAAGGGGTGGTGCAAAAAGCATTCTAAAAAAGTCCTAAATTACGATTTCTATGCAATTTCAGGTAATATAAACCGATTATAAAAGTAATAGTTTCGAATCAATGGTAACAGTCTCTGATCCTACACAGTCTATATTTTATTCCGATGATTCTACCACCTGGGGTTCACAGGAACAACAAACGTTCTAATAAAGGCCTTTTAAAGCTTTTTAATTTACGTTTTCTGTGGAATATTAGGAAATAACAAACCGATTTCAAAATTAATGTTGGCAAATTAATGGTGACAGTTCCTATTTCAACATAACCCTTTATGTTGAGAGAGATGGTAGGACTTGGAATTTGACATGATAGTTAATTTTAAGATGTAAGAAGATGGTTTCTAAAAAAATTCAAAACTTCAAATGAATATATATATGCGTAAATGAATGTATACATGCGTATTAACGGAGCATAAAAGTTTCAAAATATTTTCAAAATTATCATTTATTTAGTTTTATTTCGTTTTATTAATTTAAATCTCATTTCTGCCTAATGCTGTGTATTAATGATGTTTAATCAAACTGTGTTTTAAATAGTGATTTTTGAATTATTCCTAACAGTAATAAGTACCTTTTTAATAAAACAAAATATTACCTTTTAATAAAAAAAAAATTTAGTTAGTACCTTTTAATAAAAATTACACATATAAATATCACTGGGCATATTTCAAATATTACGCGAGCAAAGCCGCGGGGTATGCTAGTATCTAATAAAAAACTAAAATGCTTTAACGCTTTGTATCACCGTACTGCAACATACCCAAAAGTCAATGTTACTTGCACAGTAAGCTATAAAACAAGATTTTTTTTATTGCTCCTACTTCAACACACCAGTTAATATAAATTGATCATAGAATTCTAAATAGACGGCGATATTGAGTTATTCTTTCATGCCAAAGTTTTTTTTCATTTGAGCCGTTTCACGTCGGCATTGCTAAAATGAACTTCGTAATTTGTATCAAAGTAAAAAAACTGGAAAAGCCCAAAAAATAATGTTTTTGAAAGATTTTTTTTTTGTATACTTTATATATTTTGCATTAGAAAATGGACAATATGTATGAGAGGTATGTAATTACCTTTTAGTCTATAATTTTTTCAGTTTTATGTTCTAAATTTTTTATTATTGTTTACATGCTTAAAATGAAGTATTCTAACATCTGAGTAAATATTTAAATATTTCGGACTTCTCGAGTCACAAAGGCATAAAATCGGAAGAAAATTTAATATATTTCAGAGAGTAAATTTTGTTCGTTATTTTACAAACTTAGTGACATGATACAATACCTAGAGACATGAAAACATTTACAGGAATTATAAATATTATATTACCTGAAAAAATATGCTTTTTTTATTTATGCGTTTCTCCGATACGCCGGTAAATGCAAAACGATACTAATTCAACCTTGAATGTTTTGAGAATGATAACAATAAATTATGATCCACGAGGGCTTTTAATCAAATTAGTATATCCAATTCCTCACACTGAAGCCGGAATTGTGAATGAAAATATTCAATTATTGCAGGTGAAGTTGACGAGGGTCTAAAATCATTTTAGTCCCTGAGGTCGATACATATTAATTCTATGAAGAACTATTGAATACCAGAAGCCCTGAATATATTGCCTATTGTTTTCTAGATGGATTAATTTTTATTACATCGATTTACTGGGGGTGAAAAAATAAGTTTCAATTTTGAAAGTCTTTACGCATATACGGTGTAGCTTACAAGGCACATAACTTAATATATTTCAGAGCGTAAATTTTGCTTGTTATTTTACTAAATTTAATACCTAGTGACATGAAAAGATTTACAGGAATTATAAATATTATATTCCCTGAAAAATATACTTATTTAGCTTAAGCGTTTCTCCGATACGCCGGTAAATGCAAAACGATATTAATTTAACCTTGAATGTTTTGAGAATAATAACAATAAATTTTGATCCACGAGGGCTTTTAATCAAATTATATCCAATTCCTCTCACTGAAACCGGAATTGTGAATGAAAATATTCAATTATTGTAGGTGAAGTTGACAAGGGTCTAAAATCATTTTAGTCCCTGAGGTCGATACGTTTTAATTCTATGAAGAACTATTGAATACCAGAAGGCCTGAATATATTGCGAAACAGCATCGAAAACTGGCGATATGAAGCAATTAAAATAATAAAACTTTGTAAAAAATCACCATAAAATAAAAACAATACATAGGACGCGTTTCGAGTTTAGTCCTTGTCCTCTCACGGACACTTGTTTACTGTAGCTGATGAGGAGCTGTTATATTTTTATCCCGAAACGCGTCGTATGTATTGTTTTTATTTTATGGTGATTTTTTACAAAGTTTTATTATTTTAATTGCCTGAATATATTGACTATTTCTAGATGCATTAATTTTTATTACATCGTTTTACTGGGGTGAAAAAATAAGTTTCGATTTTGAAAGTCTTTACGTACGTATATATGGGTTTGCTTACACGGCACATAACTTAATATAGCTCAGACAGTAAATTTTGTTCGTTATTTTACTAAATTTAATACCTAGTGACATGAAAAGATTTACGGATATTATATATATTATATTACCTGAAAAATATACTTATTTATCTTAAGCGTTTCTCTTCAATACGCCGGTAAATGCAAAACGACATTAATTCAAGCTTGACTGTTTTGAGAAAGTTAATAATAAATTTGGATCCAAGCAGACTTTTAATCAAATGATATCCAATTTCTCACTTTGATTTGGGAATTGTGAATAAAAATATTCAATTATTGCATGTGGATATAAACAAGGATCTAAAACGATTTTAGTCCCTACGATCTGTACGGTTTACTTCTATGAAGAATTGTTTAATAGTAGAGGGGATGAATAAATTGCCTATTGCTTTCTATTTGGATTGGTTTTATTAATCGATTTTGGCGAGCTTTTTTTTTTTTTTTGTACATAATTAAATCCATTGTTTGTTTTTTTTACTTGTTGACAATTGTAACCATAAAAGATATTTCGCTATTTATCATCTGCGGCATTAGTTTATAATTAAGATTTAAAAATATTAAAATGTTGTAATGTGATAGAAAACACGCCTGTGTATAGGTTTTATAATTCTAGCATATAAGGAAGTGAGTAAAAAATCAATTACAAAATTCCATATTTAAATAAAAACCAACTTAGGTTACGTAAAATATTGTAGAAAAAATTCTAGAAAAAATCCATGATTCTGGATTAGGTATAAGACAGTTACTTCTTATGTTATTCGATCAAATAATGTTTCAGATTTAAACAGATAGGAACGTATCTTTAAACCCTTATTTTACTTATATTTTATGATAGATATCTTTCATAAAAACGCAGATTTTAGAATCAATTCTTAAAATGGTTTAAACATTATTCGTACTAAATATATTTAGGTCTTTTATTTGTTTTTTCTTTACCTAAAAAAAAAAAAATAATTTTGTGAAACAAAATATTTCAGTTTCACAAAAGCAGTAAAATAACTAACAAAATAACAATATCTAACAAAAAACTAAAACGCTTTAAAATAGGAAGAAAATTTAATAAAATCTCAGACAATAAATTTTGTTAGTTATTTTACTAAATTTAATACCTAGGGAAACAAACATGAAAAGAAACATGAAAAGATTTATAAGGATTATAAACATATTACCTGAAAAATCTGCTTATTTAGCTTAAGCATTTCTCCGATACGCAGCGTCGGTAACATAAAACGTCATTAGTTCAAACTTAAATGTTTTGAAAAGATAACAATATATTGTGATCCACGCGGGCTTTTAATCAAATCATATCCAATGCCTCATATTGAATTAGGAATTGTGAATAAAAATTTTCAATTATTGCAAGTGAAGATGACAAGGATCTAAAATCAATTTAGTCCCTGAGGTCTGCATGTTTTAATTCTGTGAAGAAACATGAATATCTGAGGGGGACAAATAAATTGCCTGTTATTTTCTATACTGTTTAAAATATCGTGAAAAATTACCTATGTCTTTAAAGGCTTTCTATTTTCTGACCAATGGGAACGCTACATAGGTGTTTATGTAGCGATCTCATTGGTAAAAAAACAGAGAGTATTTACAAACAGAGGTAATTTTTCACGATATTTTTAACATTATAGAATGATTAATTTTTATCGCATGTATTTAACTGGGGATGACGTATAAGTTTCAACTTTGAAAGTCCTTACCCATATACGGGATGCATCAAATAGAAAAAACACATATTAAAATTCAATAATTAAATAATTTTAATAAGCACAAATATTAAATAAATGCTTTGTATATAAATATCAAAAGTTTTATATACATTGAACAATTTTATATACAGTATATTTTTATATACAGACCGACAAGTAAATTCCGATTTGGAAAGTCTTTCTCCATATGCGAGGTTGCTGCAAAGAGGATTGGCAAACATTAAAATTCAATAATTCATTTCATTTACAAAGACAATTTTACAAACAGTTTGAGAATATAAATTCTGCTTTATAAAGTCCTTATACGTGGTGCTGTTGAAAGAGAAAACAAACATTAAAATTAAATAGTCCGTTTGTTTTAATAAAAACAAATATGAAATAAGTACTGCATTTATAAGGATAGTAAATTCATGTAAAGTAAACAATTTTATATATAGTTTGACAAAATAACTTCCGATTTTGAAAGTTCTTACTCATATATGTTGCGCTGCAAAAAGGATAGACAAACAATAAAACAAACATTTTAAGAATAAATTCTTAAAAAAATTTAAACATCATTCGAGACCAATATATTTTGTTCTTTTTATTTATATTTTATTTCTCTCTAAAAAAATATAATAATTAATTAATTTTGTAAAACAAAATATTTCTATATCACACAAGAAAAAAAAAAACAAGCAGTAAAATAATTTGCAAAACATGTAACAAAAAAATTAAACGCGTTAAAATCGGAAGAAAATTTAATATATCTTAGACAGCAAATTTTGTTCGTTATTTTACTAAATTTACCTAGTGACATGAAAAGATTTATAGGGATTATAAATATTTTATTATCAGAAAAATCTGCTTGTTTAGCTTAAGCTTTTCTCCCATATTTCGGTAAATGCAAAACGATATTAAGCGAAGATTGAATGTTTTGTGAAAGATCCACGCTGGCTTTTAATATAATTATATCCAAATCTTGTAGTGGGAATTGTGAGTAAAAATATTCAATTATTGTATGTGAAGATGATAAGGGTTCAGAATCATTTTCCTCCCTGAGGTCTGAACGTTTTAATTCTATGAAAAACTGTTCAATTCCAAAGGGGATGAATCAATTGCCTATTGTTTTCTAAATGGATTAATTTTTATTACATCCATTAAACTGGGGGTGACAAAATAAGTTTCGATATTTAAAGTCCTTACCCATATACAAAAGCACAAAATTTAATATATCTTAGACAGTAAATTTTGTTTGTTATTTTACTAAATTTACCTAGTGACATGAAAAGATTTTTACGGATTATAAATATTTTATTATCTGAAAAGTCTGCTTATTTAGCTTAAGTGTTTCGCCAATATTCCGATAAATGCAAAACGATATTAATTGAAGCTTGAATGTTTTGAGAAAGACAGCAATAAAGTTTGATCCACACTGGCTTTTAATAAAATTATAATCCAAATCTTCATATTGTAGTGGGAATTGCGAATAAAAATATTCAATTAATATTGTATGGGAAAATGAAAAAAAGCCCAAAATCTTTTTCGTCCCTGATGACTGTACATTTTAATTCTATGAAAAACTGTTGAATTCCACAGGGATGAATCAATTGCCTATTGTTTTCTAGATGGATTAATTTTATTGCATCGATTTAAGTGGGGGTGACAGAATAAGTTTCGATTTTAAAATCCTTACCCATATACCCATTATAAAGCACATAATTTAATATAGCTTAGACAGTAAATTTTGTTTGTTACTTTACTAAATATAATACCTAGTGACGTGAAAAGATTTTTAGGGATTATAAATATTATATTACCTGAAAAATCTGCTTATTTAGCTTAAGCTGTTCTCCGATGTGTCGGTAAATGCAAAACGATATTAATTCAACCTTGAAAGTTTGAGGAAGATAACAATAAAATTTGATCCACTCGGGCTTTTAATCAAATTATATCTAATTCTTCATACTGAAATGGAAATTAAGAATAAAAATATTCAATTATTGCATGTAAAGATGACAAGGATCTAAAATCATTTTACTCCCTGAGGTCCGTACGTTTTAATTCTATGAAGAACTATCGAATACCTGAGGGAATGAATATAATGGCTATTGTTTTATTGATGGAATTATTTTTAACTGGGAGGAAATATTAGTTTGGACTTTGAAAGCCCTTCTCCATATACGGGGTGCTGCAAAGAGGATTGGCAAATATTATAATTAGCTTATTCATTTGTTTTATAAGTACAAAGATTATACATAAATACTGTTTTTATAAGGATCGTACATTTTATGTGCATTAAACTATTTTATATACAGTTTGGCAATATAAAGTCTGATTTTAAAAGTACTTACCCATATACAAGTTGCTTTAAAGAGGAAAAACAAACACTAGAATTACATAATTCATTTTGTAATAAATACGAAGGTCAAATAATTTGTTTATAAGGATCATAAATTTATGTACAGTAAAAAATTTTGTATATAGTTTGACGAAATAAGTTCCGATTTTGAAAGTCGTTACTTATATACAGGTTGCTGCAAAGAGGGTAAGCAAACATTAAAATTTAATAATTCATTTATTTTAATAAAAACATATATTAAATAACTGCTGTGTTTATAACGATCATAAATTGTACTGTAAAAATATTTGTACAAAGCATATTTTTATATACAGTTTGACAAAATAAATTGTGGTTTTGACATCCCCTATCTATACACGGGTGATGCAAAAAGGATATACGAACAATAAAACAAGCATTTTCAGAATAAATTCTTAAAATGGCAGAGACATCACCCGTGATAAATATATTTTGTTCTTTTGATTCATAATTTCTCTCTCTCTCTCTGTAATAAGAAAAAAAAATTAATTTTGTAAACCAAAATATGTCTGTTTCACACAAGAAGAAAAAAAATAAAATAAAAGCAGTAAAATAATTTGCAAAATATGTAACAAAAAACTTAAACACTTTAAAATCGGAAGAAAAATTAATATACAGTGAAATACGTTTAACACGAAAACGCTTAACATGAGAAATTGTTTAACACGAAATGATATTGCGCTCCGAACAGCATACTATGCGATTTAATGCATTTTTTTTTCTTTTAACACGAAAAAAAATTCACTTTCGAGCTAGTTAGTTTGAGTTGAAATTGGTGAATTTTGTGTTAAAAAAAAACAACTGAATTTTGGGTGAAAATCAGTGAATTCATGTTTTTTATAAATTAGCTTATGTTTTATTAGCGCAATGGCTGAGAAATTGGTGCGAAAACAAAGTGCTATTTCACTTTAGATGAAGATAAGGAGCTAAGCTAAAGCAGTTCATGAACATGAAGGACGAAATCAGAAATCTGCAAAGAGTTTGGCATTGCCAATTCTACTTTATACACAATATTAAAAAACAACGATCCCATTATGTTAAGGTCTGAGCGCAGTATGTTTAAGCCAGAGAGAAAACGTATGAGAACTGCTAAGCACGAAGATCTAGAGACAGCTTTGTTTATTTGGTTCAAACAAGCTAGATCTCAGAATGCTGAAAAAGACCCTAAAAAAAGATACCTGGCTTTTTCCTAAAAAAAAAAACAATATTTTTTTACTTGCTTTTTATCCTAATGGATGCGACTTACTAGTAGTTTAACAGGAAATTGAAATAAAATTTGACAACGTCGAAAACATTTGTAAATTTTGTTCTCTTTTACGGATCTCTTAACGCGAAATTCTTTTAACACGAAAAAAATTTTCGATCCCCTTAGTTTCGTGTTAAACGTATTTCACTGTATCTCAGATAGTAAATTTTGTTGGTTATTTTAATAAATTTAATACCTAGTTACAAGAAAAGATTTACAGACATTATAAATATTATATTACCTGAAAAAGCTGCTTATTTAACTTAAGCGTTTTTCCGATACGGCGATAATTGCGAAACGATATTAATTCAAGCTTGACTGTTTTGAGAAAGATAACAATAAATTTTGAACCTCACGGACCTTTTAATCAAATTATATCCAATTCGTCATATTCAAGTAGGAATTGTGAATAAAAATATTCAATTGTATGTGAAGACGACAAGGATCTAAAATCATTATGGTTCTTCTGGTCTGTACATTTTATGAAGAACTTCTGAATACAAGAGGGTATGGATAAAGTCTAGTTGGATTAATTTTAAGTACATGGTGGTTATAATGAAACTTCCCCTATAAACAGCATCGGACAGCGCAAACGGGTCAGCGGAATGCAATGAAATTTGGTATATAGACTATACACGAGATGCGCTCACGGAATTTCGAAAAAGAAAAATAGTTCCAAAATGTCCACCAGATGGCGCTTTTTCCGGAAAAAAACATTAAATTTAACACAATAAACGACCAAAACGGAATACAAAAACAATATTAACAATCCAGAACAAGAATTATGAGTAATAAAATGTAAAACCGGCTGTTTTGGCCGGCGATTATGTTAAATTTCATGTTTTTTCCGGAAAAAGCGCCATCTGGTGGACATTTTGGAACTATTTTTTTTTTCGAAATTCCGTGAGCGCATCTCGTGTGTAGTCTATAGACCAAATTTCATTGCATTCCGTTCACCCGTTTGCGCTGTAGGATGCTGTTTATAGGGGAAGTTTAATTATAACCACCCTGCACATAGATTTTGGGGAGCGTGGTTTGGCGCATATTTAATCCCACTGAGTTTTTAAAACTCGTTTACAATTGTAACCATAAAGGATATTTTGCGATTTGTCATTTGCGGCATTAGTTTCTAATTAAGATTTAATAATATTAAAATGTTGCACTGTGATACATACATACCTGTGTAGATACGTGCTTTTCTAATTCTAGGATACAAGGCAGTGAGTCAAAAATCGACTACAAAACTTCATAATTACATAAAAAACCACGTCAAGTTACATAAAATATTTGTAGTATCGAATGGTATAATTTTAAATAATTCTTCTGATTTAAACGGATAGAAAAGTATCATTAATCCCTTATTATACGACTGCCAAGAAGGGTTATGTGTTTCACGCGTATCTGGGTATGTGCATTTCTTTATACCCTCCCAAACATCCCAACGGCTGGATGGATTTTCATGAATGAGGTCTCTATCGATTTGTCTTAACCGTCCGATATTTATACACTGTTAAAAATTTTGCAGTAGGTTGAACCAAATTTTGGTGCTCCAGTAGCTGTCACCATAAGATGGTGAAATCTCACTCCAAGATTTGGAGCTCCGATTGAACATTAGCTCCAAATGTTGGTTCAAGATTTCACCATCTTACGGTGGCAGCTACTAGAGCACCAAAAATTGGTTCAACATACCACAAAATTTTTAACAGTGTAGGCAAGGTTTTGTTTTTATAACTTCAAAATGGCGGTAGAGACGAAATTTTTCTTTACGCAGCCTATTGAGTGGCATATCATTGGATAGGTCTTTCAAAATGATGACGATGTTTCATTGGCTATTGTACAGTCAGAAGCTCCGTTTAAATATTTCACAACCTGGAAGTTGTGTAGGTAGAATCTCTAGCTTTACTGTAACCTTCATAGACATCCATAGGCCTCATCAAAACAGTGTTTATAGATAGGAACTAACAATTAAACACACTTAAAAGAGATCAATACAAGTAAATAAAAAAATAGGAAAGTAATATCAAAAATAGTTTCACATTGATGAGAAATAATTAATTGGTTCGCTTTTTACGCAGTCGGGCTTTTTGATTTTTTTAAATTTAATTTTAATAATATTTTATAACAGATGTCTTTCATATTAACACAGATTTTAGAATAAATTCTTAAAATGATTTAAACATTATTCGTACTAAATACATTTATTTATTTTTATTTGCTTTTTCTTTCGCTTAAAATTTAATTAATTTTGTGAAACAAAATATGCCTGTATATAATTTTAATTAATTTTTCAATTATTTTCAGCAGTGAAATTACGCTCAACACGGCTTAATCTGAGGGCTTGGACATTTTTCATTCTGTTGGTTCCACGCTTAGTAAGCAATGTGATAAATTACGTATTTAATATTAAAAAAATATGCCTGTTTAACAAAAACAGTAAAATAATTTGCATGATATCTAACAAAAAAAAACAAACTAAAACGCTTTAAAATCTGTAGAAAATTTAACATATCTCAGACAAAAATATTGTTCGTTATTTTACAAAATTTAATACCTTGTGACATGAAATGATTTATAGGGATTATAAACATATTACCTGAAAAATCTCCTTGTTTAGCTTAAGCATTTCCACGATACGCCGCGACGGTAATTTAAAACGATATTAATTCAAGATTGAATGTTTTGAGAAAGATAACAATATATTTTGATCCACGCGGGCTTTTAATCAAATTACAGGGTGATTCAAAAAAGATGGGAAAAATTTTAAGAGGTGATAGTACACACCCAAACAAACATTTTGTATCAAAGAATGCATGGTCGAAAACTAAACGTAAAAAAGTTAGAGGGCGCCAAAAGTTATGTTCTTATACGAGGCAAAAACACGCAATGAACGATTAAGTTAAATTACGAAAACAAATTTAATGGTATTTGATTACAATAAGTGCTCAAAAAATTGACCGGCAGCTGTTATGCACGCAGTACTACGGCGAAGAACAGATTGGCGAATTTTATGAAACACACCAGGCACCACCGCGCTCGCCAGATCTTTCATGTCTCGATTTTTCTTTTGTGGGGACAGCTAAAGGCTCTTGTGTATGAGACCCCCATTGAATCCGCAGAAGAACTTGTCGCCAAGCTGTCGGCTGCTGTAAGGGAAGTTCGCGATATGCCTGGTGTGTTTCAGAAAATTCGCCAATCTGTTCTTCGCCGTTGTACTGCGTGCATAACAGCTGCCGGTCAATGTTTTGAGCACTTATTGTAATCAAATGCCATTAAATTTGTTTTCGTAACTTAACTTAATCGTTCATTGTGTGCTTTTGCCTCGTATAAGAACATAACTTTTGGCGCCCTCTAACTTTTTTACGTTTAGTTTTCGACCATGCATTCTTTGATACAAAATGTTTGTTTGGGTGTGTACTATCACCGCTTAAAATTTTCCCCATCTTTTTTGAATCACCCTGTATATCCAATTCCTCATATTGAATTAGGAATTGTGAATTAATATTTCAATTGCTGCAAGTGAAGATGACAAGGATCTAACATTGTTTTAGTCTCTGAGGTCTGCACGTTTTAATTATGTGAAGAAATATATACTGTACTATACATACTATACTGTATATACAGTGTGTCCACGTATAACCTGACCGACCTTTTTTTTCGCAACCGTTGGTCCTAGATGCATACTTCCAATTACAAAAAGGATTTAAATAAGGTAAAGAATTATTTTGAAAGCAATTTGGGCCAAGAAAAACATTTATTTAAAAGTGACGAAATTTAAATTTTTATACGGCCCCCCGGTCCTATAAGGGATATTTACTAAAAATTTACTGTGACACTAACAAGTAAGACAAAAAAGTTCCATTCATCTAACATTAAAATTGAGAGAGTTATGAAAATTTGAAATGCATGACTTATACCACTTTTTTGCATATCAAAACAGATGATTTCGAGCATGCTTTCAGGGGTCGTGTAAGTACTTAAACTTATTTCAAGGTATCTGCGCTTTGAAAGAAATCGTACAAATATTACGATTAACTTTATTAGTTAAGTTTCAGATTAGTTAAAATAATTGTATTTTAACATATGTTTTATTTTGTAAGGGTTTGAGGCTGTGATTTCTTTTAACTAAAATTATGTTATTTTCATAAGGTATTATTTAACTTGCAATGATCGTCTTTCCAGTTTAAAATTTGAACTCGAACTTTAACTTACTTTCAAATGCCCGATGGAAGTTAAATTTTACATACTGACTTAAATCCGATGACAATGCAAGATTATTATGATTTTTGACTCTTACCATCTTATACATCCTTATATTAGAGGATAACACAAAAAAATTCGGATAGATTACCGTCAAGAAGTTTAAGAAAGTGTTTTAGATTAGATAACTTAAACCTGCGATGGTTGTATTTTTTAACTTTTATAATTACATTTTATGTATTTTTTAACGCTGAATCAAAAAATTACCTTTACTTTTAACCATCATGTCAAGATTTTTCGCAAATCGTAAGTTTCAAGGATAAAAAATAGCATAAAATCTGATACTATAAAATAGATGGAAGACTTTTTTATTCAGTTTAATTTTATTTAATTCAATAATTTATTAGATTTTTTGGCTTATACCGGGTTTCTTACAGCTAAACAGGTCGGGGGTCCGTTGAGGTTGGGAGGGGAGGGAGATCAATTTTTACTTTTAGCTTTTTAACTTTGAAATTTGCGATTTGAAAAAATTCCTGACGTGATAGTTTAAAATGAAGGTCGTTTTCGGATTCAGTGCTAAAAAATACATAAGAATCAATTTTCAAAAGCTAAGAAACATGCCAAAATTTGAAAGACAGTGTAATCTAACAGCATTTTAAAATTGTATCATTTGGTAAAGAATTGAGGCTGTTGTTTTTCATCTTTTTATTTAACAAAAAATCTGTTATTTTTATCCTCTTATAATATTCAGTACAAATTGTACATTTTGCAGTAATATGTCAGAATGATTAAAGATTTCAAATTTATATTGCAATGCTGATTTTACTCTCAACCATTTCTTTAATATATCTGGCGAATTATATATCTACTAAATTTGTGAATGACCCCTAATATGCAGCAAAAAATGTACTCCAACTTCAAACAGCTATTACTCGGTCAATTTTAATCGTAGAATAACGGGACTTTTTTGCCTTACTTGCCAGTATAACAGAGAAATTTTACTAAATATAACTTATAGGACCGGGGGAACGTATAAAAATTTAGCTTCTGTAATTCTTCACTAAACTGTTTTTTCGCTTCAAACATTTTTTATCTTAACCCTGCACCTAATATTGACCATTTTTGTAATTGGAAGTATGCATCTAGGACCAACGGTTGCGAAAATAAAGGTCGGCCAGGTTATACATGGACATACTGTATACATAATATATATACAATATAGGGGAGACTTCGGACGGTTGACCATACGGGAGGCCTAACCCACCGATCAATTTTCATATTTAAAAGAATTTCAGAGTTTTATCAATAGGTGTCAACCAAAGCTACTGGAATGCTCAAACAACAGTCTTCGTTTCATAGAGATAATCGAAATAGGTGTGGAAAAAATCAATTGTGAGGCGTTTTCAACCTAAAAGTTGTATTTTTTAAAAATATTTTGTAAGCTTTTTTCAGATGAATTATATCATACAAATTTAAGTAAGTAGACTTAAAGTAATGCAGAAATATCGATCTTTCATTCCAGGCATAAAGATTGCACAATAGGTTAGGCTTAACATAACAATGTGCTATTTTTTAGAAAAGATCTATGTAGGGAGGCTTGACCCAGTCAATGTGAGGGAGGGTTGACCAGATGCTCAAGGCACCGTTAATTAAATGGTTTTGGACATCTCTTTTTTATACACTGTTCATAATGAAAAGTTAATGGTTATATAGATAAAAGAATGTAAATTTATTCTGTAAAGCTACAGTAAAATGGTGTGATGGAAAAAAAAAAGTTTAAATCTGACTAAAGAAACATGTGAAAAATTGCTAGAAAATGGGAAAGTTGATGGGAACTTTTTTCCATTTAAATATTACTTACAATAGGTAAATAGAAACAGTGGGACAGAGTAGAAAGGATTAAAGCAGCAGTCTTACCCCTTTCAAGGGGCAGTGGTATGTTTATAAAACCACTTAATTTTAATTCGAAAAGTCACAATAGCACCAGCATTTTGCTAAAATCTTTTCCATTTAATATGTATGTGAAATATTGCTTTCTTCTTATTTCCAAATAAATTTGTTCGTAAATTCCGGGGCCAGTCATTTATTTCAACATTTTAGTAATGAAAGTACTTTGCCCCTTAGAGGTTTAAATCATGTTAATGATAAGTTTAGTGCTCATGCGGCTGAAAAAAACAAAGCATCGGTCAAAAAACTTTGGATGGTATGTAGATAAATTTCACCAGGGTGAATACAGTGAGATGAAGCCAAACTATGTGACAACTAGAGTTATCAGGTCGAGTGTCACAAAAAATTGGACAAGGAGACAAAAAAAAAGCGGACAGTGGCTCCTAAATCCGGACAAAATAGCATAAAATACTATGAAAACGGAACCTGTCTCTAACAGAATACTGCCTTAAATGTTAAAATTTCCTTTTTCCTGTTATACAATTATACCTGCTCAGACAAAATCCTGTTTAAAACAAAATTTTTCTCTTCTGACTTTCGATTTCGTCTCAACAGGTTTCATTAAGCATCATATTTAAAAAAATATTTTTTTATAATAATTAAAGCATGTAGCATAAAGTTATTTTGCTTTTTTTAAACTGATTTCGTTTCTCTTCACAGATATTGCAATATAAATCAAAGTGGGTCAAGCCTCCCATATAGTGGATCAATCCTCCCATATGTGGGGAGCATTGACCCATTATTTTTTCATGATTAAAATCAATCCTTTTTCAAATTTTGTGTATGTTGCACCACTTATGTAGCAATTTTATTTGGTATAAACTTTTAACTGATTGTATAACGAATAAAATGATATATAAAACTTTATTCTACGTTCAATATTTAAAAAATAAAAAATTATTTTGTAAAAAGTGGGCCAACCCTCCCTAGTCTCCCCTACTGTATATATACATAAATACTGTTTTTATAAGGATCATAAATTTTATGTGCATTAAACTATTTTATATACAGTTTGGCAATATAAAGTCTGATTTTAAAAGTCCATACTCATATACAGTTTGCAGTAAAGAGGAAAAACAAACACTAAAACTACGTAATTCATTTATTTTAATAAACACAAAGATCAAATAATTTGTTTACAAGGATCATAAATTTATGTACAGTAAACAATTTTGTATATAGTTTGAAGAAATAAGTTTCGATTTTGGCAGTCGTTACTTATATACAGGTTGCTGCAAAGAGGATAAGCACACATAAAAATTTAATAATTCATTTATTTTAATAAAACATGTGTTAAATAAGTACTGTGTTTATAAGGATCATAAATTGTATTGTAAAGAATTTTGTACATAGCATAATTTTATATACAGTTTGACGTAATAAATTGTGATTTTGCAAGCCCTTTTTTATATGCGGGGTGCTGCAAAGAGGGTAGACAAACAATAAAACAAACATTTTAAGAATAAATTCTTAGAATGATTTAAACATTATTCGTGATAAGCCTATTTTGTTCTTTTTATTTATATTTTCTTTCTCTCTTAAAAAATGTAATAATTTATTAATTTTGCAAAAAAAATATGTCTTTTTCACACAAGAAAAAATAAAAACAAGCAATACAACATTAGCATACAGCAATACAAGCAAACAAGCAAACAATAAAACAAACATTTTAAGAATAAATTCTTAGAATGGTTTAACACTAGAACGCCTGGAAGGAGTCGATTCCACTCCGACCGCATGATTAAATGTCCATTGGAGCCAGAATTTTTTCCCTAAAATCAGTTAAATTTAAGCGACGCAGAATTACGTTAAAAAAATCAGCTAAATAAATTTAAATAAAAATTCTAGAGTGAAATATTTTTATGAAACTTGAGTAAAATTTTCGGGTGTTCTAGAGTTAAACATTATTCGAACAATATAACAATTAATTAATTTTGTAAAACAAAATATGCCTTTTTCACACAAAAAAACAAACAAACAATATAACACTAGCAGGCAGCAATACTAGCATACAGCATAAAGCAATACAAGAAAACACACAAACAATAAAACAAACATTTTAAGAATAAATTCTTAGAATGGTTTAAACATTATTCGTGATTATATTTTGTTCTTGTTATTTATATTTTCTTTCTCTCTTAAAAATATAATAATTAATTAATTTTGTAAAACAAGATATGTCTTTTCACACACACACACACACATAAAAAAAAAAACAAGCAATACAATAATTTGCAAAACATGTAAAAAAACTTAAACGCTTTAAACTCGGAAGAAAATTTAATGTACCTTAGACAGTAAATTTTGTTCGTTATTTTACTAAATTTAATAACTAGTGGTATAAAAATATTTATAATATACTGATATATATATTCTGATTTTGAAATCCCTTATCTGTAGGCGGTGTGATGCAAACAGTATAGACAAACAACAAAACAAATTTCTTTTGAAAATTGTATAAATATTATTCGTGATAAATATATTTAGTCCTTTTTATTATAATTTTCTTTCTCTTAGAGAAATATATATATATAAAAGCTAATTAATTTTTAAAACAAAATATGTCAGTTTCACACACAAAAGAAAAAAAAAACAATCAGTAAGATAATATGAAATATCTAAAAAAAAAAAAAACTTTAAAATCGGAAGAAAATTTAATATATCTTAGGCAGTAAATTCTGTTCGTTATTTTACTAAATTTACCTAGTGACATGAAAAGGTTTATAGGGAGTATAAATATTTTATTATCTGAAAAATCTGCTTATTTAGCTCAAGCATTTCTCCGATACACCGGTAAATGCAAAACGATATTAATTCAAGCTTGAATGTTTTGAGAAAGATAGCAATAAATTTTGATCCACCCGGGCTTTTAATCAAATTATATCCAATACCTCATACTGAATTGGAAATTGTGAGTAAAAAATATTCAATTATTGTATTTGAAGATAACAAGGGTTTAAAATCGTTTTAGTCTTTGAGGTCTGTACGCTTTAATTATATGAAGAACTATTGAATACCGAAGGGGGTGAATAATGTGACTATTGTTTTCTGGATGGATTAATTTTTATTACAACGATTTAAAGGGAGATGACAAAATAAGTTACAATTTTGAAAGTCCTTACAATATACGAGTTGCTGCAAAGATTTTAGACAAAAATTAAAATTCAATAATTCATTTATTATAATAAATATAAAGCGTAAATATAAGCTTTGTTTATAAAGATTGTAAATTTTATATACTTTGTAATTCTATATGCAGTTTGACAAGTTTCGATTTTGAATGCGCTTACCCATATACGGGAGAATGCAGAAAGAATAAAAAAAAACATTAAAACTCTATAATTCATTTATTTTAATAAATACAATGGTCAAATAAGCCCTGTGTTTATAAGGATAATAAATTTAAGTACAAATCAAATAAGCCCAGTGTTTATAAGGATAATAAATTTAAGTACAAATCAAATAAGCCCAGTGTTTATAAGGATAATAAATTTAAGTAGAGTAAACAATTTGATATATTGTTTGACAAAATATGTTCCCTTAAATAATTTTATATATTGTTTGACAAAACAAGTTTCAATTTTGAAAGTTCTTACTCATGTGCGAGATGCAGCAAAGAGGATAAATAAACATTAGAATTTAATAATTCATATATTTTTATAAATCTAAGATTAAATAAATGCTATGTAGGATCATAAATTCTGTAAATAATTTTGTACACAGCATAATTTTATGTATAGTTTGACCAAATAATTTCTGACTTTGAAAGCCCTTGTATGTATGCGGGGTGATGCAAAGAGGATAGACAAACAATAAAACAAACATTTTAAGAATTCTTAGAATGGTTTAAACATTACTCGTCGTAAATGTATTTTGTTCTTTTTATTTATATTTTCTTTCTTCAAAAAAAAAATATATATATATATATATATATATATTAATTAATTAATTTTATAAAACTAAATATGTCTGTTTCACACACACACACAAAAAACAAAAACAAAAAAAAAAAAAACAAGCAGGAAAATAATTTGCAAAATACGTAACATAAAACTAAAACGCTTTAAAATCGGAAGAAAACCTTAGACAGTAAATTCTGTTCGTTATTTTACTAAATTTACCTAGTGACATGAAAAGGTTTATAGGGATTATAAATATTTTATTATCTGAAAAATCTGCTTATTTAGTTTAAGCGTTTCTCCGATACTCCGGTAAATGCAAAACGATATTAATTCAAGCTTGAATGTTTTGAGAAAGATAACAATAAATTTTGATCCACCCTGGCTTTTAATCAAATTATATCCAATACCTTATATTGAATTGAGAATTGTGAGTAAAAATATTCAATTATTGCACGTGAAGATGACAAGGGTCTAAAATCATTTTAGTCCCTGAGGTCTGTACGTTTTAATTCTATGAAGAACTATTGAATACCTTAGGGGTTGAATAAATTGACTATTGTTTTCGAGAAGGATTAATTTTTGTTACATCTATTTAAATCGGAATCACAAAATAAGTTTCGATTTTGAAATTTCTCACCCATATACAGGTTGCTGCAAAGAGGATAGACAAAGATTAAAATCCAATAACTTATTTATTTTAATTTAATATATATAAAGCTTAAATTTAAGCTTCTAAGAATCATAAATTTTATATACTTTATAATTTTATATACAGTTTGACAAATTCCGATTTTGAATGCGCTTTCCCGTATCCGAGAGTATGCAAAGAGGATACAAAAACATTTAAATTCAATAATTCATTTATTTTAATACATACAAAAATTAAATAAATGCTGTGTTTATAATGAACATAAATTTTATATGGTAAACAATTTTACATACAGCATAATTTTATATAGAGATCGCCAATATAAATTCCAATTTTGAAAGACCTTATCCATATACGGGGTACAGCAAAGACGATAAACAATAATTTAAATTCAGTAATTCATTTATTTTAATAAATACAAAGATAATATAAGTAGTATGTTTATAAAGACCATAAATTTATATACAATAAACAATTTTATATACAGTTTAACAAAATAAGTTCCTATTTTAAATGCGCTTACCCGTACACGGGCTTCTTCAAAGAGGATAAAAGAAACATTAAATTTCAATAATGCATATTTTTTAATAAATACAAAAATTAAATAAGTGTTCGTTTAGGGATCATAAATTTTATAAAGATGGATTTATTTTTATTACATACGAAGGACCATTTATACATAGATTTCAAGACAGAAGGACAATACAGTAATAGACCAATATATTCAAGATATGTTGAAAAATGAAATGTAGAACATAGGCAATAACTTATAATGAAAATTGAAAAATTAGAAGAAAGTATTAATTAAGATAAATTACTAGAAAACTGGAATTCTGCTTTTTCAGAATTTAGTGTCTCCACCGATGAAAAAAAATATGTATATATAAATAGTACAAAACATATTTCAATTTTGAGATGCTTTTATTTTATGTAAAATGACGTCGTTTGCATCCGCTTACGAATTCCACATTGACGAATTTCCACAATTCCACTTTTAAACATCTACAGTAAAGTATGCATAGGACGTCACTATCGCGAAATAATAAACAAATGCAGCAAAAAGATGCCGGGGTCAATCCATTTCAAGTGGTCCAGAAAATCATTTATTCGTTGTTCGACCATTTTTAAAAAATCTGAAATTTTTTGTACAACAACCTTAAGATGATGGAAGTTCAAAATGACTATTATTTTAATTTTATTAATTTTTGTTTGTGCATGGCGTCCATCTTTGTTTCATCGTCTGCAGCAATTTTCTCAAAAGAAGGGTTTACGGAATTGTAAATAATTCATCGTTTATTTCTCCAATTCAAGTGCGCATTAAAGCAATTTGTACTGAATACATTAGGGTAAAAATTTGGTAATAGAGTAGTTTCCGAAAATGAATCCTTATTGGTGAAATTCAAGCATAAATTTTCAGGTTTTTTTTTTTTTTTTTTTTTTTTAATTTGTCCGTTTACAAAGGAAATTTTTCTAGCAGGGAAAACTGTGAACATGACATAATTTTTTTTACAAATAGGCCGAATGTACTTGTACTCACACTCTTAGTTCCAGATATGGGACTTGCTTTCTCTTCGCTAAAAAAGATCCCAAATTTTTCAAAAGTGTGAAAAATCGCACTTTTGACGCTTTGATATATCTGGTGGGACACGAGATAAAAATTTGAAGTTCTAGTTTCTGACAGTATTGTATGGTAGTGTTATGCAGAAGAAATTTCAGGATGGAGATTTGACTACAAGCTGAGGTATGGCAAGGGCAACATGTCAAAACAATACAGCCAAACTATTGTTTTGTTGTAGTCGCAGCTAAGTATTTATCTCAGAGTGTCACTTAAATTTATGTTTTTGATTATCTTGGCAAGGGCAACATGTCAAAACAATACAGCCAAACTATTGTTTTGTTGTAGTCGCAGCTAAGTATTTATCTCAGAGTGTCACTTAAATTTATGTTTTTGATTATCTTTAAATAATAGTAACAGAAAAAAAACCCTTGCAAAGCTTAACAATTAATTAAAAAAATAATTATGCCTAAGGCCATACCTTTTGTATGGTTTCAGTAATTTTAGTAACTAAAAGAAACCTCAGCACTTTTACATAAAGAAGAAGAAAATATTTTTATACAAGACCTGAGAAAAAAACAGAATAGGGAAAGAGAAAAGCTGTTAATGTTGTCATACTTGTTGAGACATGATCAAACGTGTCAAAACACGTTCTTGCTTGTTGGTTTAAAAACCACAATTTTGATCTTTCTCAAAATTTTATTTGTAGGAACCAAGTCTTGTCATCTCTTGATAACTTGATTGAAAATCTTGGCCCTGCTGGCTCATAGAAATAAACTTTGAAATCACTATGTGCAAGTCTCACTTCATTAATAATTCCTAGCTTACTTCGTATTTAACAATGTCATTTTTATGCAGTATAAATTTTGAAAGGGCTTTGGATTCCATTACTTCCTGAAAATTACTTGAGGCTGATGCATGGTAACATCGTATAATGTTTCATTTACAGGAACATACTTATGGTAGGAACAAGTTTCAGGGACTGGCAAACAGTATTAAAAATGTGGTTTTTAAACCAACAAGCAGGAATGTGTTTTGACACGTTTGATCACGTCTCAACAAGTACGCCAACATTAACAGATTTTCTCTGTCCCTATTTTGTTTTTGTCTCAGGTCGTGTATAAAAATATTTTTTTTTCTTTATGTAAAAGTGCTGAGGTTTCTTTTAGTTACTAAAATTACAACAAAAATTACTGAAACCATACAAAATGTAGCCCTTGAGGCATAATTATTTTTTAAATTAATTGCTAAGCTTTGCAAAAGGCTTTATTTTCTGTTACTATTATTTAAAGATAATAAAAAAAATAAATTTAAATGACACTCTGAGATAAATACTTAGCTGTGACTACAACAAAACAATCGTTTGGTAGTGTTGTTTTGACATGTTGCCCTTGCCATACCTCAGCTTGTAGTCAAATCTCCATCCTGAAATTTCTTCTGCATAACACTACCATACAATACTGTCAGAAACCAGAACTTCAAATTTTTATCTCGTGTCCCACCAGATATATCAAAGCGTCAAAAGTGCGATTTTTCACACTTTTGAAAAATTTGGGATCTTTTTTAGTGAAGAGAAAGCAAGTCCCATATCTGGAACTAAGAGTGTGAGTACAAGTACTTTCGGCCTATTTGTAAAACAAATTATGTCATGTTGACATTTTTCCTTGCTAGAAAAATTTCCTCTTGTAAACGGGCAAATTTTGGAAAAAAACTTAAACTTTATGCTTAAATTTCACCAATAAGCAGTTAGTTTCGAAAAACTACTCTGTTACTAGATTTTTAGACCAATGTATTCCGTACATATTGCTTCAATCCGCACTTGAATTGGAGAAATAAACGATGAATTATTTACAATTCCGTAAACCCTTCTTGCGAGAAAATTGCTGCAGACGATGAAACAAAGATGGCCGCCATGCACAAACAAAAATTAATAAAATTAAAATAATAGTCATTTTGAACTTCCATTATGTTAGGGTTGTTGTACAAAAAATTTCAGATTTTTAAAAAATGGTCGAGCAACCAGTGCTGGACCACTTGAAATGGATTGACCCGCCCCGCCGTCATTAAAGAAACTCAATTAAAAAAAAATTTAAAAAAAAAGGCTGTCTAATGATTCATAAGCCTTCATTAGCTCCATGTTTTAACATAAATCATTAGTTTATATTTTATTAAAATATCACGTATTAGACTTAAAACACGCGATTTTATTTAATATAAAATGACGTCATCCGAATCCTCTGTAGAATTCCTCATTTACGATCCAAAACATCTACAATATCTAATATCTACAATATCAATAACTATCTAATCGATCATAAACATCTACAATAAAGTATGGGTAGGATCGACGTCACTATCTCATAATAATACACAAATGCAGCAAAAAGACATCATTTATATTTTTTCAAAATAGCACGTATTTCAATTACTTTTTTTTTCAGTTTTTATGAAAAATGGCAACAAAAATATATAATTACTATTTTACAACTATTTTTCCTTTACTTTCTACAGAAATGGAGTACTTCCGTTGCCAATATTAAGCAAATGGCACCAAAAACTACAAAAAAATTAATATTTCAAAAATAAATGGAGATGCAGTTTTCAAACAAATTGCATTTAAAAGTACCATTTTTCTCCAATAGGACGGTATAAAAATTGAAGAAGTGCGATGCTTAGAAGTTAAAAAAATTGCTATAGAGTATTTAATCGTGCTGCTTTGTTTTACGGCTGGCTTCTGTAAGGTAACGTTATTTTTTGAAGACGACACAAAATAAGCTGGGAGAAAGAAATAGCATACCGTACCGGGGGCTAATATAAAAGAGTGGTTGTCAAATTATAGAAAAATAATCTATAAGGATTAATCTAAGAGAGAATAACACTGTCAATCACCATGTGCCAGTATGTTAAAATTATTATGATAAAAATGTGTGTTAAATGCACGAGACCTATTTTTTATATTTTTCAACTTTAATGAGAAAATAGCATCAATATAAATCTAGAATTCCTTTTTATATGCTCTTCTCCCCATAAATAGGGTGTAATTTAGTTGCTACATTTACAGTAACGTCAATAAAAATTGCAAAAATAAATAAATAAATAAATAATATCTCGGAAACTAATTTAAAATTTTAAGAGTTTACATGATATCCTCTAATCTACACGAAATACTGATGTTGGTTTAAAGCGAAATTTGCAGTATTATGAGAGAAGTAGCTGGGGAATACAGACCGTCAGATGTCAAAAAAACAGATTCAACTTAGCAGTTGAAACTCGAAAATTAAAACAAGCTTGCATTTATGCAACTTTAAAATTATTTTAAACGTTCTTTCAGGTTTTGAGACCATATACCGGGTGTCCCAAAAATTACCAACGATTTTAAAATTCAATAACTTGCAAACTGTGAAAGATATTTAAAACATTCTTGCAGGGGGTTATGTATGATGTAAGGAGTTTTCTTTTACTGTGATTCTTTATTTTAGTTCGAATTTAAAACAATAGATGGCGCTGAGAGCAATAGGTGCTCAGTCCAGACCCAATATTTGATACTTCGGGATCCATTCAATGCATTTTAATCTCCTTTTTTCGCATGGAAGAAGAGAGAGGCCGAAATATCGAGCCTAGATTTAGCGGTTATTGCTTGCAGCGCCATCTATCAATGTTATTTGTAACTAAAACTCAGAATCGCAGCATACAAACTCCTGACATCTTTTATAACACTCCTGCAAGATTTTTTTTTCAATATCTGCCACCCTTTTCAAGTTATTGAATTTTAAAATCATCGGTCAATTTTAGGCCTCCCGGTATATTGACGTTGCCGTTTGACGCATCTATCTATTATTTAAATAGGTAGAGTGCCATCTACTGACTAAAATGTGAACCCTTTTTGCAATTTTCATATAGAAAATTTAGAGTTTAACGACAGATTCTTTATTCCATTTTTATATTTATTATAGTGATATTAATTAGTGATATTAATTATAGTAATTATATATAATTACTGATATATAACGTCGGCTATAGTAATCGGGAAAGCCTGTATGTTTGTGAATACTATTTGGTTTATGAATGCTATTCTTCTATATTCAGTGAAAGTGGGTTACTTTGTGAACGATAGACGTACAGTTGTGGAAAAAATGTAAACACCCCCTATTTTAACTCTGCAACTAATTATAATAGAAGAAAGTTACTGATACCAAACGATTGGAAATAAAGTCTATTTGAAAATAATGTATATAAAATTAGCTTTGGGGAACAATCTACAAATCAAAACCATTCCAAACTTTGCTTTTTTCAATAGTAACACCCAATTTTGACAATCAATTTTAAATCTTCAGTTCAAAGTATGCCTAATAATGGAATTTCAGGTCATTTGGATGATAAGCTTTTGGATTATAAACATTCAAAATTGAGAGCTTCTAATGTTAAATTACATTTTCATAGTTTTATTAATATCTCCTGAAATTATAATGCTAATGTTATAATTTTTTGTGTGGTTATAATACTAAAAAACTCAAATTTGTAATTAAAAAAATTATAATGTGAACTGTGAAATTAATATTCGAAAAAAATATAAAGTGCAACATGCATTTTTTTTTTTTTTTTTTTTTTTTTTTTTTTTTTTTTTTTTTTTTTTTTTTTTTTACATATATTTATATTTATTATGTCCTGCTTTATGCGAATTCTCAATTTCAAATTTTTCTTTTATTATATTATAATTATTATAATTATTATTTCTTTTATTATATTATAATTATTATAATTATTATTTCTTTTATTATATTATAATTATTATAATTATTATTTCTTTTATTATATTATAATTATTATAATTTTATTATATTATAATTATAATTAAAAGACGTCAAAATGATGGTTTAAGGGGCCGTCAGCGATGTGCAGAAAAGCATATTTAAAAAATATATATATTTTACTCATTTTCTGGCGGTAGTCGAAACATAGTAAGCGAGTGAAATGGTCATATTGATAAGGAATTATAGATTAATAGAAGTGACATAGTCATTCTATAGCATTTCAACAATCGAGTTCCGAAATTCTATTTGGATACAGCCCCTAAAATATGCTCATTTTAATATAATTAATTTCTCCGATGGCCCCCTACGCGAATTTTATATGCATCATTTAAAAGTACACTTTATTTCCAATCATTTGGTACCAGTAACTTTCTTCCACGATACAGTCGTCTCTCTGTTTAACGTCGCTCTATTTAAACGAAA
Organism: Maratus speciosus; assembly: GCA_963932465.1. Taxonomy (NCBI): domain Eukaryota; kingdom Metazoa; phylum Arthropoda; class Arachnida; order Araneae; family Salticidae; genus Maratus; species Maratus speciosus. The sequence goes on from OZ010792.1 coordinate 559,945,678, forward strand.
TCTATTTAAGAACGATATTTTGCGGTTCCGGCTCCTTTAAATAAAAAAAATCTGTATTTAAAGACGAAATTGTTTCTATTTAACGACGATTTTCACTTTTTTTTTTCCTAATCGCTTTAAACATGTTAAACGAGGGAATTTCCTCTGATAGAAGAACACGGTTTCTTGCAATTTAGATAATTACAGATAAGGCAGAAGAGTGTAATTGTTGGAATGTGATGATTTATTTTCTCCCCCCGCCCCTAAATAATTTTATCGATTTTGACGAAGACACTAACAGCCGACTTCCTAAATTTAGATCAAATTTATGAAGACGCCGCAAATGAAAATGCAACTTCAGATGCAGAAGATGGTGATGAAGCTGGTGATACAGAAAGCGAGATCAGATGCGAATTCTGCCCTGGATATTCTTCAGCAGTATATTTTTTCATCAAATATGGAAGATGATTCATTCAACATTCTCGGGAAGCTTGAAGAAAGGGTACTAAAAACTAGACCACCATTAAAATAATCTAAACTTTTTTATTTTTTAAAAACTTAATTTGTTTAATTAAATGTATTATAAATATTTTTATTGTACTGTAAGTAAAACTGTTTAATTAAATGCATTATAAATATTTTCATTGTACTGTAATTAACATTGTATGTTGTTCTTGTATGCAGTATAATTAATGTAATTTGTATTTGTGCAAAAAAATATGTAGTATTATATTTATATCAATAAAAAAAGAAAGAAAACATAAAATAAATTTAAATAAATTCATAAAATTTTTCTAAACACACCAATATATTGAGAAATGTATTGACAGTTCTAAGCCTGTAAAGTATGAAAGGAAATGTTTATCAAATATTAATTTTCCACAAATTCTGTTTAAGGACGAATTTACGAGGTTTCTTGAAAGTCGTTAAACAGAGAGCCAACTGTAATTTGTTGCTGAATTAGTAGGGTTATTTACAATTTCTGTCCCCCACGACTGTACATGAGCAACATGTACATGATCACCTCTATTTTTTTTTCTTTTTATTCTTAAAGCAAACTTTCATTATCGATTATGTATATCATAAAAACACCGTATTAATAAAAGCAATTGATCTTCTGAAATCATAAGTATCAATGATGAACAGCTAGTTACTCATTTAACCTATTTTTTTAAAAAAGGCTGATAAATTCCATTTAAGGGGACAAGGGACCTTTAACCCATTTACGCCTAGCGTCCTAGCTTTTGGAACTTTTCTAATTTTAATAATTTCTTATAATTTTCTTCTTTTTTACATAATGAAAATTGTACGAAGTAATTGTCTATAAATGTCTTTATCTATTACCGAGAGATGACAGAATAAGACTGATATTTATTTACTTAAATGAAAGCCTTTTCACGGTGTTTATAGATTTTTCCTTTTCCAAGATAGCGAAATGTAAAAAGTAAGTTTATTTGTATTTTTTGTATCAAGGATCCAAATAAATAAATCATAATCTTAGCTTGTAGACTTCTTTGAAATACGTATTTCTTTAAATTGCGAAATTATAGGTTCAAGCCTATTTTTTAAGCATATTTATAACGTACAAAATATAGGGCGTTAGGCGCAAATGGGTACATATATCTATTAGCCATTTAATGGACAGTTATTAATGTAAAGTTCTTTTCAAGATGATTTTGAAATAAATTGTTTTTTAGTCTCAAACACGACTATTCTTAATTTATTAATAATTATAATTATAATGATATTAGTCTCTGTAAAGAAATAAATATATTTTTTAATAGTTCATAAAAATACTAATTATAGTATATAATAAACAATTTAAAAGCTTAATTTATATAAATTTAGACAAAACATATAATTATGCTTTTTTCCCCATATGGATATTCCCATATTTAGTACGTTTACATTGTATCAAATAAATACAAAAATATTTTAGCGTAATTGTTTTTAGTATTCTTCCAGTTCATTTTGCAACATTTTAAAGTAATTTTAGCAGCAAATTTTAGAAAACAAAAATTCAGGTTAATTGGCAAATATTTATAAAAGGGATGAATATTAAGGGAGGCTCTTAATATTGGGAGCTTTAATGGGATAATTATAACTATTTGCTAGATGTAGATCAGTTAGGAATATGCATGCTATAGTATTAAGTGGGATGTGATCATATGGTAGATGAAATTTTAAGTGGGGTAACAATAACAACAACAACAAAAATATCGATCCACATTGTAGTTTAATCACAATTATACCTAATTTATTATATTAAATTAGGAACTGTGAATGAAAATATCCAATTACCACACATGCAGTTGACAAGGAACTAAAATCATTCTAGCCCCTGAAGCATGTTCGTTTTAATTCGATGACGAACCATTGATTACTGAAGAAGAATAAATTGTCTATTGCTTTCTAGACGAATTATTTTTTATTGAATCTAATTCAAACAAGTTGGAAATTGCACGTCAAACGTGGCAAATGTGGTGCGTTCGTACTATAAATAGTTTTATAAATATTTTTTGCACCGCATATTGTACTGAATGTCTATTTTAGTGCACTTCATAAGTGCTTATCAATTAGATTCTGTTCGAAAGGCTGTAACATTATTAAAATGCACTTGAAATAATTTTCCCCATTATCCGTAATGTAACGGAAAACATTTGACTGTCCCTGTCATTAAACTATACAGCCGATTTTCATAAAATTTGAAATGACTCGACAAAATTTTGCAACAATTATATATTTAAAATTTCAGACCATTCGGTTGGGTAGTTTTTGCTCTGTTATATGCGGACGGACGGACAGACAGACGGACCGAACGACGACTATAGGTGCTACGTATTTACATAATTACGAACGCACCTAAAAAGGGCGACGAAAGAAAATCTGCGTTAAGACCAGGACTGCGGAGTCGGAGTCGGAGGCCCATTTTTGAGCGAAAGAGTCGGAGTCGGAGTCGTCCATTTTACAGGGATGACCGCCCCGGGAACCTAGCAACGTCCATTTTACAAGTAGAGCTGCGTTTTCGGAGTCGGAGTCAGGCCCATTTTTGAGCGAAAGAGTCGGAGTCGGAATCGTCCATTTTACAAGCAGAGCTGCGTTTTCGGAGTCGGAGTCGTCCATTTTACAAGCAGAGCTGCGTTTTCGGAGTCGGAGTCAGGCCGATTTTTGTGCGAAAGAGTCGGAATCGGATCTGTTAAAATTCCCGGAGGCGGAGTAGTCCATTTTCCCCAAGGACTCCGCAGTCCTGGTTAAAACAAAGGTTTTCAATTTCCCTGCCGATTTGCAGGTGGATTTAAAGCAATTTGGGCCAATTTTGGGGGGTCATAACACAAATCGAGACAAACAATTTTTGCTGTAAAAAATACAAGAGTCCTCTATCCACGCCGAATCCCATTTTTTTCTTCGTAATTTGAAAAATAATGAAATGTTTTTTTGTATAGTACGTCTAAAGCAATAAATAAATAAAATAAAATAAAAATAAGTACGAAATGATAACACGAGTTGTAAAACATCACTCACCCGCAAGAAATGTGACACATCTAGCAAAAATTCACACTGCGTTTTATTGCACTAATAGGTTTACACTGAAAGTTTCATAAGTGTAGTTATCTGGAAAATGACTCTATTACGCGATATGTCCACTCATGATCGCAAAAGAGAAGTGGATTGTGTGGGGAAGTAAAATTATCCAACCCTTCCGAATCTGATCCAAGTCTTCATTCTTAAGGCTGTTCTCAAATCCAAAAGGGCAACTTTGTGGCATATGTTTAAATTTATTTTTGGTTGGAAATGCATAAAACAAGCAGGTGTTGTTGGTCAGAAACTATCTAATCGAGCTGTTTTTTCCGTTTTCTTGCAAATTCAATAGATCTTTCAGAAAATAGCGTCAAAGTTGATATTTTGAACCGAAGTTCACGAAGAAAATAGAAAAACCTGTCAGTGAAGGGCGAAAAACTTCTTTGTCACGTGATCAAAATCGCTACTAACTCAATTGGTAATTAATTGATCAAAAAATGGAAAACACAGTTCGATTACAAATCGCTTCCCTTGTCAGACCTTCCAATTTTATACCTTTCCGTTAAAAAATGAATTTGTAAATGTGTCAAAACATTTTGCGCTTGTTGAGCAGAGCAGTTGAAAACAGCGGATTTTTACTTGAGCAGAAATCGACCCAAAAATCGAAAATTATTTTTGTGCATATTATTATTCTCCAGTTTGTTCTGAACCATTTGCGAAAAACCGCATGCAAATGCGATTATTTTTCGCAAAGTTACAAGCGTCTGCATTTTGTATACAAACAATTTTTCGGCTCTTTAATATACACTTTAAATCTGTTTTTCTCAAAACTGAATTTTCAGCGTTTTTAGATTTATGAAATACTCCATGTGTTGTAAATTTCGATGAAAATTCATGAAACTGATAAGGAAGAATCCTGATGTTGCTTACAAAGAAACTGTGCATGCATTTTAAAATTCGACTTCATTAAGATAATTAAATTTAATTTTTAACTTATTAAAAGGCAAAATTTTGATAGAAATCGATATGGAAAAAATCTCTAAAAAATTAACTATTCAAGAGATTAAGAAATCGATGCAAAAAATTATTCGTAATATGGTTTCAAGCGATTAAAATGCAAAATCGAGGAAATATCTCAAAAATGATGACAAATGGAACATTTTAAAATTCGTTTTAAAATATTAATTTAAAAAAATCTTAAAATTATAAGGTCATTCCACGTAAAATGAGAAAAAATTTAAAATAAGTCGTGGCCACATAGTAACCGATTTTAATAAAATTTGGTACACAGGTCCAATTCATATTAAAATAGAGCTATGCAAAATATCTTCACAAAAAATAAATTATTTTAGCAGTTTTGGACATTTGAAAAACTTGTGATAAAGAATGACATGTGTGCAATCGTCAAAAGTTGCAAGCTTGAAGTTCTGTATCTTGAAAACTATTTAACAGAAATGAATTTTTTTTGCAACATTGTAACCAATGGAGTTATGAATAAAGAGGAGGAGACATATAGTGTATTGTCTACCAGTTGCGAGTGAAGTAACTGAGGAGGTTGTCACAATATGGCGGATGCTTTTTTAAAATCGGTTCTTCAGTTTCTGACTACCGATAGGTCAAGCATCCCACCAGTAAAATTGAATAGAAGATTTCGTCTTAAAGAAGCGTCTTATTCATGGAATTTTTTTTCAAAAATGTCATAAAAATTTCTATTTGTTTTTACCGGTGTCAGTATGCCTTATAAAACTGTCAGTTTGTATCCATGGTTGTCACAATATGGCGGAAACTCAGGGCCTAACTACCACCAAAGAAAACTCCTACAAGTAAAAATGAAAATTTGTTTCTACCACTATTTATGACTGAGATTTTGTAAAAATAAGGCGTTTAAATAAGTTTAAAATATCTATATAAACCTACTGGTGGGAGCTTCCACCGTCGATAAACAACCCCTTTGATAGCGGTTACAGTTGAAGCTTCACTATTTTAAGGATATGTCAGTTCCTCTTTATTAATAGTTCCATGTTGTATCCTCTGAAGAATTATCTTCCTATTTATTGAGTAATAATAATCTGGCAACACCATGATTAATCTTTAATTGGTTATAAAAATTGAAAATTTGTGAATTTTGAATAAATTAAAAACGTTATAAAAATCAAAGGAATTCAAAATCATCTGTGAAATTGATGTCTGGTGTAGTATTACATATGAAGGTCAAATTCCCCAAGTTTGAAAGTTGCCATTTATTTCCTTCATCTTCAAAAAAACTTAGAAACTTTAAAAAAATTACAAAATCGTGATTTTTCCTCTTATGTATGAGCAAAATATAAATAAGGGAAAGGTCCGACATTAACAATATTGCACAGACATAAAGATCAATAAGTCCATGATATGCTCAAAAAAATTCAAGATTGCCTTTTGATTCCTAACATAGCAAAAATGGGTTAAAAAAGGTAATATCTGTTACATTCCATGAGCTATTTCTCTTTAAATTCGCGATTGTTTCTTAAAATATTGCACGATTTCAAGGTGAAAAAAATGAGTGCTGTCATCTAGATTTGAATCTGGATTTAGGATTAATATGTAATTTTTGTCCAAACTGAATCATTTTTTCTACTTTAATTAAATATATTCTTGAGGTAAAAATTAACTGAAAGCAAGAATAAAAGTTCTATATTTAAAATATACACTTTTATCTATAATATCAAATAATTTAAAAGATTTAAAAAGCTTCCCTTCACTTTCAAAGAAGTGATAGAAATATTGCATTTTACCTTAACTTTTTACTATTTTTTTTTTCTCATAAAGGAATAAAAAGGCAAGAGTCAAATTTTCGATATTTTAAATATCGAAAATTAGTTTTAAATATCGAAAGTTGCTTTTAGCTATAACGTAAAAAAAAATGTAAACTTGTCAGAGCTGTCCTTCGTGCTTAAACAAGCAATACAAATATTGCATTTCCCCCCTTAAAATTTTTGAAAAATAATTTTCTTCTCATTACGGAATAAAAATACAATTACTAACTTACGCCAATCTGTAACACCAATCTTATTATTCATTCCTAATTATAAATAATTTTTAATATAGGCTTTCCATTCCTAAGGCTAATAATCAAAATTGAAATTTCAAAAATGTAGACAAAACCTCGATTTTGCATACACTTTTAATGTAAATTTTAATACTTAAATAAACAATCTTGAATTCTATTATTTTACATTTACTCATAAATAGATATGATCTACTTTACTGATTTTCATTAAAATCCCTGACATGTCTGCCACTGCTGATTTGCTCGTTTTGAATGGAATGACCCTATAATAAGATTGGAAATTTCTTTTAAGGTGTTCTATATACTTACAGTGAAATGTATATTTCAACAAAATTTTATATCTCTATGATGAAAAAAAGTCCATCGTCCTCTTAAGGGTTTTAAGCTTTTATGCACGTTTTTACTGCTGCATACAGACAGGCGCGGATCCACGGGGGGGGGGGGGGGCGATCGGGACGATCGCCCCCCCCCCCAAAAATCCACCGATTGTCGCGAATTTCGACAAATGGTCGCCGAAAAAAATCAATTTCGTCAATCGTTCGCAGGTCAAAGGATCGCAAAAGAAATGCAAATTTCGTCAAAGAATCGCGCAAAAACGCCAATTTCGTCAAAGGATCGTGAAAAATCGCGAAATTCGTCAAAGAATCACGCAAAAACGCTAATTTCGTCAACAGATCTCTAAAAAAATGCGAATTTCTTCAAAGAATTGCGAACAAAATGCGCGAATTTCGCGAAAGAATCGCTGAAAAAACGCGAATTTCGTCAAAGGGTCGCCAAAATTAACGCACAATTAGCATTGGTAGGAGATTCCCCTAGGCGCGCATCCACCGGGGCGGGGGGGGGCGTTAGATCGGGGCAAAGAAGGGAAGAACAAATTACCAAGTTGACAGCGAAACAGCACCGAAAACTGGCGATATGAAGCAATTAAAATAATAAAACTTTGTACAAAATCACCATAAAATAAAAGCAAAACATAGGACGCGTTTCGAGCTAAAAATATAACAGTTTGTCATCAGCTACAGTAAACACGTGTCCGTAAGCGGACAAGGTCAGAAATGAACTTAAAGGGAGAGAATGTTGCAAAGAATGCGACAGGTGGCGCTAGCTGAAAGGGGAACATACAGAAGAGAAAAGTGTTGCCAAAAAAAAATAGAAGAGAAATTGATAGGGAAAAAATGGAAATAAAAGAAATAAACAAAATTAAAATAAAAAAAAAGAAGTAAATTAAAAAATATAAATAATAATAATAAAGAAAGAAATATAAAAGAATAAAACATGAAAAAACCAAAAGATCCCCTTTTTTACAAAATAAAAAGAAAAGAAACAAGAGAAGATGGAAAAGAATTACAAAAGTAATTTCCACGCTGGAGATAGGAAAGGAGATGATGGGAGATCATTGACAAGATTAGCAGAATTTTTAGAAATAAAATATGTTTCATGAAAATCCAAGTGAGGGGGAGAGGCAGGGGAAGAAATAATTATGGCCATGGGGAAATTGAAACAATGACTGGAAGACCAACAGTGAGAAGCAATCGAAGATTTAGAGATTTCTTGATTTGCAATATACCTCTGATGCTCCCCTAATCTGAATTTTAAAGCTATCTTTGTTTGACCAATATAACATAAATTGCAAGAGCAAGGAATAAAATAAACACCCCACCGGTTCTCAGTAGGAATAGGATCGTTTAGATAAGAGAATTTAATTTTATTCATAGGTTTGAAGATAATTTTAAAATTAAAACGAGAAAGGATTTTAGCAATTTTAAAACAGAGAAGAGAATAAAAGGGCAGAACTATTATAGAGTTAAAATTATGAGGATTATTTGAATCAGAAAAAGGACGTTTAGGCTTATTAAATTTATACAAAGCTTTATCAATCAAAGAGGGATTATAACCACGAGCAAGGGCAAGAGATTTGAGATAATTAATTTCATTATTCAGAGTAGAAGAGTCAGAACAAATGCGTAACTTCCTAAAAACAAAAGTATAAAAGGACGCCACTTTTTGTTGAGGAGGATGATTTAAAAAAGCATGAGGAACTTAATTCCGTTCCTAACCTACTTATTAGTAAGTCTGATAAAGGCGGTCAAACAGTTCTTCTCAATAAATCTGATTATATTTCCCACGTTGAATCTATGTTAAACTCTGGTCCATATTCCAAATTAAAGAAGGATCCTTCTACTAAGCCTTTATCTGATATCAAGCATGTCATTAAAAATTCTGTCTTTCTTAATGATAACACCAAACGTTTGGTCACCCTTTCTATCGCTAATTGTGCTCGTTTCTATGCTCTTCCTAAGGTCCATAAACCTGCTCTTTCCTTTCGCCCTATCGTTTCCAATATTGGTACTGCTTCTTATAAACTTGCCAAGTTCCTTTCTAAGTTACTCGCTCCTTTATCTTCCACTAACTTTAACACTGTGAAAAACTCTTTTGACTTTGTTGATAAAATTAAACGCCTTTCTCCTTTCAATTATATAATGGTTTCCTTAGATGTTAAATCCCTTTTCACTAACGTGCCTGTTCAAGGGGCATTTGATTGTTTGGAAAGAAGGTTGAGCGAATTTCATTACTCTTCCATGGAGATTGATGAAATCCTGCATTTAGTTAGTATTTGTGTCAGGCAAACTGCTTTTCAGTTTAATAATTCTTTCTATTCTCAGTCTGAGGATTTGGCCATGGGTAATCCACTGTCTCTTCTTTTATGTGATAATTTATATGCATTTTATTGAAGAAAAACTCTTCAGTTTATGTAAATTTCCTTTCTCCTTTCTAGTTTAGGTATGTTGATGATACTTTCATTTTAATTCCCTCTGACCTGGATCTTTCTAATCTCTTTTCTCTTGTTAATTCTGTTGATCCTTGTATTCAATTTACTCTCGAAGTCGAAGAGAACAATTCTCTTCCTTTTCTTGACGTCTTGGTTTCGAAACACCCAGATCGGTTCTCTACCTCCGTTTATAGAAATCTTTCGCTGTATCTCTTCCTCCTTATGCTTTTTCAAATCATCCTTCTCAACAAAAAGTGGCGTCCTTTTATACTTTTGTTTTTAGGGCGTTACGCATTTGTTCTGACTCTTCTACTCTGAATAATGAAATTAATTATCTCAAATCTCTTGCCCTTGCTCGTGGTTATAATCCCTCTTTGATTGATAAAGCTTTGTATAAATTTAATAAGCCTAAACGTCCATTTTCTGATTCAAATAATCCTCCTAATTTTAACTCTATAATAGTTCTGCCCTTTTATTCTCTTCTCAGTTTTAAAATTGCTAAAATCCTTTCTCGTTTTAATTTTAAAGTTATCTTCAAACCTATGAATAAAATTAAATTCTCTTCTCTAAAAGATCCTATTCCTACTTAGAACCGGTGGGGTGTTTATTTTATTCCTTGCTCTTGCAATTTAGGTTATATTGGTCAAACAAAGAGAGCTTTAAAATTCAGATTAGGCGAGCATCAGAGGTATATTGCAAATCACGAAATCTCTAAATCTTCGATTGCTTCTCACTATTGGTTTTCCAGTCATTGTTTCAATTTCTTTATGGCCAAAATTATTTCTTCCCCTGCCTCTCCCTCTCACTTGGATTTTCATGAAGCATATTTTATTTCTAAAAATTCTGCTAATCTTGTCAATGATCTCCCATCATCTCCTTTCCTATCTCCAGCGTGGAAATTACTTTTGTAATTCTTTTCCCTCTTCTCTTGTTTCTATTCTTTTTATTTTGTAAAAAAAAAGGGGGGGGGGGATCTTTTGGTTTTTTCTTGTTTTATTCTTTTATATTTCTTTATTTATTATTATTATTTATATTTTTTAATTTACTTCTTTTATTTTATTTTAATTTTGTTTATTTCTTTTATTTCCATTTTTCCCTATCAATTTCTCTTCTATTGTTTTGGAAACACTTTTCTCTTCTGTATGTACCCCCTTTCAGCTAGCGTCATCTGTCGCATTCTTTGCAACATTCTCTCCCTTTCAGTTCATTTTTGACCTTGTCCGCTTACGGACACGTGCTTACTGTAGCTGATGACGGGCTGCTATAGTTTTAGCTCGAAACGCGTCCTATGTTTTGTTTTTATTTTATGGTAATTTTTTACAAAGTTTTATTATTTTAATTTAAATTACCTAGTTGGTTTTTAAGAAATCAACACACCATACTCATTTTAGCTTTTAACTGACTAGGATTTGGACATAATAATTTTTTTTTCATTCATGAAATACCCTTGAAATTTCCCAATGTGGGTGGAAATAACAGTATATTTTTAACACATTACTGGTTTTCTTCAGAAAACATTAAGATGCTTGAATTTTTCAAAGGACCTTTCTTTTCCTTGTTTCTTTCTTTCTTTGGAAATTGCTATGAATCCCATTCTTTTCTCAAACAATAAAGCACTCCTCAAAAATATCGTTATACAGAAATTAGAATTGCAGCTTCTTTGAAAGACCGAAAAAGTTTCAACACTTTAAAGGGATCCGCATAACGTTGTCAATTTCTGTTGTAGAGATTCAACAAAAGGCACACGAAATGGCATCGTCCCCACCTCAACCCATCAGTGTCAAAAATTATGGCGCCATATGCCTTTTGACAGGATATAATCCTATTTTGTTCACTAACTGCCGAAACGTCAGTGAGGTTTACCATTGACCTGAAAGTATTTTCGTTTGCTTGTCTGTCTGTTCCGCGAAAACTGCCGATAAAAACATTGGATTTATATCTTAGGGGAGCGACCGCCCCGATCGACCCCTCCCCCCGTGGATGCGCACCTAGGGGAATCTCTTCCTGGTGCTACTTGTGCGTTTTTTCCGCGGACCTATGACGAAATTAGCGTATTTTTTTCGCGATTCTTTGACGAAATTCGCATTTTTTGTGCGATTCTTTCGCGAAATTAGCGTTTTTTTTCGCAATTGTTTGGCGAAAATAGCGTTTTTTTCTGCGTTCCTTTGGCGAAATTTGCGTTTTTTTCTGCGATCCTTTGACGAAAATCGCGTTTTTTTTCGTGGTCCTTTACGAAATTCACGTTTTTTTTGTGGTCCTTTGATGAAAAATCCGATTTTTTGGCGAAATTCACGTTTTTTCCGCGCTTCTTTAATGAAATTCACGTTTATGCTCGATCATTTGACGAAATTCGCGTTTTTTTTGCGTGGTCCTTTGACGAAATTCGCGTTTTTTTTATTTGCGAACGATTGACGAAATTGATTTTTTTCGGCGACCATTTGTCGAAATTCGCGATAATCGGTGAATTTATATTTTTTTATCCAAAGGGGGGGGGAGACGATCGGGGCGATCTCTTCCCCCCTTCCTTGGGTCCGCGCCAGTGAAGAGGTATACACACCACTTAGAAGACACATTTTGACTTTCTAGTATGTTAAAGGCCCGTCAGATTTCTGAAGGGGATCCTTTTTCAGAGATTATCCTCTTTCAGAAATCTGATATTAAAAAATGGATGTGATGGTTATATTTTTCAGTTTTCGATAATTGGTTCTTATGTATTTTTTAGTGCTGAATCCAAAAATGATCTTCATTTTTTACCATGTCATCACGTTAGGATTTTCCATAAATCACAAATTTTTAAAAAGTCTTACATCAAAATCAATTATCAAAAGTTTAAAAAGATAATCATCGCAGGGTTGTGTTATTAACGTTGTTTACCATAACTAAAAGAACAATAAATAAGATAAATAATTACCATAGTATAAGAGTAAACAGAAAAAGAAAAAAAAAAGACATTTAATAAATAAATTCTGTTATAACGTTTTTAATTTTACGACCTAATAAGTAACAATAAACGATATTTTGCGGAGAGGGCTTATTATAAAATAAGAGTGCTGGATAACCGAGTGTTTCGGTTAATCGGATGTCGGATAATCGAGAGTCTGTAATATTTTTAAATCGCATTAATTTCATATTTATTTAATAATTAACTGCAAGGAAGGATTTGAGCAACAGAAAGTATGACTACGTTGATTATATGTCACTCGGTATCGCACCCCCCCCCCCCCTCCCAAAACGATTCTCTATGGATCCGCCCCTGCATACAGAGCTAAATGCTATAATTTCATATTACAATAAAAAAAAATACAAATCTTCTGTTGCCTCACCTGTTAAATTTACTTTTGTCGAGATGTGACACTTTTCTTGCGGGTGGGCGATTTGTAAAAATAAAAGAACAGTACCGTTTTAATTCGTACAAAATTCATTATAATTGTATGTATTTTGCAATTTGGAGCCGTCAACGTATTTAAAATTCTACCATTTTTTACTGTTCAAGCGATAACACCTACTTTTGACACTTTATGTGCGTTTCTTGGACCAAACCAGCCCGGAAAATTACATAGTTTATGTAATTTTACTTACATTTTATCATAGAGTTATAAAACAAACTAGATGGAACCTGTCAAAACTTGACGGAAAATTTTTCTATAAATATGTCAGTAAAATAAGCTCCTTTATTTTTTAAGAGGGGGAGTGGCGCGAGAGAGTATGAAACAGTGTTTCAAAAATTTATTTCCCTCGCCCCCTCCCCCAGTGAAATGCAGTACTATTTTCGATGTAAACTCCAAACAAACAGTTCGTAAACAACCGTGTAATGCAAATCCATTCGACATTACCGCCATCAGGACTGCAAGAAAAAAAAAATTCATAGAACATAGAACTATGAAGTATCATACAAACAGGAAGTATATTCCTACGTTCATATAATATTTAATAAATAAGGGACAGAATAAATAAAACACACATCTCTCCACCTGTGATAATGCAACCGAGCGAGCTCCTATGCGCATGTGCATTACATCTTCTCAAAGGCACAAATTTGTACATATACGTTGCGCATGCTGGGAACTAAAATTTTAATAGAAAATTTCTGTTAATTAATAAAACTTTTGAACAAACAATATGCCCGATAACAAATCTGTGGCCAAATATCTTTCATTTAACCTTTTTCTTTTTTTCTAACCGATGACCAGGGCCTTACCTGCCGGGTGTCCCCAGCTGAACGGGTTTGATACCTGGTATCGGGGCGGTAATCGCCTAATCGCCGGGTAGCGGCAATAAATCTGAGGAGAGCGTAGACCTTCATCCTATCGACTGTGCCTACTGCTTAGATGTGAACGGTTAAAACGGTTACTTAACATTTTGATCTAGTTGTTTTATACTTGCGCTTTGCTACTCAAGTTGGCCTCGTAATTTAGAACCTTGATCAGGTGACGAGACCTTCACCTGGCAAGGCACCTCCAGAGGTATAATTCACAGGTGACTTGGAAGACTTTGCACCCACGACGGATTTTACATGCACCAGGCACCATTAGCGTACGTGGCGGACATCGGCTGACTTCATTTAACCTTTTATCTACTGATGGTACTTATAAGTGTCATTAAAAAAACTTGTTATAAAATTCATTTAATGCATCCATTAGTTGTAATACAGTTTAGAATGAGTTATACATACATTACTTTATCTTGCTCTAAAAGCATTATGGGTTGCTCGAAACAAAAATATTTTTAAAAGGAGGATTTATTTTTCATTTGCATCCTTTCAGATTTCTTGGCGTTGCGGGGGTAGGGGGGAATTTGTCAATTCGGAAATATATCTATATTTCTATTATAAACACATTATATTTGTACATTTCCTAATTCTACGAAATGCTAAGAAAACTATTTAGCATAAAAGATTTGAGTGGTGTTAATAAATATTGCACAAAATCCCTATAAATTCAAATTCAATGAATCCTTCTAAATCCTTCAATTCTTCTAAAATTTATTAAATGATTGTGTTAATATTCTCATGTATTTTAAAGTATTCACGAAAAATGCTTTAGAAGATAAAATTTTCATGAATTCATAATTCAGTACATAAAGGATTAAAATAAGAATCTGTAATTTGATGAAGTAGTTTTTTCTCAGGAAGTATCGAAAGAAAACGCTTAGTGTTTAAAATATATAGATGTGTTAGGGGTTTATCCATAAAGTTAAAAAAATAAAATTAAGATCATACACAGAAAAGTAACGAGAAACATTCAGTTAGTAGTAGGAAAAAAATGTGTGAAAATTCTAATTCTACACAGTTAAAAATTTGCAGCATTCTTGAAGGTCATTTGACCGTTTTTTTCGAAAACGGTTACACAACCGTAATTTTAACTATTATTGGCCATTTTATGGTCAGAATATAGTTAAATTATGGTTATGAAACCGTTTTTTCAAAAAAAAAAAAACGGAATCTGCCAGAATGCTGCAAAATTTTTAACAGTGTATACAGGAAGAGCACAAATTCTTTCCCTGAATTCAAAAATTTATTGCGCAAAAACTATTATACAGGCCTTCTCCGACATACTTGAGTAATGTTTTACGTAACTTGAATTTTATGTAAGCCGAATTTGCAAGTTGATTAGACAAAATTTTGTAAGAAACTGCGATATTTATTATATATATATATATAATACATTATTTGCATTGCATTATTTTATAAATAAGGCATCATACAACAGTATTACAATATTTACTCGTATATAAACTATAAAAGAATGAAAAAATATAAAAACAAATTTAAAGAACAATTTTCAAATATCTTATGGAATACAGGATTTATAAATCTAAGATTGATGAATTGATTTATAACAATTTTGAATCTACATCAAACGACTATAAAAACACCTATTCTCCATGGATTTTTGATGGCAAGACAAAGGAATAGCACTTAACTTACAAAATAAAATGATCCTTGATAAGCACAAACTGTATTTATTATGAATTACATGACTATCTATTTATATAAAATCCAAGTCTCTGTGTGTCCCTCACTATTCCGGTAGGACCGCCTCATTGAAATGAGTAATTTTTTAAAAATATTAATGCAGGGTTACCACAGTAGCACCAAATGTTAGCCAAATTGGCGATAGCTGGCTAATTTGGCGAAATTCCCATTTAAAACCATTAATCTTTCATAATGGAGGTCACCCAAATTTAATTTAAACTCCACTCTTTTAAGATATTTTTTCGAAATCTATGGGTGAGAATTTAAAGCACATCTTTATATCTTCCTCCCGATGCTACTAATAAAATAACCGCCAATAGACAACGGTGTACTGTGTGAGCTCCTAACTGCGCGATTTTAATGTGCTTTAGGTACTTTTCCAGTATAGGTGCCTTGGCGAAAAAGGAAATTTGGTAACATATTTTCCCGGAACCTATTCACTGTTTCATTTTATATGCACACGCATTTTTTTCGATATTTCTGCGACTTATTTAACATAAAAAAGCCGTTTCTCTAACTTTATACAGAAACAGATGTAATTTGTACATAAAAACATCAATAATATACATATAAAACAAACAAAAACGCTCATCGAATTTTTTTTCATAGCTGTTTATATGATTTGACAACAAATCTCGATATTTTTCAGTTATATCGACACCATGCCAAAATGTATGCTAATGCGCCAATTATTTCAAAATGCTAAAAGATATTTGTAATTTTATGCCAGCAGTTTAATATGAGTTTTATTTTATTGCTTTATTTTATAGCAGTTATTTGTTCACTTATTTTAGTATATATTTGTTATTTGATGAAATAGTTCGTAAAAATCTGGAATTTTCAAATGTTATATTTTTTAAATGCTCACTTTAGTATCGACAATGGTTTTTTTTTATTTTTCAAATGCTTCAATTCACGATTTTGCGCCAACTATTACGCTTGGCGACAATGGTGTCCACATAACGGTAAAGTACCCAAATCTCACTTTCTGATACCCAAATTACACCAAGCTTTTTTAAAAAAATGCCAAAGCCCCTACAGTGGAAAAGTACCAAACTGTCTATTATTTTGCGCTATCCGTGTTATAGTTTGTACTATATGCAAGGGGAGTGGAGCGAAGAGTTTAAACATTAAATATTAAAGTTTCGGCACAGATGTCACGCCATATTGGCGCGATTTTTTTCTGACGCCAATGTCATATACACAACGGATACTTAACTGGCTCCAAAGTGTCGTAATTTTGCTTGATATGGTAATCCGGATGTTGTTGTTTATGCTGTTGATGTTTTCGCCAAATTGGCGTCGGAAAAAAATCGCGCCAATATATGATAACGTATATGACAACTGTGCCAAAGTTTCTATAAAGCAGTATAAGACTAAAAAATTAAGAATAAAATAAATGCAAACTAAGACTAAAGAAGAAAGAAAAATCATGCGTTAGGCATAGAATATGAAACACTTTCCAACACATCCTGAATGCTTTAACAAAACTTCGTTATTTAGGGAAATAAGGTAAATAAGATAACGTTACTTCTTAGATATCTCGTCGACCAATTTCGCCAAATTATATAAATCGCCAAATCAATAGTAAAACTTTAACAAAAATACAAATAAAACATCGAATTAATGGTTTTATTGGCCATTATTGGCATTTAATTTTACAATTAATTAATTAATGGCAACCATTATGGGCAATTAATCTTACAATTTGGCGACAGTAATTTGGTCGACGGGATAACTAAGAAGTACCAAGATAACAAAGTAAACATTTTAGAAAACGCATAAAAAAATTTAAAAATTGATTTCAGCAGTTACCGTCCATAGTCAGTAGTACCGTTATTACATGCCACAATTTAGCTAAAATTTAATTTAAACTACTCTTAAAACTACTGAAATCCCATTTCCAGATATTATCATCCATAGACGGTTATGTATCCAATTCTTTGCGTGACCATGTATATCATTTTATCTATATTCTACAAACATTTCTTAGGAAACTAAATGCAGTTCAGCGTAAAAATCCACAACTCCTTTGAAAACCACCTTTAAGTAATTTACTCTCATACTCAGTAACCCTTACGAATTCTTTTGTGTAGCTCTGCATATGAACTGTAGCATTTATACACACAGTATAGTATGCATAAATGTAGTGAAACATAAAAGCGCATATCATAATTAAAAATGCATTTCTAGCAATCATTGCTTATGGGTACAGATGTCATATTCGCCCCATATTGGCGCGATTTTTTTCTGTCGCCAATATCATATAGGCAACGGGTACTTAACTTGCGCCAAAGGGCTTGATGTGGTAACCCGAATTATGTTGTTTATGCTGTTGATGCTTTCGCCAAATTGGCAACCGAAAAAAATCGCGCCAATATGGGGCGAATATGACATCTGTTCCTGCTTATGTACAATACTTCGTAAAAAAGTTTCTTGGCGAGAAAGAAGTTTGCCAACGTATTTTCTGGCAACTTATTTACTGCTTCATACTCACAAGCAATTTTTCCCATATGTATACAATTTGGCACAGATGTCATATACCATATTGGCGCGATTTTTTTTCCGATGCCAATTTGGCGAAAACATCAACAGCATAAACAACATTCGGGTTACCATTGCAAGCAAAATAACGACACTTTGGCGCCAGTTAAATACCCGGTGCGAATATGACATCGGCCTCAAAAAAAAAAAAACAACAACAAAAAAAAAAAACGCCAATATGGGCGTATATGACATCTGTGCCGACAATTTAATATAAAAAAAGCTATTTACCCATTCTTATAAAGAAACAGAAGTAATTTTTGCACAGATGTCATATACGTATGGTTGTCGGCGTTATTTTTCTATGATGCCAATTTGGCACAAATCTCGCTTTCGAATACCAGTTACTTATATATTTTTCAATTATTTGCTATCATTTTGAAAAGGAAATAACTATAAATAAATAAAAGTTTGAATAATAACTATAGAACAAAGCAGTTTATATAATTAAAAAACAGAAAATAAAAGTAAATAAACAATTTATTAATAAATAAAAAACAATAGCCGGGTTACCATAGCAGGCAAAATAACACCATTTTGGCGCCAGTTAGGTATCCCGGTTCATATCTGAAATCTGTGCCGTTGTGGTGAGTCGCTCGTATAATATAATCACTCACTTAAAAACACTTTACTACCTTTATTCGTAGAACATTGATAAACGTCGATTCTGACACTCTTCGTATTCGAACACACAAAAACGCAATGTAAACATTTTCGTCTGCGCTGCTATGACAACGCTCTGGCCAGCTGCCATTCCGAATGAAGAATTTCCTCCCTTGCCTTTCTGCGGCTGCCACAGAGTATCCCCCCAGTGACGTAGGGTACCGAAGAAACGATATACAAGTGTATACTTTTTTTTTTTTTTTTTATCTGTGTCAGAATCCACGCTTGTGGAGAAAAATTACAAGGATATTTACATGAAATAAAATTGCAATATATAACAAAATATAGGCATAATGTGTAGTATGCAAAATGAACAATTTATCAACAATTTCAGTAAGTAATATAAGATGCCAGTTTTTTAGGAAAATGGACATGTCTGCCCGAACGTGTGACAGTTTTTGTTTGGTCAGGGTTACTGTCCGCTTTAAGAGAGAGTTTTAATTTAGAGTTCTCTGGAACAGTTTTCGTGGACAAGTCTGAAGTAGAAATCAAATGAGCTGGCTTCACTCGATCTATTGATACCGTAGACTTACGACCATTAAGCTCGATTGTTATAGTTTTCCCAGTTCTACTTAGGACTTTGTGAGGACCAGTATATGGTTGACACAATGGAGGTTGTACATGATCCACTCTTAGAAAGATGTGTGAACAAGATGTCAAGGAAGGGTGTATATAGAACTTCTCTTGGCAGTGAGATGATGTAGCAACTGGACTTAACTGCCGCATGGTGTTTCGTAGTTGCGTGACGAAGTTATCGTTGAAAGGTCGGATCTTGTATTCATCCAGCATATCACAGGGCAATCTCAACGTAGTGCCGTAGACAAGCTCAGCGCAAGAAGCTTGTATATCTTCCTTCACTGCTGTGCGAATGCCTAGTAAAACTATCGGTAATATTTCAGTCCACCTACTGGTTTCGTGAGCTTTGATGGATGACTTTAAATGTCGATGAAATCTTTCGATAATGCCATTCGATATCGGATGATATGCCGTTGTGCGGATCTTCTGTGTTCCCATCATTTTCGTAAATTCATCAAATATTGCTGATCGCATTTGTGGGCCTTGATCCGTGGTTATGAGCGAAGGGCAACCAAATCTTGATATCCAATGCTTTAATATGGCACTACAAATTGTTTTAGCTTGTGTATCAGATATAGGTACGGCTTCTGGCCATCTGCTAAATCGGTCAATCATCGTTAAAAGATAGCTGAAACCGTCAGATGGAGGCAAGGGACCTACGATATCTATATGTATTTGGGAAAAACGTGCATCAGGAAGAGAGAACGTGCCAAGAGGTGCCTTGGTGTGCCTCTGTATTTTTGATCTTTGACACTTCTCACAGCCACGAACCCAGTTTTTGATGTCTCGTTTCATATTTGGCCATACGTATCTGGAACAAATTAGTTTTGTGGTAGCTGCTATGCCTGGATGGGCTAGGTTGTGCAAATGTTCATATATCAGCCGACGAAAGAAACTAGGAACTAAGGGTCGAGGCGTACCTGTTGAAGTATCACATAGTAGGCTACAATCAGAAATGAGGCAAGGTTTCAATTCCAATTTGAATAATGTACTATTATGCAGGTTCTGTAGCTCTGAATCATTTTCCTGAGCTTTTGCGAATTCCTCAAAATTTAAGTTCGGAGATTTTGAAATAGAATCAATTTCAATTCTTGAGAGGCAATCTGCAACAATGTTTTCGGAACCTGGTACATGTCTAATGTCAGTGGAATATTGGGAAATGTAATCTAAATGGCGTGATTGCCGCGGCGAACATTTATGGGGATTTTGCTTAAATGCATAAATTAGCGGTTTTTGATCAGTATAAATTTGAAAAATTCTCCCCTCTAGCATGTGCCGAAATTTTTTTATTGCCGAATAAATAGAAAATAATTCCCGGTCATATGTTGACCAATTCCGCTGACTGTTGTTTAATTTCATGGAAAAAAATGCTAAAGGTTCATAACGTTCCTGATAAAACTGCATAAGGGTGCCGCCGATCGCGACATCTGAGGCGTCAACCCATATACTCAACTGAGCGCCTGGAATAGGGTGCCGTAAAAGAGCAGCCTGAGATATTGCATTTTTGGCAGCTACGAAAGCTTTTTCAGCATCTTCGTTCCAATTAAGGGGTTCTGTTTTAGGAACACGGGAACGAGATTTCTTTTTGTTTGTATGGCCTTCTAACAATTTCACTAAAGGCGCAAGTATGTGTGCAGCTTGATATATGAAAGACCTATAAAAATTAAACATACCCAAAAATCTTCGAAGTTGAGATAAGGTTGTGGGCTGCGGAAAATCGATTATGAATTTAACTTTATCTGGAAGTGGTTGAATACCATGTTCAGATATTCGAAATCCTAAGAAATCAATGGTAGATTTACCAAATGTGCACTTGGATACATTTATGCACAAACCATATTCTGCTAATTTGGAAAATAGTGCTTTTAAATGATGATAATGCTCCTCGGCATTTTTAGAGGCTATGAGTATATCATCGACGAAAGCATAGACGCCTGGTAAATCACGTATTACCTCATCTATGAATCTCTGAAATGTTGCAGACGCATTGCATAAGCCAAATTGCACGCGTGTGCTTTCGAACAATCCAAAAGGTGTGCATATCGCTGTTTTGGGAATATCATCAGGATTGATTGGTATTTGATGATATGCTTTGATGAGGTCAAGTCGACTAAAAATTTTAGTGTCACGTAAATTAGCAGTAAAATCAGCTATACATGGTATCGGGTATCTGTCTTTTTTGGTTTGCGCATTCAAGGCACGATAATCACCTACAGGTCTCCATTCCAAAGTTCCCTTTTTTGGAACCATGTGCAAAGGTGATGCATAGTTGCTACGTGAAGGTCTTAAATGTCCGAGTTGTATCATATTTTGAAATTCTGTTTTAGCAATTTTCAGACGATCCGGAGCCAACCTGCGGGGTTTTGCCACAACTGGAGGTCCGTTTGTTGAAATAAAATGCATTGTGCTGTGTTTGACAGGCTGATTGGGATCTGGTAATTTTGTAATAGATGGGAATTGTTTAAGAAGTTCATTATATATATTATCAATATTGATTGTTTTTACTGAATGAATTAATGCACATTTCATGTGACCTGTTGTTTCAAATTTTGTTTTTAAATCTCTTAGACATTTGTGGCGGAGATCTGGAACCAACTCGAAATTATGGAGAAAATCTGCTCCCAAAATTGGTGTACTAACATTTGCCACTAGAAAAGTCCAATTAAATTTTCGTCTTAACTTAAAATCTAGAGAAAGGGTTTGTTGACCATAAACATTTATAGGGGAAGAATTAGCAGCCAAAAGCGTTTGTACGGGTGAATTCCGTTTTTGTACATTGTTGGCAGGAAGGATTGACACGTCCGAACCGGTGTCGACCAGAAAAGAAACATTTGTAGTCCGGTCTCTAATGAACAGGCGACGTGACTGTTGAGGCAAAGAATAAGTCGCCTCTACTCTTTGCTGGTTTCGTTTCCCGCCCAAGAACACGGCTTTATGCATTTTTCTTCCCTACATTTTTTTCCAAATCGTCTATGATACCAACAGATACTTGAATCCCGATTATCACTATTACTTCGCCCTCGAGGTTTACTCCAGTTTCTGCAGTATGGGGACCGACCACGTGAAACAGCAAGCTGATCGATGCGCTTATTTAATTTTTCGATTTCTTTCAATAATTTACCCTCTATCGCCTGTTCATTCGAGCAGGACACGGCAATTGCAGAAGCTGGGGAAGGGGTAACTTCTGAAATACGATCTGAAATTTCCGCTGCTTTATCAAGGGTTAATTCAGAAACAGCCGCTAAAATTGTCTGAACAGAATTTGGTAATCGTTGCAAAAACAATTCTAACATTAAATTGTCTGGAACATTTAGGGATTCCGCGCGACGTTTCATACTACGTAATAAATCTGAAGGTTTCCGATTTCCTAGTTCTTCTCCAGACAAGAGCTGTCGTATCTCTTGCTGGGATGATTCACCTGAGCGCGCAATTAATTCCTTTTTTAAGACACCATAAGGGTCAGTAGCATCTGGTTGCATTAAAATATCACGAATGATTGATGCAACATCGGGTGGAAGATGCGAAACTATATAATTATATTTTGTAACAGATTCTGATATTGCTTTGGGAGTAGCTAAAGCAAATGTGCCATAGCGCAACAAACCATAGCGCAGGATCTGATCTGTTATATAATGGAATTTGAACAGCATCGACACTAGACATGATTTATGGTAATAAATATATAAAATAGTACAATCAAACCAAAATAAATTCGCGAGTTAAATTTTTCTAATAAAATAACAGAAAAAATATCAGGAAAATGACTCAGAAGAACTTATCTGCTTTCCATCGAGCCGCTGTAGAACGATGTATTCTTTGAAAGATGAAGATGATCGGATAACATTCCAACTCATCTAGGAAGGCTGATGCTCTATATAAGAACAGTCCATGGTCACCATTGTGGTGAGTCGCTCGTATAATATAATCACTCACTTAAAAACACTTTACTACCTTTATTCGTAGAACATTGATAAACGTCGATTCTGACACTCTTCGTATTCGAACACACAAAAACGCAATGTAAACATTTTCGTCTGCGCTGCTATGACAACGCTCTGGCCAGCTGCCATTCCGAACGAAGAATTTCCTCCCTTGCCTTTCTGCGGCTGCCACACCGTAATTTGTATATAAAAAAATATATATATATATTTAGAAACGATGTTTTTATGTATACAAGTGCATATATAAACAAAGATAAAAGTTCATTAGATTTGTTTTCATAGCTGTTTATATAATTTCGCAACATATCTCAATTTCTGATGCCCGAATCGCGCCAAGCTTTTTTAAAAAATGCGCTATAATGGAAAAGTACTTAAATAAATAATTAACAGAAATAACAAATTATACAAACTAAAACTTTTTATTTCGAGATCAAAGCATTGTTTTTAATTTCGATTAAAAATACATGTATCCTTGGATAACTTCAATTTAAATTAGGATCACAGCTTAATATCTCATTCCATAAACCTAAACAAACACAAGTGATTCATTCATCGTGAAACGTCAAAAATATTAAATCATTGAGGTAATCATTCACAAAGTAAGTTCTTCAACAACAAATGGGAAATATTCTAATGACGTCATAGTAGGTAAAATGGTGGCGGTATCGTTTGTTTATGGTTTGTAATCACAAAGAATTAATTTTGCAATGTCTCTTAGTTACATTATTTTATTGTCATATTTATGAGCTCAGAACAAAAGCCTATTTTTTCATTATTTAGTTATTAAAGACGGAAAAAATCATAAATGCATGATTTGAAAATTTTAAATAATTTTCTTTCTTAATACTAAAAAATAACATCGGGAAGTAACAGCGGGTTTAAGTTAAATAAGTTTAACTGTTTAATTCTGTTGTAATATTCAAAATAACTGTATTTATTAGATTTCAGTACTCAACATCAGGGCCCGATTAGATTAGGGCCCTTTGAAGTTAGAGGAATTACAATGTCATTTCAGGACCTTTCTTTTGGAGAAGCTTTTCTAAATTCCATATATACATGGAAAATCTTCAGTGTTAGAAATATTATTCCTTGGACTGACATAACACGAGAACGGCCTGCAATTTTACACAAGTTTTTAACAAACTTTATATCAGAAATTTTACTAGAAACTGGTTACTTTTTTGTTATAAGCGGCCCACACTATTAGGATTATGACAAGTTGCAAGTAATTTCGCCAACGTCGTAACCAAGATCGTGAAGCACACACATATAATACCATATAATACCATTTCATGAAATCGTATACGATAATTTAATAGTTTTTAACCTTACTTCAAGTGTGTTATTTATTTATTTTTAAGACTCAACCATCTAAATTGTCCAATATATGAATTAAAAAAAAAGTGTAAACAAAGATTGAATAGACATGACCGCAAAAAGCCTCAAATCTGCATAACACTTGGAACCAAACTGTGCAGATTAGTGGTCTTCTGCTGTACACAGTTTTTCATAAATGTGTTTCGTTCTTAAAATGTGTTATTTTCATCTATCACTGCGGAACAAGCGAGAAAACTCATATTCTTGCACATGAGTTGTATATATCTTTATATCTAAATTTCCGTCATTTTTGACGGGCTACCTTTCTAGTTAAGAATAACTAACGATAAAGATTAAGTTGTTTTGTTATAGATTTGATTGCATGTACCAATGAAAATGTAACTCTAATATATAAACTATATTAAGGTTGCGGTATATATCTATATATTTTACTTATAAAATAAATATAAAAAGTATGCAACTGCGTATCAAACACGCTAGCAGTGTTCGCAAAATATAATTTTCGGGATTTATTACGTAACTGCGAATTTACGTAAGTCAGGTGATGCCTGTACTTAGACATATGTTTAAAATAACATTATATTTCGAAAAATTAAGAAAGGGCACTTCCCAATTTCGAAGCCTGTTCCGAACGTAAAAGTATACCCGTAAGAAAAAAAAATTGCATCTAAAATCGAAAGTAGCCGGTTAGATAATGACTTCCAGATATCCTGTACAAGAAAAAGTAATAAATAATAAAATAATAATAATATTAAAATATTAAAATGGAATGCGAAAAGAATGCTGCCATTGGTTTAACATTAACTTGCGAGTGCCTTAACGTTACTGGCGTATCTCTTAAGGCAAAAGATATCCAGTCATTACCTAATTAAGCGAATAGAAAATTACGAACAATAAAAGCTAAATATATTTAAACTATTTAACCACTTGAGGGGCAATAGGATATGTTATATCCCACCTAATTCAAACAAGATTCGCGCCAGAAACTTTTAACTAAATTTTATATTTTTAACTTCGCGGCATTAATGTTAAAAAAATTGCTTTTCCTTATTTTAAAACCAAATTTTTAAGTTATTCCGGTGAGATTTCAATATTACAGAGCCATTACTGCTTGCCTTTTAAAGGGATAAAAAGAAAATCTCATTATAGTGACGTCTTTTTATTGTTTATGTAAACCTATGAAACAATGGAAGGAGAGAAACAGAAGCCAAATATCCTGACATCTGTCGGACAATTTAGAATCATAAATTACATTTTCGAAGTTTAATGTCACAGTGGATGGCGTTTCATAAATGAATAATTATTCTAAATATTCAGTTGAAAATTTCTTAAATGACGCATTTTAAATATTAAACCCATTAAGCAAATAGTTTAAAGGAGGGAAATTTATCGTTAAGCGTTTGTTAGTATTCCGCTATTAAATATTTAGAAAAATAAGCTATAAAATTTTTTTGTATCATTTGAACTTTTCAGCTATTGAACAATTCCGTTATTTCACAAGGAACTCTGATTAAATACTTTATTTTATTTTTTGTTTCTCTACGGCAAAATTGGTGTAATTTACTTCTGTATTTTAAGTATTCAGAAGTTATAAAAATGTTTACTACCAAATTGGATTTTTTTACTTTCTTCTATCTTTACAAGAAGAAGGTATTAGATTCGTGAAAAAGAAACAGACTTCCGGTTTTTGACGGATTTACACGTATAATATCATAAGACGAAATGCAATTTTTCAGCTTGATTGAACATAAAATAAATAATGTGAACATTAAAATGCCACAATCTTTCTTAAAAGGCGACTAATGTAATGAAAAAGATGTTACAAATTTTAAAATATACATTTTATTTAAAACTTTTTAGTACTTTCAAACCTTCCAGGCTCATCATCAGAGAATTACTACTACTGACTACTACTACTGACATTACTGCTACTTCTACTTTCAACTCTAGTAATTATTGGCTCGTGATATGTTTGTATAAATAAACAACATTTAGTTATTAAGATATTCTCTGATGATGAGCCTTAGAAGGTTTGAAAGTACTAAGTTTTAAATAAAATGGATATTTTAAAAATTGTAACATCTTTTTCATTACACTAGTCACCTTTTAAGTAAGATTGTGGCATTTTAATGTTCAAATTATTTATTTTAGGATTTACACGTTTTAGAAAGTCCTGAACACGATTTGACTATTTTTAGAAAATCTCTGTCTGTGAGTCTGTCTGTATATGACACAAATTTTGTGGGCGTCCTTTCTCAAGAGCTAATGCACGGATTTTCATTAAACTTCAGATTCAGTTAGTTCCTAATATAAACTGGTGCTGATTAGTTTGTAGTGTAAATCGCCCAACAGGTGGCGCTGTTATGCTACGTTATTAATGATTTCCGAAATAGCTATATCTCAAAAGTGAATGCACGAACTGTCATCAAACTTCAGATTCAGTTAGTCCCTTATATAAGTTGGTGCTGATTAGATTTTCGTGTAAATTGCCCAACAGGTGGCGCTGCTATGCAAAATTTTTCATGATATCTGCAATAGCTCTATCTCAAAAAATAATGCACGGATTTTCATCAAACTTCAGATTCAGTTAGACGTTCACATAAGTTGTTGTTGATTAGGTTTTTGTGAAAATCATCCAATAGGTGGTGGTGATATGTAGAATTTTTCACGATTTCTCCAATAGCTCTATCTTAGAAACTAATGCACCTAATTTCATATCTTTAGGATCTTCATGACGAGCAAAAATTATCATTTAATTTTGGCACTGTGATAGCCAATTTTGGAGTATTAACATGTATGAGATAAAAGAAAGTTTCGGGATTGGTACGTCCGGCTAGTTTCCTTCAGGTTTTGAATTCTAATTCAAATTCATTTAAAATTAAGCTTTTTTTAAACATACAAAAATTGGGATAAAAAAGTATTTACATGTGTACACTATTTGCCACTTTCGATTTCAGACGAAAACCTAGAGAAATAATTGAAGAATTCTTTTATAAATTCGGAGACGTAAATAATATATTTGTTTTCGTATTTTTTAAAGAAAGATTTAGTCAAGAAGTCAGTTAAGGGACCAACAACAAATTGAATAAATAATAATATTTGAGATCAACCTGGTCGTAAAATGTACGAAATGATCTGCAACTGTAAGAATGATTATACGGTCCCTTTAAAATTTGCATATCGATTTGTGCAAGAATAGCATGTAATTCATGAAAATATAAGCTCTTTTTTTTTTAAAAAATTAAAAAAATTTCCGCAATTTTTTTGTTTTTAACTAGCAGTTTTCAAACAAATTTAAAACCCACTTTCAGAAAATTTGATAAACTGCAAGAGAAACATTATGCTGTAATATAGAAAGTTAACACTTTGAAGAGTTTATAAAATATGAGAATTTGTATGAAGTAATATTTTACTGCGCGAATGATAGATTGGAATGAAAATATGGAAGACTGGGAGCAGGAAAACACAAGGTTAAACCTACGAGTCAACCGCTAAAATTGGTTTTCAGGTGTTTTCCACAAAGAATGACTTGGCAGACCGATTGACTTTTAATATGCGAATCAAATTTTAACTAATTCTGGAATTTCAGCCGTCAACTTGATAATGTGATCGTCTGTGCTGCCGCCTAGTGGTCTAGAAGGAACGAGTTCAAATATATAGAATGGGTCCCTAAGAACAAGATTGCATTTGCGACTGAGACCTACTCCATATATTTAACCTCCTTGTTTCGATCGGCGCTGGGAGAAGACAGAGACAAAAACAAATTACCTCGATTTAGCGCCTATTGCTTTCAGCACCATCTATCACTTCTATTTGGAACTAAAACTGGGAATCGCAGTTTAAAAAAATTCCTGTCATATCACATCACTCTTCCGAAAGAATTTTTTAATGGCTGTCACCATTTGCAAGTTATTGAATTTTGAAGGCAGTCAGCAGTCCATTTAGGGACACCTGTTAGATGTCTTAAGAGTATTAGCAATATAGTATTAAGAATATTAACATGAAATATTTGGGCCAATGGCAAAAATATTTTAAGTCTTCATCGCAGATTTGGTGCGTTTAGAAAATACATACGGGAACTGAACAGATATACCGTATATACTCATGTATAAGTCGACGCCCCCGCCCCCCTCCCCCAATTCTTAAGCAAAATTTTGAAAAAAAAATCGAATTTTTGTGCATAAGTCGAACTACATATCTGGTAGTATGTTGAAAAATGATTTGTAATCGAGGATAGAAATAATAATAAATTTGCATTAAATTAATAAACTTTTCAGACTTTTTTTTTTATTCAACGTTTTAAACCTATATAATTATATGAAACCGAAGAAGCTTGAACTATTTTGAAACCTACTCACATCAACTAAATGATACTTAAAAAGAAAAACGACTTTCAAAAATCTATTCAAGCCTTATTTAGAAGGGTAAACAACTCCTTAGGCTGCTAAAATATACTACTTCTTTGTATTATAGGACTTTTAAAAGAGATATCTAGAAGCATTCTCAAGTCGAACTCTTTTTAAAAAAGGGGATTAAAACGTTGAAAGGAATGCCCCTGTATTAAAAAAAATTCTGTCCCAAGAGAAGATGGGTGCAGAACAATTACAGGGGCATTATTGTTCAGCTTTTTTCTCAATCACAGGGAAATGACCATTGTCCGCTTTTATCTCTCATGTGATTACTTAAAAGACTTGCCCTTTCGCCGATTATTTGCGAATTTTATTTTTATTTTTACTACCTTGTGTATAAGCCCTCTAAGTGTTTCGGGCGTAATATTCCGTACACTAAGCTCCAGGTTTCACAGCAATACAAGCAATATTTAAGATAATATAATTCTATAGATTTAAGGAATTTTAAATACATTGAAGAATGATTAATTTCTCTCAAGGATTACATTCATATATGTAATTGAGTTTTTTTTATAATGTTGAAAGAATCATATTTTCTTAGCATTTAAAACAAACTGCAAAGAAAACAACATTACAATTTTACCCTTTTGCAAGACGCTCTAAGAATTAACTCTACGTTCTAAGGTGTTAAAAATGTTAAAAAAAATTGCAATTAAAGGTACTGTAAAACTGATGAACCACATTAAATAAGCTCACTTCTAGAAATAATTAATATTGTAGTATTGTTACAGACAGTGATAAATAAGAACTGTTTGAAAGGAAAATCTAACATCGCAATTCCAACTTTTTATTATTCTTGCAATCGTATGGAACATCAGAGGAAGGGAAACAGAAGTCAAGCCTTCTAACACCTGACGAAGAATTTAGAATCATAATTTGCATTTTCGACGTTCTCTTAAATCAAATCGGATGGCATTCAAAAACGTTATAACTTCTCAGATGAAATTTCGCAAACGGCAGATTTTAAATAATTTATTTAGTAAACAATCTTCAGAAAATTGTATTTCTAGGCATTTATTTATATTCAATTATTTACATATTTAGTAATGATATTCAAAATTTGCTTAATTTGACAAATTGAATTGATTTCTCTAAAACTATTTGTTTTGTAGTAAATAAACTTGATTTTGTTTTGCATACCTGTACCGCTAACTAATTTTGAAGGTTTTTAATTTTGAATTCGAAATTAGCTCCTCTTCCAGCGATGAAGGGAATGAAAATTCTAAAGTCACATGTCATTCTCTAAACGTCGGAAATCTGAGGACAGGTACGCATAAAGAACCGTATATTGTAGACTCTCTGAAATCCGCACAGTTTGGGACCAGAAGTTGTGCGGATTTTAGAATTTTGAAGATTTCTGGTCATTGCTTTGTTTACATTTTTTAAACAGTAATTTGAATGAAATAATGCAGTCAAAATTACAAGGTATGCTTGCAGTATAGTAAAATATTAAAATAATTAACTATAGTAATAAACTAAAATGATAAAAAGTAAGAACATTTTAAAATTGATTAAATTATTAAAAGTAAAGGTCAAGTAAATAGTTAATAATATATAATTCGATATGCGTAATGAAGATGCATTTATCTTGAATTATTCATTTAAACTTGCCTCATAAAGGTACCCTACTAATGCACACCAAAATCATAAAGTAAAGAAATTTTATTTCAGATTACGTTAGACTTAATAACCAAAAAAGGCTTGATTAATACATAAATATATTTCGCAAAAAGATTGTGATTACCAGAGATATCAACATATCTTGATTTTTTTTTCAGAAATAAATTTATACTTCTTTCATGAAAAACCAAGAGTTCAGTTATATGATCAAGAATTACATATATCAAGAATTACAAGAATACATACGGAATGATGTAAAACTAAAAAATTCTGTAATTTTTGCCCTAGATCCGTACTGAAAGTTTTATTGTTTACACTTACGATGATGTGCGTATTTTAGGCATTTGCGGATTTCAGGGTTGAGGATTTGAGGGATTCTACTGTACGTGTACAGGGTGCGGCAGGGATTTGAGAACACATGTTATAGGTGAAACACCATCATGCACATTATGGTTACAAATTCTTTTCTGTTATATGTAAACATGTCGGAATCTAGACTAACTGAGGAAATGAAGAGGCATGCTGTCATTATCTTATTGGCTGAAGAGCACTCCTATTTAGAGACTGCTGCATTCTTGAAACTTGCCCGGCCATTCATCTTTAAGGGGGAAGTTTACCTTTTCAACAATTTTGTTTAATTTAAAATACAGTCGAATCTCGTTATCCCGACACTCTAATGACCAGAAAAAAAAAATTCGTCATAAGCGGAGTGTCGCGGTAACAGGAGTTGAAGAAAAATATGTTTATAAAAAGCTGTATTTTTAATTAATTTAAGACAATTTTAAATTCATAACTGTTCTTGCAGTTTTAAGCAATAAAACATTATCAGTGAACAAAATAAACACAAAACAAAATTGAAAAGTATAAAAATCATATTTATGATTACTTTTTTTTTGTTGTTACATGAAATATTGATGAATTAAGGTTTGCTTATCCGTAGATGTGCTTCCTGCAGTTCTTTTTTCAATATTATACAATGAATTGAAATCAAAATTCACTGTTTCAGAAATGGATGTAAGATAATTTCTGATCGTTTCAATGTAATGCAATGCTTTTGTTTTAGTCGGATGAAAAATGCCGTGTAACCACAAGAAAGCGCCGTCTAACCGGAACAAAAAGGCCGCGTGTAGACTGATACGTCTACCTGGAATCTATCTACGTCTATCTGGGTCATTCATAGCTTGTTGATTGATTTATTCAGATAAAGGATTGAAGTAAATTTCTCATTTATCTCAATGGGTATTTTAAATACTTTTGTGAAAAGTTTGGCTAAGACATTCCTTACCGCTTAATTTCCATGCTTATAAGAGGGATTATGAAATACGACAATTTTCCTTAACCGCCGGGATATCCGGAGTTGAAAATTATTCAACGACGTAAAATCCGGAGTTTATGTACATTAAAATCATATGCAGAAAATCGGGACTTTGAAAAACGGACGTGATAAGTGGAATGACGTGAAAACCGGGTGTCAGGAGAATGAGGTCCGACTGTATACAGTTCAAATGGTAAACTCGTTGCATTTCAATGCTCAACTAAAAGAACATTTTGAAAAAGAAATTAACTGCATATTTAATTAAATTTTTTTTTTAAGTTAACAAAAATTTTAATTTTTTTAAATCCCTACTACTTTTTTTTTAAATATTGATATTTTTGCCCATTTTTTTTTAGATTTTCAAATGTGTATTACACAAGACTGTGCATGAATTTTTAGATATGTCTTATATTACATTTAATATAATATTTTTTACTGAAATATATTGTGTAGACCGATGAAATCTAACCCATCTTTCATATACTTTTATTTATTTTTTTAATTAACAAAAAACCTGAAGGCTAATTCCATGCTCAGATTTATCACATATATAATAAAGAGCATGTACAAGAAAAAGTTTAAATCTCTATCTC
Organism: Maratus speciosus; assembly: GCA_963932465.1. Classification (NCBI taxonomy): domain Eukaryota; kingdom Metazoa; phylum Arthropoda; class Arachnida; order Araneae; family Salticidae; genus Maratus; species Maratus speciosus. The sequence continues at coordinate 559,977,965 of OZ010792.1, forward strand.
AAAAAAACAAAACAAAAAACAAAAAAAAAAAAACCTTTAGTATTTTTAAAACATGAAAGTGAAGAATCATGCACATATATGAATATGAACAATAAATATGAACTTGAAGAAAAAGCCATTTAAAATTTTAATTTGTGTGCGTCATTACGCTGGGTGTATTAACAAAATTTACAATATCTCGCGATATAATTGCCGTATGGCTAAAAATGAGGTGGCAAAATATGCACAATTAAACAGGCTTTCATTTAAAAGCAAAAAGCGATTTTTCGATCAAATTTGCGGTAATCCGTACCCTTAAAGAAAGGAGCGAACTGAGGTTGCCAGATTTGATGTGCCAACTGTTTCATACAGGGAATGAAATTGTTGGTGATATGATATTATAAAGACGCCGGAATTCGTCATTCGTGTAGATGAAAGTCCTAGGAAGTCGATGAGGACACTCGCTGGGGAGCTGCAGGTTGATGAGGTCACTATCCGGTGTATGATTCGTGTGGACCTTCGTCAGAGGTTGTACGTGATGAGGAGAGAACAGTTCTTGTCTGAGATATCCAGGGATAACCGTGATGAGGAGAGAACAGTTCTTGTCTGAGATATCCAGGGATAACCACCTGATCAAAACAAACGCCTCTTTAACAGGCTGAAACATGAAGAGGAACCATGAATGCTGTTGTTTTTCTCAGATGAGAAAAACTTTACCCAGGCACAGGAAGTAAACCGCAAAAAGGTCGGTAACTGTATAAAATCTCCAAAGAGCTTCCCCTAGTTATATCTAATTGCGCCTTTCCAAAAGTTTCATCAAGTAGTTCGAATTATTAAAGATATTTACTAAAGCGGTAAATGCAAGATTCAAATTGTTTGAAAGGCAAATCTTACGTAAAACCTTTTTAATATTTATCGAAACTTTTGTAAAAAAAGAGAAACGGATATAGAAGCCAAATACCTTGACACCTGTCGGACAATTTACAATAATAAATTACGCTTTAGGCGCTCTCTAATGAGACGGTAGAAAACATTTCATAAATGGATAAACACTTTAACTTCTCGGTAGAAAATTTCATTTACAATTAAATTTTAAATATTAGAATCATTTGATGTATTACGAAGAAAAAATTTATTCAATGCATTTTCTAACATTGCATTATTTAATGTAAAAAAAAAAGCGATGCTATTAAAAACAGATTATTAATTTAGCTATTGCACTGTTGAATTGAATTGAATTTTAATTATTTTTGTGTAGTAAAATAATACATACTGTCCGACACCTATATTTTATTTTACTTGATGTATTGCCGTGAAAGTAATTGTTTCCCTTTTGTGAACACATTGCGATTATGGCCCCAGGTGAGTCGGAACTCACTGAATCGAAGTTAGTGCAAAGAGTGTTAAGGAATCGCAATATCATGAATTAAATTATTTATTTAAAAATTTGATCAATATTAATTATTTATCACTCACTATATAAGCTATAATTCACAACCTATCACGTAAAACATTACATTAAACATTAACACTTTTAAAGGGGATGCCTCTTTGATGAATACTGTTATGGAATATATATAGCCCACTCACCTTTTAACTCCATGTTCATCGTTAGGCACAAGCACTTAGAATCCAGAATCGGCATTAGTCAACACATAATCAAATTTTCGCGCTCTCTCTAAAACTCAACTTTAAAGATCCAAATCTCTCGTCCTCAGACTAAAAACCCCCAGTGCACCTACGAAACCATATTTTTTGAATACCTCTCCTCTTCACTGCTCACTCCTTTTTCTTTTTTCGCCCCCCTCTTAATTTTAATTTGTTTCCCCTTTGAAATCCAATCCTGTGTAGCTCTGAATTTTATTGGATGTTCTCGTACAATATATATTTTCCTATTCGCCTGAATCTCTGGTCTTTAATTTATAACTTATAATTTGGTTTTGTGCAAGATCTTTCTCTACCTCTTCCTGGGCCTACCGATACATTTTTTCCTGTTAATTTACCATTAAATATCTTTTTGCGATTATCTCATCCCTCATTCTGATTAGATGGCTTAACCATTGCATTTTTCTTATTTTTATAGTATTTATCATATCTTTGTAGTAAAATAATATTGTACATTATTCACGGACTGAAATTTCTGCCATTCTAGTTTCAAGTGGTTTAAGTTTTTGCTTTGAAGGGACAGTTTTAGATTAATTATGAAACAGATGACGAATTATAGTGATCCTAACAAGTATCTTCTTTGGCTACCACTATTTCACTACCTGTATAGCATTGTGACGTTACGGCAACGCCACAGTGACATGATATTGTGACTGTGTTAGTCTATGTGACTTCACATTGCCTTGGATCAAGGCTAACGAGAAAAACAGGCTACCGCGGTGGGTCCGATTCTTCTTTTTTTACAGACCGCTGGAGTCACGTGATGCTCTTTTCACACACCTTCATTGGTGCATTCGAGCATCACGTGACTCCAGCGGTCTGTAAAAAACGAAGAATCGGACCCAACGCGGTAGCCTGTCTTTCTCTTTAGCCTCGGCCTTGGATGGGAAGTCGTTATGGTTACAGCTCCTATAATACCGGCTAAATGATCCCCGTCATTTATTATCCAGGAACCAAAAACCAAGTTAAAATCGGTTAGCGTTAGCAAATGGGAGACAACGACAGGGACTTTTAAATACGGCAACCACAGCGCTGGTGGTAGACCATTACTGGAGCCGCGACCCAATACGGCGGTTATTTTGGGCAATAAAATGGATATGCGCCAGCCCCCTTATAGATCCTTAATTATGGTCGTTATTAACTAGTATGTGACATCACAGTGTGACTTATAAAATTGTAACATTTGTGTTCATTCTACATCGGGTCAGGAGGCCAAAATATGCCCAAACCCGACTTTACCTTATTGGGTCTCTCTCTCTCTTTTTTTTTTTTTTTTTTTTTTTTTTTTTTTTTTTTAAAGGTGAGATTTGGGTTCAAATCCTGCATTAGGTACAGATACTACATTTTAACAGAACTTGACCCGTCTCGCTACGTCGGCTGATCTATTCATTTATTTTATTTTTTGGCTGTAGATAGAATTTAAATTAGAATCTTACACTGAGCCTCCTATCTAGATTTTACACCAACCCGATCTAGCTACGGTTTTATAAAACCTGATTATTCAACCCGCTGCGAAATTCCAATCTGAACCTAACCAGCAGTAAAATATATATTTTTAAAAATATATTAAAAGGTCGGGACGTATTTAGATTAAATCTGGTCACCCGATCGGATGCAGATTTGCCAAAATTGCACATTTAAAAGGCATATAAAAATTCTTAAAGTAACCATTTTCAAATGATTACTGTTGGTAAATGGTAATACAGATAACCATTTTAACCATAAGGACCATAAGGATCCTATAAGGGGATAACCATAAGAATTTAGAAAATGGTAATAAAGTTGCCATTTTCTAAAAACATATCATACAGCAAAATTTTCTATATGTGCCTTTTTATATAGAATAAATGAATGTTCTCCTTTTTAACACTTTCCAACAAAGTTGAAAAGTGTTTATGACTTCGGTTTGTCTGTCCGTCTGTCCACGCTTAACTCTCGTAAATATGCTCGGATCGTTCTGAAATTTTTGGATGTTAATGACCTCTACCATAGCACGTTCCCTATTTCAAATGAAGTTTGTAGCATGTTTAGTTCATTTACAGGGACAGTCAAAAGATTTCCGTTACATTACGACCAATGGGAAAAATCGTTTCAAATGATTTTTAATGGTGTTACACTGTTCCAAACATAGTAAAATTGATATTCATTTATGAAGTCCACTAAAATATGCATTCTGTTGAATATGCGGTGCAAAGAATAGTTATTGTTCATTTACAGGGCTACACAAAAGAATTCCGTTCATAATGATATAGGGGGGATTGTTTGCGGTGTATTTGAAAAGATTTCAGATACTATATTGTATCCGAAATACTGTATATTAGTCATAATTGCTCGAAATGCATTTTTAATTATGGTATGCGCTTTTTTAGGGTTTCGTTCACCTGACGAAACCCTATTCATCTCGCTCCTCTGTCTGTCTGTCTGTCCGTCTCTCCCAGAGCCCGTTTTCAGAAACTATACATGTTGGAGACTTGAAATTTTGCATACTTATAGCTGAACATCACACATCATACGACAAATCATAAAATTAAAAAAAAAGTCGAACATTTAACCCTTTGGGCTCCCACATGTGTATTTTAAACAATTCTTTCTAAGTGAGCCCTAATTAGGTTTTCGAGGCGTGAAATTTTGCATATTTAATAGTTGAACACGTCACATGAAATGACAAACCCTAAAAGTTTGAAAAAGGTCGTACATTTAACCCTTTGGACTCCCACATGTGTATTTTAAACAATTCTTTCTAAGTGAGCCCCTAATTAGGTTGGAGGCGTGAAATTTGGCATACTTATAGCTGAACACCTCACATGAAATGACAAACTGTAAAAATTCTGAAAAAGTCGTACATTTCACCCTTTGGGCTCCCATATATGTATTTTAAACAATTCTTTCTAAGTGAGCCCCTAATTAGGTTGGAGGCGTGAAATTTTGTATACTTATAGCTGAAAACCTCGCATCAAATGACAAACCCTAAAATTTTGAAAAAGCCGTACATTTAACCCTTTGAGCTCCCACATGTGTATTTTAAACAATTCTTTCTAAGTGAGTCCCTATTTAGGCTGGAAGCATGAAATTTGTTATACTTATAGTTGAACACCAGATATCATACGGCAAATCATAAAATTTTGAAACAATCGTACATTTATTCCTTTGGGCTCCCACATGCGTATTTTAAGCAATTCTTTCTAACTGAGCCCCTTAATAAATTGGAGATTTGAAATTTTGCATACTTATAGCAGAACACATGAGGCCAGGCGACAAATCATAAAAAATTGAAAAAGTCTTACGTTTAACCCTTTGACCTACCACATATGCATTTTAAGCAATTCTTTCTAAGAGAGCCCTAATTAAGTTGGAGATATGAATTTTTGTATACGTATAGCTGAATACCTCAGATCACACGGCAAATCATAAAATTTTCAAAAAGTCTTTTATTATTTACCCTTCTGGGCTCTAACTTGTGTATTTTAAGCAATTTTTCTAACCTCCGCCCTTTTCACCCGGGGAGCACTTTTCCAAGTTTTGCCGATACCCGTTTGACCATTCTTTCCTATTATGCACCATAGCCTTACATATTTTAGTTCCACTTTTTACCGCCAATGGTGCCTATTTATCTCGGGTGCTATCGGCCCAATCCCTTCGACTAATATATCTACGGATAGTCTATAAAACGGAGTTTCGTTCGGATAGAGGTTTGTTCAGAATAGAGTGCGCCCCTGGTTGCGAAATGTAGAACTAACAGATTTTTTAAAAGGAGAAAGTGTTTTGAAAGGAATATTAAACGAAACCCTCTTTGTTATCTGTGATCACACTTACCTACTTGTTCACTATATTTATGCATACTATAAAGTGCATATAAATGCTATAGTTCATATACAGAACTATAGAAATTAATTCGTAAACGTTACTGAGTATGAGCATAAATTGCTTAAAGGTGGGTTTTAAAGGAGTTATGCATTTTTACGCTGAACTGAATTTAGTGTACTAAGAATTATTTGTAGAATATAGATAAAATGATATACAGGGTCACGCAAAGAGTTAGATACATGGCCGTCTATGGGTGATAATTTCTGGAAATGTAATTTCAGTAGTTTTAAGCGTGTTTAGTTTGAATTAAATTTTAGCTCAATAGTGGCATGTAATAAAGGTACTAGGTAAACTACAGGGCTGTACAAAATTATTCAAGTATGTTTCCATCTATTAGTATAAATTTCTGAAAGATGAATTTCAACATGTTATGCATTTTCTTGCTAAACTAAATTTTCCCATTATATAGAATATATATCAACATACAGATCGAATACAGGGCTGTTCAAAAGAATTGGAATATATATTTGGCTATGGGCGGTAACTACTGAAATCAGATTTTAAAATGTTTACTTAGTTATCTTATTTACCTTATTTCCGTAAGTAACGAAGTTTCGTTAAAGCTTTCAGGGTGCGTTGGAAAGTGTTTCATAATCTATGCTGTACGCAAGATTTTTCTTACTTGTTTTTGTTTGACCCATATTCTAACATTTAATGAGCTAAAAACAAACTCGGAGAGTAAGAAATCCGATTCAAACTTAATACATACTTAATCATACTTTCATTCGTTTTTCATACTTAATTAAGATGCAATCGTAATTTGAACAAAATAATACCAAAATCGATCCCAAGTAGACTTTTGTAATGTATGACTTTTCATAAAGCTTAAACGATATAAAGCTCAATTGATAAAGTAATGTCATCAAAACTATGATACATAAGTGTTGATTTGCGAACACTGAAATTTTCTTATACATACATACATACATACACAATGGTACTACAATCTAGGTAGGAATTTGACCTCCCTCAACATACCTCTCCAGACGTTACGATCTCTAACCTTTACTTTATAATTTATAATTTGGTTTTGTGCAAGATCTTCCTCTATCTCTTCTATCCATACCTTCCTGGGTCTACCAATACTTCTTTTACCGATTACATTACCACTATAAATCTTCTTTGTGCTTCTCTCATCCCTCATTCTGATTAGATGGCCTAACCATTGCATTCTTCTTATTTTTATAGTAATTATTATATCTTTTTCATTATATAACTGTTCTATCTCCATATTTGTCCTTATACGCCATGTATTGTCTTCTTTAATAGGTCCAAAAATTTGTCTTAAGATCTTCCTTTCCCAAGTGATAAGTAGCTTTTCATCTTTTTGTGTAGTGGTCCAGGTCTCACTACCATAGATTACTACTGGTTTTATAACAGTTTTATACATTTTAAGTTTGAATTTTCAGGATATTAGAGAGGATTTTAGAATGTTTCGAAGAGAAAAATAGCATCTATTTCCTGCTGCAAGTCGAGTTTTAATCTCTGCTTCTACCATATTATCAGAGGTGATCGTAGATCCTAAATATTTAAACTCTGTTACTTCATTAAATTGTAATTCATTATTTATTGCTAACGTTGCTGTTGCCTGTGATTTCATTCGGTCCATTTTCATGTACTTTGTTTTTTCTTTATTAACCACGAGGCCTAGTTTTTTTCCCTTCAGTGTCTAGTTTCAATCAAGACTTTCTTATTTCTAGCAATTATATCAACATCATCTGCAAATGCAAGGATTTGTAGAGAGCGATTCATAATAGTACCTCCTCTATTGTTGTAGATGTTTCTAATTATTTTCTCCAGGCACGAATTAAAAAGAATTGTTGAGAGAACATCGCCTTTCTTTAGACATGAATTCACTCCAAATTCTCTTGAAAGTCTTCCCTGTACTTTAACTTTAGCTTATGTATTTTCCAGTGTTTCTTATTCACAGTAGAGTGTTTTGTTAAATAAAACAGTAAAAGGCCACATGCGAGAGAATTCGAGGGCGAACGAAACATTTATTTGATATTAGTATTTGTATAAATTGTAACACCTGCAATGAAAACTAGTTGGATGTGCCAATCCCAAAACTTTCTTCTATCTTATGTCAATATTTCATTTTAATTAGTTTTATTAATATTTTTATTAGAATTAAGCATAACTTCATACACTTTTTGATAGTTCAATATTGAAAATTGCAAAAAAAGTCGGTATTAGAGCATCTCCTTCTGGCGAAAATTTTCCAAATTCAGGAAGGACCTTCTTGCCATGGCCAAAAACATACACAAAAAATTTGGTTCAATTCTATACATAACTTCTTACACTTTTCGATGGTATAATATTCAAAATGCACAAAAATCTCACAAAAATCGTTATTACAGCGCCCTTTACCGGCGGATTTTTTCCAAATTCAGGGAGGACCTTCTTGCCATGGCCAAAAACATACACAAAAAAATTGATTCAATTCCATGCATAACTTCATACTACACTTTTCGATAGTACAATATTCAAAATGCACAAAAATGGCTATTACAGCGCCCCCTACCGGTGGCAATTTTCCAAATTCAGGGAGGACCTTCTTGCCATGTCCACAAACATACATAAAAAATTTGGTTCATTTCTATGCATAACTTCATACACTTTTCGATGGTACAGTATTCAAAATGCTCAAACATCACTATTATAGCGCCCCCTACCAGTGGATTTTTTTCAAATTAATGGAGGACCTGCTTGCCATAGCCAAAAACTTAAAATAAAAATTTGGTTTAATTCTATGCATAACTTCAAACAATTTTTGATGGTACAATGGCGACACACGGACATGCGGACACACGGACACACGGACAGACGGACACACGAACAGACAGACAGACATTTTTTATAAATATGTTTTTGTGATCTCTGACCCCTAAAACGTGTAAATCCGTCGAAAACCGGAAGTCGAAAAAATTTTCGATTACAATACTTTCTTCTATTGAAGATAGAAGAAAGTAACAAAAACTGAGTTTTATAATCGAGATTCTGTAGAAATACATCGCATAGAATACGCTAAGTGATTGTACATATATAACGTTATCACTTTAGATTGTAGGGCGGGGGGGGGGGAGGGAGGTCAGGCACTTGATGTCCTAAGATATCTCTAGGGGAAAGGGAAGGGTGTCTTTTGATATCGTTATCATTTTTGATACGACATTATAAAATTTCTTTTTTTGTTTCTGTACATCAGTATAGTCTGTTATCTTTTTTTTGTTATCTATTTTTTTGAAAATACAAAATTATTAGTAAAACCATTAAATGATTATAAAATCTTTTCATTCCAAAATATGGAATAACCCTATGTTCGCCATTCCTATTCTGCTGCCATGTATATTTTGTTGTGAGAGAAACTAGGTTCGAAATGATATTTGTCGTATTTACTAGTAAAAAATGGGGAAGAATGTTGTTGTTCATCTATTTTGTTTTCAGAAGTTCTGCACGGGGCAAATACAAGAAGTCAATATTACTGTTGAATGCGTTATATAACAAAAAACTATTATAAAATACCTTTAAATTGTATTTATTTAAAGTATTATTTGATACAAAATTATTTCATACATAATAGTGATATACTATTAGCTTCTTCTCTTCTTTTAAATCAGTAAAGTATGCGAATAATAGTACAGTATAATATCAAAATCCGGCATGAAAACGATCTTTTCCCATCCTTTTTCTTTTACACTTTCAAATTACGGGAGAAAAAAAATAGCAATTGTTTGCAAGGTGTTACTAGAAAAATTGCAAAGTGTCACTAAAAAAATGCATAAATTTGACTGGAGAATTAATATCTGCTTTAGAGAAACAAGACTGTATTTCTGAAATAGACATTCTTCATTTGTATAAAGTACAAGAAAAACTTTTTAAAGAACGGCGAAAAAAATTTGAAGCAAACAAAAGTGATATCGATGTTTCCGAACGCGAGAAGATATAATTTGACACTTTATTAGATTTTTTTGTTCTGTAACATAGAAAATTTCAATTATTTTTTTTTTATTTAATTTACTCTTTTTCTTACATAACAATCACTTAATAATGAATTAAATTATGGTTAAAGGCACCATTAAGAATATAGTATTATTTTTGATATTCCTTCAAAAATCAGGTATTTTCAAAAATCCGGCATAGTCTTGATCCCGATGATGCCGGATTTTTGAAGTTATACTGTATAACCATATCCCTTTACGACGGGAAAATTTTTATTAGAAATAAAAAGTTTCGTTGGTTTCCCTCATTAATACGACCACATTTGATTGAAAAAAAATATCTAAAAAAATTCCCGATGCCAGGTCATGCCAAGGGAGGATCCCGTTGGGTACAGGCTTGACTTTAAATCGCACAAAAAGAGGAAAATTCTTTTTCTTTTTCTTTAGTATCACTTACACGATTGTGTAGGTTCTGTTTTAAAGGATTAACTGTGTATCACTGCAAACGAATGAAAATAAAACAAATGAAAAGAAAAATGTACAAAAAAAAAAAAAAAAAAAAAACTTTATCATTAAGGGTAGACGGGAGAGGGGGATCCAAAGTTGCTAAAAAGTAGATAACGTTATACATGTACAGCCCCTAAGGTATTTTCATGCATTGAGGCATGAAAGATTTTCTTTTTATATTTTATTCTAGAATGCTCCAGAAACCTAAAAAAAATGTTTATATTGTCCTAACTCAAAACTTTCCAAACTGCAACAAATTTGTTTAAATCTTAATTATTCATTTATGAAACTGTTATATTCATCTTATAGAATGTCATTTCACTTTTTATTCTACATTGCCCTTCGAGAAAAATTAATAGTATAAAAAAAGTCGCGAATTTTTCCACAACCCCTACTTTTAGAACCGATGAAATGGTGAAAAAAGTGCACGAAGTACGCGAATATACGGTGTACAGTGTGATTTATAAAGATCGAAACAATCGACTATTTCCTTAAATATTGCCCCTAGACACATACTTCCGACTGCAAAGTTTCATAAAATAGGTGCAAAATTTAACGACATAAGTTTAAACCACCCTAGGGTGGGAATTGTTTTTGAGAAAATACACAAACTAAATTTTTATACGAAGCCCGTGGAGTAAAATTTTCAATTAGGAAAATTTTTCTTATCCATTCCTGAATGAAATACAAAAAATCCATCTTAATATCTGTAAAGCTCACAGATCTATGAAAATGCAAAATCCTTGATTTACACCCCTTTTACACCATTTACCTCTGGACGATGTGTATTGATGCATTTGGAATTAAAGATATGAAGCATCCACAAAATTACACGATTTTTAAACGGGCATATCCCTGTGAGTTTTGCAGATATCAAGAGGTAATTTTTCGTCTTTCATTCAGGTATGAATAATGAAAATATCCATAATTGAAAATGTTATCCTACAGCAGTCGTATAAAAATTTAGTTTGAATATATTCTCAAATATGCATATTTAAGCATAGGTATTTTATAAACTAGGATTTGGAGTGATGGCTGTTGTCATTCTTACTTAAAAACTAGTTGGATGAGCCAATCCGAAAACTTTCTTCTATCTCATATATTTTAATATTTCAAAATGTTGTTACAAATGTCAATATTTCATTTTTATTAGTTCAATACTATATCAACTTCGAAAGAAAATTACACAAAAATTGCTATTATAGTGCCCCCTTTCGGTGGAATATTTCCAAATTCTGGGAGGATTTTCTTGCTATCGCCAAAAACATACGCAAAAAGTTTGGTTCAATTCTATGCATAACTTCATACACTTTTCGATGGTACAATATTCAATATACCACAAAACCGCACAAAGATCGACATTACAGCGCACCCTACTGGCGGATTTTTTCCAAATTAAGGGAGGATTTGCTTGCTATAGCCAAAATCTTATAAAAAAAAAATTTGTTCAATTCTATGCATAATTTCATACACCTTTCGATGGTAATGCCACAAAAATTGCTATTACAGCGTCTCCTATCGGTAGATTTATTCTAAATTAATGGTGGACCTGCTTGCCATGGCCACAAACTTGAAAAATAAATTTGGTTCAATTCTATGTATAACGTCATACATTTTTCGATGATACAATTGCGACATACGGACACACGGACAGACAGACATTTTCTATAAACATGCTTTTTGGGATCTCTGACCCCTAAAACGTGTAAATCCGTCGAAAACCGGAAGTCGAAAAAAAAATTTCGATTACTATATTTTCTTCTATTGAAGATAGAAGAAAGTAAAAATGCACAGTTCGTTCATATATTGCTTTATTGGACGTAGAGGAACATATTAGATGGTGCTCACAGTCATCCAGTGCGGTATCCCAGGGAGATCATTTCCCAGCAGTCCCTACCCCGTGTCTCTTCACAAGGGCTGCTAATAGGAGATTGTCTGAACTCTTAAAATTTCAATGAGAAGAGAACCACTTAAAGAGACTACTTCGTACAATTTACCGGGTATCCCAAAAGTGACTGATGGATTTTAAAATTCAATAACTTGCAAACGGTGACAGATATTAAAAAAATTCTTGCAGGGGTGTTATGTATCATGTCAGGAGTTTTTATGCTGTGATTCTTGATTTTAGTTCGAATTTCAAACAATAAATGGCGCTGCGAGCAATAGGTGCTAATTCCAGACCCGATTTTTGGTACTTCAGGATCCATTCAAAACATTTTAATCTCCTTTTTTCGCATGGGAAAAGAGAGAGGGCGAAAAATCGAGCCTGGATTTAGCGCCTATTGCGTGCAGCACCATCTATCGCTGCTATTTGTATCTAAAACTGTGAATCGCAGCATACAGACTCCTGACATCTTACCTAACCCTCCTTCAAAATTTTTTTAGATATCTGTCACCGTTTGCAAGTTATTCAATTATAAAATCTATCAGTCATTTTTTGGGACACCCTGTATATCCTTAGACAGTTTTATTTTAGAGCTCGAGAGTAATTTTGGATAATTGGCTTTCACTTTACAGCCATTCTACGAGAAACGGACAAAATGTCTCGCACCTGACGCTTTCATAAATATCTATATTTATTAACTTATAAGTTGTTAAAATATAAACTATACATTAAAATTAACAAAAAAACCCTAGATTTTCATGTTAGCATGGTTGTTTTAATTTGAGGACACGATAGCATTGTTAAAATAGCAGTAATATGTAGAAAACCTATTCCATGCGCGATATGGAACGGCCCTTTAATGTGTTTTAAAATCTCCACATTTTAAAACCTAGACTTTAGTGTGCTAACCGTTTTTAATAATAAATAAATAATAACGAGTAAAAATTAAATTTAAAAATAAAAAAACCCGACTGCGTAAAAAGCGAACTAATTAATTATTTCTCATCAATGTGAAACTTTTTTTTTTTTATATTACTTACCTACTTTTTTTTATGTACTTGTATGGATGACTTTTAAATTGTGTTTAATTGCTAGTCCCTATCTATAAACACTGTTTTGATGAAGCCTATAGGTGTCAATGAAGGTTAGAGTTGTAGTAAAGCTAGAGATCCTACCTACACAACTTCCAGGTCGTGTAATATTTAAACGGAGCTTCTGACTGTAAAATAGTCAACGAAACATCGTCTTCATTTTGAAAGACTTATCCAATGATATGCCACTCAATAGGGTGCGAATTTTTTTTTTCGTCTCTACCGCCATTTTGTATTTTACGGTCGCCACTTTGCATTTATAAAAACAAAACCTAGCCTATAACCATCGGACGGTTAAGACGAATGGATAAAGACCTCATTCGTTAAAATCCATCCAGCCGTTCGGATGTTTCGAGAGTATAAAGAAATCCACTTATCCAGATACGCGTGAAACACACAACCCTTCTTGGCAGTCGGGTAAAAATAATAGATATTAAAAATCTTCAGCATTTTAAATCCTAGAGTTAAGTAATCTGCCCGTTTCAGGGCCATTCCATGAAAAACTGACAAAATATCCTAGGCGCGACGCTTACATAAATACTACTATCTATAGACTTATATGTTGTTAAAACAAACTATCATTAAAAATAACAATAAACTCTAGATTTTCATATTAGCATGGTTGTTTTAATTTGAGGATATAGTAACATTGTTAAAACAACAGAAAAATATACAGAAAAGCTGTCCCACACGTGACATGGAATGACACTTAGTGTATGTAAATTGTTTATGCTGTCCTAGACTTAAAAAAAATTAAAAATACTTGATAATTGGGCCATGTTTTGTGAGTTGCTTCTGAGTTTAATTGGGATTTGAAGTAAACGAGAAATTATGGTGTTTGGAGAAGCGCCGACAACATCGAACACATGTCGTCTGCACTTATGATTATCGAAAACTGGCAACACTTTATGATATCTCTTATGGGGTTCTAACGATTTGAAGTGCTACTTGTGGATAGATATAGAAATTGATTTAGCAACCAAGGGGAAAATATACTAATTGAAAAAGTTATAGACCATCTTATCAATTTTATAACATGTATATGTCAATATGTGTATCTTCTCCCCCAAAGGATTTCAACTTATGTCATCATATTTTGCATCTTTTCATGAAACTTCGCAATTGGAAGTATGTGTCTAGGGGCAATATTCAAGGTTCCATCGTTATGAATCACCCTGTATATGCATTTCTAGACGATGCCTGATATTTTTTGTTGTTTCTTAAAATGTGAAGCATGTGTTTGTACCATTTACATTTCATTTCCTATCAGTTTAAACATGAGTCTTCTTCAATTCCCTTTGCGAACGCATTCGGTATCGTCTTTTTAATTTACTCTTGTCATATCACCGATTTTCATTTAAGATAACAGGAAGAAATTATTATAGTACCACACGACTTGCGCGTGTCAAGTTATATTTTCCTCCTTACCTCAAATTAGTTGAGTCGCGCAGCTGCAATTTCATTTTATTTATATTTCCGGTTGAAAAACTTTTTTTTTTACTCTTTACGGAAGACTTCTAAAGTATCTTAGGGTCATAAGAGTCAAATACATTCTGACAACATGCTAAGAGATAGGGTGACTGTTATTCTTGCTTTACTAAGTGTTCTGTCAGAACTGTCATCGAATGAACATAACTCATTTTTAGGTTACTTTTTTCCCCTATAGAACGTCAACTCTGACATATGAGTGAGGTTTCTTGCTGTTTGTAGGATATAAAAAAAGTCTCTCAAAAATGATACAGAGTTTCACAAACAAAGCAGTTTATAGAATGATATGCTATTAGTTTTCATTCCTTCTTATTATAAAACTTGGCATTTAAATAGTTTCGGTCCGGCTAAATTTTCGGCAGCATTTTCACCGAAAACCGAATTTTCGGCAAAACTCAGATTTTGGACCAAAGACGAAAACGAAACTGAATTTTTGATTGATCTCCAGTTATATTAAACAGCAGTTTGCGGCAACAGAAGTATGCCTATAGTGTTAATTTATGGTTTAGTATGCTTAATGAAGTTGAAATTTTTTTTTTCAAATCCTTTACTTGATCCTTATTAATTCCTTTAAATGAACTCAAAATAAATTACAGAATTTAATTAAAACTCTTTCCTTATATTATTTTTTTCACTTAAAAGTCGTCATTCACTTTGTAAAAACAAAAAGAAAAAAAAAACTTACATTTTAACTATATAAAAACTTACTGATTATACTAAAAATACACACTTTTGTCAAAAGTTTTAATAAGTCCAGACTTCTAAAATTGTAATTAAATTTTGTAAATGAAAAAGGTTAGCGTTAGAAGCAATATCCAGTGCGTTAATATAAAATTCTCCCTGATTAAGATAAAGGATAAAATTATTAAAAATAGATATATACTCAAGCATTATGTTTTACTCATTTTTATATCGTTTAATAATTTCAAAATCCTATATTGCAGAATTCACATTAATTTATCTTGCAATGGGCTTGAAAAACTATAGCAAATATGATTTTTGAAGAATTAGAAACGAATTTTATAAGACCAGATATTTCTAACATTTTAAATACATTAAAAAACCCCAAAAGAAAACAATATTGTCTTTAAAATAAAAACAATCTTACTGATTAAGTTAAAACTACATTTTTTAATATTAGTCTTGTTTGATCTCTTTCACGTATTATATGATATTTCCAAAGTCTACAAGGTAAGCTCACAATCTTTTGTTTTATACAATGGTTAGAAAATCCTAGCATTTTTTTAAAAATAAGAAACCATTAATATAATAAAACTTTGTAAAAAATCACCATGAAACAAAAACAATACATAGGACGCGTTTCGAGCTAAAAATATTAACAGCTCGTCATCAGCTAAAGTAAACATTATCCTATTTCCCTATCAATTTCTCTTCTATCATTTTGGCAACACTTTCGTCTTCTGCATGATCTCCTTTCAGCAAGCGCCATCTGTCGCATTCTTTGCAAGCTCTACTCTCTACCTTTCAGTTCATTTTTGACCTTGTCCCCTTACGGGCACGTGTTTACTTTAGCTGATGACGAGCTGTTAATATTTTTAGCTCGAAACGCGTCTATGTATTGTTTTTATTTTATGGTGATTTTTTACAAAGTTTTATTATTTTAGTTGTTGCATATCGCCAGTTTTCGGTGCTGTTTCGCAAGAAACCAATTTGTAATCCTAGCTCTATAGTGATCTGTGCTGTGTCTCTGTACAAACAGCTGACCGAATTGAAGCGACATTCGTTGGTGGAAAATGTACAGTCGTGGAAAGAAAAAGTAAACACCCCTGCTAACTCTGCAACGAATTATAGTAGAAGAAAGTTAGTGGTACCAAACGATTGGAAATAAAGTCTAACTTTAAATGACGTATAAAAATTTGCTTACGGGTCTATCTACAAATCAAAACCCTACTAAACTTCATTTCTTTTTTCAACACCCAATTTTGACACTATATTTTAAATCTGCGGTTCAAACTATGCCTAGATAAGAAATTTCAAGTCATTTGGATGATAAATATTTGAATTACAAACGTTCAAATTTTAGAGTATCTAAAGTGAAATTACATTTTCACATTTTTATTAATATCTCCTGAAATTATAATCCGCATGTGATCATTTTTTATGTGGTTATAATACCAAAAATCCAAACATAAATACATTGAATTTGTAATTGTAAAAATTGTATAATATGAATCATAAGTATGAAATTAATATTCGAAAACAAACATGAATTGTAACCTACAATTTTTTCGATAGATTTACATTTGTTATGTCCTGCTCTATACGAATTCTCAATTTAAATTTTTTCTTCCAAGTAGTTTTCGAACTATGAATAAAAAACTCAAAATGGTGTTTTAAGGGGCCTTCTATGACGTGCAGAAAAGCATAATTTGAAATATATACAGGTTAGTTCTACGATCATAGGGCAAACTGTAAGGGAAGGTAAAGTACACATAAAAAAACGATTTTGATCTAGCAATGTGGGGTCGGAAATCAAAAGTTTTGGCGAAAAGCAAGAAATGCGGAATAAATGAAAACGAGCGTTTTATTGACATAACAATTATAGTATGTACACAATTGTGCCACTGGTAGCGTCTAGTAAGTGATTGGCGTATCTTTTGGCAGATTCCAAGCGATAAACTATGCATAAAAATCATTACAAAATATCAAAATACTCAATTATTGCTATAAGTGATAAACATAAATTTTAAAAAAAGGCAAAATACCTTTATTTATTTACATTTCGGCATATTTCATTGCATCAGACGGCAACATTCTCAAGAAAATAAAATGGTAAACAAAAACAAGAACAAAAATCACGTTCTTTAAATGCCAAGTTTTATAATAACAATGAATGAAAACTAAAAACATATAATTCTAAAAACTGCTTTTTTTACTAGTTTTTCGATTTGAATTTTTGCGAAAATATTTTTATCCTTTTATTTTCTTGAGCATGTTGCCATCTGATGCAATGAAACATGTCGAAATGTAAATAAATAAAGGTATTTTGCCTTTTTTTAAAAATTAATTTTTATCACTTATCGCAATAATTGAGTATTTTGAGATTCCAAGTGTTTTACAAACATTTGCAGCGAAGACTGAAAGTCTTGCAATTAGGTCCTCATTACAGTAAACTGCTGATGAGTCATAGATGAGATATCTGGAAACTTCGAAAGGCTACGCCATTCACTTGTTAGACGTTGCCAGGTATATATCGATGTGGGTGGTGGCACATTTGAGCACTTACTGTGATTGTTATGTCGATAAAACGCTTGTTTGCATTTTCTCTTTATTTCTTGTTTTTCGCCAAAATTGCTTCTTTATGTGTATTTTACATTCCCGCCAAGTTTGTCACATGATCGCGGAAACACCCTGTACATTTTTTTACACACTAGCCGCCCTTGGCGACCAGTTTGGTCCCCCCTTAAACACAGTATCACGTTACTTTTATACATAATTTAATTTAATTGCTTAATCCTTCACCAAATCCGAAGATTCTGATACAGAAATCCTGAACTCGGCATTTTTATCTTAGCCGGGCGCAGGTGATAAATCGCCAAACATTGTTCCCGTCATATTTTTTCATATTTCATTTAAAATATAGTACTTTCACTCATTTTATATAAAATACACAACTTTAATTTAAAACTGAAATATTTAAAATTTATGACTCTCAATTATTGCTTTAAAAAGAAAGAAAAGTAATAAATAATACCATAAACCATGACATTTAATTTCAACATCAAAGCTTCGTTTTAATTTACCACGTGAAAAATTGTTTATGACAGTCGCATGAAATGGACTATTATAATACTGATGACATGATATTTACAATATTTGGCGATTTATCACTTGCTCCCGACTAACATTAAATTACCAAATTGGCCGCTTGGCATACAAAAAGTGAAGCGGTCAGTCCGGAGCTGTTGATGAGAGTCACATGACTTAGGCTTTTATTATATAGATTTTATTGAAGCATTTGGTCTGGCAATAGTCCAAACATATTAAGTGAGTGAAATGGCCATACTGGCAAGAAATAAGTGACTTAGTCATTCTGTAGGATTTCAACAATCGAGTACCGAACCTCAATTTGGATACACTCCCTAAAATATGCTCATTTTAAAATAATTTCTCTGGGACGAAACATAAGAATTTTATGAAAAATTGTATTTAGGCAAATTGAAAGTTATTGGTATTAGAAAAAACAAAGTTTGGGTTTGTTTTGATATGTAGATGATATGTAGATAAGCAAATTTTATATACGTCTAGTTCTGAAATTAAGTGGAAATTTCACTTTGGTAATTTGTAAAAAATAAAAGTTCAAATTGTATCGTTTAAGTTGTGTTTCCAAGTTTTTCTTAAGGTTTTAGAGGTAAATAAATCATGATCAGAGGTCAAGGTTAACTTTTTAAATTTTAAAATTAAATTTCATTTTTCATATAAACATGGAGGTGACACATTATTCCATGGAAGTGACAACCTTTAATAGTAATGATGAATATAAGTTTTATTGTCCATTTACTAGATTGGAAAACATTTATGATTGCGATATTAGTTTATTTTATTGTTTAAGAGGTATAATATGTTGTTTCAATGAAATACAGAAAGTCAAATGACACATCAAAACAAAAACTGGATTACAATACAGGTAAAGAACACAACTCTTCAGTAACATGTAAAAAAAAAAAAAAAAAAAAAAAAAAGAAAAAAAAAAGCTCAAATTTAATTTTTTATTAAATAATAGTGCAGTTTTGAGGGATTAAATCAAAGATATATTGTAACCGATTGTTCACTTTCGGCTGTTTAAGTCACACAAATTTATTTTTCATATGATTTCTTCTTGCTCTTTACTGAAAACAAATTTGTTCTTCGATTCCGAACATTTTTGAATAAATTTAACTTTTACTTAATCTTCAACTGAGGTCACATTTGCTAAATACAGATTAACGGGACCTAACTGAAATCTTCTGCATACTGCCATACTTCTGTATTATTTTTTCAGAAAGGGCAAGTTCAGAGGCTTTCTTTGACTTTTGAGGTTTCTCATTTTTTCCAAATTTTTCTCGATTTGAGTGGTCAATTCTGTACTAAATTCCAAGCATTTTCTCACTTTAGGATAAACATTTTCACCTTTCAATATTTTCTGTACCTTCGCTTTTGGACTGTTTAAATTTTTTCTTTTACTTATGTTGAGTTGATATCTTTTCTTATAATAATCTATTTATCTTTTATATTTCAACTTTTCATAATATTTTTAAGCTCTTTTTCAAGCAATTGTATACTTTAGTATACCTTTGTTTTGTTTCTATTAACAATTTTTCGACCACTTTTTATACCTTTTCAGTTCTTTTTCCTTACATTCTTCATACAATTCTTGATTTTCTTTAATTTTATCACGTCATTTCTGCTTTGTTTCTCGTCTGAGTTTTCTTTTCTTCTCTACAGAATTCTTTTTGCTTTTTGCTCGAGACACGATATCAGTCTCATGATATCAGTCAGACACCAATATCAGTATCAAAGTTTAACAACATAAATAAATTCTACACGCCTAATTTTTTTTTCATGAAATTCATACGATTAGTTTCAGAGAAATTGATTATTTTAAAATGAGCCTATTTTTAGGGCCTGTATCCAAATTGAGGTTCCGTACTAGATTGTTGAAATGCTTCAGAACGACCATGTCACTTCTATATTAATGTATTATTTCTTGCCAATATGACCATTTTTCACTCGCTGAATATGTTTCGACGATTGCCAGCCCAGACGTTTCAATAAAATTTGTAAAAAATATATATTTCTCAAATTATGCATTCCTGCACATCATAGACATACATGAGTTAAACCATCATTTTGAAGTTTTTTAATCATAATTCGAAAACTACTTTGAAGAAAAAATTTAAATTGACAATTCGCATAAAGCAGGACGTAATAAATATAGACCTATCAAAAAGGTTGCAATTCATATCTTGTTTTCGAATATTGATTTCATAAATCATAATTCATATTATAATATTTTTTAAACCACAAATTCAATGTATTTATGTTTGTGTTTTTTAGTATTATAGCCACACAAAAAGTTATCACATTAGGATTATAATTTCAGGAGATATTAATAAAAATATGAAAATGTAATTTAACATTAGAAGCTCTAAATTTTGAATGTTTATAATTCATATACTAAATGAAATTTTGTTTCTAGGCATAATTTGAACCGAAGATTTAAAATATGTTGTCAAAATTGGGTGGTGCTATTGAAGAAAAAAAACAAAGTTTGCCCTGATTTTAATTTGTAGATAGCCCCCTAAGCAAATTTTACGTACATCATTTAAAAGTAGACTTTATTTCAAATCGTTTGGTACCGGTAACTTCCTTCTATTATGATTAGTTGCTGAGTTAGTAGGGGATGTTTACTTTTTTTTTATCCACGACTGTACATATAAACAAGAGCAGTGAATTTTCTAATAATGCTGTAGGCAATAAATAAAAATGAAATGGAAGCTTTTAAATTTTCATCTATCTTTTCCACGATATCAATAATCTTATTTTACAAAAATTCTATTTTTGAAACTTCTTAGACAGTTTTTAAAATTTGTTTTTCGATTTGAAATCATTTCTCATTATCGCAAAACATATAACTTTTGAAGCGGAAAAACGGTGGAATTTTGTTAAATTTAAAATTTTGTTTTCATAAACACTATATTTCATGCAAGAGATGTAATTTAGGAGAAAAAAAAATCTTTCGTTAAGTTAAAATAAATGTTAAAATATATTTTATGTCTATAAATATGTCAAGTTTTTGATAATTTTTCAAGCATACTAAAAGATAAATTACCCCGTGCTCTCCAATATACAGTTTTGTAAATAATGCAAATAACCCAAGAAAGGTTAAAATTGTTCGAGAGAAGATAAATTTTAAGAAACAAGAGATTTATTTTTTATCAAGAAGATGAATTCTGCTGTCAATAAACAGGATGTTAAATAAAAATAAAAATATTATAATTCAGTTATTCAAATATCATAAATGTGAAAATCTAAGATTAACGTTTTCAGGGTTTCGTTCATCTGACGAAACCTATTCGTCTCACTCCTCTGTTTGTCCGTCTGTCTGTCACAGAGCCCGTTTTCAGAAACTATATATGATATACACTTGAAATTTTGCATATTTATAGCTGAACACCTCACATCAAACGAAAAATCATAAAATTTTGAAAAAGGTCTTATATTTACCCCCCCCCCCCCATGGGCTCTAACTTGTGTATTTTAAGCTCTCTTTTCTAACTGAGCCCCTAATTAATTTGAAGACTTCAAATTCTGGATTCTTAGAGCTGAACACCTCACATCAAACGAAAAATCATAAAATTTTGAAAAAGTCTTATATTTACCCACCATGGGCTTTAACTTGTGTATTTTAAGCTTTCTTTTCTAACTGAGCCCCTAATTAAGTTGAAGACTTGAAATTTTGGATACTTATAGCTGAACACCACACATCAAACGACAAATTATAAAATTTTGAAAAAGCCTTATATTTACCCGTCTGGGCTTTAACTTGCATATTTTAAGCTTTTTTAGGGTTTCGTTCATCTGACGAAACCCTATTCGTCTCACTCCTCTGTCTGTGTGTCACAGAGCCCGTTCTCAGAAACTATATATGTTATATGCTTGAAATTTTGCATACTTATAGCTGAACACCTCACATCAAACGAAAAATCATAAAATTTTGAAAAAGGTCTTATATTTACCCCCCATGGGCTCTAACTTGTGTATTTTAAGCTCTCTTTTCTAACTGAGCCCCTAATTAATTTGAAGACTTCAAATTCTGGATTTTTAGAGCTGAATACCTCACATCAAACGAAAAATCATAAAATTTTGAAAATGTCTTATATTTACCCACCATGGGCTTTAACTTGTGTATTTTAAGCTTTCTTTTCTAACTGAGCCCCTAATTAAGTTGAAGACTTGAAATTTTGGATACTTATAGCTGAACACCACACATCAAACGCCAAATCATAAAATTTTGAAAAAGTCTTATATTTACCCGTCTGGGCTTTAACTTGTATATTTTAAGCTTTTTTAGGGTTTCGTTCATCTGACGAAACCCTATTCGTCTCACTCCTCTGTCTGTGTGTCACAGAGCCCGTTCTCAGAAACTATATATGTTATATACTTGAAATTTTGCATACTTATAGCTGAACACCTCACATCAAACGAAAAATCATAAAATTTTGAAAAAGTCTTATATTTACTACCCATGGGCTCTAACTTGTGTATTTTAAGCTTTCTTTTCTAACTGAGTCCCTAATTAAGTTGAAGAATTCAAATTTTGGATTCTTATAGCAATCACACAAAAAATCATAAAATTTTCAAAAAGTCATATTATTTTACCCCTGCAGGCTCTAACTTCTGTATTTTTAGCAATTTTTCTACCCTCCACCCTTTTCACCCGGGATGCACTTTTCTAACTTTTGCAGACACTCCTTTGACCACTCTTTATTATTTTGCACCATAGTCGTACACATTTTAATTCCTATGTTTACCGCCAGGTGGGGGGGGGGTCCTACCTGCATCGGGTGCTATGGGCCCGATCCCCTCGACTAATATATCTGCGGATAGTTTGTAAAACGGAGTTTTGTTCGGATACAGGTTTGTTTAGAATAGAGTGCACCCCTAGTTGCGAAATGTAGAACTAACAGATTTTGCAAAAGGATAAAGCGTTTCGAAAGGAATATTAAACGAAACCCTCTGTGCGATCTGTGATCCCAATTACCCACTTGTTTTCTAACTGAGCCCCTAATTAAGTTGAAGACTTGATATTTTGAATACTTATCGCTGAACACACTACAAATCATAAAAATTTCAAAATGTCTTATATTTACCCCTTAGGTCTCTAACTTGTGTATTTTAAGCAATTTTTCTAACCTCCACCCTTTTCACCCGGTGGACACTTTTCTAGACACCTCTTTGACCACTCTTTCATATTATGCACCATAGCCTTACATATTTTAGTTCCACTTTTTACCCCCAGGGCGCCTAACGATCTCGGCTGCTATGGGCACGATCCCCTCGACTAATATATCTACGGATAGGTTGTAAAACGCAGTTTCGTTCGAATAGAGGTTTGTTTAGAATAGAGTGTGCCCTCTGGTTGCGACATGTGGAACTAACAGATTTTTCAAAAGGATAAAATGTTTTGAAAGGAATATGAAACGAAACCCTCTGTGCGATCTGTGATCACACTTACCCACTTGTTTTTGTTTTTTTTACTTGTTTTGTTTGTGTAGACCGTTTGACTAGAAGTTTGGAATATGGCATGATGGTTACTTTTAAAATGTCAATACTTGCTAACAGCTGTTTTTCAAAAAATTAAAACTTCAAATGAAGACTAATATAAGCGTAAAAGTTTCAAAATATGTTATTCTAAATTATCATTTAATCGGAAATAGATTTAGTTCTCATTAATTTAAGTCTTAATTTCTCCCAATGCAGTATAATAGTGAAGTTTAGTGAAACTGTGGCTAAATTAGTAATTTTGGAATTCTTCCTAACAGCGTAATTTCTTCTAATGAAAATAGGTATACAAATACTACTTGTCATCTTTCAACTATTACGCGAGCAAAGCCGCGGGTTTTTCTAGTTTTATATAAATGACCTTAGAAATGTCTATGTTTAATAAAAAAGTAAAAGTAATACCACAAATGATCAGTAGTAGCCACAGACCAAGGGAACTGAAAAATAATAATTAGTTTGGATTTTGAGAAATTCTTAATTAAACTTAATGGCTATCGGAGAAAACGTATTGGTAATGTTAAATTAGTTGTTTTTTATCTGTCTGACAATGCATATAGAATGCTTTCTACATGCATAGTTGGAAAAGTTTACTTTATTATTACCCGACTGAAAAGAAGGGTTATGTGTTTCACGCGTATCTGTTTGTGTGGATTTCTTTATACCCTCGAAACATTCCAACGGCTGGATGGATTTTAATAAATGAGGTCTTTACGGCCCGATGGTTTTAGGCTAGGTTTTGTTTTTATAAATTCAAAATGGTGGCCGTAAAATACAAAATGGCGGTAGAGACGAAAAAAATTTTTTACGCACCCTATTGAGTGGCATATCATTGGGTAGGTCTTTCAAAATGAAGACGATGTTTCATTGAGTATTTTACAGTCAGAAGCTCTGTTAAAATATTATACAACCTGGAAGTTGTGTAGGTAGAATCTCTAGCTTTACTGCAACTCTAACCATCATAGACATCTACAGACCTCATCAAAACAGAGTTTATAGATGGGAACTAACAATTAAACACAACTTAAAAGTCATCAATACAAGTAAATAAAAAAAAGAGGTAAGTAATATAAACAAGTAATATAATTAAAAAAAAATTAAGTCAATCCCTACTTAGGTCAATAAGAGAATTTTTTTTCTCCCATTCTTCTTTCCTCTTGAGTGGAAACTTAAATGCCTTGATCAAGAAGAGGGCTCTCTCGGTCTTAAAATACCTTGATCAAGAAGAGGACTCTCTCGGTCATTGAAAATTAATTAATTTAATTTAATCAATGGATTAATATTTGAAAAACACTGGATTAACACAAGTGTCATCCACTACAAGTTTAAAAATTTTTATTTGAGCTTGATTGGATGAATAATAAGTATTTTACTAACGATTGAAAATTTGAACAGGATATACAGGGTGTCCGGTCTCAACGGTGTCCAATGGCTATTTCCTAAACCGTTAGTCATAGATATATAGTTCCAATTACAAAAATGTTTTAAATAAAATAAAGAAATATTTTAAAAGCGATTTGGGTCAATAAAAACATTTCTTAAAAAATTACGAAATTTAAATTTTTATACGGTCCCCCGGTCCTATAAGTTATATTTAGGGAAATTTTCCTTTTACACTGACAAGTAATACAAAAAAAGTCCCGTTATTATACGATTAAAATTGACCGAGTAATAGCTGTTTAAAGTTGGAGCATATTTTTTGCTGCAAATTGGGGGTCATTCACAAATTTATTCGAAATATAATTTCGTCAGATATAAAAAATGTTTGGGAGTAAAATTAACATTGCAATATAAATTTGAAATCTTTAATCATTCTGCCATATTAATGGAAAATATACAATTTGTAATAAACATTTAACAAGAAAGAAAAAATAGAATTTTTGTTAAATAAAATGATTCTAAATTAACAGCCTCAATTCTTTACAAAATGATACGTATTTTAAAATATATTATTAGATTGCACAAGCCTGCAAAAGTTGGGTTATGTCATGTTTTTTAGCTTTTGATAATTGATTCTTATATATTCTGTACCGCTGAATCCGAAATTGACCTTCATTTTTAACTATCTTATCAGGATTTTTCGCAAATTGCAAATTTCAAAGTTAAGAAGTTCAATGTTAAAATTGAATTTCCTCCCCATCTCATCGGACCACTCAGCTGTTTAGCTGTAAGAATCCCAGGATAAGCAAAAATATCGAATAAAATTTTTAATAAAATAAAATAAAATAAAATAAAATAAAATAAAATAAAATAAAAATGTTTTACATATGTTTTAAAGTATGAGATTTTAGCTATATTTTAACTTACACATTTGCGATTTGCAAAAAAATTCTAACCTGATGGTTAAAAATGAAGATCATTTTCAGATTAAGTGCTAAAAAGTGCGTAAAAATCAATTATCAAAAGTTAAAAAACACAACCATCTCCTCTATTCGATTTTTGTTATTCTTTAAATTTGAAAATTTATGATTTGCGAAATATCCTGACATGATGGTTAAAAATTAAGGTAATTTTCGGATTCAGTGCTAAAAAATACAAAAAACCAACAATCGCAGTCTTGTATTATCTATTCTAAAACTTTTTCTTCAACTTCTTGGCGGTAATCTATCCAAAATTTTTTGTGTTATCCTGTAAAATAAGTATAAATGGTAACCACCGAAAATCTTAATAATATTAGATTGTTATCGGATTTGCACCAGTATGTAAAATGCAATCTCAATCGGATATTTAAATGTGTGTTAAAATTCGAGTAGAAATTTTGAACTGGAAAAAACATACATGCGATTGTTGAAGTAACATAAAAACTTATAAAAAAACATAATTTTTGTTAAAAGAAATCATAAGAGAAACAGTCTCAAATCCTGACAAAATAAAACATATGTTATTTTAGCCAATTTGAGACTTAATCATAATACTTGTAGGATTTTTTTTTCAAAGCGCAGATACACATGAAGTAAATCTTCGAATATTTTAAACACTTGGTATATGATCCCTTAAAGCCAAGCCGAACTCATTTGTTTTCAGAGTAGAAAAGTGGCATAAGTCATGCATTTTTAAAGTTTCATAACTCGCTCAATTTTAGCGTTATATAAATGGGACTTTTTTTGTCTTACTGGTCAGTTTAATAGGAAAAAATTGCTAAATATAACTTATAGGACCGGGGGACCGTATAAAAATTTAAATTTCGTAATTTTTAAAGAAATGTTTTTATTGACCCAAATCGCTTTTAAAATGTTTCTTTACCTGATTTAAAACATTTTTGTAATTGGAATTATATGTCTATGACTAACGGTTTAGGAATTAGCCATTGGACACCGTTGAGACCGGACACCCTGTATATAGCGAAAGTGTGAGCTAATAGTAGGAATTGAAAAAATAGTTTCACATGGATGAGAAATAATTAATTAGTTCGGTTTTTTGATTTTTTTAATTTAATTGTTTATTTTGATATAAATGACTTTAGCAATATCTATGGTTAGTAAAAAAGTGAAAGTAATACGTACCTCTTATTGGTCAATAGTTAAAATAAATAAATGTGGAAGAAATTATGGGTATAATGATCAGTAGTAGCCATTGACCAAGGGAACTGAAAAATAATAATTAATTTGGATTTTGAGAAATTCTTAATTAACCCCTTCGGGACGGGAGCCTTTTACGAAATTTTTAATCTTTTGACACCGTTTTTAAAAAACAGAAATTTGTGTGTTCTTGAATCGAGATAATGCGCTGATTAAATAAGGCAAATTTTTCAGTAAAATTTTACTGGTGAGGAAAAACAAGGATTCTGAGCGCTTCATGCGGCACGTATACGTGTCGCTCGTCCCCAAGAGGTTAAGCTTAATGGCTATCGGAGAAAACGTGTTGGTAATGTTAAATTAGTTGTTTTTTATCTGTCTGACAATTCATATTAGAATGCTTTCTTTCTACATGTATAGTTGGAAAAGTCTACTTTATTAATTTGATATGAATGACTTTAGAAATGTCTATGGTTTATAAAAAAGTAAAAAAAAATACCTCTTATTTGCCAACTTTTAAAATAGAATAACGTGGAAGAAATTATGGGTATAATGATCAGTCGTAGCCATTGACCACGAGAATTGAAAAATAATAATTAGTTTAGATTTTGAGAAATTCTTAATTAAACTTAATGGCTATCGAAGAAAACGTATTGATAATGTTAAATTAGTTTTTTTTTTTTTTTTTAATCTGCCTGACAATTCATATTGGAATGCTTTCTACATGTATAGTTGGAAAAGTCTACATTATTAATTAGACATAAATGACTTTAGAAATGTCTGTGGTTTATAAAAAAGTAAAAGAAATACCTCTTATTGGTCAATAGTTAACATCGAAAAACGTGGAAATTATGGTATAATGATCAGGAGTAGCCTTTGACCAAGAAAGCTGAAAGACAATAATTAATTTGGATTTTAAGAAATTCTTAATTAAACTTAATGGTTATCTGAGAAAAGATATTGGTAACGATGTCCGCTATACCCCTGATAATTGATTTGATTAAATCAATTATCAGGGGTTCATAAATATTTTTCACCAAAGAAGATTAAACAGTGCAATTTTATACAGGAATGACTAATAGAGGGCTCAAAACTAGGATCAAAGAACATATAGCAGACATTAAATACAGCAAGAAAACTACAGCTCTGACCAGACTATATAACAGAGAACCTTTACAAATCTATTTTAAAAATAGTAGAATAATTTATCCATCAAGATCTTATTTGCCATTCATCATCAGAGAATCAATAGAGATCTTCTTACGAAATGAGAATATTTGCAATGATTTAGCATTCATGGAGCTCTCTAAAATTTGGAAAGAAATGCTATACAGAATAATGAAACAATAATATAAAATAAGTCACATTCATAAATTTCCATTTTTAATATTGCAGTTAATT
Organism: Maratus speciosus; assembly: GCA_963932465.1. Taxonomy (NCBI): domain Eukaryota; kingdom Metazoa; phylum Arthropoda; class Arachnida; order Araneae; family Salticidae; genus Maratus; species Maratus speciosus. Next base: position 560,006,580 of record OZ010792.1, read on the forward strand.
TCACTATGCTTGTGTTCGCGTGATTTTTGTTTTTGTTTACCAGTTTTTCAATTTTAATTTTTGAGAAAGTATTTTTATCATTTTATTTTCTTGAGAATGTTGCCATCTGATGTAATGAAACATGTCGAAATGTAAATAAATAATGGTATTTTGCCGTTTCAAAATTTATGTTTATCACTTATAGCATTTATTGAGTACTTTAATGTGTTGAAGGGATTTTTATATATAGTTTGTAACGTTAAATTAGTTGTTTCATATCTGTATGATAATTCACATTAGCTAGGATATGCGACTGTTCTGTAATACAGGGGAAGTATATTGATTTTTATGGTACAGTAGAACCTCTTTTATCCGAAACTCTTTTAACCAAAATCTATTTTAAAAGATTTTTTTTTTTTTTTTTTTTTTTAAGTATCACATTCTTTGTGTGCAAAATCCATTTTCAAAGTTTATTTCTTTTTTCTTTTAACTACCATATTCCTTGAGTGCAAGCAGCTCATTCCGAACGACGAGTACATCTAACTATTTTCGATCCCCCTTCTTAGAATTCCTTTGAATTTAACTTGCGCCCCCGTAAGCTGCGCAGTGGAACGAACAAAACGAAAAATTAACAATTGTAAAGCTTTTGAATGTTTTGCAAAAGTTTTGACATGGCTAGCGCAACAGAAAGACTGTGATACTCGTGAACTATTAATATTAAAAAAACTTCGTGATAGAGTTTCAAAGCAAAGGCAATCGAAACTGCGACAAACAAAACATTGTTTCAAACCCTTGTGAAATATGTAAAAGGTATTTAATTTCAAAATTAAAATTCAGGTAACTTATTCTTTTCCTATTTTGTTATTGCTTTATTTTTATTAAGCACTTGTTGCCATGAGAAATAGCGCATATATTTCTCCTTAATCTTTAAATTGAAGCATTCTCGATTATCCGAAAATTTCGATTTTCCGAAAGAGGGTCGGTCCCAGTTACTTCGGATAGTCGAGGCTCTACTGTATTATACCGGAATCTAGGTGCAAGATTTCGCACTCCAATGCCAAATGTGTATCTTAATCACTCATAGCCAACAACCAGATTAGCAATCTGAGGCAATTGAAATTTGAAGCACTTCAATAAGATTAAAGCATTTAGGACTCAATTCTATCTGGAGTAACGCGTTCTCACTGGCCAAATGAGCTATTCAGAAATGGATGATTTTTCCTGAGACTAAAATATAATAGAAATATGAAAATAAATTTTACATGATCCAGGGTCTTTGAAAAACTGCATGCATGATTTATTAACTAACTAGCAGTACCACTTGGTTTTGCTGGGATTTCTTGAGATGATATAGGGAAAAGCTTTAACAAATGACTACTCATTTCGCAATAGGCTAATCTGAGAATTTGCGATTTGGGAAGGAACTACTTATTTTGTTGAAGTTTTCCCTCAGTGTTTACTGAATAAAGATTGAAGAGGGTTAAAATAAATGAAATATGATAACATTTTTTTTTTCTTCTTTTCACATTAACTCTTAGATCAAACACACAGGGATACAACTCGTCCTCCTTGGATTAAAGAACATGCTATATAGTGTTTGAAAGATAGTTAACATAATTTTTAATTGAAAACTCAAATTTTTTTTGTTAAGGACAAAAAAAAAAAAAAAAAATCGCAAAATATTTCACTATTCTTAGCAACTTTTTTAGCAACAATGTTGCTTTCACTACGGGCATTTCTATCGTCTGCAAAAAATCATAGTTCACTTTTGTGCTACTGCCAAAGACCATTTGCCAATTTTAGAAATGCATAAGGATTGTGACAACGACCTGCGCTATAACTTTTGCTTCTGTTGTTCTTGCATCTCTTCTAATTGTATCATTTTAATTTTTGCATCGTCGTACAGTAACAAAAAAGCTCTTTTGGATGACGTTTGTTCGAAAACTGTAGTACAATTTAGTAATTTTATAGCTTTTAAAATAATATTCAATAATATATTTTAAAAATCTGTCTCAAAAATGAACAGTTATTTGCTACAAATATGAAAAGCAATACAAAGCGACTAGCGACAAGTAATGCCATTTAAAAATGAACAAATATGGCGTGGAGGTGAAGAGGTCAGAAGCACTATGCACCGATAAGGACTAGAGGCTTCAAGCTACTCAGTTCTCAGTAGATAAAGTAACCCCAGGGATTCGCTTAATGTGCTAAGAAGAAGTATTGACGAGTACATTCATTGTGAAATAAAATTAACATACTTTTATTTACTGATTGGTAAAGAAATAATATGATAAGAGTTTTTTACAGGTGAGTAAAAATGTGTTCAGGGCGGGACTCGAACCCAGAACTTTTGGCTTAAATTGCCAATGCTCTTCCAATTGAGCTATCTGGACAACGTCCTAGACAACACAATTATCACTCACGAGGGAACATCCCCAAGTGTCTCTTTTGAAATTTGACGAGAGTGGTATCGTACGAAAGCTCTTGTCACGAGGCTCAAGAAAATTTAGGAACTTTACTCCTGAATCCAATAGTTTACGAGATATGGACCCTTTTCTGTTTAAGGGGGTTCGGACACAAAAATCTTTAAATTTTCTAAAAAACTTTTATTGCATTAAAAATTTCTCTGTTTTTTTTTTCTGCTTAAAATGATGTTTAAATCATGTTTCTATCTTAATTGGAATAGGAAATAATAATTTTTCGTTTTGGTTTGTTTTCCAAATCTAGCTTTCAAGCAATGGTTGTCGTGGAAACAACTTCTTGAGAAAATACGTTTTTCTTCATGACGAGTTTTTTCACCACTTCTCGTATTTAAATCGTTATAACTCAAGAACCGTTAAAGATAAACGCTTCAAAGTTAGAACATGTCTTTTTCAATTTTACTTTACTTTTTTTACTTTTATTGTTTTATTATTTTACAATTTTATTTTACTTTTAATTGTACTTTAATTTCGATTCAGCATATTTGAAAAAAAAAATTTACTTTTGAAAATACGATTTTTTTTTTTAAAGTTGCACCATTTTTTTAAAAATTTTTTTCGTAAATATTTTTAATTTTATTTTAAATTAATATTTTTGAAAAGGCTGAATTCTAAACTAAAACTTATATATTTCTGTTTATTTAAAGGGAAAAAAAATAAATTCTATTAATAATATTTCGAGTTGTAACGATTTTAAATTACCCCAATTTTTCAATAAATTTTAAATTTTAAATTTAAAAAAATTATGAGACGTTATATCATGTGATTTTGTTTACATATGATATGGTTAACCATCACAAAAAAATTCAGAATTTAAACTCAATAAATAAAAATGATTTGAAAATGTGTCTTGGACCCTCTTAAGAGAGAAGATCATAAAGAAGGGAGAAATAGTATGAGATTCTTTCTAAAGCTATCGAAGGCAGGAATTTTGTTTTACAATCAATTATGACTGTGGTTTTCATAATAGTGTTTCATGATAGTGTGGTGTTGAGAATGCTATCCTAGTACTCGACAGATGAATTACCCAAACAGATGAAAACTTAAGATCGAAAAACTAGTTTCTAGTATATGGTCAGTATTTTTTCCATCTGAATCGACGAAATACCTTCAGACACTGCATGTTTACCTTTTCCAAGACTGCAATGCAAGTACTTGGTAAAGAAAATAGGCGAACATTCAAAAACCCATCGAAGTATTTTCTGTGATGTTAACATTATTACTATAGAAATTATACTAAAAATACATCTTTTAGCCTACAACAAGTACTCTCCACCTACTTTCCATGCAGTGCGTGAGTATGCTTTTGAGAATGCGAAACATGGATCGAGTTTTCCCATCACTAAAAAATGTATGCTTCACTGTTAGAAAACACACCTGCGATGACTGTCAACCAATAATGATGGTTTGTGCCTTGTGTCGGAAAAACCTGTGTTTTCAACACTTTTATGTAGAAAAACACTAACATGGTGATCTAAAAGAGAAAATTCCTCCCTTCCATAGATTTATAAAGAATCTCATTGTTTTTTTCTTCTTTACTTCTATTCTTCCGAAACAAAAAATATTCAATGTCTCGTGAACTGTTTGATTCGGGAGTATAGTTCCTATACTTTTCGTGATCCTCATGACAAGATCTTTCAAACTCTCGTCAAATTCAAGAATTGAAACTTGGGGATATTCCCTAGTCAGTGAACCATTTGGTAATGTACCTGGTCTGTCGTTTGAAAAATCTTGACGAATAAGCTTCACGTAAATGAACTCTAATAAACTATGGATGCGTAATTACACATTTTAATTATTTTAACACAATTTACTGTCTGTTAAGGAAATCATATGATAAGTAAATTTTTACAACTGAATGAAAATGTGTCCAAGCCGCAAAATGAACACATTTTCTAAATCTTTTTATTAAAATATATTTTTATATATTTTATTTAAAAAACAGTGCAAATATCTAACAAGTGCTTTTATACATATACTATTATTATTATTTTTTTAATAATCCTTAAAATATGTTTTACAAATGAATAGAACATATTTGCAAACACATAGATAGCGTCTTAATTGAATAATAACAACATCCTTTAAGAGTGTTCTAATTGTTTTTTATTTTTTGCGCTCAGCAACGCTAAACTTCCTAAAACATTCATGGAATTATGCGCAAAATGCATATACATGTATGAAAGTTATAGATATTAGTAAGTACGAAACAGAACTATCTTTTAATTTACTAAATACAATTTACGATTCTATTTTTGTTTGTTTTATTTGTGGCTCATAAACTGGTGTTTACGGTACCTGGAATTTTAAGATCAAACGTGTTAAACATTTACAAATTACTCACCACACCAATTTGAAATAAACAGTATTCTAAAAACATTTTTAAATTTTAGTGAAGAATCATCTAGCTTGTTGATATTAAACATCTTACGAAATAATACGAAATTATATTATAGAATAGATACTTACTCGAAAATGCATATAATCTATTTTCATTTATCGTCCTGTATTATCAAAGCTCCCTTTTGTAAAACTCCTAACCATTTATCATATTAAATATTTGAAAAATTATCTGAGATATAACATATTTTAATAGACACAACAAAATTTTATTCCCGGAATACCCAGAAAGTAAGTAAACTTTCTGTACAAAAATTCTCTTTAGTAACATTAAAAATATTTCTGGAAGTTTAGCTTTATTATAAGATTTTAAATTTATTCCTTCCAAGAAAATAAATCTGTTGATATAATAGGAAATGATTTCATCTTGAAAAATGATTTCTTGAAAACTGAATTTATCTAATAAATTTGAAAATAGATATTTTATAAAGTAAGGATATTTTTATCTTGAAAATATAGTGAATAAATTTTGAAAACTTGCATTTGATTGATTATTTTATATTTAAAATATTATAAACATTTATATAAACATGTATCTTGTTGCAGAATTAGATAATTTATGACTGTGACACATGAAGAAGGGTTTATCCATTTATCATCATCATCATTATCATCCTCCTTAGGTATTATTTCTCCTAAACATTAAGTTTCCCCGACCCTTAAAAGTGTTTTTGAGAGTTTATATTTCTCTCTGTACAGGGCAAAAAATTACTTATACACTTTCAATGACGCTTCAATAGGATTTTTCACAGTCATCCTTGGTCTGCCCCTTCTTCGTTTCCCTTTCGCGATCCATTCTAAAAGGTTTGTGGCAGTCGCTGTTCTTTCATTCTACGGACATGTCCATACATGTATGCTTATTATATTTAATGGTCAGTACAACATCTTATTTGACTGGCATGATTCCCTGCATTCTTAAATTTTGCACATTTTCCAGCCTTGAGTTTCCTGCTGATCTTTGCCAAGAGTTCATTTAGGTTGAGAGGAGTTTATTTTTCAGGAGTTTTGTTTTCAGAGATTTAAGATCCATTTCCGCACTGCATACATTAAACTCGCTTGGCACAATGACACAATAAATTAATTGTTAAGTTTTATCTTATTTCTTTATACATCTGTTATATATATATAATCCAAACGGAAATTTCGTTCCGAACGCCTAGATTTCGAGTTCTACTGCATGGATTTTTACGGAACTTATACCGTTAGATAGGTATTGTTTCAGGGAAGGTTTTAAGCTATAACACATTATTCTACCTATATTAGTTTTAGAATTATGACGGAAAATTCTGTTATTTTGGGCGATAAGGTTACCATTTTATTTCTTGGCGAAATTCATCGTTGATAAAAAAAAAAAAAAAAAAAAAAAAAAAGAAAAATGAAACGGCTATTAAACCTCGAAAAATAAAACAAAACTGTTACTAATTTTATTTAAATGAAAAAAAAAGAAAAAAAGAAGAAGAAAATCCGTTTTAATGAGTGATAATATTAAAAAACGGAAACATTTAATCAAAACCTGAAAGAAATATTTGTAATGCTTAAAAATTAATTTAATAAGAAATATTACACTTGATACGCAATATTTGGCTCTTTATCGCTTGCGTTAGATATGGAAACGAATCTGAAAATTTGATTAGATGAAATTTTAACGACATTTTCTTTCTGTTCTGCTCTTTTCTTTTTTTTTTATATCTAATTGTCCCATCACGTGACTTATAGAAGAAACAAGCAGATGTAATTGTGAGTCACATGTGTAATTACTATTTGTTTCTTTACAATTTTTTATTTTTCTTTTGTCGCCAAACAATGTGATTTTAAGCCAAAAATGCATAAGCGTGACATTAGCTTGAGGATGTTCTCACAAATGGTGTTTTTTTAGGTGAAAGAGATCATTTCTTGAGTACATTTTCATATTCAATTGTAACTTATATAGATATCAGTTAATATTTTAAAAATGGAATCGAATACTTAAATTTCAGTGTGAATTTCTGCCACACATACATATTGTAAAATAATTTCATACTTTTTAAAATGTTTTTCGCCGTAATTCCGAAAGCATGTGATATTTATAAACTCGAACTCAGATCAACGAATATTACCCATTTTATATAAGCAAATATAAATTGTTAATAATATATTGTTTATTTCATTTTTTCTCAAGTCATATCGCCAATTTCATTTATAGGACAATTCACAGATTCGAAATCTGGGAAATAAAGATAATTTTTAAGGAAATTTATGTTTTAATATGTTATTACTATCGAAAAATTCAACATTTTGAAAAAAAAAATACAAGTCTTTTGTAATTCGTCATTTCTTCTTCGTCTTTCTTCGTACTTTCTCCTCTGTTATGTAATATTTCAAATGATATTGGACTAATTTTCGATCATCGATTCACCGCAAAATGGAATATCTAATATAGTATATAAAATAAAGTCTGGATTAGGTGACTAATTAACGCACAGCGCAAACTAATGAACCTAAAATCTTGAAAATCGTGGTAAAAATACTTCTTATGACATAGACTTCTGCTAAGAAAGGATTTTCTAAAGTGTCACCCCTAATGGTTTTTGCACGAGGAGGGGAAAAAAATCGAATATCAAAATTATGCGTTAAATGATAGCATATTTTAATGCAGTTTTGTATGCTGAATCGAATGCTACCAAATAAATTTTTATAAATCCAACAGTTCATGACACATTTCATATTTTTTTCTAATTTGGCGGTGTCTTTGGCATCTAAACCTCAAAATATCTATCATTACATCCGTTACTCTAGCAACGGAAAAATTCAAATCAACCCTTTTGGCTAAAAAATAAAAACGGCTCTATGAGTTTGAGATAAAAATGCAAGCGTCTTAATTTTTTTAAAAAATAGTGATTTTATGTAAAATAAAAGGAAAAAAATTACTGAGAATTTAGCGTTATAAAACAAAAATGGAAAATGTACTACTCAGATATTCCGTCGACCAAAAATTCATCGTCAAACTATAAGATTAAATGCCAATAATGGTTGATCGTGAATATCAAATTCACTTGAATTTAAACAAGCTACACGTGTTTACGTCATCAAGTGATTTTAATTTCGACGTTTTATTTGTATTTTTATTAATGTTATACTAATTTATTTGTTATTTCGTTATTTAAAATAAAGATTATGTCAATTTATATAATTTGGCGAAATTGGTCGATGGGATAACAAGTAGTACCAATGAAAATATTTAAGTATGAAAGCAATGTTTGTAACGACTTAAAAATTATTTTTATATATATAAACTCGGTTTATGGCGTCAGATGCCGTCATCCGAAGAATCTACAAGAGTCTTTTTCCATTTTTTCTGGTCATAGTTTCCTCAATGAAAGAAATTGGAATTGGAATAATACTGTGCTTTTTATAAATTGCTCCTCGATAAGAAGGAAAAATGGTTACATTTATAACAACCGTGCGCACATCTCGCTGATAGCATTTTTAAAATTCCCAGTAGCAGTAGTTACATTTTGCGTATGTAAATTAAAAATATTTGTTTTTGTTTTTAATTATGGCATTATTTCCTGCTATTGTTTATCTTTTCAGTTTTTTAAATGAAATTAGTATAAGGCATGCATTTTAAATGAAATGAGTGAAAGGTTTGTGTTTTAAATGAAAATAATAAAATAAGAATATGCTATGAAAACAATCTTTATTGATTTATTACCTGCGCCCGGCTGACATAAAAGTATCACAAAAGCCACATATTCACTTTTCTTTGAGTAGTTGCTCATGAGAATTTAAGTTAACCTTCCGTAATCGGATACTTAACATATTGGTGTATTAGCTTTAATGTTGAAAGCATCGTTTATGTTTGAAGCGAAAACTTTACTATGAATTCTATTACACAAAATCGCATCATCATCATCTACTATATATTTACAACGGAAATTTGTATTTCATTCCGATTGTTTATAATACTTTCGTAGGATATACCACAATTAGTTAGGTAATAATTTTGGAAAGGTTTTAGTGTATACATATTGTTCAAGGGTACTTAGTTATACAGCCACAGTAAAAGTTCAAAAATTAAGTGAACTTGATTATGAAAGTTTAGCCTTTTTAAAAAAATCTACGGAACATATTTTGTTACAAGTGGCCCTGTTGCATGACTTTTAGGAATGGTGTTAGTATATACGATTTCATTATATGTTGATTAGTTACAGAGGTATTAATTCCTGTTGTCATAACGGTCTCATTACCCGACCATAAGTGCGTTGTTTATAATCAACTAAAACAATTACTTCTTAATTGCTAAATTTTGTCCAACGCTTAAGATAACATTATATCGCAATGGCGTTCGCATCGTTTTCAGTAATGAGCAAGGTCAAGCTGAAGATCCATATTGTTTAAAATACAAGTTCAAATTCTCCATTTAGTTTAATCCAAAGCTCATTTGGAAATATTGACCAGCGCAGCGGGCATAGCCTGCTAGTGTTTATATACAATTCTACTCAATAAATAACAGGAAACTTTCCATAAAAGTTGTTTATGCTATCGTGATTGTTATACTTTTATAATTTTGTGATGGCATCTAAGAGTTTCGATGGTGTCACGTAACAATAGTGCTAAATTGGAAAACTTAATATGGAAAATTCAATGTATGGTTGTTATCGTATTCATCAGTCATCCGGGTATGAATTTTCATTGGTATTATACAGCTACTCAACAAAAATCTAACGACACTTAGCTATTCCAGCTTAGAACATTCCTGCAATGATGTTGCAATTTAGAGTTTCGCTGCTGTCATGTAACAATAGTGCTAAATTGGAAGACTTAATGTGGTAAAATTCAATGTACTAGCTGACTCGCCCGGCGTTGCCCGGGCCCATAATAATATTCTTAAATGAATCTGAAATTTTTTATCGCAGATCCGTACAGAGGGGACGGTGCAAATTACCAGGGCCCGACTCTTGTTCAGTTCAAAAGTTGTGTAAAGTCAAAGGTTAAGATTTTTAATTTTTATATGTCTCATACTTTAAACTTTTTTATTCTAAATTAACTGATGAATTTAATTAAAATGTAATTATATTTTCAAAAATTTAATTTTTTATTTAAAATCTTTATATGAAAAAGCAATTACAAATACAGCATAAAGTGTAATGCTGAAAAAAAAAAAATTGTAAGCAAATATTACTATATAGATTTTTAAGAAAAGTACCATCCAGCAAATTTATTTTCTAATAGAATAAAGCATGTTTATAACGGAATCCTGCAATAAACGAAAAAAAAAAAAAGTTCCAGCTCTCCCCCCCCCCCCCCCCCCACCAAAAAAAAAATGCTATTATGCGTTGTTCAATTTAATAACCTGCATAAAACGGAATTTATCACTGGTCGTTTTCGTCTACGTCTAAGCAGGTTTTATTGTATCTTACTTTTGGGGAAGCCCGTAATAATATTCCTAAATGAACCTGAAATTCGTATCGCAGGTCCGTACAAAATTACTTTTTACGTCATTACAACATTTTGTAAACTTCTTGCTGCTGTTTAATTCGCATTTCCAATACAGTGCTTTGCATAAATTGCACGTTTCACCCACAGTTATGCATGCCCCGGAACGTTTAAATTAGTAATTTGGATTTCAGTAGCAACTCGTGCATGCTACAGTTATTAAGCCTATTTTGCCGATCGCTTAACGGCATTCTCGACAATTCTATTTGGATTTCGAATCTATTTCGATTCGACTCGAATTTGGCTTCTTCTTCACTTTCAAGCATTCACCGAGATTTTTTACGGGCATTTCAAATGATATTTTGAAGCTACATAATTGCAGCGAAAGATATTGCACAGAAAACGCAAAACGTAAACAACAAACCCGATCGCCCTAAATCCTGCCAAGGACTGTTTCACAATAACCAATCAGATGCGTTTCTCGGGCGTTGCCATTAAACAATAACAAATAATCACGATTTCTGTGCCACGTACATTAGCGTAATATATATATAGATGGTTGTTATCGTATTCATCAGTCATCCGGGTATGAATTTTTATCGGTATTATTCAGCTACTCAACAAAAATCTAACGACACTTTGCTATTCCAGCTTAGAACATTCCTGCAATGATGTTGCAATTTAGAGTTTCGCTGCTGTCATGTAACAATAGTGCTAAATTGGAAGACTTAATATGGTAAAATTCAATGTATGGTTGTTATCGTATTCATCAGTCATCCGGGTATGAATTTTTATCGGTATTATTCAGCTACTCAACAAAAATCTAACGACACTTTGCTATTCCAGCTTAGAGCATTCCTGCAATGATGTTGCAATTTAGTGTTTCGCTGCTGTCATGTAACAATAGTGCTAAATTGGAAGACTTGATATGGTAAAATTCAATGTTTGGTTGTTCTCGTATTCGATAGTATCCGAATATGAATTTTTATTGGTTTTATGCAGCTACTCAACAAAAATCAAATGATACTTTGCTGTTCCAGCTTAGAGTATTCCTGTAAGGATGTTGCAATTTAGAGTTCCGTTTCTGTCACGTAACAATAGTGCTAAATTGGAAGACTTAATATGGAAAATTTAATGTATGGTTGTTCTCGTATTCAACAGTCCTCGGAGTATGAATTTTCATCGGCGTTATGCAGACCCTCAACAAAAATCTAACGACACTTTGCTATTCCAGCTTAGAGCATTCCTGCAATGACGTTGCAGCTTAGAATTTAACTGCTGTCACTAAACAATAGTGCTAATTTGGAAGACTTAATATGGAAAATTCAATGCATGGCTGTTCTCGTATTCGACAGTGATCTGAGTATGAATTTTTATCGCTCTTATATAGATACTGAACAAAAATCTAACAACTACTTGCTATTCCAGCTTAGAGCATTCATGTAAGGATGTTGCAATCTAGAGTCTCGCTGCTGTGACGTAACAATAGTGTTAAAGTGGAAGTCTTGCATTAAAATATTGAATAAATCGGTATGAACCAATAAGGGCAAAATAGCTTCTTAACCTCTATGACGTATGCAGCGTATGTCCTTCTATTTTGGCAATTTTCGGCAATGACGAACTCAGTGTACATCATGATATCTGGCTGATTCTTTAATTAGACATTCCGAATTCTCACGAAAATATTTAAACTCTTATTTTTGCTTTGGTAGATGATTGATTTTCCATAAATAAAGTAAAAGAAAATTACCAATTAAATTTTTCTGCTGTGAATTGAAAATATCTAAAATTAAAAAAAAAATCTGCTAGATGCGGCAATGCCGGTGCCTAGTGACATGCATCCGCTACAGCACTAGAGCTAAAGGGGTTAATAACACCATCGAAAATAGAAAATGCATTAGGCTTTTCGAAAGAACTTTGTATTTCTTTTCAGTTGTAAAGTGTATTTACGACCACTTTGAAAGCAGGAATAAGACTGAAAAGAAATGGAAGGGAAAGGCACAAGTGAAAAAGGAAGAGCAAATAAGGAAGCAAAGGGATCAACCAATAACAGAAGAACATTATACGATCAGAGGAACACAGAACAGAAAGAAAAGTATGATATGAAGCAAATTGAATAAAAAACGGTAAATATAAATATATATATATATAAATCCTTGTCCATTTCGCTTCCATTTCCTTTCAGTCTTGACTAGTGTTGCGGGTGTCCCGCGTAAATTGGAGCTCCAAATGCTCCGGACACCAGTATTTTAAAGTAATTATCTTCTCCTTATGAAATGACAGCATTATCTACGATTAACGATGGCGAAATAAACTGTAAGAAATTAGTGGTGTCCAAAGAATTTGGAGCCCTGATTTACGCGGGTCATCTGCCAACACTAGTCTTGACCTTGCTTTCCAAATGACAGCACGTATTCTTTGCATTTGAAGAAGAAAGACGAAGTTCTTTCAAAAGACCTAGTGCATTTTGCATTTTTTATGATGTAATTAAAAAGTTATTTTTCCTCTATTGGACTTCTTGATAAGAAATATTGAATGTATAATTGTTCTCGTATTCGACAGCCATTCGTAAGTTAATTTTAATCGGTCTTGTGCCACCATCCAACAAAAATCTAACGATACTCTGCTATTTCAGCTGAGAACATTGTTGAAAGGATACTGTAATCCTGAGTAACTACATTGACGAGCCAAAACATTATTACTACCTACCTAATAACGCATGTCTCGCCTTTGGCCCACAAAAAGCTGCCTACCCTCCTTGGCATTGATGCCACAAATCCTTGGTAGATGGCCGAAGACAGATTGCACCAGATGTTCAAGCAGCGGTCACGCAAACCCGGGATATTACAACACGGTTGTTTTTGTAGCTCTGAGCTGCCGTTCCACGACACCCCAAATCTGCTCTATCGGGTTAAGGTTCGTTGAATTAGACTGCCAGGACCTTAACTGGAATTTAGTATTATGTTCTTGTAACAACTCCAGCACAATTCGAGCACTGTGACGTGGATCGTTGTCTTACTCGAAGACTCCATTTCCAGTTGCGAAGACAGACACCATGTAAGGGAGAAAATGTTCCGCAATTATATTCAGACAGCTCGTGGCCTTCATGGCCTGTTCAACCACAATCGCAGTTCCCAGATACGCCCATGAGAATGTTCCCCAAAGTATAATATCGTCACAACCGGGCTGTGAATGACCTGCTGCATAAGGAAGGGGGATCAAGAGTTCACCTGGAAAAAGGCGTATCTTGACACTGCTATCGATGAGTTGAAGAATGAATCGTGATTCATACGACCAGGCAACCCTCTCCCAATAATCCATGGTCTAGTCACGATGTTTCCGGGCCTAGTATAGGAGTAGTTGGCGATGATGATTTGTCAACAGAGACACATGAGTGGGATGTTTGCTTAGTAGTCTCATATCCAACAGTATCAGCTGAACTGTGCGCTTAAAACAATTCTCCTTGGACCTGTATTGTATTGGGCTGTCAGCTGAGCCAGTGTCTGTTACCGATTTTGCTTTACCAAGCGGGAGTGTCTCCGACGTTACTTTTCCCTTTATAACGCTTGGACGTCCAACATCAAGGCGTCTGCTGATGGTTTCAACGTCATTCATCCACTTTTCATAAGTTCTAACAAAGATAAGTAGCGAATAACCCACGAGTCGTGTGCAGTTTCGGAGATAATCGTTCTGAGCAGTCGGGCCATTGAATTCTGCCCTCTATCAAATTCGCTTAGATCTACGGCCATTCACATCACAGGCAGAAGTAATTCGAAAAATGATTCCTCAGACTCCCTAGCAGTAGTTCAAAACCCTTCCCACATGATTACGTGTCCTCCACGCCATCCAGGCGAGTTCATTGCAACATGTGGGGATGGTCATAATGTTTTGGCTCTTCGGTGTACTTCCTAACGTCCCGTGCACGAGTGTCAGACCCAGCAGTGAACATTTCTAAGAAGTGATCACAAATTATTAAGTAGTACCAAAAAGTGGAAGACATATTTCAGGGAGTTCCGCGTTGAAATCAGCTTTTCACCCACTCGAAGAATGAAGTGTCTCGCCAATAGATGAAAACATTGGAAAAAAGTTTAGCTTTAGTCATATTCACTAACTACTGTAAAGAGATTAAAGATACAGGCAAAATAACCGAAGTAAAATTAGGGTATTGCGGTAATGTTAAAAAGTAAGAGTAACAACAATTTAAGAAGTTAGAACAACAAAAAAGAAAAAGAGATAAAAAAAACTATTAAAGTTAAACTCTAGTTCGAAACAAAGACGATGCAAAAAAGGAAATAAAAAGAAGGTGGCAAAAGCCGCAGGATTTATATGAATGCACTATTCAGAGTAATTTTTTTTATGTTATAATGTAACAGTCATTATTATATCATCCTGAGACCTGGCATCCATTTAAATGGATATTTTGCTTTCTCCTTCTATTGCGTTAAATTTCATTGTAGCAATCTAAAACCAGTTGGTTTTGGTAATGTATGAATCAAAAATAAACATTCAGCTTTTGGATTTTGGCAACGGTAACTACTTTGTTTACAAAATGGCGTAATAAATGAGTCAAGTTGGAATTCTACGTTCTGCTGGTAATTTTCGTTTTTATGTTATTTTAATTAGTTTAAACAATTTTTATTTTGCAATTTTTAAATCAGATGTTAATACTTGCCTTATGTTCTTTATAACAAATTCTATTCTTTCCCATACTTCTCGCATTTTTTAAATTACTTTAAAGCGAGTTATGGCCTGAACATTCATTTAAATGGATGTGATGTAAAACAAAATTAAAAAATCGAAATTTATTAATTTCTTTAAAAACGTCATTTTTGATACCTATTTGTTGAAAAAAACTCATATTTAAAAAAAAATTATGCATTACATTTTGCTTGGGTCTCAGGAGGATATATATATATATATATATATATATATATATATATATATATAGGGTGTCCCAAAAACATTGATCTCGGCCAATATTCCTTAAATATTGATCATAGATAACATTATAAATTACAAAAACACTTTACAAGATACAGAACTTTATGAAATCGATTAAAAATTTCAGGCGATTAAATTTGAAGGAATACAAAATTAAATTTCTTATGCAGCCCCCGAAAATGTGTCCCATACGCTAATAAGGTCATGCACAAAATTTCAACATTTTATCATAAAAGTCGAAAGGATATGAAAATACATAAATGCTGATGTCACAGCATGATGCTTTGTATAATATCGCACTAGAGCCGGAATCCGGAGTCACATGTCTTATATAAACAGAACCAGGTTCTGACAACAAAACAATATGTTCTTCCACAGCTATAGTCGTATGTAAAGAACTTTCTTTTTTTTCTTGCATTATAGTTTTGTCCTTTCTTCCATCGAAGTAGATAGCCGTGTTATTTGTGTAGAATTAAGCTTTGATCGTACCTTTCGACGTTCTCTCCTCAGCTTACTCCTGTCAATAACTTTAAATGGAGTATCTTTGGATACAATCCCTATATCACGAAGCACAGAGGATGCAATGATAGCATTTGACCTGTCCAATAATCCCGTTCCATCACAAGCGACGGCTAGATTTGGCAGTGATATTCACATTTGGCCTGTCTTGGATGTTGACTAAGTTTTATTGTCAGTTGTCTTACGTCATTTGGGTTCCCGACAAACGTAATCTTCAGTGATATCTTCCATTTCTGAATCATATCCTAAGACGGCGTTTGCTTCTAAATCTATAATAAATTTAGAAGCATTACCTTTCAATTCATTTGCTTTAGATTCCTGATTTTTCCCTTCTAGATTGCCTTTCTCTTACACGATTCAATTTTTGAGTTGCAGAAATGTTAATTGATCTATTGCCATTTTTCTCTCATGCCGTTGGTCTGCTAAAAAGTTTCGTTCCATGCTTGGAACTTTCACGGAACGCTTTTGCATTGTTTGTAATTTAAACATTTGCATACAGAAATATCAAACAAAGTACTGTTTGCTTGGTGAAAGAATTCTTTTCTAATTCTGTCAGTCCCCTTTCGAGATTTGGATATTCTTTTTATATTTTTGTACTTTTCATTGTAATTTCTAATAAGACGAATAATTTCTTGATGACATACTACAGGTAAAGAGGCTTTCTTCCAAATTCTTTCAATGTCACAAGAAACAATTTCGCTGATATCTTTTACTGCAGGATCTTTCTTGTTCCCCTGTTTCCACACTATATCATTTTTTATCCATAGGAAATGCTTCACTAAATCAACATTCGTGGGTAACACTGTCTCTTTCAGTTGTACTGGAGTTCCAAAAACACTGCAAAGAATTTCACTTCTAGTTGGCGTCATGCTTTAATTAAAAGTCCGTATTGTCCTGTACATAAAAGTTAAATAAACGGATTTGTGTCGAAAAAATTAGTTGTTTAAACAAAGACAAGCAACAAACAAAATAAAAAGTTGCAAAAACGAACCATTCAACACAACAAAAGTTGGTTGGTTGGTTGATTTTTGACGGCCGATTATCTACTCTAGAGATATAGGCCCGAGGGGGGGGGGGGGGATCTTTCTAAGAGAACCTAACCCGTATTTATGCATGAAAACCCATGGCTCGAAGAAAACCACGAAAACTCCGAACGATTAGGCGGACGGGCGTGATTGGGTTCGAAACCAGCACCTACCGTCTACCAGCTTCGAGAGCAGAACCTCTCAGCCACTGGTGGGGCCACAATAAAAGACACGTGCCTGCTTAGGTCATGCTAAAATAGTTATCAGTTTAGGATACGTGCTGCCATCTATTAGATTTTTGAGTATAAATTTCCTATTTATGTTCAAAATGTCCCTTCTAGAACTGACATCTGACAATAACGTTTTAATAAAGCAATTTATTAATGAAAACGAATAAAAAACGAATAAAACGAATAAAACAACGAATAAAAAATACGAATAACGAATAAAAAATAATTAATTAATATTAATTTATAAATTATTCAATTATTCAATTAATTAATTAATATTAATTTACAAATTAATTAATTATTTAAAGAATTATTTATTTTTTTGACAAAAAGGCATTAAAAACATTAAAAAGGGCAATGCAAATATTCACTTGAGGTGTGGAACCTCAAGATGGCAACATTTTGAGCTGAAATTTGGAGACAATTTGTTCCATTCAGTTTCACACCACATTATGACTCAGGCAATGTAAATTTTCAGAAAACGTTTTTCCGCATCACCCTATTGCACACCATGAATGCCAAACTGATGATATTTATTCCGTCTCAGTATTCTCCACACTGTTGTACGTGGTACGTTCATTTCTGAAGTAGCGTTACGAACACTACAATGTGGATGACTTTAAAAGTAAGCCAAGGTAACAGTTTCTTCGTCAGTTGAGTGAAGTCTGGGACTACCTAGCCCCCCTACAGGATGCACTCTTCCGCTTCCGCGTATTCGTTACACTAATCAGGAAATAAATTTCCCAGAAGGATGTCGAGAATTGGAAAATGTACGCTGAAATTCCCTTGCAGTTTAATTAGCTTTGCGATTGCATAAAGTGTACAGCATCAGCATTTCGAAAAGTTGTTGCATTGCGACATGCTGTCTGTACAGGCAAGTTATGCTCTTAAAAAGTAGCAGAAATGTGAAATATTTAATATTAGCTTAGACTGTCCGTCTGCGCACGTTACGCTTACATAACCCTTTAAGGGTACAGTGGACTTTGAAAACTAACTTTTTTAATTATCAATATTTTTTTTTGAAATTTTCAGAATTAAGTTATAATAATTAAAAAATACCATATCCAAAATTTGGTAAAAAAATTTTAAAAATTTTTTGAGATTTTTAAATTTTAAAATTTTAAAATTGCCAGATTTCAAACCGCTCCATGCGCAATCCAAATTTAACCACATTCACAATAATCTCAGAAAATATTCTTTAAATACCCAAATACAAAAGTTACTAGGAAATTTTAGCAAGTTATATTAAAAAAGTTTAAAAAATTGATTTAAATTGTTGTTTTTCCATTTTTTTATTAAAATTTAATTAAATTTTTTAAATTACTCTTAAATTTTCAATTTTATATGCGTGTAACAAAGTTTATTTTCAGTAACAAATATTTACAAATATGTAAAGAACATTTCTGACAAGTTTCAATAAAACTGAAAGCAAAGTGTTGCGCATGGAACATTTTAAAGTCACGAAAACGGTGAAAATATTGATTCTGAGAAAAACATGTTTTAATGATTCAAATGTTTGTAAATTTTTTAAAAGTTTATATTTAAAAAATTTTGGATATAAGTGAAGGATATAATATTATTAATAACCTATATAGCAGTTTTTTATGTCTCTAAGAGAAATCTAGATGCATATTTACCCCGTTACAGAAACGGGGCGAGACCGCGACATTGTCGCAGAAAGTAAACGATGTGTTTCAAAATGACCTTTTGCAGAAAGATATTAAATATATATATGTATTTTAACTTTCTATATATATTTCTAATGAGAATAAGGACTAATGTACAAAATTTGGTTATAACAGATCCAATAGAACTCGAGATATTGAAAATTTAAAAATTAAAAAAACGATGAAAATTACTATATCTATAATGCAAAATGCTCCATGCGCAACCAGATTTCAGACACATTTACAATAATTTGATATAATCATCTTTGAATGCACAAAAACAAAACTTACTATGAAAGTTTAGCAACTTATATTATAAAAGCCTAAAAAATTTCATGTTTTTAAATTTTTTCATTAAAATTTACCTAATTTTTTTATATTACTCTTAAATTTTCAATTTTAAGTATGTGTAACAAAGTTTGTTTCAAGTAACAAATATTTATACAGATATAAATAACATATTTGAGAAGCTTCAATAAAATTGAAAACAATGTGTTGCGCGTGGAACATTTGAAAGTCACGAAAACAATAAAAGTGCCGATTCCAAGAAAAACGGATTTTATAGCATATACAGTACTTGTAATTTTTTTAGAATTTTATACTGAAGCAAATTCATATATAAGTGAAATGTGTAATATTATTTATAACTTATATTGCAGTTTCTAGGTGTCTATGAGAAAAAAAGATGTATACTCACCGTGTTGCGGAAACAGGGCGACACTGCGACAATGTCGCAGAAACTAAACGATCTATTTCAAAATGCCCTTTTCCAGAAAGATATATCAAATACATATATTTCTAATGTGAATAAGAACAAGAACTAATCTACAAAATTTGGTTTATAATAGCTCCAATAGAACTCGAGATATTCAAAATTTAAAAACTATGAAAATTACCATATCCATAAAATCAAAATGCTCCATGCGCATTCAGATTTCAGACACATTTACAATAATTTCATATAATCATCTTTGACTGCACAAAAACAAAACTTACTATGAAAATTTAGCAAATTATATTATAAAAGCCTAAAAAATTTGACGTTTTTCAATTTTTTCATTAAAATTTACTTATATTTTTTATATTACTCTTAAATTTTCTATTTTAAATATGTGTAACTAAGTTTGTTTCAAGTAACAAATATTTACACAGGTATAATGAACACTCTTGAGAAGATTCAATAATATTGAAAAGAATGTGTTGCGCATGGAACATTTTCAAGTCGCGAAAACAATAAAAGTACCGATTCCAAGAAAAACACATTTTATGGCATAAAGTGCTTGTAATTTTTTTTTTTATATTAAAGCAAATTCATACACAAGTGAAAGGTATAATATTACTTATATTACTTATAACTTATATTGTAGTTTTATATGTGTCCGTGGGAAATAAAGATGCATATTCTCCGTGTTGCGGAAACGGGGCAACATCCCGACATTGTCGCAGAAATTAAACGATCTATTTCAAAACACCTTTTTGCAGAAAGATATCAAATATGTAATTGTATTTTAACATTATATACATATTTCTAATGTGAATAACAACTAATCTACAAAATTTGGTTATAATATCTCCAACAGATCTTGAGATATTCAAAATTGAAAAATTAAAAAACAATGAAAATTACCATATTCATAAAATCAAAACGCTCCATGGGCAATCAGATTTTACACACATTTACAAGAATTTCATATAATCACCTTTGAATGCACAAAAACAAAACTTTCTATGAACATTTAGCAAATTATATTATAAAAAGCCTAAAAAATTTGACGTTTTTCAATTTTTTCTTTAAAATTTACTTATATTTTTTATATTACTCTTAAATTTTCTATTTTAAATATGTGTAACTAAGTTTGTTTCAAGTAACAAATATTTACACAGGTATAATGAACACTCTTGAGAAGATTCAATAATATTGAAAAGAATGTGTTGCGCATGGAACATTTTCAAGTCGCGAAAACAATAAAAGTACCGATTCCAAGAAAAACACATTTTATGGCATAAAGTGCTTGTAATTTTTTTTTTATATTAAAGCAAATTCATACACAAGTGAAAGGTATAATATTACTTATATTACTTATAACTTATATTGTAGTTTTATATGTGTCCGTGGGAAATAAAGATGCATATTCTCCGTGTTGCGGAAACGGGGCAACATCCCGACATTGTCGCAGAAATTAAACGATCTATTTCAAAACACCTTTTTGCAGAAAGATATCAAATATGTAATTGTATTTTAACATTATATACATATTTCTAATGTGAATAACAACTAATCTACAAAATTTGGTTATAATATCTCCAACAGATCTTGAGATATTCAAAATTGAAAAATTAAAAAACAATGAAAATTACCATATTCATAAAATCAAAACGCTCCATGGGCAATCAGATTTTACACACATTTACAAGAATTTCATATAATCTCCTTTGAATGCACAAAAACAAAACTTTCTATGAACATTTAGCAAATTATATTATAAAAAGCCTAAAAAATTTGACGTTTTTCAATTTTTTCATTAAAATTTACTTATATTTTTTATATTACTCTTAAATTTTCTATTTTAAATATGTGTAACTAAGTTTGTTTCAAGTAACAAATGTTTACACAGGTATAATGAACACTCTTGAGAAGATTCAATAATATTGAAAAGAATGTGTTGCGCATGGAACATTTTCAAGTCGCGAAAACAATAAAAGTACCGATTCCAAGAAAAACACATTTTATGGCATAAAGTGCTTGTAATTTTTTTTTTATATTAAAGCAAATTCATACACAAGTGAAAGGTATAATATTACTTATAGTACTTATAACTTATATTGTAGTTTTATATGTGTCCGTGGGAAATAAAGATGCATATTCTCCGTGTTGCGGAAACGGGGCAACATCCCGACATTGTCGCAGAAATTAAACGATCTATTTCAAAACACCTTTTTGCAGAAAGATATCAAATATGTAATTGTATTTTAACATTATATACATATTTCTAATGTGAATAACAACTAATCTACAAAATTTGGTTATAATATCTCCAACAGATCTTGAGATATTCAAAATTGAAAAATTAAAAAACAATGAAAATTACCATATTCATAAAATCAAAACGCTCCATGGGCAATCAGATTTTACACACATTTACAAGAATTTCATATAATCTCCTTTGAATGCACAAAAACAAAACTTTCTATGAACATTTAGCAAATTATATTATAAAAAGCCTAAAAAATTTGACGTTTTTCAATTTTTTCATTAAAATTTACTTATATTTTTTATATTACTCTTAAATTTTCTATTTTAAATATGTGTAACTAAGTTTGTTTCAAGTAACAAATGTTTACACAGGTATAATGAACACTCTTGAGAAGATTCAATAATATTGAAAAGAATGTGTTGCGCATGGAACATTTTCAAGTCGCGAAAACAATAAAAGTACCGATTCCAAGAAAAACACATTTTATGGCATAAAGTGCTTGTAATTTTTTTTTTATATTAAAGCAAATTCATACACAAGTGAAAGGTATAATATTACTTATATTACTTATAACTTATATTGTAGTTTTATATGTGTCCGTGGGAAATAAAGATGCATACTCACCGTGTTGCGGAAACGGGGCAACATCCAGACATTGTCGCAGAAATTAAACAATCTATTTCAAAACACCTTTTTGCAGAAAGATATCAAATATGTAATTGTATTTTAACATTATATACATATTTCTAATGTAAATAACAACTAATCTACAAAATTTGGTTATAATATCTCCAACAGATCTTGAGATATTCAAAATTGAAAAATTAAAAAACAATGAAAATTACCATATTCATAAAATCAAAACGCTCCATGGGCAATCAGATTTTACACACATTTACAAGAATTTCATATAATCACCTTTGAATGCACAAAAACAAAACTTTCTATGAACATTTAGCAAATTATATTATAAAAAGCCTAAAAAAATTGACGTTTTTCAATTTTTTCATTAAAATTTACTTATATTTTTTATATTACTCTTAAATTTTCTATTTTAAATATGTGTAACTAAGTTTGTTTCAAGTAACAAATATTTACACAGGTATAATGAACACTCTTGAGAAGATTCAATAATATTGAAAAGAATGTGTTGCGCATGGAACATTTTCAAGTCGCGAAAACAATAAAAGTACCGATTCCAAGAAAAACACATTTTATGGCATAAAGTGCTTGTAATTTTTTTTTTTTATATTAAAGCAAATTCATACACAAGTGAAAGGTATAATATTACTTATATTACTTATAACTTATATTGTAGTTTTATATGTGTCCGTGGGAAATAAAGATGCATATTCTCCGTGTTGCGGAAACGGGGCAACATCCCGACATTGTCGCAGAAATTAAACGATCTATTTCAAAACACCTTTTTGCAGAAAGATATCAAATATGTAATTGTATTTTAACATTATATACATATTTCTAATGTGAATAACAACTAATCTACAAAATTTGGTTATAATATCTCCAACAGATCTTGAGATATTCAAAATTGAAAAATTAAAAAACAATGAAAATTACCATATTCATAAAATCAAAACGCTCCATGGGCAATCAGATTTTACACACATTTACAAGAATTTCATATAATCACCTTTGAATGCACAAAAACAAAACTTTCTATGAACATTTAGCAAATTATATTATAAAAAGCCTAAAAAATTTGACGTTTTTCAATTTTTTCATTAAAATTTACTTATATTTTTTATATTACTCTTAAATTTTCTATTTTAAATATGTGTAACTAAGTTTGTTTCAAGTAACAAATATTTACACAGGTATAATGAACCCTCTTGAGAAGATTCAATAATATTGAAAAGAATGTGTTGCGCATGGAACATTTTCAAGTCGCGAAAACAATAAAAGTACCGATTCCAAGAAAAACACATTTTATGGCATAAAGTGCTTGTAATTTTTTTTTTATATTAAAGCAAATTCATACACAAGTGAAAGGTATAATATTACTTATATTACTTATAACTTATATTGTAGTTTTATATGTGTCCGTGGGAAATAAAGATACATACTCACCGTGTTGCGGAAACGGGGCAACATCCAGACATTGTCGCAGAAATTAAACAATCTATTTCAAAACACCTTTTTGCAGAAAGATATCAAATATGTAATTGTATTTTAACATTATATACATATTTCTAATGTGAATAACAACTAATCTACAAAATTTGGTTATAATATCTCCAACAGATCTTGAGATATTCAAAATTGAAAAATTAAAAAACAATGAAAATTACCATATTCATAAAATCAAAACGCTCCATGGGCAATCAGATTTTACACACATTTACAAGAATTTCATATAATCACCTTTGAATGCACAAAAACAAAACTTTCTATGAACATTTAGCAAATTATATTATAAAAAGCCTAAAAAATTTGACGTTTTTCAATTTTTTCATTAAAATTTACTTATATTTTTTATATTACTCTTAAATTTTCTATTTTAAATATGTGTAACTAAGTTTGTTTCAAGTAACAAATATTTACACAGGTATAATGAACACTCTTGAGAAGATTCAATAATATTGAAAAGAATGTGTTGCGCATGGAACATTTTCAAGTCGCGAAAACAATAAAAGTACCGATTCCAAGAAAAACACATTTTATGGCATAAAGTGCTTGTAATTTTTTTTTTTATATTAAAGCAAATTCATACACAAGTGAAAGGTATAATATTACTTATATTACTTATAACTTATATTGTAGTTTTATATGTGTCCGTGGGAAATAAAGATGCATATTCTCCGTGTTGCGGAAACGGGGCAACATCCCGACATTGTCGCAGAAATTAAACGATCTATTTCAAAACACCTTTTTGCAGAAAGATATCAAATATGTAATTGTATTTTAACATTATATACATATTTCTAATGTGAATAACAACTAATCTACAAAATTTGGTTATAATATCTCCAACAGATCTTGAGATATTCAAAATTGAAAAATTAAAAAACAATGAAAATTACCATATTCATAAAATCAAAACGCTCCATGGGCAATCAGATTTTACACACATTTACAAGAATTTCATATATTCACCTTTGAATGCACAAAAACAAAACTATCTATGAACATTTAGCAAATTATATTATAAAAAGCCTAAAAAATTTGACGTTTTTCAATTTTTTCATTAAAATTTACTTATATTTTTTATATTACTCTTAAATTTTCTATTTTAAATATGTGTAACTAAGTTTGTTTCAAGTAACAAATATTTACACAGGTATAATGAACACTCTTGAGAAGATTCAATAATATTGAAAAGAATGTGTTGCGCATGGAACATTTTCAAGTCGCGAAAACAATAAAAGTACCGATTCCAAGAAAAACACATTTTATGGCATAAAGTGCTTGTAATTTTTTTTTTTATATTAAAGCAAATTCATACACAAGTGAAAGGTATAATATTACTTATATTACTTATAACTTATATTGTAGTTTTATATGTGTCCGTGGGAAATAAAGATGCATACTCACCGTGTTGCGGAAACGGGGCAACATCCAGACATTGTCGCAGAAATTAAACAATCTATTTCAAAACACCTTTTTGCAGAAAGATATCAAATATGTAATTGTATTTTAACATTATATACATATTTCTAATGTGAAAAACAACTAATCTACAAAATTTGGTTATAATATCTCCAACAGATCTTGAGATATTCAAAATTGAAAAATTAAAAAACAATGAAAATTACCATATTCATAAAATCAAAACGCTCCATGGGCAATCAGATTTTACACACATTTACAAGAATTTCATATAATCACCTTTGAATGCACAAAAACAAAACTTTCTATGAACATTTAGCAAATTATATTATAAAAAGCCTAAAAAATTTGACGTTTTTCAATTTTTTCATTAAAATTTACTTATATTTTTTATATTACTCTTAAATTTTCTATTTTAAATATGTGTAACTAAGTTTGTTTCAAGTAACAAATATTTACACAGGTATAATGAACACTCTTGAGAAGATTCAATAATATTGAAAAGAATGTGTTGCGCATGGAACATTTTCAAGTCGCGAAAACAATAAAAGTACCGATTCCAAGAAAAACACATTTTATGGCATAAAGTGCTTGTAATTTTTTTTTTTATATTAAAGCAAATTCATACACAAGTGAAAGGTATAATATTACTTATATTACTTATAACTTATATTGTAGTTTTATATGTGTCGGTGGGAAATAAAGATGCATATTCTCCGTGTTGCGGAAACGGGGCAACATCCCGACATTGTCGCAGAAATTAAACGATCTATTTCAAAACACCTTTTTGCAGAAAGATATCAAATATGTAATTGTATTTTAACATTATATACATATTTCTAATGTGAATAACAACTAATCTACAAAATTTGGTTATAATATCTCCAAAAGATCTTGAGATATTCAAAATTGAAAAATTAAAAAACAATGAAAATTACCATATTCATAAAATCAAAACGCTCCATGGGCAATCAGATTTTACACACATTTACAAGAATTTCATATAATCACCTTTGAATGCACAAAAACAAAACTTTCTATGATCATTTAGCAAATTATATTATAAAAAGCCTAAAAAATTTGACGTTTTTCAATTTTTTCATTAAAATTTACTTATATTTTTTATATTACTCTTAAATTTTCTATTTTAAATATGTGTAACTAAGTTTGTTTCAAGTAACAAATATTTACACAGGTATAATGAACACTCTTGAGAAGATTCAATAATATTGAAAAGAATGTGTTGCGCATGGAACATTTTCAAGTCGCGAAAACAATAAAAGTACCGATTCCAAGAAAAACACATTTTATGGCATAAAGTGCTTGTAATTTTTTTTTTTATATTAAAGCAAATTCATACACAAGTGAAAGGTATAATATTACTTATATTACTTATAACTTATATTGTAGATTTATATGTGTCCGTGGGAAATAAAGATACATACTCACCGTGTTGCGGAAACGGGGCAACATCCAGACATTGTCGCAGAAATTAAACAATCTATTTCAAAACACCTTTTTGCAGAAAGATATCAAATATGTAATTGTATTTTAACATTATATACATATTTCTAATGTGAATAACAACTAATCTACAAAATTTGGTTATAATATCTCCAACAGATCTTGAGATATTCAAAATTGAAAAATTAAAAAACAATGAAAATTACCATATTCATAAAATCAAAACGCTCCATGGGCAATCAGATTTTACACACATTTACAAGAATTTCATATAATCACCTTTGAATGCACAAAAACAAAACTTTCTATGAACATTTAGCAAATTATATTATAAAAAGCCTAAAAAATTTGACGTTTTTCAATTTTTTCATTAAAATTTACTTATATTTTTTATATTACTCTTAAATTTTCTATTTTAAATATGTGTAACTAAGTTTGTTTCAAGTAACAAATATTTACACAGGTATAATGAACACTCTTGAGAAGATTCAATAATATTGAAAAGAATGTGTTGCGCATGGAACATTTTCAAGTCGCGAAAACAATAAAAGTACCGATTCCAAGAAAAACACATTTTATGGCATAAAGTGCTTGTAATTTTTTTTTTTATATTAAAGCAAATTCATACACAAGTGAAAGGTATAATATTACTTATATTACTTATAACTTATATTGTAGTTTTATATGTGTCCGTGGGAAATAAAGATGCATATTCTCCGTGTTGCGGAAACGGGGCAACATCCCGACATTGTCGCAGAAATTAAACGATCTATTTCAAAACACCTTTTTGCAGAAAGATATCAAATATGTAATTGTATTTTAACATTATATACATATTTCTAATGTGAATAACAACTAATCTACAAAATTTGGTTATAATATCTCCAACAGATCTTGAGATATTCAAAATTGAAAAATTAAAAAACAATGAAAATTACCATATTCATAAAATCAAAACGCTCCATGGGCAATCAGATTTTACACACATTTACAAGAATTTCATATAATCACCTTTGAATGCACAAAAACAAAACTTTCTATGAACATTTAGCAAATTATATTATAAAAAGCCCAAAAAATTTGACGTTTTTCAATTTTTTCATTAAAATTTACTTATATTTTTTATATTACTCTTAAATTTTCTATTTTAAATATGTGTAACTAAGTTTGTTTCAAGTAACAAATATTTACACAGGTATAATGAACACTCTTGAGAAGATTCAATAATATTGAAAAGAATGTGTTGCGCATGGAACATTTTCAAGTCGCGAAAACAATAAAAGTACCGATTCCAAGAAAAACACATTTTATGGCATAAAGTGCTTGTAATTTTTTTTCTTTTATATTAAAGCAAATTCATACACAAGTGAAAGGTATAATATTACTTATATTACTTATAACTTATATTGTAGTTTTATATGTGTCCGTGGGAAATAAAGATACATACTCACCGTGTTGCGGAAACGGGGCAACATCCAGACATTGTCGCAGAAATTAAACAATCTATTTCAAAACACCTTTTTGCAGAAAGATATCAAATATGTAATTGTATTTTAACATTATATACATATTTCTAATGTGAATAACAACTAATCTACAAAATTTGGTTATAATATCTCCAACAGATCTTGAGATATTCAAAATTGAAAAATTAAAAAACAATGAAAATTACCATATTCATAAAATCAAAACGCTCCATGGGCAATCAGATTTTACACACATTTACAAGAATTTCATATAATCACCTTTGAATGCACAAAAACAAAACTTTCTATGAACATTTAGCAAATTATATTATAAAAAGCCTAAAAAATTTGACGTTTTTCAATTTTTTCATTAAAATTTACTTATAT
Organism: Maratus speciosus; assembly: GCA_963932465.1. Lineage (NCBI taxonomy): Eukaryota > Metazoa > Arthropoda > Arachnida > Araneae > Salticidae > Maratus > Maratus speciosus. The sequence continues at coordinate 560,035,095 of OZ010792.1, forward strand.
TTTTTATATTACTCTTAAATTTTCTATTTTAAATATGTGTAACTAAGTTTGTTTCAAGTAACAAATATTTACACAGGTATAATGAACACTCTTGAGAAGATTCAATAATATTGAAAAGAATGTGTTGCGCATGGAACATTTTCAAGTCGCGAAAACAATAAAAGTACCGATTCCAAGAAAAACACATTTTATGGCATAAAGTGCTTGTAATTTTTTTTCTTTTATATTAAAGCAAATTCATACACAAGTGAAAGGTATAATATTACTTATATTACTTATAACTTATATTGTAGTTTTATATGTGTCCGTGGGAAATAAAGATACATACTCACCGTGTTGCGGAAACGGGGCAACATCCAGACATTGTCGCAGAAATTAAACAATCTATTTCAAAACACCTTTTTGCAGAAAGATATCAAATATGTAATTGTATTTTAACATTATATACATATTTCTAATGTGAATAACAACTAATCTACAAAATTTGGTTATAATATCTCCAACAGATCTTGAGATATTCAAAATTGAAAAATTAAAAAACAATGAAAATTACCATATTCATAAAATCAAAACGCTCCATGGGCAATCAGATTTTACACACATTTACAAGAATTTCATATAATCACCTTTGAATGCACAAAAACAAAACTTTCTATGAACATTTAGCAAATTATATTATAAAAAGCCTAAAAAATTTGACGTTTTTCAATTTTTTCATTAAAATTTACTTATATTTTTTATATTACTCTTAAATTTTCTATTTTAAATATGTGTAACTAAGTTTGTTTCAAGTAACAAATATTTACACAGGTATAATGAACACTCTTGAGAAGATTCAATAATATTGAAAAGAATGTGTTGCGCATGGAACATTTTCAAGTCGCGAAAACAATAAAAGTACCGATTCCAAGAAAAACACATTTTATGGCATAAAGTGCTTGTAATTTTTTTTTTTATATTAAAGCAAATTCATACACAAGTGAAAGGTATAATATTACTTATATTACTTATAACTTATATTGTAGTTTTATATGTGTCCGTGGGAAATAAAGATGCATACTCACCGTGTTGCGGAAACGGGGCAACATCCAGACATTGTCGCAGAAATTAAACAATCTATTTCAAAACACCTTTTTGCAGAAAGATATCAAATATGTAATTGTATTTTAACATTATATACATATTTCTAATGTGAATAACAACTAATCTACAAAATTTGGTTATAATATCTCCAACAGATCTTGAGATATTCAAAATTGAAAAATTAAAAAACAATGAAGATTACCATATTCATAAAATCAAAACGCTCCATGGGCAATCAGATTTTACACACATTTACAAGAATTTCATATAATCACCTTTGAATGCACAAAAACAAAACTTTCTATGAACATTTAGCAAATTATATTATAAAAAGCCTAAAAAATTTGACGTTTTTCAATTTTTTCATTAAAATTTACTTATATTTTTTATATTACTCTTAAATTTTCTATTTTAAATATGTGTAACTAAGTTTGTTTCAAGTAACAAATATTTACACAGGTATAATGAACACTCTTGAGAAGATTCAATAATATTGAAAAGAATGTGTTGCGCATGGAACATTTTCAAGTCGCGAAAACAATAAAAGTACCGATTCCAAGATAAACACATTTTATGGCATAAAGTGCTTGTAATTTTTTTTTTTTTATATTAAAGCAAATTCATACACAAGTGAAAGGTATAATATTACTTATATTACTTATAACTTATATTGTAGTTTTATATGTGTCCGTGGGAAATAAAGATGCATATTCTCCGTGTTGCGGAAACGGGGCAACATCCCGACATTGTCGCAGAAATTAAACGATCTATTTCAAAACACCTTTTTGCAGAAAGATATCAAATATGTAATTGTATTTTAACATTATATACATATTTCTAATGTGAATAACAACTAATCTACAAAATTTGGTTATAATATCTCCAACAGATCTTGAGATATTCAAAATTGAAAAATTAAAAAACAATGAAAATTACCATATTCATAAAATCAAAACGCTCCATGGGCAATCAGATTTTACACACATTTACAAGAATTTCATATAATCACCTTTGAATGCACAAAAACAAAACTTTCTATGAACATTTAGCAAATTATATTATAAAAAGCCTAAAAAATTTGACGTTTTTCAATTTTTTCATTAAAATTTACTTATATTTTTTATATTACTCTTAAATTTTCTATTTTAAATATGTGTAACTAAGTTTGTTTCAAGTAACAAATATTTACACAGGTATAATGAACACTCTTGAGAAGATTCAATAATATTGAAAAGAATGTGTTGCGCATGGAACATTTTCAAGTCGCGAAAACAATAAAAGTACCGATTCCAAGAAAAACACATTTTATGGCATAAAGTGCTTGTAATTTTTTTTTTTTATATTAAAGCAAATTCATACACAAGTGAAAGGTATAATATTACTTATATTACTTATAACTTATATTGTAGTTTTATATGTGTCCGTGGGAAATAAAGATACATACTCACCGTGTTGCGGAAACGGGGCAACATCCAGACATTGTCGCAGAAATTAAACAATCTATTTCAAAACACCTTTTTGCAGAAAGATATCAAATATGTAATTGTATTTTAACATTATATACATATTTCTAATGTGAATAACAACTAATCTACAAAATTTGGTTATAATATCTCCAACAGATCTTGAGATATTCAAAATTGAAAAATTAAAAAACAATGAAAATTACCATATTCATAAAATCAAAACGCTCCATGGGCAATCAGATTTTACACACATTTACAAGAATTTCATATAATCACCTTTGAATGCACAAAAACAAAACTTTCTATGAACATTTAGCAAATTATATTATAAAAAGCCTAAAAAATTTGACGTTTTTTAATTTTTTCATTAAAATTTACTTATATTTTTTATATTACTCTTAAATTTTCTATTTTAAATATGTGTAACTAAGTTTGTTTCAAGTAACAAATATTTACACAGGTATAATGAACACTCTTGAGAAGATTCAATAATATTGAAAAGAATGTGTTGCGCATGGAACATTTTCAAGTCGCGAAAACAATAAAAGTACCGATTCCAAGAAAAACACATTTTATGGCATAAAGTGCTTGTAATTTTTTTTTATATTAAAGCAAATTCATACACAAGTGAAAGGTATAATATTACTTATATTACTTATAACTTATATTGTAGTTTTATATGTGTCCGTGGGAAATAAAGATGCATATTCTCCGTGTTGCGGAAACGGGGCAACATCCCGACATTGTCGCAGAAATTAAACGATCTATTTCAAAACACCTTTTTGCAGAAAGATATCAAATATGTAATTGTATTTTAACATTATATACATATTTCTAATGTGAATAACAACTAATCTACAAAATTTGGTTATAATATCTCCAACAGATCTTGAGATATTCAAAATTGAAAAATTAAAAAACAATGAAAATTACCATATTCATAAAATCAAAACGCTCCATGGGCAATCAGATTTTACACACATTTACAAGAATTTCATATAATCACCTTTGAATGCACAAAAACAAAACTTTCTATGAACATTTAGCAAATTATATTATAAAAAGCCTAAAAAATTTGACGTTTTTCAATTTTTTCTTTAAAATTTACTTATATTTTTTATATTACTCTTAAATTTTCTATTTTAAATATGTGTAACTAAGTTTGTTTCAAGTAACAAATATTTACACAGGTATAATGAACACTCTTGAGAAGATTCAATAATATTGAAAAGAATGTGTTGCGCATGGAACATTTTCAAGTCGCGAAAACAATAAAAGTACCGATTCCAAGAAAAACACATTTTATGGCATAAAGTGCTTGTAATTTTTTTTTTTATATTAAAGCAAATTCATACACAAGTGAAAGGTATAATATTACTTATATTACTTATAACTTATATTGTAGTTTTATATGTGTCCGTGGGAAATAAAGATGCATATTCTCCGTGTTGCGGAAACGGGGCAACATCCCGACATTGTCGCAGAAATTAAACGATCTATTTCAAAACACCTTTTTGCAGAAAGATATCAAATATGTAATTGTATTTTAACATTATATACATATTTCTAATGTGAATAACAACTAATCTACAAAATTTGGTTATAATATCTCCAACAGATCTTGAGATATTCAAAATTGAAAAATTAAAAAACAATGAAAATTACCATATTCATAAAATCAAAACGCTCCATGGGCAATCAGATTTTACACACATTTACAAGAATTTCATATAATCTCCTTTGAATGCACAAAAACAAAACTTTCTATGAACATTTAGCAAATTATATTATAAAAAGCCTAAAAAATTTGACGTTTTTCAATTTTTTCATTAAAATTTACTTATATTTTTTATATTACTCTTAAATTTTCTATTTTAAATATGTGTAACTAAGTTTGTTTCAAGTAACAAATGTTTACACAGGTATAATGAATACTCTTGAGAAGATTCAATAATATTGAAAAGAATGTGTTGCGCATGGAACATTTTCAAGTCGCGAAAACAATAAAAGTACCGATTCCAAGAAAAACACATTTTATGGCATAAAGTGCTTGTAATTTTTTTTTTTATATTAAAGCAAATTCATACACAAGTGAAAGGTATAATATTACTTATATTACTTATAACTTATATTGTAGTTTTATATGTGTCCGTGGGAAATAAAGATGCATACTCACCGTGTTGCGGAAACGGGGCAACATCCAGACATTGTCGCAGAAATTAAACAATCTATTTCAAAACACCTTTTTGCAGAAAGATATCAAATATGTAATTGTATTTTAACATTATATACATATTTCTAATGTGAATAACAACTAATCTACAAAATTTGGTTATAATATCTCCAACAGATCTTGAGATATTCAAAATTGAAAAATTAAAAAACAATGAAAATTACCATATTCATAAAATCAAAACGCTCCATGGGCAATCAGATTTTACACACATTTACAAGAATTTCATATAATCACCTTTGAATGCACAAAAACAAAACTTTCTATGAACATTTAGCAAATTATATTATAAAAAGCCTAAAAAATTTGACGTTTTTCAATTTTTTCATTAAAATTTACTTATATTTTTTATATTACTCTTAAATTTTCTATTTTAAATATGTGTAACTAAGTTTGTTTCAAGTAACAAATATTTACACAGGTATAATGAACACTCTTGAGAAGATTCAATAATATTGAAAAGAATGTGTTGCGCATGGAACATTTTCAAGTCGCGAAAACAATAAAAGTACCGATTCCAAGAAAAACACATTTTATGGCATAAAGTGCTTGTAATTTTTTTTTTTATATTAAAGCAAATTCATACACAAGTGAAAGGTATAATATTACTTATATTACTTATAACTTATATTGTAGTTTTATATGTGTCCGTGGGAAATAAAGATGCATATTCTCCGTGTTGCGGAAACGGGGCAACATCCCGACATTGTCGCAGAAATTAAACGATCTATTTCAAAACACCTTTTTGCAGAAAGATATCAAATATGTAATTGTATTTTAACATTATATACATATTTCTAATGTGAATAACAACTAATCTACAAAATTTGGTTATAATATCTCCAACAGATCTTGAGATATTCAAAATTGAAAAATTAAAAAACAATGAAAATTACCATATTCATAAAATCAAAACGCTCCATGGGCAATCAGATTTTACACACATTTACAAGAATTTCATATAATCACCTTTGAATGCACAAAAACAAAACTTTCTATGAACATTTAGCAAATTATATTATAAAAAGCCTAAAAAATTTGACGTTTTTCAATTTTTTCATTAAAATTTACTTATATTTTTTATATTACTCTTAAATTTTCTATTTTAAATATGTGTAACTAAGTTTGTTTCAAGTAACAAATATTTACACAGGTATAATGAACACTCTTGAGAAGATTCAATAATATTGAAAAGAATGTGTTGCGCATGGAACATTTTCAAGTCGCGAAAACAATAAAAGTACCGATTCCAAGAAAAACACATTTTATGGCATAAAGTGCTTGTAATTTTTTTTTATATTAAAGCAAATTCATACACAAGTGAAAGGTATAATATTACTTATATTACTTATAACTTATATTGTAGTTTTATATGTGTCCGTGGGAAATAAAGATGCATATTCTCCGTGTTGCGGAAACGGGGCAACATCCCGACATTGTCGCAGAAATTAAACGATCTATTTCAAAACACCTTTTTGCAGAAAGATATCAAATATGTAATTGTATTTTAACATTATATACATATTTCTAATGTGAATAACAACTAATCTACAAAATTTGGTTATAATATCTCCAACAGATCTTGAGATATTCAAAATTGAAAAATTAAAAAACAATGAAAATTACCATATTCATAAAATCAAAACGCTCCATGGGCAATCAGATTTTACACACATTTACAAGAATTTCATATAATCACCTTTGAATGCACAAAAACAAAACTTTCTATGAACATTTAGCAAATTATATTATAAAAAGCCTAAAAAATTTGACGTTTTTCAATTTTTTCTTTAAAATTTACTTATATTTTTTATATTACTCTTAAATTTTCTATTTTAAATATGTGTAACTAAGTTTGTTTCAAGTAACAAATATTTACACAGGTATAATGAACACTCTTGAGAAGATTCAATAATATTGAAAAGAATGTGTTGCGCATGGAACATTTTCAAGTCGCGAAAACAATAAAAGTACCGATTCCAAGAAAAACACATTTTATGGCATAAAGTGCTTGTAATTTTTTTTTTTATATTAAAGCAAATTCATACACAAGTGAAAGGTATAATATTACTTATATTACTTATAACTTATATTGTAGTTTTATATGTGTCCGTGGGAAATAAAGATGCATATTCTCCGTGTTGCGGAAACGGGGCAACATCCCGACATTGTCGCAGAAATTAAACGATCTATTTCAAAACACCTTTTTGCAGAAAGATATCAAATATGTAATTGTATTTTAACATTATATACATATTTCTAATGTGAATAACAACTAATCTACAAAATTTGGTTATAATATCTCCAACAGATCTTGAGATATTCAAAATTGAAAAATTAAAAAACAATGAAAATTACCATATTCATAAAATCAAAACGCTCCATGGGCAATCAGATTTTACACACATTTACAAGAATTTCATATAATCTCCTTTGAATGCACAAAAACAAAACTTTCTATGAACATTTAGCAAATTATATTATAAAAAGCCTAAAAAATTTGACGTTTTTCAATTTTTTCATTAAAATTTACTTATATTTTTTATATTACTCTTAAATTTTCTATTTTAAATATGTGTAACTAAGTTTGTTTCAAGTAACAAATGTTTACACAGGTATAATGAACACTCTTGAGAAGATTCAATAATATTGAAAAGAATGTGTTGCGCATGGAACATTTTCAAGTCGCGAAAACAATAAAAGTACCGATTCCAAGAAAAACACATTTTATGGCATAAAGTGCTTGTAATTTTTTTTTTTTATATTAAAGCAAATTCATACACAAGTGAAAGGTATAATATTACTTATATTACTTATAACTTATATTGTAGTTTTATATGTGTCCGTGGGAAATAAAGATGCATATTCTCCGTGTTGCGGAAACGGGGCAACATCCCGACATTGTCGCAGAAATTAAACGATCTATTTCAAAACACCTTTTTGCAGAAAGATATCAAATATGTAATTGTATTTTAACATTATATACATATTTCTAATGTGAATAACAACTAATCTACAAAATTTGGTTATAATATCTCCAACAGATCTTGAGATATTCAAAATTGAAAAATTAAAAAACAATGAAAATTACCATATTCATAAAATCAAAACGCTCCATGGGCAATCAGATTTTACACACATTTACAAGAATTTCATATAATCACCTTTGAATGCACAAAAACAAAACTTTCTATGAACATTTAGCAAATTATATTATAAAAAGCCTAAAAAATTTGACGTTTTTCAATTTTTTCATTAAAATTTACTTATATTTTTTATATTACTCTTAAATTTTCTATTTTAAATATGTGTAACTAAGTTTGTTTCAAGTAACAAATATTTACACAGGTATAATGAACACTCTTGAGAAGATTCAATAATATTGAAAAGAATGTGTTGCGCATGGAACATTTTCAAGTCGCGAAAACAATAAAAGTACCGATTCCAAGAAAAACACATTTTATGGCATAAAGTGCTTGTAATTTTTTTTTTTATATTAAAGCAAATTCATACACAAGTGAAAGGTATAATATTACTTATATTACTTATAACTTATATTGTAGTTTTATATGTGTCCGTGGGAAATAAAGATACATACTCACCGTGTTGCGGAAACGGGGCAACATCCAGACATTGTCGCAGAAATTAAACAATCTATTTCAAAACACCTTTTTGCAGAAAGATATCAAATATGTAGTTGTATTTTAACATTATATACATATTTCTAATGTGAATAACAACTAATCTACAAAATTTGGTTATAATATCTCCAACAGATCTTGAGATATTCAAAATTGAAAAATTAAAAAACAATGAAAATTACCATATTCATAAAATCAAAACGCTCCATGGGCAATCAGATTTTACACACATTTACAAGAATTTCATATAATCACCTTTGAATGCACAAAAACAAAACTTTCTATGAACATTTAGCAAATTATATTATAAAAAGCCTAAAAAATTTGACGTTTTTCAATTTTTTCATTAAAATTTACTTATATTTTTTATATTACTCTTAAATTTTCTATTTTAAATATGTGTAACTAAGTTTGTTTCAAGTAACAAATATTTACACAGGTATAATGAACACTCTTGAGAAGATTCAATAATATTGAAAAGAATGTGTTGCGCATGGAACATTTTCAAGTCGCGAAAACAATAAAAGTACCGATTCCAAGAAAAACACATTTTATGGCATAAAGTGCTTGTAATTTTTTTTTTTTATATTAAAGCAAATTCATACACAAGTGAAAGGTATAATATTACTTATATTACTTATAACTTATATTGTAGTTTTATATGTGTCCGTGGGAAATAAAGATGCATATTCTCCGTGTTGCGGAAACGGGGCAACATCCCGACATTGTCGCAGAAATTAAACGATCTATTTCAAAACACCTTTTTGCAGAAAGATATCAAATATGTAATTGTATTTTAACATTATATACATATTTCTAATGTGAATAACAACTAATCTACAAAATTTGGTTATAATATCTCCAACAGATCTTGAGATATTCAAAATTGAAAAATTAAAAAACAATGAAAATTACCATATTCATAAAATCAAAACGCTCCATGGGCAATCAGATTTTACACACATTTACAAGAATTTCATATAATCACCTTTGAATGCACAAAAACAAAACTTTCTATGAACATTTAGCAAATTATATTATAAAAAGCCTAAAAAATTTGACGTTTTTCAATTTTTTCATTAAAATTTACTTATATTTTTTATATTACTCTTAAATTTTCTATTTTAAATATGTGTAACTAAGTTTGTTTCAAGTAACAAATATTTACACAGGTATAATGAACACTCTTGAGAAGATTCAATAATATTGAAAAGAATGTGTTGCGCATGGAACATTTTCAAGTCGCGAAAACAATAAAAGTACCGATTCCAAGAAAAACACATTTTATGGCATAAAGTGCTTGTAATTTTTTTTTTATATTAAAGCAAATTCATACACAAGTGAAAGGTATAATATTACTTATATTACTTATAACTTATATTGTAGTTTTATATGTGTCCATGGGAAATAAAGATGCATACTCACCGTGTTGCGGAAACGGGGCAACATCCAGACATTGTCGCAGAAATTAAACAATCTATTTCAAAACACCTTTTTGCAGAAAGATATCAAATATGTAATTGTATTTTAAAATTATATACATATTTCTAATGTGAATAACAACTAATCTACAAAATTTGGTTATAATATCTCCAACAGATCTTGAGATATTCAAAATTGAAAAATTAAAAAACAATGAAAATTACCATATTCATAAAATCAAAACGCTCCATGGGCAATCAGATTTTACACACATTTACAAGAATTTCATATAATCACCTTTGAATGCACAAAAACAAAACTTTCTATGAACATTTAGCAAATTATATTATAAAAAGCCTAAAAAATTTGACGTTTTTCAATTTTTTCATTAAAATTTACTTATATTTTTTATATTACTCTTAAATTTTCTATTTTAAATATGTGTAACTAAGTTTGTTTCAAGTAACAAATATTTACACAGGTATAATGAACACTCTTGAGAAGATTCAATAATATTGAAAAGAATGTGTTGCGCATGGAACATTTTCAAGTCGCGAAAACAATAAAAGTACCGATTCCAAGAAAAACACATTTTATGGCATAAAGTGCTTGTAATTTTTTTTTTTTATATTAAAGCAAATTCATACACAAGTGAAAGGTATAATATTACTTATATTACTTATAACTTATATTGTAGTTTTATATGTGTCCGTGGGAAATAAAGATGCATATTCTCCGTGTTGCGGAAACGGGGCAACATCCCGACATTGTCGCAGAAATTAAACGATCTATTTCAAAACACCTTTTTGCAGAAAGATATCAAATATGTAATTGTATTTTAACATTATATACATATTTCTAATGTGAATAACAACTAATCTACAAAATTTGGTTATAATATCTCCAACAGATCTTGAGATATTCAAAATTGAAAAATTAAAAAACAATGAAAATTACCATATTCATAAAATCAAAACGCTCCATGGGCAATCAGATTTTACACACATTTACAAGAATTTCATATAATCACCTTTGAATGCACAAAAACAAAACTTTCTATGAACATTTAGCAAATTATATTATAAAAAGCCTAAAAAATTTGACGTTTTTCAATTTTTTCATTAAAATTTACTTATATTTTTTATATTACTCTTAAATTTTCTATTTTAAATATGTGTAACTAAGTTTGTTTCAAGTAACAAATATTTACACAGGTATAATGAACACTCTTGAGAAGATTCAATAATATTGAAAAGAATGTGTTGCGCATGGAACATTTTCAAGTCGCGAAAACAATAAAAGTACCGATTCCAAGAAAAACACATTTTATGGCATAAAGTGCTTGTAATTTTTTTTTTTTTATATTAAAGCAAATTCATACACAAGTGAAAGGTATAATATTACTTATATTACTTATAACTTATATTGTAGTTTTATATGTGTCCGTGGGAAATAAAGATGCATATTCTCCGTGTTGCGGAAACGGGGCAACATCCCGACATTGTCGCAGAAATTAAACGATCTATTTCAAAACACCTTTTTGCAGAAAGATATCAAATATGTAATTGTATTTTAACATTATATACATATTTCTAATGTGAATAACAACTAATCTACAAAATTTGGTTATAATATCTCCAACAGATCTTGAGATATTCAAAATTGAAAAATTAAAAAACAATGAAAATTACCATATTCATAAAATCAAAACGCTCCATGGGCAATCAGATTTTACACACATTTACAAGAATTTCATATAATCACCTTTGAATGCACAAAAACAAAACTTTCTATGAACATTTAGCAAATTATATTATAAAAAGCCTAAAAAATTTGACGTTTTTCAATTTTTTCATTAAAATTTACTTATATTTTTTATATTACTCTTAAATTTTCTATTTTAAATATGTGTAACTAAGTTTGTTTCAAGTAACAAATATTTACACAGGTATAATGAACACTCTTGAGAAGATTCAATAATATTGAAAAGAATGTGTTGCGCATGGAACATTTTCAAGTCGCGAAAACAATAAAAGTACCGATTCCAAGAAAAACACATTTTATGGCATAAAGTGCTTGTAATTTTTTTTTTTTATATTAAAGCAAATTCATACACAAGTGAAAGGTATAATATTACTTATATTACTTATAACTTATATTGTAGTTTTATATGTGTCCGTGGGAAATAAAGATGCATATTCTCCGTGTTGCGGAAACGGGGCAACATCCCGACATTGTCGCAGAAATTAAACGATCTATTTCAAAACACCTTTTTGCAGAAAGATATCAAATATGTAATTGTATTTTAACATTATATACATATTTCTAATGTGAATAACAACTAATCTACAAAATTTGGTTATAATATCTCCAACAGATCTTGAGATATTCAAAATTGAAAAATTAAAAAACAATGAAAATTACCATATTCATAAAATCAAAACGCTCCATGGGCAATCAGATTTTACACACATTTACAAGAATTTCATATAATCACCTTTGAATGCACAAAAACAAAACTTTCTATGAACATTTAGCAAATTATATTATAAAAAGCCTAAAATATTTGACGTTTTTCAATTTTTTCATTAAAATTTACTTATATTTTTTATATTACTCTTAAATTTTCTATTTTAAATATGTGTAACTAAGTTTGTTTCAAGTAACAAATATTTACACAGGTATAATGAACACTCTTGAGAAGATTCAATAATATTGAAAAGAATGTGTTGCGCATGGAACATTTTCAAGTCGCGAAAACAATAAAAGTACCGATTCCAAGAAAAACACATTTTATGGCATAAAGTGCTTGTAATTTTTTTTTTTTATATTAAAGCAAATTCATACACAAGTGAAAGGTATAATATTACTTATATTACTTATAACTTATATTGTAGTTTTATATGTGTCCGTGGGAAATAAAGATGCATACTCACCGTGTTGCGGAAACGGGGCAACATCCAGACATTGTCGCAGAAATTAAACAATCTATTTCAAAACACCCTTTTGCGGAAAGATATCAAATATGTAATTGTATTTTAACATTATATACATATTTCTAATGTGAGTAAGAACTAATTTACAAAATGTGGTTATAATATCTCCAACAGAACTTGAGATATTCAAAATTGAACAGTGGAATATTTAAAATTTTCCTGCGCCATAAGTATCACCTTCTGTTTTTTTATTACGTTTCACTAAAGCAGTTTTTTTACACTTTTTTGCATTTCTGTCTTTTCTAAACTGTTCTGTAGATTTTCGCTTCTTTTGCGCTAATCTACGATTGTCAAATCTTTGGGCAATTGTAAAAGAATAGTCCCCTATACTGTTATCTGTATTACTCAATTTTAAACTTTCAACATGTCCTAAGTTGTATTCCCTCACAGCTGTCGTTACGGCAAGTTCAAGTCTTTTTTTGGACACAAACACATCTTTTGAACATTTTCTCCAAATACAGCTGTGAAGAGCTTCATTGGCATTTTGCGTTTTTCCTGAAACACAACGCTGAAGTATTTCGTTTGATGCAAGGCGTTGATAAACTGGCATTATTTTTGCCACCACTTCCTCTGATAGCTGTGTTTTCATACATTTATGTGTTTTTGGTGTTTCGTTACATGCTTTTGCTCGATTATAAAAACACCATGAAAATTCACCCTCGGGACACTTGGTATGCCTTGGTTTAGAGTCTGTCGACATACAATGGAATAAAGTTGCAAAAATCGATGATTTCATTTTCATGATATCCGGAGCATTATTCACAATTGCTTTCCTGTAAAAGTTCTGCAATTTAACTATTGTGGCTTCTGTCAAACTGCCTTGTTTCCTTCCGCCTAGAGTAACACCTTTTGTTCGCCATTCTTTCACCTTGTTCCTCAATGCAGTTCCCAAACGTTTTGCTATGTGGTTTATGCATTCTTCTTTTTTAATATCAATATCCTTGCCATATACCTTCTTTTCATTGAGATACTGGTAAGTTTTCGCATCTCCATCACACAGAACTGACGTGTAATGCATTGCACAATCTGTTATCGATCTCTTCCATAGTACATATGCTGCATGCATCTCCATACTACCGGAAGATCCGTCAAAATTTTTTTGACAAGTTTCTGCATGTGACGATTTCCAAATTTGAAACTCTGCACTACTTTCACCTAAATCTCTTGCAGTTATGTTGCATTCAGGACAATATTTCGACAACACATGGAAGTCGACAACAAGATTGGTTACAACATCAATCACTATACCGATTCCATACAGTGATGTGTGTCCTCTCTTATGCCATGTGCCATCATAAGATACAGCAATATCCATTATGCTGTCATGCAATTTTGACTGATTTGCATCCAAATTTGCTTTTCGAACAAGTTCTCTTGAAACACGTAGCATCTCAACCCTTGTAACTTCATTTTTCTGACATAGATCTTCTAAGTTTTTAGCAAACGTTTTTCGATCCATGCATGGTGCACCTAAAATTTTCGAAAAATTTTCTAGTGCGGCATGTCCTTTTCCAAACGATAAAAATGCAGCTGTAAGTTTGCTGTTTATGTCAAACTTTTTTGTTGATGCTTCACGTTCACTAGAAAAAACATATCCATAAGATTTTCCACAAGTTTCACACACGAGTTCTAATTTTGACGAAAATCCAAAAGAATTATGCTTCAAAACATTTAATTTATATTGGCGACATTCAGTACAAGGTACCTTTTGAAGTAAATCTGCCCAAATGGAGTTGCTTATCAAGCTATATTCACTAGACATGGCAGATAAATTATCACAGTGATTGGGTGTATCCAATGAAGTTCCAGGAACAGTTTCAAGATTAATATTCTGGATGAAATCACCATCACTTGACTGGATTTTAGACGATTTCCGCTTCAAAATATTTGCAGAACCAGCCTTACTTCGCTTAGTTGGTCGGCCTTTAGGCTTCCGATATTTTGAGCTTATGCAATGTATGTTTACAACTGCATTCAGAAACAAAACAAATTAATTTAAAATGATAATTTAGTAAATAATCCTAACAAATGCTTTAAAAGTATTCTAAAAAACAATATTGTTATCAATAGGCAGTTTTAGTTCTGAAAAGAACTTTAAAAAAAAAAAAAATTACAACTAAAAAGAACTGCAACGAAATCCAAAATACGAAAACAACAAGGTAAACAAACGCGGAAACAGCCGGTTTAGGTTACAGTTAAAATACTCTGTTGCCAAATAAAAGAGAAATATATATACTTTATGAAAATACATGGAATAAGCTCAAGAAAATCATGTTAGCATGATTTCACAGCTTTTAAATTATGTTTGTCTTCGACGACAAACAAGAAACAAAATGGCGGAAAGGTAAACAAAGGGGCGTGGCGCATCAGCTGTTAAAATTAAAATGGTTATAACTCCGGCAAAAATCAACATATTTGAAAAAAAAAATCTTGCATCTGGTAGATATGATTATATATTCCATTTTTGCATTAAAAATGAAAAATCGATTTTTTGATGCATTTTCACGAATTTCAAAGTCCACTGTACCCTTAAGGCACGGAACATTTTCACATTTAAATATTACATTCTTCTGGTTATTAACTCTATACTGACCCTAATGACATTTTAAAAAATAATTAAAAAAATTTTCGTCACCCCCTGGAGCGTGGAGAGTACCCGCACGAACGTGCGGGTTGGGCTTTTTCTAAAAAAGCCACACCCGCACGATCGTACGGGTTGGGCTTTTCCTGAGAAATAATTACTTATAAGATGATTTGGGATGTATTGGCTGAAATACTGCAATGGAATCCTTACTGGCTCTAAAGCCTAAAAAAGGAGAAAAAATATTAATATTGGAGATGTACTTATCGACTTCAAAAAATTCATATTTTAATTAATTTAAAAATGTTTGCCTTATTTAAAAAAAAAAAATTATCATATCTATTTTATTTTTTCTATAAGTCTGTAACCTTTTTTAATTAAAATTTAAGAAATGAAAAACATACCTGCAATTGCATGAAATCTAAAGAAACAGAATGAGGTACAGAAATGAACTTCTTAACATCCCACATGTATTGTTTTTTTTTTTTTTTTTTTTTTTTTTTTCATTATCTTAGCCTCTGCCGAAACTGGCTTGGAGGTAGAACTTTGAGGAATGAGTTCAGGGGACTTTGATGAGGAAGAATGATCCAAAATTGCCATTTCTTTAGAAATATTTGTATCTTTTTCTTCATCGAGCCCATCTGAACTTGACTATCCTTCTAATAAATCTGCTTGAAATATTTTGTCCGCAACCTCTAAATTCAGAGTCTGATTTATTCATCAATTGCAATATTTTTTCTTGTGTGAGAATTCTTTTCCGTTTAAGCATCTGAAAAAGTATTTTATTTTGCTTTGTTAAAAGTTAATAAAGTATTTTTAAAAAAAGTATTAGAAAATTTTATTAATTGAAAAGAAAAAAAAAGTAAAATTTAATTGAAAAAAAAAATTCATCCATGACAACACCCAAGAAAATATGGCATTAATTATATAACAACATACTTCGTTTTTATTCTGGCTGTCACCAAAATTATTGAAACAGAAAACAAAATGAACATTGAGAAAGCTCTTACCTTTACAGTAGCACTGACTAACGTAACGCCCAAGTCGCACGATCGTGCGGGTAACGAAATCTGAAGTCCTACGAGCAAGATAAATAGTGTATAATTAATGTTTTTTATTATATTACACTTATTTAGACATTAAAGCAAAAATATTTATCTGAGCAATTAGAAAGATACTGATAATTACCTTTTTACGATAGATAAAATGATGAGCTGTTTTCGTTCTACTTCTAAAGCTAATCATGCCAGCTAAAAGTAAAACATGTACTACAACCGTCATCCGTTGATAAAAAATGATACTTTACTCTTTTTGCAAACCATAACAATCGTTCGATTCGGGGTTTTATTACATACGACTGTTCAGAAGCAAAAATTTACATGTATGTCTAACCCGCACGATCGTGCGGGTTGGGTCTTAAAGGGTTATGCGATGTTATTGGTCAATGGCAGAGCACAAACAACTTTCTCATGTAATGATGCATCTGTTGCGATTATGTGACGCACTGATCAGAGGACATATTTTCATATGCAAACTTTCTAAGCTGTTTTAAAGTTCATTGACTGTGCCATTTTCAAGTTTTATTCTGTAGTTCATTATGTAAAATTCTGAGGTATTTTTCAGGAAGCATGTTTTTGTAAATTTGTAAATAAAACTAAAAATAAGCTTGCTTATGATGTATTTCTGCATTACGTCCTCTGCACTGTACACTGTAAAAAAAGACAGCCGTTTCTTAAACTACGAAAATTTACTATAATCACGAAAGAAAATATTCGATAATTGCTTCCAAGTCACCCAATATTCGGAAAAGCGTTACCTTATCTATAGAAACTTCCGAAAAAAAAATTATTTTCGAAATTTTAAGAAGAATTTATTAAAACAAACTTTTATTAGTTGGCCGTCATTTTCAGAAACGTTTTCGAGTAACTTTTAAAATGCATTAATCAGTTCTCTCTACTCCGAAAATCGGTTTTCGGATGTTATCAGACCTCAACTAAACATTTTCAGCGGCATAACGGAAATTGTGCATGCAATTGTAACAGAAAAATGCTAATTTTAATGTTACTGTTAATACTGTTAATTCTGTATGTTTTTCCTTTAAACATTTTTGCTGAGCATGAAAATATTTACTTGAGACCTTATTGTATCCGAAAAACCGGTTTATGGGTAGAGAGAACTGATTAATGTACTGTACAAGCTACTTGGAAACGTTTTCGAAAACTACGGGCAGCTAATAAAAAATTATTTTTTATAAATTCTTCTTTAAATTTCAAAGATAAATTCTTTTGTGATGTTTCTAAAGATAAAGGAACGCTTTTCGGAATCTTCGGTGACTCGAAAGATGATATTGTGTCTTTTCGTTCGTGATTATGGTACATTTTCGTAAATTAAGAAACATCTGTCTTTTTTTACAGTGCAGCTGTAAACATTTACAATTTAATTTATGACTAACACGTCACCAACTTCGTTTAAATATATCTCTACGACTTTTTATGATAAAATGCTAAAATTTTGTACATGAGCTTATTAGCATATGGGGAACCTTTTACTCATTAGGAAATGTTTTGTACAGGAGCAGTATAAAAATTTAAAATTTATATTTCTTCAAATTTAATACTTCATTTTTGTAATATATGCAAAATATCACTACAAGTGGTCAATCTATTCCTCTACTAACTAAATAAATCTTTAGAACAATTTCTTTTTTGAAAATCTTAAGTTTTATTTTAATTTGAAAAGCTTTCCAAAAGTGGTTCAAATTCAGCGACTGGTTGCCTAAGTTGGACCCCCAAGTACCATATACCAAGTACATTATTTTGGATCTATTGAAATTAATATACATTACTAAAGTGCACTACGAGATAATTACTATAGAATATGATGTACATTGCATTTATTGTTCATACAGGGACACACAAAAGCTGTCTATGATTATTTTGTTGTTAATTTACAGCAAAACCAGTTGGAAATTGCTCATCAAACGTGACAAATGAGGTGCGTTCGTACTATTAGTTTTATAAATATTTTTTTGCACCACATACTGCACTGAAGGCATATTGTAATGCACTTCATAAGTGCGTATCCATTTTATTCTGTTCGAAAGGCTGTAACATCATTAAAATGCGCTTGAAATAATTTTTTCCCATTGGCCGTCATGTAACGGAAAACTTTTGACTGTCCCTGTCATTAAATTATGCTTCCGATTTTCATAAAATTTGAGATGGCTCGACAAAATTTTGCAACAATTATGTATTTAAAATTTCAGGCTATTCGTTTGCGTAGTTTTTGCTTTGTTATATGTGGACAGACGGACCGAACGACGACTATATAGGTGATACGTATTTATATAATTACGAACGCATCTGAAAAGGGTAGCATTCCTCTCTCCAGTAGATTTTAACTGGAACTTTGCCCTTTTTTGTACTATGAATACAGAGGAAATGCAATTTCACATATACCATACAGTTAATTGCGAAACATTAAGCAATTTACTAATCATTGTTTGAATATCTCAAATTTTTTCGCAATAGCATTCACCTCCAAATAGCGGACAAATTCAATACTCGGAAGATGTCTGTAATTTAAAGGTTTTACATACATGACTGATTATGCATGATTGAAATTCTGAAAATGAACTATCAAGTTTCAACCAATATCAAGTTTTTTAATAGTTTAAACATCTGTTAAAAAAAATATCGTGCAATTTTGCATCGGATTCTTTAAGGGGACCGTTGACCTTTATTTAAGCAAAAATCGACCCCAAAATCGACATTTCTTTTTGTGTGCATTATTATTATTCAATTTATACTACGTCATTCGTAGAAAACCGCATGCAGATGCGATTGTTTTGTTATTTCAGCTTTTTTTTAGTTTTGGAAATGCACCTTGATACTTAATTTTTGATTAAAAGTCATGAAAACGATAAGGAAGAATACTGATATTGCTTAAAAAGAAACTGTGTATGCGTTTTAAAATTCGACTTCATTTAGACAATTAAATTTGATTTTTAACTTATTATAAGGCAGAATTTTGATGAAAATCGATAAGGAATTTAGAAAAATATTTCTAAAAATGAACTGTTTAAGGGATTAAAAAATCGATGCACAGATCTGTTTGTAATAGAGCTTTACGGGATTAAAATCCAAAATCGAGGAAATATCTAAAAAATAAGATGCAAGGAGCATTTTAAAATTTCGTTTTAAAAAGTTAATTTTTTTAAAAGATCTTAAAATTATAATAAGATTGGAAATTTCTTTTAAAGTGCTCTATATACTTTTTGTGAATTGTATATTTGCACAAAATTTCAAGTCTCTATTATGAAAATTAAAGGAAATTTTTTTAAACGTCCGCTGTCCCCTTAAATAACCAAAAGCAATTTATTTTCCACTCTTTTCATTCTAAAACATGAAGAAAAGGAAAAACTAATAAGTTTACAGCAACAAACTCCTAAACAATCAACTAATCATTTTTTGGCGTGTACTTTTGCATTCTAAAATAATTTTTTGTTAAAGATTTACTAATTAAAATGATAAAAAGGGGAACTAATCATTTTAATTAAAATTGCATCATCATGAAGTGCTTTGACCAAAATGAATTATGAAAGTTTTATTAAGTTTTTTTTTAGAGCTTCAATAGGTATAAAATTTTCGTGTTTGTTTGCATCGAAATCTCTGAATAATAAACAAATTTATTTTTAATATTTTCTGTTTTTATTCTGAAACAAGAAAACAAGAAGTAATTTAAAAATTAATCAATATATTTTTTTCCCTACAACCTTACCAATTAAAACGACAAAAACGTGACCTAATTATTTTAATTGAAATTATAGCATTATTGCGTATTTCGAACAAAATGAAATATCAAATTTTCATCAAGTATTTTCTCGCTAATTAAATAACTGTAATAAAAAAAAATCTGTATGCTTGTATCGATCTTTCTGTTAACGGATGAACATCTTTATCATATTAATTATTTTTTCCACAGAATATGAAGCAATTTAAAAAGAAACAAATTAGTACTCTTTGTTTAAGTAGGATTTTATAATCTAAAAACGTTAAGGAAAATATTAGTTTCACTTTTTTTAACACTTTCCAAGAAAGTTTAAAAGTGTTTATGAATTCGGTTTGTCTGTCTGTCCGTCCGTACTCTAACTTGCATAAATGTAGTTCGATTGCCATGGCATTCATAGATGTTATTGGGTATCACTATGATATGATCGATATTGAATATGAAGTTTATTGCATTTACGTTTCATTTACACAGACACTTAAAAAACTCCGTTACATTACGGTCTATGGCAAAAATCGTTTGCGGTGTATTTTACTCAGGGCTACGCAGTCGGAGTCACGCCCATTTTTGAGCGAAAGAGTTGGAGTCGGACCTGTTAAAATTCCCGAAGTCGGAGTCGGAGTCGTCCATTTTAGAAGGAGGGCTGCGGAGTAGGAGTCGGAGTCAGAGTGAGGCCCATTTTTGAGCGAAAGAGAAAGAGTTGGATCTGTTAACATTCCCAGAGTCGGAGTCGGAGTTGTCCATTTTACAAGCAGAACTGGAGAGTAGGAGTCGGAGTCAGAGTGAGGCCCATTTTTGAGCGAAAGAGAAAGAGTTGGATCTGTTAACATTCCCAGAGTCGGAGTCGGAGTTGTCCATTTTAAAAGCAGAACTGGAGAGTAGGAGTCGGAGTCAGAGTGAGGCCCATTTTTGAGCGAAAGAGAAAGAGTTGGATCTGTTAACATTCCCAGAGTCGGAGTCGGAGTTGTCCATTTTACAAGCAGAACTGGAGAGTAGGAGTCGGAGTCAGAGTGAGGCCCATTTTTGAGCGAAAGAGAAAGAGTTGGATCTGTTAACATTCCCAGAGTCGGAGTCGGAGTTGTCCATTTTACAAGCAGAACTGGAGAGTAGGAGTCGGAGTCGGAGTTGTCCATTTTACAAGCAGAACTGGAGAGTAGGAGACGGAGTCAGAGTGAGGCCCATTTTTGAGCGAAAGAGAAAGAGTTGGATCTGTTAACATTCCCAGAGTCGGAGTCGGAGTTGTCCATTTTACAAGCAGAACTGGAGAGTAGGAGTCGGAGTCAGAGTGAGGCCCATTTTTGAGTGAAAGAGAAAGAGTTGGATCTGTTAACATTCCCAGAGTCAGAGTCGGAGTTGTCCATTTTACAAGCAGAACTGGAGAGTAGGAGTCGGAGTCAGAGTGAGGCCCATTTTTGAGCGAAAGAGAAAGAGTTGGATCTGTTAACATTCCCAGAGTCGGAGTCGGAGTTGTCCATTTTACAAGCAGAACTGGAGAGTAGGAGTCGGAGTCAGAGTGAGGCCCATTTTTGAGCGAAAGAGAAAGAGTTGGATCAGTTAACATTCCCAGAGTCGGGGTCGGAGTTGTCCATTTTACAAGCAGAACTGGAGAGTAGGAGACGGAGTCAGAGTGAGGCCCATTTTTGAGCGAAAGAGAAAGAGTTGGATCTGTTAACATTCCCAGAGTCGGAGTCGGAGTTGTCCATTTTACAAGCAGAACTGGAGAGTAGGTGTCGGAGTCAGAGTCAGGCCCATTTTTGAGCGAAAGAGAAAGAGTTGGATCTGTTAACATTCCCAGAGTCGGAGTCGGAGTTGTCCATTTTACAAGCAGAACTGGAGAGTAGGAGTCGGAGTCAGAGTGAGGCCCATTTTTGAGCAAAAGAGAAAGAGTTGGATCTGTTAACATTCCCAGAGTCGGAGTCGGAGTTGTCCATTTTACAAGCAGAACTGGAGAGTAGGAGTCGGAGTCAGAGTGAGGCCCATTTTTGAGTGAAAGAGAAAGAGTTGGATCTGTTAACATTCCCAGAGTCAGAGTCGGAGTTGTCCATTTTACAAGCAGAACTGGAGAGTAAGAGTCGGAGTCAGAGTGAGGCCCATTTTTGAGCGAAAGAGAAAGAGTTGGATCTGTTAACATTCCCAGAGTCGGAGTCGGAGTTGTCCATTTTACAAGCAGAACTGGAGAGTAGGAGTCGGAGTCAGAGTAAGGCCCATTTTTGAGCGAAAGAGAAAGAGTTGGATCAGTTAACATTCCCAGAGTCGGAGTCGGAGTTGTCCATTTTACAAGCAGAACTGGAGAGTAGGAGTCGGAGTCAGAGTGAGGCCCATTTTTGAGCGAAAGAGAAAGAGTTGGATCTGTTAACATTCCCAGAGTTGGAGTCGGAGTTGTCCATTTTACAAGCAGAACTGGAGAGTAGGTGTCGGAGTCAGAGTGAGGCCCATTTTTGAGCGAAAGAGAAAGAGTTGGATCTGTTAACATTCCCAGAGTCGGAGTCGGAGTTTTCCATTTTACAAGCAGAACTGGAGAGTAGGAGTCGGAGTCAGAGTGAGGCCCATTTTTGAGCGAAAGAGAAAGAGTTGGATCTGTTAACATTCCCAGAGTCGGAGTCGGAGTTGTCCATTTTACAAGCAGAACTGGAGAGTAGGAGTCGGAGTCAGAGTGAGGCCCATTTTTGAGCGAAAGAGAAAGAGTTGGATCTGTTAACATTCCCAGAGTCGGAGTCGGAGTTGTCCATTTTACAAGCAGAACTGGAGAGTAGGAGTCGGAGTCAGAGTGAGGCCCATTTTTGAGCGAAAGAGAAAGAGTTGGATCAGTTAACATTCCCAGAGTCGGGGTCGGAGTTGTCCATTTTACAAGCAGAACTGGAGAGTAGGAGTCGGAGTCAGAGTGAGGCCCATTTTTGAGCGAAAGAGAAAGAGTTGGATCTGTTAACATTCCCAGAGTCGGAGTCGGAGTTGTCCATTTTACAAGCAGAACTGGAGAGTAGGTGTCGGAGTCAGAGTCAGGCCCATTTTTGAGCGAAAGAGAAAGAGTTGGATCTGTTAACATTCCCAGAGTCGGAGTCGGAGTTGTCCATTTTACAAGCAGAACTGGAGAGTAGGAGCCGGAGTCAGAGTTGTCCATTTTACAAGCAGAACTGGAGAGTAGGAGTCGGAGTCAGAGTGAGGCCCATTTTTGAGCGAAAGAGAAAGAGTTGGATCTGTTAACATTCCCAGAGTCGGAGTTGTCCATTTTACAAGCAGAACTGGAGAGTAGGAGTCGGAGTCAGAGTGAGGCCCATTTTTGAGCGAAAGAGAAAGAGTTGGATCTGTTAACATTCCCAGAGTCGGAGTCGGAGTTGTCCATTTTACAAGCAGAACTGGAGAGTAGGAGTCGGAGTCAGAGTGAGGCCCATTTTTGAGCGAAAGAGGAAGAGTTGGATCTGTTAACATTCCCAGAGTCGGAGTCGGAGTTGTCCATTTTACAAGCAGAACTGGAGAGTAGGTGTCGGAGTCAGAGTCAGGCCCATTTTTGAGGGAAAGAATCGGAGTCAGGCCCATTTTTGAGCGAAAGAGTCGGAGTTGGAGTCGTCCATTTTCCCCCACCGACTCCGCAGCCTTGATTTTAATGATATTATAGTGTTTTAAACATACTGAAATTTATATATATATATTTCACTGAGGTGAATTACACGACGCTTACTGTAGAATACGGTATGCATAGAATATATCGTGCATTTACAGAGACACGCAAAAGATTTTGGCTGCAGAAGAAATTGAATTGAAGCCTATGATCAATGATTGTTGGAAGTGCGTTTTCAGCTGTGGTGCGTGTTTTTAAATTGAACTATTTTTGAAAATATTATTTGGTGCGTATAAATTCTATAGATTATATACAGGCCTGCACAAAATTTTTCAAGTACATTTCCATTTATTCACGGAAATTGCTGAATGGAAATTTTCAACTGTGCTATTATTTTCAATGAACTAACTTTTAGCATACTATGTAGTAAATATACAAATCCATAGATCATATACAGGTCTGCAATTTAAAAAAAAGGATATTGTTCCGACTATTGATTATTATAGCAGAAATTGGGTTTTCGAATGCTTTATGATTTTTTCAAATTGTTTGTTTATACATCATATTTCATCTTATTAAGAGTTAACTGCATGAGCGAATCAGGCAAAAAAAGAAAAAACTTTCAATCACCATCTCAGAATTTATTTTTTTTCCTTGTGTTACCTTGACCAAGGAAAGAACAAATCTCAAACATTTTTGTTATATCTCTTTCAGTTTTAGAAACATGGAGGGAGGGGGGGGGGGGGGGGTCAAAGTTCCCCAAACGAGGGGCATAGAAAAATTTTGTGTCATTTTTGCCACTTTATTCTCTCAATTGTGACTGGCTCTGATGGGCTTCAGAGAATTTAGTTTCTCTATCTGGTACTATATCTTGAACATTAACATCTCAAATTGGAAATTTATTTGAAGATGGTCAGAGCCCCCAAATAGGGGCCCCCCAAATACCCCTAATTTCGTAAAAAATCAGTTTTTAAGAATGCTTTGAATCTTGGCTCTGATGTGATAAAGAGAAAAATTTTGCACAATGCAGTTAGACGTTTTCATACAAAGTGAATTAAAGGTTAATATATTTATAAGGTCTCCAGAGCCATTCGGTATGGGGTCCCAAACACGGCCCTGAACGCTAATTTATATAATTTCAAAGCATTGGTGTAGCTGGCTCTGACCTCAACAATGAAAACTTTTTGCGTGGAGTTGTAGCATCAACATAGTAGTTTCATAATATGAAAAAAATATATTTTGAAGGTACCACCATTTTCAAGAAAAATCCAATGAAGTACACAGGTTTCTGTGGGGGTAATTATGTGTTTGAAGCTCTTTTTAAAGAAATATATAACTACCAAGTATTCGCTTAGTATTAAAAATTACTTTTAAATACAATTTGTTTGAAAAATACAATTTATTTTCGATATATTAATAATTTTTCTAGTTTTAATACCATTTCTGTAGTGCTTGCAACTGATAATATAAGCTCAATATCAGCAGCTACATACTGTTTTTCACCAGTTTGTAAAGAAAATTGTATTTTTAAAAAAGCAGAAAACAATGTAAGATGTAAAAATGTTAAAACAAATTTTTTTTAAATATCAAAACATACTAAAATATAGATTACTCTATATGCTGGCAATGAACATAAAAATCATCTCTTAGGGCTGAAAAAGCACATTCTTCTACATCTTCCTCCTCAGATTTCTCATCTTTATTTTTTTTAGCTTTACAGTAACAAAAGAATGCCACTATTCTTTCCTGAGTCAAGTGTTCATTTGGACCAAAAATTTCTTATTCTCTATGCGCTTTGTTCTCATCAACTTATGTACAGAATCTGCTGTTAACTTTCTCCCAGTCTTCTTACCAATGTCATAACGTTCTTGAAGGAAGGTTTTTTGTTTTTCTGTAAGTCGAATTGTTTTTTTCTTATTCTCTTATGCGCTTTGTTCTCATCAACTTATGTACAGAATCTGCTGTTAACTTTCTTCCAGTCTTCTCACCAATGTCATAACGATCTTGAAGGAAGGTTTTTTTGTTTTTCTGTAAGTTGAATTGTTTTTTTTCTTATTCTCTATGCACTTTGTTGTCATCAACTTATGTACAGAATCTGCTGTTAACTTTCTCCCAGTCTTCTCACCAAAGTCATAACATTCTTGAAGGAAGGTTTTTTGTTTTTCTGTAAGTCGAATTTTTTTTCTTATTCTCTATGTGCTTTGTTCTCATCAACTTATGTACAGAATCTGCTGTTAACTTTCTTCCAGTCTTCTCACCAATGTCATAACGTTCTTGAAGGAAGGTTTTTTTGTTTTTCTGTAAGTTGAATTATTTTTTTTTCTTATTCTCTATGCACTTTGTTGTCATCAACTTATGTACAAAATCTGCTGTTAACTTTCTCCCTGTCTTCTCACTAATGTCATAACATTCTTTAAGGAAGATTTTTTGTTCTTATGTATGTCGAATTGTTTTTTCCTCTTTTTAATGGCCCATCCATTGCTATAAGTGTCAGTTTTGGAAGAAATCTGCTGCAGATTGGTTTGTGCTTGCCTTAAAACTTCAACATTTTTAACAAGTTTTGGAGCAACAAATGTTGTTTTCAAGCGTTTTACATAAGCATGCTTTATTTTATCATGTCCTGTATTTGGAGTAATTAGTGTATGGGTTCCACTAACAATATGTCCCTGCAAATCCTGTTCATCATCAAAGACATGTGTACATGTGTACAGTTATCTTCAGTTCAGAGAAGTTGGACTCCTACTGTTTTTCCTTTTTAACTTTAGTAGTAATGGGAACAGTGCCTTCTTCAACATGAGGTATTATCAAGAGGCCAGATCAAAAAGGCGGATATTTGTATTGTACTTCATGCCCTTTTCCTATTTCATAGCATCTCCAAATAGTCATATGGTTTTCATGGTATTCAAAACTGTTGATGTTGTTAATAGCTGGTATATGTGTAGATATACCAGTTAATATCAAATATTACATGCATACTTTCAGCTTTTTAATAGGAATTAAGTAAATGCAGACAAAATAAGTCACACAAATATTCTTTAAAATACATTTTTGTTGCAGACGATAATCTTGGCATAGCATGTACAATAAACTCTGTGTAAGGCGGAATCGGTCGGGATCCAGAAAATTTTCCGTAGTGGACAATATTTCGCCTTAGACAAATTTTACTTTATGTCTATGAATTTGCAAGGACTTGAAAATCTTTCCGAGTTAGACTGATTTCCATCTTACACAGAGTCCGCTTTATAAAGAGTTTACTCTATTTTAATCATAATTTTTTTAGTTGTTATGAGAAAACGGTAGCAAAAAGATACAGTAATCTACTATTTTCCCTTTACTTTCTACAGAAATGTACTTCAGTTGCCAGCATTACAGAAATGGCATTAAAAACTATAAAAAAATATTAATATCGCAAAAGCAAATTGATGTAGTTTTCAAACAAATTGCAATTAAAAGTATAATTTTCTTTACAGACTGGTGAAAAACAGTATGTAGTTGCTGATATTGAGCTTATATTATCAGCTGCAAGCATTACAAAAATGGCATTAAAACTACAAAAAAAAATTAATATCTCGTAAATAAATTATAGTTTTCAAACAAATTGCATTTAAAAGTACTTTTTTAATGCTAATACTTGATAGTTATATATATTTTTTTAAAAGAGCTTCAAACATATAATTACCCCACCGAAACCTGTGTACTTCATTGGATTTTTCTTGAAAATGGTGGTACCTTCAAAATATATTTTTTCATATTATGAAACTACTATGTTGATGCTACAACTCCACACAAAATGTTTTCATGTAGGAGGTCAAAGCCAGCTACACCAATGCTTTGAAATTACATAAATTAGCGTTCTGGTCCGTGTTTGGGCCCCTATACCGAATGGCTCTGGTGACCTTAAAAAAATATTAACCTTAAATTCACTTTGGATGAAAATGTCTAACTACATTGTGCAAAAATTTTCTCTGTATCACATCAGAGCCAAGATTCAAAGCATTCTTAAAAACTGATTTTTTGCGGGCCTCGGGGTCCTCTATTTGGGAGCTCTGACCATCGTCAAATGGATTTTCAATTTGTGATGTTAATGTTCAATAGTTATAGTACCAGATAGAGAAACAAAAATCTCTGAAACACATCAGAGCCAGTCACAATTGAGAGAATAAAGTGGCAGAAATGACACAAAATTTTCTACGCCCCTCGTCTAGGGAACTTTGAACCCCCTCCAAAATTAAAAGCGATGTAACAAAAATGTTTGAGATTTGTTCTTTCCTTGGACAAGGCAACACAAGAAAAAAAAAAGAAATTCTGAGATGGTGATGGAAACCCCCTGCCTGATATGCTCGTGCAATTACTTTTAAACTGTGAAGTTTTGTTACCATATTCTAAATGTAATAGGTAATCTATGCTGGATGCATGATTTTTCGTTCTTGTGTCGTTTTTATGCATAAAGAGTAATAGAGTAATTGATAGAAAGTTGACTGATTTAATAAATACAAATTCAATTTTTTAGGCTTTCCACTCCACCAATTAAAGATAATTAAAGCCTTTCAGAATTTGATGCTTTATTTTCATTAGTAGAAATAGAAAATATTTGAATGTCTATTTGCAATTAAAGCTATAGGAGCGGGGATACTTGTTATAATAGACATGCATTGTTCTGCACCGTGAGAAATTTCATGAACTAAAATTAAATCTACTTATTACATACTTTTGAACGTCATTTAAAAGTAAAATATGAATCTAAAAAGCAATACATGTTTGCATATCAACGTAGAATGTAATTAATTGAGGTAATTAAAACATAAAATGTCTCAACCACAATTATGTTTCCGGATTTCGAAGATAACATTTACTTAATTAATTCTAATATTTCTATAGTTATGTCTCCTTATGTATCAGTTTCAGAAAAAGGCTGCTAATTAGTTTAATTCATAAATGGTTTATTGTAAATGTTCATATGAAAGAAAAAAAAATACTACACATTTATTAGTTCATTTGTATTCAGTTAAAATTATAATTTATGTTTGTCATAAGAGAAAACTGATAAAAATAAATACTACACATTTATTAGTTCCTTTATATTAAGTTTAAATTATAATTTGTATTTGTCATATGAAAAAACTGGTAAAATTGAATACTACACATTTATTAGTTCATTTATATTCAGTTAAAATTATAATTCATAATTGTCATAAGAGAAAGCTAATTTTCTTTCATTAAGAGCCATTAATTTGAAATTCAGACAAAAAGGGATACAGTAAAACCTCCCTAAAGCGACCACGTTCCATTCCAATAAAAATCGGTCGCTCCGAGAGGTGGTCTCTTAATGGAGGTCATGTTTAAATCTAGATTTTAATTGTTGAAAAAAAGATCACAATTGATGTTACTAAAATTTATTTTTCACATTAGAAAAAAATATAAAAATTTAAGTATCAAAGCAAAAGTTAATTACACAAGTTAATTACTGCAGAGTTTTAAAAATGAATACATTAACGTTTGCTTTGATTTTACGGTTTTATCTTTTATAACTTTTATTTCCAAGTCCTTTCGAAGTTCAGTAAATAAATGCAATTTTTCTTTGGACGGTAACAATAATACCGATTTCATTAACTTAACTATTTCTTTGAGAGTTTCCTGAAAGAATAGGGCAGGGGAGTTTATTGACCGTCATCCTTAATTTGTCATCAAAGTGAAATTAATTGTCTAAAAGGGCACAAAGGGGTTTAAACACTTAAAATTTACCGGAATAAAAAGAAATCTAAACTTAGTTTAGAAGTTTGATGAATAATGCGCTCTCTGGAATTATTTTTCTAATAAAACCTTCTTCAAGCGACCAGGAAAAAACCGAATTTGTTTCATTTTCTTCAAAGAAATCGGTTGCTCATGGAGGGAGTTCAACTGAGATGGTCTCTGAGTAGAGGTAAAATTAGTATTGAGCCTATGGGTATAAATTTCGTTCCATGAAAAAATAGTCGTTCAGGGAAGTGGTCGCACAAAGAGGTTTCACCGTATTTGGAAAATGCATAATTGTTAAAACAATGATGGATAAATTCTTCCAAGGATCATTAGCAGCTGCTATTGCCTAGTAGTTCGAAATCTAATATCGGAAACTATAATCGATACTGCAATATCCTTCTTGAACGGGATTCGAGGAGATTCGTCCCGACACGCACATCCGGCACATCCGAATGATCCTTTAAAGTATTCATGGACTAAATGATAACACAATTCTAATCCCACATTTAGGGTTTCCGATCAGGTAGGTCTCTTTAATACTAGTTTCCTTTTGAGAGCTGGGATATTCTGTGTCCACTTATTTTATTAAAATTGCGTTAAATGTTGGAAGTAGTGTATTTTTTCTAACAATCTATAAAACTTAATGAAGATTAGAGTGATGTGTTTAAATATTTCAATGCTACAATATTTTGTATTTCATTATTTCAACTTGATAACCTTTTCTTACTTTCTTCTACGTTTACAAGAAGAAAGTATTTTATTCGTGAAAATTTTCGACTTTCGGTTTCCGAGGATTTACACGGGGTCAGAGATTCCGAAAAATATGTTTTTACAAAATGTCTGTCTGTGAGTCAGTGACTCTATCCGTATGTATGTGACACAAATTTTGTGGGCGCTCTATCTCAAGAACTAATTCTTGAATTCTCAACAAACTTCAGATTCAGGTATACCTGGATATTAATTAGGGCTGTTTATGTTTTGGTGTAAATTGCTCAACAGGTGGCGCTGCTATGCTACATTTTTCAGAATTTCCGCTATAGCTCTACCTCAAGAACTAATGCACGAATTTTCATCAAACTTCAAATTCAGATGTACTTTGATATGAATTGGTGCTAAATTGATGTAATTTCTACTACTATTTAAATGATTTAATCAATATGATTTACATAGAAGAAACTTTTGTGATCGCTACAACATACTAGTTTTTTATTATCATCGAAGAATACATCCATTTTCGTAAAACAATTCATTGTACTGATTATATATCATGTTGCATACTTTTAGTGTAGGGTGATGTTAAAGGCAAAGGATATATTTATCCAAACATATATTTACATGTTCATATATCTCTCTATTCTAAAAAAAAGTAACTACCGCTGTCACCGCCGCCGCCGCCGCCGCCGCCGCCGCCGCCGCCGGTTTTGAATTTTTTGTGACTGGAGGTCTTTCTTCGTTAATATTAAGAAAAATAATGCATACAAAAATATGAAAATCGGTGGTTTTATACAGAAATGTTTGATAAACACGCTGAAGCAGACAGTTTTCAAATCGAAGAATTATTTTAAGAGATTATTTAATGCTAAAGTTGGACAAAATCGTTCCACTAAAAAAGTTTTATAGCAGCAAAAACTATACATGGCAGTGTAATCATTTTTAGATCATTTTATGCGTTAGAATTTGCCGGAGTGCAGATTGCATTAATTTTTTTATTTTGACTCATTTTTTGAGGTTTTATTTCTATTTTAAATTCAAATTTTTAGCATTTCTAGAGATATTTTTTACAGATTTTAGAAAGTGATATTAATTTAAACTGTTGCCAACTGTATAAACAGCGGAAGCAATACTGTTTGCTTCAAAAAATAAAAAATATTTATACGTGTAAATAAATTGAAAAATTATTTACACGTGATTATTATAAACAGAAAAAAAAAACATTTGGAATTAGAATTAAATAATTATGTACAAAAAGCAGGAACTTATTAAAAATTAAGTCATAAAAACTATAATTACACGTGAATTTTAAGAGAGAAAGGAATTTGTAAAATAATAAATTTATTAACATGCGTTAGAAGTCTTAAATAGGAGAAATTACATCATATTTACGTCACATTACAGTTATTACATAACATGAACACAAAATAATATTGCAAAACGGTTTAAATTTAAAAAATGCACTAGACATTTATTTGATATTTTGAGAGGATACTTTTCAACTGTTTTTGCTAGGAAAGCGCAAATAATATTTCATTTCTAACAAAAGTATTTAACAGAGAAAGAATAGCTTGGTAAAAATTACGTCAGATTAAAAACGATTAATTTAAAATGTCTCATTTAAAAAAAAACTTTCTTCTCGCTTTGTTAAAAAATACCAGGATACAAAGACTCTGTTTACTTAATTCCCTTTATATTAGCTTATTTTGAAATGTTGTTACACGTGTCTACGTCATCAAGTTATTTTTATTTCGACGTTTTATTTGTATTTTTATTAAGGTTGTACTAATTTATTTGTTCTTTCGTTATTTAAAATAAAAATTATGTCAATTTGTATAATTTGGCGAGTGGTTTGGCGATTTATATAATTTGGCGAAATTGGTCGACGGGATAATCAAGAAGTAACGCAGCGGATTTTGCGTTAAAATTCCCCAATCAAAGAGAAATGAATAGAAATCCGTTTATAGGGAGATCGCCACTGTTTTTTTAAATTATAATTCAATCTTTCGAAATCTTTTTAAAGCCGATCAAATTAGCGTGCATTTAGAGTCTGCGGTGTCTGGACGGGGGTTGGCGAGCGTAGCTCGTAGGGGGCCGAGCCCCCTAGTATATATATATATTAAGTCATCAGTGTGTTTAATTTTTTGTGACTGTATATGTAGTAGGGGGAAAGGGGGCAAATGAATGTAAGCCGCTGGTACTGGAACTTATTAGAACCACATTTCCTATATGCTGTCCAAAAAAAAAAAAAAAACCATTTTCTAACTTTTCTTAGAATATATTTATAACTGGATATATTTAATAAAACCCCTCAATAGCAGACACCTAGGACTACAGAACTTGCCCGCTATTTAGAGGTTTTATTTTCATATGTAAAAATAAACAAAGTCCAGATTATATAAATACACAGTATACAGATACAGAGTACAAAGTACACAAAATCCACAAATGTTGTGGATTGAAAAAAGTGATCGATAAATAGGTGTCTGCTGTTCGAGAATGTCCGTTGTTACTGAAGCATACAGTAAAACTTCCATAACCGGTCACTCCCGAATAGCAGACACCTATCTAGACTACGAGCTCTATTTAGAAAAAATATAAAGCGGGGTAGTGTTTCTTCTCGAAGCAGGACCTGATTAAAGCATGGAAAATGATCCGCGTCCCCGCCCCCTCCCCTTCCCATCGATTTTTGGGCCTCCAAATTTGCTATTCAATTTTACAAATCGAATGTATTAATGTTTGGGTTTTTTAGTATTATAACGACATTCAAAATTACCACATTAGGATTACAATTTCAGGAGATATTAATAAAAATATGAAAATGTAATTTAACCCATTTGTGCCTAGCGTTCCATTTTTGGGACGTTTCAAATTTTCATGAATAAGTATGTTTTTCTTCTTCTTTATAACGTCAAAATTGTATGAAATAATTATTTATAAATGCCTTTATCTATTCCCGAGAGATGACAGCATAAGGTAGAATTTATTTGTTTAAATGAAGGCTTTTTTCAGTGTTTATAAATTTAAAATTTTTCAAGATGGCGAAATGTAAAAAGTAAGTTCATTTGTATTTTTTCTATGAAAGATCCAAAATCGCAAGTCATAATCTTAGCTTGTAGACTTTTTTTAAATATGTATTTTTTTAAATTGCGAAATTAAATGTTCAAGCCTATTTTTTATGCCTTTTTGTAACGTCCAAAATATAGGGTTCTAGGTACAAATTGGCACACATTTTTGTTGGACATTTAGGAGACAGTTATTTATGTAATCTCCTTTTGAAGATATTTATGAAATAAATTGTTTTTAAGTCAGCAATGCGATTATTCTTATTTTATTATTAATAATAGTTATAACGTTATTAGTCTCTGTAAAGAAATAAATATATATTTTTTTGTAGTTCATAAAAATACTAATTATAGTACATAATAT
The DNA here is from genome assembly GCA_963932465.1 of Maratus speciosus. Classification (NCBI taxonomy): domain Eukaryota; kingdom Metazoa; phylum Arthropoda; class Arachnida; order Araneae; family Salticidae; genus Maratus; species Maratus speciosus. The sequence goes on from OZ010792.1 coordinate 560,068,737, forward strand.
ACAATTTAAAAACTTTTTAAATAGAAATATAGACAAAACATATAATTATGCATATTATTGTACTAGATATACTCATATGTAGTTTTTTTACATTTTATTAAATAAATACAAAAAAATCTAAGTGTAATTTTTTTTAGTATTTTTCCAGTTCATTTTGCAATATTTTAAAGTGATTTTACCAAAACATTTGAGAAAATCAAAATTCAGGCACAAATGGGTTAACATTAGAAGCTCTAAATTTTGAATGTTTTTAATTCAAAAACTTATTATTCACATTACTAGGAATTTCGTTTCTAATTTGAACCGAATATTTAAAATACAGTGTCAAAATTGGGTGTTGTCATTGAAAAAAAACGAAGTTTCGTCTGGTTTTGATTTGTAGATGGGCCCTAAGCAAATTTTACATACATCATTTAAAAGTAAACTTTATTTCCAGTCGATTGGCATCAGTAACTTTCTTCTATTATAATTTGTGGCAGAGTTAGTAGGAAGTGTTTACTTTTTGTTCGACGACTGTACCAAACATGTGGATAAGAAATGGCTTTTGGGACTGCCACTACTTGTGTCATCATTAAAAATTTTTTTAAATGTTGGGAACTCCTATGCTGCAAATTTTGTGGAATCTAGTGTTAGATTTCATTTAACACAGAAATAAAAATGCAAAAACTGCTTAAACTAATTCACTGGGAATATCTAATTTAAATAGAAAAAAAATATACAACAAAGCAGTGATGGATTTTTTTCTGAAGGAGTGAATCCTTTTATATGAATGGGAATAATTTGTTACAATACAGTAGAGCTGATTGCAGCGTGGACAAACTGGGCTGTTTTTATGGCCTTTTGCTTTACGGGTCCCCACATTTGGTATGAAATTTCCATAAAGCTGATATTTTAAAATTATTTTGATCTTATACTTATTTTAATAAATATTTTGTACTTTTAGATCATGATTATGTTAAAGAAAAGGATATATTTATCCAAATATGTATTTGATGACATCAAATAGGCTTAATTCTTTTTAACAACAGTATATGAAGGCGGTGGGGGGGGGGGGGGGGGTTGAATACCAGGTCTCTGGTCTATAATTAATTTGAAGTTGTCACTAAAAGTAATAAACATTTTTGATGCTGTAGGACACATATGATATCATACAAATGCATATTTATGGTGAATATATATATATATATATATATATATATATATATATTATCCTATTCTAAAACTACAAAATACTGATTATAATCATCACATGTTTAAAACAAATTTAAAAAATATCAGCTTTATGAAAATTTCATAAACAATTTGGGGAACCCTGAAATCAGGAGGCGGAGAAACTACCCTGTTTTCCCACGTTGCAGCTCTGCTTTATGGTAACAAATTATATCCATTTATAAAAAATGATTTAATGTCGTTAAACATGGCTGCAATATATGGCTTAGAAAGGAAAGTGGTTAAAGATGGCTTCATATTGGCGAAAAATAACGGGTCAAAGATGGCCCCAATTAAGACATTTGAAATGTCTGAAATTCAGACGCAAGGAGTGTCTGACAAATTTTAGATATTTTAAAACGTCTGAAAATTGAACACTCGGTTTCAGACACATAAGTGTCTGAATTTCAGACATTTCAGTTTACAGTGTATGGACCGTAACATCCAGGGAACCGATTGTTCAAAGAGTGAAATTTTCAGGGAAGCCAAAAAATCTTGCATTAAGCAATTGTGGGATCAAAAGCTTTCATAGCCGCTAAGAAGGGGAACAATATATCAAATTGTCTCTGGCGCACAAAATTCACCCTACGCCGCTCTTAATATAGTTTTTTTTTCTTGATATTTATAATTCATTTCTAACTGTTATATAAATATTTGTCTCGACAATCTTTGAAAACAAAATTAATCTAAGAAAAATGAAAACGGTGTAAGGATCATTCGATTTTAGGATTGATGATGTTCTATGATTAATGCTTTATTTTCACTTTTTTCTTTTAATTTTTTACGACTAGATAAATGATACTTTAATGTTGCGTTATCATATTTTGAAAGTATAAAGAAAATATAATAGATAAGGAATATGTGAGACTAATGATATTGTATAGTTCGTTTTCAATTCATTAAGATTTGATAAATTATATATAAGCAGATTTTTATCAGTTTCCTAAGTCGACCAAACAGGAAACAGGAATTGAAAATTGCTTTATTTTACATTTACTTATTTTTTTCTCTGTTTCACATTAATAAAAAACATGAAAGAAAATTAGCGTCGCTTTTATATGGATTAAGATACATTTTACAACATTTCTAGAATATACGACAAAACTTATTTTTTGGTACAGTGAAAAAAAGACATCTAAATAAACGATTTTTAAACTGCATAACATAAAACCAAATTTGAGAAATTACCGATTGTAGGAATTAGTATTCGAATTACACATAATATGGTTCGAAATTAATATTAAAAATGCTTATTACAGCTAAAATCGCATTTCCAGTAGGTATCACATCCAGAGAGTGTTGTAATTTTATTCTTTTGTCTGCCCCTGTAAACGAGGTAATAAAGCTACGTTCTCCATATCCAATAAAAGCATTTTGTAGCGCACCTCAGTAAGATATATTTATTTCATCATGTTGAAGTAGTGTAATATCATAATAAAACACTCATACTACAATATATATTAAAACACACATACACACATAAATAACGCCTGCATTCAACAGTTAAAGGTATATATATATATAAATATTATACAGACATACAATTCTGTATTCAATCTCCTTATAATACATGTTGTATTTATTGTTTGTATGTCTGTATAATATTTATATATACCTTTAGTGTAATACCATTAAAGTACACTTGAACGAATTTTTTCCGATAGATCATAATATAACGGAATTCTGTTATGTGTACTTGTAATTAACTGTAAGTACTACATTCTGTATCTTCAATAGGGAACATCTCCACTTCGTGAAGTTTCAGAGTAATCATATAAAGACGCACTGTAGGATACATTACTGCGTTTAAGCAAGAAATACCGATCCGTCATTATGACTCCTACTGGTGTGCATGTGTTCCGGGGATCTGATTGGACTACGTCGCCATGACGATTCCCGCAATGATCGATAAGGTACAGTGCTTAGAAAATATAGTGTTGCAATCTACCAACCAAATACTGCTATAATATTAAATCCCATAAATATTAAAGGTGCTGAACGATAAATAGCGATCGCAGCGACATCTGGTAGTTTAAACGCTAGATATAGCTAATGCAAAAATGTACTAGTAGATTGGTTAACCGAAGTCTTTGTTTGTAAACATATCCTCTCCTTATACTATAGGAAAAATCTACTTGCACATTCTCCAACTAAAGTAAAATCACATGACTTGAGGCAAAAGCATCTCGCTCAGTGTAATAGTAGTACTACTATTCTTTTCTATGAGAATATTAGACTGTTTGATGTTTACGATTGTTTTAGCTCAAAAATTAATCATAGAAAGATGTTGTGTCTATGTATGTAAAGAAGGAGAAATCATAGGAAGTTGTTTGGCTTTTCATCGGTATGTATTTATTTTCCCTTACGTTTTCTATATGTTTAACGGATCCCAAGACTATACACTCAGACGAACGTAAGATGTTTCATTGCAGGGGTGACCGCACCAGAATCGTATTTCAGAAGTGCACATTCATAGCGCGACCGGAAGAAATTCTGTCCTCTGATTGGTTGAGTGAATTTCGTCACTACCAGCAAATGTTTATTTACTTTCACAGAGAACAGTTCTGCCACCGATAAATACTCGGTTATCTGAAATAAAAACATGCTAAATGATAGTTACGATAGGATAGTTTTATTAATTAAGGTATAAATTTTAATTGTAATCAGATATTAGTTATTTACATGCAATTACACATGCCATCCTTAATAATTCCATGCCAATTGCATGCCTCCAATAAGCAATGCTACTTTTAATCTCAGAATATTTTTTTAATAGTTTAAAATTAAAATTATCTGTTTAAATGACTTTTTTAAACATATTGTACTGCAGTAACATGTGATTTTGATAAATGAAATTCTTGATGAAGATGGAATTATTTAGTATATTAAAAGTATTTTAACTTTATCTATTCTTAAAAAAAAAAAAAAAAAAAAAAAAAAAAAAAAAAAGCATTGCTTTAGTTTAAAAGAAAAAAAAAACTTCCATTACTTATTATCATGTGACTTTCACACCATAAGTTAAGGGATTTCAAATAGATTTCACTTAATTTTTATTGAATGTCACTTATTTTATTAGTGAGTTTACTTTCATATAAAATTTCTGCCATCTATTGAGAAATACTGTAACTAATAGCGCACGAGTTTTTTCAAATTAAAGCATATATTGTAATATATTTGTTTAATTTGTAGTAAGAAATTAGTTATTTACATGCCACATATAAGAAATAATGCATGCCAATTGCATGTCATAGGTAAGCAAAGCTGCTTTTAATCTCAAAATATTCTGAACAGATTCTCTTAAAACATATATTACTTCCATTACTTATTATTATACAATCATGTATTTTTCACACCATTAGTTAAGGAATTCTTTCTTTTTTTAGCTCTTATTCAAATTGATTTCACTTACTTTTTATTGAATGTCACTTGTTTTATTAGTTAATTTACTTTCTTCAGCAGTTCTGTCATCTATTGAATAATATCTTAACTAATAACATGCTAGTTTTTTAAATTAAGGAATAAAATTAAAAACCTTTTAATGTGTTTAGTTTGTACTCAGAAATTAGTTGTTTACATGCTATGCTTGCTTTTATGTCATCTATAAGCAATGCGGCATTACTTCTCATAACATTCTGAACATTTAAAAAAAATAGTTTAAATTTAGGCCTCTACATTAAAACCTTTCACTTCAAATAATCCTTTTAAACATAATTGTGCCAGATTAACATGATTTCAGGAAATGAAATTCTTGATGAATATAGAATAATTTAGTACATTAAATGTAGTTTATTATTATCTGTCTGTTGCAGAAAAATGGCCTTTCTCTTAAAAAAAGAAATAAAAAACTACAGTCATGGCAATATCACATTATCAGTTGTAAGCCTTAACTTTTTCCCCACTTGTATTCAAATTGGATCCAATAAGTTTACTTTCAAGGAAATTAAATTCTTGATGAAGACAGAATATCGAAATTAGGTGGCAAAATATTTATTATATCATCGCCGGGATTTTTTTTAATCATTTCTCATTTCTGCCATAACGCAAACGTAAGCAAAACACAATCGTTTGCGGTGGTGACGAAATTCATTCAACCAATCAGAGGACAGTATTTCTTCCGATCGCGCTGTGAATGTGCACTTTTGAAATACGCGCACCGGAAACCCAGGTTCCGCTTTAGTGTATAAGTGCAATCCAGGGAGAAAGACTGAATTCCGCTGCATACATTAAGATACGCTAGCAACACGTCAAAACATACAAGACTAGTTTTAAAAAATGTAAAACGAATAATATAACGCAAAATAAATCAATTTGCTAGTGTAACGCGTCTAAAACATTTAAGATGTGTTATCAAATCATACATTGTCAGGAATTGTACTATGTTCTATACATATATAAACAATTGCAGGACAATTATTATTACAATAAAAAAAATTATGTATAATTTTGCGTACAATAATCCTTACACACATTAACAAAAAAATCAGAGTTAGAAAATATTGTGGAAATGCATATGTAAAGAATTATAATCTCTCTCTCTCTCTCTATATATATATATATATTTCTCTTACGTGACGCGAAAATCAGGCTGAATTTATAGCTAGCAACAACCACAACGACGATTTTCAGTGGTTAAGTTATGGTCAAATGACTTGACCCTTTCAGCAAATTAAAATTCAGAAAGAATCTCTTTTTAAGCACAGGCATTCTTCTCCTACTGGCAATTAAATGGCGGCGTGAGTCACCCCGAATCGTATTTTAACCACATCAGAAAAAGGTTTTATTTACATTTCGTTAGCGTCATATTTTCAAAGAGTTTTAAATGAATTCAAGTAGAATTTAAGTAGCAGTAAACAACAACAACAACAAAAATCCTTTAAATTTTCAGCGAAATGCCCGCGATTCCAATTTTTTGATCTAAAAGTTTAAAAACCCCTATAACAATTTATTTTTCTCGTTATAATCTGAAAAAAATTATGAAATGGAAGAAGAATTACACATCTGTTACCGCCTTCAAAAATTCTGTTTTTGTAATGTATAGTTTTTAAGATATAAAATGACAGAAATGGTACTTTTTCCTTTTTTCCATATTTTAAGAGTCATATAACCACTTAAGTACTTTCACATCGGAAGATATCACATTTTATCAATTACTGTTGCTTTTCATATAGGTAGGTAAGATTTCTTGACGCATGGTTTGTTCGTTTCTATAAAGGCTGTTTCTTGTTCATTTCACTTACTGTGTGATGCTGCAACTGTTTGAAACATGTGTCACAGTTAAGAATGAAACCTTTTTGTTTAACCCTTTATGCTCCAATGACATTTTAATTACCATTAAAGAAAACGGCATTATAATTAATTAATCAATCTGTTGCTCTGTTGGATGGTATACGTTAAATATTTAGAATTTTTTGTTAAAACTACATCGTTAAGAATCTTTTGATACGTTGAACCAAATTTTGGTGCTCCAGTAGCTGCAACCATAAGATAGTGAAATCTTGAACTAACATTTGGAGCTAAGGTTCAATCAGAGCTCCAAATTTTGGGGTGAGATTTCACCATCTTATGGTTGCAGCAACTGAAGCACCAAAATTTGGTTCAACATACTACAAAATTTTTAACGGTGTAGGTATATAAACTGCATATCGATATCAGATAAACCTGTAAAAATAATTATTTTAACTGCTGTTAGCTGGCGATAATGATAAATGTGCATTTTAAAGGTCAGATTTTTGAAAAAAAAATTTCACCTCTAATATCCACAACGCTTCACATTTTATCGCAAAGTTGCATTGACTTTTATACGTTCACCCTTGTCATGTACATTTAAATTGGTGCTATTTTATTTTTAGTAGTAAATATTTTATCAATTTTTTATATTATATTCCAACAATTTTAGTTTGCGCCTAGGAATTATACTGCTTAATATTTCTATAAAATTACCCACATATTCTTCGATATAAAATTTCATTTCTCTCAAAATCAATAAATGACAAGAATGGAACCATGGCATGAATTTTAGAGTTTAGTTTTAGATTTATAATTGAAATAAATCTTTTATTGGAACGTTTTACTTTCCTCATCAATTAATAATAATATGATTCTCTTTTGACGTTCATGTCATCGCTACCGGCAATGATCATTAAGTTTAAATAAGTCTTCGATATAAACTGCTCTTAAAATAAAGATTAATGGAAATTTTTGAATTAAAAATGATTTGAAAACAATCATTAATTTTCTCTCTATTTATTAAAATAGATATCCTGAGTGATAATCACAATTTATTTTAAAATATTTTATTGCAGTGTCTTTGATATTTTTTGCCTTTTTCCACTTTTTTTCTCTTTACGTTTACTATTGTTATGGACATTTAAATTACCATTTTTATAGAATGAATGATATCAAATATGCTAGATATAAAAAATATATTTCCCTGAACTTTGCAAGCCATTTTAATATAGATCTTTGTTTTATTCTAATTTTTTGAAAATTTTGAATTAAAAATGATCTGAAAACAATCATTAATTTTCACTCTGTTTATTGAAATAGACATTCTGAATGATATATCATAATTTGTTTTAAAATATTTTATTGCAGTGTCTTTTTTATTTTTTGCCTTTTTCCACTTTTTTTTTTCTCTTTACGTTTACTATTGTTATGGACATTTGAATTACCATTTTTATAGAATGAATAATTTCATATATGCTAGACATAAAAAATATGTTTCCCTGAACTTTGCAAGACATTTTCATATAGATTTTTAAGTTTTATTCTAATTTTTTTGAAAATTTTGAATTAAAAATGATTTGAAAACAATCATTAATTTTCACTCTGTTTATTGAAATAGATATCCTGAGTGATATATCATAATTTATTTTAAAATATTTTATTGCAGTGTCTTTGATATTTTTTGCCTTTTTCCACTTTTTTTTCTCTTTGCGTTTACTATTGTTATGGACATTTAAATTACCATTTTTATAGAATGAATGATATCAAATATGCTAGATATATAAAATATAGTTCCTGAACTTTGCAAGACATTTTCATATAGATCTTTGTTTTATTCAATTTTTTTGAAAATTTTGAATTAAAAATGATTTGAAAACGATCATTAAAACAATCATTAATATTCTCTCTGTTTATTGAACTAGATATCATGAGTGATATTTCACAATTTATTTAAAAAAATATTTTATTGCAGTGTTTTTGACATTTTTTGCCTTTTTCCACTTTTTCCACTTTTGCGTTTACCATTGTTATCTTAAAACATTAAACGCAAGATCATGCTTTAAGCATAGATTATGAAAAACTTTCCAACACATTCAAAATACCTTTATGAAACTTCACAGCTAATAAGGTGATAGGTGATGTCTAAGTAATTTGGAAAATGCACAATTGAAAACTCAATTTTAGCAATTACCATTAACAGTCGAAGAAATATCCGAATTATTTTATGCAGCTCGGTATATGATCTATGAATTGATATATATACTGTTTAGTATGTTAAAATTAAGTTCAGTTAAGAAACGCATAACGCAGTAGAAAGTTTCTTTTCAGAAATTTTCAACTAGCTTTTCTTTATCACATTTTTTATCCCTTTCAATTATTCTATAATAAGTATATCGCACCTCAATGATATAGATTAATTTCAATTACCTTGAAATATAGTAATCCTCAGTAACATACATTGATTTCATGGCAATCCGAGGGTATTTACAGGAGTTAGGAAGGACACGGACAGACGCAGACAGAGAGACAGACAAACTGAATTCGTAAATACTTTTTAACTTTGTTTGAAACCGTTAAAAACTAGCATTTGTGTGTCGACAGTTTCGATTGATTCCTGATTTTTTTTCTTATATGTGATTCATGTGTTTTTTTTATGGCAAATTCAGTTACAATATAACCTTACCCTTAATTAAGAAACATCAAAGAAAAAAAGTCAGTCATATTGTTCAAGTATAGAAAACTCCTTTTAAAAAGAATCGCATATGTTGTATTATACTTGGAAACGATTGCTATTCAATCTTGTTGTATGATGATACAGTTAAAAAAGTACATTTTATGGCAAGAAAAAGATATCTTCAGTTGCCTAAAAGCAACAACAACAACAACAAAATATCCAGCCTTTTTCCAAAAATATTAGTTTGTATATTACTTTAAGAATATATTTCTATAAACAATCTCGTGTTTTGCATCTACGGCCACGAACCCAACAAATTTTTTCAAACGAAAATAAAGTACAGTAATTTCTCTTCATGACAGAAGATTAACTTAAATTCTTTTAGATTTTATGTTTTACAGTTTAATCCAATATTAAATATTATACTTTATTTCAATCGCAAAACGATTCGAGAAAGTTTTTGGCTCTGCTCAGCATTAGATTTCATTGATAAATTCGAGCATATTAAATGTTTTTCTTTTCAACAAATACTGCAAAAATATTTTGCGTTAAAGTATATTTGGTGTATTCTTGAAGTACATGAGATAAAACGCATTTTAAAATAAATATTTTGCAAAAAGTTAACTTTTATATACAGTAGAATCTCGATTATCCGAAGTAATTGGGACCGACCATCTTTCGGAAAATCGAAATCTTCGGATAATCGAGAATGCTTCAATTTTAAGATTAAGGGTAAACATGTACGCTATTTCTTATTATGGTAACAAGTGCTTAATAAAAACAAATCAATAATGAATAGCAAAATAGAAACAAGAATAAACTACCTGAATTTTAATTTTGAAATTAAGTACCTCTGACATATTTCACAAGGTTTTGAAACAAAGTTTTGTATGTTGAAGTTTCGAACCGCTGCAGTAACCAATGCCGTATTCTTGAGCTTATTTTATCAACTGTCACCCGATTCTAGATGATTTATGATTGGGATTTTTTCTCCTATACTTAAAGAAAAGCGGTTTTTTTTTTTTTTTTTGGTGCATATGAAAATTTTTGCTCTAGTAAAAATCTCGTACGGGAGATCAAGTTAAATTCAATGAAATTCTAAGAAAGGGGATCCAAAATATGTATATGTACTCGTGGTTCGGAAAGGACCGCTTGCACACAAGGAATGTGACCGTAAAAAAACTTTAAAAATGGATTTCGGTTAACCGAGAGTTTCGGATAAGAGAGGCTCTACAGTATTTCAGCATGTTGTTGAATATTTTAATTTGAAATTTTCAATATCTGCATTTTTTTAACAATGCTGCAAGGCTGCATTGTGTTTTGCTTTTCCACTGAAAAGAAAAAGAATGTCCATTTTGGGTAATTTGTTTCATATAGATTGCTGAAGATTGACTAACCGGATTTTCAACTTACAAGGAAAGTTAAGAAAATGATACACTCCGATATTTTTTCATACTTTCGTGGTTTAAAAATCCTACCTAGAAATAAAAAATCTTTTATGAAATTTCACCTGATATGCATAAAAATGTTTTATACGGCACGGAGAAAATTTTTATACAGAAACATGGGTAATGTCAGGAATACAATTTTTCAGAACATTATTTTAAAAAATCCTTGCCGGCTCGGCCTTCAGGCACAGGTAGATTTCGACGTTAAGTATTAATTTCACGAACAAAAACTAAAAACAAAAACTAAATGTAACCCTATACAGCTATATACAGCACCACTGAGGGTTGTCAAACAATTTTATCACGCCAATAATACCTTTTTATCGCCTTAGTGGCGGATTAACGGAGATGCGATTATTTTCTTCTACAACCTCCACCCTTTTTTTTCCCCAGTTAGTTCGTCCTATCAAAAACTTGTCAATATAAAAGTTTCAGATAATATTAAGAGGATTTATAATAAATTTAAATGGATTTAATGTCTTGTGAATTGACAAAGTTACGATTTGTTTTCTTCTTAAAACCCTACTTTTTGACCTCCTTGAGGCCATTTTTAATAATAACAAAAATCTGTCTCACATAAATTTTAGGCCTAGAAGGAATAATAGCTTTAAACTCATTCGATATGTATCAGAATTAAGAAGTTATGGGACTTTTTACTGTTTTCACAAAACCCTCCCTATTTCCACCCTTTTCGTCTGATTTAGCCCATTAACGAACTTGATCGAGATGTTCATCCCCTTGATTTTATGAGTGATTTTGGAAGAGATTTGTGCAGAATTATAAAAGTGATCGTGTCCATAAAAAAGTTATATATATATATATATATATTGCGTGGTTATTATTACCAGTTTAGAGTTCTTAGTTACATTCACATTGATGATTACGGAGATTGGGAGGTGTTTTATGTTTTTTAATATCAGGTTAAAAATGATGATTGCATTCTTTGAATGATTACGGGGGTTGGGAAGTATTGTATGGGATATTTAAAAAAATTAAAAATTTAGGAAAGTCTTGTTATTTGTCACTGGATTTACATACATCGTATTTGGCGTAAATACAGAGCCCGATTAAGGTGGTAGGGGGCCCAAGGCCCAGCACCTTTTCTGGGCCCCATCGCACCAAAATACTTCACTAGATTTTTTTCCCGGGAGTATTCGAGAGGTTATCATTAAATTATCATATGGTTGCCAAGTTAACCAAAACCGTTATTGGTTTTTTTAGAAAATAATTGCAAGAAACTACAATTAATTTTTTTTCTAAATCATTTTATTTAATTTGAGCCCCCCCCCCCCCCTTAGCAGTGGGCCCAAGGCCACGGCCTAGTTGGCCTGTGCGGTAATCAGGCCGTGCGTAAATAAGGTACATTAGTTTAGTAGTATAGTCTAATAGTTATATCCATCACTCTCAGAAATAAAACTCTTACTTTTGAGGATTCAGCAATCCTTGAGCTATATTTCGTCGTTTTTGACAATCACTTCAAATCAAAATCACGTGACTTTTAACGAAACGTAAACTCTCAAATATTTGATGAAAATGTTTCCACACTCACGGCGAGATTCAATACATTTTAACACCTTAAGGGGCGGTGGGATATATTTTATCCCACCTACGATTAATGAAGATTTGCACCAGAAAAATTTTATTGAATTTTACTTATCTAACTTTGGTGAAAAAAAAGTCGTAAAATTGCTTTTCCTTATTTAGAAACATAACTTTTCGAGCTTTCCGGTGTAAATTCAACATTGCACAAACACAATTGTTTACCCCTCTAGGGGTTAAGGAAACATTTGCGGTAGCTCTGGTGTAAAACTTCATTAATTGTAGGTGGTATATAATATATACCGGTGCCCCTCAAGGGGTTAAATAGAACAATAAAAAATTAAACTTAACCGGAATAACGTTTGCGTGATTGGAGTCACACACAAAAAATATATATGGTTAAAAAATGATTACTTGTGATAATTTCTTAGAGGGGTTCGCTGCTGTACCTCCTCAAATCCTGCGATTTTAGCAAGCAGATATTTTCTTGTTTATTTTATTCCTGTCACAATTTATTTAAAAAATTGTACTTTTTAGTGCTTTAGAGAAAATACTGAAATATAGATAGTTATTGTTTTAGCTGTTAAAGTTTTTAAGAATGATTATTATTATTGTTATTATTATTATTATTATTATTTTGCTGTTGATCGCTATGCTTTAATTCAAAAAGAATAAATTTCCAGTTTTTTTACAAAATCGTTCAAAAAGAAAATTTGGTCTGTAAAATTTCAAAATTCCTGTATCTCTTTTTTATTTAAGAAGTATATTCATATAACTATCAAATTAAAAATATGCATAATTGACCCCTCTCCCTTCTGTAAACAGTAAAGTATTAAAATCTTAACCAGCTACTCAAACTGATAAAATCTCCCCCAATATGCATTTCAAAATTCGCTATTTCTGAGCAACAAATTAACCAAACCATATTTTAATCAATCATATAGCAAAGAAAATTTCTCTAATAAATTGTATTAATCAAGCCATATTTTAATTATTCATAAACCATAGGAAAACCATAATAATAATTAAAACTTGCAGGAATTTTAACAGCATCGATAAAATTACAATATTCCTTATAAAAATATAAGAACACAGTAGAATGCAATACATGCTTCTAAAATTCCATCTATGCGAGGACCGAATAGCCAGGCAGCTAGAGCGCCGGACCACTACACCGGAGGTCGTGAGTTCGAACTAGAGATCTGCACGGGCCTATTTTCGTCCACGATACTGGTGCCGGTCTTGACCCGGGCATACTTTTATCTGAAGGCTCGGGCCGGGCGGGGCCTAGTGACTACTCTTTACGGGTCGGGCCGGGCCGGGCTCGAGCCTTACTTTTTTCTTCAAAGATCGGGCCGATCTGGGCCTAACTTTTTTTCTGTGCAGAGCCGGTTCAGGTTTCATTCCTAGTCTTCACGAACCAAAAATTTCAGTCCTAGTTTTGACCCAGCCCGTATGAAAATCCTTATCTCGACGTGGCCTGGTTCGTTAAAAGGTGAGTTAAATTAGGCCTGACCCAAAAATTTTTACAAAAAATGCACACATTTCTTGCATAAAAATGCATACACAGCAGATACAGAACATCTAGGATGTAAGATTGGTCAGTTCCAACATGCCATTGTAAACCTGGATAGCATATATCAATTGCATGACAACCCCAGCCTATTTATTCAAGTTCAAACAGGAACAGACAGACAGGCAGACGAAAGAGAGACAAAGGCAGACAAACCGAATTCATAAACAACACCGAATTCATTCTTTTCATGTTTGTTGGAAAATATTAAAATGCAAGAAAACTTTTGTGAGACTACTTTACTGTACGAGTATTATGAGATCTCTGCAAGAAAAATTTTCAAATATGATTATGCAAATAGATCTTCGACAATGAAAGTTAAATAAATTTTATTAAATGAAAAAATGGTCAGTTTCAAACGCATGATATAAATTTAGAATATGAAAATATTAGTTTTCATGTAATTACAGCTCAAAAGAAAAAAAACTGTTTTTCCTCGAAACAACTGTATGAATTATATAAAGCTAATATTCCCAAGTTTATATATGGCATCCAAATGGCATCAGCACGTACGATTTTTATGAGAAAGAGTTTTATTATAATAAAGAATAATGAAGGACTACTATGTCCATTTACCTACATCCTATATCCCTTGATAAAATTGAAACCATATAAAAAGTTCTATGTAAAACAGTGGAAATATCAGATAACAAATCAATAAAAACTACCATAAAAAGTCATTTATGATGACTTTTGCCTCACATGTTGTAGTTTTTGCACCCCCCCCCCCCAAAAAAAAAAAAAAACATGTCCTGAAATAATCTCCTAACATATTTTGTTTCTTTTTGCCGCAGCATCGCGACTAATATTTTATATACTTAAATTTATAGATAGGTTACTTACATATTATTGTATAAATTGTATGATTTTCACAATTTCCAGTAATATTTTAGTAAGGCATAAAATACTTTATTGTAAGAGTATTGTATCTCCTCTCCTAAAAAAATGGTACTTGATAGAGTAATTTTATTGTCATATTTTCATTTAGTAACGTGAAATCTATAAGAATCACTCATTGGTTTTAAGCGGGCTGGTCATTCAGCTTTCGATTTCCCCTCACTAGTGTAAAGTCTCTGGGCATTTAATGCATTCGTATATTTAAAATATCTCCTCTGGAAATTAATATTTTTAACTTCTATTTTTTATGTACACTTCCTAAAAGATGTCTCTTTTTTTCTTAGTTCTCAAAATATTTCTAAAGCATAGACTTAAATTTATGTGAAGTGTTAAATTCTTACTCACAGTTCGCCCGCTTTTAACACATAAAATATTAAATTTAGCATAGATTTTAGAAATATTTTGAAAACTGAGAAAAAAAAGAGACGTCCTTTAAGAAGAGTACACAGAAAAAAAGGTGTTAAAAATATGAATTTCCCGAGAAGATATTTTAAATATACGAATGCATCAAAAGTCCATAGACTTAACATTACAGAGGAGAATTCCGATGCTGAGTGACCAGCCCTCTTAATGGAAAGATTTTTGTGCGGACAACTGCTAACACACTTGTCACAAACTACACATCATGAACTTTAACCCCTTGGGGACGAGCGGCCGGCAAGTTGCTCAGAATCGGTGAGTATTCTCCCCACTAAAATTTATTGTAAATTCTGTCCTATTTAATTTCCCGATTCAATTAGGCAAAAATTTCTGTTTTAAATAACCGGTGATTAAAGGTTAAAAATTTTGTAAAAGACGCTCCTCCCGAAGGGGTTAAAAAGTTCTCTATTTTACTTAAAAGGTGACAGATAATAATAATACAGATGCTGCAAGTTTAAAATACACATTTTATTTAAATTTCCTTGTACTTTCAGTCTGCAATCTCCCAGCCATAGTCTGGTAATATTTTGGTTGGTTGGGGTTTTATGGCGCAAAATCCCTTAAGGGACATGCTGCGCCAAAAAAAAGTAGACTAAAACATAGAAAAGGTGAGAAAAAAAACAATGACAAAATAAAAGAACAATGAGAAGAGCCCTGGATGGGGTATCCCATCCCGATGTAGTGAAACAAGTGTAGAAAAAAACCAAATTTCAAATCCTAAAAACTGTAGAGTAAAAAAAAAAAAAGTAAGTCAATAAATAGTGCAGTCTAGATGGGGTTCCCATCCAGATATCACAAAAGTGTAAAATATAAAACTGAGTCGTTAAACCAAAGCAAGACAAAAATTTATATTTCAAAATAAAATCCTGCATGTTTTAAAAAGGTAAAGAGTGCCTCATGAGGTATTTCCCCAATGAGGTTTGTCAAGAGTGGTGATGATGAATTAAAATGAATTCTCTACAAACGCGCTGAGGCCTGGACAGTCAGTTAAAATATGATGGATGGTCGGGATACCAAAATGACAGTGAGGACACATGGGTGCATCCTGCTGAAGTAAAAGATGCTTGTGTGTGATTCTAGAATGTCCAATTCTTAGAAAGGTCAGAATAACATAGGCTTTTCTTGGATAAATTGGAGGCCAGATCATGATTATTTGTTTGACATGATGCAGTTTATTATTGTTTTCCAAATTCCAACTTTCTTGCCATTTTCAACATTTAATATCTTAAAATGTATTTTATTTAAAGACACAATTTCAATTGGAATAAAATATATAAGTATGTTCTTTCATTTCATGTATTTAAAAAATTATAAGATGCAGAATAAGCATTTACAGGGGGCTCCAAACTGTCAGACATTTGACGAGCAAAAAATCGGCATAACACTTTACGCGCACGATTACAAAATAAGTATTGCAATTAGAATGAAAATTTTGGTGCCTACTTATACTTCTGATGATTATAATAATTACTCTGAACCTAAATAAATTTGTATTTAAAGCTTTTTTATATTTTTAATACAAAGTTGTATTGAGCTAATGCAAAATTAAGAAAATTTCAACAGAATAATCACCTAAAAAATATATTGTTTTGAACAATAAAAAAGAAATTTTAGGTTCAGTTTATACAGACTAACATGAAACATACGTTTTGAAAATTTCATGAACAAATATTCATAAGTTTTTGAGATATCGTGCGCGTTATACCCAAAAACGCCATTTGAAGAAAAATGGCTTCAAAGTTTCCGAAACGACGCTTCAGCTATTGAACGCGTATAAATGTAAAAGCCGTAACTTCTGTTCTAATCGGAATTTCAAGGAAACAATTATATCAAAATATTCAGAAAAGATAGGAGTTTAACATATAAAAAAATTAAAATTTCGAAAATTTTAAAGCTTTAAAAGTCCTTAGACCCCTTATGAGCTCGTTTTTCCGCTTCATCTGCTTTCTCGTTTCCAGGAACACTTATGTGTCCAGGTACCCAGCAGAATAAAATATTATATCCACCTCTTGTCAAATTATTATAAAAATCTAGGATGGCTGAGACATAAGGATGTTTTTTAAAAGATTTTAATTGCGTCAATAGAACTATTTGAGTCAGTATATATGATGAAGGATGTGCTATGATGCTGAGATATGTGCAACATGGCTCTCTCTATCGCAATCATCTCTGCAGTAAAGATAGAAATTGATCCGTGAAGACGATAACTCAAGCTAGTGTTATCAATAAAACCCCCGCAGCCAACAATAGCACACTCTTAGAGCCATCCGTATAAATATCAGTATAGCTAGTGAAATTTGCACGATGTGCAGCAAATAATTGTTGGAAAACAGCAGGAGCCAAGTTGTTTTTATCGTATCCTTTAAAAGGATGGAGCGAGGTAATATTAGGAGGTTTCCAAGGAGGAAGTACATGCAATGGACATGGACTCACCTCGATATTACTCTGAGGACCATTATCAATAATGTTCCTGATTCTGACTCCAAAAGATGGGATGCAGGATGGTCGATGCTGATAAAGAAACATCATTGTCTGTATTTAGAATGTATGTATGAAGAGGATGACCAGGATGTGAAAGGATACGATAATACAGGTTCAACGAGAGTTTTTCACGAATATGATGTAATGACGATTCATCACAATTAACATACAAGCTTAAAACTGGAGAAGTATGAAATGCACCAGAGCAAACATGGAGTGCGGTACAAGTAATATTTTGAATAATTGTCGTTCTATTAATTTCAAATACGTCTTTTCGCTTGAAAAAGGAGAGTCTATACACTCTCCTTTTTCAGAGAAGTTTTCTAGAAGATCCAGATCAATAGATCTTCTTTAGAAGATCTAAACTCTCCTTTTTTATAAGAATTATATATAATTCTTAGAGTAGCTGGAAGTAGAAGTAGTAAAGCTCTGTATTAAACTTTTGTAGAGGAAAAAACTGCTGATCCATTAATTTTATTACGTCACTTTGTTCACATACGTCACTTTCATTTTTAAATGCGTAGCTGGACCGTAGAAGACGTAGTAGTGCTTGGGATTAAACTTGTGTAGAGGAAAATATTTAATTGCCGTTCCACTCATGTTAGTACGTCACTTTGTTTACATACGTCTCTTCGGTTTTAACTGGAACGTATAAGAAGTAGCTTTCCAATAAATCTACGTAGAAGAAAATGTGAACAAGGTGACGTATTAAAATGAATGGAGTGGCAATTAAATGTTTTCCTTTACGCAAGTTTAATCTGAAGCGCTGCTACTTCTAATACGGCCCAGCTACGCATTTAAAAACGAAAGTGACGTATGTGAACAAAGTGATGTATTAAAATGAATGAATCGGCAGTTAAATGTATTTTCCCCTACAAAAGCTTAATCAATACCACTACTACTTCTACTTCCAGCTACCCTTAGAATTATAGACTCTCCGATTTCAAACGAAAAAGACGTATTTGAAATTAACAGAACTGCAATTAATGAAGACATTCCCTGGCGATGGCTGGGGAATTGCAGACTGAAAGAACTAGGAAATTAAAATAAAATGTATATTTTAAACTTGTAACATCTGTATTATTGTTATCTGCCCCCTTTTAAACAAACCGAGAAGTTTTTGAAATTCGTATTATGTAGTTTATGATCAAATCAAGGTGGAATATTGCATTTGGTCTTATGATTTTATTTATTTACAACATAGTTTTTTCTTAAAATTCAAACTCAAATGGAACATAAATAATTAATATGTTTTTAAAAATAATTATGAAACCGCATTTTTTTTCATAATAAAGTCCATTATATATATCCATTTCATAATAAAGTCCATTAAATATATCCATGAAATAAGAGCAAGCAATCGATAAAAAATATGACTATGTAGGAATAAAGTTAAATTTAATGATATCTCGTCATATAATATTTCAAAATAAATAAAAGACTTAAAAATTAACTATGAAATATCATGCTTAATATCTATTTGATTGAACTGAAAGAAGATTAATGACTGTTTTGAAGTTTTTTTATTTTTGGTTTTTCAGCGTGTACTTTAAGAGCGATTGATTTATAAACCTTATTTATGTTTAATGAATTTTTTTTATGAAGTTGACACAAGTATCAATAAATACTTCTATTAGAACTAATTGTTTAGGGATGACAAAATGACTGTAATTTCATTTATTATTTCAGAAAATCAGTTTTGAAATTTTATAATTAGTAGCAATTGAAGTATTAAAAGAATGTTTAAAAATGAAAATTGCTCCTATCTATTTAAAAACTCATTTAAACGATGCATAGAAAAAAAAAAACTAGTGTCTCTGCACCCTCTGAGCTACACTTGCCTATCTCTAAAACCCCCCAAGCTCTAAAATACGCTAATTTGCTCCGTTTTAAAAAGATTACCCGATTAAGGGGTTCCGAGACAAACAAAATCTTCAAAATTTCTAAAAAATATTTTATTGCAGAAAAAATATATCTAGTTTTTTTCTACGTAAAATAATGTTTAAATGATGTTTCTATCTTATTTAGAACAGGAACTATTATTTTTTTCGTATTGGTTAGTTTTTAAAACACCTAGCTTTCAAGTAATAGATGTCATTTAAAACGACTTCTTCTGAAAATGCGTTTTTATTCATAATGGGTTTTTGAACATTTCTCGTATTTAAATTGTTATAAGTCAAGAACCGTTAAAGATAAATGGTTCAATCTTGGAAAATGTTTTTTTCAATTGCTTTAGTTTAATTTTGATTCAGCAAATTTGAAAAAAAAGTTTACTTTGGAAAATATGATTTTTTGTAAGTTACATCTTTTTTTTTTAATTTTTAACTTTAAATATTTTTTTAATTGATATTTTTAAAAATGCTGAATCAAAATTAAAACTTATAGGGTCAATCCATTTCAAGTGGTCCAGAATATCATAAATTCGTTGCTTGACCATTTTTAAAAAATCTGAAATTTTTTGTACAACAACCCTAACATGATGGAAGTTCAAAATGACTATTATTTTAATTTTATTAATTTTTGTTTGTGCATGGCGGCCATCTTTGTTTCATCGTCTGCAGCAATTTTCTCACAAGAAGAGTTTACGGAATTGTAAATAACTCATCGTTTATTTATCCAATTCAACTGCGGATTAAAGCAATTTGTACAGAATACATTGGGCTAAAAATTTGGTAATGGAGTAGTTTCCGAAACTAACTGCTTATTGGTAAAATTTAAGCATAAAGTTTAAGTTTTTTTCCAAAATTTGTCCGTTTAGAAGAGGAAATTTTTCTAGCAAGGAATACTTTCAACATGACATTTTTTTTTTTTTTTTTACAAATAGGCCGAAAGTACTTGTACTCACACGCTGAGTTCCAGATCTGGGACTTGCTTTCTCTTCGCTAAAAAAAAATCCCAAATTTTTCAAAAATGTCAAAAATCGCACTTTTCAGGCTTTGATATCTCTGGTGGGGCACGAGATAAAAATCTGAATTTTTTTTTTTGTATAAGAGTATTGTATAGTAAAGAAATTTCAGGATGGAGATTTGACTACAAGCTGAGATATGGCAAGGACAATATGTCAAAACAATACTGCCAAACTATTGTTTTGTTGTAGTCACAGCTAAGTATTTATCTCAGAGTGTCATTTAAATTTATGTTTTTGATTATCTTTAAATAATAGTAACAGAAAATAAAGCCCTTTGCAAAGCTTAGCAATTAATTTAAAAAATAATTATGGCTAAGGCCATACATTTTGTATGGTGTAATTTTTGTTGTAAGTAATTTTAGTAACTAAAAGAAACCTCAGAACTTTTACGAAAAGAAGAAAAAAATATTTATACAAGACCTGAGACAAAAACAACATAGGGAGAAAGAAAAGCTGTTAATGTTGTCATACTTGTTGAGACATGATCAAACGTGTCAAAACACATTCTTGCTTATTGGTTCAAAAACCACAATTTTGATCTTTCTCAAAATTTTATTTATAGGAACCAAGTCTTGTCATCTCTTGATAACATGATTGAAGACTGATGAAGATTGAAGATTGATGGTCCTACTGGCTCATAGAAATATAATTTGAAACCACTATGTGCAAGTCTCAATTCATTAATAATTCCTAGCTTACTTCTTATGCAAAAATGTGATTTTTCTGTAGTATAAATTTTGAAAAGGCTTTGGGTATCTTTACTTTCTTCTGAAAATTACTTAAGGCTGATGCATGGTAACATCGATAATGTTTCATTTGCAGGAACATAGTTATGGTAGGAACAAGTTTCAGGGACTGGCAAGCAACATTAAAATTGTGGTTTTTAAACCAACAACCAGGAATGTGTTTTGACACGTTTGATTATGTCTCAACAAGTATGCCAACATTAACAGCTTTTCTCTTTCCCTATTCTGTTTTTGTATCAGGTCTTGTATATATATATATATATTTATGTAAAAGTGCTGAGGTTTCTTTTAGTTACTAAAATTACAACAAAAATTACTAAAATCATACAAAATGTAGGCCTTAGGCATAATTATTTGTTTAATTAATTGCAAAAGGCTTTATTTTCTGTTACTATTATTTAAAGATAATCTAAAAATAAATTTAAATGATACTCTGAGATAAATACTTAGCTGTGACTAGAACAAAACAATAGTTTTGGCAGTATTGTTTTGACATGTTGCCCTTGCCATATCTCAGCTTGTAGTCAAATCTCCATCCTGAAATTTCTTGTGCATAACACTACCATACAATACTCTTATAAAAAAAATTTCAGATTTTTATCTCGTGCCCTACCAGAGATATCAAAGCCTGAAAAGTGCGATTTTTGTCATTTTTGAAAAAGTTGGGATTTTTTTTTAGCGAATAGAAAGCAAGTCCCAGATCTGGAACTCGGCGTGTGAGTACAAGTACTTTCGGCCTATTTGTAAAAAGAATTATGTCATGTTGACCCTTGCTAGAAAAATTTCCTCTTCTAAACGGACAAATTTTGGAAAAAAGCTGAAAGTTTATGCTTAAATTTTACCAATAAGCAGTTAGTTTCGGAAACTACTCCATTATCAAATTTTTAGCCCAATGTATTCTGTACAAATTGCTTCAATCCGCACTTGAATTGGATAAATAAACGATGAATGATTTACAATTCCGTAAACCCTTCTTGAGAGAAAATTGCTGCAGACGATGAAACAAAGATGGCCGTCATGCACAAACAAAAATTAATAAAATTAAAATAATAGTCATTTTGAACTTCAATCATGTTAGGGTTGTTGTACAAAAAATTTCAGATTTTTTAAAAATGGTTGAGCAACCAGTGCTGGACCACTTGAAATGGATTGAATATTTCTGTTTATCTAAATGAAAAGAAAATTGAAATTCTTTAAATAATATTTCGAGTTATAACGATTTTAAAATGCCCCAATTTTTTAATAAATTTTTAATTTTTAATTTAAAAAATCTATATATGAGAAGTTTTATCATGTGATTTTGTTTACAAATGATATGGTTAACCATCACAAAAGAATTCAAAATTTTAACTCAATAAATAAAAACTATTTTAAAATGTGACCCGGACCCCCTTAAGGAAAATTGAATGTTATTATCACAACCAGCAGCGATCTTCTGTAATCGAGTTGCTATTAATTTTCCTTTGATCGTGGGATTTATTGGTTCTCAAAGCCGCGTGACAGCTGTCACGACAGCTTCTTTCGTGACTGAATAAGTAAGATCTATTTCTTATTTAAAAATCAGCTTGCATGAAATTGTTACATAAAAAATCCCGCTGCCTGTAGGACTTTTAGAGCGACTAAAGTCTATTCAAAATTAAGAAAAAAAGAAAAGAAAGTAAATAAAAGCTCGTGTGAATTGTCAGCTTTCTAATGTTTTGCCTACAGTTAATAGCAATCAAACATTGCTGGCTTCCAAAGCAACGATAGTCGCTTCTTCGAAATAAATGTTTAATTTGAGCGATTGCTCTATGAATTAAATGTAATTGTTGTTTTGCCTAGTTAAATTTTAAACGTTAAATATTTGACAAAAATATTTCAGTCTTTTTTTTTTCTTTGAAAATCAAATAATTAATTTGTCTTTATAAAATCGTCAAATAAGTGAAAATAGCACAAAACTTGTACTCTGTGTCGTAAATTAGCACCCTTTATGTGTATTTTAATCTTCTCTTAATCTTTTCTCTATATGTTATAAGAAAGTCGTTTTACGTATTACACAATTTTCAGAAATTAAATGCTTTTCACGCATAATAATTAAATTACTTTAAAGTTTTGTTTTTAATATTCACATTTAAATATACTTTCCGATTGAAAAACGTTTTGCTATATTATTTTGGGGGGCTTTTTAAAATCTGGCAGCAGAAGGTAAAAAACGGCTATTTTAAACTAGGAATTAAATCTCTAATAAGATAATGAAATTTTGAATAAAAATTTAAAAAAAATTAAAAACTAGACAAAGTAAAAAAAAAAATATATTGGACACTGCACACCACAATCTATTGAAGTATGTGCCCTCAAAGAATTGTTAAATTATTAAGCACATTTTTTGATCCTATAAATCGTATGCAATCTTATGTCCTATCAGGGCCGATTACAACATTAAACAGCGCTTTAAAAAAATCTTCGATTTAAAAACTCTCTGCTTCAGCGTATTTTTCATACGTTTCTTTCTAAAACTACAAGTTTTCACGTTTTTATGAGCAAGGGTTTTTGTAGTATAAGCTGACAAAAATAAAAGGTCTCAATTAGTTCAATTTCGGCAGCAACAGCTAGAGATCTACACAGGCCGATTTTCATTCACGCCACTCAGGCTGTACCGTGCCTGGTCTCCACTCTTTTCGAGCCAGGCCGGGCTCGGGCCATAATTTTTCTGGAGGCTCTGGCCTAACTTATTTTTTCTGTGCAGAGCTGGTTTCATTCCTAGTCTTCACGGCTCCAAATTTTCAGTCCTAGTTTTGACCCAGCCCGTATGAAAATCATTTTCTCAGCGTGACCCGGTCCATTCAAAGGTCAGTAAATTTAGGCTTGTCAAAAAATTTTTGCAAAAAATGCATACATTTTTAAATCACCATTATTCTACAACTAAACATTAAAATTTATTCTTTTTAAAGAATAGTAGATTTCTACGCTTATTAAGATATAGCTAAATTAAAATATAGTAAAACGTGTTGAAAAGAACCTGGCTATGACGGAACCCTGTTTTAAACTGAAAAACGTGTTGATTCATGCAAAATTAATATGATAATACGTAAGAAAAGAATATATAATATATTTACACTTCCTAAGAAGGGAACCTGCCTATAACGTAATTTTTTTTTTTCTTTTCTATGCAATTCTGTCTTAGACAATTTTACTGTATAGCATTTTTCAGATTTTTGACACTTCAATATATGGAATATGGATTAACAATATACCTGAATATAATACAACTGAAACATTTACATACAAGAAATAGAGATTCAGTAAAAAAAAAATAAACGTCGTAGACTGCGGCACTTCTATAAAAGTGAAGATTATAAACATGAAAAAAAAGTTAAGATAAATATTTTTGGTCAGAGCTCCTCGTACGAGACAAATATTTTTCACGTTATGTAAATTTCACCACTTTTAATACCATATGTCAGACTAACTTAATAGATTACTCTCATTAAGGCTGTTCTTAAATCCAAAAGGGCAACTTTATGACATAAGTTTTAATTTAATTTTGTTCGGAAATGTATGAAACTAGCAGGTGTAGTTGTTTAGAAACTATGTAATCGAACTGTGTTTTCCGTTTTTTTGCAAACGCAATAGATTTTCCAGAAAATATTTCCAAAGTGGGCGTTTTGAACCGAATTTCCGCGCGAAAGAAGAATAAGCACTCGATGGATGGTGAAAAACGCGTTTGTCACGTGATCAAAATAGCTTATAACTCAATAAGCAATTTATTGATCAAAAAATGAAAAACACAGTTCGATTACAAATCGCTTCCCTAGTTAGGCCTTCAAATTTTATATTTTTCCGTTGAAAAATGAATTTGTAAATGCGTCAAAACATTTTGCGCTTGTTGAGCACAGCAGTTGAAAACAGCCTTAATGCACAATTTTCAAAGTGAACTGTAAAACTTTTATCAAAACTTTAAAAACCCCATGGTTACACTTTCGACTGCGAGCGACATCGAACACACATCAGTTCAACTGAAAACTTACAAAAAAAGAAAATTAAAAAAAAAAAGTTACTTTTACCGTTAACAAGAGAGAAAGCAAAAATTTCAACCTGAGAAATCTCTTTTAACACTGGAAAAAATCCCTGCCGGCCCGGCCTACAGGCGGAGGTAGATTTCGAAGTTAAGTATACTAATTTCACCAACAAAAACTAAATCGTGGTTAGAGATAAACCATTTTTAACAATTTTATCTGGCCGCTTTTGACGAGTTTTTATTTCATTTTTATATAATAGCTGGTTTCATCAGAATCATGTTAAGGCGGTATTCAAAAAAATTCTTTTCCATGCTCAACAACTCGAAATTTTATGGCATATTTTCAGATTCATTTTTAAACGAAAAAATATTAAACTTGCTGACGTGATTTTTGAACAGATTTACAAGTGACCTGTGTTTTTATTTTTCGTTCAATTAATTAAAACTTGATTTATAAACAATTATTTTCTGAGTAGTGCAATATTTTTCATTTCTAACACAATCACTTCGGGAAATTCTGTTCAAAATGTCCACTTTGACATCAGGGGAACGTCCATTCGTAACTCTTGTGATAATTAGAGCAAATTTTCATATATAATTCCAATTATTTTATTACAAAATATAAGTAAGATAAAAATTGATATAACCAGCTAAATACCACTGTGTTCCACACACAAACATATATCTAATTTATAACAAAAAAAAATTACTTATGTATATATTAAATGACTCTTGTGACACTCTGATCACAAGAGTAACAAAATTTTGATTGGTTATATAGACAAGGGAAACGCTTTTTGTTACAAATTAGATACATATTAATGAGTGGAGCACAATAGTATTTTCCCGGTTATATCACTTTTTATCTTAATTATATTTTATAGTAAAATAATTCCAAGTATTTGTAAAAAACCGCACGAATGGTCACAAGATTAACAGTGGACGTCCCCATCATTTTTTGAAATATATTTTGCCTCTATCAAAAAATCGATCATTACGGTACATTATACAGTTTCTGAATAAGAGAATCTATCAATTGGATGCGTTTGAGAGCAAAAATGAATTAAAAATGAGTAAGAAAATAAGCAGTTTGGATTTGAATACACCCTTAATAAGATTAATTTTTTCTTCAACCGCTATATATTTTTAATTTGTTTTTGGTGTAAGAATTGGTCCTATCAAAAACTTGTCTATATAAATGTTTGAGATAATATTAAGAAGATATATGATAAATTCAGGTGGATTTTATATCTTGTGAATTGACGGAGTTATGGATTTTTTTCTTCTTCAACCCCCCCTTTTTGTTTTCGTTTTTAATTTTTTTCTTCTGCGGTACGAATTGGTCCTATCAAAAACTTGGGAATATAAAAGTTATAGATAATATTAATGAGATTTATAATAAAATTAATTGGATTTGATATCTTGAGAATTGACAAAGTTATGATTTTTTTTCTCCCCAAAACCCTATTTTTTGTGCCCCTTGAGCCCAATTTTAATTTTATCAAACATCTGTGATACATAAATTTTTTGCTTTATTTTTAGAAGTAATAAAAACTTAAACTGATTTGATATGTACAAAATTTAAGAAGTTATGGGCTTTTTTCGTTTTTCACAAAACCCCTCCCTATTTCCATCCCCTTGGTCCGATTATGCCCATTCACGAACTTGACCGAGATTTTATTCCCCTTGTTTTTATGTATCAGTTTGGAAGAGATTTGTGCAGAATTGTGGAAGTTACCGTGTTCAGAAGAAAGTTATATATATATATATATATATAGAGAGAGAGAGAGAGAGAGAGAAAGTTTTTTACTGAGGGTGGTTTTGGGTTCTAGGGGTCATGATCGGTGCAGATCTGCAAAAGTTTTTCAGAAATTCCAACATAGGGGAGAATGTAATAGGTAGTATTTCACACGAAATCTACCTAAAAACCGTCTCACTCAAGATTTCCTTAAGAATTATCTTTGGATGCACGAGCAACAGCGAAGTTGAATTCGTTCAATTTGTTAGATAAATAATTTCGAAGAGATACCTTACATATCAGTTCGTGTAATAGAAAAATACTCTATAAGGTGCCCGTGTCATATTCCAGCGATTTCTGATCGTAAACCTCCAGAGGAGCACTGGTAATATAGCATAGAATAAGGTCATGAACGGAAATGGGAAAACGACTTTTTTTGGTACGTTTGAAGAGGCACAGATATGTACAAATCCACCCAAAAGGTTTCAGAAGTTTACTTATTGAAACTTTCAAGTTACAATTTAAGTCACCAATGTAGGCAGCAACCAGCAACATTTTAATACGACCTGCCATTTGTTTCCACTTTAATGGGGCTATCCATTGCCACATAGAATACAAAGACTTCTGGCTGGCTGGTGACGTCAGCAGCAAGAGACGAAATATCTGTATATCACATTGATAAAGTAAAGTTTAATATTGCTATGTTTTTCTACATAAACCAGCAAGCGTTAAAGTGATCTAACAATAGAATTGTAAGCTTGATTTTACATCAATAAATTGCCACTGACATACAACTAACATACTGAAAAATTTATAACTGAAAATTTTTAACATGAAACACATTTATCATCACTTTTATGTTTGCTGAATATTCTTCATATCGTGATAAATACTACTAATTTCAAAAATATCTATTACATAAAAATATTTTTAAGTAGATTGTTCCTTTTAGATTCAAAAAGTCGGTAATCTGAAAAACAGGATTTTTTTTCTTTTCTTTCTCTCTCACTTGATTTTTTTAATTTAAAATGCAGCAAAATATTTGAAGAAACGTGTAAATATAATGAAGAAATGTTTTAATAATCTTTAATTATTATAAATAAAGCATCATAAAAGAAAAGAAAAGAAAGAAAGAACTAGATTGTTCATTTTAAAATCGATTTTTCTGGAAAAAAATAGGATTCTTTACTTTCTTTTAGGTAGATTTCGTATGAAATACTATACCTATTGGCGTCGTTCCTATGTTGGAATTCCTGAAAAATTTTTGCAGATCTACACCGATCATGACCCCTAGAGCCCAAAACCACCCTCAGTAAAAAAACTTTATCTATCTATCTATCTATCTATCTATGTATGTATGTATCTATCTATATATATCACTTTCTTCTGGACACGATAACTTCCACAATTCTCCACCAATCTCTTCCAAACTGATACATAAAATCAAGGGGCATAAAATCTCGGTCAAGTTCGTTAATGGGAAAAATCAGACCAAGGGGATGGAAATAGGGAGGGGTTTTGTGAAAACCGAAAAAACCCCATAACTTCTTAAATTTTGTACATATCTAATCAGTTTAAAGTTTTTATTACTTCTAAAAATAGGGCCAAAAATTTATGTATCACAGATTTTTGATAAAATTAAAAATAGGCTCAAGGGGTGCAAAAATAGGGTTTTTGAGAGAAAAAAAATCCTAACTTCGTCAATTCTCAAGATATCAAATCCAATTAATTTTATCATGAATCTCCTTAACATTATCTACAACTTTTACATTCACAAGTTTTTGATAGGACCAATTCGTACCGCAAAAAAATAAAAAACGAAAACAAAAAGGGCATTTGAAGAAGAAAAAAATCCATAACTACGTCAATTCAAAAGATATAAAATCCCCATGAATTTATCATACATCTTCTTAATATTGTCTACAACATCTATAGACAAGTTTTGGATAGGACCAATTTTTACAGCAAAAACAAATTAAAAATACATAGCGGTTGAAGAAAAAAATCATCTAAGTAAGGGTGTATTCAAATCCAAACTGCTTATTTTCTGACTCATTTTACAATTCATTTTTACACTCAAAGGCTTCCAATTTGTACCTTTTCTTACTCGGAAACTATATAATGTACCGTAATGGTCAATTTTTTGATAGAGGCAAAATATATTTTAAAACATGCTGTCAAAGTGGGCATTTTGAACCGAATTTCCCGAAGCGGATAGTGTTGAAAAAGTCATCGTATTAAGGGAGTATTCAAATCCAAACTGCTTATTTTCTGACTCATTTTTAAATTCATTTTTGCTCTCAAACGCATCCAATTGGTATATTCGCTTATTCAGAAACTATATAATGTACCGTAATGATCGATTTTTTGACAGAGACGGAATATATTTCAAAAAATGATGTCAAAGTGGGCATTTTGAACTGAATTTCCCGAAGCGATTGTGTTAAAAAGGAAAAATATTGTCTTACTGAGAAAATAATTGTTTATATATCAAGTTTTAATTAATTGAACGACAATTAAAAACACAGGTCGCTTATAAATCTTTTCAAAAATCACGTCAACAAGTTTCATGTTTTTCCTATTAAAAATAAATCTGGAGTTATGCCAGAAAATTTCGAGTTGTTGAGCATGGAAAAGTATTTTTTTTTAATACCGCCCTAACATGATTCTGATAAAACCAGTTATTGTATAAAAATGAAATAAAAACTCGTCAAAAGCGGCCAGATAAAATTGTTAAAATGGTTTTATCTCTAATCATGATTTGGTTTTTGTTTGTGAAATTAGTATACTTAACTTCGAAATCTACCTCCGCCTGTAGGCCGGTCCGGCAGGGATTTTTTTTTTCTGTGTTGCGACTGCGAGCATAAACATAAATTAAAAGTCGATAGCTTTAACTTTAATATAATGGACTGTTTATTTAGATTATAAATGCGTGCTCTTTGAGCTGCGACTGCCTTGGCGGCGTACAAACTACTACTGAAGGAATTATGAAACATCTGTGGGAGGGTAAATACTGTGACGTCATAACAACATACAGTGGCGCCAACATACCGCCCCACGTTGAAATAACATTTCAATATTCAATATATAATATCTAAATTTACAATGAATAACATACAATACAATGAAATGCAGAATAGAATAATAATGAATATAACAATGAATAATTAAATATGCTTCAAACATTTGTTTACATAAAGTTTACAATTGAATGATTATACAGTGTCAAATTTAATGATAATATGTCAGTTTACTGACAAGGCAGCAAGCATAATTTCGATATGCCTCTCTTGAAAATACCATGAGGCGTTTTCACAAGAACCACTCTAACCTTACCATCTGGTCCTTTAACTACTTCCTGAACTCTACCCATTGTCCATCTGCAGGGTGGAAGATTATCCTCCTTTAAAAGGACCATTGAATTTGGAATAATATTATCCTTCTCAAATTGCCATTTATGTCTGGCTTGTAAGTTGTTAAGACAGTCCAATTTCCACTTTCGCCAAATAAATTGGACCATTTTATTTAATCTTTGCCATTGGGACAAATAATCATCACGTTCGCCAGTCAGGTCCGGTTCAGACACACTGTTCAGAGGTCTGCCTATGAGAAAATGGCCTGGAGTTAGAATTTCAAAATCATTGGGGTCAGAAGACATGGGTGTGAGAGGCCGACTGTTTAAAATTCCTTCAATTTGCGTGGTAACTGTTAAAAATTGCTCAAGAGTTAATCGCGAATTTCCTACAGTTCTTTTTAGGTGGTACTTAAACGACTTCACCCCAGCTTCCCACAAACCACCGAAATTGGGTGACCTGGGTGGAATGAAATTCCAGGCGATTTCCTCACTTGTTAAATAATGAGCCAAAACATCTGGGGGGTTTCTAATCATGTTCGCCAAACGTTTTAACTCTGCACTGGCTCCAACAAAATTTTTGGCATTGTCAGTACAAATAGAAAAACTTTTACCTCTCCTACTGAAAAATCTTTTTAAGGTTGCTATCATTGCTTCTGAAGTTAAGTCGGTGACCACTTCTAAATGAATCGCTTTTGTTACGAAACAAATAAAAATGGCAACATAACATTTATGGTAAATACCCTTCCTTTGACCCTTATATTTTATATAAAACGGGCCACAAAAATCAATCCCTACATTAGTGAATGGCGAACTAGGAGTAATTCTCGCAGTAGGAAGATTTCCCATAATCTGCTCAGTACATTTAGGCTTGTTTTTGAAACAAACTATGCAATCATGAACAATTTTTCTAGCAGTATTTCTACCACCCAATGGCCAAAATTCTTGCCTTACAAGATAAAGTAAAATTTGGGCTCCAACGTGCAAGTATTTAAGATGAAAATATGTCATTATCAATAAAGTCAATTTGTGATCTTTAGGGAGCAATATTGGAAATTTCTTATCAAAAGATAAATCAGCGTTATTTAATCTACCGCATACCCTTAACAAATTCTGTTTATCAAGAAAGGGATGTAAACAACTCACCTGTCCCTTTTTAGGAATTTCTCCCTGTTCAAGGGTTTTTATCTCATAATCGAATGCTTTTACCTGTACCATTTTGACAAAAAAAGTCTTTGCGGTTCGAAGTTCCTCTGTTGTGATTGGGCCGCGACGTCGAATGGCATTTTTGGCATTAAATAGGAATCTGAAAATAAAACTTAAAATACGAATTAATTTTAAATAATTGTTACTTAAATTAAGAAAATCATCCACAAAGGAATTTTCAGAAGTGGAAATTAAATTGATATTGTCCATTTTTTTAAGTTCTTGCGCATAAAGTTCGTGCGATAAAATGTCAGTATTGTCACTAGATTCATCAGAAAGTTTATGAAAGTTCAGGGGGCCATCCCACCAAAGATTCATTTTGGAAAGTTCTTGAGGACCTAATCCACGTGATGTAATATCTGCTGGATTTAAATGCGATGGGACATGCTTCCAATGATAGTTCTCAGTCAAAGTTTGTATCTTGGATACTCTGTTGCCAATGAATGTTTTCAGTTTGTTTGGGGATGTATTGATCCAAGCAATTGCTATTTTTGAATCGGTGTGCAAATACATATCACTCACTATCATTTTTAGAGATAGACGAACTTTTTCTATAAGTTGAGAGAGAAGAAGGCAAGCTGACAGTTCGAGGCGGGGAATGGAAATTGTCTTTAAAGGAGCTACACGCGATTTACTAGCGATTAGTTTAGTTGATACAGTACTTGTTTCACTTGTGCAATGCATATAAACTACAGCTCCATAAGCTAATTCCGAAGCGTCTGCAAAACCTAGCAACACTAATTCCTGAAAGGAATCGGTTAGAATGTATCTGTCGATTTTGATCTCTTCGATTTGTTTCAGGGCGACACA
Organism: Maratus speciosus; assembly: GCA_963932465.1. Classification (NCBI taxonomy): domain Eukaryota; kingdom Metazoa; phylum Arthropoda; class Arachnida; order Araneae; family Salticidae; genus Maratus; species Maratus speciosus. Next base: position 560,100,961 of record OZ010792.1, read on the forward strand.
AAATTTATCCATTCACTTGCAACTGGATTTGGGATTTCATCTTCCCAACCTAATTTCATGAGCCACAATTTCTGAAGAAATATCTTTGCTCGTGTAATAATTGGTCCTAGAAGACCTAAAGGGTCATATAGCCTTGCAATGGTGCTTAGCACATCTCGTTTCGTGTATGATGATTTCTCCGTTATTGAAATCTTGAACATAAACTGATCTTCAACGGGTTTCCAGATAACCCCTAGAGTTTTACTTGTTGATTCTTCATTTATGGAAAAGTTATAATCTTGAACTTCCAATGGCTTACTGTTCATTAATTCCCTTGAATTGAAATTCCATTTATGGAGGGACATACCGCATGTTTCTAACATGCTGCATAACTGATGTTGGAGTTCTATAGCTGTATCTAGATCATGTGCGCCTGACACTATGTCATCCATATACACATCTTCCTTTATTACTTCCGCAGCTAAAGGGAAATGCGATGCTTCATCTATGGCTAACTGTTTCAGAGTCCTTATTGCGAGAAATGGTGCGCTAGATGTACCATATGTGACCGTATTCAATCTGTAAATAACAGTTTCTTCATTCTCGTCGGTCTTCCACGAAATTCTCAGAAGGTCGCGTTGAGATGGATCTATTAAAATTTGTCTGAACATTTTTTGAACGTCCGTCGTAAAGGCATACCTATAAACACGAAATCTTGTCATAATTTCAAATATGTCTTCTTTTACTTCTCCTTTCAACAGACAATCATTGAGACTGAAGCCAGATGTAGTGGCAGCTGATGCATTGAACACCACACGTAATTTAGTTGTGGTTTTGTCTGGCCTGAGAACACCATGATGCGGCAAATAGTAACATGAGTGATTTTCTGGATGTTCGGAATGAGTGTCTGCAACCTTCTCCATGTGACCTAATTCTAAGTATTCTTGCATAAACTGCTGATACAATGCTTTCATAGTTTTATCCTTAGCTAATCTTTTCCATAACTGATTCAGACGTTTTTTCGCAAGCTCTTTAGAATCACCTAAATTTTCCAAATCCTTGGTTGGCATCTGTACGATGTATCTACCTGCGTCATTTCGTTTATGCGTAGTTTTGTAATGCTCTTCACAGTATTCTTCTTCTTTACTAAGGTTTTTCGAAGTTTCATCAATGGTTTCTAACTTCCAAAACTTTTCTAAACATTCATCAATGCTTTGCGACTGCGAAACAAAACCACAATATTGCATTTGGCTGACAGATTCTATGCTTCCTGTCGCGATGTATCCGAATACTGAATTGCGAAACACTAAATTACTGTTTGGAATGCGAATTTCTCCATCTTTTATTATATGAAAGAAGGATTCAGTGCCGAGCAGCATATCAATATTGCCAGGAACGCTAAATTTCGGATCTGCTAACTGATGAGGAATTTTCAAGTTATCAATGTTTAAGTTTGTAACTGGGAGTGAGTCCGTTATTTTTGAGACAACAAGAAAATCCAAAGACGTTTCAAAAGATCCATTTCCGTTTATAATTTTAGCATGAATTTTGTGTTTAACGTTCATTTCCACCTAAGCCTGAGATGGCGATGTTCAATCGCTTTAGTGGAATTCCCAATCGGTTAGCGAATTCTGAAGTCACAATATTGGACATACTTCCAGAGTCCATTATTACACGTGCTTGTAAATAACTTCCAGAACAAGGGTTAAAGACCCAAACTAAAGCAGTGGAGAGAATGACAGATTTATTTCTGTTATTAACGCAAGATAAAGAAGAGGATACAGGTGATTTAGTTTCTGTCTGTCCGTAAAACTCATCTGCGTTCGGATTCAATTTATGACCTTGCGCAATGGGGTTAACTTCATCAACTTTGCTCGAAAAAGAATTGTTTATATTTCTATGGAGTAATGTGTTGTGTCTTGCCTGACAAATGTTGCAGGAACTTTTAGACTTGCAATTAGCAACCGCGTGTTGACTACATAAGCAGTTGAAACAAAGCTTATTTTTCATTGCTACATCTTTTCTCTGAAAAGCATTTAATTTCAAAAATGCGTTACATTTATATATTGCATGATTTTGCTTACACATTACACAGAAATTAATGGAATTTGTTGACTTAACAAAGAGAGATTTTTGCTTAAAATTGCGATCTTGAATTGATTTGGGTTTTACTGCAATGGTTTTACTTATGTTTTCCAAAATTTGAGAACGTTTTTCTAAAAATAAAATTAAATCATCTAACTTTGGAACTTCATTTGAACTTATTGTCATTTCATAATTTTTCCGTGTATCTTTATCCAACTTTTCAAGAATGATATTTAACATTAAAACGTCGGAGAGATTGTTTCTGTTGTAATCTAAAACCTTTAATGCGCGAATGCTTTTTTTTAACTCTGTCTACTAGATTTCTTAGATCTTTTGCGGAAGGCTGTGTAATTTTATCTGCATCTAAAAGTGAGTTTATGTGTATTTGTACTATAACTCTTTCATTTTCGTACCTGTCTTTTAACGCTTGAAATAAAGAAGAAAAAGTATCTTCGGTTGTTTGCAAAGCTCTTGCGTCACTTACTAATGCAGCTGATAGATAATGCAGTTTTTGCGCTTCTGACAACTGCTCGTTTGATGTTATAATATTATCAAACTGTAGTTTAAATGTGCTCCATTCTTCAGGTTTTCCGGAAAATTTAGGAAGTGGTATTTCCGGTAACTTAATGTTTAGCGCATTGTTTGTAAGAGTAGGTTTTAATTGATTTTCATTGAGAACCTTACCCACTTCTAAATGCTTAATTTGTTTCTTTATTTTGAATTTAGTTTTTATAATATTTTCACTGTATTCTTCACTAGTGTTAATATCATTTTCATAATCCTTAGGAATGCTTATGGCAGCTTCTATTTCGCTATTTAAGTTTTTTAGCAACTCTTCCTTATCATTTAATTGTTCCAGAATTTCTAAATAGTCATCGGTTTCTTTATTGTCATCATTTATTAACGTTTCAAATTTAGTGATCAATTTGGTAACGGATGTTCTTAAAGCTGCACGTTTCTTTTTTAATTTCTCAAGCGGTTCCATTTTATAAAAAAACTTATCATGCAATAATCAAAAAAGAATAATCAAATATTTCCTACCTTGTTTCACGCAGACGATTTCGTTTTGGCTTTAATCCATTATGGAAAGTTGCGCAATCACTGTTCTAAAACTGCAAGTATAAAACTCGATGTCGAAACTTCAAATGAAAGAAGGGGAACTTTTCCTTTCAACTGCGATGTTTTCTCACTATTTCAGACTAAATTCTTTTTTTTTTTTTTAATAAATATCTGCGGCTCGACTTAACCAATGTTGCGACTGCGAGCATAAACATAAATTAAAAGTCGATAGCTTAAACTTTAATATAATGGACTGTTTATTTAGATTATAAATGCGTGCTCTTTGAGCTGCGACTGCCTTGGCGGCGTACAAACTACTACTGAAGGAATTATGAAACATCTGTGGGAGGGTAAATACTGTGACGTCATAACAACATACAGTGGCGCCAACATTCTGTTTTGTTGAAAAGGCAGCAAAACCAGTTGGTGTGCATTGAAAATGTGTTGACCCGAATTTTTATATAGCTATACAATTGGAAGTTGTGGCGGATCTGTGGTTATCTAAGATAAAATGTCGTAAGTGATAGGAAGACATTGATGCAAGATAAAAGACGCCCAATTAGACGAAGCACAGTTTAGCATACAATTACACGAAAACATCAGGTAACATCAGATTGAGAGAAGTTTTCTCTCGAAATATATTACATCCACACTGTAAAAAATTTATGTAACGTTACTCCATAAAATTTGTGGCAGCTTAGCTGCCTCCATTTTATTGAGTAAGTTAACCGATATGACTGGTGTTACGTTACACTAATGTGTACAATTACACGAGTTAAATCAGTATAAATTACACCATTATATAAGTTAAATTACTCCATAAAATTGGAGGCAGCATGTTGCCATCAATTTTATGAAGTAACGTTACATAGATTTTTTACAGTGTAGATTAATTTCTGCGGATGATAAGATTAACACATATCAAAACAGAGGCGTTTCTTCAAGCGAGGAAAAATCCTTATCCTTGTTTGAGTTTCTGGAGAAGCCTTGTATACAGGTTTTTTGGCTTTTAATTGGGATACTCGAATCTTCAAGTGCTTCAAGTGGGGTTAAATGTTTATTGGGGTATAACTGTTCAGTTTTCCATCAGTTGTGAAAGTTTACGAAATCTAACGTCAAGTGAAATAAAAGGCCCTGGGGCCTGTTTTCCATTTTTCTTTGTAACATAATATTGAGGTATTTAACCCTAGAGTAGTCGCGTCTTTTTTCGGAATGCTATTAGTCGCGCTCGGTCTTTTTGCGCCGACCTCCGCATACAGCAAATGTAAAATAAGAAATAATTTTTACTTAATATTCGAGTATCACATTTCAATAAAGTTATAAAATTGCAGTTTACTTAAATTATACATTTTATTCATGAAATTTGGAATAATGGGAAACGTAAAAATGAACTGACATTAAGGATTTTTGCGTAGACTTTTCCGCCAATTTCAACTTTGCCTGTAAAATTATGCCTGAAGGAACAACATGTCTAGTTACTTCAGTAAGGTGGTGATGAAACATTTAAAACCAGCTAGATGGTAGTTCTCCATTGTATTTGAAAGGGGATATGAGTTATATGAAGATAATTTATATGGGCGGCAAAAAGACCGACACGCGACTACTTTCGGGTCAATGGTTATTTAGAATAAAATGCAATATATATGGAACAATTTATTTTAAATTTTAGAAGCTTTATAACACCTTATTACATGGATTACAACACGCCATTACGTCTTTTCAATTCATGACGTTCATTCCGTTCATCAATTGCTTCCATATTCTTAATCATCCAAATGTGACAGATCACTATACTCGTATCGACTTGTGTAGTCGTAAAACAACCACAGGGTATATTATAGATATGGAGGATATACGGAATTATCCAGTTGGTATACGGCGTATACCACCGTATACCCTCAACTACATCTGTGTCATACCAATGTTCGCTTTCGGAATCGGCTAGAATTTGACGCTGCCTATTGATTGGGGCACTTTGTATCTGTGAAGAAGACGAACTGAAGGATTGCAGGTAAATCAACCCTTTCAACATGTGTACTATTAATATTTATCTTTTGGAACAACAAAATACTTTTTATATCAACAATCTATGTACTATACTTATAAAATATATGCATATAAATATACACTATAATCATAAGGAGAAATTTTATCTTTAATCGAAATTATAATTTACACAGAAATTACCATTTAAAATATTTCAACATTCTAGTTTTCTTTTATTGTTAAATTATTTTTTAAAGGCTATATTTCTGTGCAAGTTCACAAGTAACTCCATCTTTCTTCACTTGCTATGCAAATTTTCGAAATAAAAATTGTATTTTTCATTACTTTATTATTTAATTTTATGTTTAGAGAAAAATATAGTTTTATTTTTTGAATAACCTGAATTGAAATTTAATGGATAATCAAATATGCCAATATAAACAGTTTTTTACTTATACTTATTTAAAAATACGAAAAATATTCTTCAGGTAATAAATTTTATTGAAATTATTTTTTTATTGAACAGTGTACTTTTAGAAGAATAAAATTATTAAATGTATTCAAAATATGTATATTTTGAAACATAAGGGATTCTTATTGTAAAAATAATAGATAAAATTTCAGAAAAGATATTTCATATTTATTCCTTTCAACCGTGTTTTTGAAAAATATTTAATAAATATATTAAGGTTTTTTAATAAAAAGAAACAGTGTTGTGTGTAACTATTTCATGTAGATTTGTTAAAAGTGTTTTCGCGAAAAATAGCCAGTCGAATGATATATGAATGTGCTTTAATAAACAGTTTCTGTATAATCAAGGCAAGAATTAAGAATTACCTCAAAATTATATATTTATTCATAAACATTTAAAGATCATAAAGACATGTTTGTCTCTAAATTCTATCGCCTGGTAAGAAAATATGTTATTAGCCTCGTGATTGTATCTGTTAAGGAGCGGTCAATGTCTCAAACTCTTATGGACAAGTTAATAAAATGTAAGATCCATATCTAAAAGAAAATTTAATATATTTTGCTTTCACTTTAGATCAAATTATAATTGAACATATAATTAATTTAAAAATACAACCTACTCAAAGTATTCTATCCTGTTTTTTAAACTGATTCCTGATCCGAAATTCGTTCTTAAAATTGAAACACACCAACATGACCGTATGGTTTAAAATATAATAATTTATCTTTACGCCTTGATAACATAACAAAAACACTAACAGTATCATGACTATACGAGTGTGTATCAATAAGTTTTTGCCCTCACATAGAAATAATTGAGTGAAAGTTATGAAATTGCTACATTGTATGAGTCCTTTTCTATATACTCACCATGCACAGTAACACATTTCTTCAAACGGTATTTCAAAGAGAGAGGGGAGGATGTATTACAGAAGGCGCGATAGTAGACCCAAAGGAGGTCTTTTTCTAACTTTTGTCGACTCCCAATTGTGACATATTGTTGGAAAGGCCTGTGGCCACTTTACCACCCGATCCCCTCCCCACAAATTTGATCCCCGGGGGGGGGGGGGGTTGAATGATGTCCTCAAAATTTAGAAAAGTGCCCCCCGGAGGGCAAATTTGGAGGGAGGGGCTCAGGACAAGTTTTAATATCAATAGAATTTGATGTGTGGAGACGTTAGATTTGGACGTATGCCAGTTTCAGATACCAAAGTTCCATTTTCCCCCCTCCTCTGCGTACTTCATTGGTAGATGGGTTTTGATGTCGGAGGTTCGACATAAAAACAGGTATAGAAATACAGTAAACTCTGTCTAAGGCGGAATCGATCGGGACCAAGAAAATTTCCGGCAGTAGACAATATTCCGCCTTAGACAAATTTTACTCTATGTTTTTGGATTCGCAGGGACTTTAAAACCTTTCCGAGTTAGACAGATTTCCGTCTTACACAGAGCCCGCCTTACAGAGAGTTTACTGTATATATTTTACTTAGATGTTTATTTTTATTTAATAAAATAATAATAAACCGTAATTTAACTAAACATCTAAGTAAAAAAAAAATAATAATAATAATGATAAAGCGCATAATATGAAAGAGTACGTGAAAAATATAATAATGGCGTTTCATTGACCGTGCAATTTTAGATTGTTTTTATTTATTTGTATTGCAAATGACTCGGGTAGAGTGAAAACATATCAACAGTTGAATAAACTATTTTTACTGTTTTTAAAGTTTTAATTTACACCTTTTAGCAAATAAAATTAGTGTTATTAAATATTATAACTTTGTATAAATCATAATAAAATAAAAAAAACATACAGGACGCGTTTCGAGCTAGATATTTTAACAGCCGAAGTAAACGCCTGTTGGTAAAGGGATAAGGTAACAAATAAACACGTTTTTATATTTTTATGGGGATTTATACAAAGTTTTATAATTTAATTGTGGTTTATCGCCAGTTTTCGATGCTGTTTCATCTAAAATTAGTGTATTAATATGCACTGGTGTGCAAAAATTAATGACGAGCAGAAAAATTAAAATTCAAACAAGGTATCGGTCGGGTTTCCTCGAAGTACACACAACTTTGAAGAAATCCTTTACTATTTATATGCTGCCGCCACCGGTATTATTACGTGATATCGGTTACGCTATGAGAGGATTGTTGAAAAGAAAACCAACTCTTTCAATTAAACTTAATTAACAGTTTATTTACACACTATTTACAAATCACAAAACACTATTTACACTTAAGAACTCGGATATAGGTGATCCGGTTCAACATTAAATTAAATACAATAAATTCTTGCTGTGTACTGTTACACTACTTTATATCCCTCTCACCCTACGCTAGTTAAATTAGATTTATCGGAGCACACAATTAATCTCCCAACACATTAGCTTTATACTCTAAGTGTTTCACTCCTAATCAAGCTTTATCCACGAGCTACTCTGGAACGAACCCACACATTGAGTTCCAGGCATCAGCTATGCTCTAATAGAAAGCGACTACACATTATCAACCCTATGTCTTAACTGATCTCCCTTCTATATCATTACTCTCCCAAAAACATAAACAGGGTTTCCCCTTTGACCTCAAGGTCCGCTCTTTCCCTATCTGGTGAAATCCTTTTGTTCGCCTTATCTCAGGTATGCATTTGAACAGCAGGGCAAACCCCTCTCTATTGATAAGCTACATTCCTTTACCTACTCTGTATAACTCACTAGCCCGGATTAAGTTTCAAATAAGGAAAATCGATTACTTTAAAATTCCCAGTACACAGACAATATACAAGCAAGAAAAATAATATATAACCATAGTTCTAATAATATCTGTTTCTCAGAACCTGACAGCAACGGAACGGATTGATTTAAAAATTTTGATCACTTGTCCCATACTTTCACACCTTGGATATTTTATTGTAATGGTATGATTTCTGTCGATTCGAAAATCTTCTGCACGACGACACAATCAAAAAAAAATCTCGCCCTTTATATTTTCACACCAGTGTATATATTTTTAAACGACATATTACTTTTTATAGCGATTATGTAATATATTTACTTACACATATAAAAATACACAATACCATTAAGGAAAAATTTTTCCCTTAAACTTAATTATAATTTAAACAGAAATTCAATTTAAAATATTTCAAAATTATAGTTTTCTTTTATCGTTATATTTTTTTAAAATGTTTATATCTCAGTGTAAGTTTCCAAGTATGTTGATCTTCCTTCGCTTACTATGCAAATTACCGAATAAAGAATTGAAATTTTCATTACTTTATTATTGAATTTTATGCTTAGAAGTACCCAAATAGTGTTTTATTTTTTGAAAAATCTAAAATAAAATTTAATGCATAATCAAATATGCCAAAATAAACATTTTTCTAGTTATACTTATTTAAAAACATGAAAAATATATTGAAATACAAATTAAATGTAAGAAAATGTTACATTTTATTGAGATAAGGGAAATATATTTCTTTAGGTAATATCTTTTATTGAAATTATGTTTTTTATTGAATATTTTGCTGTATGAAGAATGGATTTATTAAACATACTCAAAATATTTATATTTTGAAACATAAGAGATTATTATTATAAAAACAATATTTAAAAATCTAGAAAAGACATTTCATAGTTGTTCCTTTCAACTAAGTTTTTGAAAAATATTTAACAAAGATGTTAAATAAGGGAATAAAAATTAAATATTTCTAAGATATTTAATGAAATATTTCTAAGGTATTAAGAAATATTTATTTTGTTAAAAACACTAATTTATGTTCTCTTTAAACAGGTAAAATAACAGGTCAAGTACGAGTATTACTCGCGTACAGAGGGTTCCGTACAATAAATATATTATTTAGTAACTGTATTATTAAAAAAATAAATACTTGCTAAAAGAATAATAAGAGTTTGTAAAAAAAACTATACAACGTAGGGTTGGGTATAGCTGTATATAATAGAAAAATATGAATGGGTATACCATAAAAGTTCAGAGAGATAAGAAACCATTTCAAATATTGCTATACTGTATAACTCTGTTTTAAACCTTTTCCTAATTTGTCCAGGGGAAATGTACCAAAAAAAGGGAGTTACCTTGCTAAAGGTCGGGTAGAAGATTTTTTTCTGAATTGTTTATAATGATGCCAACACGGAAAAACCAAGTTTTCTAACTAAATTTCTTAAGGCTAAATTTTCTGTGGCCAAAAATCAACAAAATTCAGGGACATTTCCTTATTTTTTTTAAATATCTCGAGACCCGTTGCCGTAGCATATTATTTGTTAATTACAATATTAAAGAGGATAAAATTTTCTACAACTTTCATATTTACAACTTTTTATACACCTAATAGCAAGCGTTGTACGCCATTTCGAAAATAGGACATTTTTTTCAAATTTCTTAAAAACCGTGAAAAACGTAGTTCTGCCCCGATTATTCAAAAGTTTCCCACATTTAATCGTGTATGTCAACTTCAATATATTGGTGGCAGTAAAATATGTGTTTCAGGGCCAAAACTAGCCTTTTTTGCACCCGTGGCAAACATGGATTTTTTTTTCTCCCCCTTAAAAAGGAAATTTACGACAAAAATTTTAATAAATCTCTGATAGACGGATTTTGAAAATTTTAAGTGTATAATTATTAAATACGTAATGCTGAACTACGCAATCAGCTTTGTCAAATATTGATTCATTAAAACCTTGAAAACCGAACCGAAAATAACCGAAATATATTCCACTTTAATCAGGTTTCCATCTTATCAGATATAATTGTTCGTATTTTTTCTCTTGAAAATATATAATTTTTTCTTTAAAGACCGGATTTCATATATACAGATTTCATTTTCAAAGATTTTACGGTAGTTGTAGTATTAAAGCGTTTAAAGTCACAGTTATATGAATAATGAGACTAGATTAGTCACACGAAGACATTCGCAAGGTAATATTAAGCCTATGGGAGCGTTCTTAACAAATATCTCGCTTGCGTTCTATTACTTTTAAATTAAAAAAAAAAAATCATGGGATACCCGAGATCAATATCTAATGTTGTGCTTTTGTATTTTTTCGGGTTTGGTGGCATCTTTTATATATATATATATATATATATATATATATATATATATATATATATTCAGACACTTTCATTTTTGGAAAACCGTTTGGAACCCCGTTCTGAAATTTAAAGTATCCTGTTTGAGCTTTAAAGCAATTAATAGATAATCTTAAAGTTTTATATATATTTGCATGCTAAAATGATATAATCTCGTAAAGCATTCGTCGATCAAAAATTCATAAGTTTGTGTCTAATTCATATCACTAGGTATAAATAATTTTATCAGCCTCACGATTTTATGATGCATTACATTTTCAACGATATTTCGGAAAGTATAATATCTAAAATTAAAATAAATGTACTTTTGATTTCGGCTTTACGAAAACTTTCACGCGATAGACAAAGATATAACGATATACACGATATACTATTATGGAGACGTCAGTATCTCAAACTGTTATGGACATGTGAATAAATTTTAAAATATTTTTTGTTTCAATTTATTGAAATTGTAACTTAAACAATAATTAGTTAATAAATACAAAGTACTGTTTTATAATTTGACTCTTTATTCCAAATTCGCTCTCAAAATTGTCAAATATTTAATCTTTATACCTTGATAAGATAACAAAAACATACAAACAGTATCATTACGATACACAGGTTACAGTAATAAATGCTATCCAAACACTAATCTTCGCAAAATATATTCTAAAGTTTAAGTCAAAAGGATTGCCCTTTTACAAAGGAACACAATTTCAAAACAATACAGAAAGAAGCTCAAAATTTTGTTTGTAAACATTACAACTAGAGATCGACCGAAAATTCAGTTTCGTTTTCGGCCCAAAATTCGAGTTTCGCAGAAAATTCGTTTTCTGCGAAAATTCGGACCGAAACTCGTCCGAAAGTATCTGCGTTCCAAAAATCTCGTTCCCTCCTTCGAAAATTTTCAACATTACTCATTGATTTCAGCTGTATCGGCTCAAACGAGACACTTTTTTATTTGTTGCTATGAAGTTCACTGTTTATAATTATCAGTTCTGACTGACTCAAGGCGTGAGTGCAACTTATAAAGCAAGAAATACATGTACGATTAAACTTTGAAGTCGCTTTTCACGTGATTATTAAAAGCTGCAGACTTAACAATAATAGAAATTTTTTTGTTTGAAAGTGCAGAAGTGTTTCGAATACTCTTTGAGAAAGTTCCAGTATAGCAGATGATCATTTACAAATTCATTATAAAAGATAAATCTAAGTATGTATCCCTAAAACATTTTTTAATTAAATGAAATTCGTATAATTAGAAAATCGTTTTGCGTCGTTGATGAATAATCTAATTACATTTTATTTCATATTAAAGTAAAAAGTTTTGGTCAGAGGCACTGAGTACAGCTTGGACCACACGTATAGTTACTTAATAATTATGTAAATTTATGTAATGCATTAATACATAAAAGAAATTTGGACATTTTCGTTTTCGGCCGAAAATAGGAAGATTAGCGAAATTCGGTTTCGGTTTCGGTCATCCTTAATTACAACTGTTAACTGAATCTACTTGGTCATAGGAACAAATAATAGGATAATGTTTCTTACACAGTTTTTAAAAGAAAATTCTTTTTTGGGTTCCGTATTTAAAAATTGAAACGGAAGCATTATAAGATCTCCTTTGTGTCTGATTGTCCGTCTGTCACAGACATTTTACTCGTAAATTATGGAACGTGGAAAGTTCGAATTGGGGCATCTAATAAAGACTATTGACCCACACATTTACAGATTATTAAACATTCACAAATACATTTAGGAAAAATGTAGAGGGGCAAATTAAGTTATTTGAAAAAAAAAAATCTTTTCTTTGTATATCGTGTGGTGCAAAAAGTGACTCCCCCCTCTATTTCCGAATCTACTGAAACTAAAATTAGGAAAAAAATAGAGGTAGTAGACATTAATTTAAAACTAACAGTAAAATTATAACAATTACTAGAGGTCTGCACGGGCCGAAATTTCCGGGCCTGGGCCCGGTCCGACTCATAGATAAAAAAAATTCGTCCCGACCGATACAAAAATTAAAAGTTTTGCCCGGCCAGAGTGAATTTTTACAAAACATCGATTTTTACGTCGATTTTGTTAAAAATTTGTCTCGAATGAGGAGTTCTGCCCAAAAATATTTAGCTTAACTTTTTTTTTCATGTTTATAATCTTAACTTTTATAGAAGTGTCGCAGGCTGCGATATTATTTTTTAATGAATCATTTTTTGTTGTATGTAAATGTTTAGTTATCATTAATATTGTTAATCCATATTCCATGTATTGAAGTGTTAAAAAACACAAAAATGCTATACAGTAAAATCTTCTAAGACGAAATTGCATAGAAAAGAAAGAAAATACATTATAGACAAGTTACCTTCTTAGCATGTGTAAATGTATTATATATTCTTTCCTTACGCATCAGTATTTTAATTTTGCATGGATCATCACGTTTTTCAGTTTAAAACAGTGTTACGTCATAGGCAAGTTCTTTTTCACACGTTTTACTATATTTTAATTTAGCTATATTTTAATAAGCGTAGAAATCTACTATTCTTTAAAAAGAATAAATTTTAATGTTTAATTGCAGAATAATGGCGATTTAAAAATGTACGCATTTTTTGCAAAACTTTTTGGGCCAGGACTAATTTTCTAACCTTCGAATGGACCAGGCCACGCTGAGACAATGATTTTTATACGCGCTGGGTCAAAACTAGGACTGAAAATTTTGAGCCGTGAAGACTAGGAATAAAACCAGTCCCGGCTCTGTACAGAAAAAATAAGTTAGGCCCGGCACGGCTCGAGACTTCAATAAAAAGTATGGCCCGAATTTCAATTTGCAGGCATTCAACAAAGGTGTCGAGGAGCGCTGGAGGTACCTATTCTTGCAGAAATATAAAAGCATTCTTGATAATGATTTTCGAAAAAAATCGTCGGTAATTAGCCAAGATATTAACCCTTAAAGACACGGGCGGTTTCTACATACATAATGACAGGGGTGGCATACTCTATGTACTACCGGATTATAAAGCCCAGATAACAACTTTTAATGATGTATTTGAGTAATGGAATGCCCAGTAGCAGTATAAAAGCAATAAACGTGATATTGTTAAAAGTAGACTAATTTAATTAGAATTAATCACATAAATACTATGGGATTCGCGACTAGTTTGCATTGAGTGGATCTCTCAATACGTCTCTCGTTTCTTTAAAAGTTAATTAAAAACCTAACTGGAAAAACGTGGCATGGTCCAAGGCGGCGTTACAACTTTGCGACCTCCTTTAGAAGCGCACTTAGCACAATGCCAAGTTTAAACTTTGAACAAGGGTTTCGTTTTAGCTACACTGTGAAAAGAAAAGATTATTACTACGCTGAATTTAGTTTTATAAAATGCCAAATGAAGTTTAAATATACACTACTTTTATTAGAAGACGGAAAACCAACGTTTAAAAATGCACAAATAATACCCTAAAAGCAGCAAACCGCTGTTTAGAATCTACAAGCGAGATTCTTCTTCGGTTTACGATATAGCAAGGCACAGAGTGCTAGAAAAAGCAAAACTTTTATTACCAGTATCGAATTAAGTTCATGATAAACAGACTAGGATAAGATTAAAAAATTTATACATTATACATAACATATCGTTATACAGAATAACAATATTTGATATTATTTATGCTTCATATATCTTTGAAATTTTAAGCCATACCCATTATTCATACTTTTCTAGCATATACAGCTATACCCAACCCTACGTTGTATAGTTTTTTACAAAGTTTTATTATTCATTTAGCAACTATTGTTTTAATAATACAATTAATAATTCATATATTTATTGTATGGAACCCTCTGAGCATGAGTAATACTCGCACTTGACCGTTAATTTCTTCTATTAGACGATTGTTACAAGCAACCCCTGCTGATGTGTTACAGATATGATTAGCGTTGCCAGTACTCTTTCACAAAAAGCGGTACAGGAAAACAAAAACTGAGGGACAGTGACTTCTAAATCGGGACATTAAAATCAGCAATTCCTAGGAAAACGTAACCTTTCTATATCAGAATCCTTTCTTATCATAGTCCCTATACTCTCTCTATATAAAATATATTATCTCTATACATAAAATATACTTTATATATAAATATTTTATTCAATTCGCGGACATTTTCCCGACAGCAGCGCTACCAGGATTTTTCCGTTAATGGATGAATATCCGTTTCTTTTTTTCTCCGTTACAAGAAGTAAGATATACCTCAATTGAAGAAAATTTGAATAAAAAAAGTTGTTGACCTTGGGATCGAATCAGCTACCTTAGCTACCATTCTATATCAGAATCCTGATGTATCATGATCCCATTACTCTCAGAAATATTTTCGTCAATTCACGGACATTTTCCTGGCAGCAGTGCTACCAAGATATTTCCGCTAATGGACGAATATCCATTGCTTTTTTCCGTTACAGGAGGTAAGATATACGTCAATTGAATAAAATGGGAATAAAAAATATTGCTGACCTTGAGATCGAATCAGCTACTTTAGCTACCTTTCTATATCAGAATCCTGACTTATCATGGTCCTTACACTCTCGGAAATATTTTCTTCAATTCACGGACATTTTCCTGGCAGCATTGCTACCAGACTTTTTCCGTTAATACACGAATATCCGTTTATTTTTTTCTCACAGGAAGTAAGATATACGTCAATTTATGAAAATGGGGATAAGAAAAAGTTGCTGATCTTAGTATCGAACCACCTACCTTAGCTACATTTCTATATCAGAATCTTGACTTATCATTATCCCTACATTCTCAGAAATATTTTCTTCAATTCACGGACATTTTCCTGGCAGCAGTGCTAACCGGATTTTTCCATTAATAAACGAATATCCGTTTCTTTTTTTTCTCCGTTGCAAGAGGTAAGATATACGTCAATTGAATAAAATGGGAATAAAAAAAGTTGTTGACCTTGAGATCGAATCAGCTACCTTAGCTACCTTTCTATATCAGAATCCTGACTTATCATGTTCCCTATACTCTCAGAAATATTTTCTTCAATTAACGGACATTTTCCTGGCAGCAGTGCTACCAGGAATTTTCCGTTTATAGAAGAATATCCGTTTCTTTTTTTCTCCTTTACAGGAGGTAAGATGTAAGTCAATTGAAGAAAATGAGGATAAAAATAAGTTGTTAACCTTGGGATCGAACCAGCTACCTTAGCGTTACGAGACCAGTACTCTAACCACTCGGCTACAGTTGTACTGCAGTGAAGAGTTTGAAGTAAATATGTTTTCCTTGCATGGGTATGTCTTGATTAATTTCTTTATAAAGCTTTGAATTTTATAGTTCATTTCGTAAAGATTTCGTCTTTAATGAGATTGTGGCTCGGGTTATAATACTTTTGTTATTAAAATAGGATAAAAGTATGAATTATAATATTTTTATGTAGATTGCTAGATGTAAAATATGAATATTATATTTTTATGCGAGAATTCATTATTATTATTATTATTATTATTATTATTATTATTATTATTATTATTATTTTGTAAAATCGATATTTTTTTCATTTAATATTTTAATTAAAATATCTATGTGCTCATTTAAAATATATTTTAATTCGAATATTTTTTTCATAACTTTAAAAAATAAATTGTGACTAACTTTAAATGAATTAGAAAATTAATTGTTATTTATTTTAAAATTCAAATACATTTCTTTTCTTTGTTGTTGGTTTAGTTTTTTTTAATTTAGTTTTTTTTAAATTAAATTAGAAATCTTAATGCATAGAATTTTTGTTTTTTTCATTTTTACCCGACTGCCAAGAAAGGTTATGTGTTTCACGCGTATCTGGGTATGTGGATTTCTTTATACCCTCGAAACATCCCAACGGCTGGATGGATTCTAATGAATGAGGTCTCTATCGATTCGTTTTAACCGTTCGATGGTTATTGGCTAGGTTTTGTTTTCATGAATTCAATATGGATTCCGTAAAATAGAAAATGGCGGTAGAGACGAAAAAATATTTTTACTCCCCCTACTGAGTGGCATATCATTGGATAGGTCTTTCAAAATGAAGACGATATTTCATTGACTATTTTACAGCCAGAAGCTTCGTTAAAATATTACACAACCTGGAAGTTGGGTAGGTAGGATCTCTACCTATACTGAAACTCTAACCTTCATAGACATCTATTAGGCCTCATCCAAACAGTGTTTATAGATAGGAACCAAGAATTAAACACAACTTAAAAGTCATCAATACAAGTAAATAAAAAATAGGTAAGTAATATAAAAAATAGTTTCACATGGATAAGAAATAATTAATTAGTTCGCTTTTTACGCAGTCTGGTTTTTTGATTTTTTAAATTTAATTCTTACTTTTTAAAATAAATTCGAATTTTAGTATTAACAGAGCGCACGCGTGCTTGGAATGAACGGAATTTCTTCCTCCTTTTTCAGACTTTTGGGAAGAGTTTACGGATAAAATATGTTTTCTAGGAGTACGGAAATTATTTGTTAAACAATGAGTAATAATTTAGAGTAAATTGGCGAGTTTTTCTGATAGTGTATGGAAGAAATACCACAAGTTTACACTGTAAAAAAAAATTCCGCAACGTTCCCGGGAAAAAATGGGCAGCTGAGTTGCCCATTATTTCCAAGAAACATTTCTTGAAAATGACTGGAACTTTACTGTATATGTTAAAAACATTCTACAGAAATGCCAGTAAGTTTCCTGCGAAATACCAGGAATATTTCTGTTGACAGCAAAACATTACTGACATTTCACAGCATGCGGGATCCGCAGACGATTTTTACATTTCCAGTTGACAATTTTCGCTTTATTATCATTATTTGTTGGAATGAAAAAATATTTTAAAATTGACATCAAAATTATTATTTATAATTTACACGAAAAAATAAATTTTCGGTTAAATTTCAATAAAGTAAATATATATATGATATATTGTTTCTGAACTTTGCTTAAAATATAAAAATATATAAATGTAAATAATAATTAGAAAAAAAATCTAGACATAAAATATTTTGGATTTTCGTCAGTAATTATGTTAGCTTACAAGTTAGATAAAATACATATAAATTTTCATGAAAAAAAAAAATCCTAAACGTAATTGTATATTTTTTCCGAAAATAAAAAAAAATTCAAATTTGCAGCAATTCAAAGTGTCAAATATATATCAAATTTAAATCAAATTGTAAAGTGTTAAAATATAAAATTAATTAAAAAAGAAAAAAAAAGTCAAGAGGTAGCATCGAACTCGGGCCGTACGGGTGGCGTGCCAGCCTTCTGCGTCCACGCCACGAAAGACACATTGAGAGCTGCAAACTAACGGGTATTTGAAACGTATGCTAAACCTCGGCATCTAATTTCTGAAAATCTAAGGCCCATTTGAAGAAATCCTTTCACAAGAATAATTAGAGATACGAACTCTAAAACATACTTTAAATTAATCAAAATCGGTGAGAATCATGTTTGATGGTCCCCTGGTTAATGGAGATCCAAATAATAGGTGTATTTTTTTTTACACGGTCTGCTCGCTAAACATTCCACAGACAAGTACGAGAGATAATCTCTTAGCGATGTCACAGAGGTATTTTCACCTGAATGGTCTTGAAAATAGAGACGTAAAGGATTATGTCGTCTATTGATTTATTTGCATTCCATATTGATTTTTTTACATTCATTTAAGGAATTCGTTTTCGACACTCGCGCGAGCAACGGATTATAGCAAAAAAATAATAAATGGCGGCAGCAGCGTTTTGCTGTTTCCAACTTTTGTTCAGGAACGTTTCAGATAAGAAAACCAGAATTTCACAGGAAAGAGCTAAATTATTCTGAAAACCTGAGAAAAGGCGAAAAGTTCCTGGATTTTACATGGAACGTTACCATTTTTTTTTTACAGTGTACCTGCTTGGACGGAAGCCTTTGTAAAATGAAACATTTCTTATCCGGTCAGTTAATATTTTTTCTTACGAGCGAACCATCTTGATTAATGATTAACCCTTTATCTACTGACGGTACTTATAAGTACCATTAAAATAACTTGTTATAAAATTCATTTAATGCATCGATTAGTTGTAACACAGTTTAGAATGACTTATAGCTACATTACTTTATCTTGTTACAGGAACATTATTGGTTACACAAAAGAGAAATATTTTTAAAAGGATGATTTAATTTGCCTTTGCATCTTTTCAGCTTTCTTGACGTTGGTGGGGGGGGGGATTTTTCATTTGGGAAATATTTCTATATTTCTATTGTAAGAACATTATATTCGTACATTTCCTAATTCAACAAAATTCTGAGAAAAATACTTAAATAAAAGATTTGAGTGGGGGTTATAAATATTGCACAAAATCCCTATAAATTCAAATTGACTGAATCCTTCTAAATCCTTCAATCCTTCTAAAATCCTTCTAAAATTTATTAAGTAAATCTTCTAATGTAGTTTAAACAAATCACGAAAAATACTTTAGAAGGTAAAATTTTCGCGAATTCATAATTCAGTACATAAAGGGTAAAGCCAACACCTAGCATTGAGACCGGGTGAATTTTATAGCCCTATAGACCAAAGTTTCAGAACCGACAAAATTTGTCTGCAAAAATCGTATTTATTGATTTTACAACAGGCATAACATTCTTGTTAATGCAATTTTTGAAACCACTTATCGAACTATTAACATAGAAGTTATTTTTTTTTTTGAAAAAGTGCTTTAAAATACAAAGTTATTTAATAATAAAAATAAATCAATGAAAAAGGTTTAAAAATTCTTTCACGAACCTAGAAATTTCATTGTGAAAAATTTTAATACAGTAATACCCCGAGCTACGTCAGCAATTCGTTCCAAGACTAGCGACGTAAGTCGAGATACAATTAGATAAACAACAAGTTGGAAATTGCTCGTTAAACGTGGCAAATGAGGTGCGTTCGTACTATAACTAGTTTTATAAATATTTTTTGCTCCGCATATTGTACTGAATGTATATTTTAGTGCTCTTCCAAAAGTGCATATCCATTTCATTCTGTTCGAAAGGCTGTCACATCATTAAAATGTACTCGAAATCATTTTTTTCCCATTGACCGTCATGTAATGGAAACTTTTTACTGTCCCTTTCATTAAATTATACATCCGATTTTCATAAAATTGGAAATGACTCAATAAAATTTTGCAACAATTATATATTTAAAATTTCAGACCATTCGGAAGGCTTTAACGTCATTAAATTGCACTTTCAATAATTTTATTAGTTTGTCACTATCACTTGACTGTCTCGAGAAAGTGGAACTTCATGGAACCAAAAGTCTTCAAAAAAGTTCAAAATGCGTCTTAGTTATGGAAATTTTTTTCCATGCAAGACGACGTAAATGCGGGGTGACGTAAGTCGAGGGGACGTAACTCGGGGTACTACTGTATTATAGTTGCATTTTTGGCGGTACGAAATTTGTTTAGGCGTATTGTCTTTATTTAAAAAATCTTCTAAAATTTATAAAGTAAGCGAATATAAAGATAAATATTTCAGTGAAACTGCAGTATAAATGAGAATATAGCAGTCAAAGTAATATTTATTTCATTCTGCAGTTTTTTAACATTGCCTTCAAAAAGCAATTTATGAAATGTTAAAATACTATAGAAACTTGTGTTGATATCTCTCTTTCTTTTTAAAAATACGTAAATATAATTTGTTTTAAAAAAAATATCGTTTTAAAAAGAATAGCATATATTACATCATTCTCAAAAACAGCAGGAAAAAACAACGAAGCCATGCGGTCTTTTTATATAGTGGTACTGTATAACAAGCTTTGACTATATAAAAATATTATATAACAAGTGAAAGAGAGATATAAACTTGTGTTGCTATCTTACTTTCTTTTTAAATATACGTAAATATAATTTGTTTCACAAACAAAAATATCGCTTTAAAAAGAACTGCATATATTCCATCCCTCTCAAAAACAGCAAGGAAAAACCACAAAGACATGCGATGTTGTTATATAGAGGTACTGTATAACAAGTAAAAGGGAGATATAAACTTGTGTTGATATCGCTCTTTCTTTTTAAAGATACGTAAATATATAATTTGTTTCACAAATAAAAATATCGCTTTAAAAAGAATTCCATACGATGCATCTATTCTCAAAATCAGCAGGAAAAAAACACGATGCTATACGATCAAGCTACATAGTGCTACTGTTTATAAGAATGCATTTCACAATCTAAAAAGCTTAACTTGTTTTCAAAAAATAAATCGAAACAACATTTTCGAGTAAAAGATCTTTAGTACATTATCACAAGGGATATATTTAGTTGTAAAATCTTGTGTTTGGCATACTGTAACGGATGTAAAAGACTTTAAAATGACAGTAAAAGGAAGATTTCACCCCTTACGCTGAAAAGTTTAGCAAGTGTTGTATAAATTGCTACTTGAAAATAAAATTAATGAAAAACGTTATACATAAATGATCACGTGTTTGATTTTCTTTTTATGCAGCACAGTATTATTCCTTTTCGATTTTAAATTAAATTATACACAAATTTAATTACATTAAAATAAACATTGTCAAACATTTGGTTTTAGAAAATCTCGCTTTTCTTTTAATATAAAAATAAAAGTTTTTCTATGTTTTTAAATTAGTTTTTTTTTTAATATTTTAATCATAATACTGTGTAGCGCTTGCAGTACAGAAATTTGAATTCATTGAATTGTACGGTCGTGGGAAAAAAAAGTAAACACCCCCTACTAACTCTGCAACAAAATATTGTAGAAGAAAGCTCCTGGTGCTAAACAATTGGAAATAAAGTCTACTTTTAAATGATGTATATAAAATTTGCTTAGATGGCCATCTACATATCAAAACGAACCCAAACTTTGCTCTTTTTCAATAACAATGCCCAAGTTTGACACCATAAATAAATTCTAAACTTTTCAATTAGCCTAAAAACAAATTTTTATGAAATTTGTACAATTAGTTTCAGAGAAAGTAATTATTTTGAAACGAGCATATTTTAGGGACAGTATCTCAATTAAAGTTCGGCCCTCGATTATTCAAATACTACAGAATGACTATGACATTTCTATTAATGTATTATGTTTTACCAATAAGAGCATTTCACTCGCTTAATATATTTCGACAAAAACCAACCCAAACGGTTCTTTCTTATACATTTAAGAATGCTTATTAAATAAAATAAGTGACTTTCAGAGGTTTTTCTCTTAATAAAATTTTCTGTTTAGTAATTATAATGTAATTAAATGCGTTAATTCAAGAAAAATATATTTGTAACACAGAAAAGCTAATTTTAATAAGAAAAAGAGGTTGGTAATTAATCACTTTTAATTACAATAAGAGTTCATTTTTTATCATTTGATAATTTAATGTAGAATATATTTTTAGTGATTAAGTAGCAAAAATGATTCTTTTACTTATCAACATTTTTTAATCATCAAATAAAATAGAAACATTAATTTATCTTTTTTTTTTTTTTTTTTTTTTTTTTTTTTTTTTTTTTTTTTTTTTTTTAGAAGTGGGAGATTTCTGAATCTTTCTTTTAAGTTTTAATGCTAAAAAGTAGGACAGTTTTTTTATATTTTTATAGCTTGTAAAATAATTTTAAGCACTTTTTTAATAATTTGATTTTTAAATAAAATAAGAAACATAGCTATTGCTTTTGAATGAATATATAGTTAGAAAATAATTAATTTATTAAGTTTTTTTTTTACGATTAAGTTTATAACGAATAATAATTTTAAGGGGCAATTTAAGAAACTCTTTTGATGATTCAAATAATCGTAAGCCTTTTTAAAATTAATTCAATAACAACTTTTAAAAATATACACATTAGCTATTTTTGATTTTTTTTTTTTTTTTTTTTTTGTTTATCATTGTTAGAATTTCATACAAATGAAATACATGAAATATACATATCTTATCAAAACTCAAATTCACACAAAATTAAGAAAAAGAAAAAAAAATGTCGGCTAAGACTAAAAATTCCAAATTCGGACCGATGTTGGCAAATCTAATCGGGCCACCATCAGAAATCACATATCGGTCCTGCGTCACTTGCTGGTCTAAGTCGCTTGCCGATATATAACCATAAGGGGACCGATTACGGTAAATGGCAGTCAAAAAAGCAGATCCTTATGTTTCAGTTGCCGACATGCTGCCGACACTTCACCGAATCACTGTGCCCTTGCCGACACTTAACCGACACTGCCGGCTGCGGTCCGATCGTGTGCCGAAAGGTATGTGTTTGCTGGGTTAGAAGGCGAATTCAACTTTTCTCTATCCGTAACATACGTACGGATTCCAAGCGTAAACAGATTATCCAGATAATCTTACAAAAAATTTCTAAATTATATCTCTAAGGTATAACTTTATACTTATCTGTTATGTTCTTATCTCCAAATGCCTGTACCTTTCACCAGGAATTAAAATTCCTATGTGGCGAAGTCATTAATGGCATTTTGTGAAAACAATGTCCTTTCAGTTTAAAAACATCATATATATCATCCAATAAAATAACTTTAGATAATAATGGTAATGCACTCGTAGGATTTGGACAGCTATATACAGACGATATAATGATAGATATTAGACGTCCGTATGGGCCGAAATGTTCAGGCTCGGGCCCTTCCCGAAAGAAGTTTATGTTGGCCCGGCCCTGCCTGTAATTAATAAAATCATTCACGGCCCGAAGTTTTAATAAAGAGCTAATATTTTTCCTCTATGCTGAATATTTCATACATATTTATGAAAAATGTACAAAATTTTACAGTTTATATATCACAGGTACATAGTGGAGAGGTGTAGTGGAAGGAGAGTGGACCCAGACTGTTCGGCTCTAATCTGCAGAATTAAATGGCTAGGCTTGACAAGGCCCAAGGTTAGGCCTGACGAGGCCCAAGTCTGATGAAAGACAATCGATACGGGACCGTGCAGACCTCTAATACACACAAAAAAATATTTAGTTCAACTGCAAAACAAATAATATCATGGAAAAGTTAGTATTTAAAATTAACTTCCCAAAGACGTTGTTGCTACAATAAGAATAGTGAACTCTTCAATATATCTGCATATGGATTGCATACAACATTTTAATTAGGAATACGTTTCAACGTACCCCAATATCGTACAAGAAAATCGCGATGAGCTGAAACTATAAAAAGAAATTAAAAATATCCTTTAAAAATTACTTTCACAGACCATAATATGCAACCACATTCTTTTGTGTGGTTCTGTAAAGTATACTTAACATTATACGCACCAATTTATCTCAGGAAACATGCTGAAACGAACTGTAGTAATATATGTCAGTTTGCTAAATAACTAAATATAAAGTCAGTTAACTAATGCAATATCATTAAAACACACTTTAAACAATTATTGGATATAAACTGTAAGGCATCCAAACTTTTTTATGCAGTTCTATTTATATACGCTACGTATGCAATTTTTATTATAGAACATGCTATTGTGAACCTTCATACATATTTAAGGTTCATATTCATTCAAGCATATTTATGAGAGATCAGATAAGCAGATATGCAGACAGAGACAAGGACGAATCGAAGTCATAAAAACTTTTCAATTATGTTAGAAGTAATATAGATTATCTTCTAGCCCATTATATATATATACACATATATTGAGAGAGAGAGAGCTATATACTATATATTTTTGCTCCATGGTTTATACTCATGGATTTTTAGTTAGATATTTATGGCAACATGTGCAAATCATTCCTTATACCATCCAATTTTTGAAATGCTTATTTTTTAAAATCCATTTTAATCCTTAGTATTTTTATTTAATTATTTTTATTTGGTGTTATTTCTGTTATTTCTGATTTTTTTTGTGTGTGGAAGCCCTTATTTTGTATTCTTTAGCTTGTTATGGCTAATGCAAAGATGAAACATGCTATTTGTGGTAATCAAAGTAATTTGGTCATGATGATTCTGCCTTGTTTCCACAAATATTTCCATTTTTCTACTGTTTACTGTATTTTCAATTCCATGTTGCTCTTGTTATAAGGATCTATTTCAAAGTATTTTATAATTGTTTATACATCATTTTTAATTTGAATAAATTCCTCTATAATTTATATATTCACATTTGTTGATGATAATTTGTATTGGTTTAAAATGGTTTCATATATATATATATATATATATATATATATATATATATATAACCATTATATAATATTACAATTCATAATCTTTCTTTTTTAAATAAAAATTAATAAACTGAGTATCAATACATTACACTGACATTATACATAATAAATCTGTATCAACTATTATTAATTTAACTAGTCATCAATGAATTTTTTTTATAATCTATATCCTAATCACCAATATATGACGTATTAAAAAATTAAAACATTCAAAATTGGCGAAAGAGAAATCCACAAGATGCGAATGCATAAAAAATCAAGTAAATAAAGAAATATATGTAGGAAATCATAAACATCTGAAATATTTTGTAAAACTATTTATAACTAAAACAGTTTAATCAATGAAAAAACACCAGATATAATGAATCATTGTCAGCATCGACAAATCCTTTGCACGGAATGTATGATCTCAAAATATTAACTTCAATACAAATTATTATCAACAAATGTGAATATATAAATTATAAAGGAATTTATTCAAATTAAAAATGATGTATAAACCATTATAAAATATTTGAAATATTTTGTAAAACTATTTGTAACTAAAACAGTTTAACCAATGAAAAAAGACCAAAAATAATGAATCATTGTCAGCATCAACAAATCCATTGCACGAAACGTATGATCTCAAACTTAAAAATTCATTAATTCAAAAAGAAAAACTACAAAATGAACTTAAAATGAGAGAACAGTTATGAATAAAATTGAAACTGATGATTCGTAACTCTTTTACAAGAGGGCAATATTACGAAATCATTAGTAAAAAGCGGTTAATTTCTGATGTAGAAATAGTAAGCTACAGATTAAATGCTTATTTCCACCATTGCCCGATTAACCACTACCATAAAAAATAAAACAAATATATAATTAATCAATATTTAAGACCCGGACAGAACAATGTCATGCACAATAGAAATAAAAATGAACCATGTGAGTTAAAATCTTACTCATCAACAGAATCATACAATTTTTTAAATATCATATTTGAATCGTAATCATACATCAGCACAATCACAGCAAACACCCCACCACATTAACGGGCTACAGTTAAAAGTGAATTCTGACAGTTCAAAATCATTACACCAAATAAATAATATTATTAATAATATAAATATAATAATTATAAATTATTATCGTAATTAATCTAAACATTATAAATTATTTTATATGCTAATTAAAAGATTTCAGAGTAAATCCATTACAAAATAGGACTGAAGAAATACAGTTATTAAATTGAGAGGTAGGAATGACGATAATTATATAAGTAGGCATCATAAATTTTTTAATAAAAAGGAAGGTGAATAATTTTATAGTGCTGTCCTCTACAGATGATTCTGCAAGTTATAAATACATATATATGTGTGTGTGAGTGTATGTGTGTCATTTAGAAAATATCAGTCCAATAAAAGAATGCTTCAAAATTCTAAAACAAATATAAAAATTAATGCATATATCTATCTAAAAATGGCTTATAAAGCTTCCCATTTTACTTTTAAAAAACAAACAAAGGATTTCCAGATAAAACAACAGTACAGACATGCATGTAAGTGATGACATAGGAGAATTGATCAATGCTTTAAATATAAAAAAAGATAAACTCAAATTTAATGACAATTCTAGACACAATATTTCACAACAATTTCATCGATTTATAAATAAAGTATGAAATCCTATATCAAAAATCTATTTGAATGAACATAAAGAAGATTAATGACAGTCTTTGAAACCTTTTTATTTCGATTTTCCCATTAATCTTAATCACAAATAATATACGACGCTTATTTAAATTTAATGAACATTTCTGAATGATATGAGATAAGTGACAATAAATAGTCTTATTAATATTAATTGATAAAAGGAATAAATTGTCATTTATCTCAATTATTAATTTTGAAACTCTGTCTTGAAGTCCTTGTCATTGTGTTATTCGTGTTATTTGTTAATATTAGACAGATAGTTTTGTGGAATTATAATTATTCGTTTGGTTATGAAGAAATAAATGTTAGAATATGTAACTTCTGGAAAGAGTCTACAATGTAAAAAGAAACTAATTTTTCTTAAGGGGGTAGGATATTTTTGAACACGCCGAAAAATTAAACAATTTCAGTATGTTCCAAGCTTCAAAACTTATGTAATAAGTCAAAAATAAAAATCAAACTTCATTTAAATATAAAGCTCATATTTAAATTTATATTTAAAAAAATATATATACTAATAAATTCATAAATAAATATTGAAATGATAAGTTTAAAAATATATGATAATAAGATGAAAAAAATCTTGCGCGCACGATAAAATCTAAAAATATGCATATAAAGTGGAAATGTTGGTAAAAATAAATACGTAATAGTGTTACCTTTATACTAAAACAAGAATATTTTTAAAAAATATTAACTAAATAAAAAAATTAACAGAAAATTAAAAATTTTCACTTAAAAAAAATATTTTCAAAGTACAAAAATAAAAACAAAATAAAATCTTACCTTTTTCTGGTTTTAAGAAGTCTGCAGAAATGAGTATGTGGTGAAAATTTCTTTTGATTGCCATGCATAATTTTTT
This sequence comes from Maratus speciosus, assembly GCA_963932465.1. NCBI lineage: Eukaryota > Metazoa > Arthropoda > Arachnida > Araneae > Salticidae > Maratus > Maratus speciosus. Next base: position 560,128,378 of record OZ010792.1, read on the forward strand.
AGTAACGCTGCGCGCAGTATCAAAATTCATCGTTTTGAATAAACGCAACGCTAAGTTTAATTACCCTATGTAGCCTTAATATGTAGTCTTAATAAATCTGCCATAATTAGTAAACTAATGGTAAATTTTTTAATGCGGTTTTTTGCATATTGTTCAGAAATGATTACGGAATCAAAATATGTATTAAAAAAAATTCAAAATTTTGAAGGTTTAAGGGTGTCGGGACACATTTTAAAATAATTTTTATTTATTGAGTTAAAACTCTGAATTTTTTTGTGATTGTTAACCATATCATTTGTAAACAAAATCACATGATAAAATTTCTCATTATTAAAAAAAATAAATGGAAAATTTATAAAAAAAAGTGAGGTAATTAAAAATCGTTATAACTCGAAATGTTATTTATAGAATTTCAATTTTATTTCATGTAAATAAACAGAAATATATAAGTTTTAATTTTGATTCAACATTTTTAAAAATATTAATTTAAAAAAAAATTTAAATATTTAACTAAAAAATTAAAAAAAAAGTGTTACTTTTTTTAAAAATTATTTATTTTAATAAAGCTTTTATTAAAAAAAATCATATTTTCAAAAGTAAATTTTTTTTTCAAATATGCTAAATCAAAATTAAAGTAAAACAATTGAAAAAGACATGTTCCAAGTTTAAACCCTTTATCTTTAATGGTTCTTGACTTATAAGAACTTAAATACGAGAAATGATGAAAAAACCCATCATTAAGGAAAACGCATTTTTACAAGAAATCGTTTCCATGACAGCCATTGTTTGAAAGCCAGATTTTGAAAAGAAACCAAAACGAAAAAAATTAATATTTCTACAGAAAATATAGAAACAGGAAAAACGGAGAAATTTTTAATGAAATAAAATGTTTTTACAAAATTTTAAGATTTTTGTGTCCCGGACCCCCTTAAAGGTATCTTATCCTCTAATGCAAATTATATATGACCATGAAGGGAAATATACAATAACCTCCTCCGAGACATGAACAGTTCCGAAAAGCGTTCTTTATCTTTAGAACCCACTGAAACTAACATATTTTAGAGATTTAACCCCTTAATCGTCGCGCTCGATACGTTTACGGCAGTCATTTGGGAACAAATTTTGTCGCGTCGGTGACCCTAACAGGTTCAACGCCTCATAACTTTAGTTAATATATTGTAGATTTTTCTTTGATTTTGTCGCTTTCGGGATTATTTTAAATCGTTGAGCGTGCAATAGATGGAAGCACTGCATGGAAAAACTTGATTTGAAAGACGGCATGCTTAATTTTAAGAATTTGTAAGTGTTTGGAATATGTGTGTGGATAAAAAAAATCGACGATTTTTAAACGATTTTCTCGAAAATTACGCGACGATTAAGAGGTTGAAGAAGCGCGTATAAAAACAAAGTATCTTTTCTTACCACTGATTTTCCTGAAACGTTTCCGAGTAGTTTTCATAGTGTATTAATCAGTTTTCTCAACCAGCAATATCGGTTGTGAAGTAAATATTTTCACACACAACAAACTTGCTTTAAAGAAAAACATGCTAAATTAACAGTATTAACATTAACATTAAAATCTATATGTATATTACGCTATAGTATGTCGCACAGAAATCGCGATTATTTGTTAATTGTTTAATGACAAAGCTCGAATGAAACGCATCTCATTGGTTATTGATCAGCAATTAATGCATCTCCATAGCTATAAGGGGGGGGGGGGGTACCATAGAGGGGATCCTGTTATGTCGCCAACTTGGCAATATATAGCCAAATTTGGCAACCAAAATGAGTCGCCGAAAGTGACGTCAAATTTGCGATAGCTCTAATATTTCGCCAAATTCCCATAGACTTCCATTGTAAACCAATAGGGTTTACTTGCTTACAGAAAATCAACAAATTGAGATATTTTAATGCAGCAAAACTAATATTCGCTTAAGGGATTATATTAATTATATTTAAGTGAGTCCATGTAAACTAAATTATGAATAAAAGTAGCATGATATGATGCTTAGCATGCTTTCCTAAACATAAATTTTAAGGGAAACCAAACTGGTCAACAAGGGCGGCCAGTTAATATTATTTAGTTATTGTTTCATGAGTAAATTAAATTACGCAACTTTAATGTGGAATCGAGAATTGATAGCATCCTAAGAAGCGAAATTCCAGATTGAGAAAACTGAGTAATACATTATAGAAACTACTCGAAAACTCTTCTGAAAGTTTGTGACAGCAAAAGAAACTTTGTATTTATAAATGCCTCTCTAAATCTCAAAAATACGAGGGTCACGCTGAAATTTTTAACCTACGAATAAATGGTACAAGTTAAACTTACCAGCTCTTAGGAATGTTCAAAGTAGTTCTCGCCAAGATCAATGCACTTTTGTAGGCGAATTTTCCAAGGATTAAATGCCTCAAGCAATCCATTTCTTGGAATAGATGACTATTATTCTTTTAAAGCCTCATTAATATAATCTTCGGAATGAAAACGACGCCCACGTATTTTTTTTTTTTTTTAGATTAAAACATAAACAAAAGCCACACATAGTAAGACCAGGAGAATAGGGTGGATGTTCTATCCCACTTTGATGTTTTTTGTTCAAGAAATTCGACTGTAATCCTTGCTTAATGAGAAGATGCGTTGCTATGGTGAAGCACGATTTCCCTAACATTAATCTCTTGAAGAATTTCTGGAAGACACTTAGAGCCGTGCCAGGTAGCTGTTACTGTCTTCTTTCCGAAGATTAGCTTAGTCCCTAGATTAATGGCTTTGACCAGACCTGTACTTCTGAAGAACACGTCATACATTACTTTTTTCGGTACTACTTAGTTATCCCGTCGACCAATTTCGCCAAATTATATAAATCGCCAAACCACTCGCCAACTTATACAAATTGGCATAATTTTTATTTTACATAACGAAATAACAAATAAATTACTATAACATTAATAAAAATACAAATAAAACGTCGAAATAAAAATCACTTGATGATGTAAACACGTGTAACTTGCTTAAAGTGAAGTGAATGTGACATTTACGATCAATCATTATTGGCATTTAATCTTATAGTTTGGCGATAGATTTTTGGTCGACAGGATAACTAAGTAGTACCCTTTGTTGGTTTGAAATCCTCTTCAAAGGGCCATACTTTACTTTCTTGACGTTCTGGAACATCAAAAAAGGTATGTACATTTCATCACCAATTCACCAGTTATAATTTTAAAAATAATGCGCGGGCCACAATCATTAATTTTAGGATTTCTTTACTGATTCTGTCACACTCCGATTTTTGGTTTTCTGTTATGGGGAAACCAACGACAAACTAATTTTTTCATATGCAGTTTTTTCATGAATAATTTTATGTATAGCTGCAGATGAAATGTTAAGTTCCTTTTGTATCATTTGGTAGGTACAGCGATTATTATCGATTAACATTATTCGTACGGCCGACACATTTTCTGAGGCTACAGCTGACAACGATCTCCCTGTGTGTTCTTTACCCAAAAGAAAATTTCGACGTCTTATGAACTCAGTAAATTGAATACAGTGGCACGAGTTGGAGCTTTTTTTTTTATTCATATTGTAGACGTTAAAGACATTCTTCTTGATTTAGCCCCACTTTAAAATCTCAAAAAAATATAGCTCGTTAACGCTCTCGCGTCAACTTCATATTCTTTTCTTTCAAAATTTATTCTAAGATGGCTAATCTGCAATTGTTGCCACAAATTATCTTCTGCGTACACAAAAGAGTTCAAATTTACATACCAATATATTTTTTTTGACGCATACCGTCTGCCCTGTCTAGAAACAAATCCCTAAAAATACCCTCGTATATTAGTTTCTATGGTTTCTAAATATAAAGGGAGCTTTTTTGAATCATGAGACCGTCAGAAATGGTTATTGTATGTTTTCGTTTGTGATTATATTATATTTCCATAAATTAAGAAACATTCGTTTTTTTTTTTTGTTTGTTTTATTGCGTAGATTTTAATTTTTTGTACAATATATTCTAGACAAAATATTCAGAATGTAGAGATTTTGAAACTACTATTTTTCCAAATAAAAAGTCATTGCTTTGAAAGATTACGAATTTAACCTTTTACAAGTCAACAAATTAGGATCCTCGAACATAAAAATCGATTAAAAATCAAATTTGATTTCTACTGACTTGAAAAGTTTAGCAGATATAACAGAAAGGAGTTATAACTGCTTGAGTTTTTGAGGTAGAAATTACGTTTTAGGCATAAAAAAGAAAACCTACAGAAATTCGTAAAAACGATTTTTTTTTATGTTTTTCATATTTCACCAGGGAAAAGTTCACAAGAATTTGAAAAATTATATAGCACTCCTATAATTCGGTAGAGGTACTTACATTGTAAAAAAATCGAGAATTTTCCTGCGCTTAATGTTGTAATTTTTCAAGCATCGATGCTGTGAAAGCGAATTCAAGCAGCAAGTTAAGTAAATATCGAATTCTTTCTCTCACGTGCACCACGCGGCCAATAGGAATGCGACTTTCCCCAGACTTGACAAATTTTCAGCGCTCTTAAAGACAGCAGCTTGTAAATTTTACAGAAACTGAGCAGTGCCAGCACCTTTTGTCGTAAAATACAACTTTCTTTTTACAGTGTAGGATTTCATAGTAGGAGAAGGGATGGTAATACACTAGGTTTCAAAATGATATGAATACCCAGTTTTTCAGGCATAAAAAAGAAAAGGTTACAAAACAAATTGAAGTCTAATCAATGTTAGAAATAGAATAAATAAATTTATTTTATAAAAATATAATTGAAACAGCTGTTTACACATAAAATAAACTGCATTTTCCCATTTTGAGGTGTTTCATAATGATATGAACATTGGCCAAAAATATAGATTAATAACCCGATAATACCATATCTTTTAATTAATGTGAAAACGCTATCAGTCACGGAGTGGACCAAGCTTTTTGATATATTTTGATCGATTTCATTCCAGTGGAAGATGATAGCAGCTTTTAACTATGCAATTGGGGCGTATTGTTTTCCATTTGCACAACTAACTCGAACCAATAGACACCATACATTTTCCATTGGATTTAAATCAGGAGAAACAGATGGCCATGGAATTACATGTACACCATTATTAAGAAACCATTACCAAGTACTGTTTGCAGTTTGGATGGATACATTGTCTTGTTGGAACAACCAGAAAGGCCCGCCAATTTCCTCAGTACATGGCAGCTAGTTTTCTTCAAGTAGATCTTCGTAGATTAATGCACTCGTTCTGCCAGAGGGAAACGCAGTGTTCATCTTACAATGAAATCCAAATGCAGCCCAAACCATGAGTGAACCTCCACCTTTCTGCCGTTTTGAAAACGTTTCTGGTTTCTAGCACAGGTTGTGCCAATAATAAGAACAATCGTCCCGACCATCCAAATTGAATTTTCTTTCATCGGAAAATATTACTCTTTCATACTCTAACTTCCAGAACATGTCATCTTTTGCCTATTACAGGCGATTCTGCTGATGCATTTTAGTCATACGTGAATCTCTTGAAAGTTCGCCTAAAGTTGTTTTCCCATTGCGCAATCTTCTTATAATGGCTCTTTTTGACAGCTTTGGCGGACATACCAAAGACTTCTTTGCTCCATAATCCTCTTTTAATTGAAGAAAATTTAATATTACACCTCGAGATATTTTCAATTTTTTTAGCTCTGACAGAAAGTCCCTGATCCTTAAAAGCCACAATTTCCCTTTCTCAAAACCACTTAAAGAGCTTTTACGACCCAATACTTCTAGAACTCACTTTGCGATCGAGTTTGGAAATTTCCTAATTTGCGAAGTATCTTCATATGCTAAACTAATTTGCCTATTTCGGTTTCTTCTCGGAGTGGCATTCATTATTTCTGTATAGTTCCCATGCTCATTTCGTGATAATTTCGAAGAATGTTCATATTATTTTTCAAACCAATTTTTTTAGATGATTCATAATTTCAATGAATTTAAAGTTTGATATTTCATCTTCAGCTATGTATAATGTAAAATCACTGTATTTGTCAGGAGAATGGAGTTTTCTGATAATTATTTATGAATTTCTTCCAGATTATCACAAAATTACTAAGTGTTAATATCATTATTAAACCCAATGTATGACACGCCTTTTCTTTTCAGCTCCTAGAATCCAAAACTAAAAATTTTTTTTTAACCATTATAAGTATGAGCGTTCTCAGAACCGTGTTTTTTATAATGTCTGCAGTGATTGCATGCATAATGTTATTTTAGTAAGCAGAATAAAGAGATTTACATGGAAAGTGATTACATGAAGTAACCTGCAGCTTAGTGAACGGATAAATCTGTTCACGGCGGTGAGAAGGTTAATGTATATATTTTTTGCTATATCACCTTGAAGTGGAATCTCGTTGTGCTATAAGTTCAATTACTTTCTATAATTATTATTTCGTGTTTTCAAAAATACTTTCAATCAAATAATAAAAAAACTGAAATAAATAAGGTTTAAAATATTTTAAGTTTAGCGTACATCAATATCAATACAAAAACCCTTAACGGGTTAAAAGTTTGTGACGCAGCACTTTATCTTATGCTCTAAGAATTTAAAATATGGAACTTAAAAATAATGATATCAAATTTTGAGTGACGCTATGCTATCAATTATAATCTCTCTCTATATTATTTATTTCATCTTTTTATTTTTTTTTATAATCGCATGTGCAAAAATTATGTTCAATTTAAAAAAATGTATAAAAGTTTATTCATTGATGCTTTATCTTTTACATCTCTCATAAATTCAAAGTATGAGTTTTAAAAGATATGATATCAAAATTTTAGTGACGCTTTGATGTGGCTTTAAACGATTTGTTTTGAAATTAAATTAAATTTTTTTTTGGTTTGGCTAAGATATATTCACACATCTAAACAATAGTTTTAATTTTCCAATATGCTTTAAATATGCCACTTTCACTGAATTTATATAATGCATTTAAATGTATTTATTTGAATAAATTGATTTATCCTTTGTCCAATGCTATTAAAAATTTAAAATAAGATTTACGTGAATAATTTTTTTGCGTCATTGTACCCATTTGAATACATTTCACTTAGTTTGGATACAATGACGCAAAAAAATTATTCACGTAAATCTTATTTTAAATTTTTAATAGCATTGGACAAAGGATAAATCAATTTATTCAAATAAATACATTTAAATGCATTATATAAATTCAGTGAAAGTGGCATATTTAAAGCATATTGGAAAATTAAAACTATTGTTTAGATGTGTGAATATATCTTAGCCAAACCAAAAAAAAATTTAATTTAATTTCAAAACAAATCGTTTAAAGCCACATCAAAGCGTCACTAAAATTTTGATATCATATCTTTTAAAACTCATACTTTGAATTTATGAGAGATGTAAAAGATAAAGCATCAATGAATAAACTTTTATACATTTTTTTAAATTGAACATAATTTTTGCACATGCGATTATAAAAAAAAATAAAAAGATGAAATAAATAATATAGAGAGAGATTATAATTGATAGCATAGCGTCACTCAAAATTTGATATCATTATTTTTAAGTTCCATATTTTAAATTCTTAGAGCATAAGATAAAGTGCTGCGTCACAAACTTTTAACCCGTTAAGGGTTTTTGTATTGATATCATTACTTTTTTAAGGTTATTGAAAAAAAAAATAATAATAAAGACCAATACAAAGAATACATAGGATTTCCATTCACCTTCAATCCTCCCCCTTTCGCCCCGCAAAAAAGAATGACCATACTTCAATTTTAAAGAGCACCATGCTATGATATTTTTCTAAGAACTCTTTGGTAAGATATGGAAGTAATGTACAACATGCATGTTTAAAGGGTATTTCTGTTGGTTTGTTTCAGAAATATGAAAAGCAATGTTAAATTTTACTATCTAAAAAATTTACTTTGTTAAGAAAAGTAACAAGAAATATTACTCTTTAAACCTTTATATGTATATATAGCAATCATCACTCACTTATAAAAGTAATTACATACATTTATATTAAATCCAAAACTACAAATTTCTGCTTCCCCCTTTTCTCATTCCTAGTGCAAAAAAAAATTAAACATTATAAATTCTTTAATTTTATATAAAATAATCTTTGACCATCCCGATTTAAAATTCTTTATTAACAATAATAATAAATCATATAAAATAATCCCCTGAGCTCCGAAGTTTCCACTTCTCCCTTTGCACCCACCTCTCCAGATTACCTAAATAATTAATCTTTCAAACATTAGTTTGAAAAGAAAAAAATCTGCAACATTTGTTGCTCACTAACATAAATAAATAAATAAGCACTGACTTCCCTAATGCACAATTCTCCTCTTCTCCCTCCCCCTACTCCCCAGCCTTAAAAAAAATTCAAATCTTTATTTTTATACAGAAAATTCTTCTATATAAATTATCCTCTTATTACTCAAAATTACCACTTTCCCACTCCAGCCTAGAGATTCCAATCTTTAAAGCTTTTTAGAAAAATGGATCTGCAAAGTCTGTTGCTTAGTAATAAAATAAAATATATAATCATGTACACTTTTAATTATTTTTCACACAATCAATTGATGTCATGATAATAGTTGTTCTGAGCGAATATTGTGTTGGCTGGGTTGTCGTACAGATAGCTCAATTGAGAGTACTGGCAATTAAAGCCAAAGGTTATTAAAGTTCATTTTAATTCAAGATGTTTAACTCCTTCGTGACAAGAGCGCTTTGCTTAATTTTTAACCTTTTACTACAGGTTTCTAAAATCAGAAAATTTTCTGTAATTGAATCACAGAAATGCTCCAATTAAAGAAAGGTAAACTTTACAATTAAAAATAAGTGGTGAGAATAATGAAGGATTCTGAACACCTTAAGTGGAAAGTATACCAGTCGCTCATCCCCAAGGAGTTAAAGATGCTTTTTTGCTATTATAAACTTTAGGATTTACAATATAAAAAAATCTTAACCACTTCTGAATCAAACAAAGACAGTGGAAAAAATCAAGATGGCAATGTTTTGATTGGTAAATTCTAAGCTGAGTAATTTGTGCTACAGAATGAAAAAATTATAAAGTTATAATAATGCCCTCTTCAGAGCAGTCACATATACTAAATCTTTAAGGTTTTTGAGAGGGTTGGCACGGTTTAAACCAATTGGTTTTTTTAGAAAAATCTAATATAATATTTTCCCTTTTTTGTAATTTAATTGTTTTAAATTATTGATAGAAATAATTTCCACTTTTAACACTTCATCTCAGCAGTCAACATGAGACATAATGAGCCAAGGTTATGTTTCTATGCATGTAGAATGAAAATTAGCATGTGCTGATGAACATATCTCATACCCTAAAGATTTTTCTTAAAACATGTGAAATTAGAAAAGATAAAATAGATAAATAATATTCAATATTTAGCATAAAATATTTTCATTTAAAAAATGCAGATTATTTACAGCAGTTAATAACAAAATACGATGATCTTTAAGATTTTGGTTAAGTTGTAAAAGAAAATTTTCTGGATTGGGAAAGATTATCCTTAAAGAATTTATAAGAGTAACTTAAGATATCAGATTGAACAACACAGCTTGCAAAAATTGAGTACTAGTTATAGCATTTCAATAATACCAATCAATCTTTTCTGTTAGTTGCTGAATCTAATGGCCAAAAATGTTGATTTGGACACTTGGAGTCATCAATCAGAAAACAAAATAACCAGAAGTATTTGGATATTAAAAAAATACTAATAATAATAACCACAGAATAATATATTATATTCATGAAACTGCATCAAATGTTTATTGATTGATTATTATACTATTAATCAAAGGATTCTTCATACGATTTTAAAAGGTATCAATGTTTCACTGTGTAGAGCAGTTTACTTTGAACATAAGACATAGCTGTTACTAATAATGTTTAAATTAGAAATGATTTCAATTTTCTATATAATTGACTGTAATTATTTCATTTAAATATTTTCGAAAGTTTATATAATATCTAAAAATGTTTATTTTATCAACAGATATGCATCTGTATGCAATAGGAAATTATATTTTAAAAAACCTGGTTTAAAACCATTTACAAAAAATTTTAATATACAGTACACTCCCTCTAATCCGCACAGGTTGGGACCAAGGGTTTTGCGGATTATAGAATTTTGCGGATTATAGGTCATTTCTTTGTTTACATTGTAATATTTGGAATTTATCAACAAATATAGTAACCACATTGTAAATAAGTAACGCAGAAATAAAAGAAACTGCTTATATATATATAAACTGTACCCAATATTAGAAATACATTTAAATAATATAATAATGCACAATTAATAGAAACATTTCTACTTATTTTTAGATCTCGAGCATCGCAGTGATAATGGTTTGCTTTATAGCTTTTAATTTATACTCTGGAATTTAATCTTGAAGCCTTTTACAAGACTCAGGATTTCTTGATAAATAAGACACGTTTATTTTTCTAAAAGATTAAGACATTTATCCAAAAGAGCCGACCCTTCTTTGAAAGTAATTTTACCTTTTATATAGCCAACAAATGTGTTCAGAACATAGCAGTCTAATAGTTATTTATAAGATACACAGAATATTTCTCTCTAACTAATGCAAAAATGCATTTAAAAATTTTAGTGCATTTAAAATTAATTAAAATTTTTAATAAATTCATCAGATTAGTGAATATTTATTACAGTCAAAATGTGAGTTATCTTGCTTAAAAAAAGATTTTATCTCTTTGTTTACATGTTTGTTTACATCTGAAATATAGTGCGGATTATAGGCGTTTGCGGATTATAGAGTTGCGGATTAGAGGGAGTGGACTGTAATAACAATGTTTATAATTCTAAATTTGTTTGTTATTCCAAATTAATGTTTATAAAGACGATAATGAATCAAATTTAGTGTTCCAAGAAATAGCAATATTTGTGAAGCACATGTGCTTAACTGCAAAATTCATTGTTTACATCTCAGAAATACATTACATCTTCTGCATTAAAATTTTTTAGTGGCAGGCTTTTGTGATTGAACAAGGACTGCTTGCAGAGTGCTTTTAATGATTTTAGAATATAAAATTATGGCTCTTGAACTACTATTAATCAAATGCAGTAATAGCGATAAAAAAAATCTTTAAATAGTTCATTTAAAAAAAAAAAAATACTTTTATTTTCATCAGATATACTGATTATTACTACCATATGTTATATGTAACATATTTATTAGAAAAGTTACAACTATTTTGATGAAGTTTTAAAATGTAAACAAAATGATGCTTAATAAACATGATCAAAAGTACCTCTGGACAAAATCATTATATTACTTATTTCAAAATTTTTTAATTTAATGATAGCAATTTTTTTATTAAAAAAATCAGAATTATGGAGATAGAGGAAATAATGTTTTGAATTTAACCCTCTAGAGGGTAGCAATATTTCTACAAAATAGATTGCAGGCTCTTCTTAAATGTAAAATTCATTGTTTACATTAAAGAAGCTGTCTGTTATACAGAGAATTGCATTATAAAGGGCTTTCACTGCAACAATGTTTTCATAACAGAATTCTAAAATAAGATTTTAAACATCCAACTATGTAAAATTTAGTGTTTTGGGAAATAACAGATATTTCAACAATATGAATCTGAAATACAGGAGATTTGTAACTGCCAAATCTATTGTTTACATCTCAGAAATAAATTATGTAGATAATTGCATTATAAAGATCTTCAGCAGAATCCCAGAACAAGAGAAATACCCAGTGATTTTTTTGGCACGCATAAACATTCCCATGCAACCCAACTCAAACTAAAATATGGCAACCTGAAAACTGTTGCGATTGGTTTGCATTTTTTATTGCTGCCAGACTATCATTTTCTACTATATCATTATTTATGAATCATGTAAATACAATATTTATAAATAACGGCATATTAGAAAACACAGGAAAGCTCATTTTAATGCAACAATCAAAATAAAGTAAAAAAAAAAAAACAATTTCAACATAAATTAATTGAAAAATGTTATATCTTTTAAACAACTTTTCTAAATCAGAGTAATCATTTAACGATTGAAATTCTGATTTTTCAATAACTTTGAGAAAAAGTCATGTCATTTTAATCTTTAAAAATATCTACTTACAATAGAGTAAATATTCAACAATTCAAATTCTAATTTATGTATGTATGAACACTTTGCATTTATTAAAACCACAGTAACATCACTGGATATAGCAACTTATTGGAATGATTAATAATGCATGTAATGAACACTGCATGTTCATGAAAATAAACAAAAAATCATTGGATACAGCAATATGAAAAATGCACAAAACTCACAAATATCTTGTCTCGATCACTAAATGCATGCATTAAAGGGTAAAATTAGCACTAGCCACTGGGCATAGGGACACTAAATGATAAAAATTGGCTATTAAGAAATTGTCTGTCAGCGACCACTTTCCTACAAGGTCAAAAAAATTTATTTTTACCTACTATCAGGGATTCTACTTTTTTTGGTTATTTGTATGTTTATATTAATACAGTAGAAGATCTTTATAACGCAATTCTCCATATAACGCACAACTTCTCAGATGTAAACAATGATTTTTGCAGTTAAAAAGCACCTGCACTTTTACATTGTAACATATTGCTACTCTAGGACTAAATTTGATACATTAGTTCAACTTTATTTTCCAATTTAAGACCTTTTTAGTGAAAAAATGCTATTATTACAATAAACATTTCTGAAAATGTCTAATATAAGGGATGGTTGTGTCAGTTATATTTGGATCATGTTTATAAAGTAAATTTAACAATGTCTGACCTATATTATGCAAAAATTTATAATTTGGATAACTCTTGGTAACAAGGAATGCAGTATAAAGATATTCTAATGTATTTTGATGTGTTTCAGACATATTTGGCTATGTTTACAAGGTGAATTTAATGATGTGATCCACATAATGCAAAATTCTATATAACCCACAACCTTGCGTTTTTAGGTTTGCGCTATAAAGATCTACTGTATATTTATTTGAGCTATTCCATTTTAGAACACACACAGATGAGTTGCACCCTCAAATGTCAGATTTCATCATCAATGATGTCAATAAAACTAGATTTCCAAATAGGGATAGCCAAAAATACAAAAAGTGAGATTACCAGAAGTAACGATTGATCACCTTGTCAAATTCAAAGTCGCCAAATGTCTCGCCTGTTCTGGTATGCCAGATCTTTATTTCAAATGTCATAACTATTTTCATAAAGTTTTAAAAGCTCTGACCCATTCAGTGATGATGAGAGTTCAGCAGGGTATAAACTGACTCTGGGAACAAACTTTGAGATCAAAATAAAGAATTCGTTTTATAAACTGGTTATTATTGCAGCATAAGGATCCACAATCTTTGGCTTGTTAAAAGTCAGTAACATGACTCTATAATTCGAAAAAGCCTATAATCTGCAATACATTTCGGATATAAACAAACAATTAAATAATAAAATTTTGTATAAATCACCACTTGTTGGTGCTGTTTCTTCTAAATATAAACAAACAGTTAAGTATTTTTCTAAGCAAGATAATGCAGATTTTGACTGTAATAAAGATTAGATGATTGAATTTATAAAGAGGATTCTAAGGCATTTCTGCAGTCACTAAAAGATAAATGTTTGATTTATCTTGTAAATAACCATTAGACTGCTATATTCTGAAAATATTCATTGGCAAAGATCGTAGAAAACTAACTTTGAAGCTGAGTATGAAAAAAATCAGTTTATTTTGATTTAAATCATATAATTTTTTTAATTTAAATTAACCTACAACATTATTTTAAGCTTTGAAGGCTATAGCATGTCCTTTTCAATAGTTTTAAAAATGCAACTAATATAGAAACTTGAATATATATATATATATTTGGTATTACTTAGTTATCCTGCCTATCAAAAATCTATCGCCAAACTATAAGATCAACTGCCAATAATGGTTGATCGTAAATGTTACATTATTTGACTTTAAGCAAGTTACACGTTTTACATCATCAAGTGATTTTTATTTCGATGTTTTATTTGTATTTTTATTAATGTTATACTAATTTATTTGTTCTTTCGATATTTAAAATAAAAATTATGTCAATTTGTATAATTTGACGAGTGGTTTGGCAATTTATATAGTTCGGTGAAATTGGTCGACAGGATAACTAATTAGTACCATATATTTTTAATGTAGAAGTATTTATACTTCTGTGAAGTGATTGCATCACTTACCTTAAGCCTAAGATGTGTTAAAAGCATTAAAGGTACCAATCATTGCCTTTCTGCTCCAACTCACAAAACAACCCTGCCATTATTACATATTATTTTAATGGCCAAGCAAACTTTAAGATCAAAATAAAGAATTCTTTTTATAAACTGGTTATTATTGCAGCATAAGGATCCACAATCTTTGGCTTGTTAAAAGTCAGTAACATGACTCTATAATTCGAAAAAGCCTATAATCTGCAATACATTTCGGATATAAACAAACAATTAAATAATAAAATTTTGTATAAATCACCACTTGTTGGTGCTGTTTCTTCTAAATATAAACAAACAGTTAAGTATTTTTCTAAGCAAGATAATGCAGATTTTGACTGTAATAAAAATTAGATGATTGAATTTATAAAGAGGATTCTAAGGCATTTCTGCAGTCACTAAAAGATAAATGTTTGATTTATCTTGTAAATAACCATTAGACTGCTATATTCTGAAAACATTCATTGGCAAAGATCGTAGAAAACTAACTTTGAAGCTGAGTATGAAAAAAATCAGTTTATTTTGATTTAAATCATATAATTTTTTTAATTTAAATTAACCTACAACATTATTTTAAGCTTTGAAGGCTATAGCATGTCCTTTTCAATAGTTTTAAAAATGCAACTAATATAGAAACTTGAATATATATATATATATTTGGTATTACTTAGTTATCCTGCCTATCAAAAATCTATCGCCAAACTATAAGATCAACTGCCAATAATGGTTGATCGTAAATGTTACATTATTTGACTTTAAGCAAGTTACACGTTTTACATCATCAAGTGATTTTTATTTCGATGTTTTATTTGTATTTTTATTAATGTTATACTAATTTATTTGTTCTTTCGATATTTAAAATAAAAATTATGTCAATTTGTATAATTTGACGAGTGGTTTGGCGATTTATATAGTTCGGTGAAATTGGTCGACAGGATAACTAATTAGTACCATATATTTTTAATGTAGAAGTATTTATACTTCTGTGAAGTGATTGCATCACTTACCTTAAGCCTAAGATGTGTTAAAAGCATTAAAGGTACCAATCATTGCCTTTCTGCTCCAACTCACAAAACAACCCTGCCATTATTACATATTATTTTAATGGCCAAGCGAACTTTAAGATCAAAATAAAGAATTCTTTTTATAAACTGGTTATTATTGCAGCATAAGGATCCACAATCTTTGGCTTGTTAAAAGTCAGTAACATGACTCTATAATTCGAAAAAGCCTATAATCTGCAATACATTTCGGATATAAACAAACAATTAAATAATAAAATTTTGTATAAATCACCACTTGTTGGTGCTGTTTCTTCTAAATATAAACAAACAGTTAAGTATTTTTCTAAGCAAGATAATGCAGATTTTGACTGTAATAAAAATTAGATGATTGAATTTATAAAGAGGATTCTAAGGCATTTCTGCAGTCACTAAAAGATAAATGTTTGATTTATCTTGTAAATAACCATTAGACTGCTATATTCTGAAAACATTCATTGGCAAAGATCGTAGAAAACTAACTTTGAAGCTGAGTATGAAAAAAATCAGTTTATTTTGATTTAAATCATATAATTTTTTTAATTTAAATTAACCTACAACATTATTTTAAGCTTTGAAGGCTATAGCATGTCCTTTTCAATAGTTTTAAAAATGCAACTAATATAGAAACTTGAATATATATATATATATTTGGTATTACTTAGTTATCCTGCCTATCAAAAATCTATCGCCAAACTATAAGATCAACTGCCAATAATGGTTGATCGTAAATGTTACATTATTTAACTTTAAGCAAGTTACACGTTTTACATCATCAAGTGATTTTTATTTCGATGTTTTATTTGTATTTTTATTAATGTTATACTAATTTATTTGTTCTTTCGATATTTAAAATAAAAATTATGTCAATTTGTATAATTTGACGAGTGGTTTGGCGATTTATATAGTTCAGTGAAATTGGTCGACAGGATAACTAATTAGTACCATATATTTTTAATGTAGAAGTATTTATACTTCTGTGAAGTGATTGCATCACTTACCTTATGCCTAAGATGTGTTAAAAGCATTAAAGGTACCAATCATTGCCTTTCTGCTCCAACTCACAAAACAACCCTGCCATTATTACATATTATTTTAATGGCCAAGCAAACTTTAAGATCAAAATAAAGAATTCTTTTTATAAACTGGTTATTCTTGCAGTGTAAGGATACATAATCTTTGGTTAGTTAAAAGTCAATGAGTAAGGCAAACAAGCTTTTGTTACAGAGTAGGAAGAGAATCTAAGACCAATAATCTCTTTAAAAAAGTGACTGATTTTGAAGGGAAAGGCATTTTAGCTCTCAGATCTCCACCCCCCCCCCTTTTCCCTTAACAGTCAAGTCAATATACTTTGTTAGGTTCGCAAGACAATATCAACAGTTTAGTTTTTACATAAAATAAACATATCTAGCTTGTTTGTTTTCTTTCAAAGACTTAAAATACATTTTGACTTTAAATAAAGGAGTTAATTCAGCTGTACCGAAGGTACAAAAACAAAGATACCTAAGAAAGTGGCCAGTGTCAAAACAAAGTTGGGTGAGGGAGACATAATATACAAACTAATCAATCATGTATTAGACGACTCTATAATTCGCAAAAGCCTATAATCTGCAATACATTTCAGATGTAAACAAACAATTAAATAATAAAACTTTTTATAAATCACCAGTTTTTGGTGCTGTTTCTTCTAATGTAAACAAACGTTTTTCTAAGTGAGATAATGCAGATTTTGACTGTAATAAAATACTATTAGATGATTGAATCTATAAAGAAAATTTTAAGGCATTTCTACAGTCATTAGAAGGAAATATGTTGTTTATCTTGTAAATAACCATTAGACTGCTATATTCTGAACACACTGATTGGCTAACATGGTTATAGAAAATGAACTTTCAAACAGGGTATGAAAAAAATCAGTTTATTTTGATTTAAATCATATAATTTTTTTTTAAATTTAACCTACAACATTATTTTAAACTTTGAAGGCTATAGTATGTCTTTTTCAATAGTTTTAAAAATGCAATTAATATAGAGGCTTGAATATACATATATTTTTTAACGTATAAATATACTTCTGTAAAATGATTACATCACTTACCTTAAGACTAAGATGTGTTAACACCATTAAAAGGTACCATCCATTGCTTTACTGCTCCAACTCACAAAACAACCCTGCCATTATTATATATTATTTAATTGGACAATTTTATTTCGTGTTTTTTCGCGGCATTTTGATAAAATTCACATTTTTCCTTGATCCTTTGATGAAATTAGTGATATTTTTGCAATTCGTTGACACCCTTTTATGAAATTCTCATTTTTTCTGCAATACCTTGATGAAATTAGTGTTTTTACACGGCCTGTTCACAAAATTTGCATTTTTTCCACGATCCTTTTGCGAAATGTGCATTTTTTTCGCAATCCATTCACAAAATATGCATTTTTGCATGATCGTTTGATGAAATTTGTGTTTTTTTGCGGCATTTTGATGAAATTCGCATTTTTTTCCGAGATCCTTTGACGAAATTCTCATTTTTTCTACAATACTTTGATGATAGTGTTTTTTCATGGCCTGATCACGAAATTTGCATTTTTTCTGTAATCCTTTGATGAAATTAGTGATTTCTTTGCAATTCGTTGACAAAACAAGTGTTTTTTCGTACACTTGACAAATTACACACTTTTCTTGCGATTCTTTGACAAAATTTGTGTTTTTTTTCCAGGATCCCATGATGAAATTTGCGTTTTTGCAGCCTTTTGATGAAATTCACATTTTTTCTGCGATTATTTGTCGAAATTCACATTTTCCACAATCCTTTGACGAAATGCGCATTTTTTCAGCAATCCAATCACGAAATATGCATTTTCTCGCGAACGTTTGACGAAATTCGTGTTTTTTTGCAGCCTTTTGATGAAATTTGCATTTTTCCGCAATCCTTTGACGAAATTAGTGATGTGTTTGCAATTTGTTGACACCCTTTTACAAAATTCTCATTTTTTCTGCAATAGTTTGATGAAATTAGTGTTTTTTCATGGCCTGTTCATGAAATTCACATTTTTTCTGCAATCTGTTGATGAAATTTGTGATTTTTTTTACAATTTGTTGACAAAATTATTTTTTTTTCACACTTTTGACAAATTTCACATTTTTCTTGTGATTCCTTGACAAAATTTACATTTTTTACAGTATCCTATGATGAAATTTGTGTTTTTGCAGCCTTTTGATGAAATTCGCATTTTTTTCTGCGATCCTCAGTTAAAATTCATGATTTTTCTGCGATTATTTAACGAAAAGCACATTTTTCATGATCCTGTGACGAAATGTGCATTTATTCCGCGATCCATTCATGAAATATGCGTTTTCTCATGATCGTTTGACAAAATTCGTATGTTTTCACGGCCTTTTGATGAAATTCGCAATCTTTTAACGAAATCAGTGACTTTTTTGCAATTCGTTGACACCCTTTTACAAAATTCTGATTTTTTCTCTGCAATACTTTGCGAAATTAGTGTTTTTTCTTGGGCTGTTCACGAAATTCGCATTTTTCCCACGATCCTTTGACAAAATTACTGATTGTTTTGCAATTTGTTGACAAAATTAGTGTTTTTTCCTTGATCCTTTGACGAAATTCCCATTCTTTTGATGAAAATTGTGTTTTCCTACAATACTTAAGACGAAAATTGCGTTTTGTGAGATAATTTGACGAAAATAACATATCGTCTGACGAAATTCGCAGTTTTCCTACAATCCTTCAGGCAGAGCAGGCGATAGTTGTGTGGGGGTGGCTATGTTTTCATGCTGTTCAGTTCAATACATGGGCTAAATGTGTGGTAGGTAACAGGAAAGAAAAGGTCGAAAGAGAAAGGGAGAGAAATTAACTCAATTTGGTACTGTTTGTACTCACATTTTTGTTGCATTTGATACCGCCACCTCCCACCCTCCTAAAAATGTCAAATTTTAATGCAGATTTGCACCGATCCCAGGGATGATAAAATTCAATGTGCTGAAAAAGCAGAATTCCACATTTTTATACGTAAAAGTAACATATCAGCGACATTTTTCATGTGAACATTGCATGAAGTTTTGGATCCCCCCCCCCCCCCACCCCTGACATACTGTCAAAACTCGCAAGGGTTTTTTTCCTTGTGATGTTCCTCCCACTACCGAGAATGTTGCGGGTTTTTTATAATCAACTGATTAATTTTGTTTTTTTGCTACTTTTTATGTTAATGTGGTGATCTTTCAAATGCTATCACCCAACGGGCGATAAACGCATCTGTCTGTAAGCGCAGTGTTGAATTCGGACACTTTTCTCCGGGGTGGCTTTGTACAGTTCCGGTGTGGGGGGGTGGGGGGGGATTGCGGTTTTTTACCATTGAAAACACAAAATCTTAAATTTTCCGGGGAGGGAATCTCATTGCTCCGGGGGGAATGTCCCCCCCCCCGGACCACCCCCTGAAATCAACACTGTGTAAGTGGCACGGCAACCCTCCAGTTTACAGGTGGAATTGAAAAAAAGAGTTTTTGTAGTTTGAATATGCAGAATGTTAAAGAATAGTGAATAGTTTAATGAAAGCAGAATAAAAACTTAATATTTAAATTAAGATGCGAGTCAGATTAATATTACGAAATAGTTGCTGGGTTATTACTTTATTAGTTTATACAAAGTCTAATTATCATGACAGCTACAATGCAGCTGCTAATGTAATTTTGTGAAACCGATCTTTTCTAAAAAATAACATGTTCTGAATTGTTCTTATTTACAATAATACTTGATTACCACAAATACCGGGAGCTGGCTACTTTTATATTTTTAAAAAGTAAATTATTTAAAGCTTTCTTTTAAGCATATTAGCTTTAAAATTAAATAAAAACAAGTATCTTACTTTTGCAAAAAAGCTGTTTTATCTTATTTATCTACAAACTTTAATTACTAAATAAGGAAAAGTATCATGATGAAAATTTTTACTTTTAGGAGCTCAACACAAACACAACCAGTCAGGATAAAATGGTTCGTTTTGAGTTAATCGTGATAATTTAAGTATATAAAGTACAATTTAATATCAGTCAAAAATATGTCCAAGACTGAAATCAGACCTGAGACTGAATGTCTTGCAACCATGGCTGTAATCAATTAGCCTAAAAGAAATGCTTCAGGTTTTATTTTGTTTTTTATTTTCTCCTGTTTTTCTTTTGTTACAGAGATAAACGGTAATAAGAATTTTTTTTTTTCCCCATTAGGTTTAATTTTACAAAAATAAAATACTAGGATGCTTTAATTTTTGAAGCTGAAAAGAGATATACATATATATAAAAGAAAAAAAAATCAGCAAAAGATACCCATATTTCGAAAAAGAGGTCATTTTAAGTCAATTTTCGTTTATAATGTTATTAGAAACGATTCGCAAATGAATCATTTTATAAACGTGATTGGAAATCTGAATTTTGATTTCGTCATACCTTTTATTTAAATTGTGCGTTCTTTAAAAATGAAAGATTTTGTTTAATTTCTTTAAAAGAAAACCCAAAATTAAATTGATAATTATCTGTATTACACTCACATGTAACAAGTAATACCTATGCCACACATGAGTGTTATTTTGTAAGAACAACAGTTATAATAAATATTGATGAAAATAACAACAATTCAGAACATTATATTAATTAGAAAGGATCGGTTACAAATAATTACATTAGATGCTGTCTGGATAATTAGAAATTGTGCTCACTTTCTTCTTTTCAAGATTTTTGATATTTAATTTCTTATTTCTTCAGTCAACTTTGCGGCGTAGTGATACATGGCGAAGTCTTATGGCGGACGCGATGAATTTTCATTTCGATACGAGCATTTTCGATAAATATCGAATTTCGATACGAGAATTTTCGGAAAAATGGGAAATATTTTCTCCTTAAAAATTGTTTCCTTACTATGAATAACAATGAAATAAAATACATATAATTATAAAATACTGCTCCATATAAAAAAATCAATCTAAGTATTTTAAAGCACATAATAAACTGTTTTTGTAGTTTAAAAAAAGATTTATTGCCAATATTCAGATTTTAAACTGTGACCTTATCCGCACAAAACCGGATTGCAACGTTGTGTCTGCTAGCCCATAGAATAACATGTAATCCGCGATCCTAAGAAGTCCAATTTTTTATGCGGATTACATAAAAATTAAGAGTTTTCCTAGATACTAGGTTAGTCTTATCCACTTCATCAAAAACGGATTCCTTTTGTATATTAATGTTTTTAAAAAAATCTAGACCGTTTCGGAGAAAAAAAAAAGACAAACTTACACCATCGAAATTGCTTTCAAAATGGGTTTTCAGATCTCAAAATATACTGCTCTTAGAATTGTAAAAATTTCAGAATAGGATTAGACTGCATATATAAGACTGTTTTAAAAAAATCAGAACAATAGGACCTATATTTGCTGAGTTATTAACAGGCGGCTTTTCGCGTTTTCTTTGATGTCGAGTTAGCTGTATATATGAGTTCCGCCATCTACGAATTCTACGATATGATTTTAGGCTTAAGGCTGCGTCACTCGGAATACTATCGTCTTCCATGATATATATCCTTAAGATAAACATAGTTTCTTTGGTAATTTATCTCATACTGAAAAGTTGAAAAATAAATAGGCAAAAACCTCTAAGAAGAGTATACAGTATTTTTATATTATTTTATTGCCTTACATAGATAATTAAATGCATGGAAAAATATTATCTCAAAGAACTCTAAACTGAAAATCTAGAAGGCAACTTTCATTCTATTATTCATGGTGTACTAAATCCCCAAACTAAAAGAAAAAAAAAACTAGAGTTCAAAATATTATGAGCATAACACACATCACTTGTTTTATGGATTTTCTCAAGGTAAACCTGGTTTGCACAGCGGCTTATTTTATAACGAATTTACAAATTAAATAAGCAAATAGATATAAGATGAGTTTTCAGTATTTCTAGATTATTCTGTTGCCTCACTTAGTTGGAAATAAAATCATGTGCATGAATTATGTACACATCAAATCACTAGATGTTTAAAAACTCAATCGCAACTCTCAGTTCGTAATTTGTACTGTATTGGTCCATCTTCTTTTCACTTTAACCCTTTGTGTACTGAATTGTGAATTCATGAAAATTTCATCTTCCAAAGCATTTTTCTTGAATTGTTTAAACTACATTAGAAGATTTACATAATCATTTAATAAATTTTAGAAAGATTTTAGAAGGATTGAAGGATTTAGAAGGATTCATTAAATTTGAATTTAGAGGGATTTTGTGCATTATTTATAACCCCACTCAAATCTTTTATTTTACATATTTTCCTTAGTATTTCGTAGAATTAGGAAATGTACAAATATAATGTTCTTCCAATAGAAATATAGAAATATTTCCGAATTGAATTCCCCCCCCCCCCCCCAAACGCCAAGAAAGCGGAAAAGATGCAAAGGCAAAAGAAATTATCCTTTAAAAAATATTTTTGTTTTGTGTAACCAATAACGCTTTTGGAACACGATTAAGTAATGCATCTGTAACTCATTCTAAACTGTATTACAACTAATCTATGTATTAAATGAATTTTATAACAGGTTATTTTAATGGTACTTATAAGTAACGTCTCTAGATAAAGGCTTAATGTACTGAATAATTAAAAAAAAACCCTTTTAGTACAGATAAAGCTAAACTAAACTCTGTGGCTGCACAATCCATGAAGGATCAGGGCCGATAGTGCCCATCTCTGATTTCTTGACCCTGGTAAAGTACAAGCAGGGATGAGATTTCCGCTTTTTTGCACACCAGTATTTTGTTAGAGAAAATGTTGTTCTGTAAAATCGCGAAAATGTTCCGATTAAATAATGTAACATTTTCTCTAACAAAATACTGGTGTGCAAAAAAGCGGAAATCTCATCCCCGAGTACAAGTAAGGTAGGCCAGAAATTGAGTAAAATGCAACAACTGATGGCCATTCACGAAAATGCGGGAAGAACTGTGTTTTAGTACTAGAAATCAAGATCCGATGAGTCCCCAAAAAGTTGTTTTACCCTGTTTTGGGGAGTGGCAAAACCGTGGAGGTTTTATCTCGGGGGAGGGGGGAAGATCAAATAGGGTATTGCTTCTTATGTAATTTTAAATTCTGACTCGAAAGACACCATCTGCAAGTCGATACGATCATTTTTTTCAAAGTTACGGCAGTTTTTATTAACCTTTAACTGATGTCACAGAAATTGTCACATAACTAGTGTGAAGCGGTCTGTGAGACCGCTCCATCGAAACATGAATAAAAGACGCGATTAACTCATAGGATGGTGTTTTTGTACTAAACTTTTTGTACAGGACTGTTATAATTAAAATTAATCTATTCAAAAGTCTCTGGTGATAATACTAAAGTTCCAAACGGAACAAAATTTCGGTAGTGTTTGTAGTTAAACTGAAAATTGTAAGTTAAATTAGAAAAATTGAAAAAAGCCGCGGTCTGAGAGACCGGTAACATCAGTTAAAGGTTAATACACACGTTCGGTATCTAACCAATACTACACTGTAAAAAAAAATCTGTGGTTACTAAAATTTTTCTAGGAAACTGGGGTTCCTAGAACATTTTATGTAGAGGCAACAACAAAAATTCATGTAATAGATACACTTTTGCGCGTAAATCAAATAATCTCTAACGTTATTAAGAATTGTTCAGGAAACTGGGATGACAAGAATTTTTTATGAAACTGCAACCCGGGTTACAGATAAAATTTTACTAAGATTACTATAATTGCCGAAACGTCAGTGAAGGCTTACTGTGGAGACACGAAAAGTTTTGGTTTCCGTTAGTCTGTCTGTCTGTTAGTCTGTCTGTCTGTTCCGCGATAACTGCCGCAAAAAGCATCCGATCGGCTTGAAATTCCCTGGGCATGTTGATGAGCTCCCCGGATTTAGCTGTATAGTTTTGGGTTAAATTTGGTTCATTCGTTCGGAATATACAGAACATTTTATTTTGTGATATAATGCTTTTCTATGGGAAGTCAGACGATTTTCAAATTTTCATTTGTTGAAAGAAATCGCTCATATGAATAATAGATTTAAATGGTAAATTTTGGATGCTGAAATTTTTAAATAAGAGTATTAAATTATTCTTATTAGTTTGCAATTTTGTCAAAACATTTGTCAGAGCTTTTAAATTAGGTGTATAACTTATGATAGAATTTTATACATGTGTTCGAATAATATAAAACATTTTATTTTATGAATTTACTTATATTTCATTTTTTCTTTTAACCGTTGCGTAGCAACAGCATCTCATCTAAAAATATCATAAATGTGAAAGTATGTATGGTTTTTTGAAGTCAAATCAAAGCAAAAGGAATGAATTAATGAATGCCTTTGTATAGATATTTGCATATAGATTTATTTAAACGCAGAAATGAAAATAGTATTTATATACTATATAGAATAATATTTTCATTTATTTATTCAACTATTTGATTATAAATGAAAAAGTTCGTTATTTTCATACAGAATAAACTGACATTATTCTGTTAAATTTTATAAACTTTATTGTTGCCAAAAAAAAATGAATAACAATTTCTCCCAAAGAGTTAATTTTAATTTGTAAGATTTTCACGTGCAAAAGATAAATGGAATAAGCAAATAAAAAATAAAAAAAGGATATATAGGACAGGAATGAATACATATAAACATTTCACACCAAATACCACCTAAAATAGTTATTGTAGCAGTATTTTCCCAGCACTACGAAGAAAGATTCCTCGATTTACACGATTTTACTTGGCCTTCCTTTTCTCATTCTTTGCGATTTCATTTTCGCAATTGCGTGCATTAATTGGCACAAAATTTTACATTTTTATGACTGAGATATATGTAAGGCCATACAAATAAGAAATTCCGTATTGTCTCCTATAAAATGTGATAAAGTGTTGGTTAATCATATATGTTTTTATTAAGAGGAGCAGAGCTGCCAAGCCTCCGGCGTTCTGGATACCAGTATTTTAATACAGAAAATGTTACTTTATTTAATTGAAACATTTGCGCGATTTAAAAGAACATTTTCTCTAAGATAATAGTGATGTGCAAAAAGCTTGAGACTTGGCATGTCTGGTGGGGAGTGAAATGTTTTACTTAATGCATTTATCTCTATTTTAATGCTACGTGAACAACGTCCGTGTAACAGCTTGTAGAGTGTAAAATAAATTAAATTATTAAAATAATCCTTATTACGAAAAATGAAACAGAAAGTCCGGCTAAGGGAAATGAAATGTTAGTCAACCTTTCGTAATTTGACCTGAACATAGGTTTGCGTCAAATTTCAACGGTATTTGTAACATCACGATTTTAAATTAAATGTAGATACTATTAAAAGAAAATCACAAAAAATACTTAAAGGCGCCAAATCATGTTTATCTATTTAACGATGATGAATCATTAACTGTTAGGTTTAGAAGCCCCCCTACTTTAGGGTGATTTTAGTAAGTTAATGCTATCGAGTACATTTTTTGATATTTAGATTAGATCTTAGATATAAATATTGCAGAATGATAATCAAAATTATTTTTTTATAAACAAAATTTATAAAGGTATTAGATTTCTAAATTAGATGTTTCAGTTTACATTTCCAAAAGTTCTTTATCCATTAGATACAGGTATTTGTGGTTAGCAGGCAAGTAAATACTGCTGTATGGATATTAGGATAACGTAAAATGCTTGACCGAATTATTGCTTATCCTTATAAATGGTCCTTCTCCATCCTTATAATGTATCTTTCTTCAGGGGGGCAGAGCCCCCCTGAAGAAATTTGCTTTATTATATAAAAATTACTAGAATAAGTAGCTCGTGAGAATTTCAGAATATCCTTACATAACAACGTGTTTAATTTAACGCTTTTAATGTCTGAAACCATCGAAATATTTTTTTCCTTTTATAAATGTTTGTGTAATTTAAATAGTTTAAATTTTGTTTTTGTAGAAAGATTAATATTACGCAAAGTTTGATAAAAACAATGAGTTGCAGAGATGACGTTGAGGCTCTTGATCTGCAGATTTACTAGTTTTAGAAGATTCTTTGGTACTTTTCGGTTAGCCGGGCACCAGAGTTATATATACATATCTATGTATATATGCACGTATATATATATACACATATATATATATACATGTGCGTATATATAGAATATATGAATAGATACATATACATGTATATATAATATAATATATGTATGTATATATATATGTATATATAACACTGGCGCCCGGCTAACCAAAAAGTACCGATTTTTTTGTAAAGATACGCATTTCTGTAGCTTTATAAAAAGTAGATTTGTAGATTTACATATTTTTTTGTACAATGTACAGATAAAATATTAGTAAGCATACAGATTTCTGTAACTTTACATCTGTAGAATTACAGATTTTTTTTTACAGTGTACGCCGGATTTCCGAAAAAATACCAAAAGTATTTCGGATATTCTTAATGGTTGTTTAATTCATAGTCAGGTGATATTCATGACAGAAAATTTAATATAAAACAAGAAAGAAAAATCATGCGTCAAGCATAGATTATGAAACACTTTCCAACACTTCCTGAAATCTTTAACAAAACTTCGTTATTTAGAGAAATAAGTTAAATAAGATAAGTAAATAAACATTTTAGAAAACAGATAAGACATTTGAAAAACAGGTTTAGGCTCGTACTCAGTAATCTTTACGAATTCTTTTGTGTAGCGCTGTATATCAACTGTAGCATTTATACACACCATAGTTTTCATAAATACAAGGAAACTTAAAAGCGCATATCATAATTAAAAATGCATTTCCTGCCATCATCGCTAATATACAATACTTCGGATAGAATGTACTTTCTGAAATCTTTTGTGCGTCCCTGTAAATGCTATGCACTTCGTATTATACATGAAATAATTTATAAGCTTCAGCGACGTATATCGATTTCATTATATATGAAATAGTTTAGCTACAGCGTCTAGAATACCTAGTGTGGAAATATGCTATCCAAACAGTGCTAAAAATTTGTATCCCTTAAATGTGCGACGATACTGCTAAATTCCCAAGTGTCGATCGCAGCGACATCAGCGGGATTTTCGTATTACTAGTATTACACTGTCTAGACTAGCAATATCTTGCAGTTGTAGAAAATACCCTGCAGATGTCGCTGGGATCTGTATATTGCAGCAGCATCATTGCACATTTAAGGGATACAATATTTTAGCGTTTTTTTTAAGTATTACAGGGATAGACGATTTCCACACCGTGTAATCTAGTCGCTATAGTTTAACATATTTAATGTACGCCGCAAACAACCCGTCCCTCCCCCCTATATCACTATGCAACAGGCAATAACATCCGAAAATTTCAAGACAATCCGAGTATATTTACGAGAGTTAGAGCGCGGACAAACGGCCAGACTAATCGAAATCATGAAAAACGTTATTGGTATTTTTTATGTTACAAAAAAAATGTAATAAGAAATCTCGTATAATTTCCGAAACATCGATGCCAATTTTATTTGCTTCGATTTTTTCAGCTGTTCTTTAACAAGTTTTCTTTGGATTTTATACAAGAGAAAAACATCAATTTTGGAAACACTGCATTGTTTCTCTAAAGCAGATATTAATTTTCCAGTCAAATTTATGTAATTTTTCCCGTCACACCTTTTGTTCTGTCGACTCTTCGGCCTCGTTCCTCGGAGCGGCAACGAACGTTATCGGCGGCTCTATTTAGCGCAGCGTCAGCGATTACGCTGTCCGTTAATTCCTCGCTTTCGATCTCGAAGTTTTTAATTCGTAATTAATTGTTATTTTCCTTATTATTTTGATGTCGTATTTTTGAAATTGCCAGATTACCGAATGCTGGATTTGGAGGTCACACTCTATTGGTTTCGGAACTTTCTAATGATAAATCACGCTTTTCGGAAACGTGGGCAACTTTGTATGTTATTGGATAATTTCGTTTTTGATTATTGTTGTATTACAATCACATCTTTTTTTCTTTTCAATGCCGCATTTTGCTTTTGCGCGCTTGCAATGTTGCTTTCTTGTTCAGCACATATTTTTCCCTCGCTGCTTAATCTGCTGTTTCTATTTTTAGTATTTACTTTTCACCATACGTCGCTCGTGTCGTAATCGCGATCTATTTTTAGCTTATGGCTCGCATCGCAACGACACGCGACCACGGTTTATGTCTGTATTCATCATCATCATTTTAATTTAACTAATGGATTTAAAGATAATTTCGCATCACTTCATTGGACCCCGTTTATTTACTACTTATACTCATGCATTTGAGTTTTCAACAGAATTTTTAAGGAATTTTGTTAGTATTTGATCACGATGTAAATCGCTGTTTTGGTATCCGGGTCTAAGGATCTGTTTCAAAACATACCATTACGATGTTCTGAATTAAAATTCCCCAGTTTAAAAAGTGATTTCAGTCTACTATTGCAAGCTTTAAATCGCCGAGATTATTTAATTTTACTCATCTTTTTTAATTATATTTTTATCATCAAGACTTTCTTAAAGAATACTTCACCAGCCATAACTACTAACGCATTTAACGCCATGGATTTAAAAAGATGATTCTCTTCGGGAATATTTTGTGTAATGTACAGTGGCCCTGTGATTTTTCCTTACTTTTTCAACCTCTCCAAATGGATATAAAATAAATCTGGATTTTTCAGTATCCGGGTCTAAAGACCTGTTTCAAAACTTATGATTACAATGTTCTGAATTCAAATTCCTAAGTTAAAAAGTGATGTCAGTCTACAATTATAAGCTTTAAATTGCCGGGATTATTTAATTTTATTCATCTGTTTGAATTGAATTTTTATCATGAAGCCTTTCTTAAAGAATACTTCACCAGCCACAACTACTGCAGCATTTGACGCCATGGAATTAAAAAGACGATTCTCTTCGGGAATATTTTGTGTAATGTACAGTGGCCTTGTGATTTTCCCTTCCTTTTTCAACTTCTCTAAACAGATATAAAGTAAATCTGGATGTTTCATATCAATGCGTGTCTTCATTTATCGTCGAGTGCTTTGCCTTTCCAGTATAATTAAGTAAGACCTACTTCATTTGTTAATTTCTGTTTTACTGCACCAACAATACCATTTTTCCCGTCACATTTATATAATACAGGGCTATTACAAATGAATCATCGGGTTTTGATACGTTACTACGTGCGAACTAGGAAACGTATATGTTTCCATGACAACTCAAACGAGAGGGCGTTAACGACAGTTTCGTGTTGCGTGTGTGTCATGCGCGTGTAGTTGAAATGGTTGCTGCGCGAAAGTCATATTCAAAATGGCGACTGGACAGCAGAAAGCATTTTGTGTACCAGAATTTTCAAAGTGTGAATTGCGCTTATAACCATTCAGAGAGCATTCCTGAAGGCATATAAATGCAAACCTCCAACCCAACAAAGAATTCTGCGGTGGTATTGACAGTTCAAAGAAACCAGTTGTTTATGTAAAGGCAAAAGTTTCGACCGACCAAACGTTACTGAAGAAACAGTGAACCGAGTTAGAGAGAGTTTCATCCGTAGTACCAAGAAATCAACAAATCGCGCTAGCCGCGAACTTTCCATTTCACAGCCAACTGTGTGGAAAATTTATGTTGTCCAGTCGCCATTTTGAATATGACGTTCGCGCAGCAACCCTGGCAAGCACACGCATATGACACATACTTAGCGTGAAACTGGAGTTAACGCCCTCTCGTTTGAGTTGTCATGGAAACATACACTTTCCTAGTTCGCACGTAGTAACGTATCAAAACCCATTTGTAATAACCCTCTATTTTCGTAGATTAAGGAACATTTGCCTTTTTCACTTTCTTCTATCTTCAGTAGAAGAAAGTATTGTAATCGAAATTTTTTTCAACTTCCGGTTTTCGTCGGATTGACACGTTTTGAGGGTCGGAGATCCCAAAAAACATGTTTATACAAAATGTCTGTCTGTCCGCCCGTGTGTTCGTCTGTCGGTGTGTCGCCATTGTACCATCGAAAAGTGCATGAAATTATGCATAGAATTGAACCAAATTTTTTGTGTATGTATTTGGCTGTGGCAATCAAGTCCTCCTTCAATTTAGAAATATTCTGCAGGAAGGGGGCGCTGTAATAGCAATTTTTGTGCAATTTTCTTTATTGTACCATCGAAAAGTGTATGAAGTTATGCATAGAATTCAACCAAATTTTTTCTGTATGTTTTTGGCTATGGCCAGCATGTACTGCTTCGACTTGGAAATATTCCGCCAGAAGGGGGCGCTGTAATAGCGATGTCTGTGCTATTTTCATTATTGTACCATCAATAACTGTATGAAGTTATGCATAGAATTGAACCAAATTTTTTGTGTATGTATTTCGCTGAGGCCAGCAGTTTATCCTTGGATTTGAAAATATTCTGGCGGAAGGAGTTGCTCTAATAGCGATTTTTATGCTATTTTCTTAATTTTTACCATCCAAAAGTGTATGAAGTTATGAAAAGAATTGAACCAAATTTTCTGTGTATGTTTTTGGCTATGGCCAGCAGTCCTCCTTGAAATTGGAAAATTTCCACTGTAAAGGGGCGCTGTTATAGCGATTTTTGTATAATTTTCTCGGTTTTTGTAGTTCTGTTGTCCATCGGCGGCTCGTGCAGCGACAGGAAATCGCGCCCTAAGCCGGCTATTCGCAAATAGTCCAGGCATTAGGTGCTCAAAAAGGACAAATAGGGGAAAGTTTTCTTGTAGTTTTGATATTTGGTGCTTTTATGTATTTTGGGTCGCTGAACACGAATCTGAAGTTTGCCAACAAAATTTATCCCGGGAAACACGTTTTTTTGGCAAAAAACGGGAAAAAAACGGGATTTTCTTTGTTTTTTTCCAAATAACTTCCAAATTATACATTTTACGTAAAAGTTCTCAATGCATAAATTGAAGAGAATAAAATTTCCTACATTTTATGTATTAAAAGTTTTTTTCTCTGATCAATGGTTTAGCCGTGACAACGCCACAAAAATGGGAGTGAAAATCAAAAAATTCAGAAAAAAACGGGAATTACGCCGCTGTACGTAGATTTAACATGAAAACTGACCATTTTACACAAGCATTGACTATAAATTATACTAAAGATTATATGAATGACTACATTTTACAATGAAGTTGCTGATAATAAATAGGACGACTCATTATGAATCATTATTTAATTATAAATAAACACGTACATTAGTAAGTACATTTATTTAAAAAACAAAAAAATATTATTTCCGCTTTCTTTTACTTGAGGGTCCCTGCTTTTCACCGACATCTACAACATAGAAAATAGACGTATAGAATTAGTGGGTGTTTTTATTACTACCAACAGTATAAAATAAATGTTTTTTTAATAAAAAATATTTGATACCTTCTGGCATGACTTTTTCTTGACATTTTAGTTCAAGTACCATTTTTTTTTTTTATCAAAGACAGCAGAATTTAAGTTAGTCACATAAATAAAATTTTGCGCCATTATGCAACGGCATTAAGATTTAAAATGTAACGAAAATGTGAATTTGTTTCAAAATATTTTGTTTATAGAGGAAAATTACAATGAAGGGCACATGAAGTTTTGCGAGAGTGAAATGTTTAAATTTATGACCAAATTTGGGCAAAAATTGCCAGTTGTATGTAGATATATCGGGACAAAATCATTTAAAATATATTACCAGGCTGCAAATTCTGAGTGGTTACAAAATGGATCCAGACAAATTCTCCAAATTTAGATTTGATACAATGCAAAACATAATGTAGGCATTTTCTCATGATATATTAATCATGATATCTTATGATTCCTTATCTTTACATAAGGTTCCTGTTAGGTTTCCTGTAAGGTTTGTGCAGAAATAAATATGAATATACAACAGAATATGCAACACAGCAATTTTCACTAATGCTGTCGAATGTTTGTCCCGTACCTTAAATTTTAGAAAAAAAAATTAGAATTTGTTATAATAATACAAGAATAGTTTTATCACTATAGCTTCCATGCCGTTAAGAAAGTATCATTAAAATTATCAAGAAGAACGTAAAATCATTTGTCAATCAGATTATGGAACATTTTTGAACGCATTCGGGCTACTATAATAAAACTTAACAGTTAAATAACGTGAAAAACGATGTCTAAGTAATAATTTGTAAAACATATAACACGTTTGAAAACACAATTTCAACCAAAATCGAAAAAATAGCTGAAAAATTTGTACATCCCTGTATATGAACTATAGATTTATCATATAATTCACAATATGGAAAAATTTAGAACTGTTAGTGAACGCATAGCACAGTTGAAAATTCCTCGTTAGCAATTTCCGGCAATAAGCGGGTATATAGATGTCTTGTGCAGCCCTATATATGATTTATAGAATTTATACACGCTAAATAGTATGCAATTTTTAAAATTTAAAAAGTGCTCCACAACTGAAAATGCACCTCCATCAATTATTGTTCATACAGAGAAAAATATAATTGATTTATTTTGTATGCCCCTGTATATGAAAGATCAATGGACATCATATTCAATAGTAAGCATCTTATAGAGCACCTCGGAGATATATATCAGTTTAAATACTTTTGAAAAGGTTTACACCTTTTCAAAATTAACAAAATACACCACAAACAGTTTTTCTCCATAGACCGTAATGTAACATAATTCTTTTTAGTGTCCCTGTAAATGATCGATAAATACTACCCATACCATATTCTATAAGAAATAATCTTGTAGTGCACTTCATAGATATGTATATAAATTTCAAAGTGTTTGAAATTATGAAACATTATTGAAAAAAAAAAAAAAAAACACAAACGATTTTTCGCCATAGGCCGTAATATAATGAAATACTTTTGACTGTCCCTGTAACGAAATTATGACTGCTACACGCAACATTTTACAATACCTAACATTCAATAGTGAATATCAATAACATTTTTCAATTTCATGGCGATGCGACTATATTGACGCCAAAAATAATTATGGCCAGCTAGAATCGGCAAATCACTCGCCGTGCACTGCCGTCATTCCGGTTTTTTCAGAATTGTTTATTTTCACACCCACGTTTGCGGCGTTGTCACGGCTAAACCATTGATCAGAGAAAAAAACTTTTAATACGTCAAATGTAGGAAATTTTATCCTCTTTAATTTATGTAATCAGGACTTTTGCGTAAAATGCATAATTTTGAAGTTATTTTGAAAAAACAAAGAAAATCCCGTTTTTTTTTCCAGTTTTTTGCCAAAAAAACATGTTTCCCGGGATAAATTTTGTTGGCAAACTTCAGATTCGTGTTCAGCGACCCAAAAAACATAAAGGCACCAAATATCAAAACTACACCCAAAACTTTCCCCTATTTTCTACCAAATGACTGGACTAAAACAGCAGATGTACAACTGCATAATGAAAAACTATTGATTTTAATAAATCTCATTATCGAGAATAACTTGTTTTTACTCCGGTTAATTGACTGAAGCATAAATTTAAGATGAAAATCAAAGTTGGTATAGTACTGAACTAATAATATTGCAGTAGTAACATCTGTAACTACTTTTTGAAATACTAAGGTTTATGAGATAGAAGAAAGTTTTTGGATTGGCACATCCAACTAGTTTACAATGTGGAATTTTATACGATAAAACAAATATCATACACTGTCAGGAAAAACTGTAAATTTATGAGCCTTTGCTGTTCAATTTTCACGGGCAATGGCCTTATTTGATGAAAAACGGTCTGATCCACTAAAGAAATAAGGTACGACCCCATACATTTTCCTCCGCTAGGGTGCAAACCTTTGCTTTAGTCGTGTTCAGAAAAATAATGTCAGTTAAGCGCGACCGTAACATATTTTTTAATCCGCCAAAAAAGCGATCCTGTGATGATTATCTAACGTGCTACGGAATAGTAAGTAATGTGTTATTGTGTTTTGAAGTGCATATATCTTTGCCCCGTAAAATTACGGGCTGCACAAAATGATGGGCATTGAATTTTTTTGACGGGGTATGCCTGGAATCTCTGCTGAGGGCCTCATCCAGTAATTTTACAGGGATATTTTTAGATACTTAGAAAATTAAGGGCAATCCACATATTCTTGCAGTTCTAGCCCATCTGTTACATCAACGGTAAAATCAAAAACCATCAAATACGGTACGACCCCATACATTTTACTCTGCTAGTGTGTACATGTTGACACAAAATAACGGGCACGGATTGTTTTTTTTACGGGGTATGACTGGAATATCTGCTGCTGTCCTCTGCCCGTAAATATTTTTAACAGTGTAAATGAACACAAAAGTATATAGCACATATTTAGAATTTTTAGATCAATTGATTGCATACTCCAAGTAAAATAATTATATACGTCAAATATTTTCATCTCAAATCACTGAACATTAAAAAATTCAACGGCAACCTTTCGTCTCATTATTTATATTTTTTATGCCTACTAAATCTTTCTTCTTTTCACTTTAATGTAGTAACGGAATCCTTTCCCGTTCATGACTATATTTAGGATTTTTCCATACGTGCATTAAGATGGGGGAGAGGAATCAGATTACTATTTGCTGTTGCTCAAGCGAAATAGAAATGGATTATTTGAAAGGTATACTTGAAGAAAATACGGTAATTTGTCCGTAAAATGATACAATAATTCCGGTTGAAATTGTAAACACAGACGTTATACTGCTAAGGAGTGATTCACGTATAGATAAGGAGAAAAAAAAAAGAAATAGATACAACCAAATTATTTAAGAATTAGTTCTCTTGCTTCGCTATACAAAAATATTTAAGTGAATATTATTACTGAAGATAAATATTGTTGACACAACAAAGAATAAGATTTATAATTTTGTAACAGGTACAGAGCAAAATTTATCAAAATTTATAAATTTAATCCTTAGCATGTACAAACTGTTATTTAAAAAAGGAAATGATTTTATTATATAGTAGAACCTTTTGCATAAATTTACATTTCCACGTAAGATGAGCGTGAATCGACAAATATCATTTTAAACGTCGAATAGTATTTTAAAAACATTTTTTTATTGGATTATTTTATCTTTCTTACATTGAAATTTAACTGGATTTTTTAAAGTACGCCATTTATTTATTTTTTAAATGTCTGAAAATAGTATCTTCAGCTGTCAATAATAACTTAAAACAAGTCGGAAATTGTACGTCAAGCGTAGCAAATGAGGTGCGTTCGTCAGGGTAGGCAAATTTGTAATTCCAATTATCTGCAATGTAATTACAATTTAATTGTATGTAATTAATTATAGTCAAAATTACATGAAGTAAAAAATTCTTGCAGCACTGTAGCCAGAATTGTCCCAATGACATTATTTGACTCTGCGTTTAAATGTGTGTAACTATAATCAATTACATGCAAATTAATATGTAATTACATTGCGGGTAATTGAGATTATAAATCTGCCCAACTCTGGTGTTCGTACTATATCTAGTTTTATATGTATTCAGATTTTTTTGCAATAGATGTTGCACTCTTATGCGAAAATGCATGGATGAAAAATTTATTACTATAATATACGAGGGCTGTTTAATAAAGAAGGATCATAATTTTATTTATTGTCATACTTTATTGCACACAAGATTACTTTTATGTTCCATTGTTAGCTTAATGTGTAATGAATACGTGGTAATTTTTTGTTCATTTATTTCCAGTAGTACGGCAGTGGAAGCCATGAAAGTTCTGATATTTTCAGCATCGCCTACAGGAACGATGGAGGCAACACGGAATAATCAAGTATGATCTTGGCTGCTGGAAATTTCGCTTTCGCCAGGAGAAATTGTCAGCTGAAGAGTATGCTACGGGAGATTTATGCACAGTCTATCCTTCCCTGTAGCACAGTTCAATGATGCTTTGAGATATTTAAGTCTCATGTCAATGCCGGCGAAGACACTCACGAGCTAATGCTAATCCTATGGGGAGGGGTTTTTCTAATATCTCGTTTGCATTTCGACATTTTTAATTTTTTTTTTTTGCATTGGATAGCCGAGGTCCTCTTTCTACAACGCACCTTTTTCCCTTTTTCGATTTTGGTCGCAGATATTTTTTATGAAGTTACTTTCACTTTTAAAACTGGTTCTGGAAATGAAAGTGTCATTCTAAAAAATATCTGTAACCAAAATCGAAAAAGTAAAAAAGTTGCGAAGTAGAGACGGATCTCGGCGATCCAATGCAAAAAAATTAAAAATGTCGAAATACAAACGAGATATTAGAAAAATCCCACCCTATAGGATTAGCATTAGCTCGTGAGTGCCTTCACCGGCAGGAACAGGAGACAATCATTTTCAAAGAAAGATAGACACGGTATTCCAGTAACTGAGCTTACAGAAGTCAACATAATACCGCCGCTATTATTATCAGAGAAGTTCGTCATATATGAGAACTGTTAAAAATTTTGCAGTTATAATGGTGTGCCACCCACACGCTGGCAACAGAAAAGTGACCTTAAGACGTGTTTGTGCGCCTTGAATTCCGACACTCCTCATACCGGAACAACAGGACTTTCACGTAGAGGCTGTTGGAAATGGAAGTTAATGCTGCATGAAAATGAGATGAAACCCCTATTGTAAAAATGGACCTCGAATGACGATGTGCTTGCAAAATAATTCTTGCCTCTGCATTGATCAAAACTTTAGGAAGGTGTGTAGACTAATTTCACCAACATGAACACAATAAGATGAAGCCAAACTATGTGGCAGCTGGTGTTGACAGGTCGAGTGTTACAAAGGTGGGTGTTTAAAGTGGAATTTTTCTCCTGTGCCCTGGATTCCGTCTCAGTAGGTTTGTTTACACATCATGTTTTCCCAAATAGTTTTTACTGATACTTCATAGCATAAAGTAGCATAAAGTTATTCTGTCTTTTTTTAAACTGATTTTATTTCCCTGAACAAATATTTCAGTATAAAATAAAGTGGTTCAAGCCTCCGATATGTGGGGAGACTTGACCCATTATTTTCTGATGA
The DNA here is from genome assembly GCA_963932465.1 of Maratus speciosus. NCBI lineage: Eukaryota > Metazoa > Arthropoda > Arachnida > Araneae > Salticidae > Maratus > Maratus speciosus. The sequence continues at coordinate 560,165,733 of OZ010792.1, forward strand.
TTAAAATCAATCACTTTTCAAGTTTCTTATATATTACACTTATGTCTCAATTTTATTTTGATGATAGTATGATGAATAAAATGATATATGAAACTTTATTCTAGGTTCAATATATAAAAATTAAAAAATCATTTTGTAAAAAATGGTTCAACCGTCTCCAGTCCCCCCTATATATTACACAACAGTATTTTGTGTTAATTAATCTAATTATTTTTGAAAATGCTTGAATTCATGCTTACAAATAAGGCATATTTGTATACAAGGTGCAAAAGAAAGTCCCTTTAACCTGAAAATACTTGCGAACGGAGAGAGCTACAGCTATACAAGTGAGGTAACGGTACAGTAAAGCGACTACGCCCGACCTCATGCAACGACAGCAGCACCCCTAGTGGCGAAATTTGAAAGATAGCCAATACAAATCGAAAACGAAAAGAGGTAGAGCAAATTTTCCAATTAGAAAGTTTTAGAGCATCAATTAATTAGTACGAAACGACATTTGGTTCACACGGATAAGATAAATCGTCGCCTGCATACCCAAAAATGTATGAAATCGATGAGCGACGATTCTACTTTGCCTATTCACATTCCGGAAATGTAGCAGTGCACAATTGCAGATTGTGACGTTGTACTGTGCTATAATATCTGTAAAGATTTAATTTCCAATGCATTTAAAATTTTAGAATAACCCTTTTAGGGCCAGAAGAATTCGGTTCGTAAACTGATGAAATAATTGACTGACACCAGAATATTCAAACGAATTTCTCAGAAAACAAAAACTCGCTAATTTGAACTTTCATTACAAAAGCAAAATTTTATTAAAATATTCTTGGTGCCATTTGTCAGTTTTGGAATTAAAATTAGGTGGCTAGACCGTCTAGCCCCTGCCCTTGAAAGGGTTAAATCTATGTCGTCGTATTGAAGAGGCTTGCAATAGACGTTCCATGCTGAGAAATGTACATGCAGAATTACTCTGACGAATACAAACGTGTATCGTGAGCAATGGTGAACTTTTTGAACATACTGAATATTAACTTTTTATCACCGTGAGACAGTTTGTCTTTTTTTTGTGTGTGTGTGTGATGTTATCAAAATGTATTGAGGTAAGTACGTATTTATAGCACAAACTAGTGTATAACCCCCGTCAAAAATGACGGAATGTGAATGATAAATCTCCAAAACAATATTTAAAAAAATATTTTTCTGACTAATAAAAAATGAGATGCCTCATGCATTCTGTTAATCAAAAAGTATTATCCTTTGATTTTTGATAATTAGAACGAAGATATTATGTAAACTACAGTTTAAAATCATATTTTAAATATTTCAGAATGGAAGAGGAAAAGATAAAAGTTGCATTGCATTTGTAACATATGTATACACACACACATACACACACACACACACATATATATATATATATAAATCATTAAAGGAAAAATTACGATTAATTCTAAAAACTTTTTATAAAATATTTTACATATTCATATTGCATGTGTAATTAAGTTTTTTTTTTTGTTTAGATTTGTGTATTTTAGTTTTAAAATATCAAAACACATATTTTTTTTAATTTTATATTTTATAACATCATAAGTACTTTATCCCCCCCCCCACCTCTCTAACTATTATAATATAAAAGAAATTTACTAATGACATAATTTTCAATTAAAAAAATAGTTAATTTATCCCAAATGACATTCATCAAAGAAAAATTTATAAACAAACAACATTAAAAAATATATATAAAATAATCTCTGAATTTTAACATTTTCATATTTCAAATCTGGCTGCCATAATTGTAAATATGTATTAAAAAAACAATATAACATTAACAATTTTTACTTTCTAAGGTTATTATTAAATAAAAAAATCCATCATTAAGCAAGGTAAATAAATTGTATTTTTTAAGCAGATTATTAAAATATCAATTTTCTTCTATTCTATAAAAAATTTAAATGATTGAAAAACATAAATATTCAGTAAAAAATATATAGGTAAATGAGATATTTTAAAATTACTTCGCACAAATATATTTATTAATAAATACGTATAATCTGTAAAAATATGAATTTACAGATAATAGATGGCGCCACTCCTAGAACTAAATTGCTGGGATTTTCTGTATGAACATTTGCATTTTCTAAATTTTAAAACTAAAAAACATAAATCTGAGTTGCAAATAACTTAATTACATTTATGCAAATAAAACCTCTTTTATCAATGCATTCAAATAAAGCGATGAAAACTTCAGAAAAAAAAATTTATTTTATAATGATTTTTTAATATAACTTCGTAACATTAGCGGCTCGGCCTTATGTAGCCATCGTGTAGCTCATCAGGCAATGCTAAAACGATCCTTAAACTTAAATTATAGAAAACAACAATGAAAACTGATTTTATTGAATAAATTCAAATCCACCGCGTTTTCAAAACAGCCTTTAGAAAGATGAACAAAAATGTTAAAACAGTAAAACACACGTTGCCAGTTGGCAATCAGTACAGTGCAAATAATTTTGAGGAATGATTCTCAAACGTGAATGACTCAACACATTTTTTTTTTTTTTTTTTTTTTGCTACAATAATAATAATGATTAGCAAAGTGAAATGTACTTTCTGAAAATTTCACATTAAATTTTAACATGCTAATTATATGAAAATATTAACTTGTATTTTTAACAAACTTCGATTGTTTATATTAATTGACGATAGATGGCTGCAAAAATAGTTTTTGAAGGTTTTAAACAAAATTAAAATATTTAAAGACTTTAATAGGCTTCTACAAATATTGTAAGAACAAAATCAGATAATTAACCTGTATTTTTTTTAATGAAGCGTTCAAAGATTCACTCATTTGTTTCAATATTCGGAAATTGTGAATGGCAACAGTGTTCTTTTGTTTATATCTAGTAATCTGATGTTTATAATAGCGTATTTTTAATTTTGAACTTAATACATTATAATTGGATATGATATACATGTTTTAGTGAAAATATGCTGAACAGACATGATTTCAAGTAGAAAAAATTATCATTTGGCTGTCACATGTTAAGATATGTTTTTCATTAAGCCTAACATGGCGTTTAGCTACTGTCGATTCGCACACTGGAGTGGTCCGCATCGGCATAGTTACCGACAATTTTCTAAACTCAGATTTTATTATAAGTAGATTGTGCATATTTCTTCATACATCTGACTATTATGCATTCAAACGTTTACGCAAAAAAAAAGTGCATCGGTTTCGGACATTTTTGGGTAAACAGACGAAGATTTATCTTATCCATGTAAACCAAATGTCGTATACTATTAATTAATTGATGCTCTAAAACTTTCTAACTGGAAATTCTGCTCTATCTCTTTTCGTTTTCGATTTGCAGTGGCAATCTTCCAATTTTCACTACTAGGGGGCGCTGCTGTCGTTTTCATTAAATAGGGCGTAGTCGCTTTACTATACCGTTACCTCACTTGCATAGCTGTAGTTCCTCCGTTCACAAGTATTTTCAGGTTAAAGGGACTTTCCTTTGCACCCTGTATAAGTAGAGTTGTGAGGAAGGCATTCACTCCTTATAAAAACACTTTATAAGAGATCTTAAATACTAAAGTTTTGTTTCCGCATCTAATTACGCATACGTGATTAAATGTTACTATCCTGGCCATATCTAAGTTTCTAAACTGTGATAAATCTTCTCAGAATGTGGGTTTTTGACACGTTTACTTAATAGGGTACTGCATTTTCAGAGCGTGGTTAATAGTTACTATTTAAGGTGAAGATTTCGTTAAGAAAATAGGTGAGTTTTAAGCTCTGCCTCACAGCAATGCTGCAACTCTATTCGGCGCCTCTTGAGAAAAAAATTTTTCATTTTCTGTCAAACATGGATCCAATGGAAATAGTTTCTCAAGGTCCCAATAACACGACTATCTGGCTTAGCGCCTGGTACCGGCGCACCATCCATGTTGCGGCTTTGTTGTCTACTCCTTTGAACTACTTCAGTTGCTGATTTCATTGCCTTTTATAAGATGGTAACATTTATTGCTCTCCCAAAATATCGATTGTATTTGACGTATGGAGTCTGTTAGTTCTAGTATTTGAAGTTTTAACTTTTATGTGCTTTAACCACTTAATTGTCAAATTTTTTTTGACACCATAAACTAACAAGTAATATAAAAATTTTGTTTTTAAAGTCATTTCTTACTTAGGTCATCAAAGAAAAATTTAATATAATCCCTTAAGCTAATATTAGCTTTTATTTCATTAAAATATCTCAAGCTGTTGATTTTCTATAAGCAAGTAGGTTTACAATGGAAGTCTATGGGAATTTGGCGTAATATTAGAGATATTGCCAAGTTGGCGACAATCTTGGCGGTATTTGGCGACAGAACAGGGTCCCCCCTATAGTAACCCCCCCTTATAGATATGAAGATGCATTAACCCTCTAGCGCATACTGTTGCCAATTGGCAACATATTAAATTTTCCCTCTTTATTGTTTATTTACCGATGTCTCTTGACAACTTTATGCTTTACGTATTCATGTTGGTCCTATATTTAGGTTTAGTTCATAAAAAGTATCATAGTTGGCATTAGTTGTTTATAAATTACAAATAAAAAGCAACTTTTGATACCTTCCATTTTCTTAGCCATAGTTGGATTTCTAACTCATATAAAAAATATTTAACATGCAAAATTTCATTTGAAAAAAATATTTCTGAAAAGAATATATTTTTAAAAGTTATTTTAAATAATTTTCAGTAATGTTTATTGAAACAAAAATTGCATTAACATGAATATACATTTGTTGCCATTTGGCAACACCATGAATTGAGTTCCTCTTTTGTAAACATTTTGAGCATTGTTTGTTTCACAACTGGTTCGCATGATATTTAATTTTTGTTCACTTTTATCACCCTATGTCACCCTAACTCAATAAACGACTCTTATTAAATACAAAATCTTCTCAGTTTACTATAAAACCAGGGCCTGGCTAATGCAGAAGCATGCGGTGCGGGCAGCTGCCCCGGGACTCTCGATTTGAGGGTCCCCCCTAATGGCAGATATAGGTTTTTTGTTAAACGGGAGCCAAATGATAAAAAATGGCCAAAATATTTCTTTTTCAGATTTAAAGAGGCTCTATTCTCCTTCTCTTGTGCTTCCGTGCCCATGCCCCCCTGAAGGTACCAGTTACATCATCAAAAAAGCCAATGATTAAAATGCTATAGTAACAACTTAGTAGTCCATTGTTTTCACCTTTATGAAACTTCTAAAAATGTCAGGAAGGATAAAATTGATCACTGGCCACAACACTTAGATAAAAAACAACGGCTGTATAGGTTACACTAGAGTAAAATGCAATAAGTGTTTGGTACCTCTAACAAAATACAAAAACAATAAATGTTCTATTGGTTACAATTTATAACTTTGATAAATATTATTGCTAAAAAATTCTATAGCACTCTGCTACATTGCCCGTATATTTATGGAGTATATTTTATTAGCCTATTATTTTTTCATTGTATTTTGCATGTGATATGACACTTTATAAGCCCATTTTGGTTTTTAAATTTTAAATGATTTCAATTGGTTTAAAATACAGGATAAATATGGCTGCTTTTCAGCATTTTATTATGTATTTATTTAATTATATTTTTTACAATACTTCTATTGTGTTCTGCCGCACAGCATATCTTCTTATTCAGTTATAAATTAAAAATGATTCTATTGTAGCATCTAACTTCATATGTTCATTTAATATCTTAGAATTTATAATTTGTACCATTATTATTTTGTTGATGGATAACAATTAATGCATAATATTATTACATACCGTCTTTACTTAGAATTTTGGTTAATATTGTTATATGACTGGCAAGTTAAATTTTGATTTAAAATTATTATATATATAGTATATGTATATATATCGGGAGTCCCAAAAAGGACTGACTGATTTTAAAATTCAATAACTTCCAAACGGTGACAGATATTAAAAAAATTCTTGCAGGAGGGTTATGCATAAAGTCAAAAGTTTTATTACAGTGATTTTCGATTTTAGTTCGAATTACAAACAATAGATGGCGCTGTAAGGAATAGTCGCTAAATACAGGCTCGATTTTTGGTCCTTTCTGTTGTTCCATGCAGAAAAAGGAGATGGAAATGTATTATCCGGGCCACGAAGTACCAAAAATCGACCCTGAATTTAGCCTCTATTGATCGCAGCGCCATCTATTGTTTGTAATTCGAACTAAAATCGAAAATCACTGTAAAAAAACTTTTGACTTTATGCATAACCCTCCTGCAAGAATTTTTTTAATATCTGTCACCGTTTGGAAGTTATTGAATTTTAAAATCAGTCAGTCCTTTTTGAGACACCCGGTATATACGTATATGCATACATACATATATATAAAAATATAATTTTATTTTTCTAAGTGTATGTAAAGTATTATATGCATTTAAAATCTTATAATTTACAAAAAAAACTGCAATAAAACAGCAAAATGTTGCTAGTTGGCAAAGTTCAAGAAAATTTTTTTTGGGTTAATGCATGGTGTTGCCATTTTTCAACAATTTAAAAAACTTCAAAATACTAAAAAATATAAGAGTGAAAATTTTTTCAATATTTTTCCCGTAATTTATGGCCGTCAAGGAAGCAAATATATATATTTTTAAGAAAAAATAAAAAATCATGCATTAGAGGGTTAAATGCCTCGATAACCAATGGCCGCCATTTTGTCTCCCATGTAAAACTAAAATTAATTAATTAAAATTTAATTAATGAATTAATATTTGAAAATCTGTATTAACATCAATTGTCATCCAGTACAAGTTTAAAAATTTTTATTTCAACTTGATAGGATGAATAATGAGTATTTTATTAACGATTGAAAATTTGAACAAGATATATAAATAAATAAATAAATAAATACAGGGAGAGTGTGAACTAATAGCAGGAATTGAAAAAACAGGGAGCCAACACCACTTTTTCAGTACAAAAATATTTGCCTTAAATAATCGAGAAATGTCTGCTATTTAATGAACCGCAGATTTCAGGTGAAAATTAGTGGTGTAGAAAAGCTTTTAGTATTGAAGCAAGTTAACTTTTCTTGTTAAGTGGTTAAGGATATCCTGTGCATTTTGCTTTGATCTTTTTGACATTTTTAGCATTATTATTAATTTGTTTTATGAAGCAAAATGATTCAATCAAATGATCAATCATTCAATAGGGAGCGAAGCAATCCCTATTTTCTATCCAACCCCAGACGTAATTGTTTCGAGTTTCCATTCCTTATTTTCTATGCATTCAGTTTTTAGATTCCAAACGCAGATGACCCCCCCCCCTCTCTCTCTCATTGGGTAATGGAAATTATCTTCTTTCTGTAAAAATAACTTTTTCCATCGACCCCTAACCCCCCCTCCCCCTCCCCCCCCAAAAAAAGTCTATCGAAAGTCTATCGAAATGCAGAAAATTCTTCCCTTTCCACGCCCATCCTATCTAAATTCTCTACTTTCATGGTTTTCGCCAAGCACAATTCCTTCTAACAAAAGACACAAAGCTCTGACCAATCAGACGCGTTTCGCGGTATCTACGCGGATTTTCATTGGTTGATTTCCAGATATTTTGGCCAATTTCCAAATCGTTACTTTTTTTAATATATAGAAGGAAAATGAAGGGTGCCGAAACTCTTTCATCTTTATGGCAAACAATTTTGTTATCTCTTAGCTATTGTGAATTGGCTGCGCTTATTACAGTGATTAAAGTGAAAGATTAGTTATTGAGTAAGTTAATTTTTTATCACTATTTCTACCATGAGATGTCAAAAGACACCTTTCAGAAAATTATTCTCAAAGTTTAATCATTTCTCCACAATTTATTTTTTGACTTTTCGTACAATAGTTGTTAAATTAATTCAGCGATATCATTTTCCTCCAAGTTATTCTGGATCTAAAAATGTGCTATATGGTATACCTATTTCTACCATTTGGTGTCTCTTGACACTTTAAGGATTTCACAATTTCTGATTTCTAATGATTAAGGTTAGTTGGGGCAACTGGACCATGATTTTACAATGTGACTCTGGATCTTCTGACAATTCAGCTTCAAAAAGCTAATGTTCATTTGAATTAAAGTCTGAACTTCTGTAAATGTGTTCAGTTAGGTTCCCTCTATCAGACAGAAATGCTCAAAATTACATTTTAATATTTAAAAATATAAAAATATGCATATTTCATCTTTCTTTCCTTATGGGTCCAGTTGCCCCATAAAAATGTGGTAAGTGGACCAGGAGGGTCTATGTATCACAATGCCTTTATTTTTTTTTTCATGTGGGATATCAGGTCCTGTTTGAAAAAGTATAAACATTTTAAAAATATTTGAACCAGGCAGATCATGTAAATTATATGTCAATAAAGGGCGTTGTAAGGGAAACCTTTGCTGTCAGTGTGTCTAAAAAAAGCACTAAAAGTAAAAATATTAGATTTATTTATACCAAAAACATAAAACTTAAGGAAGTACGTATGTACTTTAGTATAGGTAATAAGTATAAAAGTCACATGGGTATTTTAAGGAAAAAAATAGCATGGTAAATCTATGAACAAACGGCTACGTAAGTATTGAAGTACCTTATCTGTATCCAGGTGTCACATTATATAGGGAAAATTTTAGTGCTCCAACCAGAACCCTTAATGAGTTATCTTCATGATGATTTTATTTAACATATTCTAAAGAAAGGTGCTATGAAGATATTATTTTCAAATTAGTGGTAGGAACAATAAAAGTTTCCCTATAGTATGTCACTCCAAGTATGTGATTTCAAGGTTTGTCGATCTCGCTTTCAGGGGCAAGGTACTTGCATTCGTAAAATATTGAAATAATTTAATGACACCAGTATTTACAAGAGAATCTATTTGAAAACAAGTAAAAGTATATTTTCGCGTACTTAATAAAGGTGAAATTTTCATTATAAAATTCCGGTGCCAATGTGGCAATTAGGAATTAAAATTATGTGATGCCATAATGGCATCACCGCCTCTCAAGGAGTCAAGAAATTTGGTTTGATATCACCCAATATGCTTTTTAAAATTTTTATTACGTAATTTTAATAAGGTATTCTATAATATTCTTTATTGTGAGCAAAAAACAATGGAGAAATTTACTTCCCGTCGTAACAGAAACTCAACAAAATTATTTATAACTATTGGGGTAACTGGATCTAGCATGGTCCAGTTACCCCGGATACATGTCCCAGTTACTCCATTTTCGAAACATTTATAGGGTAACTGGGACACCGGGCTTACATTTGAAACATGAAGTAAATATGTATAGAAACCTAATAATATTAACGAAGTTATGTGCCTAATCTTTAAAAAAGAAGATTGCTTAATAAAAGTACTTACAGTATTTTAATAAAAAGCCGAGGAAGTTCAACCAAATTGACGTTGTTTTTTAAAAAAAGAAACGTAAATTTTCGACAACCTATCACAGCAAAGAGAGAGTTATGATTGAATTGACACACGTTGTTTTAAGAAGTAGAGGTTAAGGGACATTGTTCACAAAAGCTAAAACTTAAAATACATCAACGGTTTTTTATAAAATAGCTACCAGCTACCTCGTGGGTCCAGTTAACCGAACTAGCCTTATATCATTTCTAATTTTAAACCATTTTACATATAAATATCAACATTATTTTACAGCATCATATCAATTACATTCAGATTAGAGAATCCCGATTTCGTTTTAACGAAAAATACAGGAGTTGCTGAATTACTTTGATTTTGGCTTGTTTTCCGCCATGTTGCATTTTAGTGTAAATCATTGCAATGACTAGTTCTAAAAAATTAAAAAATGCGTTTCGTTCTCCAATTCTGGTAGTGAGTTCAACACTCGTGAATTTTCTTTCCATTCTTGTAAAAGGAAAGAGTTTTATTACAGTGCTGTTTCTTCGATTTTTTTTTTTTTTGTCACAAAGATTGAATTTTTATACAGGAGAAGGAAAGTTTATTAAGTTAATAATATTAAAATGTTTGATTATCTTTCTAATCAAAAAAAAAAATGAAGAAGATAATATTTTTCAATTATTATTCCTGTTGACGTAAAACATCTTTGATTACATTTACGTATATTTATATTTCGTAGATTGATGAATTAAGCTAGAATTTACAACCTGATTAAATCATCTCTAATAAATACGCATCCGTGTATTAATAAATATATTGCTCAAATTATCTATATTTAACTGAAAATTTGAAATCCCAAAAGATTTGTCAATTGTTTGCACTCAAATGCTAGGTGTGAAAAGGCACCTTATGGTAGAAATAGGTATACACAAAATCGTGGTAGAAATAGTGTTAATATATCTTAAGTTTTAGAAGATAACACAGCCGAGAGTCTCAGTTCTCATTTAACCGTTAACTGGAAACATTAAAATCCCGTGCAAAAACGGAAACTGCTAAATTAAAAAAATTGCTATAAAATTTAAAAAGGAAAATAACTCTTAATAATTTACCAAATATTGAACTTAAACACTTAATATTTAATAGTAATGCATTAACAGGACCATTTTTTTAATATGACAGCATAAAAATAAGTTTTGAATGTCAGAGACAGAAAATATTTTAAAATTACACACTATTGTTCAAAATATAAAATTTACGTCATAATAATTAAATAAATGCTAATATAAAAACATGTATAATAATCACTTATAAACAAATTAAGTTAAATAATGCTATAAAAAGTGATAGAATATCTTTATAAAGGTATTCTATCACTTTTATAGCATTATTTAACTTAAATGCTAATATTTTTATGTATTTCGGTACGATATGAATTAGACAAAAATATTAAGCAGTAAAATTAACAAAACATTTAATAGTAAATATTGCAGCATGTTCTAAATATCTGCATTTTTTATGCATTTGACAATGTTGAGTCAATTTCATGTTCAGAATTTATATATTCATCATCTGAAATACTTTCAACATCGCTTATGTCACTTACTACTTCATCAAACAAACTCAAAACACTATTTTCAGTTTTTTTTTATCACTGCCGCGTACCCGCTTTGGCGGCTCCTCGATATCAATACCCCAGAGCAAAAAATTACATAAACGGAAACATGCCGTCTCACAGACTGTGTTGAAAATGAAATAATTTTTCCTTCAATAACTAAAAATGCGCAGGTATTGCAAATGGGTGGGAGAGGCAGAGGGCTAGTATGGTAAGGATTTGATTGTGTGATTATGATTGGGGACGCGTTTATATTTGTGTAAAGGGTAGATATGTAGACGCAACCATCTCACAGACGGCATGTTACCATTAAAAAAGGTAATATAAAATTTATTTAATTCCTCTTTAAATAAAATCAGTTTTTGTTTTTTATACAAAATATTTTTCCCCATCCCATATAGAAAGCATAGCGAAAGTGAAAGCTAAAAACGTTTTTTAAAGTGATTATTTTTCAACTATTTTGAATTTTTACATCATGGAATAGGGAAAAAAGTGTTGATTCAAATGAAATTTGTGTGAAAAATATATCTCAATTTACTGATTTTTTACGATTTTTAAATAATTTTCAAGCATGATTCATTAAAAATTCGTCTCTATTGCGTGGTACCCGATTACGAAAGATTAACCTTGGTTACACGTAATATATATGCACTTGAAACACCATACTAAATTAAAACACTCTATTGCATATAAAACAATATAAATAGTTTAGCGTTTGTTTCCGGTTAATATTTCATATCGAAATTAAAACTTCATGAGTAAATAAATGAAGTAAAAAAATAAATAAGATAATTAAAACACAATTTTAACAGATTTGTAATGAAACTACGCGCTTTAATCTCTGAAATAAACAGCATGAAAAGAGCTGCTCTAAATGGTGAAATATTTGGCGATTTCTTCGCCTGTTTGCTCTTGGCGTGCGATTTATATGAAAGTATCGCTTTTAATAAATTTCAAAACTTGACAATCTAAAAGAATATATTAAATGTAAATAATCTTTTAGAATTTTCAATTTAAAAAATGACTTACCTAAAAATGATAACCCTGGAAGAGTAGATTGAATTCCTAATCTTTTAAATCGGCATAATACAGCTTTTAACAACAGTCTAAGTTCTATATTTACAAACCATGTGATTTTTTAAACATAAACAACAGCAATATAGGATAATTTAAGTAAAAATTATAATTTAAACAGACATTTTTTTTTTACCTGCTTAGAAAATATATTTTAAAATTAAACAATATCAGTTTTTACACTTTTAGGTAGTTAGAAAGTTGTTCTCTAATATTATAAGCTTAGATTTTTTGCATCGTTCTTGTACTGCAATTCTTTTTAAAAGAAACACATTGTTTCATATTATCTAATAATACTCATCAAATAACTTTTACCCGTATTTTAAAAACATTATATCTTAATGCAAGCCTTGTAAATATCTTGATCTTTCTCCACTTACTATGCAAATATTTTAAATAAAAATTCAAATTTTCACTAGTTTTTCATAGAATTTTATGCCAGGAATTAAAAATAAAGATGTATAATCTGTAGTGAAATTTATTAGAGAAATTTATCACGATAAACATTCTATTCTTATACTTTTCACAATAATATGAAATATGTTTGGGAATATGTACAGTTTTGAATGTGGGAAGATTTAAAAATTTATTGAGATAAAGAAAATATATTTAAATACGCTATAATAACGTTAAGTGAAATTTGTTTTTTCAAATGTTATATTTTTGAAGAATAAAATTATTAAATATATTTAAATATGCATATTTTGAAACAATAGTGATTTTTATTCTAAAGCCAACATAAAAAAATTTCAGAAATAACGTTTCATAGTTGTTCCTTATAACAGAATATATTAAAAATTATGCAACAGATAAATATTTCTAACCCTTTGTGTCAAAATTAGGAATTCGGGAAAATTTCATCGTCTAAAGTATTTCTCATGAATTTTTTTAAATACTTTAGTAGATTTACACAATCATTTAATAAATTTTAGAAGGATTTTGCCAATTAAAATTACTGAACTAAATCTGAATTTATAGAGATTTTTTGCAATATTTATAACTCTACTCAAATCTTTTATTTAATTTTTTTTTTGGTATTTTATAGAATTAGGAAGAGTACAAATATTAACAATACAATAGAAACAGTACTCTTACAATAGAAATATAGAAATATCAGGTTGTAACGAAAGTTTCCCGCCACAGCTAATATACGGTCTGTGCAAATAGTGCGCGTTAACGTGTTTGCTCATATTTTGTCAAACGAATTTTGACTTGAGAGACTTTAAGAGACTTGCTTTATAACACTATGTTGTGAAATTTGTAAAAAAATATCATTATCATTAAAAACAAGGTGTCTGAAATGGAACTACGTTACCAGATTAGAACCATCCTTTACTTCCAGTTCTGTTGCAAAAAGTCAGCTACAGAATGTCACCGAATAAAGTGTGCAGCTTTAGGTATTAGTGTTGCATCATATGACACTGTGAAGGTTTGGTGGTTATATATAAAATTACAGTTAATTATATGTACTATAATTAGTATTATGTAATGCTGATTTGGCGGAAAACTTTCGTTACAACCTAATATTTCAGAATTGAAACTTTTCAGCCACAATCAATCAACGTCAAAAAAAAAAAGAAAAAAAAACCGACTGCGTGAAAAGCGAACTAATTAATTATTTCTCATCAATGTGAAACTATTTTTTTTTTTCAATTCCTACTGTTAGTTCACACTCTCGCTATATATATCTTGTTCAAGTTTTCAATCGTTAATAAAATACTTATTATTCATCCAATCAAGCTCAAATGATTTTTTTTTTAACTTGTAATGAATGACACTTGTTGTTAATCCATTTTTTTTCAAATATTAAATCATTAATTAAATGAAATTAATTAATTTACAATAATCGAGAGAGCCCTCTTCTTGATCATGGTATTTTAAGACCGAGAGAGCCCTCTTATTGATCAAGGCATTTTAAGCGCCACTCAAAAGGAAAGAAGAATGGGAGGAAAAAAAATTCTCTTATTGACCTAAGTAGGAATTGACTTAAAATATTTTTGTAATATTACTTGTTTATATTACTTACCTATTTTTTTTTATTTACTTGTATTGATGATTTTTAAGTTGTGTTTAATTGTTAGTTCCTATCTATAAACAGTGTTTTGATGAGGTCTATAGATGTCTATGATGGTTAGAGTTGCAGTAAAGCTAGAGATCCTACCTACGCAACTTCCAGGTTGTGTAATATTTTAACGGAGCTACTGACTGTAAAATAGTCAATGAAACATCGTCTTCATTTTGAAAGACCTATCCAATGATATGACACTCAATAGGGTGCGTAAATTTTTATTTTCGTCTCTACCGCCATTTTCTATTTTACGCCGCCATTTTGAAATTATAAAAACAAAACCTAGCCTATAACCATCGGGCCGTTAAGACGAATTGATAGAGACCTCATTCATTAAAATCCATCCAGCCATTTGTACGTTTCGAGGGTATAAAAAATCCACATACACAGATAAGACTGAAACACATAACCCTTCTTTTCAGTCGGGTAAAAAGCTGATGTACAAGAAATCATCCTTTTTAAAATATTGTTGTTTTGTTCAACCAATAATGCTTTTGGAACAAGATAAAGTAAAGTATCTAAAACTCATTGTAAATTGTATTACTGCTAATCGATGTACTAAATGAATTTTATAACACGTTTTTTTAATGGTACTTTAAAGTACCGTCGGGGGTTAAAAGGTTAAGCTGTATTTTAAAAAGAATATATCTTAATGCAAGCCTTATAACTAGTAAATCTGCAGATCAGGAGCCTCAACGTCATCTTTGCAAGTCATTGTTTTTTAACACTCATTGCGTAACATTCATCTTTCTACAAATCGCTTTTTAAAGTTTTCAAATTACATAAATATTTATAATAATACAAAATACTTCGTAAAGTTTCAGAAATTAAATGTGTTAAACAAGTGGTTGTACACTGATGTTCTGAAGTTCTGATGAGCTGCTAATTCTGGTAACTTTTAAATCAAAAATTGCATTTCTTCAGGGGGGCACAGCCCCCCTGAACCCTCCTTAGTTTATTTAAGTTTACATTCGTAATTTTTTATTGATTGTGCCTATGGTTATAGTATATCATAGATTTTTTTTTACGCTGTGATTTATAAGGATAAACATACGTTTTTTTTTTTTATAAATTAATAACTTTAAAATTTAAAATAAAATCCTCATGTTAACCGTACGCAAACAATAAATCTTGAAGTGACGCCAAAAAATGTAACCTTAAAATCCGCTACATTCGACCGAAACACAACGGCGTGCTTAAAAAAAGAAAGAAAGAAAAGAAAAATATTTTTAGTAATACAGTTTTTAATTCATAATACGATGAAATGCTACTTTAGAATGCTTAAATATAAGCAGATCATTTTCATTTTACAGAAAAAAGGCACGGATGAAGTCAAAGAATTCGGTCCCTGTTCCACGTGCTTGTTTTGTTTGGGCCAAATAATGGCATTTAAATCTGAGCGATAACGCACATCATATTGCAAACTGTTTTTACGGCATACTGCATCTCCATCTATCTCTTTCCTCCGTAAATAATAGTTCATTTTATTTTAGCCAAGGTCTTTTTATTCCAACATCTTTTTTTTTTTTTTTTTTTATATATATATATATAAATGACGTCTAATTCATCTGCTATTCGTACTTACTCAAAACCTTTCATCTTGTTATATTAAGAAATACTTGAGAGTTTTCTTTTTATTCCCAATATGTCGCCATATTAATTTTTTTATTCTTATTTTTTTTTTCATTTTCCTGTTTCACGTCAAAATCTTTCAATTGAAAATTGTTTAAGAGAAAATATTATTCAGGGTTTTGATTTTCTTGGCAACGATTAAAGAAACATTGATAAATTTTATGAAAAAATGTCACATTATTCTCTATGAAAATAATGAACTTTTGTATTTTTAAGCAAAATATTTGAATAAAATAAATAAAATATTGCCTATTTTTATTTCTGGGGCTAAAATTCATCTATATGCAAAAATACAAATGCATTAATTCATCCGTTTTGACGTTGGCTTTACTGAAACATTATAGACGCATTTATACTAATATTATTAAGACCAAATTCGTTGCTAGGCAACTGATGAAAGAAAAGGTAAAAAATGAAATATGTATTATGTCAAATTGATAAAACAAAATGCTTTATATTATTGGAAAACATGCATAAAGTTCCCCTAAAATTATAAACCTAATTTAAAAAATCTCGCAAATATATTGACATAATTTCAAACTAATTGGAATAATTTAATAATCTTATTTAAAAATTTCAGCATCCAAAATTTACCATTTAAATCCATTTTTTATATGAGCCATTTCTTTCAACAAATGAAAATTTGAAAATCGTCTGACTTGCCATAGACAAGCATTACAGAGCAAAATAAAATGTTCTATATTTCCCGAACGAATGAACCAAATTTAACCAAAAACTATACAACTAAGTCCGAGTACCTCATCAACATGCCCAATTAATTTCAAGCCGATCGGATGCTTTTTGCGGCAGTTATCGCGGAACAGACAGACAGACAGACAGACAAACGGAAATCAAAACTTTTCGTATCTCCACAGTAAGCCTTCACTGACGTTTCGGCAAATATCTTGATCTTTCTCCACTTACTATGCAAATATTTGAAATAAAGATTCAAATTTTCACTAGTTTTTCATAGCGTTTTATACCAGGAATTAAAAATAAAGATGTCTAATCTATAGCGAAATTTAATACACAGAGAAACATATCAGGGATAAACATTCTATTCTTAGACAATAACATGAAATGTGTTTGGGAATACCATGTTTTAAATACGGTAAGATTAAAAAAATTATTGAGATAAAGGAAATATGTTTAAATATGTTATAATAACGTTAAGTGAAAATATTTTTTTTTTCGAATCATTATATTTTTGAAGAATAAAATTATCAAATACATTTATATATGGATATTTTGAAACAACAGGGATTTTTATTCTAAGGCCAACATATAAAATTTCAGAAATAATGTTGTATAGTGGTTTCTTCTAACATATACAAGCTATCAATAAAAGAATGTTGCAGTTATAAATTTTAATAGTGTGAACTGTAACCGTTCTAGAGTGTTGGGCCAAGGTCACAAATAAAGAGTAATTCAAACAGTTTTTACATAAGCGAATGCGTGAGTATCTGCTTTGTTATTGACTCGCTTGCAGTGAAATATACGCAAAATGGCGACACCTGAGCGTAAAGCGTTATTGCTAGGTTGAAGATTTAAAAGCGTACACTACCGAAAAAAAAAACTGCCTTTGAGGCTTTATAAATGATCGTGTTTACGTCCCGCCACTTCCTGTCAGAGTTGAGACATTAAATTGAAGCGGCTATTGTTTATATTACTTTTGACTTGTTAAATAAAAAGTGTGGGAAGAATTGGACTTTGGTTTGGATGTGTGCCGTGCACGTAAAAGGTGCACATATTGAAGCTTGAGGAAAACTATGAACAAAGTAAATAAAGAAGGAATTAATAATGAAAATAAAGAATGAAGATTTTATTTCTATGAATAATAAAAAAAAACTATGTGAGTTTACCTTCAATTTGATG
Source organism: Maratus speciosus (assembly GCA_963932465.1). Lineage (NCBI taxonomy): Eukaryota > Metazoa > Arthropoda > Arachnida > Araneae > Salticidae > Maratus > Maratus speciosus. The sequence continues at coordinate 560,183,374 of OZ010792.1, forward strand.
TATGATTTATTGTTAACAATTAAACTCTTATAATATACCATTGAAACTATCTCCCCCCAACCCCCCCCCCCCCAGAGTAACCGCCCCACCCCCCCAAATTTGCCCTCCGGTGGCACTTTTCTAAATTTTGGGGACATCATTCATGTACCCCGGGGGGAAATTTGGGGGGAGGGGCTCGGGAGGTGCATAGCATGAATAAATGGTCACAGGCCTTTCCAACAATATCTCACATGTGGGGGTTGGCAAAAGTTAGGAAAATTACCCCCTTTGGGTCTACAATCGCACCTCCTGGAATACACTCCCCACTCTCTTTGAAATACCGTTTGCAGAAATGTGTTACTGCGCACGGTGACTATATAGAAAAGGACTAATATCCCGTTTCATTCGCTGTTCTCTCTGACAGTCCTTTGCACAGACAAAATTGGGTTGTTGCTTTCTATGTAATTTTTCAGAATCTTTTATATTTACTTTTTTTTTTTTTTTTTTTTTTTTTGCTTATTTTTGTAAGTTATTTCAAAATGCAGGGTTAGCCCAAATGTTTCATCGCGTTTCAAAACACTATGTATTGAGAGGTATATGACTTACAAAGATGTGTGATACATGACAAGATATATACACTCACCAAATTTAAAAAACCGCCTCGCGTGCTGGTACGCACCACTCTTACTGTTACGGACATTGACAGAAACAATGCTATTGAACTCATGAACGGAACTGGATTACCGTTCGGATGTGTGTCGGGTAACTACACTGAAAAAAATGAACTCAAAAATGAGTAAATCGATGTACTCATATCGAATTGAGTATGTTCGGTTCAAAAATGAACCTATGCTTTCTCAAATTTGAAACATCACATGTTATCAAACCTAAACAAAACGATAATTTTGTACCCTGTAATGATTTATTTCATTTATGTGGTGGCATAAAAGATGTTTATTAATGTAAATATTAAATTATGCACAGTATTTTAAAATAATTTAAAAGTGCTTGCAAATAATGCTCTTGTCATAAAAATATTCGATTTCTGTATCTTTCTAATAATTTTGCCATTTTTTAAAATAAATAATCAATTAAACGTTTCTTGTTAATAATTTAAAACGGAAAATAAATGTTAGTACATTTTTGATTTAATTTGTGGATTCAGGGGGCAGTACGTAACGATTCATATTTGAACACAACCATGGAATCAAAAATGAGTACATGTGTTTCTCAATTTTGAGTATAATCGGATCGGAGCTATTTTGAGTATGAGATGCATTTAAAAATGAGTACTTTTTACTCAATTTTGAGTTCCCATTTTTTTCAGTGTAAGGGCGCACACATTGAACATTTGTAGTATGTACCAGAAACTGGGTGAGCGTATGTATTTTTTCTTGTATCACCCGTTTTTGTACGTTGTATACATGTAAATAAACAGTATTTTGAAACCTGATGGATCATTGAGGCTAACTCTGTATAATAAACAAAATATGCAACAGATAACTATTTTTAAATTAAGATATTTAGATACAGTTAAAATTAAATAAACAACAAAAAACAATGTTCTAAATAGCAATATCTGATGGTCAATTCTAAGTCACGTGTGGGACAGTTTTTCTACATATTACTGCTGTTTTAACGATGTTATTATATTTGCAATATATACATTTTAAAATCAGGTTGCAACAGCTATCATGGTAGATTACTCCTTCAGGGTTGGTTCACTCAATTGTGATCGCAGACTTTGAATGAAGCTTGTTCTGTCCCTACACTGTTAAAAATTTGCAGCATTCTGGCAGGTCATTTGACCGTTTTTTCCGAAAACGGTTACACAACCGTAATTTTAACACTATTCTGACCATATTATTGGCCATTTTATGGTCAGAATATAGTTAAATTAGGGTTATGAAACCGTTTTTTCAAAAAACGGTCGAATGACCTGCCAGAATGCTGCAAAATGTTTAACAGTGTAGTGAATATTGTTTGTTTTTAAAATAACTAACTTTAACTGTTCTTGATTTGTTCCTTTGTTTGTTATGCACTGGATATTTTGTACTAATGATGCCTTGCGTGTAGCTCGGCGAAATGTTTACTAATTGTATTTTAAATTGTTTTTCAGTATTTTTTAGTAATTGTTTATAAATTTTATTTTTGTAGCTGTGCTCAGGTCTGTCTTATTTTATTCAATTCCTACTATTAGTTCACACTCTCCCTATATTTATTCATTCAATTCCTACTATTAGCTCACACTCTCTCTATATTTATTTATATATTTATCTTGTTCAAATTTTCAATCGTTAATAAAATACTCATTATTCATCCTATCAAGTTGAAATAAATTTTTTAAAACTTGTACTGGATGACAATTGATGTTACTAGAGATTTTTCAAATATTAATTAATTAATTAAATTTTAATTAATTAATTTTAGTTTTGCATGGGAAACAAAATGGCGGCCATTGGTTATTGAAGATCAATGAAAGTATTTTCAATAAGGGGTTACCATAGGGGGGACCCTGTTGTGTCGCCAAATACCGCCAATTTTGTCACCAACTTGGCGATATATCGCCAAATTTGGCGGCCAAAATGAGTCGCCAAAAGTGACGCCAACCTGGCGATATCTCTAATATTTCGCCAAATTCCCATAGACTTCCATTGTAAACCTACTTGCTTATAGAAAATCAACAAATTGAGATATTTTAATGCAACAGAAACTAATATTAGCTTAAGGGATTATATTAAATTTTTCTTTGATGACCTAAGTAGGAATTGACATTAAAAGCAAAATTTTTATATTATTTGTTTTATTTAATATTTTGAAGTTATTATATTTTCAAATTAAAAGAACTATACTATGCTAATATGAAAATCTAGGAGCGTTTGATATTTTTAATGTATAGTTTACAATTTAACACTTTATATAAGTTAATAAATATAGGTATTTATGTAAATGTCATGTGAAGGACATGTTTTCCGTTTTTCATGGGATGGCCGGATGGCCCTGAAACGGGGAGATTACTTAGATTTAGAATTTAAAACGTGGAGATTATTAAACCTATTGAAAACGAGCAGCGCACTTAGGTCTAGAATTTAAAACTTGGAGATTTTCAAACCTATTGAAAACGAGCAGCGTACAATTACACGTAGGTCTACAATTTAAAACGTGGAGATTTTTAAACCTATTGAAAACGAGCAGCGTACTTAGGTCTAGAATTTAAAACGTGGAGATTTTTAAACCTATTGGAAAAAAAGCAGCGTACTTAGGTCTAGAATAAAACGTGGAGATTTTTAAACCTATTGAAAACGAGCAGCTTACTTAGGTCTACAATTTAAAACGTGGAGATTTTTAAGCCTATTGAAAACAAGCAGCGTGCTTAGGTCTAGAATTTAAAACGTGAATATTTTTAAACCTATTGAAAAAAAGCAGCGTACTTAGGTCTAGAATTTAAAACGTAAACCTATTGAAAACGAGCAGCGTACTGAAGTTTAGAATTTAAAACGTGGAGATTTTTAAATCTATTGAAAACGAGCAGCGTACTTAGGTCTACAATTCAAAACGTGAAGATTTTTAAACCTATTGAAAAAGAGCAGCGTACTTGGGTCTAGGATTTAAAATGAGGAGATTTTTAAACCTATTAAAGGGGCATTTCACATCACGTGTTTTAACAACACTATTATATTCTCAAATTTAAAAAACTATGCTATTCTGCAAATCTAGGATTTTCTGTTACTATTTTCAATGTATAATTTATATTCTAACAACTTATAAGTTAATAGATATAGGTATTTATATAAGTGTCACGTACAGGACATTTCGTCTGGTTTTCATGGAATGGTCCTGATAAACTTTGTTTAAGTTATTTTATTTAATTATAATACAAGCATACTACAGATAACGAATCTATATATATATATTAAGCTATCGTGTGGCACAGAAATCGCAATTATTTGTTAATTTTTTAACGGCAACGCCCGAATGAAACGCATCTCATTGGTTATTGAACAGCATTTAATGCATCCCCATACCTATAAGGGCGGTTACCGTAGGAGGGACCCTGTTCTGACGCCAAATACCGCCAAGTTTGTCGCCAACGTGGCGATATAGCACCAAATTTGGCGACCAAAATTAGCCGCCAAATGTGACACCAACTTGGCCATATCTGTAATATTTCGCCAAATTCCCATAGACTTCCATTTTAAACCACTAGGGTTTACTTGTTTACGGAAAATCAACAAATTGAGATATTTTAATGCAACAAAAACTAATATTAGCTTAAGAGATTATATTAATTATATTTAAGGGAGTCCAAATGAATTAAATTATGAATAAAAGTAACATGATAGAATGTTTAGCATGCTTTCCCAAACATAAATTTTAAGGGAGGCCAAACTGGTCGCCAAGAGTGGCTACTATGGTTAGTTCCAGAATGGTATTCGTTTGCCAAAACCTGATTTCCCTGATATTTCTATAAAAATTCGTTTCATTTGTTCCGAATGCTTCTCGCAATTAAAAAATTTTTCTATAATATGTCATTATCGCATATTTCGTTTTAGTCTTTGTACTCTCTGAATGCCTTTCACACAGTCAAAACTGGGTTGATGCTTTCTATATAATTTATCAGAATCTTTTATATTTACTTTTTTTTTTTTTTTTTTTTTTTTTTGCTTTTCTTTGTAAGCTATTTCAAAATGTTAAAAATCTAAATTATGGATATACAAATAAGTTTTGTATGTATTAAACGTAATCTTTATTTTAAAATTGTGTAATTAAAATAATTTAAATTCTAATGAATTGAAAATGTATTACAATGAAAACTGAAATTCAGCAGACGTATACACGCATTTATTTTATTCTGTTTTTTTAACAGTAAAAGAAAAAAAGCATTCATTTATAAAATGTTAAAATAAAGCAGAAAACTCCCGCCATAGCTTTCACTATTTTTTAAAAATACATAAGTAGAATTTGCTTAAAATATATTATACATCGCTTTAAAAAGAAATGCATCTATTGCATTATTCGTTTTTTTTTTAATCATGCTCTGCGATCTTGCTGCATTAGTGATACTGTTAAAAGTATGTCTTTCATGATCTGAAAAGCTTAACTAGTTTTAAAAAAAATAAATCGAAACAACGTTTTTCAGAAAAATATCTTTGTTACATTACGCAAGGGATATATTTCGTTGTAAAATCTTGTGTTTTGCATCTACTTTTACGAATGTAATAGCTTTCTTAGATTTCACTTCTTACGATGAAAAAAAAAAAAAGGTTTTTTATAAATTGCAACTCAAAAGAAATTTAATCATAAATGTTACATGTACTTTAAATGTCCGTGCATCTCGGGAGTCGTTATTTTAAACTTATCTCATTATTTCTTTTTCTAACATTCAGTCACAGTATTTAAAAATTCAATTTTAAAACAAAAATTATAAAACACTTTCTTTTAAAATTTGTCCTCTTAAAAAAGTAAATAAATAAGTGAATGGTATTTTATGTTATTCAATGAGTTTTTAAAGTTAACCATTTATCACTCAGCAACTCTGATTTGAAAAATATTGACTCATATGTTAGAATACATCGTTTTAAACATGTAAAAAATACAGTAAACATCCTCTAATCCGGAACGTTCGGGACTTGAAGCATATCGGACTACGAAATTTTCCGGATTACAGGATGAATGTCGGGAAAAACGTGTAGAAGTTAGAATTAAACAAAAAAGACGCAGTAAAACGTGTTTTTTATTCTTTAATTAGCTTGAATAGAATAAAAAAAATACTTAATAATGTAAAGTAATACATGAATATATGTACATAACTATAAAATGAAAACTTGCACAGTAGACCTACATGTAGAAGCCATCTTAAACAAATCTCGAATATCTGTTTGTTTTGTAGGAGTTTTCTCTTTTCTTTTTTTAGGAAGTCATTTTCTATGATGTGGAAAAACAGGTGGTGACCCTACACACATGCCGATATACTACTCCGGCACGATGTCTATCAACCGCGCATTCCGATGTTTTGTATGTTTTGTTCGAAATAAATTTGTATGTACAGTAGAGTCTCGAAAATCCGAGGTAATTGGCCTCGGATTACTGAAAACTCGGATTTTCGGAAAAAGTCAAATTCTTACCAATTATAATTTTACTCAATTAGGATGACAAAAATTTATAGGCCAACTTGCGAATTCGCCCGCAGTCCGCCATCTTGTTTCTTTCTTGGTCATTTATAACCACTTTATGCTTAATTTAACAACATAAACAACGACAAACATAAACAACAACAAAAATAAATAAAGAAATTTAAAATCGGCGATGATGAACAAAGAAACAAGATGGCGGACTCCGAGCGAATCCGCAAGTAGTACCAAATTTATATACCTTTATTCCTTTTGTAATGATATACAGGATACTTTACAGATAAAAAAAAATAATCAGTTTTTTGCAGCGTTAACACATTACTTCTCTTTTTAGATGCAAAATCTAGCAAACGCTTAAAGTGCATAACGTTAGCGAGGGTAGCTTCATTTTTCCGTTCTACATATTTTGAAGCCAATTCTAAAGATGCAGAATCTTCACTATGAGAGTATTTTTCAAATCGCAGAGAGTCATTTCCTTCTGTATCATTACATTCCTCCTCATTGTCTATCATTTCTACAATAGTCGATTCAATTATTTCCAGCATTTCATCACTGTTTTGCCATTTTTAACGTCATCTACATTACAATTTTCACAGCCAGGTTTTTCCTTTACCAAATCTTTCAAAACAATGTTTTCATCATCGTCGTCATAAAAATTCTCAGTTAGCACTTTACGTAAAAATTTCAACCACGATTCATTCAATGTTGTAAATTGAATTTCTTCCCAAGAATCAACTATCCAGTAAACAGTATCTCTCATGCATTCTTTCGGGCGAAGAAAAAATAAATAAATAAATAATTTTTCTTTCTGACTCCTCGAATTAAGCTGAGCCTCGAACTTCTGAGACTCGGATTTTCGAGACTTTACTGTACTTCGAAAATTCATCAAAATTATTTTGTTTAACTTTCGCAAAAATAAAGCTAACATTTTAATCTAATGATCCACATTCATTTTTTATTATTAGGTGACTGATACCAATTTCCGTTTTAAGTTGAGCAATCATTTCTGAAATGGAAAATGCATTTAATTATGATGATACAAATTTATTTTTCATTTCAACAGTTTCGCAAATTATCCACAGAAATATACATATATATATTTTTAATCGCATCAGTTCCACCAGATTATTAAAAACACCTACACCTGGTGTGATTGAACAAGAAATACTTTTTTTTTTCGAAAGTCGTGCCGGATTATCCAGCGTACCGGACCGTAGGATACCGGATTAGAGGATATTTACTGTAATTAGAAATATTCGAACATAATTTAAATATATATATATATATATATATATTGACTGAAAGGTATTTTTTTTTCACTTCTGAAATAAGCAGAAAATTAAATACTTCTCATAAATATTGTAAATCTTCTAATACAAAATTGTATAAGGTGAAATTACCTTTGTATAAAAACTATCTTTGGGCGTTTCCAGCTTTTTTAATTTTAGCAAATTTACGAAATTTGTTTTAGCACACTGTAAAAAAAAATCTGTAAAGTTACTAAAATGTTTCTAGGAAACTGGGATTCCTAGAACTTTTTATGTAACGGCAACAACAAAAATTCATGCAACAGACACACTTTTGTGCCGAAAATCAAAAAATCTGTAAGGTTACTAAAAAATGTTTAGGAAACTGGGATGTCTAGAACTTTTCATGTAAAAGCAACCAGGGTTACAGATAAAATTTTAGCAAGATTACTGTAATTTTAGCAGATTCATTTGTAAAGTTACAAATTTCTGTAGGTTTACAAAAACTAGTTTTGTAGATTTGCAGCATATTTTGTACAGTTACAGATGAAAGTTTAGTAAGCATGTAACTTTACATCTGTAGAACTAGAGATTTTTTTACAGTGCAATAACGATGAGAAAGTGCTCTAATGATAAATAAAACTTTGGCATGAAAAATTAACTCACTATCGCTATATGTTGAGAATTCTACGAACATATTATATCTGCTGTGTTGGGAGATAACAGCAATAAATAAAATTATCTTTTAAATCCCACTGTATAAGTAACATTGTATTTTGGGTATGTTGCTCATACGTGCAACACGGTGATATAAAGGGTTACTTTTGATCATTATATTGGGTAATAATTAAGGATCGACCGAAACAGGTTTTTAAGACCGAAACCGAATTTCGGTAAACTTCCTATTTTCGACCGAAAGCGAAAACGAAAATGTAAAAAAAAAAAAGTAATAAATACATACATACATAAATATACATAAATATTAATTAATTATACGTGTTTGTTAAATATACATAATTATGTGATCCAAGTTTGTTCTCTGCGCCTCGGACCAAAACTTTTTATTTTCATATAAAATAAAATGTAATTAATTCATCAACGATACGGAATGTTTTTTAATTATACGAATTTCATCAAATAAAAAAAAACTGCTTTAGGTATACACATCTTGATTTATCTTGTATCATGATTTTTGTAAATGATCATCTGTTATGCTATAAATTTCACAAAGAGTATTCGAAACACTTCTGCCGAATTTTCGGTCGATCTCTTGTAATAATTCTAGTTCAGATATACTAGAGATCGGACGAAAATTCGGTTTCGCTTTCGTTTTGGCCCAAAATCTGAATTTCAAAATTCGTTTTCGGCGAAAATGCTGTCAAAATTGCGACCTGACCGAAACTCAACCGAAACTATTTGGATCACAAAAACCTCGTTTCTTCGTTCGGTAATTTTTAACACGACTCATTGATTTGAGCTGTATCAGCTCAATTGAGTCGCCCTTTATTAATTGCTATGAACTTCACTGTTTGTAATTATCATTCATCACTAATTCAATACGCGATTGCAAATTATAAAGCGAGTAATGTATATAGGACTCATCTTTGAAGACGCTTTTCACGTGCTTATTAAAAGCTACAGACTTAACAGTAATAGAGAATTTTTAGTTTGAAACCGCAGAAGTGTTTCGAATACTCTTTGAGAAAGTTCTAGTATAACATATAATCCTTTACAAAAATCATTATGAAGAATACCGTCAACCGGGGCTATTTTGGTCCTTGCGGGGGGTTACTTTGGTCCATCCCATAAAAAAGGGTTTTATTCTTTGCATTGAACAAACAATACAAGATAATTTGGAGTTTTTGCCCTTGAAAAATATTTTATACCCTACTATAGGGTATTTGAATAGTTTGGGGGTAATTTAAATTTTTTTAGTGGCAACACTTGAGGTGTTTGTAAACAACTGTTTTCGTGCGTAAATTTTAACTCTCCAAACTTTCTATGGTGAAACAATCTGTATAAGAGCTACAAATAAAGTAAGTGTCAAAATAGTACCTTTAGTGACCTGTAAACCAAGTGTGATCACAGTTTTTACTTTAACTTTTTATTTTGAGAGGAAATGTTTGCGCTTATCTAAAGCTAACATGAAAACTAGTATTTCGGAGCTTCTTTGTACCAGGACTTTTTTGGCCCAAAAAATAGCTCCAATTACTTAGAAATGCTTTTTTTACAACCAAATCTCTTAAAACATGTTTTAAGTAACATTTTTTTTCAAATGTTACTGTAGCGAAATATTACATTAATTGTTTTTGTTCCAGTTGCTGAGGATAACATGACGAAAACTGTTTCTCGTTTCTTTAATATTAGAAATTGATTTATTGTGTTTAAATGTAAAAAAAAGCATTTCTTTATCGAGTTTGCAGTGTTAATTTATTAGCAAATGCTATTGCAAGGGAGTTTCAATAAAAATGCATTCATTTACATATGAAATGTATTTATTTTATATGAAACTAAGTGAATGGACCAAAGAAGCCCTCAGCATGTGCTACTTTGCCTAGGAACAAGAACGGATTTAGAGTAAGATGAAATCTTGATGTGGATTTGAAATGAACCCCACCGTCGCAGCTTAAGCACGCTCCGGAAAAATGAAGTTACGTGAGTTAACTTTTGGCTTTATATTTAATTAAGATTGTTTTATTGCTATTACGGAGTAAGGGCGAAATTTATGAGATCTTGTCTGCGAACCCCTTGCCCGTTGTTGAATAAAGGCTCTATATTAAAAGCCTATAAGACTCCTCATGAACTCCCACCATTATAAATACGCCACAAAAAGGTGGTTTCCCACTGACACAGGGCGATGGATTGGTCACGGTGATCCCATATAGCTTGTCCACCAAGATTGCCGGATGTCTCGAGTTTGGAATTTTTCCTGTGGGGCCATATGAAAAGCCAAATCTACGAGTACCTCATTGAAACCGATATGGACCTAGTCGCCAGGATTGCCGTTGTTGCCAGCGATATTCGGGAAATGCCGGGTGTCATAGCAAATGTGCGTCAGTCCCTATCCCGCAGGTGCAAAGCATGCATTACAGCTAAGATCTTTTGACCAATTTCTTTGAGCATGTACATTAATTAGATTCCTGTTAATAAAACGTTTTCTGAAGTATCTCCTCTCATTCTTGTGTTAATTCTTTAACTGTGACAGTGGCGACTTACAGCGTAACCAAAGCGATGCCGAGTGCAGCAACTTTTGCAAGGTCCATACCCTCCAAATTGTGGTTACCCCCTACCATATATATTTTCAGTCAAATGTATAGGTTGGTATATTCCAATTCAAACCCATATTTTCATAATTTATCTTTGATAAAAAGTAGACGTTATAACGAAATGTTCAATAGACTTAACTTATTATACCACATAGGTGGTAGGGGTTGATCCTCCAAATATCTTTCCCATAATTCGATCACCTTTCCAAAAACGTTGCATGAAATGCACTTGGGCAAGAGCAGGGATATTCGTATAATAAAAAAAAAAAAGAAACTTTATTAAACAATAAATTATGACATTTGATGATAAAATATTCTATTTTTACAGAAAAGTAAACATGTGTTATTATATTACAAAAATCATCAAAATAATTGATCTATTTATTAGAGTCGTGAACAGTATTGGCCTCTTAAGAGCATAAATTAATCACGTGGAGAAAGTCGATGGCTAATGTTAAACCTATGAGAAAAAATTTGACAGATTTCAAGCCCGCATTTTGATATTTTTAAATGATCGTTCTTGCATATGATGCCTGCTCTCGACATCTATTTGTTGTGACTTTGCACGATTTCGAAATTAGTTACAGTTTTTTTTAGGATATTTTCACTTTCAGAACCGGTTAGAACGGGTTCCAAAACTGAAAATATCCGCATATAAAAAAAAAAAAAGTGTGACCAAAATCGAAAAAGTATAAACGCACAATAAAAGTTAACGACCTCTTGTACCCTATGCAAAGAAAAAATCCTTTAAAAATATTCAAATGTAAGAGAGAAATCTGTGAACAATCCCGTCATAGGATAATTATTAGCTGGATCGACTCTTTCCAAACGGTCGAGCTAATGTTAATCGTATAGGACCGTTCTTTACAGATTCCTGACAGATCTTTGCAGATTTCCTGACAAGATTTCTTCCGGCCGCCGAAGCTAGATTATACCAATGCCTACAGAGTGAGTTATAAACAAATGTAAACAAGAGTTATAAGCAATACTATAATTATTTGAGTTATAAGCAGATGTTCTGCCTCAAAAACTAACGCTTTTCACCACACTGTAAAAAAAAAAAAAAAAAAAAAAAAAAAAACGACATTTTTACAGTACAAAGTACTGTTCATCTCGCGCACAAACTTGGTTTTCTCACTATTTAAACATGGAAAATACAGTAATTGCGTAAAATTAACAGCACAATGTACTGGCAATTTGGACGCCAGTAGTTTGTGCTGTGGTCCAAATGCGTCCAAAATTGCCAGTACATTGTACTGTTAATTTTAAGCAACTACTGTATTTTTCATGTTTAAATAGTCAGGAAACCAAAGAAAGATACAGTACATTCACTGTGATCGAATTGTGCTGGCAGATTTACAGTGGTTTTTTTACAGTGCAGAAAAAAGTTGGACAAAATATTTTATATTTTATAGATAAAAAATAAGAGAAGCCGTGGATTTACGATACATTAAGGATCAGGACCTACTGTGCTCAACCCTATTTTCTTGACCTTGGGCCCTGAGGCGCTATTAGGGTTGCCATATTTATCTCAGAAAAAAACGGAAGATTTTGATTGACACTAGTTAGTTTTGGTTTTATCACGCTATCGTCTCTTGTTATTCCATACTAAAATATACTGAATGTGTCAGTAATGTTTTCGGTAACGAATTTGTATAAAAAAGGTTAATTAATCGATTAATCATTGTTTTTCAACTGTATTTTATTACACAATTCTATTAATACTGTTTAACTAATTTTTCAGTCATATTCCCCATTATGAATGAAAAATTAATTGAACAATTAAGAAAAAAAAAATCAAAGCATTCTACAATTCGTTGATGTTCATGAAAACCTTAGTAATGGGCACCCTAGAAAATTAAATGTTTCTATTTAAGGGGACGGTGGAGCTTAAAATCCTTAAAAATAATTTTTTTTATTTTTGTAAATTTCAACTTAAATATTATTCAAGGGTACATTATATACATTATAACATGCATTTATCCCAAAAAAATTTAAAAAAAAAAAAATTATTTTTGAGAAAAAAGTAGAATTTTACGCGTCGTGTTAGAAATCTTCGAGTATTCAAAGTATGGAAAAATTCTTTATAATTCTTTATCAGTTTATAACTATATTTTTATCAGTTCATAGCTATAATTTTTTTAATTGTTTATCTGAGCTAAAGCGTACTTTGTAACGCAATGCAAACATGTACATTTTTACAGATCTTGATATGTGCGGTGATAAAATTTGCTTAATTTTCGCTATATTTTCTGAATTATATTCAGAAACAAAATATTTTTGTTTGTTCGCAAATGGAATGATAAACCTATTCAAAAAAAAATTGAAAAAATTTGAAATTTTTTCGAAAAATTTTCAAAATTTCAAATTTTTTCAATTTTTTTTTTTTTTTTTTTTTTTTTTTTTTTTTTGTAAATTTTATCTTAAATATTATTCAAGGGTACATTATATGCCTTATAGCATGCATTTGTCACAAAAAAAATTTTATTTTTGAGAAAAAAATGGAATTTTACGCGTCGTCTTAGAAATCTTCGAAGTGCCCCCTGCGCGTTCCATATCAATGAAAATCCCCAATATTTTTTATAAAGGTTTGATTTATATATAGAAATAAAATAGAGCATCGAATTTCACATATTTGAATTTAAAGGTTAAAAAAAAATTTTTTTTTTGAAAAATTTTGAAATTTTTTCGAAAAAATTTCGAAATTTTGATTTTTTTTTTTTTTTTACTTTTAAATTCAAATATATAAAATTTGATGCTCTATTTTATTTCTATATATAAACCAAACTTTTATAAAAAATATTGGGGATTTTCATTGATATTAAAGACGCATGGGGCGTTTCGAAGATTTCTAAGACGACGCGTAAAATTCCATTTTTTTTCTCAAAAATAATTTTTTTTAAATTTTTTTTGGGATAAATGCATATTATAATGTATATAATGTACCCTTGAATAATATTTAAGTTGAAATTTACAAAAAAAAAAAATAAATAAATAAATAAAATAAAATATTTTTAAGGATTTTAAGCTCCACCGTCCCCTTAAGCATAAAGGGAGATAATAAATCAAACAAAATATTAAAATTTAAAATACAGGTATATTAAATTAAAGATTTTATAATGTAGATACTTATAATCCATAATATTGTCGACTTCAGATGATCTAAAGCTAACCAAGAATTCGCGAATGCGCAGATAATATTATGCCACTCTTCGAAGATTTTTGTTACTGTGATGGGAAACAAGCCGTTTTTATATTTAATGCGCATGTGTATAACTTTTTCGGCAAAAGGTGATATTTTTGAAGCAAACTGAAAAAGAAAAAAAATCTTGAAACTATCAAAAGTAATATGTGATAAAAAACGGAAGAAATTATCGTACGGGACAAATTTAAACGTACGCCGTACGATAAGCCTAAAAATGGCTAAAAAACGTACAACTTACGGAAAAACGTGCTATCTGGCAACCCTAGGTGCTATACAACATATGTCCCGGTCGAGTATCAGCCTAACACACGAGGCACATTGTTTAGTTCCCAAGCAAGCGTTGTACTCATTTTATCGAACCCGAAAACGTGAAAATCTGAGTGAACCTTGTCCAACCCAGAGTCGAACTGTGAAGCTGTTGCGTGATATACTGACGCGCTGAGTACTACGCCCCATGGCTTATTTTATAGATAAGTATGTATATTAAATGTCTAAATTTAAGCAGTTATAAATAACTCACAACCAAACAAATATTAGAAATTTAGATATTTTGTATATATATATAAAAAAATCTTGTTTCCTATACTGAGACCACTCTATGCATGAGGCCATCAGCGACTTCACAATTCGCACAACAGGGTTGGCAGATATTTACTGCTTGGTGGTTTTTACTGGTATTTACCATTTCGAGAAAACACGTTTTCCATGGTTTTTAATATCTTTTGAAAAAAAACTTCGCAAGACATCAACAGCTTGCATGACCGAGTGTATACGAATTATTCTGTGAGTTTATTTATACCTGCTACGCACACAATTTTAAAATTGTGCATGTTGTTGTGAACTTTTTGTATATCAATTACATATGTATGATACACAGTTAAGATTCACATTCATTTAAGCATATTTGCTTGAGTCAGAATAAGTCAGATAATTCAAAGAGTAAATTGAGTCAGAAAATAATTGAGTCAGATAATTAAAAATACAGAAAGATCAAAGTCATAAACACTTTAAAATATGCTAGAAATGAAAATATAAATAACCAGTTATTACTTCTTTTGCCTTAAAAAAAAAAAAGAAACTTAATTTTACATGAATTAAAACATAATAATGCAATGCAACATTGTTCTTCGAAATTAAAAGAAAGAAAAAATGGATTAATACACATATCTATCTAAAAATGTCTCATAAAGTAAATTTCAATAAAAAAACAAAACATTTCTAAATAAAACAATAATAAAGAGATGTATGCAAGTGATGACATAGGAGGAAAGATCGATACTTTAAATATCATAAAAAGACAAACTCAAATTTAATGACAGTTAAAGGCACAATCCTTAAAAATAAATTCAACAATTTATAAATAAACTAGTTGGATGTGCCAATCCCAAAACTTTCTTCTATCTCATGTCAATATTTCATTTTAATTACTTTTATTAGAATTATGCATAGTTTCATACACTTTTCGATGGAACAATATTGAAAATTGCACAAAAATCGCTATTACAGCGCCCCATTCCGGTGGAATTTTTCCAAATTGAATAATTTAAAAATTGCTATTTAAAACACAGTTTGATTAAATATCATTATTACACTGCATTAGGCAGAAATGAAACTTAAATTAATAAAACGAAATAAATGATAATTTAGAAAATATTTTGAAACTTTTATGCTCAATTAATATGCTCATTTCAATGTTCATTTGATGTTTTGAATTTTTTAGGAACCATCTTCTTACATCTTAAAATTAACCATCATGTAAAATTCCAAGTCCTACCACCTCTCTCAACATAAAGGGCTATGTTGAAATAGGAAATATCCCCATTAATTTGCCAACATTAATTTTGAAATTGGTTTCATGTGCAGATGCTATTACCGGAAAGTGTACTTCACCGCCGGATTTTAAAATTTCAATTTAGATATTTTAAAAAAAATTAAAACGTAATTAAAACGTTATGTGTTATAGACTATTTATAGCTCTAAGCCAATCCGCTGCAATAAAACGTTATGGGTTTCAGGCTACTTACAGCTCTAAGCCAATCCGCGGCAAAGAAGAAACCAGCCAATGAGAGCAGGTGGTAAATATGAGATACAGCGGCTGCATTTCCTAACCTAACTGTAGCGGGAAATTGCACTGTTTATTTTCCATGCTTTATTTATTTTGTTACTATAAGATTTAATCTTATTGAAATTATTTTATAATGTTTTTTATATTGTTTATAAGAAGTGATATAATAGAATTCACGTAAGTTACTTTAAATTGTATTCGTTCTTCGTATTAATATCTATTTACATACGCGTAGTCGCCCAAGAATGAAATAGTATAATGTTTCTTGAACTTTCTGGGATCTTAAAGTAATTATTTTTTTTCAAATTTGCTGATTATTTTTTTTTTTTCAAATTTGCTTAATCAACGCTTCACTGAATGTTGTTTTCATTTCTTAGTAAAAATAGAACTGTACATTTTATAGTAAAGTGTAAGATGAAAACTGTACTTTCTATGAAATGGAAACATTCAGTAAATAATTTCCGTTCTCGGGTGATTAAAAGATGTATGTTGTCATCGCCCAAGAATAGGAATAAAACAAATATTTCTTTGCAGGGTAAATGAATGAAGTTATTTGGGTTTTTCTTTTATCTTTTTTTTCCACTTCCCCATATATTATGAGTTTCATAACAAATCCCAATGAAAACATATTTTTTACACTTTACTGAGTGTTTTTATTTCTTATCAAAGTCATGATATGTAACAAGCACAGGGATCTGTTTAAGAAAAATTGGGTTCTTTAAAGGACCCCTCACAAAATTTTTCATTTCAAAACAGGACCCCTCACAACATTTTTCATGTCAAAACTGGACCCTTCACAACATTTTTTATGTCAAAACTGGACCCTGCACAATTTTTTTCAAATCAAAGTAGGACCTTTCACAAAACTTTTCACCTTAAAAAAGTCCTTCCGGCCAGTGCCGGGAGGAAGAGGTAGCTTTCATAATACTTATTTAGAAAAAGCCAAATTATATCATTCAAACACACGAAGCTCAATTTAGTGGAAATCGAATATAGGAGATTCAATACTAATTTTTATCAATATAATGAATGAGAATTTCGCGAAATTAGTCAGCTTTATCCATGCTGCTTTTCTTTAAAGTAACATATATTTGGCTGCCAAATTCGGCAATTTCTTAAAGAGCCTGTCATTTTAAGACAACATGGTTGATGAGGCTAAGCAGTGAACTTGGTCGAGACCTTAGTAATTGCTGTGCACATGCTCACTCACATCGGAATCGGTTAATATATAGGAGTGCTGTCGCATGCAAAAAATCAGATTTTTCAAAATGTCACCCACAATAGAAATTGAAACTGCTATATCTGAGCCATTTTTTAAGGTAAAGACAAACAAAAAATGCTCCTGAATCCTTATATCAAGGTCAAATACTTAAGAAAGGAACCTTTTTCAATTTCTAATTTTTTTGCACCTCACTTTAAATATATATACATATTTTAATTTAATGGTCGCCATTTTGAAACAAGATGGCTGATGAATCTGGCCAGCGAACTTGGTCGAGGTGTTGATGTATACTATCCACATGCCTTCTTACATCGAAATAGGCGAATACGTGTGTTATCGCGTGACAAATACAAGATCGTTTCAAAATGTTAGCCATGCTAGAAATTCAAAGTGCTATAAATCAACCATTTTTTAAGATATAAACAAAAGAACAAATTTTCAGAAACAAAAACTGCTCCTGAATCTTTGTATCAAGGCCAAACACATAAAAAAATCTTTTTCATTTTCCAATTGTTTAATACCTCATTTTGAATTTTAAATTTAATTTTTTTTAAATGGCAACCCTTTTGAAACAAGATGGCGAACGAACTCTGTCGAGCCATTGGTATGTACTATGTACAGACCAAGTTACATCCAAATAGGTTCATAAATACGCCTGTTATCGCGTGACAAAATTCAGGTCGTTTTAAAATGTCAGCCACACGAAAAATTCAAAATGCTATTACTCAGCCATTCTTTTTAGATATAGACGAAAGAAAAACTGTTCCGGAATCTTTGTATTAAGGTCAAACACATACAAAAAAAATCTTTTTCACTTTCCGATTTTTTGGTATCTCATTTAAATTTTTTTATTTTTTAATTTTTTAAATGGCCGCCATTTTGAAACAAGATGGCGGATGAAGCCGGCCAATGAACTCGGTCGAGATATTTCTATGTACTATGTACACACCAAGGTACATCCAAGTCGGTTCATAAATACGCATGTTATTACGTGAGAAAAATCAGGACGTTTCAAAATGTCAGCCACGCTAGAAATTCAAAATGCTATAACTCAGCCATTTCTTAAGATATAGACGAAACAAAAACTGCTCCCGAATCTTTTTATCAAGGTCAAACACTTAAGAAAATATTTTTTCAATTTTTAATTTTTTGGTAACACATTTCAAATTTAAATTTTTCTTAAACATTTAAATGGCTACCATTTTTAAACAAGATGGCGGATGAAGCTGGCCAACGAACCCGGTCGAGACATTGGTATGTACTATGTATAAACGAAGTTACATCGAAATCGGTTCATAAATACGCCTTTTATCGCTTGTCAAAATTCAGGACGTTTCAAAATGTCAGCCACGCTAGAAATTCAAAATGCTATAACTCAGCCATTTTTTAAGATATAGACGAAACAAAAACTGCTCCGAAATCTTTGTATAAAGGTCAAATACATAAGAAAAAATATTTTTCCATTTTCAATTTTTTGGTACCACATTTCAAATTTTAAATTTTTAAAAAATTTTTAAATGGCCGCCATTTTGAAACAAAATGGCGGATGAAGCTGGCCAACGAACTCGGTCGAGAGATTTGTATGTACTATGTACACACTGAATTACATCCAAATCGGTTCATAAATACACCTTTTATCGTGTGACAAAATTCAGGACGTTTCAAAATGTCAGCCACGCTAGAAATTCAAAATGCTATAACTCAGCCATTTTTTAAGATATAGACGAAACAAAAACTGCTCCGGAATCTTTGTATAAAGGTCAAATACATAAGAAAAAATATTTTTCCATTTTTAATTTTTTGGTTTCACATTTCAAGTTTAAAAATTTTTTAAAAATTTTAAATGGCCGCCATTTTGAAACAAAACGGCGGATGAAGCTGGCCAACGAACTCGGTCGAGACATTGGTATGCACTATGTACACACCGAATTACATCGAAATCGGTTCATAATTACGGGAGTTACAGTGTGACATAGGTCAGATATATATATATATATATATATATATATATATATATATCAATTTTGAAGGGAGGGTGGTTTCGGGGTCTGGGGGTCATGATCGATGAAAATATACCAAAATTTTTTGAAATCGCTTTCCTCTGAACGGCTGCAATAGGTAGCTTTTTTGTAAAGAAAGCTACCTAAAAAGGATCCTTCACAAAATTGTCATAAAAGTAGGCTTTTTACAAACGTTTTCACCTGAAAACTAAACTTTTCACATATTTGCTGAATCAACGCTTCACTGAATGTTTTCTTTTCATTTCTTAGCAAAAGTATAAGATGTATGTTTTGATTTTAAGATTTGTTATTGAACTCTGTTTCATTTAAGGAGGTCCGGGACATACCTATTTTAAAATAATTTTTATTTATTGAGTTACTATTTTGAAAATTTTTGTGATGCTTAACTATAACATGATAAAACTTATTAATCGGTATAACTCGAAATGTTATATGTAGAATTTAAACTTTTTTTCGTTTAAATAAACAAAAATATAAGTTTTAATTTTGATTCTGCATTTTTAAAATTGTTATTGAACTCAGTTTGCTTCATATACAAATATTCAATGTTTTGATTTATTATTGTTGACATTATTGGGCGATGACAACGTACATTTTATACCTGACTACATGTCCATTCTTGGACGATTATTCTGAAACTCCAAATTTGTCTAATCGCCCCAAGAATCGAATGTTTTTTTAAAACATGCAGTAAATAATTTCCGTTCTTGGGCGATTAAGAGTTCATTCACGTGTGATTCTTATGAAACTCCATGTCACAAAATGCACATCTTAACTATTTTACGCACTCAGAATTTTCCATTTTCAGTTCTTTTTCTTTTGTTAATCTTTTCTCTCCACTTTCCCACTGATAAAAAATCGTAATGAAAACATATCTTGCACTTTACTGAATGTTTTCATAGTGCCAGGTCCAGTAGCAGAAAATTCAAGATGGGAGACAGGCGTCACAGATTTTCTTATCTCTTTTGCAGATTATTTTTCCATCAAAATTTTTATTATTTCGCTTTACAATTATGTTTACTTAATACAAAACTAAGATTATTATCTATAAAAATTAATAAAATGCTTAAAGACATTGCAGGTAAGTGGTGGTTTGATTAATTAATGCTTCAATTGTAAAATATTTTACCAGCAGATTATTTTCTGCCACTGAAGTATCTGTCACAGACACTTGGAGAATTTTCTGCAACTGTGGTGCCAGGCATAGCAGTTTAAAGTTTAGGCGTAATTCAGTGAAGACAAATTATGATTTTTTTTTGTTGTTGTTCTGTCGCCATTTGTCAAAGTTCCCGACATTTCTCAGCGACAGATTGGAAAAATTCAGCGTGTGCTTCTGCACCTTTTTGTCAAAATTTGCTATACAATTCTGCGATCTTTTGATGAAATTTGCAATTTATTCCCTCGACTGTTTATCGAATTTTGTGTTTTATTTTTATAGTGATTGTTTTTACAAGATTTTTCATGAAATTCGGCTTATTTTTTTTGCGACCATTAGCCAAAGATTAGACAAACTTTGCTATGCGTTTCTGCGATCTTTTGATGAAATGTATAATATTTTTCTTCGTTTACTGAAATTCACGTTTTTTTTCAGCAATCGTTTCACAAAATACACGATCTCCCCCCCCCCCCCCCAAATCGTTTCACGAAATTTGCAGTTTTTTTTTTTTCACGATTTTTTTTAAACAGTGACAAAATTTGTTTTTCTTTTCCGTGGCCATTTGTCGAACTTTCCTATATTTCTCAGCGACATATTGGCAAAATTTGTAATCTGCACTCTTCAAACAAACTTTGCTATGCGTTTCTGCGATCTTTTGATGAAATTTACAATATTTTTCTTCGTTTACTGAAATTCACGCTTTTTTGTTCAGTGGTCGTTTCACAAAATGCACTATTCTCCCCCCCCCCCAAATCTTTTCATGAAATTTGTGGGGGTTTTTTAACGATCAGTGACAAAATTTGTATTTTTCTTTTCCGCGGCCATTTGACAAAATTTGTAATGTGCACTCTTTAGACAAACTTTGCTATGCGTTTCTGTGATCTTTTGCTGAAATTTGCAATATTTTTCTTTGTTTACTGAAATTCACGTTTTTTTTTCTGCGATCGTTTCACAAAATGCACAATTCCCCCTCCCCCCCCCCCCTTCAAATCGTTTCATGAAATTTGCATTTTTTTTTTTTTCAACGATCAGTGACAAAATTTGTGTTTTTCTTTTCCGTGGTCATTTGTCGAAGTTCCCGATATTTCTCAGTGACAGATTGGCAAAATTGGCATATGCTTCTGCACTTTCTTGACGAAATTTGCCATGCATTTCCGCGATATTTTGATGAAATTTGAAATATTTTTCTTCGATTGTTTACTGAAATTCGCGGGGTTTTTTTTCAGCAATCGTTTGACGAATTTCGCGGGGTTTTTTTTCACGATTTTTTTTAAACGATCAGTGACAAAATTTGTTTTTCTTTTCCGTGGCCATTTGTCGAAGTTTCCAATATTTCTCAGCGACATATTGACAAAATTTGTAATCTGCACTCTTTAGACAAATTTTGCTATGCGTTTTTGTGATCTTTTGATGAAATTTGCAATATTTTTCTTCGTTTACTGAAATTCACGTTTTTTTTTTCAGTGATCGTTTCACAAAATGCACAATTCCCCCCCCCCGCCCCCCCAAATCGTTTCATGAAATTTGCATTTTTTTTTTCAACGATCAGTGACAAAATTTGTGTTTTCTTTTCCGCGGCCATTTGTCGAAGGTCCCGATATTTCTCAGCGACAGATTGGCAAAATTGGCGTATGCTTCTGCACTTTTTTGACGAAATTTGCCATGCATTTCCGCGATCTTTTGATGAAATTTGCAATTTTTTTCGATTGTTTATTGAAATTCGCGGGTTTTTTTTCAGCAATCGTTTGACGAAATTCACGTTCTTTTTTTCAACGATCTATCATGAAATTTGTTATTTTATTTATTTCTTTTTGGTGACTATTTGCCAAAGTTCCCGATATTTCTCAGCGACAGATTGGCAAAATTCAGTGTGCACTTTGGCACTCTTTTGTCAAAATTTGCTATACATTTCCGCGATTTTTTGATGAAATTTGCAATATTTTTCTCCGATTGTTTACTGAAATTCGAGGGCTTTTTGCAGCGATCGTTTCACAAAATGCATGACTTTTTCCCAAGATTGTTTGGCGAAATTTGCATTTTTTTTTCAATTATCTGTGACGAGTTTGATTTTTTTTCTACGACTATTTGTCGAAGTTCCCGATATTCCTGAGTGACAGATTGGCAAAATTCAACATGTGCTTCTGCGATCTTTTGATGAAATTTTCAATTTTTTTCTTCGATTGTTTCACAAAATTCATGATTATTTTTCCAAGATCGTTGGATGAAATTCTTTTTTTTTTCTAATGATCATTTCACAATTTTTTTCAACGATCTATGACAAAATTTGTGACAATTTATTGCATGTTATGTGTTGACCGTTCATGGGTGTCTAAAAATGTAGTCAACAATTTTAACAGGAAGATAGATTATAAATAACGAACACTCAAAATTTTCGCTTTATTGAATTATGCCTAAACTTTACACTGCACTTTCAATGTGAAAACATTCAATAAAGTATAACATATGTTTTCATTAGGATGAGAAAATATTAACAAAAGAATAAGAACTGAGTGAAAAATCCTTGAGTTCATGAAATACTTAATATGGTGTGCATTTTGTGATGTATTAGGTGTCTTATAAGATTCGCATGTGAATGGACTCTTAATCGCTCAAGAACGGAAATTATTTACTTCATAAAAAGTTCAAGAAACATGTTCCATGCTTGGGCGACTATGCATATGTAAATTGCCATTAACACGAAGAACGAATACAATTGAAATTAACTTACGTGAATGATAACACTTTAAAATTTTAAAGAAGGTGGGAGAGTTGAATTTCGAGTTTGGAAGGCAGGTGACGATAATTGTCCTTACAACTGTAGCGTTTTCTTCGATGAGTATCCTTTATATGTTGTTTTCTGACAGAGGTCGTTTTAAAGCTTTTGGCCCGTACATTATTAAGCACTCACTCCTCTCCTCTTAACTAATTTTTTCATCAGTAGAGGGTGTTTTAAAATTTTAATTTGTTCATGACTATGGCATACAATTTTACAAAATTTTATGAATAAAATTTGCATAACATCTCAAGAATTTGCAACTGCTTCTCCCCCATTTTCACACTGTGAAGTGTGAGTGGGTACGTATTTCAGACAAAATCGAGTTACATATAAAATCATATAAATTAAAGGTTTCTTTATAAATATTACCACGGACCCGGGCAACGCCGGGCGGGTCAGCTAGTAGCTATATAATTATATTAATTTAAATAATGCTTCCATTGCAGTGAAACCTACAGCTTAGTGAACGGAAATATCCGTTCGCGGCGGTGAGAAGGTTAAGAAAAAACAACGATAAACAGATGCATGCAAGTAATATGACATAGGAGTAAATATCGATGCTTTAATTACTATGAAAAGACAAACTCAAATTTAATGACAATTAAAGGTAAAATGCTTAAAAAGAAATTCATCGATTTATAGATAAAGAATGCACAGGAATACGCACATATTTTCTATGATAGAACGTACTGTTGTAAATTATTATACAATACATGCGTATGATACATGTTTAAGATTCATAGTGATTTAAGCATATTTGCGAAAGATAGTGTGAGGATGGAGCATGCTACAAACAGATCGAAGACAAAAACCCTTTATAAACTATACTAGAAATGAACTTTTTTGTGTTTTTTTAAGTTCATTTTACAAAAAATGAAATATAATATTGCAACATTTTTTTTTTTTCAAATTTGGAAGAAGGAAAAAAAATTAAATATTCCACATATATGTTTAAAAATGGCTCATAAAATTCCACTTTTCACTCAAAAAACGAAATATTTATAAATAAAACAACAGTAAAGAGATGACATAGGAGGGAAGATCGATACTTTAAATATCGTAAAAAGACTAACAATTTAATGACAATTAAAGACACAATGTTTCCCGATAAATTCATCGATTTATAAACAAAGTACGAAATGTCGTTTTTAATATCTGTTTGAATGAAGGTAAAGAAGATTAATAACTACCTTCGAGACATTTTTATTTCAATATTTTCCATTAATCTTAATCACAATTGATATACGATGTTCATTAAAATTAAAATTTAATGAATGTATTTGAATCATATGAAATAAATGCCAATAAAGGGTTTTATTAATAGTATTTTATAAGAAAAATAAGTTGTCATTTATTTCAATTATTAATAAAAATACCACCAGGCTTTAAATCGCGTTTTGCATTAATATTAGGCAAACGGTTTTAAAGAATTGTATATATTACAGCAAAGATAAAGAGACATAAATTAGAATACGTAAATCATAGACAAAATTCAGATTTAATTTCGGTAATATAAATTTTAGATGGAAAACAGAGACTCTGAAACTAATATTTTTGCGAGTAGGGGAGAATAGCTGAATTTGGACCACTTCACATATTAGGTAGCTTTCATTACAAACAGCTACCTATTGCAGCCGTTCGGAGGAAAGCGATTTGAAAAAATTTTGGTATATTTTCATCGATCATGACCCCCAGACCCCGAAACCACCCTCCGTTCAAAATTGATATATATATCCATATATATATATATATATATATATATATATATATATATATATCTGACCTATATCACACTGTAACTCTCGTATTTATGAACCGATTTGGATGTAATTCGGTGTGTACATAGTACATACCAATGTCTCGACCGAGTTCGTTGGCCAGCTTCATCCGCCATTTTGTTTCAAAATGGCGGCCATTTAAAAATTTTTTAATAATTTAAAATTTGAAATGTGGTACCCAAAAATTGAAAATGGAAAAATATTTTTTTCTTATGTATTTGACCTTTATATACAAAGACTCCGGAGCAGTTTTTGTTTCGTCTATATCTTAAAAAATGGCTGAGTTATAGCATTTTGAATTTCTAGCGTAGCTGACATTTTGAAACGTCCTGAAATTTGTCATGCTATAAAAGGCGTATTTATGAACCGATTTGGATGTAACTTCGTTTATACATAGTACATACCAATGTCTCGACCGAGTTCGTTGGCCAGCTTCATCCGCCATTTTGTTTCAAAATGGCGGCCATTTAAATTTTTTTTTTATTTAAAATTTGAAATGTGGTACCAAAAAATTGAAAATGGAAAAATATTTTTTTCTTATGTATTTGACCTTTATACAAAGACTCCGGAGCAGTTTTTGTTTCGTCTATATCTTAAAAAATGGCTGAGTTATGGCATTTTGAATTTCTAGCGTGGCTGACATTTTGAAACGTCCTGAAATTTGTCACGCTATAAAAGGCGTATTTATGAACCGATTTGGATGTAATTTCGTTTATACATAGTACATACCAATGTCTCGACCGAGTTCGTTGGCCAGCTTCATCCGCCATCTTGTTTAAAAATGGCGGCCATTTAAATTTTTAAGAAAAATTTAAATTTGAAATGTGGTACCAAAAAATTGAAAATTGAAAAAATATTTTTTTTATGTGTTTGACCTTGATAAAAAGATTCGTCAGCAGTTTTTGTTTCGTCTATATCTTAAAAAATGGCTGAGTTATAGCATTTTGAATTTCTAGCGTAGCTGACATTTTGAAACGTCCTGATTTTTGTCATGTGATAACAGACGTATTTATGAACCGATTTGGATGTACCTTGGTGTGTACATAGTACATACAAATATCTCGGCCGAGTTCGTTGGCCAGCTTCCTCCGCCATCTTGTTTCAAAATGACGGGCATTTAAAAACAATTTAAACATTTTAAATTTAAAATGAGATACCAAAAATTTGGAAAATGAAAAAGATTTTTTTCGTATGTGTTTGACCTTAATACAAAGATTCCGGAACAGGTTTGGTTTTGTCTATATCTAAAAAAAATGGCTGAGTTATAGCATTTTGAATTTCTATTGTGGCTGACATTTTAAACGACCTGATTTTTGTCATGCGATAACAGGCGTATTTATGAACCGATTTGGATGTAACTTGGTCTGTACATAGTACATACCAATGTCTCGACCGAATTCGTTGGCCAGCTTCATTCGCCATCTTGTTTTAAAAGGGTTGCCATTTAAAAAAAATGTAATTTAAAATTTAAAATGAGGTATTAAAAAATTGGAAAATGAAAAAGATTTTTTTTATGTGTTTGGCCTTGATACAAAGATTCTGGAGCAGTTTTTGTTTCTGAAAATTTGTTCTTTAGTTTATATCTTAAAAAATGGTTGAATTATAGCACTTTGAATTTCTAGCATGGCTAACACTTTGAAACGATCTTGTATTTGTCATGCGATAACACACGTATTCGCCTATTTCGATGGAAGAAGGCATGTGGATACATCAATATCTCGACCAAGTTCGTTGGCCAGCCTCATCAGCCATCTTGTGTCAAAATGGCGGCCATGAAATTAAAAAAAAAATTATATTTAAAGTGAGGTGCAAAAAAATTAGAAATTGAAAAAGGTTTCTTTCTTAAGTATTTGACCTTGATATAAGGATTCAGGAGCATTTTTTGTTTGTCTTTATCTTAAAAAATAGTTCAGATATAGCAGTTTCAATTTCTAATGTGGGTGACATTTTGAAAAATCTGATTTTTTGCCTGCGACAGCACTCTTATATATCAACCGATTCCGATGTGAGTGAGCATGTGCACAGCAATTACCAAGGTCTCGACCAAGTTCACTGGTTATCCTCATCCACCATGTTGTCTTAAAATGGCAGGCACTTTACGAAATCGCCGGATTTGGCAACCAAATATAAGTTACTTTAAATAAAAGCAGCTTGGATAAAGCTGACTAATTTCCCGAAATTCTCATTCATAATGATTTAGTATTGATAAAAATTAGTATTGAATCTCCTATATTCGGTTTCCACTAAATTGAGCTTCGTGTGTTTGAATAATATAAGTTGGCTTTTTTAAAATAAGGAATATGAAAGCTACCTCTTCCTCCCGGCATTGGCCGGAAGGACTTTTTTCAAGTGTAACTCACTTCATTTTTGGAATATCTACAAAATATCACTAGAAGTGGTCAATCTATTCGTCTACTAACTAAATAAATCTTCAGAACAATTTCTTTTAGAAAATCTTAAGTTTTATTTTAATTAGAAAAAAATTGTCAAAAGTGTTCCAAATTCAACACTGGTCGCCTAAGTTGGACACACAGTCTCCTAAATTGGGTCAAACAATATTAGGCTGTTTTAATGAGTAGGGAATATAACTAATTTTATTAGAATCAAAGTCTGCGTTTCATGAAACAATCAAACAAAATAACAGCAGTGAAATAATGATATCAAATGTCTGAAAGTAAGAGTAATTGTTTTAAATCAAAATGCATTCAAAGTATAAATCAAAGTTATAAGTAATTAAGTATGAAAATTATGGAACCAATAGCCAGTTACTTGAATATCATGTAAAAATTATGAAAGGCTTAGATATGAATTGCATTTGTTAATTTTTTATTCCAGCGCACACAACATGGAACAATATTTGGCAATCTGAACACTGAATCATTTCTGCTTTTTCATTTTTCTTACAAATTCTGCAAAACCAACCATCATTGACTTAATTTTTCTTTTTAGATTCTAAATCATTACACCTTTTCTGCAACAGAAGTTTTCTTTATCTTATGTCTGTAGTTCTTCCCTTCCATCATTTTCTTTCCACTTGAATTACGCCTTTTTTTAAAAACTTGATGTTCCAAATACTTTTGTGTTTTGAGAGCTTCATTTTTGTCGTTTTTTTTTTTTTTTTTTTTTTTTTTTTTTTTTTTTTTTAATTTCAAGGTTTATTTCACATGGCGAAGATGGTAACACAGACATTTCTTTGGCTTCCTCTGTACTTTGACTTAACTGGTTTTGGCAAGGGAGATAAGATTTCTAATAAATCTTTGGCTTTTTGGGGGCTTTTGATGCTGCAGCCAACTTGCGGGTCAATCTCTTCACATCTTTCCTTTGTCACATCTCTTTCCTTTTCATTTAATATATATTTAATATCTTTTGCTGTCACTGGTGTTTTACTTCCAGGCTGTTTGTCTGTATTGTTGTCATCATTTTTTTACTCTCTTAGTTTTAGTATGTTTCATGATTACAAACTCTGACTTTCAAATCTTACTAGTAGGAGAATCAACTGATCTATCTGCAGCACCTATCTCCTCGTCAGGAATAAGTGCAGAAGCAGCTGCAAAATGATTACTTTTAAAAACATGCCTGTTAGGAGGCCAAATTCCGCTTCCTTTATAAGCTTGGACGGTGGCTATATAAAATAGATATACAAACATAGACATGCAACAGATATACAAAAAAAAAAAAAAAAAAAAAAGTCAAAACTGGCTTGGAAATAGCAATCCATTATAAAATATTAAAAAATAAAGAAATAGTTTCCAAAGCGTACAGCCCTCGAAATTCATTACTTACTTTTCAAATTTATGACCGTATATCTAGTCCAATTTAAGCGACTCAAATTGGTTCAATTAAGGCAACTGCGCCATTTTTTAAAGCAGATAATCTCAACACTAAGAACAAAAACGAAAGCAAACAAATCCGAAAATGGCAATTAAAAAAAACTATTTATTTATAATTTTATTGCTATTAAATTTCAGCGGATTTTACTTTTGTCCATTATAGGACATTCATTAAGGGTTGTAGTAATCATGTTAGTTTATCAATATTGAAGATTGGACTTTACACTGTGATACTATATGAAAGAAAGAATATTTATACAATTGCTAAAACAGTATACACTGGGAACTATATAAAACATTTAAAATCTACATGACATTTAAAATATGCATGACGTTTAAATACTAAAACGATGTTAAAAACTTCCCAACAGCTTCAACCAAAACACTTGTCCTTTCTCAAGGGATTCTACGGATGCACTGACGAAGGCAAACCTTCCAACACAATGAGGGATGGATGGAAAACATGAAAGTGAAATAGGGACAAAAGAGATAAAACCAAGGGGGAAAAGGTTACTAGTGTCGCCATGCGCGGACACAAACTGGGGAAAAAAAGGGGGGGGGGGAGTAGATGCAAATAACGAAAAAGTGCAATAACTGAAAATAGGAGGGGAGGGGGGGGTTAAGTATGCTTCAAAGAATTAAACCAAATAATTGGATGTTAAATGACAGGTTATCGTTACAAACTTCCTTTTGACGCGTGAAAATCTCAATTGATTCTCTAATTAAACTAGTATGTAGGGGTTAAATTGGCGGGAAATAATACTAGCACTATCAAAATCAATGCTTTTAATTTCATTATCAGCGTAAAGCCTAGCGAGAGCAGTATTCAACTTATTAAATCTAATATCCCTTTTATGCGCTTTTAATCTCTTAAAAATTTTTCGCTTAGTCATACCTATATAATACATTTTCTGGTTATCGTTTAAAAGGATAGGGATCTCGTAGACACCCAAAAACTGGTCGAGAGGGATGGGATCTAATCTTGCAGAAAGTAAAACGGAAAGGTTTGGAGGAGGGGAGGCGATGAGATGGATGTTAAATTTCAACACATTTTTTTCCCTCAGTTTGTGTCCGCGCATGGCGCCACTAGTAACCTTTTTTCCCTGGTTTTCCCTCTTTTGTCCCTTATTTCACTTTCATGTTTCCCATCCATCCTTCATTGTGTTGGAAGGAGAGCCTTCGCCAGTGCATCCGTAGAAGCCCTTGAGAAAGGGCAAGTCTTTTGGTTGAAACCGTTAGGAAGTTTTTAACATCGTTTTAGTACTTGAACGTCATACATATTTTAAATGTCATGCAGATTTTAGATGCTTTATATAGTTCCCATTGTACACTGTTTTAGCAATTGTATAAATATTCTTTCAAGTGAGTTTACTTCTAAACTTAACTTCTTAAAAGGAAGGAAATATAATAAAAACCCGTCGTACTGACTTTATTTGATCAAATACTGGGGGCGGGGCACCCTATTTACCATTTGTATATTTATCATCTTTTACCATACTTATCACAATTCTTTTTTTTTTTTTTCAAATATAAAATTAGCTTTAAATTAATAAGTGCAAAAATTGTGACCCAACAGGGGAAGGTGATCGCTGGAGTGTAACAACTTTAAACTTGGAGTGGAGGATGGGATAAAAAAAAAATGAAAATTGCATGATCTACTTATTAGATGACCCCTTTATATGCGGTATAAATGTTGATTACAGAATTATTTGTTGAGTTATAAGCAACAGTTATTTTCCTTCTTTCAAAAAGAAATACATCTGTCATCAGTTACAGAAAATGAACTAAACAATAAATATAACTATTGCTGGAATTTCAGGTTTTCTGAAGATAAATATACATTGCATAAAAATGTACCTTCCAAGTAATAGTAAATGGATTGTAGTATTTAAAAAAAATCTAAGAATATAATTAGAATTTCTAAATTTTTATTATTTTTATTTATTTATTTTGCGACGAAAGATGATGACATGCAGAAAATATGTTGATTTTGAATCCCTTGACATTTAAAAAATTCAACGGCGACTTGAATCCCTTATTTATTTCCTACTAAGCCTATCCCCATTTCCGCTTACTCTATGTAGTAAAATAACCCTTTCTTATTAATGATAATATTTTGATGTTTCCTACACTGAGATGAGAATAAATGGAATTACTATTGAACTGCCTCTAGCAAAATGAAAATGGAACTGTAACATATATAATTTGGCAGGTACACTAGGCGTAAATTTAAATTGTTGAAGCAGAAGTATTAAAACAATTTAATTCGGGTCCTCACTCTTTGAACTAAAGCTTCATTTATGTTATAGTTCGAAGGTACGCGCATTCGTGAGTTGGCCGAGAAACCATAACTGTTTTTGAATCCCATCCTGGATCTGTCACAGCAGGTTCAAATCTCTAAATACTGACTGTTTGGCGGGAGCAGATAAGTTTTGTTAAGAATTTGGGATATTTTGAAGAAGTTGACGAAGGTGTCCAACTTGGGGGATGATTTCACTTTATCGTTGATTAGCTCCTGATTCCTGGGGCTTTGTGACGAAATTATAACTGGCCGAGGCCAGGCTGCATCACTAACCACAAACGACTGCAAGAAGCACAAACTCAGCAATTTTTATCGTAAAGATGCTCAGAAATGAAAATTAGAAAGTAATAAATCTGCAACTGGGAAATAAAAGCACCAGGGACTAAATGGGTTTTGAAGATAAGATTTAAATTTAGAAAAAAGAAGTAGGGTATCTTAATTTAAATTTTGAATTTTCACCCTTTGAGCTCTGGTGGGTGAATTTATTAAAAATTCTCAAATGTCACTATGGCACCAGTACTTTTGAACACAAAATAAGGTTTAAAATATACACAAAAAAATGCATTTACCTCTTTTCAAATAATTTTGGTCGAATAGTCCGGTGCCATTGTGACATTTGGGAATTAAAATTGAGTGGGATGAAATTCAACAACCAGAGCTCAAAGGGTTAAAAGGATTTTATTTTTTATTATTTCATGTATGTACCCGTCTAAATTTATTATTACTAAAATGTAAGCTTCAAACTGTACGCATTGAAATTAAAAATATTGATATTAAAGAAATAAAAACACAACCATGAAAAATAAAGCCTTAATTACAAAAAAGGAATAATTAGCGTCGAAATAATTTAATATAAAAGGCTATTATAGACTTTTATAATAATTTAATTAAATGTAAACATGTTTTTATTCCATGTGAAAAAGACTAGCATGTTTTGTCCATCACAAAATTTTCTTCTATATAAATTAAACCGTCAGCAACCAAAATTAAATGACAATCTATATGTTTTTGAAGCATAGCTATTGCGAGTATCGTTAAAAACACATCATAGCAGATACACCTGTTGAGTGATATATATAAGGATCTATTTACGTCAAGGTCTAACAGAATATGAAGTTTGGTGAAATTCCGTGCATTAGTTTTTGAGATATAGCTGTCGCAAAAATCATGAAAATGAAGCCTGTCAGCGCTACGAGTTGTGCAATGTACACCAAAACCTAATAAGCGTCTATTTAAGTCAAAATCTAACAGAATTTGAAGTTTGATTATAAGTGCATTAGTTCTTGAGATACAGCTATAGTGGAAACCGTAAAAAAAATTCAGTGAGCAACGCCACGTGTTGGGCAATTTGAATCAAAACCTAATCAGCACCAATTTATATCGAGGTATAATTGAAATCGAAATTTTATTAGATTCTGTGCATTCTTGAGATATAACTATAGTGGAAGCCGTAAAAAATTCAGCGTAGCAGCGCCACGTGTCCGGTGATTTTATTCAAATCTAATCAGCATCAATTATATCAAAGTAAATTGAAATTGAAGTTTTATTAAATTCTGTGCATTAGTTCTTGCGATATATCGCACACAAAATTTGTGTCTCATACAGACAGATCTAAGAGCGACATTTTCTTAACAGTCAAATCATGTGCAAGACCTTCTAAAACGTATAAATCTGACGAAAACTGGAAGTAAAAATTTTTAACGAATCCAGTGCGTTCTTCTTGTAAAGACAGAAGAAAGTAATAAATATTAAATAGCATTCTTTTATCAATGAAAGTCAAATATGAAGATATTTATAAATTTTCTCTTAATATTTTTAGTGTCATATACTAAAAGACAGTTTTGTTTCATCGCTGTGTTTTCTCTAAATTTATTAGCATGACATAATTAGATATGTGACCTGTTTCTGTTGTATTATTATTCAAATATTTCCTTTAAGCCATAAATAAAAAACATCAACTTTTCAAAGTGTTGTCTCCATTGTTACATCAAATAAAGATTAAATGTAATGAGTATTAAAGTTTTTTCTAGATATATATATAATTTGTAGAAGAATTTAATTCATGCGAAACAACAAATACATGGATAAACAGAAAGTTGTAAAACGGATATTTGGAATTTCTAAATTATTTGATTGCATTTTGAAAGTAAGATAAATATATGCATCAAGTATTTTCATCTCAAATCATTGGACATTGAAAAAATGCAAAAGCAAACATTCATCTCATTATTTATACTGTATTAAATCCGCTTATGTCTACCTTAATGTAGTAAAAGAATACTTTCCATTTCGAGGTTATATTTAGGATTTTTCTATACATGATTAATGATGGTGGAACAGAATCAAATTACTATTTCCAGATGCCTTAAGCAAAATAGAAATGGTTCCATTATATATACGTTTGAAAGGCTGTAGTTGCAAGAAAAAAAGACAATTTATCCGTAAAATGATACAATAATTCCAGTTGAAATTGTAAACACAAAAATTATGTTGCTAAGGAGGCAATTACTTAGGGATAACGAGGGGAGAAAAGTTTTCGGTAAAATTATTTAAGAATTTGTTCTGTTGCTATAATATTCCTAATATGATTCCTGAAATTATAATATTCGTGAAATTAAATTTTCCTAACACTATAAATTGCAACACATTTGTAGTATTGTAACAAGTATGCTCCTGAAATATTCGGTTAAGTTTAAGAAATTATGTATAGGATAACTCTTAAATTATGAAAAGCTATTTAAATATGGAAATATTTTTATTTTAAAGAAAAGTTTTGTATAGAAAAATTTGCCAAATTTTACATTTCTGTATAGACGAACATTAAAATACACCGCATTTACAAGGTGCATTAAAATTCACTGCAAATGATTTTTCCCCATAGACAATAATCTAATAGAATTCTTTGTGTATCCATATAAACTAGCTGTAAATGCCACTTAATCTACACTCCTAAGCAAGCATGTTCTTGACCATCTCAGTAATTCTTATCAATCTCATTATGTTTGAATAATTGTATCATCAATAAGATGTAACGCAAAAGATTTCTCCCATAGACGATATGCAAGGAACATCTTTTGAATGTACCTGTAAGCGAATAATAAATGCTGCACACTTCTTTTTCAATATCGGACATTCTACAGTATACTTCAATAAACTTTCCAAGGCAATCCTAGTGTATTTAGAACCGAGCCAGATGGCAGACATATAAACCGAATTCATAAACGCTTTTCATCTATATTGAAAAGTGTTACAAATCATTTTTATTTTTGCAAAATGTTGTCTTCCATCGTTATCAAAAATAAAGATTAATTATAACGAATATAAAAATTCTCCTAAGATATTCATAATTTTCACAAGAATTTAATTTATGCGAAAGGGGAAATGTAGTAAATAAATAGAAAGTTGTAAAACGGATATTTAGAATTTCTAGATTATTTGATTGCATTTTGAAAGGAAGTTAAATATATGCGTGAAATATTTTCATCTCAAATCTTGGACATTAAAAAATTCAAAGACAAACTTTCATGTCATTATTTATACCATATTAAATCCTCTTATTTAGATCTTAATGTTGTAAAAGAATCCTTTCCATTTCATGGCTATATTTAGGATTTTTCTATACCTGCTTTATGATTGTGAAACAGAATCATATTATTATTTGCAGTAACCTTAAGTGAAACAAAAATAGATCCCTTATATGTACATATTTATGTTTAAAATTGTATAGTTGCAAGAAAAAAAATGATCTGTAAAATGATACAATAATTCCATTTGAAATTGAAAGCACAAAACTTACAGTGTTAAGGAAGCATTTAAGTAGGGAAAACGAAGAGGAAAAAGTTTTCAATAACATTACTTAAGAATTTATTCTGTTGCTATATTATTCCTAATATGATTACTGAAGTTATATTATTCCAGAACTTGAATTTTCTTAACGCAATAAATTGAAAACTTTTGTAGTAATGAAACAAGTATGCGCCTGAAATGTCCGGTTAAATTTAAGAAATTGTTTAAAGAATAACTCTTATATTATGAAATGCTATTTATATGTGGAACCGGTTTTATTTTAATGGACACTTTTGTATAGAAGAGTTTGTCAAGTGCTACATTTCTGAATAGCATTAAAGTGCACCGCCTTTATGAGGTGCATTAAAATGCAATGCGAACGAGTTTCACCCATAGACTATGATGTAATTGAATTTTTTGTGCACCCCTTTGAATGAACTATAAATGCTACGTAACCTATACTTCAAAGGAAGCACGTTCTCTTATCCATCTAAGTAATTCATATCAATTGCATTATGTTTGAAATATCGTAACATCAATAAAATGTACTGTAAAATATTTTTCCCATAGTCCATAATATAATAGATTTCTCTTCAGTGTACTTGTAAACAAAGAATAAAGACTAAACACTTCTTTTTCGCTATCGAACATACTATAGTAAACCTCAACATATAAACTTTCCATGGCAATCCGATTATATTTACACGAATTAGAGTACAAACAGACGGCAGGCAGAGAAACCGAATTCATAAGCTCATTTAACACTAGAAAGACCGAGAATTTTACTCAAATTTTAGAAAAATATTTCACAGCAGAATTTTTATTTTAAATTATTAACTTATCCATTTAACTAGATTTTTTCTTTGTAACTTTTAAATTAGTTTTATAAAAAAAATTATTGTTCGTACCGAGATATATTCATTTGGTAGCAAACAAAATGACTGCTCGTGGGCTTTCTAGTGTTAAACACCAATTTTTATTTTTCAAAATGATATTTCCGTTGTTAAGAAAATAAAGTTTAAATATAATAAATACAATAATTTTCTGAAGATATGCATAATTTTCCCAAGACTTTAATTTTTACAAAAGAGCAAAAAGTTGTAAAACAATTATTTAGAATTTCTAGATTATTTGATCGCATTTTGAAAGTAAAATAAATATCTGCATCAAACATTTTCATCTCAAATGATTGGACATTGAAAAATTGAAAGGCAGCTTTTATCTCATTATTTACACTGTATTAAATCCACTTATTTCTACCTTAATGTAGTAAAAGAATCCTTTCCATTTCATGGCTATATTTAAGATTTTTCTATACCTGCATTATGATTGTGATTTATGAAATCAAATTACTATTTATAGTAACCTAAAGCGAAACAGAAATAGACCCATTATATATATGTTTCAAATGGTATAGTTGCTAGAAGAAAAATAATTTATCAGTAAAATGATACAATAATTCCAGTTGAAATTGTGAACACAAAACTTATGCTGCCAAGGAAGCATTTACGCAGGGATAACGAGGTGGAAAAAGTTTTCAATAACATTACTTAAGAATTTATTATGTTGCTATATTATTCCTGTTATGATTCCTGAAGTTATATTATTTCAGAAACTGAATTTTTCGAGCGCAGTAAATTGAAAACATTTGTAGTATGTGCCTGAAATATCGGGTTAAATATAAGAAATTGTGCATAGTATAACCCTTAAATTATGAAATGCTATTTATATGTGAGAAAGGTTTTATATTAATGGAAACTTTTGCATAGAAGAGTTTCCTAAATTTTACATTTCTGAATAACCGAGCATTAAAATGCACTGCAAATTGTTTTCCCCATAGACTATAATGTAATGGAATACTTTTGTGCATCCCTGTAAAAGAACTATAAATGCTACTTATCTGTATTCCTAAGAAAGCATGTTCTCTCCCCTCTAAGTAATTAAATATAATTATGTTTGAAATATTGTAACTTCAATATAATGCACCGCAAAGCATTTTACTCATACACCATAATGTAACGGAATGCTTTTGAGTGTCCTTGTAAACGAATAATAAATGCTACTCACTTCTTTTTCACTAGCGAACATTCTATAGTAAACTTCAATAAAATATAAACTTTCCATTGCAATTCATTTATATTTACACGCATTAGAGTACGGGCAGACGCCAGAAAGGCAAACCGAATTCATAAAAGCTTTTAAGCTAATGTTGGAAAATGTTAAAAACCATTTTTTATTTTTCAAAATGTTATTTTCCATCATTATAAAATGAAAGTATTAAACATAATAAATATCATAATTTTACCAAGATATGCATAATTTTCACAAGAATTTAATTTATACGACAGATCAAATGTAAAAAATAAAGAAAAAGTTGTAAAACGGATATTTAAGATTTCTAGATTACTTGATTGCATTTTGAAAGTAAGATAAATATATGCTTCAAATATTTTCATCTCAAATCTTGGACAAACTTTCATGTCATTATTTATACTGTATTAAATTTTCTTATTTCTACTTTCATGTACTAAAAGAATCCTTTCAATTATATGACTACATTTAGGATTTTTCTATGCCTACTTTATGATGGTAAAGCAGAATCAAATTACTATTTGCCGTTGCCTTAAGCAAAACAGAAAAGGATCTATTATATTCATGTTTGAAAGGGTAAATTTGAAGAAAAATAAATTCGGTAAAATGATACAATAATTCCAGTAATTGTAAACACAAAACTTATGCTGCTAAGGAATCATTTACGTGGAGAAAACGAGGGGGGGAGGGGGGGGGGAGTTTTCAATAAAATTATTTAAGAATTTGTTCTGTTGCTATATTATTCCTGTTATGATTCCTGAAGTTATATTATTCCTAAAATTGAATTTTCCTAACATAATAAATTACAAAATATGGAGTATGTGCATGAAATATCGGGTTAAATAATGAAATGTTATTTAAATGTGGAAACAGTTTTATTTTAATGGAAACTTTTGTACAGAAGAGTTTGCCAAATTTTACATTTCTAAATACACGAGCATTAAAATGCACCGCATTTATAAGGTGCATTAAAATGCACTGCAAATTATTTTCCCCCATAGACCATAATGCAGTGGAATTCTTTTGTGCATTCCTGTAAACGAACTGCAAATGCTAATTAATCTATACACCTAACAGACCATGTTCTTGTCCATCCCAGTAATTCACCTCATTATGTTTGAAATATCGTAACGCCAATGAAAGGCACCGCAAAATATTTTTCCCATAAACCATAATGTAGCGTAATTCTTTTTCGTGTACCTGTAAACGAACAATAAATGAAACACACTTCTTTTTCAATATCGAATATTCAACAGAAAATTTCAATAAATCTATAAACTTTTCATTGCGATTCGATTACATTTACACGAATTAGAATACGGACAGACAAATCGAATTCATAAACACTTTTCAACTGTGCTAGAAAACGTTAAAACCAATTTTTATTTTTCAAAATGCTGTTTTCCATCGTTATAAAAAGAAAAGATTAAATGCATATAAATACTAGAATTTTCTCAAGATAAGCATAATTTTCAAAACAATTTAATTTATAAGAAAGAGTAAATATAATAAATAAAGAGAAAGTTATCAAACGGATATTTAGAATTTCTAGATTATTTGATTGCATTTTGAAAGTAAGAAAAATACCTGCATCAAATATTTTCATCTCAAATCATTGGACATTGAAAAATTGAAATGCAACTTTCATCTCATTATTAATACAGTATTAAATCATCTTATTTCGATCTTAATGTAGTAAAATAATCTTTTCCATTCTATGATTATATTTAGAATTTTTCTATACCTGCTTTATGATGGTTTAAGAGAATCAAATTACTATTTACAATAGCCTCAAGCGAAACAGAAATAGATCCATTATATATATTTAAAATGGTGTAGTTGCAAGTAAAAAAATTCCTTTCGGCATGTGCCGGGAGGAAAAGGTAGCTTTCATATTTCTTGGTTTTAAAATTTTGCTAAACTTACTCAAATTTTAAGAAGCTAAAATGCGACAAATCCGATAAGAGAATATTCGTCAATGCTGAATTTCAATGAGAATTGCACCAAATTAGTAAGCTGTAGCTACACTGTAAAAAAATCGACATTTTTACAGTACAAAGTACTGTTCATCTCGCGCACAAACTCGATCACAGTGAATGTGCTGTATCTTTCTTTGGTTTCATGACTATATTAACATGGAAAATACAGTAGTTGCGTAAAATTAACAGCACAATGTGCTGGCAATTTGGATGCCAGCAGTTTGTGCTGTAAAAAAATGCGTCCAAATTGCCAGCACATTGTGCTGTTAATTTTACGCAACTACTGCATTTTCCATGTTAATATAGTCAGGAAACCAAAGAAAGATACAGCACATTCACTGTGATCGAGTTTGTTCTGGCAAATCTACAGTGGTTTTTTTACAGTGTAATTTGGCATCATTTACAGTTACTTATTTTTGGTCGCCAAATGAGCGATATTTCGCCACTGTCGCCAATCTTGGATAGAATTTGAAGCTAACGGATATTAATAATATTTAAGCTCTGCGCAGCAATAAAAATAAAATTTAAATGGCCGCCATTTTGAAACAAGAGTGCAGATGAAGCTGGACAACGAACTCGACTGAGACATTCATATGTACTATGCATACAATTAATTTCATTAAAATCGGTTTATAAATACGAGAGTTATTGCATGACAAAAATCAGATATATATAAGTCACATTTGAACGGAGGGTGGTTTTCGGGTCTGGGGGTCGTGATCGGTGAAAATATTCCAAAAATTTCCGGAAGTGCTTTCCTCCGAAAGGTTGCAAATAGGTAGCTTTTTACTTTTTATAATGAAGGCTATCTAACAAATAATTCATCGGTAAATGATACAATATTCTAGTTGAAATTGTAAAAACAAAATTTCTGGTGATAAGGAATCATTTACGTGAAGAAAACGAACGGGAAAAAGTTTTCGATACAATTATTTAAGAATTTGTTCTGTTGCTATGTTATTCCTGTTATGATTCCAGAAGTTATATTATTTCTGAAATTGAATTTCCTTAACACAATAAATTGTGACACATTTGTAATAATGAAACAAGTATACGCCTTAAATATCCGGTTAAATTTAAGAAATTGTATATAACACAGATCTTAAATTATGAAATGCTATTTAAATGTGGAAACTGTTTTATATTAATAGAGACATTTGTATAGAAGAGTTTGCCAAATTTTACATCTCTGAATAGACGAGCAATAAAATGCACCGCATTTATGCGGTGCTTTACAATGCACTGTAGGCAATTTCTCCCCATAGACCATAAGGTAAGTGAAATTCTTTTGTGCATACCTGTAAAGGAACTTTAAATGCTACTTAATCTATATTCCTAAGACCCCATTTTCTCGTCCATCTAAGTAATTCATATCATTATGTTTCAAATATCGTAACATCAATAAAATGCACCAAATTTTCCACCCAATCTCTTTTCAACTCAAATTTTCAACTCAATTCTTTTCAACTCAAATTTTCAACTCAATTCTTTTCAACTCTTTTCAACAAAATCAACTCTTTTTAACTCAAATTCCAACTCTAATTTTTCCCCATAGACCATAATGTAACAAAATTCTTTTGTGTGTACCTGTAAATGAACAATAAATGCTACACACTTTCTCTTCGATATCAAACATTCTACAGTAAACTTCAATAAACTTAAAAACTTTCCATCTCGATCTGAGTATATTTATGCAAAATAGAGCACGGAATTCATAAATACCTTTCAATTACATTGGAAAGGGTTAAAAACATTTTATCTTTTCAAAATGTTGTTTTCTATCGTTCTGGCAAATAAAGATTAACTGTAATAAACATTAACTCGAGCTATACATAATCTGCACAGGAATTTGTTTTATACGAAAGAGCATATATACTAAATAAACAGAAATTTGTAAAACGGGTATTTAGAATTTCTAGATTATTTGATTGCATTTTGAAAGTAAAATAAATATCTGCATCAAATATTTTCATCTCAAATCACTGGCCATTGAAAAATTGAAAGGCAACTTTTATCTCATTATTTATACTGCATTAAATCCTCTTATTTCTACCTTAAAGTAGTAAAATAACCCTTTCCACTTCATAGCTATATTTAGGATTTTTCTATACCTGCTTTATGATGGTGAAACAGAATTAGATTACTATTTACAGTAGCCTCAAGCGAAACGGAAATGGATTCATTATATTTATGTTTGAAAGCGTATACATGCAAAAAAAAAGATAACTTATCCGTAAAATGATACAATAATTGCAGTTGAAATTTTAACAACAAAACTTTATTACGTTATTTAGTTTATTACAGAATTAGTTACGTAGGCATAACAAGGAGGCAAATGTTTTCGTTAAAATTATTTAAGAATTTGTTCTGTAGCTATATTATTCCTGATATGATTCCTGAAGTTATATTATTCCTGAAATGGAATTTCCTTAAGGGGTCAGGTACCCTTTAAAGCGTCCAAAAATCATTTTTTTTTTTTTTACCCGACTGAAAAGAAGGGTTATGTGTTTCACGCGTATCTGTGTATGTGGATTTCTTTATACCCTTGAAACATCCCAACGGCTGGATGGATTTTTATGAATGAGGTCTCTATCGATTCGTCTTAATCTTCCGATGGTTATAGGATAGGTTTTGTTTTTATAAATTCAAAATGGCGGCCGTGAAATAAAAAATGGCGGTAGAGATGAAAAAAAAATTTACACAACCTATTGAGTGGCATATCATTGGATAGGTCTTTCAAAATGAAGACGATGTTTCATTGACCATTTTGTAATCAGAAGCTCCATTTAAACATTACACAACCTGGAAGTTGTGTACTTTGGATCGCTACCTTTACTGTAACTCTAACCTTCATAATAGACATCTATAGGCCTCGTCAAAAGAGTGTTTGTAGATAGGAACTAATAATTAAACACAACTTAAAAGTCATTAATACAAGTAAATAAAAAAAAGGTAAGTAATATAAAAAATAGTTTCATATTGATGAGAAATAATTAATTAGTTCGCTTCTTACGCAGTCGGGTTTTTTGATTTTTTAAATTTAATGTATTATTTTATAGCTTATAATTAAATATGATTCTTTAGGAACATTTAAAAGCAAACCCCATATAAAAATTTGCATAAGCAGAGAAGTCATGTCTAAAGCATTTTGAGCATTTGCTATAGAATCGAGGGCTGATTCAATCTTTAAAGCCAATTTTCTCAAAAAAGCGATTTTGATCACTGCGCGCATGATTTCTGAAAAACGGTTACCTAGAATTTCACGAACTTTTCGGTGGATGTATTAAACGTACAGAAGCACAAAATGACCTATTATTATGTTCCTCAAGTAAGACGTTTAGAATTCATGACTACTTTTGTATAAAAAAAAACCCTCGATATTTCGAATGTTTTGAATTTTTTTTTCTCTGGTTCTACAAGTTTTTCTTTTTTTTTGTTGTAGGTCATTTTGAAAACGCTTTATATCTGTACTCATTACTTGGCTTGTCTCAGCCATTCAAATGGGAAAAATCATGCGCGGAATGCATGCAAGAATAATTCTTTCGTAAAAATTGTATTATCTTTAAAAATAAATTAAAAAATACTGTATATGTGTATACCTTTTTAACATCTTTAATTCGTAAAAAAAAATCTTTTCTAACAAGTGTTTTAAATTTTATAATTAAAAGTTAATTAGTTAAAGAGTGACTGCAATTCTTACAGAGGTCACTTTTCCATGTACTTTGTTGGTTCAAAGGGTACCTCAGCCCTTAATGCAATAAATTGAAAACATTTTTAGTATGTGCCCCAAATTCTGGGTTACATTTAAGAAATTGTGTATAGCATAATTCTTAAATTATAAAATGCTATGTAAATTTGGATATACAGGTTTATTCCAATGGAAACTTTTGTATAGAAGAGTTTGCCAAATTTTATATTTCTAAATAGACGAGTATTAAAATGCACCGCATTTATGAGGTG
Source organism: Maratus speciosus (assembly GCA_963932465.1). Lineage (NCBI taxonomy): Eukaryota > Metazoa > Arthropoda > Arachnida > Araneae > Salticidae > Maratus > Maratus speciosus. The sequence continues at coordinate 560,226,168 of OZ010792.1, forward strand.
CATTAAAATGCACTGAGAAACATTTTCCCCCACCGACCATAATGTAATGGAATTAAAACAAAGATAAAAAATGCTTGTAAAAGCGATATAATACCTTTATTTAGATTAACGCTCGTTTCACCGCACAAACGGCGACATTTTCAAAATCATTCTCATATTGAAAACGTAAAATATTTCCTTATCAAACTCTTCAAATATATTCATTCCAGCATTGAAGAAATATCATAAAAATATGTATGTTACTCACTTATAATGAAACAATTTTTTAATGGAATTATTTTGTGTATCCCTGTAAACGAATTATAAAGGCTACATAATCTTTACACCTAAGAGAGCATATTCTCGTCCATCTCAGTAATTCATACCAATCTTATTATGTTTGAAATATCGTAGCATCAATATAATGCACCGCAAAAGATTTTTCTCATAGACCATAATGTAACAGAATTCTTTTGAGTGCACCTGTAAACGAACAATAAATGCTACACACTTCTTTTGCACTAATAGTCATTTTGCAGTAAAATTCAATAAACTTATATACTTTCCATGGCAATCTGAGAATATTTAAGCGAATTAGAGTACGGACAGACGCAGACATATAAACGGAATTCATAAACGCTTTTCAACTATGCTGGAAAGTGTTAAAAATTATTTGTAACTTTTGAAAATGCCTTTCATCGTTATAGCAATTAAAGATTAACTCTAATAAAAATTATCTCCAGATATATATGTAATTTGAATGGCAGGAATTTATTTTATACGAAAGAGCACATATAAAAAATAAACAGAATGTTGTAAAACGGATATATAGAATTTCTTGATTATGTCATTGCATTTTCAATGCAAGATAAATATATCCATCAAATATATTTATCTCAAAACAATGGACACTGAAAAATTCAAAATCAACGTTCATCTCATTATTTATACTGTATTACTAGGTTGAGTAAAAAGTTCTGAGAAATTTGTGAAAGTTGCGTTGTTATGCGCAAATTAACAACAAAAACAACAAGGACTATTCTTCAAAGTAGAGATCATCATAGTCCACTACTTTCTGCCATCGTTCTTCCAGATTCCAGATTTGTTGGATGTACCATGGCGGCTCCTTGGAATCGTAAAACTCTTGACATGCTTCTTCAACTTCATTCGTTCAGAATCGTTAGACCTTTTCTTCCATAATTCCGGATCAACACACGCAAATCATACTGTTCAATAGGAATTTTGGAACCGAAATTCCTGAACTCCTATCTATATACCATTGGTACTTCTATATACGATATAAATTCTCGTAACTATTAGATTAAAAATTTCCCAGAACTTTTTGCTCAACCTAATAAATCATCTTATTTCGACCTTAATGTAATAAAAGAATCTTTTCCATTTCATGACTATATTTAGGATTTTTCTATATAAGAGTTTATGATCGTGAAACACAATCAAATTACTATTTACAGTACCCTCAAGTAAAACAGAAATAGATCCATTATATATAAATATGTATGTTTAAAATGCTATAGTTGCATAAAAAAAAATTATGTGTAAAATTATACAACAATTCCAGTTGAAATTGAAAACACAAAACTTATGCTGCTAAGGAATTAGTTACGTAGGGATAACGAGGGGTAAATAAGTCTTCGATAAAACTATTTAAGAATTTGTTCTGTTACTCTGTTACTCCAGATATGATTCCTAAAGTTATATTATTCCTAAAATTGAATTTTACTAACGCAATAAATTGTAAACATTTGTAGCAATGAAAAAGTATGCTTCTGAAATATTCGGTTTAATTTAAGAAATAAGTTATAGAACTTTAAATTATGAAATGTTATTTATCTTCAATCGGCGTAGCAAATAAAGGCTAACTGTAATAAACATTAACTTCCCAGATATATCCGATTTGAACATGAACTTATTTTAGGCGAAAGAGCAAACATAATATAAGAAAATAGAAAGTTGTGAAACCGTTATTTAGAATTTCTAGGTAATTTGATTCATTTTAACTGTAAGATAAATATATGGATCAAATAAATTCATCTCAAATAAATGGACATTAAAAAAATGTAATGGCAAATTTCATGCCATTATTGATACTGTATTAAAGCCTCTTATTTCTACCTTAAAGTAGTAAAATAATCCTTTCCTTTTCCTAGCTATACTTATGATTTTTCCATACCTGCTTTATGATGGTGAAACAGAATTAAATTACTATTTACAGTAGCCTCAAGCGAAACGGAAATGGATTCATTATATTTATGTTTGAATGGGTATACAGAAGATTCCTTCAAATCCGCACAGCTTGGGACCAGACGTTGTGCGGATTTTAGAATTTTACAGATTTCTGATCATTGCTTTGTTTCCATTTTTTAAATATTAATTTGAATGTAATAATACAATGAAAATTACAATGAATGATTGCAACATACTAAAATATTAAAATAATAAATTAAAATAATAAATTAAAGTAATAAATTAAAATGATAAAAACTAAGATAATTTTAAAAATGATTAAATTATTAAAAGGTCAAATAAATAATCAATAAAGCATAATAAAGAAGTGATACATATTCCTTGAATTTTATAATGAAACTTTCCTCAAAAAGGCACCCTATTCACATCAAAATAATAAAGTAAGGAAGTTTTATTTCAGGTTTTCCACTCTTAATAACCAAACAGCTTGATTGATACATAAATATATTTGGTAAAAAGATTGTGATCACTAGTGATATCAGCAATATCTTGATTTTTTTCAGAATTATATTTAAATTTCCTTCATGAAAAACCACGATTTCAGTTATGTTATCGAGAATTACATATTAAAATACATACAGAATGGTATAAAACAAAAAAAACTGTAGTTGTGTCCCTACGTCTGAATGAAAGTTTTGTTGTTTACATCTGTGATGATCGCGGATTTTAGGCATTTGCGTATTTTGGTGTTGCGGATTTGAGAGAGCGTATTGTATATGCAAAATGAAAAAAAAAATCATCCGTAAAATGATACAATAATTGCAGTTGAAATTGTAACAACAAAACTTATACTGCTGAGGAATTTGTTACGTAGGCATAACGAGGAGGGAAAAGTTTTAAATAAAATTATTGTTCTGTTGCTATGTTATTCCTGATATGGTTCCTGAAGTTATATTATTCCTGAAATTGAATTTTCTTAACGCAATAAATTGAAAACATTCTTAGTATGCGCCTGAAATTTCGTGTTAAATTTAAGAAATTGTGTATAGCATAACTCTTAAATTATGAAATGCTGGGTAAATGTGAGAACGGATTTATTTTAATGAAACTTTTGTATTGAAGAGCTTGCCAAATTTTACATTTCTGAATAGACGAGTATTAAAATGTATTCTGAACGATTTTTTCCCACAGAACATAATGCAATGGAATTATTTGGTGTATCCCTGTAAACGAATTATAAAGGCTACTTAATCTTTACTCCTGAGAATGCATATTCTCGTCCATTTCAGTAATTCATATCAATCTCATTATGTTTGAAATAGAGTAACTTCAATAAAATGCACAGCAAATGATTTTTCCCATGGACGATAATGTAACAGAATTCTTTTGTGTGTACCTGTAAACGAACAATAAATGCTATAAATTTCTTTTTTGATACCAAACATTCTACAGTAAACTTCAATAAACTTATAAACTTTTCATGACAATCCGAGTACATTTACGAAAATTAGAACATGGACAGACGGTAGACATATAAACGAAATCCATAAACATATTTGAACTATCTTGGAAAGTGTTAAAAATCATTTTTAACTTTTCAAATTGTTGTCTTCCATCGTTATTTCAAATAGATATTAACTTTAATAAATAAGAACTCCAGATATACATAATTTGCACAAGAATTTAATTTATATGAAAGAATAAATGTAATAAATAAATAGAACGTTGTGAAACGAATACTTAGAATTACGAGTTAATTTAATTGCATTTTGAATGAAAGATAAATATATGTTTCAAATAGTTTCACCTGAAATCAATGGGCATTAAGAAACTCAAAAGCAACTTTCTTCGCATTATTTATACTCTATTAAATCACCTTATTTCTACCTTAATGTAGTAGAGAATTCTTTCCATTTCGTGGCTATGTTTAGAATTTTTTTATACATGGTTCATGATGGTGGTGCAGAATCAAAATTACTATTTACAGTTGCCTTAAACAAAATAGAAATGGATCCATTTTGAAAGGGTATGGTTGCAAGAAAAAACAAGTAAGAAAAATGTGTACGGCATATATTATGAAACACTTTCCAACACTCCCTGAAAGCTTTAACAAAACTTCGTTACTTAAGGAAATTAGGTAAATAAGATAACTAAGTAAACATTTAAAAATCTGATTTAAGTAATAACCTCCTATAGCCAAATAAATATTCCAGTTCTTTTGAACAGAGCTGTAATTGATCTGTATGTTGATATATATACTATATAATGGGAAAATTTAGTTTAGCAAGAACACGCATAACAGGTTGAAATTTCTCTTTCAGCAGTTTATAAAATTAATTGAAAAAATACTTGAATACATTTGTACAGCTCTGTAGTTCACCATGTACCTTTATTACACGCCACTATTTAGATAAAATTTAATTCAAACTTAAACATTCTTAAAACTACTGAAATCACATTTCCAGAAATTACCATCCATATACGATATGTATCCAATTCTTTGCGTGACCCTGTATATCATTATATCTATATTCTACAAAGATTTTTTAATAAACTAAATGCAGTTCAGCGTAAAAATGCATAAGTCACTTAAAAAACAGCTTTAAGCAATTTGCGCTCATACCCAGTAACCTTAAGAATTATTTTGTGTAGCCCTGTATATGAATTATAGCATTTATATAGACCGTATAGTATGCATAAATATAGTGAAACCTAAAAGCGCATACCATAATTAAAAATGCATTTCCTGCAATCTCCGCTAATGTATAGTACTTCTGTTACAATATACTATCTGAAATCTTTTGTGTGTCCCTGTAAATGCTATGCACTTCGTAATATACATGAAAGAACTTATAGTAAACCTCAGCGACGTATATAAATTTCATTATATATGAAATAGTTCAACATAATTAAAATATACCGTAAACAATTCCCCTCTCTTTCCCTATATCATTATGTAACGGAATTCTTTTGTGTGTGGCCCTGTAAAAGAATAATAACTATTCTTTGCATTGCATATTATACAGAATGCATGCTTTAGTGCACTTCATAAATGCAATTCAATTTTGTTATGTTTGGATGTGTGTAACATCATCAAAAATCCTTTTAAACGATTTCTCCCATAGGCCCTATAATGTAACGAAAAACTTTTGACTGCCCCTGTAAATGAACTAAACATGCTACAAATTTCATTTGAAATGGGGAACGTGCTATGGTAAACGTCAATAACATCCGAAAATTTCAGGGCAATTCGAGTATATTTACGGGAGTTAGAGCCAGGACAGACGGCCAGACAAACCGAAGTCATAAACACTTTTCAACTTTGCTGAAAAGTGTTAAAAAGACAATTTATCCGTAAAATAATGCAATAATTGAAGTTGAAATTTTAAAAACAAAACTTATGCTGCTAAGGAATTAGTTACGGAGGGATAACGAGGGGTAAAAAGTCTTCGATAAAACTATTTAAGAATTTGTTCTGTTGCTGTGTTATTCCTGAAATGATTTCCGAAGTTATATTATTCCTGAAATTGAATTTTCCTAACCCAATAAATTGCAAACATTTGTAGTAATGAAACAAGTATGGTTCTGAAATATTCAGTTTAATTTAAGAAATAAGTTATAGAACTTTAAATTATAAAATGCTATTTGTCTTCCATAGGTATGGCAAATAAAGATTAACTGTAATAAAGGTTAACTCCAGATATGCACTGTTAAAAGTAAAGTTCGATGTTTCATCAAGAAAATAGTGAAAAGTAGCTGAAATTTAGCTGCAACCTAGATATTGGTGATAAGTTTCACCAGGTTATTGGTGCTTTCACAAATACCATTATATTGGTCAAATGTTGAACCATGTATCATGTTTTTTATAAATCCAATTTTCTGGTGAAATGTTAAACTATAATTCAAGGATTTCGCTATTCCATTTTTTTGGTAAAAGGTTGAACCACGATTCAGGTTTTTCTCGCAATTTTATGGGGAAAGGTTACACCGGATTGTAGTTTTCTTTTTCTCTCACTTTGGAGTGAAATGTTAAACCAGGACTTTGGTTTTCAATTTATCATTTTATGGTGTAATAATGAACAAAAATTCAGATTATGCGAGATTATGTTGCTGTAGGAAAGTATAAATTTTTTGTTAATATTAAAGTGAAAATTATTAGTTTTAATTATTGATTCTATTATCTTTGAAATATATTTAAAAAAACAAATGTAAACCAGTTTTTTCTAATTTCACAAAATAATTGTATTTTTTTTCTTTCACAAATATTACCATTCTGTCCTTGTACATTTTGGAACATTTCTCCGCACTCAGTGTTTGCTTATTCGCAAACCATTCATAATGAAAATATTTAAAATAATAATAATAATAATTTTTTTAGATTTAAATACCTCTTTTTGCTACATTTTAATTCAAAATCCAGGAAATAAAATATATTTTTACTAATCATTACTTTAAACAATGCTGAATGAATTTCTTAAAACAGTGTCAATTTTTGTACAGGTTTGAAAATAGATTTTTTCCATAATGCACTTAGCTATCGTGTATATACGATTTAACATGCATTTACTTCATTACGAAAGAGCAAACATAATATATAAAAAAAGAAAGTTGTAAAACGGATATTTAGAATTTTTATTTAATTTGATTGCATTTTGACTGTAAGACAAATACATGCATCAAATAATTTCATCTCAAATCAATGGACATTAAAAAATTCAAAGGCAACTTTCATCTCATTATTTATACTGTATTAAATCCTCTTATGTCTATCTTAATGTAGTAAAAGAATCCTTTCCATTTCTTGACTACATTTAGGATTTTTCTATACAGGATTCATGATTGTGGAAGAGAATCAAATTACTATTTACAGTTGCCTTAAACAAAATAGAAATGGATCCATATTATATATGCTTTTGAAAGGGTATGGTTGCAAAAAAAAAAAAAATAAAGACAATTTATCGGTAAAATAATACAATAATTGAAATTGAAATTTTAAACACAAAACGTATGCTGCTAAGGACTTATGTATGGATAACGAGGGGTAAAATGTCTTCGATAAAATTATTTAAGAATTTGTTCTATTACTTTGTTATTCCCGTTATGAATCCTGAAGTTAAATCATTCCTGAAATTGAATTTTCCTATAGCAATAAATCGCAAACAATTATATAAATGAAACAAGTATGCTTCTGAAATATTCGGTTTAATTTAATAAATAAGTTATAGAACTTTAAACTATGAAATACTATTTGTCTTCCGTCGGTATGGCAAATAAAGGCTAACTGTAATAAGAGCTAACTCCAGACATACGCGATTTGAGTGTGCATTTATTTTATACCAAAGAGCTAACAGTGTGACTTCAATAATGCGGCATCAAAACCATCTTTTCCTTCCTTTTTCTTTTACACTTTCAAGTTATGGGAGAAGAAAAATAGCAATGTTTATGAATTAAAAATTTCAAGATCGGAAGTAAAAGTGGAATAAAAAGAATATTTCACTTTTTTTTCATTTGTTAGAGGCAATTATTTTCTGAACAAATTTTTTCGGATAATAGTACACAGTCCCTTTGGGAAAAATTAGGGGGGGGGGGCGAATCTGCGATCACTAAAATGCCTTTATAAAATAGAATTTTTGAAGCGTCGTCTGAATGCATGCAATCAGAGCTGAAAACAAGTAATATAAAAATTTTGTTTTTAAAGTCAATTCCTACTTAGGCCATCAAAGAAAAAAATAATATAATCCCTTAAGCTAATATTAGTTTTTGTTGCATTACAATATCTCAATTTGTTGATTTTCTATAAGAGAGTAGGTTTACAATGGAATTCTATGGGAATTCGGCGAAATATTAGAGATATCGCCAAGTTGGCGTCCCTTTTGGAGACTCATTTTGGCCGCCAAATTTGGCGATATATCGTCAATTTGGCGACAAACTTGGCGGTATTTGGCGACAGAACAGGGTCCCCCCTATGGTAACCCCTTATTGAAAATACTTTCATTGATCTTCATTATCCAATGGCTGCCATTTTGTTTCCCATGCAAAACTAAAATTAATTAATTGAAATTTAATTAATTAATTAATATTTGAAAAAACTGTGTTAACATCCATTGTCTCCAGTACAAGTTTTAAAAAACTTATTTCAACTTGATAGGATGAATAATGAGTATTTTATTAACGATTGAAAATTTGAATAAGATAAATATATAAATAAATAAGTATAGGGAGAGTGTGAGCTAATAGTAGGAATTGAATTAGAAACTTTCAAAAAGGATTACAACATTAAAGGTGCAATTTGGCAATTGCACAGTCATGGAAACAAGTAACGTCAAAGACTTCGGCAAATGCATGGCACAATATATGGCCGGAACGAATTTTCGCCAACGGCGACATCGATCGATAAGGAGGAAGAATTTTCCAGCTTTCACATTTCCTGTGAAAAGGCGGCCATTTATGAGCTACTTGAACACACAAAATCAGAAAATGCATTAAATGTCGAAAAAAGGATATAGATGATTGGCTAACCATTGCCGAAACGCTCCAACAACGAACAATTTAACGGACAGCGAGATCACTGACACTGTGCTAAATAGAACCGCCGATAACTCTAGTAGCAGCTCAGAAAACAAGGATGAACAACCGGCAGAAGAAAAGGTGTCACTAGGAAAATCCATATATTTGACAGGAGAATTAATATCTGCTTTAGAGAAACAAGATTGCATTTCCGAAGCAGATATTCTTCATTTGTATAAAATACAAGAAAAACTTGTTAAAGAGCTGCCAGAAAAACTGAAGCAAAGAAAATTGGCACCGATGTTTCCGAAATTACACGAGAAGAAATAATTTCATTCTTTATTAGATTTTTTTTTTTCTGTAACAGAAAATATCAATTAAAATAAGTTTTTTTGGAAATTTAATTTTCTCTTTTTATTACTTAATTTTAACTTAATAATGAATTAAATTATCCACTTTTGATATTCCTTCAAAATTCCGGCACACTCTCAGTCCCGATGATGCCGGATATTTGAAGTTATACTTTATATAAAAATATAAAGTTGTAAAACGGATTTAGAATTTCTAGTTAATTATTTGATTGCATTTTAACTGTAAGATAAATATATGCATCAAATAATTTAATCTCAAATCAATGGACATTAAATAATTCAAAGGCAACTTTCTTCTCCTTATTTATACTGCATTAAATCCTCTTATTTCGATCTTAAAATAGCAAAAGAATCCTTTCCATTTCTTGAATATATTTAGGATTTTCCTATATACATGGTTCATAATGTTGGAACAGAAAGAAATTACTTTTTACAGTTGCGTGAAGCGAAATATAAATGGATCCATTATATCCATTTGCAACAACTGAAAAAAAAAAGTTAATTTATACGTAAAATGATACAATAATTCCAGCTGAAATTGTAAACAGAAAACTTATACTGCTGAGAAATGATTTATGCAGGGATAACGAGGAGAGAAAAGTTTTCAATAAAATTATTTAAGAATTCGTTCTGTTACTTTGCTAAATCAAGTTATAAATATTCCTGAAATCAAATTTTCTTAACACAATAAATTGCAAACATTTGTAGTAATGGAACTAGTATACGCTTGAAATATCCGGTAAAATTTGTGAAATTGTTTGTAGCGTAACTCTTAACTTAATGAAAAGCTATTTAAATATGGAAACAGTTTTATTTTAATGCAAACTTTAGTAGAAAAATTTGCCGAATTTCAGATTTCTGAATAGACTAACGTGAATCAAAGAGATTTCTGAAATGAAAAGTAAAATTTTTTTAATACTTTTATGAAATAAGCTATGTTCACTATATTGACATTTTACGGTTTTTATTTTAGTTTCAAAATACTTTACTTTAGAAAATATCTGTAAATAGTATTTTAAGCTGTCAATGAACCAGAAATTCGGCAACGAAAACTTTTCAATAACTTGTCTTTTAGATGAAATAAGTCATGAATATTTTTAATGAAATAGTTTTTCATACAAAAAGTATTACATTATTGCACTACATTACGTATTACTTTATAAATATTAACATATAGTTAAAATTTACTATTTTTTATTAAATACTTTACTTTAGAAAATATCTATAAATAGTAATTTAAGCTGTCAATGAACCAGAAATTCGGCAACGAACACTTTTCAATAACTTGTCTTTTAGATGGAATAAGTCATGAATCTTTTTAATGAAATAGTTTTTCATACAAAAAGTATTACATTATTGCACTACATTACGTATTACTTTATAAATATTAACATATAGTTAAAATTTACTATTTTTTATTAAATACTTTACTTTAGAAAATATCTATAAATAGTATTTTAAGCTGTCAATGAACCAGAAATTCGGCAACGAACACTTTTCAATAACTTGTCTTTTAGATGAAATAAGTCATGAATATTTTTAATGAAATAGTTTTTCATACAAAAAGTATTACATTATTGCACTACGTTACGTATTACTTTATAAATATTAACATATAGTTAAAATTTACTATTTTTTATTAAATACTTTACTTTAGAAAATATCTATAAATAGTATTTTAAGCTGTCAATGAACCAGAAATTCGGCAACGAACACTTTTCAATAACTTGTCTTTTAGATGAAATAAGTCATGAATATTTTTAATGAAATAGTTTTTCATACAAAAAGTATTACATTATTGCACTACATTACGTATTACTTTATAAATATTAACATATAGTTAAAATTTACTATTTTTTATTAAATACTTTACTTTAGAAAATATCTATAAATAGTATTTTAAGCTGTCAATGAACCAGAAATTCGGCAACGAACACTTTTCAATAACTTGTCTTTTAGATGGAATAAGTCATGAATCTTTTTAATGAAATAGTTTTTCATACAAAAAGTATTACATTATTGCACTACATTACGTATTACTTTATAAATATTAACATATAGTTAAAATTTACTATTTTTTATTAAATACTTTACTTTAGAAAATATCTGTAAATAGTATTTTAAGCTGTCAATGTACCAGAAATTCGGCAATGAACACTTTTCAATAACTTGTCTTTTAGATGAAATAAGTCATGAATATTTTTAATGAAATAGTTTTTCATACAAAAAGTATTACATTATTGCACTACGTTACGTATTACTTTATAAATATTAACATATAGTTAAAATTTACTATTTTTTATTTTAGTTTTAAGATACGACAGTTTAAAAAATATCTGTAAATAATACTTTTAGCTGCCAATAGGCCAAAATGTAAGTAACCAAACTCAATGTTTCTAATTATTGTAATTTTTTGCTGTTGTTAATTTACGTATTTTTCTTTTACTTTTTGTAATTTTTTAGAAACTTTTTATTGTTTTTTTAAATTTTTTGTTAACGTGTGAATTTTTTAAACTTTTTGCAATTTTATTTGTTAATTTGTAAATATTTCTAGAAAATTTTGAAATTATTTTTCTAACTTTTTTATTTTTTCATTCATCAGTTAATTTTTTTAAACTTTTTTAGAAAAAAATTGCATTTCTTTCACTAACTTGTAAATTTTTTCGTTCAATAGTTAAATTTTTTACCTAATAGATGACATTTTGGTGTGATAGCAAATTATTTTAATCGATTATTAGTATTTTCAGTCACTGTTAAGTTTCAGACACAGGTTTATTTAATGCATTTTTAATTTTCTATACTTTTTTTAAGTTGGTAATGTGGGATACGTAGCATATTTAAGCAAATTCCTGTCTCTTTTTTGCATTTATTATTCGCCTATTAATTTTAAGTTTGATAATTTCGGGGAGTTAATTATCTTAATTAATTAATTAATTATTAACCATTTGGAAATGGTTGTTATTTTCGGTTGAGGATGGGGCCAAATGATGCTCGCATTTTATTTTTTTAACGAAATTCAACGATGTTCTTTACTTTTAGAAGAATTTTTATTTCAATAGGTAATAGAAAGGCATGGAATCGTTAAAAATTGTTTGAATAGGTAATCGAAAGGCATGAAATCGTTAAAAATTGAAAAAGTTGCAAAATGGGTAGGCACAAATTATCAGATACGGAAAAATCCAAAGCCAAAGAGCGACGCCGAAATGAAAATCGTCTTGCAAAGCAAAAATCGAGGTCTTCAACTCATTATGTTGGCCATGAAAATCGAGGTCTTCAACTGATTATGTAGCACATGAAAATAGAGGTCTTTAACTGATTATGTAGCCCAGGATAATCGATTACAGAATAAAAGACGAACGCGAAAAGGAAACAATCTAATGTTTAATCGATTGATAGTAAAAGGGCATGCGTCGAGGGGCTCCAATCCACTAGACACGGCGTTTTACAATCGGTCGATTCTAACCGGGAAAAAATGAGCTCAACGTAGGTAATTTGTCGCAATCTTTGGATGATTCGGTGGAACTGCTTTCGATTTGTAAACTGTTTTTCTTCTCGGAACGGGACTTGGAGAGTTTATCGATGAAAGTTGTGGTCGTCTGAAGTTTGATCTTTGCGATCTGTTGTTGAAGAGGATGCGACGGAATTTGGTGAACGAAATTTAGATTTTTCGGTTAAATTTTGTTACGAAGGTGATTTGTCGCGATCTGTGGATGATTCGGTGGAACTGCTTTCGATTTTTATTTATTCGATTATTAAAAAAATTCCAAATGGTCGTTGTAATCTGTTAAATTATATATATATTTTTTTTTTAATTCATGTATTTCCACTGAGTGGAAAATTTCGAGCATGGGGTTGTATTTAATATTTAACATATATTTCATTTTCTTTATTGTTTTAAAATATATATTGTTTCTGAGGGGCACATAACTGATAACTGTTAGAATGTCTAAATAATGGTATTAAAATATGCAACGCAAATCGCTTGATGATTGAATAATTTTCTGATAAATAGTAAAGTTAACTTTGACTGTAGGTAACAAATATGTTAAAATTGTGTAGACTCAAAATATAAAGTAAAACAAATCAAGTTTGATGTGAATAAAAAATGTCTTTAAAAAGCGTAGAAACAAAGTATAAAGTAAAAAAAATCAATTTTGATGTGGATAAGTATCTTGGTAAAAGACACGCTGTTAAATTTTCGCTGGAATCGGAATTGTAGAGGTGCATAGGTGGCTGAGGCAAGAGTGGCTCAGCGGAGGCTACTCATTCTGCTGGTCCAGCGGTACAGCCACCTGAGCCCGAACTCTCGTTTTCAAACTACTTATGCTAAACAGGTAAAAAATTGAAGCGCATCTTTCACTTTTGGTAGAAAGAGATATGTACATATTATTATTAAGGAGTTGGAGTTTTTTTTTTCTTTACAAGTTTATACATACATCAGCAACTGTACCCTAAATGTGTGAACATAAAACATCCATTCAGCTATAAATAAAAATTTTAATTATAAAATTTCTGAACACTGTTTGCACAAATTTAAGTTTTTGCTTTTGTTACTTTAAGGTTTTAACTACATTAAAAAGGCCTCTTATCGTGAAAAGTTTCGAAAGTTTTATTTCACCAAAACGTATTATATGTATATATATTTTATTACTTTAAGGTTTACCTACATTAAAAATGCCGTTTTCGTGAAAAGTTTCGAAACGTTTATTTCATCGAAACGTATACGTATATCGTTTAAACGTATAACTGAAATACGTATCCCATCGGGAGCACTAATAAAAATACTACACCTGCAGGAGAAAAAAGAAAGATTAAATGCATTTTTTATACACTAATAGATTTATGCATAATTAACCACAAAATTATAGAAGTGCAAACCACTTGAGAATATTTTGCAAATTAATGTAATAATGAAGCTGAATCTGTGATTCTCAAAATTTTTTAGAATATTATTTTACAATATATATTTTAGGAGAACACCTTTATAAAAAATTCTGCATATGGGAAGGGAAAAAAAGATAAAATATATAATGTGAACATTAAAAATTTCACAATCTTTACTTAAAAGGCGACTAATTTATAGTAATGAAAAAGATGTTACAAGTTTAAAATATACATTTAGTAGACTCGAGTAATTATTGGCTCTCTCATTTTCAAAACAGTGTGACGTATTTGTATAAATAAACAATATTTAGTTATCAAGATATTCTCTGATGATGAACCTGGAAGGTTTGAAAGTACTGGGAGATTCTCAAAAGGTGGGATCATTAAACGTTAACTATATGTATTTTTTAAAATTTTCAAATTTAAGGCCATTTTTTTTAAAATTTTGTCTATAAATATAAATTATATATATTTTTAATAGTATGTCTACAAAATTATACACAAACATTAAAAGACAGCAACTATTCTGGAAAATTAATGATTAAAGCATTTAATTAGCAGTTGTGTACGTTAAAAATTTTGGACATTTTTTCGCATGTACGTTACAGATTTTGGACGTTGCGCTTAGTATTTAAAAAATTCTTAAGACCAAGAATGTAGTAATTGTATGTGTATACATATATATTATGTATAATTAACTTTTTGTTATCCAGTAATAATAATAGTAAAATCAAATGCTTTGTTACGTACGTTACTTTCGGACATAACAAAATACAGAAAAATTCTTTATAGAAAAGTCCTTCTATCTTCAAAAAAGCAATAAATCAGCCTGCCATCTGTTAATGAAATTATCAAAAAATCATCCGTTTCCTTTATGCATTCGTTGTTTACCATTAGAACCACCCGGAAGCAAGTTAAAACTCTTTTTCTTGGTGGTACATTGGAGCAGTTAACGTTATGAATGCCCGAAATTGGCCTATTTAGCATAAAATAATAAAATTTTAAGATATTTATACAAAGCTCTTACAATAAATTATGTCATTTTCTGTCTCTGAATAGAATTAAAAACTCAGTGTAAAAAAAAATAATAATAATAAAGTCAATGATAATTAAAGTTATGTTTGAAAGGCTTAAAGTTATGACGTGTGTCCAGTGCCCACCTTTTGAGAATCGCCCTACAAGGAAGTTTTTAAATAAAATGTATTTTTTAAACTTGTAACATCTTTTTCATTACAATAAATTAGTCGCCTTTTAAATAAGATTGTGAAATTTTTAATGTTCACACCATATATTTTATGTTGAATCAAGGTGAAAAATTGCGTTTCGTCTTATGATATTATAATTGGGAAAAAAAGATTTAAATACGTTTGTTTTAGCAATGCATAAGTAAATATTTATACATAATTAACGACAAAATGGCATTACTGGTTTAATAATTGCGGCGAAAATATCAGATTTAACTCTTAAGTAGTGTAACAGAAATATCGCACGTCTACTATCAACCGTCTCTGAGACCACTTGATCGAAAGAAGAATAAAAGGTTCTATTAAAGTATCAAAGTACCTGGTGTCCCAAAAATGATTGATGGATTTTAAAATTGAATAACTTGCAAACGGTGACAGATATTAAAGAAACACTTGCAGGAGTGTTATGTAAGATGTCAGGAGTTTTTATGCTGTGATTCTCAGTTTTAGTTACAAATAGCAGCGATAGATGGCGCTGCAAGCAATAACCGCTAAATCCAGGCTCCATTTTTCAGCCTCACTGTTCTTCCATGCGAAAAAAGGAGATGAAAATGTATTGAATGGATCCCGGAGTACCAAAAATCGGGTCTGGACTGAGTGCCTATTGCTATCAGCGCCATCTATTGTTTGGAATTCCAACTAAAATCAAGAATCGCATTACAAAAACTCCTGACATCATACATAACCCTCCTGTAAGAATTTTTTAAATATATGTCACCGTTTGGGAGTTATTGAATTTTAAAATCTATCAGTTATTTTCCCGGTTATCTATCCGGTATAAAGTAAAATAAATCAACTTCGATGTGGATAAGTATCATGGTACAGATTGATTCGTTGTTAAATTTTTGTTCGAATCGGTCTTGCAGAGATGCATGTGAGGCTGAGGCACGATTGACTGAACGGAAGGCTGCACACGCTGCGGGTCCAGCAGTTCTACCAACTAAGCCTGAACTCTCGTTTTCCTCCTACTTATCTCAAACATACAGGGTGTCCCAAAAGGAGTACCTATTTTTAAAAATGAATAATTAACAAACGAACAGAGTTATTAAAAAAATTCTTGCAGGAAACGGATGTGTGAAGGCTGGAATTTTGTTTAGAACACTTTATTATAATAATTCAAAATCTGACCGACAGATGGCGCTATAACACATTTTGGTGGCTATTTGGCCAACGAATACACCATTTTGAAGAATTTACGCAGCGACAACTACTGTTTCCCTTGGTTACTACTGAACTTTCACTGACCACGTCTACTTCTGTCTGGTCTTCACGCATGCTCCGTTTGTTCATATAGCCACAAAAATGTGCTGCAGCGCCATCTGTCGGACAGATTTTGAACTATTACAATAAAGCGTTCTAAACAAAATTCCAGACTTCACACATTCGTTTCCTGCAAGAATTTTTTTAATAACTCTATTCGTTTATTAATTATTCCTTTTTAAAATTAGGTACTCCTTTTAAGGACACCCTGTATTATTATTACCTACATATTATTATTAAGAAGTTAGAATTATTTTTTCAAGTTTAGTATACGTACGTTATCTAATGTATTTATAAACATGTGAACATAAAGCATCCTTTCAGCTATAAATAAAAATTTTAATTATAAAATTTCTGAGCACTGATTGGACAAATTAAAGTTTTCTGTGTGGCTATTTACGGTACCTGCCTACATTAAAATGGCCGTTTTCGTAAAAAATTTCGAAATTTTTTTAGTGTTTAGTTTAAAAAAACAATCTTTTATAATTCCAAAACTATTTTAATTTTAATCCTGCGATTACTGGAAGAGGAGTTATGGCCAATTTAATAAACAGGAAATATCTAGTCAAATACAGCAAGTGAACAGGAAGGCCACAATAAATCTAAACAATGTTTCTTTGCATGATTTTCTTACCTTTTTTTACATAAAAACAGTAATAAATCTTAATTGACACTTCTAGATTATTGAAATGCAGTAAACCAACGTTTAAAATGCACAAATAATGCGTGAAAAAGCAGCAAACAGCTGTTTCGAATCTACAGCGAGATTCTTCTTCAGTGCAAGAGAGGGAAAAAAAGGAACAGCGTGCTAGGAAAAGCAAGGCTGAGCAAAATGATAGACAGAGACGCGCTGCCTTATATAACCTATGCGGGTAGCGAAAGCGCCAGAAACAACCAATGAGAGAGAAGCAGTGGAAACGACTGGGTGGACAAGTAGCGACATCTACCCGCATAGGGTATATAAGGCAGCGCGTCTCTGTCTATCATTTTGCTCAGCCTTGCTTTTCCTAGCACGCTGTTCCTTTTTTCCCTCTCTTGCACTGAAGAAGAATTTCGCTGTAGATTCGAAACAGCTGTTTGCTGCTTTTTCACGCATTATTTGTGCATTTTAAACGTTGGTTTACTGCATTTCAATATTCCTGCACAGAGGCTTTAATTGCTATTTTAACTTCTAGATTAATTTTATATATAAGAAATAATTTAGAAAAGAAATCTTTACTCGCCATTTCTGGAAAATCAGTTTTCCCATTATTTCCATGTACGGCAAACTTCATTACATAAAGAATTTTAAACATATTTTAGTGAAAATTTTTCAGAATGCTTTCCATATTACTCACTATGTTCTGAACAAGAATCTAAGCTCTATCCCAGATAGCAATTTTAGTTTGCAGAAAATTTCAGCAATCTTACTTTGCAGATTTGCAATGTTGCAGCAAGCTCAGCATGGCAAGTCTGAAAGTTCATAACAAGACTGCAACAAGATTATGCAAACTCCGAAGTCACCATACTTTGAACTTGCAGCTAAGTTGTCGTGCAAGTTGCAATCTTGTTGCATCAATCTTACTGCAAACTCATAGCAAACTAGTAATATTGCGATGTCAGACTATTTGCAAACGCATTGTAAATTTGCAATATTGTCATGTCAGAACATCTGCAAATGAATTGCAAACTCGGAATCTTGTCATGACAAGTATAGCTGCAAATATGTAGTAATTTCATTGAAATGTGTCAATTCTCTGAATTTTGCGTGTAGTACACAGGTAAAATAGGATTTTTTGAGACAACAGATGCCCATTCACCCAAATTTGGGAAGAACTTCGTTTTGATACTAAAAATGAAGATCCAATGAGTACTAAAAAAATAAAGTTGTTTTATCATTTTTTTTGCGCAAAAGGGGGCATTGTTAGCTCAGGGAGGGGGGTAACTAAAAATAAATAAATAAGTAGGTGAAATGGGATATTGTTTATTATGTTTTTTTATAATTCCGAATCAGGTGAAATCATCAGCAAGTCAATACGATCATTTCTTACAAAGTTACGGCAGGTTTTATTAATACAAAGTCTTTTGCAGGTAAAATAGGTTTTTACAGTAACAAGTGATTGCTATTCACGAAAGCTTGTGACAAACCTCGTTTAGGCACTACAAATTAAGATCCAATGAGTCTCCAAAATGTAAAGTTGTTTTACTGTGTTTTTTTTTTGGGGGGGGGGGGCATTTTTTGATGGGCTCGAGGGGGGAAAATTCAACTTTTTTTAAATAGGTCAAGTGGGATATCGTTTCGTATGTATTTGAATAACATTATCGGCAAGTCGATACGAACATCTATAAGAAAGTTACAGAAAAGATTTTATCAATGCAAAGTGGAAAATTATATTTTATTTTTTACATAGTTTTGTCACATTTATTTTACGTTTAAAAAGAGTTTTTTATATCATATTAAGCAAGGCTCCCAAATGGTCCGCCAACTGAATACCAATAAATTTTAACAGAAAAATTTATGGAAGGTTTGCGCTAGAATTAACTTTCAAATGTGTTTCCGGGGCGGTTTGTAAGAAAAATCTAAAAAGAAATTTTTTCTAAAATAATATTGGTATTCAGTTGGCGGACCATTTGGGAGCTCTGTATTAAGTCATCTCAAAACTATTAAATGTCTTCAAAATAGCAATAGTCAAAATCAGGATAATTTTGAGTTTATTTCAAAGTCATTAAATTTACCAAAATCCACTACTTATAATCTGGCCTAACTTTGAAAACAATGATCGTATCGGCTTGCTTGCGATATCATTTGATTCAGAATAAAAAAATTCACAACAAACGATACCCCATTTGACATTTTAAAAATAAGTTCTGTTCGCCCATGCGTGTTGAAGTCCCCCCCCCCCCCTCCTCAAAAAGAATCCCACGATGATTCAACTTTATTTTGGGGGGAACAAAGCGTATCTACATTTCTAGTGCCAAAAGGAAGTTCTTACCAGATAAATTTTCTTGAATGGCTATCAGTTGCTGTTGTAAAAACCTACGGCACCTGCACCAAATTATAGTTTTCGACTTCGTATTCATAAAACTTGTCGTAACTACGTAACAAATGATCGTATCAATTTGCAAATGGTAATCATTCCATTAAAAAATAATAATAACAATAATAATAAACGATACCTGTCCATTAACATACCTAAAAAAAATTTTAGTTTGCCCCTCCCGCTCCCTGAGTTAAAAATGCTCCCAAAACATGATAAAAGAACTTTATATTTTAAGGACTCATGGAATATTCATTTTTAGTATCAAAATGAAATTCTTCCCAAACTTTGGTGAATGGTCATTAGTTGCCGTATTTCTACTCAAGTTTTGATTGTATATTTTTTATCTGTACGCTAATAGTCGTACTTTTGAAGGTTGTGCGAGTTTTGTGCAGGATTCCATATAATCGGAGGTTTGTCAAATGCTTGACATTTTTATGCTACATAGACCGAGTAAACAAGGACTTATAGTTTAAAGTAGATTCCAAATCACCACAAATATACTACCACAACCGCAGGAATTAAACCCGACATAGTTGAATCGGAGGCCACAGGGCTAACCATCCAACTACCTGGTAAGCCCCAATAACTTCCAATCATATACCTTAATTTGTTTAGAAGTTTTATTAGACTCGCCAATTCTCAATTAGTTGCTTATTCCCTTCTAATTTTTAGAAGGTAATTAAAAACACAAGGTGGAACCCGTCGAATTTCGACGAAAGAAAATGTTTACAAAGAAACTGTAGCATCAAATTTATAATACATCGACAACAATAATTACAATAAAATATCCATCTTACACTTGAACTCTCGAAAGATATATATTAACCTAAGATTAACAAAATACTTTTTTCATAAACTTCAACTGTTAAAATTATTGAAAATTTAAACTTTATTCATATACGTAATCAGTAAGTAACATATAATCACGATAAGTAATTTTGGGCACAGATGTCATATACGCCCCATATTGGCGCATTTTTTTCTGACGCCAAGGTCATATACACAACGGGTACTTAACTGGCGCCAAAGTGTCGTCATTTTGCTTGATATGGTAAGCCGGATGTTGTTGTTTATGCTGTTGATGTTTTCGCCAAATTGGCGTCAGAAAAAAATCGCGCCAGTATGATGCGTGTATGACATCTGTGCCGTAATTTTGATTAAGTTATCAATTGATGCTTGGTATTACGGAATTAAAAATCAGCAAAAATGATTTCACCTTGACATAATCATAGAATTTTTCCCCTTTAAATTTAAATCGAATCAAGTCATTTTCCACCTTTCACATCCATAACCATTTTAAAATATTTTAACGCGCAATAGGTTATTAATAAATATATTTTCAAGCTTGAAGTCACGTTTGTCAACTATTTCAACTTTCCATGTTAAAATTCCCACTCGTGATTTGAGGTCTTAGTATAATCTCTGTACCTGCGCGTAAAAATTCCAGAAATTTATAACTTTTAGACGTATTCAAGGAGAAATATCTCATTTTATCAAATAAAATTATCGTTTTCTTTTAAATATGACGTCATTTTCAGTCGTTGAAATATTTAGCCTATTGTCTCAAACTCAATATCAGCGAAATGAAAAAATAGTGAAATATAACAGCATCATCAGGGAAATTGTGTCTTTTTTAAAGCGTAATTTTCTGTACAAATAATAATAAAAAAATATATTTTTAATTGTAATGAGAAAATGGCATCAGTAAGAATATAATCAATAATGATAACTAAACCACTTTTAAAAGAAATGAAGTATTTCAGTTGCCACGATTAGAAAATTGGTATTAAAAACTATAAAAAAATTAATATCTCAAAAATAAATTGAGATACAGCTTTCAAACAAATTGCATTTAAAAGTGCATTTTTTTCTGCATACGACGGTGTAAATCTTTAAAATGTGGTATGTTTAGAAGTTTAAAAATTTGCAATAGCGAAAATTGCAAAACCGAAATTTCATTTCAAATTTCAAAGTGTTGCCATTCGCAGAATGACGTATGCGTTACGCACAGATATGTTTGTCCTTTATAATATAGATTATCTAAAAATAAGTGGTCCATGTACATAACCAATGCAAAGCAAACCTAGATGAGTATAAACACACACCCTCAATTTTAATTTCATATATAATTTTATTAAAGAAAATATAATTTATTTTCATTTCTTTTTGGCCAGAGTGGAATATATTGCTAAAACTTATTAACTTCCAGAAGGAAAAAAAAGCTCATTTTAAAATTAAAATTTCCCTATGGGGCGATTCATAAATGATGTCACACATTTTTTCAACATTTTTAACCCCCCTCCTCCCCTTTGTCACAAAATGTCACTCTTCACCATACCCCCTCCCCTCCCCTTGTCACATGCCACGCTATATTACGTAAATATATACTTGCAGCTCAGAAACAAAGCACTATGTTATAGGTCATATTTCAAATTTTATTTTTGAACTTTAACTATGTGTTTTAATGACATTTGTGAGCATAACAATAAAACTGATTCGTGTATTTATTTTGTATGAAATAAGATTACGGTTTACAACAAAAAACATAACATACAATAATAAAAAAATATTAATATGAAAGAGCAATTGAAAACAGTAGTATTTTAGAATTTGAAATGGAATTTAATATATTTGGTTTTTAAATCCTATATTTACTTTATGAACACAAAATACTTTAAAACAGATTGATTTTGAAGAAGAAGCCTCAATATTAGTTTTACTTAAATGGAATTGCCATAACATTTCATTTGTCACATTAATATGAACATTTATAAAATTATATATTAAATCATAAAATAGAAATTACTCCGAATCATTTACTATAACGACTCTTCCTCCCTTGGAGAAAATATATGCTCGTCCATAGAGTACACAGGCATTTTGGCATCACACTCATCCTCGGGAATAGTAAGTCCTCTAATATCTATGCAATGTTAGTAAGACCACTAATGTTTAACCAAAATGTGTGATGTCAGACTTCTTCTTACCCCCTCCCAACCCCTTGTCACAAACTGTCACAATTTCACGAACCCCTCCTCCCCCCCTCCAAGCGTGACATCATTTCTGGATGGCCCCTATTCACAAATCTGATTAAATATAATTCCACAAAAACAAAATATTTGAAAAGTTTCAAGAATTTAAAAAGAACAAAGTTATAATAAAACAATACAGTCTATTAAATTACAAAGTTTATTTTCACACAGCTACAAATAATAGTTTCTAATACAAAGTATTAGCATAATATTTACCAAATTAACATACAATTATTTAACATTCTTCTATATATTATTTCCGTGTCTTTGCATCCTAAAAGAGAGAAACAATAGAGTGCATTTTAAAAGTTACAAGTTAAATTTTCACTGTTTTCAAGAATCCTGCTTAGATTTAGTTCTAAAGGTGATCACAAATTATAACTCTTCAGGCAAAATGACCGAATCGCTAATGTTAATCCAACGAGATATATTTTTAAAAATATCTCGTCTGTATTTTTATATTTTAAAAAGACTTTCTTTTGCATTGGATAGCAGAGGTAAATTTCTGCAATTGCGGTTTTTACTTTATTTTAAGTTCGTTGAAGTTTTTATTTAATTTTCTTTCTTTCTTTTTTTTTTTTTTTCTTTTTTTTGTGCGGACACTTTCACTCTTTTCACTGTTTATACCGGCTCGAAAGGTGAAAGTATATAAAAAAAATCATTTAAAAATATTGAAATGCAACCGAGTTACCTTAAAAAAATTCACTTATTGGATTAACATTGGCGAATTGGTGTTTCCGCTTGACTGAAGTAGCCTCTTAACCCTTTAAGCCCTGACCCACACAATTGTATGGGCGATTACTAAAGTAAAAGAGAATGACTACCTCCTGTTTTTGTGCGATTTAAAACCAAATCCGCACATTTATATGAGTTAATTGGCTTTAGATGTTTTGATAAGACCAACTAGGGGATACCATCTACAATACAGGGTTATATTTTCTGCTTTTAAAAAGACTATATCATCTGACAGCAATAGACAAAAAGTATGAACTGTCGTAATTTCATTTAAATATGATTTATAATGTTTGCTTAGATTTGATATTTCTTTTCATATAGTTTATTCATGATTTTAATTGATTTTGTCTTTGATAAATTTAATTAGGCTTCACAAAAGTTGAAAAACAAATGAACCACACAATTGTGCGGGTCCGGCATTTACCATTTCCAAAATAGATACAATTCCTAATATATATATAAAAAAATTTTAAGTGATTTTTTTAAACTTATGTTTTTAGCAATTTATTTTTTATTAATTAGATTTTTAAAGCTGACCAATTTTAAATTAATAGGTTTGTACTATTCATGATTTCTATTTAAAATGGATAGTATTAGATATATAATATGCACATGTAACGAGCCGTATGTTTCTGCTCTGAGTTATAGATGCCATATATGATTTATAAGTTTTATATGAGTTATATGCATACCACGAGATTGATTTTTAAGTTTGATAAATTCATTCCATTTTGTCGACACAGCAAGTAAACCACCAGGAATAAATAATAAATTATAGAAAGTTCAGCAAATACTCGACAGATTCCGTAGTGTCTGCTTGAATTTACCAGGAAATCAAGGAAAATTTTCCATAGATGAGCAGACGATTCCTTTTTTTAGGACGTGCCTCGGTAAAGCAGTATATAAAAAACAAACCACACTCTGTTGTAACAGCATCATCTGGGATAGTTTTAAATTTTGTATTATACCAGTGGGAAAGTACAGACCTGGTCCACAAGGATCTAGGCTTAGGACCTGCTGTCAAGGCCGAAACTAACGGGGGGGGGGGGGGGGGCAGAGGGGGCATGTACCCCGGTCGCCAGAACGAAGGGGCGCCAAATGAAGGATTATACCTTTGGAAAGGATTATTTTCTTCTGATGGACTGATGGCTTCCATTATTATGAAACAGCCATTATAAATGAAGTGTTAGGTGAAGATGAAATAGCTGTCGCAAAAAGTTAGAACTCTGATTTTCTGGTCAGAATGGGAAAAAAAATGGCCATAATTTTTTTTGAAAAAAAAAAAAAAAAATAGGTATAGGAAAAAAGGGACGAAATGGGAAAAAAAGGGACTGTAAGGATGGAACGGTAAGGAAAATTATCACCTATTTTTAGGAAAATCATGTTAAGACTAAGTGATAGCCACAATGTTCATTGATTTCTAGAAACAGTTGTTAACATTGGATTAAGTAATTTTTTTTTCTTAATTTACCTCGAAAAGTGCAGAAATAAACCTTGGGGACGGTAAGGCTACCAATAAAGCCACGATCTTGAAATTGATATTTAAATGCTGATTTAAATTTTGCAGTAAATTTCCTGTCAAAGAATTTTAGACATTCTTTCTCTAGCATACTTCTCCATGAGAAAAAACTTGAAAAAAATTCTGTGGCTGCATCTGAAGTGATTTTCTGTATAAGTTTAGCAAGAGGGACGGTAAGGATGAAAAACCCAGGGACAGAGTTCAAAAAATAATATCAACCGTAAAAATGTGTGCAGGTTAATTTTTTGCACAATATTTATATTAAACAATTGTCCCAGTTTCGGAAAAAAATTACATCGAATTACTTTTATTGAAACAATTTTATACAGACAGCTCCAAATTTAAAAATCAGCATCAGGGACGGGATGGTATAGGAGTTTTCCTGGTATTTGGACCCCCAACATCGTCCAAAACTTATTTATCTCGTTAATATTGTTATATGCAATCATGCAATGGAATGTTCTCCAGTATATGAAATAAAAAAACCCACAAAAAAATGTATTAAAATAAAAATTATTATTCAGGGACATAAAAGTCAAAAGATTGTGAGAATTCCCCATATATTGTTGTGCTTTTGTACTCTTTCGGTTTTGGTTACAGTTTTCTTTTATATGAGTACAGTTTCACTTTCAGAACAGGTTTCAAAATTGAAAGTATCTGCATATAAAAAATTGCATAAAAGCTCGAAAAGGTACGATTGCACAACTATATATATCAACCAGGTGTATCCTATGCAAAAAATAATATTAAAAAATATTAAAATGTGAGCCCAAAATATGCAAAGAACTGTCCATAGAATTAACATTAGCTTGAATGTTAAATTTTACTTCGGGTGACTAGTGTCGGTTTTTAAGAATTACATTTTATTAAAGATTGTTATCATAGAAGAAAATAATAAATAAAGATGCAGTTGAACACTATTTTACATGTAAAAAAGGATTCAAAACGAAACATCTTTAATAATAACACAAATAAATAGTCTTCGAATCTGACATTAACAATATAACAATGGAATTAAGGTTTTAAGGTTCAAAGTTTTAATTATCAAAAAAAAAAAAATATTTTGTAACTATTAAAATAATATTTTGGTGCTATGGTATCCGAGGTTTTAAGTATCACACAAAGCTATTTTATAACTTTTTTTTTTGGGGGGGGGGGGAGAGTTTAAGTAATTAGTCAATGCATTTTAGTTATTTAGCTCTAATTCATTGCAAAAATTCTGGATTTTTTAAAAAAGCTCCGTATACTCCCGGTTTCTCGAATAAATCTATATCGTACATACTCTAGACATGACGTTCATGACTTTAGCGTACACTGATTTTTTTTTACGATTAAAACACTGCAAACCAGATCAATATTTGTCATAATTTTACGAACCGGAATATTGTTCCGATTTGCTCTGCACATTTCAAGGCCAGGTTTGCTGTCGCGAAAAATTAACAATTTCAAAATATTCGTATTTAAAATTTAAGAAAAATAGGAAATAAAACGACTTATACACATCCGATTAACAAGCAGTTATGTCAAAAGAAAAGAGAAATTTTTAAAGAATTAAATAAAACTGACGCCGGAAGGAAATACTGTTAATAACTTTAATAAAAATTAGAAAATAGCGATACAATAGAAGTCCATGATAAGAAGCATGGAAAATAGCACACTAAGAAACTGTTTAAAATACTTGATATTTATATATAGAAAGGGGTTTAATGGCCATGAAAAGATAATTTAAATTTAAAAATACATTCGAACGCACTGCTGAATTCAAGAGGAGGGGGATTCCCCCCGGAAGGTTTGATATTTTATGCTTTTTAATAAGCAATTTCCACACCGAATCTCTAAAATGTGCCCCCCCCCCCCCTCCAGAGCCGCAGAAATTAATCCCGGAGAAAAATATCTGAATTCAACATGCTCGATCGGCGTGAGCAAGAAAAAAGGCAAATATTAATTAAAACGATATCTTAGAAATTCCCCTTAAAGTTGAGAAAAATTTATTTAAAAATTAAAATTTTCAATAATGCCTTAACATGGACCAAAACCAAACTATTTAAAAAATGTAAGCATTCCTCAGTAAATAAACATAACTTTTTAATTTATTAAAATTTCTGTACGAAATAAGTTGTAGTTTGTACACAGAAAATACAAAAATATCCGAATCACATTTGAATAATTAAAATAATAAATACCTTTATATCTGGGTTCTTTACTTGAACGCTAATCCAATGGCGCTGCTTCATGGAATTCAATAAAGAAGTGTTGTAATTTTGTCTTTGTAAAATTTCCGCGCATGCGCGTTTATATCTGTTCTCCTTCCAACAAAAGGAATTTTTCGCTTACGTCGTTATTTTATGACAGTGTTGTATCAGGTTTAGAGCAAAGTTGCGTTGCAAGAAAGCGATTGATTATATTCCGTCTACCTAGTAATGTCCTTGCGGCAATATTATTACTTCAAATTTTTCGTGACAAGAAAATATCAAGAAAAAATTAATCTTGCTGCAATTGTTCATGCTATCTGGGATGTGATGTAATTATGTCATAGGAACTTGAATATAAATAAGTTAATTAAATTTAAAAAATCAAAAAACCCGACTGCGTAAAAAGCGAACTAATTAATTATTTCTCATCAATGTGAAACTATTTTTCATATTACTTACCTATTTTTTTTTTTTTTTTTGTTATTTCTATCGATCACTTTTAAGTTGTATTTAATTGTTAGTTCCTATCTATAAACACTGTTTCGATGAGGTCTATAGATTTCTATGAAGGTTAGAGTTGCAGACAAGCTAGAGATCCTACCTATACAATTTCCAGGTTGTGTAATATTTAAACAGAGCTTCTGACTGCAAAATAGCGAATGAAACATTGTCTTCATTTTGAAAACCCTGTCCAATTATATGCCACTCAATAGGGTGCGTAAAAATTTTTGTTTGTCTCTACTGCCATTTTGAATTTATAAAAAGCAAATATAGCCTATAACCATCGGGCGGTAAAGACGAATCAATAGAGACCTCATTCATTAAAATCTATCCAGTCGTTGAGATATTTCGAGGGTATAAGGAAATCCACATACCCAGATACGCGTAAAACACATAAGCCTTCTTGGAAGTCGGGTAAAAATGATAACTTTTAATAAAAAATATGTATTTTTTGACGTATTTTGAAATATTTCAGTTAATTTTGAAGACGTTGTAAAACTCCTAGTTCAGTGCAAAGGTAAGTGTAAATAGTAGTAGTACGTAGTACAAAAGAAATTGAAACATATTTAGTTGAATGGAGTGGTACGCTGTCTGGCGTTAGCACGGAATTTTGCTTGAAAAATGGCAGAACACCGAATTTTTAAAAATGTTATACAGATACTGTTAGGATTATACTATATAGGACCGTTATATTACGATTTTTCCCCACAGACCGTAATATAACGGATTTTTTTTTAGAGTCCCTGTAGATGAATCTTAAATGCTACGTACTTAATTTTCGATACCGAAAATGCCACATTAAACCCGAATAACATAGGGCAATTCCACAGAAAAACATAATTTTGTGGGGGGGGGGGGGAATATGTTTAATTTAAGGGTATGATTGGAAAACTTGATATTTTTACATTCTATAATAAAATCCTAATAAAAAGGCATTGTAAATTACTGTTTACAAACTAATTTAAGTACCATTATTGTCATTGTAAAGACATAATGTTACGTCAGTTACGCAATAAAAGTTATGTCACACTGTAAAAAAAAACGACATTTTTACAGCACAAAGTACTGTTCATCTCGCGCACAAACTCGATGACAGTGAATGGTGCTGTACCTTTCTTTGGTTTCCTGACTATATTAACATGGGAAATACAGTAGTTACGTAAAATTGCCTTGTTCTGGCAAATTTACAGTGGTTTTTTTACAGTGCAGTTGCACGTGCAAATGCCATTTTTTTCTTTTTTATTATTCAGAAATTAATTAAACAAGTTACTGTCATAATTTGGCATTACTTAGTGTTGTTGAGAACATTAAATCACTTTTTTTAACGGGATAGTTTTGAAAATTTTTACACTTCAATGAAGGCAGAAAAAATGTTTGTCTATTTTATGTTACGTCAGTTACAGAATTTTGAATTGCAATTTTTGGGACTAAAAGAGAGATTAAAATAATCTGCAGGTATTGGAGTATTAAGTCCTTAGCAAGAAATGTTTTAAATTGTAAAAATTTGTTCTAGCTTTATTAGTAAATGTTTTACATAGTTTTGAAACAAAATTCGATGATAAAATGTTACGTCAGTTACGATGGAATTGCCCCATATATAAATTTTATGGCAATCGGACTATATTTACGGCAGTTAGGGTACGGAAAGGCAAACCAAATAGTAACCGAATATACTGAAATGCTTAAAATATAATACGGGATGGTGAAAAAGCCTAAAATCTTAACAATATAAAATCGTATTATAAGTATCGTTATAAATCTTTCAACAATGTTGAAAAATGTTAAAAAAATGGATTTATTTTTTATTTTTTAATTTTTTTAAAGCATAACACCGAAATGAAATTATTAAGTTTCATTTTATTAAGTAGATCATACGGAATATATAAAAAAATTATCTAGACATTTGAGAAATAATTGTTGAAGTTTTAGCATTTTAAATACAGCAAGTTTCAATAAAGAATACATTTTGAAAAATAAATTTAAAGATTTTATGCTTTAAAAAAATAAAAAATAGAAATTGTTCTATTTTGTTAACACTTTCCAACATTGTTGACAGACTTACAGGAAACTTATACTATTTGATATTGTTAGGATTTTAAGTTTTTTCGCCATTCCGTATTACAATTGAATTAAAAATATGTGCATCTAACAAAAAGGGCTCGGAACGTAGGCAGATACGGGACTCGCTACCTTTTAAACTTTCCTTTACAAAAGCATTTTTCGCTTATCTCTTATGCATATTATTAAAATTTGTTACTAAATAAACCCATTTTAACTGGGGAAAATAATTCTGTTGGTACAATTTTAAATTTTAAACTTAAAAAAATTAAACTTTTTAAATAATTTCTTCTCCTACTTTACTGTATATGTTGATAAATACTGGGCTGGAAATGAGGAATTCTTCAGCGAATGCAGATGACGTCATTTTATATAAAATAAAAGCGTGTGTTTTAAGTCTTAAAACTGAAATATGTTTTGTACTATCTCTATGTATATATACATTTTTTTTTTCATCGGGGGCGACACTAAATTCTGAAAAAGCAGAATTCCTGTTTTCTAGTTTTTTAATTGCATTTTTAAGAGTATACTCTATAAGTTTAGGGGTCAACTTCGTAATTATTAATTAGCTCTTGAGAACAAAAAATTATATATGGGGCATTCTCACAATCTTTGGACTTTTGGGGAAAAAAATCTGACAAAATTAAAATTACTAAAATAACATTTTAATCTGATAGACGAATGCCTTAAAGATTCAAAATAAAGAAAAAATGGTCAGCAGCGAAAAATGTTTTATTTAACTGAGGTTTAAGTTAAACTTGCGAGTTTAATTTTCCTTACCATTTTACCCCTATAACTTTTTATTTTCTTCTAAATTTTTACTTATAATGAATTTGCATAGTACCCACAGGACATTCAAATAAGAAATAATAACAATGAAGTACTTTTAATACAGAATTTTTGTATAACATTGTCTTAAAGGGGTGTTAAAGAAGGAACGGTAAGGTAAAAAAAGGGGATGGTATTGGAAAAAAGGGACGGTAAAGATGGAATGGTAAGGAAAATTACCACCTATTTTTAGGAAAATCCTGTAAAGACTAAGTGATAGCCACAATGTTCATTGATTTTTAGATAGAGTTGTTAACATTGGATTAAATTAATTTTTTATTTATTTATTTACCTCGAAAAGTGCAGGAATAAATCTTGGGGACGGTGAGACTACCCATAAAGCCACGATGCTTGAAACTGATATTTAAATGCTGATTTAAATTCTACAGTAAATTTCCTGCCAAAGAATTTTAGACATTATTTCTCTAGCATACTTCTGCATGAGAAAAAACTTGAAAAAATTCTGTGGCTGCATCTGAAATAATTTTCTGTATAATTTTAGAAGAGGGATGGTAAGGAATCTAAAACCCAGGGACAGTTTTTAAAAAATAATAACAACCCTAAAAATATGTGCAGGTTAATTTTTAGCTACATATTTGTATTTGTATAAAATTTGTATTTTGTTCCAGTTTCAGAAAAAAATTACATCGAATTATTTTTATTGAAACAATTTTATCCAGACAGCTCCAAACTTAAAAATCAGCATCAGGGACACGGGACGGTATAGGAGTTTTTCAGGTGTTTGGACCCTCAACATCGTCCAAAACTTATTTATCTCGTTAATATTGTTGTGCAATCATGCAATGGGATGTTCTCCAGTATATGAAATAAAAAAAAAACACAAAAAAGTGTATTAAAATAAAAATTATTATTCAGGGACATGAAAGTCAAAAGATTGTGAGAATGCCCCATATCTATAAAAAAATGATGAAAAAACGCGGATTATGTTACATTTTTTTTTCTTCTTATTATATTGCAAAATTCATCTAAAATTTTATTAAGTAGATCCTATGGAATAGTTAAAAAAAAATATCAAAGCATTTGAAAAATAATAAAATAATTGTTGAAGTTTTAGCATTCTAAATAGAGCAAGTTTCAATAAAGAGCAAATTTTGAAAAATAAATTTGAAGATTTTATGCTTTAAAAAAATAAAAATAAATAAAAATTCTTTAATTTTTTAACACTTTTTAACATAGTTGAAAAATATTTATGAATTCGGTTCGCCTTTTCGTGCTCTAACTGCCGTTAATTTAGTCCGATTGCCATGAAATTTATATATGTTATTGGGGTTTACTATGGCATGTTCGGTATTGAAAATGGAGTGCGTAGCATTTACGGTGGATCTACAGGAACACTCAAAAGAATTCCGTTATATTACGGTCTATGAAGAAAGATCGTTTACGGTGTATTTTAATGATATTAAACTATTTTTAACATACTGAAATTGCTATTTATCGCTGAGGTGTACTACAATGTTCTTATTAGGTTCGTTCGTAATTATATAAATACGCAGCACCAGCATCTATAGTCGTTGTTCGGTCCTTCTGTCTGACCGTCCGTCCGCATATAACAGAACAAAAACTACCCAACCGAATGGTCTGAAATTTAAAATATGATATTGTTGACAAATTTTGTCGGGTCATTTCAAATTGTATGAAAATCACATGTATAGTTTAATTACAGGGACAGTCATCAGTTTTCCGTTACATTGCGGCCAATGGTAAAAAAAATATTTCAAGCGCATTTTAAGGATGTTACAGCCTTTCGAAGAGAATGAAATGGATATGCACTTATGAAGTGCACTAAAACACACATTCAGAACAATATGCGGTGCAAAAAGTATTTATCAAACTAGTTATAGTACAAACGCACCAAATTTGCCACGTTTGACGTGCAATTTCCAACTTTTTATAGAATATGGTGTGAATAGAATTTATCGTTCATTTACAAGGACACCCAAAAAAATTTGGCTGCAGAAGAAAATGAACAATAATTGAAATATAGAAATGTACGAACAATAACTATTGGATGTGCGCTTTCGGTTGTGGTATGCGCTTTTAAATTTTACTATTATTGAAATGTTACTTGGTGTTTATGAATGCTATAGATCATATACAGAACCGCACAAAATTCCTCACAAGATCCGTTTATTGGCGGAAATTCCTGGATGGAAATTTTCAACTGCACTGTACGTTTAATTGAACGAACTTATATCATACTTTTCCATAGATGTAAACTCCACTGTAAAAAAACGGAAATACGACTGGCAATCTAGACGCCAGTACTATTTCCGTTTTTTTACTGGAATTTTTACCCATAAATTGCAGAAAATTTTCCGTTTTTCTGATTAAAAACGGAAATTTTTCTGTAATTTATGTGTAAAAATTCCTGTAAGAAAAAAAGGAAATAGTACTGGCCTCTAGATTGCCAGTAGTATTTCCGGTTTTTTTTACAGTGATAGATAGGGCTGCACAGATAATCATATATTTTCTCGAATATTCATGTTAATAGCAGAAATTTGGTTTTGAAATATGTTATGGTTATACATTTTGCAAATTGTTCATTAAGGCTTATGTCAGACGAACGTCTTTTTGCAAGCTTTTTTCTCTTTTATAGCCTCCCTACACCTTTGCTAGCATGTGTAGAGAGGCTGTAAAAGTGAAAAAAGCGTGCAAAAAGATGTTCGTCTGACATTAGCCTTAGACATCACCTTTCACCTTACTAAACTGTTAAGTTTTGCTATAGTATTGATAATGTGTTTGAAAGTGCTTCATAATCTATGCTGTAAGGATAATTTTTCGTTCTTGTCCTAATATTAACTGAATATCTTTGCCGCTTATATAACTCTAAGTTACAGGTGTTACAACAATGTAAAAAAAAAATCTGTAAAGCTACTCAAATTTTTCTAGGAAACTGGGATTCCTAGAACATTTTATGTAACGGCAACAAGAAAAATTCCTGTAACAAATGCTGTTACAGGAATTTTTGTAAAATTTTAGTAGCTTTACAGATTTTTCTTTTTTTTTTTTTTTTACAGTGAATTGTATTAGTGAACATTTTATTATAATTATAGTATATAACGTGGCATTTAAAGAGCGCAGGGAAAATAATAAAAAGTGTTTTTAGCACACTTATAATTGTCAGATAGTGTCAAAACCTCGTTCAAATATACAAGAGATGCCAAAATTAATTTTTAGAAAAAAAATAAAATCAGATATTTTCGTCATTTCTGATGATTCGATGGGTACCAGGACCAGGCGCCCTTTATTATTCAAATTATTCACTGTACACTCATTATACCACGCATGCGAGAAAATAAGAAAGAAACGATATACAGTAAAACATGCCTAAAGCGACCACATTCCGTTCCAATAAAAATTGGTCGCCCCGAGAAGTGGTCATCAAATTGAAGGTAAATTCACATAGTTTTATTATTATTATTCATAGAAATAAAATCTTCATTCTTTATTTTCATTATTAATTCCTTCTTTATTTACTTTGTTCATAGTTTTCCTCAAGCTTCAATATGTGTACCTTTAGTTATATGGCACAACCTAAAGTCCAATTCTTCCCGCACTTTTTATTTAACAAGCCCGAAGTAATATAAACAATAGCCGCTTCAATTTAATGTATCAACTCTGGCAAACCATTAGGAAGTGGCGGGACGTAGACACGATCATTTATAAAGCCTAAAAGGCAGGGTTTTTTTTGGTAGTGTACGCTTTTAAATCTCCAACTTAGCAATAACGCTTTACGCTCAGGTGTCGCCATTTTGCGTATGTGTCACTGCAAGCGAGTCAATAACAAAGCAAATACTCACGCATGAGATTATGTAAAACCTGTTTGAATTACTCTTTATTTGTGACCTTGAACCAACACCCTACAACGGTTACAGTTCATACTATTAAAATTTATGACTTCGAAATGGGCTCCTTGTATAGGTTAGAAGAAACTACTATGCAACATTATTTCTAAAATTTTATATGTTGGCTTTAGAATAAAAATCCTTATTGTTTCAAAATATGCGTATGCAGTAAAACCTCCCTAAAGCGACCACATTCCGTTCCAATAAAAATGGGTCGCTCCGAGAGATGGTCTCTTAATAGAGGTCATGTTTAAATCTAGATTTTAATTGTTTAAAAAAGGTTACTAAAAATAATTTTATACATTAGGAAAAAATATGAAAATTTAAGTATCAAAACAAAAGTTAATTACATAAGTTAAATACTGCAGAGTTTAAAAAATGAATACAATGACTAAAGTATTTTAATTTGACATACATTTATGTAATTTTTTCTTGTATGTTTGATGAATTGTAATATATTTCTAATTTCTATGAATATATTGACGTTTGCTTTGATTTTACGGTTTTATCTTTTATAACTTTTATTTCCAAGTTCTTTCGGAGTTCAGTAAATAAAAGCAATTTTATTTGGACGGGAACAAATAATGGCGATTTAATTCATCTATTCTTTTGAGAGTTTCCTGACAGAATAGGGCAGGGGAGTTTACTGGCCGTCATTCTTAATTTGTCATCAGAGTTAAATTCATTGACTAAAAATGCACAAAGGAGTTTAAACACTTAAAAGTTACGGGAATTAAAAAATTTTTTTAACTTAGTTCAGAAGTTTGATGAATAATGCGCTCTCTGGAATTATTTTTGTAATAATATCTTCTTGAAGCGACCAGGAAAAAAAAATGGAATTTGTTTCAATTTCTTCAAAGAAATGGGTCGCTCATGGAAGGAGTACAACTGGGATGGTCTCTGAATGGAGGTAAAATTAGTATTGAGCTATGGGAATAAATTTCGTTCCATGAAAAAATGGTCGTTCAGGGAGGTGTTCGGAAAGGAAGGTTTCACTGTACATCGAAATCGAAAGGCACTGTAAACCGAGGGCATTAACCCCTTAACCAACAATTACGTGTGAGACACGTGGTCTTGCATTCGGGCCAAAACTGATTATCACGGGTCTGACCCGTAGTACATCGGTCGGACCAAATGTAAATATTACGGGCACGGCCCCTGGTACAATGTTCGAGCCAAATGTAAATATCACGGGCATGGTCCGTGGTGCGACAGTAAAGGCTAACGGGATTACTAATAAAACTTTTGTTTTATATCGACCACAATTATTACATCAGGTTGTAATTACTTATCAAATATTCCACAAAATTAAACCAGTTTTATCTTATACATGTACTTAAATTCCGTAAGTCGTGCGCGTTTGGTGCAACTTAGGACCAATTTGCCGAACCGTGGAATGGCACGAAGGCTGCGCTACCTTGTTTACGTTTTGGACCCAGGCTCTTGAAACGTTAATGTTAAATTCTAAATAAAATTCTGTTAAAATGTTAAATTCTAAGCATATTATAATTTTCTCAGTGAATGAAAGATACAGAACTGCATATAATTATTGTTATTACAGCTGTCGTTATACAGAAGTGCGATTTTGTAAGAGATATTTATTAATTTCCTTCGTCGGAGACACAGTAAAAGAGTGATATCGCAGAATGTGTGATAGATCGAGGCGCAAAATAACTGTTATCACACTAAATCAATGAAACTGACAGCTAAACTATATCAATTAAAATTTAAAATCTTGCTGTACTTGCTGATATATCGATTTATAATCACAATTTATTCACCAACAATGGATATCCTTTCTTAACTCTTAACTGCTGTGGCAGAAATTGTCGCATATCTACTGCGAGAAATCTATGAAACCGTTTGATCGAGATACGAATAAATGGCTCAATTAACTTATAATGATAGTCTTTATGTGCTAAAAGGTGTCCCAAAATTCCTGCAAGAAGTAATTTTGATAGAAAATACAGGTTTATAACTAAAAATTGTAAAGTTTCTATTGATTCATAAAGTATAGTGAATAAAAGGCTCGATTAACACATATGATAATCTTTCTGTACTAAAGGTGTCCCAAAATTCCTTCAAGAAGTAATTTTGATAGAAAATACAGGTTTATAACTAAAAATTGTAAATTTTCTATTGATTCTTAAAGTATGGTGAATAAAAGGCTCGATTAACGCATATGATTGTCTTTCTGTGCTAAAAGGTGTCCCAAAATTTCTGCAAGAAGTAATTTTGATAGAAAATACAGGTTTATAACTAAAAATTGTAAAATTTTTATTAATTCTTAAAGTATACTGAATAAAAGGCTCGATTAACTGATATGATAGTTTCTCTGTGCTAAAAGGTGTCCCAAAATTTCTGCAAGAAGTAATTTTGATAGAAAATACAGGTTGATAACTAAAAATTGCACTTTTTCTATCGATTCATAAAGTATACAATATAGCGTTATGTTTGGAATAGCATAACGGGTAAATAGCCTCCTCGGCTTTGCTAGCACATACCCACTCTTTTGTTGAAATTGTTCACGACTGTTTTGCATAAATGAGGCTGAATTTAGTTGATAAAGCGCTCGATTTCCTCGTTCAAAGCGTGGGTGATCGTGGCTCTTGTTGGCATACATCTTAGACTTCAAAAAATCCCAAAGAAAAAGTAAAACGGCGTTTAATTCCATGATGTGGGCGGTAATTTCCGATCACCAAAAGTGGAAATTACATACCCAGGAAATAACTCATGCAATAATTGAAATGTTTCTCGGGCTGTGTGGCATGTTGCACTGTTTTATTGAAACCACATGTCGTCCACATCCATATTTTGCAATTTAGACACAAAAAATTTAGGCACAAATGGCGCAAAATTCAAATCTTGCGTGAATTTTGGGACACGTAACAAAGCAGTTTAGGTTATTTACCCGACATGCTATTCCTTATGTCACCCTATACGGTATACTTTATGAATGAATAAAAAAATTATAATTTTTAATTATAAGCCTGTGATTTCTATAATTACTCTTTGCCGGAATTTTGGAACACACTTTAGACAGTATGTAAAGGACTATAATAATTGAAATTTACCTAATTAGAAGCCCCTACACTGTAAAAAAAATCTGTAGTTCTACAGATGTAAAGTTACATGCTTACTAAACTTTCACCTGTAACTGTACGAAAAAAGCTGCAAATCTACAAAACTAGTTTTTGTAAAGCTACAAAAATCTGTAACTTTACAAATGAATCTGCTAAAATTTCAGTAATCTTACTTAACTTTTATTTGTAACCCTGGCTGCAGTTACATAAAAAGTTCTCGGAATCCCAGTTTCCAAAAAAATTCTTAGTAACCTTACAGATTTTTTGATTTTCGGCGCAAAAGTGTGTCTGTTACATGAAATTTTGTTGTTGCCGTTACATGAAAAGTTCTAGGAATCCCAGTTTCCTAGAAAAACTTTAGTAACTTCACAGATTTTTTTTTACAGTGTAGTTACAGTATTAAGACTCCAAACGAAACAAAATTTCCCTAATAGGGAAAAGTAGGGTAATGCCGCTCAGCGGGTAATCCCGCTCACTCCAATATCTCTAAACAGAATAGAATTGAAAACGTGCGATCGGTACCAGCACCTAGCGAACTTCATCGCAAGTTCCCTGTAAGGATATAGTAACCGTCGGAAGGAAAGTATATTTGTGTCCTCACGTTATTAGTTTGTAGTTGTTTTATTATAAAATTCTACAATATCTAACTTGAAGGTAAGTGTACATTCTTATTTTCAAATGTTAATTCCCTCATAATGTCTGCAAAATATATACATTTAGCTGTACGTCCCTGCTTTTATTTATTTTTGTAGCGCGTTGTTATGCCAATTGTAATGCATTAAAATCCAACATGGCTATGAAAGGCAATGACGCTCACGTGGAATTCGAAGCAATTTTACCAGTTGGCTACTTTTTTAAAGTTGAAATTTCTTGATTGGCACCACTTTTTTGAAATAGCAAAATTACCCTTGTTTTCGCCTTAATTATTATGTCATTAAACAAGGTCAATTTTACGATTTCAAAAAAGTGGTGACAATCAAAAACCTGAATTTAAAAAAATTATGGAGACAGAAATGCGGAGAATTCGGGAGAGATAACGAAACGTGGTTCCGCTACACAGTATGTGGAAAGTGGTCGCATAAAATCTGCTGTGGTGTGAATATCCCACACAACTACATATGTGACATTTCTGCATTTAAATTTTTAACACCATTACCCTACCATGTCGGGCATTACCGCTCAATGCATGGTTAATTATACAAAACGATAAAAAAATCTTTTATGCAAATTAGTTGATTGCAAATTGTTCCTTTTGTTTTGTACTTATACTGTGTTAATAAAATATTGATTTTTTGTATAAATTTGACTAGCTATTCATGTTTTCCCTTAAGTGAGCGACATTACCCTACTTTCCCTATATATAGTTGAACTGAAAATTACAACTTAAACTGTGAAAATTGAAAAAAGCAAAGGTCTCTGCGACCGCTAATAGCAGTTAAGGATTAATGTACAAAACGGACTGTCCTAAGGGTTTCACTATTGAGAGTTTCAAATAAGTTTTAATCTAAAGAATTTGAAATTGAGCACATTTCATAATCTTAATTACGAATACTATCTAATTTATCCCTTCATTTATTCGTCCCATTTCTTGTATAATGAAGCATAGTCTTCTGAGTAATTTTCGAAGCTGTCAAAACTATAACCCCTCAGGTTTAATGCTTCATTTCATTTGTTGTTACTGTCACTGCATACCATTCGATGAAAATGAGTCTGCCAAATTCTATAGATACTTTGCTGCATTAAAATTTATGTAACCGACATTGAAAGTTTAAAATGATTATTTCGGCGAATATAAATCATTGTAGAATTTCCAAGATATCTGTGAGCAGCAAAATATAATAATGTCAGTATTAAAATTTAGTTAAATAATTTTTTAAGTTTTGCAAGAAGTTTTTTAAAAAAATAAACAAGAATTGTTGGAAATTTTTGGAAATTTTTCCAGAGAGACATTTGCCTTGCATACAATATAGATTCAATCGATGCTGGATTTAATTATGAGTCTGTGTTTAACCCATGTCGGTGGCTCACGGAAAAATAATTCATATTGTGCTGCGTTTGTAGCCTTGCCAACCCGTAATAGTGAGAAGTTCCAGGCTGGGCATCGTTCCATGTGGCTTAGTCTGTAGAACGTCAGTGCGCTATACTGATGGCCCGGGTTCGAGTCCCGGCATGGAATCTTTTTCACTAGGTTAGCCTTTGCGTCTTTTAAGCAAATAATTTGAAATTTGATTTTCATTTAAAATATAGCAAACAAGATAGAATAAACTTTAAAAGATGGTAGTAAACATCGAAACAAACACTATTGTTTAGAAAACAAAGTTCGTAATCTATTTATTACATCAACAAGAAAGAAAAAAATCATGCGTCAAGCATAAATTATGAAACACTTTGCAACACATTCAAAATAATGTAACAAAATTTTACCGTTTAACCCTTAAATGCCGGGTGTTGCTTTTCGGCAACATACCCAAATTAGGGTCTAAAATACTATTAGAATAATATTGAAGCTATAATGCCTAACGTTGCCAATAAAATACATTCTGAAAATATTATTAAATCGATTTTCAGCATGTAGATGGCAACGCTTGTGCTGTTTAAGAATAAAGACATATTTTTTTTTTTAAATTGTTGCTACATGTTCTTTTTGTTTTGTTTGGAAGCTTTCGAAATACCCTATTTTGTTCTGCAGTGAGCAAGTGGAATTTATTTCTTATTATAGTTCCTAAAATTCTTGTGTGTTTAACATTATAGAATTTTATCAAGGAAAATTATTTTTTCAATTAAAGACCAGTATTGCCGATTAGAAACAAACAGTTTTTTAGCCGTAAACCATATTTAAAACAAAATATGATTTTTTAAAGTATTTTTCCCATGATTTATTTAAAAAATGAAAGCCGAAAAACATTATTACAATGATTTTTGAAAAAACGGGCATTTAAGGGTTAATAAGTTGAAATAAGATGCCTAATTGAACCATTTGGAAACTCATTAACACATTTGAGAATTCAATTTCAGCAATTCCCGTCTAGAGACGGAAAATTATCCGAATTCTTTGAGCAGCCCTGTATATGATATATAGATCGGTAGCTTTAAACTGCATGCATGCAAAAATTTAGTTCAGTTTGGAAATACATATACCACAGTTGAAAAGTCCCCTTCAACTATTTCCTCTAATAAGGAGAATGGTACGAGAATTCTTTTGTGTAGCCCTGTATACGAAGCATAGAATTTATACGCGACGAGTAACATGCAAATAATTAGTTGAATTCAAAAGCGCAAACCGAAATTGAAAGCGCACTTCCAGCAATCATGGCTCAAAGACCGATTTCTTTTGTGCGCCCCTGTAAATGAACGGTAAATGCTATGAACGCCCTATTCTATAGTAATCATCTTGTAGTAAAATTCAGGGATTTGTAGCAATTCTAATGCATTTGAAATAGCGTAATGCCTTTAAAATACACTGCAAACAATTTTTTCCCACTGACCATATTGTAACGACACTCTTTTGCGTGCCCCTGTAAATGAACTATTAATCCCACATACATT
The DNA here is from genome assembly GCA_963932465.1 of Maratus speciosus. Lineage (NCBI taxonomy): Eukaryota > Metazoa > Arthropoda > Arachnida > Araneae > Salticidae > Maratus > Maratus speciosus. The sequence goes on from OZ010792.1 coordinate 560,267,001, forward strand.
TGGAATAGCGTAATGTCATTAAAATACACGGCAAATAATTTTTTCACACTGACCATATTGTAAAGGAATTCTTTTTGCGTGCCCCTGTAAATGAACCATTAATCCCAATTACTTCATATACAATACTGAACATGGCATTGGTAAACATCATTAACATATATTAATTGCATGAAAATCAAAGTATATTTACTCAAGTTAGAACTTAGACAGACAGACAAATTGAATTCATAAACACTTTTCAACTATGTTGCGGAAAATGTTAAAATTGTTGGATATAACACTTCAAGAAAAGCCTAAAATTCCATTCAATAATGAAGATATTTTAACAAAAGTTTCAAAAGATATAATTTAACCCTTTCAGTACCAACGTTAAAAAAATGAAGCAACAATTATGAAGTTTTCACATATCGTTAATCATGCTCTCAATAATCTAAAAACAGACTAATAGACAGTTCTTGACGAAAAATCTTTTTATCAGAGAAAGGACAAATCTCATATAGACACGCGTTTTAACCCTTTCGCGGGCCGTGATATCATATTTCTCACTTATTGCTTATTCCCAACTGCCAAATTCGCACCAGAAATTTCGATAAAAGTCTACCTGTAATAATACACGCGAAGAAATGCATCTACGTATTTTGAAAGTACAATGAAACCTCCCTGTGCGACCACCTCCCTGAACGACAATTTTTTTCATGGAACGAAATTTATTTCCATAGGCCCAATACTAATTTCGCCTCCATTCAGAGACCATCCCAGATGAACTCCCTCCATGAACGACCCATTTCTTTGAAGAAAATTCCGTTTTTTCCTGGTCGCTTGAAGAAGGTTTTATTAGAAAAATAATCCCAGAGAGCGCATTATTCATCAAACATCTAAACTAAGTTTAGATTTTTTTTTTATCCTGGTAACTTTTAAGTGTTTAAACCCCTTTGTGCCTTTTTAGGCAATGAATTTAACTCTGATGTCAAATTAAGAATGACGGTCAATAAACTCCCCTGCCCTATTCTGTCGGGAACTCTAAAAGAAATAGATAAATTAATGAAATCGTAATTATTTGTTCCCGTCCAAAAAAAAAAAAAAATTGCATTTATTTACTGAACTTCGAAAGGACTGGGAAAGAAAAGTTATAAAAGATAAAACCGTAAAATCAAAGCAAACGTCAATGTATTCTTTTTTTTTAACTCTGCAGTAATTAACTTATGTAATTAACTTTTGCTTTGAAACTTAAATTTTTATATTTTTTCCTAATATGAAAAATAAATTTTAGTAGCATTAATTGTTACCTATTTTCAACAATGAAAATCTAGATTTAAACATGATCTCCATTAAGAAACCACCTCTCGGAGCGACCAATTTTTATTGGAACGAAACGTGGTCGCATTAGGGAGGTTTTACTGTAAATTGTTTCTTTAATTCTGGTGGCAGTCAATCACTTCATCATTTTAGAAACCGAATTATTTTGCCCATGAAAGGTTTAAAATGATTCTATAACAAAATTATAAATACATAGAGCTATCACGATAAGTTTAAATCTAATTTTCTAATTTTCTTAATAAAATAACAAATATGTTAAGCTACTTTTGATATTAAATTATATGAAAATTACATGATTTTAAAAAGTCTTACCTGTACAAGAGCATCCATCTTGAATCAAATTTTTCTCCGTGAAGTTTCTTTTCAAAAATACTTTCTCATTCTGTTTCTTTGATTTCTAAATATTTATGGTTTTGGTTTGGAAATGATTATAAATGCAGACAAAATTTTTAAAATTCTTTTAAATTAAATTAAACGTCTCAAAAATTTTTCTAAATTGTGTGTGTGTTTGATCAAGGACACCAATAACAAAAATATTAAAACGTTACGAAATATCGAGAATTAATAAAAGTTGCCGCATTCAAACAGAAAGAACAAGACCGTTCATATTTCAGAATTCATTCATTTCTAGCACAACTGTACACATAAAGCAATTTTCGTGATACAACTGCATTTCACACAAAATAAAGTAAGATTATTGAAAATTTTGTCAAAGTATTTTCACAATTGGTACACTTTTGAATAAGAAGTCTGAGTAATTGCTCTTAATTTTTAAATGAATAAATGGATTGTGTCCACAAAAAAATTGTTTTTCTGTGTACTACCATTTACCACCCGTCAAAGTTTGCTTCATATTTTATAACCTCTTACGTACTGAGTACCCAAATAGGGACCTCGGTTGTTTTCCCCATAAAAATGAAACTGTTTGATAGTTTGTAGACGTTGGCATTACTTCTATGTTGCTGGAATGCTTTTGCTTTAACACGAAACCAATAAATGGCAGCACCAATGCTGATTTCCTCATAAAATAAATGTTATTTTCATTGCAAAATGCATTCAAGACAGTGCAATCAAAAAAGTAGGCAACTTTGATAATTATTTTACTTTACAATTAAATGTTTTGAGGATTTGTAGATCACCCCTAATTTTTTTTATTGTGGGAATTTTGGCTATTCATATTAAATTGATGTTTTGGGCCTAGCAATTTTAGATTCATATTTGTTAACCTAAATAACCAGACCCAGAATGTATCAATTTATGAAAAATACTTTTTTTTTTTGTCGTCTATGACGTCATTTTGTTTGTGCAAAATCAATGAATGAGTATTTGTAGTATTATTTTAAGGCCATACTCAAGTCCAAAAGGACAACTTTATGACATAAGTTTTAATTTATTTTTCTTCGGAAATGCAAGAAACTAACAGGTGTTGTTCCGAAACTATGTAATAGAACTGTTTTTTCGTTTTTCTGCAAACGCTATAGATCTTTCAGAAAATAGTGTCAAAGTGGGTTTTTTGAACAGAATTGACACGCGAAAGAGGAATAACCACTCAAGAAAAAGCGAAAAGCGTGTTCGTCACGTGACCAAATCGCTTATAACTCAATAGATAATTTATTGATCCAAAAATGGAAAACACAGTTCGATTCCAAATCGCTTCCATAGTCAGGCCTTCCAATTTTATATCTTTTCGTTAAAAAAATGAATTTGTAAATGTGTCAGAACATTTTGCGCTTGTTTAGCAGAGCAGTTGAGAACAGCCTTAACTTCGGGTCTCGAGGTTAAACACCCCGTATAATTTTTATATGTTTAAATAAAATGCAAAGGTATAGAGCCAGTTGGGGCAATTTCAATCATCGGCTATACAGAGTGTTCCAAAAATCGACCGAAAAATTAAGAGGGTGATAGAAGACATCAAGAGGATAAAAAATTACCAGAGAACACGGGGTAGCAAACCACATATTTAACCAAAAATACAGCGTGTTCTACACTAACGCAGTTTGGGTTGACAGCAATAACTTTGAGAAAAGTGGACTATATTCTGATAAAATTTTTATTAGACATTCTCTCCTTCGTTGTAAATGTGATAATATCGAAAAAAGTGATAGAAGTTTCCATTATGTGCGCCAGCAGTATGCACTTTACGCTCCATATTTTGGACTGCGATTGCCAGTTCATAAGGTATCATCGATTACTTGAGCACCCTGTTTTTCCAGAACTTTTCGTGTGGTTATAACATTTCACACAAAATAAAGTATACGTCGTTGCATTTTCATTGTGATATTTTGATTTTTCTCAAAATTATCTCCGTCAACTGAAGTTCAGTTAAGATAAAACATACACTGTAAAAAAAAAAAAAAAAAAAAAAAAAAAAAAAAAAAAAAAAAAAAAAAAAAAACTCAGTTGAAATACGGAAATTGTATCGAGATTCCAGTACTATTTCCGTATTTTAACGGATTTTTTCCTCGTAAATTTCAGAATAAAATCCGTTTTTTTCACAAAATTTAAGGAAAAAAATTCCGTTAAAATACGAAAATGGAAGTTGTGTCTCGATTGTCAGTACAATTTGCGTATTTTAACGGAATTTTCCTGTATTTGTGACTAAATACGTGTTTTGCGATCCCATGTTCTATGGTAATTTTTCATCCTGTTGATATCCTCTATGAGCCCTCTAAATTTGTCGGTGGAATTTTGGAACACTCTGTATATGACCATTTTAATTGCCATTTCCCGCATTCATCGGTATAAAATTTTTCTCCTCACCGAAATAAAATTGAAGGTCAAGCAGATCCATATGACATACAAACTGGAATTACTTCTTTTATCCTAAAATAACTCATTTGTGCTGTTTCAGGGGGGAAAACAGATTTTCAAGAGGTTGTACATCTGTCATACAACTTCTTGATGCCGGGATAACCTACTGTTTTAAGCAATTTTACAGGAGAAAGCTAGTGAAATATCTTTATATTTCATGAAATAAGCAAAAGAACGTACTCCAAAAATAGAGTTTCTGCAGGCTATTCATTTTGTACTTTCAGCTTGGCATGAAGTAACCTCTTCAACCATCCTGAATTGTTTCGTGAAATGCAGTTTTCTGCGAAAAAATGATGAAGAATGTTCAACAGAAGAGAAAGAAAATAATGAATATGGTGACGATAATGCAAATGAAGAGTGGTTGCATGTAGAAGAGGATGTCTCTGGTGTGAAATTTAGCGATATATTTCCATTGATCAAGATGTTGCGACATGTGGTGTCCTAAACATAGACGAAATGCGTGATGATGCATAAAATGAAAATAATGACGAAGAAGCAGAGGGTAATGTTCATGCCGATGAAGCTGAACCTACACCAGTGCCGAGTCTTTCTGATTTAATTACGGCATTTGAAACTGTGCGAACTTTTATATATGTACATGAAGTTACAGAAAATGACAAGAAAAATATTATGCATCCTGAAAATTGTTGTTTAATTTAAAAAATGAACGAAAAACCCAATATAAAATTACTCATTTTTAGAATGAATATCCATTTTCTACAACTTTGATTTATTTCTTTTACAGTTTGGTCAGTAACAAATTAGTATTTCTTAATATACTGTATGCATTGCATGTATTAGTAAGTAATGCATACACATTGCTTTTTTTCTTTCGTGTTTTGACTTTAAACCGCATTCATCGTTTTCCCGCATTTATCGTTTTTTTCCACGCACCCCTTTAAAAACGATAGATCGAGGTACTACTGTACTTCAAAATTTAGTGTCACCCCCGATGAGGAAATAAAAAGTATTATTATTATTACAAGGTGGAACACGTTGGATTTCGACGAAAGAAAATTTTTAAGAAGGAAATGTCTCATTAATTTATAATAAACCTACAAAATTAGTTACAATTAAAAAAAGCATCTTATATTGGTTAGTCTAACTCTCAAACAGATCTTATTTTAACTTGAAGGTCACTGCTCTTCTGTAAAGATACTTTAAATATTTGTAAAACTCTGCGTTTTATCAGTGTGTGATTTCAATTGCGTTGTTTTCAAAAGTGAAGTATTTCCAGCTGTGAAGAATTTCAAAGCCGCTGGACTGAAAATGATGCACTTCTACAAAACGTATTTCAGTTTTAAGACTTAAAATACATGCTTTTATTTTATATAAAATGAAGTCATTTGCATCCGTTGGAGAATTCCACATTTACGATCCAGTCTTAATCAACATCTGTAGACAAGTATGCATAGGACGTCACTGTCGCGGAACACAAAGCCAGCAAAATTGATGTCGTAAACTGGACAAAAAAAAAAAAAAAAAAAAAAAAAAAAAGCTATCTAATGATATTGCTCCATTTGTTTCTAACATTAATGCGCATACTTAAAATTAAGTATAGTTTATAATAGCTCCATATTTTATCATAAATGATTCATTTATATTTTTTTCAAATTTCGGCGCTATTTAAATTATAATTTTTTTCAGTTGTTTTGAAAAAAGGGCAACGAAAAGATATACTAATCAAGTACTTTCCCTTTACTTTCTACAGAAATCGAGTACTTCAGTTGCCACCTTTATAGAAATGGCCTTAAAAACTACAAAAAAAATTAATATCCCCAAAATAAATTGAGATACAGTTTTCAAACAAATTGCACTTAAAAGTACTTTTTTTTCAATATACGGAGGTGTAACAATTCAAAACGTGCGATGCTTAGAGGTTTAAAAATGGCAGTTAAGATTATCAATATTCAATCGTACAATGATATATCTGCTCATTTCACGACTGCCTTATTCAACGTAACGTTATTTTTTAGGAACAACACTTTAATTATTGCTTGAAATAAATAGCATATTGAGGTCTAAAAAACACAATTCGGCTACGTTTGCCAAATCACTTAGCTCATGAACTATAGTCATCATAAAAATATACTTGAGTACCACAGCAGCTAAAGCGCCAATAGTTCTCTGTTATTCTTATAAATTTACATACATAATCTTCAAATATATTTTCGCTGTACATTTCATTTACTAAATGAATATGACTTACTTTTTCACTTTTCAAAAGAACTAATTATTAACGGTTAAATAAACCTCAAGAACAAAAAACTTTCATGTTTCTAGAAGACAAAACAAAAATGAATACATTTCTGTCATCTTAAAAAGCCTTCACTACTTTATAATTTAACAGATCTAAAAAATTTTGCCAGTCCTTGAAATAAGCTGTTTAGTTCTAAATTCCTTTTACAAGGCTTTCAAATGCCAAAAAGCAGTATTTCACGCATAATTAAGTATACGTACAACTCAAAAGCATTTCTACTTCTATATAATTAGCAGGAGGATTTGAATTGTCAAAAGGCTCATTATTCCACTTCATTTGTTATTGCTTCTTTTCAAAAACAACTGATAAATTTGCGAATTTCAATCATTTCAAATGATATGAATTCTAGATATAACAATAGAATATATATCAAACTTATTATAAGTATTGTAAGGATGAATTTTAAGCGCTTGCATGTAATATTAAATAAATATATTTCGATTTGTATTTATAACTGCTTTTAAATGCTACACACTTTTAAATTCAGGTTAAAAAAAAATATTTGTTTTAAACATATCATAATTTATTTATAATCTATGTACGTCTCTTTACCTGTCATGCTGCCAACGTTTGACTAATTTGTATGATACATAATTTTTAGTAGAGTGCAAATTTTGAAAAACAATTTTATCTTTAGACACCCCAAAGTGAAATAATATTCAAGTCATATGATATTAAAATATTTATTTGCTTAAAAGACGTTATAAAAACACATTAAAAGTAAATTAAAAACTCTTTATTTACATGTTTCAACTCATTTTCTGAGTCGTCGTCAGAATGTGTAATAGAAAATTACAAATGCATAATGAAAAATGGAAAAAAATCATCGAAAATAAACAAGTAATGATGTAACGTGCCCTATATTTTCGCGATGGTATGTATCGCGATTGCGCCCTATATTTTCGCCTATATATGTCGCGATGCCGCAATTCATCCAATTTATCAAATTACGGCATCGCGACACAGAGGGAACACGAGCAATCGCGAAAATATAGGGTGCGTTACATGATTACTTGTTTATTTTCGATGATTTTTTTCCATTTTTCATTATGCATTTGTAATTTTCTATTATAGATTCTGACGACGACTCAGAAAATGAGTTGAAACATGTAAAAAAAGAGTTTAATTTACTTTTAATGTGTTTTTATTAAGCAAATAAATATTTTAATATTATGATATGATTAGAAATGGACGTAATTTTGACTTACTACTCGCACTTATTTACATTTGTAATATTTAAGTCATTTATTTAATGTTGGAATTTTTATGGGAAATATTTTTGTTGGATTCATTTTTTATAAATTGTAATTGATTGAAATCCGAATAAAAATTAAAATTTATTCCAAGGTTGTTATTACCCTAAAATTTTGTGAAGTATGGGTAAGTCAGAGCGCGAATTTTTGAATAGTCAATGAAGTAATATAAGCTTTTGGATACGCCTAGAAGTAATAAAAAAACGCAATTCGATTACATTTTCCAAATCAGTTAGCCCATAAACTATAGTCATCGTACAATATGCTTCAATATCACAGCAACTAGAGAGATAATAATTCTTTGTTATTCTTATAACTTTACATGCATCTATATCTTCAAATACATTTTCGCATTGCATTAACAATTGCTGTTAAATTACTGTTGAATGCATTGCAGTTAAACATTTGTGCATTTCATTTGCTAAATCAATATGTCTTTCTTTTTCACTTTTCAAACGAACTAATTATGAACAGTTAAATAAACCTTTTATAATATTTCAAGAACAGAAATTTTTCATGTTTCTAGACGACAAAACAGAAATGAATAAATTTCAGTCATCTTCAAAAAGCCTTCACTACTTAAAATTTAACCGATCTACAAAGTTTTGCCAGTCCTTGGAATAAGCTGTTTAGTTCTAAATTTCCTTTACAAGGCTTTCAAATGCCAGAAAGCAGTATTCCACGCATAATTAAGTATACGTACAACTCAAAAGTATTTCTACTTTATGCAATTAACGCGAGGATTTGAAATATCAAAAGGCTCATTATTCCACTTCATTCGTTATTGCTGCTTTTCAAAAGCAACTCATAAAATTGCAAATTTCAATCATTTCAAATGATATACATTCTAGATATAACATTAGAATATATATCAAACATATTGTAAGTATTGTAAGAATGGATTTTAAGCGCTTGCGTGTAATATTAAATATATTTCAATTTGTATTTATATCTGCTTTTAAATAACCACACACTTTTTAATTCAGGTTTAAAAAAATTTAAACATATTATAATTTATTTGTAACTTAACTCTGTGTCTTGAGTTGCTATTTTGCCAACGCTTGACTAATTTGTAAAACTTTGAAGATAGCGATTAACTATAGTGGTGTCCCTGAAAAAGATTATATATAAAAGTTATTTTTTAGTTCTGAACTCCCTTTACTGGACTATGAAAACCAAGTAAATTTAGAAGTCAAAGCATTACTGCTTCTATTCATTTAACGCGAGGATTTTAAATATCAAAAGGTTCATTATTCCACTTCATTTGTTATTTCTTCTTTTCAAATGCAACCCATAAAATTGCGAATTTCAATAATTTCAAATGATATAAATTCTACAATATAGCATTAGAATATGTGTCAGATATATTATAAGTAGTGTAAGGATGGATTTTAAGCGCTTTTATATAATACTAGCATACTCCGCGGTTTTGCTCGCGTAATAGTTGAAATATGGCGAGTCATATTTACATGACTATTTTTTACTAGAAGAACACTTTTTGAAATAATTGAAAAATTACAAATTAAGCCACAGTTTGACTAAACTTCATTATAAAAGTGCAATTGACAGAAATGAGATTTTAATTAATAAGAAGAACTAAAACTAATTCCAATTAAATAATTAAGAAAGTATTTTAGGACTTTTATGCTCATTTCATACGCTCATTTCAGTATTCATTTGAAGTTTTGAATGTTTTAGAAACCATCTTAACACATTTACAACTATCCTCCGAGGGTCTTGCAAAAGGGTAAAATTGTAATGTTGTTTTCTTTGCATTTTGTTTTAAATGCTAAGAAAATATGATTCTTTCAACATTATAAAAAAAACTCAATTACAAATATGAATGTAATCCTTGAGAGAATTAATCATTCTACAATTTATTTAAAATTCATTAAATCTATAGAATTATATTACCTTAAATATTGCTTGTATTGCTGTGAAACCTGGAGCTTAGTGAACGGAATATTACGCCCCAAACACTTAGAGGGTTAAAATGAACCATCATGTCAAATTCCAAGCTTCTTGTCTAACAATCTATCACCTCTCTAGTGTTAGCAGCACCAACATAAAATGCCGAAACAGAATTGAAATATAATATCTCGAAAAATGTAGAAACAGAGACTGTCACCATTAATTTGCCAACATTAACCTTGAAATCGGTTGGTATTTCCTAATATTCTATAGAAAACGGAATTTAGATGTTTTTAAAGGCTTTCTTGAAGTTTCTGCTAACCTGGTGGTAGGGACACCGGCATAAAATATAGGGCGTATAGGATCAGGGACTATCACTCTTGATTCGCAACCAATAACTTCTGTAATCGGTTTATTATTTCCTGAGATTCCATAGAAATCGTAATTTAGGACGCTTTTGGAATGCTTTTCGTTCCTTCCCTTCGCTTCACCACTTTTTAATTTGAATTTATTTTCGACAGTCCTTCGACGGCATTTATATTTTATAAGTAACTACCGTATTATATTTAAAGTTTCTAGCGTCTTCAGTACTGCAGAAATCGCAATTTAGAAAGTTTTTTGCTCCTGCAACCCTCGCCATAGAATATAGCTTATGTTTGAGTAGGTTCTATCACCATCAATTTTCAACCATTATGTGTGAAATCGGTTTCGTATTTCTTAGTATTGCATGAAAATCGTAATTTAGAGCGCTTATAGAACGCTTTTCGCTCACTTCATTCTTTTGAATTTGGAATTTCCTTTCGACAATTATTAGAAGTAATTACCATTCCGAATTAAAAATGTTAGACCCCCCCTTCCCCCCAGTAACACAAAAAACGCAATTTAGAACATTTTTTGCTAATGTGACCCCCAGGTGGTAGTGACAACAACGTAAAATGTAGGCTATGTTGCAGCGGAGACTGTCACCATCAATTTGAAACCATTACTTCTGAAATCGGTTTATATGTCCTGAGGTTGCATAGAAATCGCTATTTAGAACGTTTTTAGAACGCTTTTCGTTCATTTTCACCCCTTTTAAATTTCAAATTTTTAAGGACTCTTCTTAGAGAGTATTTACATCTCATAAGTAATTACCATGCCAAATTTCAAGTTGCTAGACCCATCAGTATCACAAAAATCACAATTTTGAACGTTTTTTAAAATGCAACCGCAAGGTGGTAATGACGCCGACATGAAATAGATCCTATATTGGAGCAAGGGCTATCATCCTCAATTTGAAGCCATTACTTTTGAAATCGGTTGGGTACTTTCTGAGATTGCGTAGAAATCGCAATTCAGAACGTTTTTTAGAACGTTTTTTGTCCATTTTCACCCCTTTTAACTTTCGAATTATATAGGAAATGTTCATAGAGCTAATTTATATATTATAAGTAACTACCACGCCTAGTTTTAAGTTGCTAGCCCCTGCAGTATTACAAAAAACGCAATTTAGATCGTTTTTTGCTCCTTCACCCCCTTAGGGGTAGTTTTCACCGACATGAAATACAGCCTATGTTAGAGCGAGGGCTTTCACCATCGTTTTCACACCATTATTTTTTTAATTTGTTCGGTACTTCCTGAGATTGCGTAGAAATCGCAATTTAGAAAGTTTTTTAAACGCTTTTCGCTCATTTTCACCTCCTTTAAATTTCGATTTTTTAGGAAATGTTCTTAGAGATCATTTGTATCTTATAAATAACTGCCCTGCCTAATTTCAGGATTCTAGGCCCTTCAGTAACAAAAAAAATCGCAATTTAGAACGAATTTTGCTTCTGCAACCCCTAAGTGGTAAGTGACACCGACATGATATAGAGCCTATGTTGGAGCAAGGGCTGTCATCATAAATTTCCAACCATTACTTTTGAAATAGGTTTGGTACTTTCTGAGATTGCGTAGAAATCGCCATTTAGAACGTTTTTTAGAACGCTTTTCGCGCATTTTCACCACTTTTAAATTTCGAATTTTTTTAAGAAATGTTCTTAGAGATCATTTATATCTTATAAGTAACTATCATTCCAAATTCCATGTATCTGGGCCCTTCAGTACACAAATATCGGAATTCCGAACGTTTTTTGCTCCTGCACCTCCTTTAGGGGTAGTGGCACCGACATAAAATGTAGCCTATATTGAATCAAGGGTTGTCACCATCATTTTGACACCATTATTTTTGAAATAGGTTTGGTACTTCTTGAGATTGCATAGAAATCGCCATTTAGAACGTTTTTTAGAATGCTTTTTGAGCATTTTCACTCCTTTTTAATTTCGATTTTTTTTAAGAAATGTCCTTAGAGATCATTAGTATCTTATAAGTAGCTACTTTTCCAAATTTCACGTTTCTAGGCCCTTCAGTAACACAAAAATCGCATTTTTAGAATGGTTTTGGCTCCTGCACCACTTTTGGCCTGTGGCGCGGACATAAGAGATAGCCTATGATCTAAGTTGAACTAACACCATCATTTTGATACCATTACTTTTGGAATCGGTTAGGTAGTTACAGGGATTACCTCCTACAAATAAACAATTTTTGCCTCTTTATAATATTAGTATAGATTAAATAAATATAATTCGATTTGTATTTTATGCGCTTTTAAATGCCACACAGTGTTCAATTCAGGTAAGCAAAACAATTTTTTTTAAACATATTATAATTTATATATAAGTTTTTGAATATGCTTAGAAGCAGTTATAAAAAAACAATTCAGTTACGTTTGTCAAATCCGTTTGCTCATAAACTATAGTCATCATATAAATATACTTAGTGTTGAATTCTGGGGATGACCTGGGGGGAAACGCCCCCCCCCCCCGCCCGGAGCAATGAGATGTCCCCCCCGGAAAATATAGCATTTTGTATTTTCAATGGTCAAAAAGTGAACCGGAACTCAATAATGCCCCCTCCCCCGGAGTCACGGAAATCCCTCTCGGAGAAAAATGTCTGAATTCAACACTCAATATACTTTAGTATCACAGCAACTACAGCGCCAATAATTTTTTCTTATTCTTAAAATTTACATATATCTATGTTACATTATTAGATCTAATTCCGCGATTTCCTTATCTTATTCTAAATTACAACTTTATATTCACTAAATCATTCTTCTTAAATGCCCCACCAGTGGCTGAGAGGTTCTGCTCTCGAAACTGGTAGACGGGAAGTGCTGGGTTCGATTCCAATCGCGCCCGTCGGCCTAATCGTTCGGAGTTTTCGTGGTTTTCTTCGAACCATGGATTTCCATGCGTTAATACGGGTTAGGTTCCCTTAGAAAGACTTCCACGAAGGGCATTCCCCCTCGAGCCTATATCCCTAGTGTAGATAATCGGCCGTCACAAAATCAACCAACCAACCAACCTTTTTCTTAAATAACCTCTATCATTAATTCTGTGGAATTACCTTTAATTTAATGTCTCACTTGCCTAAATTACTTAAATATTACGCTTTTAGTATTCATAAATTAAATGTTTCATTTCCGCTCTTTTTTTTTTTTTAGAAAGTTTTTTTAGCTTCCATTTTATTTTCCCTCGCGAATTCCGGTGTTATTCTTTTTCAAATTCATCCACTCGCTCTGCCAACACTATTTCCATGGCGTGGGATTCTTAATTATTAATTGATTGAAAGCGTGGCCAACGTCATATTTGTATTCCTACACTTGACGCACAAAAAGCCGATGCTCGCTGTGTTTCAGCAGATTCTAGTCGTATTTCCATTTTTCATACTACCCCCTGGTGACCGTCCACGTATTCGATTATATACAACTTTGTTCATCCCTAAATTACTACTATGAAGAGATGGCTAATATTTTTGGTGGAAACTGCGCCGCCGAATGATGTTTTAATAAAATGATGAGCAGTCTTTACGTTTTGTCTCAATTATTTCTGGGGAAACTTTCACGAAAAAATGTATCCATGGCCTTCTCACATCGACTGATAATCATCCTATAACGCCCATGTCGTAGTCTTTAACACGACAGGATTCCAATCTTCGTTATACTACTACAACAGGATTGAATTTACCTGTTCTGACAACTTATACTACCCTATTGCTGCTGGACGTGATCCACTATTGATATCGTGACAGCCAGTTACTTCATTCCAACTAGAAAAATAATCCAATGTTGCCATAATGTAACATCTATATCTTCAAATGTATTTTCGCTATTAAACATTTACACATTTCATTTACTAAATGAATATGACTTTCTTCTTTCTCTTTCCAAAAGAACTAATTATTAATGGTTAAATAAACCTCTTAAAATATTTCAAGAACAGAAAATTTTCATGTTTCTAGACGACAAAACTAAAAATGAGTAAATTTCAGCCAACTTCAAAAAGCCTTCCTACTTATAATTTAACCGATCTACAAAATCTGACAAGTCCTTGAAATAATCTGTTTAGTTCTAAATTCCCTTTACAAGGCTTTCAAATGCCAGAAAGCAGTATTTCACGCATAATTAAGTACATGTACAACTCAAAGCATTTCTGCCTTCTATTCAATTAACACGAGGATTTGAAATATCAAAAGGCTCATTATTCCACTTCATTTGTTATTGCTTCTTTACAAAAGCAACTCATAAAATTGCGAATTTCAATAATTTCAAATTATATAAATTCAATGATATAAATTTTAGGCATAACATTAGAATATACATAAAATATATTACAAGTATTGTAAGGGTGGATTTTAAGCACTTGTCTGTAGGTCAGTTCCATCGTAACTGATGTAACACACTTGATCGTCGAATTTTGTTTTCAAAACTGTGTTGAAAAACTTGGTATATTTCTCTTTAAATTCATGTATCACTTATTGTAACATGTGCCGCAGTTTCGAAAATATGATTTTTTTTTTTAATTCAGGTCCATCATTTGTAATAGCCCTGTATTATAAATGGTGTAAGGAGGAATTTTAAGCTCTTGCTATTATTATTTAATTTAAAAAAACTTTTCGTTTTATATTTACACAAGTATAAACGCCCGTACTAGGACGGTAGGTAAATATCGCGGTTTTCAACTAAAATTTGAAATACACTGGCCTTCAAAAGTTAAGGTACTGTGACTGGATGCTTTCGATTGCACACGTTTTGTCGAATATCTACCAACATTATTGGCGAATTGTTCTTGAACTTCTAGGATGTAAAGAACATCTTTGATTTTATATTTCTCGGTGAAGATTTATCGGGGGGGGGGGGGGGGTACAATTAGAGGGCTAATAATAAATTTAATAATAAAATAATATTTGCGATCACCTATGTAACAGAAAAGGCTGGAAATGGTTTGTCACTGTGGTAAATGACCTTTTTGGGTCCTGTCCCACGTTTGTATGTATTTGTGTAAGCATAGCACTCATATTCGTGAAGATGTTAACGTTTTTGTGAAAAATTCAAAAGTTTTTTATTTATACCATACAGAGTTTTCAATCAAATTTAACACAACTTTCCAAAAACCTGACAAAGAACAGTAGCAGCAGTATACTGCAATTAAAACATGAATATATTGAATATTGGATGAGATATGGGAATTTGTATGAAATAATTTTTAACTGCGCATGCGTGGAAGATCCTAAAATTTTTATTATATAATTTGATAGTCAGCTATTTAGGGCAACTTATATAAAAAGTCCGGTCAAATATCGTAAAAATTCACAAAGATAAGGTCGATATAGTGAGTTGTTTCCTAAAAATAGCTTTATTATAAGGGATTTCCCACAACTTTTCAATCAGCTCACTATATCTTTCTAAGTTTTCTCAACATTTGACTGGACTTTTTATAGAAGTTGCCCCAAAATACTGTCTACCAAATTATGAAATATAAATTTTGAAATCTTCCGCGCATGCGCAGTTAAAAATTATCTCAGAAAAATGCCCATATCTCATCAAATATTCAATATATTCATGTTTTAATTGCAGTATAGTGTTGCTACTATTCTTTGGCAAGTTTTCGGAAAGTTGTGTTAAATTTGGTTGAAAACGCTGTATGGTATAAACAAAAAACTTTTGAATTTTTCACAAAAACGTTAACAACTTCACGAATATGAGTGCTATGCTTAGACAAATGCATACAAACGTTGAACAGGACCCAAATAGTCATTTACCACAGTGACAAACCATTTCCAGCCTTTTCTGTTACATAGGTGATCGTAAATATTATTTTATTATTAAATTTATTATTAGCCACCTAATTGTGCCTCCCGTTAAATCTTCACCGAGAAATATAAAATCAAACATGTTCTTTACATCCTTGAAGTTCAAGAACAATTCGCCAATAATATTGGTAGATATTCGACAAAACGTGTGCGATTGAAAGCATCCAGTCCCTGTACCTTAACTTTTGGAGGCCAATGTAATTGATAAAAATATTGATATACATACGTCGACAATAAGGAAAACTGACCTGAAATTTTAAATTCAAAGCCTGATTTATGCATGAGCTTCTGGGGGTTTTGACAAAAAATTTGTAATTTGATGTAAATATGATGTCAAAAAAAGAGCAGAGATTACAGATCTGTCTAAGATAGTAAAAGGAAACAGATATAGTTTGAATGCAATATCAGTGCAAATCATGGAAGACGGTAGCATTCCAGTGACGCAGCCTTAAGCCTAAAGTCGTATATCTTTTACAGCCTTGTTCTGTAAAAAATATAAAAATGTTTGTTACTTTTCCATTATCGCAGCGCCATGCCAAAATGAATGCTAATGCGCCGTTTATTTCAACACAAATCGTGCAAAGGCTATTTATCACAAACCGTGCCTAATATTTTGATTTGCTATTAACTGAACGCGAGTCAATTTATTATTATTATTATTTAATTGTAACAACGTCAAAATTCTTAATGTGCTCTTTTCTAATCGAAAATATTTATTATATTAAATCCATAGCATAGTGATATAATAAAGGCATACTCACTTGCTTATAATGTGTGAAGTTAATCACCATAAGGAGCTGCAATCTACAATCACAATATTGACCAATACTGCAGATCCTTAACCAAAACTCTGACAATCTGGGCAGGGTAGGAATCAATTTATTCAGTGATAATTTGGGCAGGGTTTGTGCTAAATCACGCGACTAAACCCGGCATCGCTTTTTTGCTCTTTTTTCGGCGAAATGAATTCGCCTTTTATATATGAGTACGAAGTAGTTATAACTTGCATATATTAATGACGCCGAGATAGATTTTACCATTTGATAGTTACTTGATGAAGAGATATTTATGAAGAGTTTCTAAGAGATATTTACTACTTCATGCCTGAAGTTTAAATTGAGTTTAATTTTATTACTTTATTATACAATTTTGTTGTTGTTGTTTGGTTTTAAGAACATATTTGTACATATTTAATAAAATAATGAAAATCTGTCATTTTTAAAGTTTTATTTTTGAAATGTTCACTTTCGTATCAATAACATTATTTTTTTTTCAAATGTTAGATTTCACGTGAATTTAATTTTGGGCCAATTATTACGCTTGGTGACATTGGGGTAGTTATAACAGAAAAGGGTGCTACCAGAGGATTTGTTAAGAATGAATAAAATATTTATGAAAATCTGTCATTTTCGAATGTTATATTTTTGAAATTGTCACTTTCGTATCAACAATGCTATTTTTTTAAGTGTTATATTTTACGCGAATTTCATTTTGTGGCAACAGTTACGCTTGACAACATTGGTGTTATAAAACGGAAAGGGATGCTACCGGAGAATTCACCCCTATTTGGCGGGATTTCAAAAATCGACAAATTGGCGATATCTTAAATGTTTTTTACATTTATCATACGGTAACCCCGATAAACAAATGGAGGATGCTGGTATTCTGAATTTTTAAAAACTTACAGATAGGTAAATTCGTGGATTTCGAGTTAAAAGTTTACTGAAGAATCGGGTAGCTTTATGTGGGAGTGAGGAAACACCGGATATGAAATTTGATTGGTTGAAATTTTGGACTAAGAAGACCAAGGGTAGATTGAGATTTATATACAGAATATTATATTAAACCATAAATAGATTTTTTTAAATATTGCTTTATGAATAAAATGTAAATCTATATTTTCACAAATTTAATAAGATACATATATAAAAAATGTAATATGAAGAGAAAGAAACATCGTTTTCATGCACATTTGATCAAAATTAGGAAAAATGTTAACGATTATTTCGAAGTTTAAAAAAAGTCAAAAATGAAATTTGTCAAAGCTGTGATCACTAACACACGTATGAGCGTTTTGCGTCCATAAGAACAACCACAAAAAAATCACTGGATACAGCAAACTCGTTGTGCAGCAATGCCTAATAATTAATATACGCAATTTTAAAACTTTGAGTAATGAATTATACTCTCAAGAGTTATATTCTTATTTATAATTAAGTTTTTATATCGTGTTGGAAAAATAATCTATTTTACACATAAAAAAAAAAAAAAAATCAGCGAAAATAACAATACAAATTTGCCCTTTTACTGGGAAAAACTGACTTTTCTTGAAAATAAAATTTGCAAGCTAAAGATTTTTAACAAGGATTCATTTATCTATGTTTGCTTGCTTTTGATAAAAAGATAATATATTTGTTCGATCTGAAGATTTATAAATGGAATTAATATCTGTACAATCTTTCAATTTTAAAAGCTGAATCTGCTTTCTGCAAAACTAATTGAAATGCATATTACAATGTAATAGTATTCAAATTTCGCATCCAATACAACGTGCTCCTATTAAGTATCGTGTTCCGAATATTATAAGGAAATACGCCTTGAACGTTAATGATTCTACTAGAATTAAAGCAGCTGTTTTTGCAAGATAATGCGATCTCCATGTTACACGTACAGAAGATGCTACACCAATAACCATAACGATTCAGCTTCAAGTGCATAATCATCAGTATACGACATTTAAATTCTCAAAGTATATCGTTATTCATATATCTGATGTCAATTTCAACTATGTTTCTGAGAAATTATAGTGCATTACTTTGAATTTCACATTGGTTAAGGGGTCTTGTACTTTTTAAACGCAACGAAAATAAAGAAAAAAAAAATAGAAGTTAGAATTAGCGTACCTTCAAAATCTTTTTATGCACAAACATGAAATTTTGACTAAACAGATTCTGCTTTTTAATATAATACCATTAAAAACTGACTAGTCTTTTACACAATTTGTGCAATGTTGGAATTAACGCTTTATCTACTGACGTTACTTATAAGTACCATTAAAATAACATGTTATAAAGTTCATTTAGTACATCGATTAGTAGTAATACAGTTAAGAATGAGTTATAGACGCATTACTTTATCTTGTTCCAAAAGCATTATGGGTTACACAAAACAAAAATATTTTTAAAGGCAGGATTTCTTTTGCCTTTGCATCTTTTCAGCTGTTCTTAGCGTTGGGGGGGGGGGGATTTTTCAATTCGGAAATATTTCTATTATTTCTGTTGTAAGAACATTATATTTGTACATTTCCTAATTCTACAGAATACTAAGAAAAGTATTTAAAATAAAAGATTTGAGTGGTGATATCAATATTGCACAAAATCCCCATAAATTCAAATTTAATGAATCCTTCTAAATACTTCAATCCTTCTAAAATCCTTCTAAAATTTATTAAGTGATTGTGTAAATCTTTTAATGTAGTTTAAATAATTCACGAAAAATGCTTTAGAAGATAAAATTTTCATGAATTCATAATTGAGTACGTAAAGAGTTAATGCAACTGACTTTTTTTCAAAATAAAATTTTCAAGCTAAAGATTTCTAAAAAGGATTTATTTATTTGCATTGCTTGCTTTTGATAAAGATATAAATTATCTGTTTGATCTTATAACATTTAAAAATCGAATTAATATCTGTACAATCTTTCATTCTTAAAAGCAGAGTCTGCTTTGTACAACATTAATTGAAATGCACATTACAGTGTAATAGTATTCAAATTTCGCATCCAATACAACGTGCTCCCGTTAAGTATCTTGTTGCGAATGTTATAGGGAAGTACGCCTTGAAGGTTAATGATTCTACTTGAATTAAAGCAGCTGCTTTTGCAAGATAATGTGATCTCAATGTTGCACATACAGAAGATGCTACACCAATAACCATAACGTTTCAGCTTCAAGTGTATAATCATCAGCATATGACATTTAAATTCTCAAAGTATATAGTTAATCATATATCTGATATAAATTTCAAATATGTTTCTGTGAAATAATAGTGCATTACTTTGAATTTCACATTGGTTAAGAGGTCTTGTATTTTTTGAACGCGACGAAAATAAACAAAAAAATCGAAGTTGGATTTAGCGTATCTTCAAACCCTTCTATGTACAAACCCGAAATTTTGACTATTAATTAAACAGATTATGCTTTTTAATATAATACCATTAAAAACTGACTAGTCTTTCACAGAACTTGTGCACTGTTGGAATTAACGCTTTATCTACTGGTGTTACATATAAGTACCATTATAATAACTTGTTATAAAATTCATTTAATACATCAATTAATAGTAATACAGTTTAGAATGAGTTACAGATACATTACTTTATCTTTTTCTAAAAGCATTATGGGTTACAGAAAACAAAAATATTTTTAAAAGGATGATTTCTTTTGCTTTGCATCTTTTCAGCTTTCTTGCCGTTGGGGGTGGGGAGATTCTTCAATTCGGAAAATATTTCTATATTTCTATTGTAAGAACATTATATTTTTACATTTCCTAATTCTACAAAATATTAAGAAAAAGTTTTAAAATAAAAGATTTGAGTAGGGTTATAAATATTGCACAAAATCCCCATAAGTTCAAATTTAATGAATCCTTCTAAAATGTACTATATGATTATGTAAATCTTCTAATGTAGTTTAAGCAATTCACGAAAAATGCTTCAGAAGATAAAATTTTCATGAATTCATAATTTAGTACATAAAGGGTTAACGCAACTGACTTCAAAATAAAATTTGTAAGCGAAAGATTTCTAAAAAGGATTTATTTATCTGCATTTGCTTACTTTTGATAAAGATATAAATTATTTGCGTGATCCTATAACATTTATAAATGGAATTAATTTCTGCACAATCTTTCAATTTTAAAAGCAGAATATGCTTTGTGCAACGTTAATTGAAATGCATATTACAATGTAATAGTATTCAAATTTCGCATTCAATACAACGTGCTCCCATTAAGTGTTGTGCTCCGAATATTATAAGGAAGTACGCCTTGAAGGTTAATGATTCTACTTGAATTAAAGCAGCTGCTTTTGCAAGATAATGCGATCTCCACGTAACATGTACAGAAGATGCTACACGAATAACCATAACGATTTAGCTTCAAGTGTATCAGTATATGACATTTAAATTATCAAAGTTTATATAGTTAATCATATATCTGATGTCAATTTCAACTACGTTTCTGCGAAATAATTGTGTATTACTTTGAATTTCTCATTGGTTAAATCAAAGGCCGTAAAACCAAAGAAACAATTCTATTTTGAAACTTTTTTTTTTTTTCTCCGATAAGAATTTTATAATAGAGTGCGCCCAAAAAGCCCCTGAAATATTTTAAAAATTCAATATAAAATCAAGTAATTGTCGTATAAGAGTGCAGTTTGGACTAAAATGCTTCTCTCTATGAAAAGTTCTCTTCAAGCGAATAAAGAAATTAGTTCCAAACTTCGATCTTAGATGGCGACACTTGTCCGTATGTTTGGTTTCAAACATGCGTTTTTTCTGATTTTCAAATTTGTTTCGATTTGATTTCGAAGTACTCGATGTATGAAATTTCGAAGTATGAAAATGAATCTCACAGAAAGTGAGAAAACCCCGCACGATAATAATAATAATAATAATAAAAATGTGTGATTTTGTCTCTTTAACGGATATGTATTCTGAGATTTTTTTTTCAGATTTCGTGAAAGTCCACGATTTTTTTACTTCCGAATTCCGACAAATCAATCGTCAATGGGTCACAGAAAAACATCGCGAATTTTGCAAATTTGGAAAAAAAATACCCAAATCGTTGCGGAAAAAATCGCTAATTTCTACAAATGACCGTGGAAAATATTGCTAATTTCATCAGAGATCGCGAAAAGAAATGCAAATTTCGTCAAATGATTGTACAAATTAAAATATCGAATTTTGTAAAAGGATCGCGAAAAAAAATCGCGAATTACGTCTAAAGATTGCACAAAAAATCATGAAAATTTAGTCAAACAATCGAGGGGAATTTCGTCAAACGATCGTGAAGTAAGATACAAAATTTCGTCACACTATCGCGCCAAAAAATTACAAATATTATTAGTAGGTGGTAGAAAAAAAATCCCGAATTTCAACAAATGATCGTGAAAATAAATCGCGAATTTTGTCAAAAGATCGCAAAAACAAATAAGGAACTTCATCAGTTGATTGCGGAAAAATATTGTGAATTTCGACAAATGGTCTTTAGAAAAAAACAATTTCTATAACGGTTGCAGAAAAAAACGAATTCTGTGAAACGATCGCGGAAAAAATCGCAAATTTCGTCAGATGATCGCGAAAAAAGAATCATGAAATTCAATCAGTCATGAGACAATCAGCCCACGAACGTCATGAATAGGTCACGAAATTTGCAACTTTTGTGTTCTATAGCGATAAAAATATTTCTTTAGTGATTTTTCTGCAAGTAAAGATAAGGTAAAGCGTTAATTGTTTCAGACTGCGTTTTCACTATTTTTAGGTGGGTTCGTGTTAATACTATTTTTCAAAGAAATCCTGAATATTTTTCAGATGAAAAAGCTACATATTTGAACATTAATGAATACTATATTATATCTTCATTTTTCTACATAAAAGGTACAGTTTATATTAAAAATATAATTGTAGACTTATTTTACAATAACTGTATTAAAATATGGATTAAATTTTCTTTCATGTCGGATCGGGTTGCCTTTCAATGGAAATAATTTTAGTGGTATTCGTATTTACATGAAATTACAGTTCTGCGTCAGTAATAATAGGTTGACGTATTTTCTTCGTTGCGAGTGAGGTACATTTTAAGTTTTTCGGATTGTGCTGTATCTCTTTCGGTCGGAGTCGGGGTGACCTGGTTTTTCATAAGGAAGTACTGAATATTTTTCAAATGAAAAACTATAGATTTGACTATTAATGGTGGCCCATAGTAATAACCCATGTGTTCACTTCTGGACATAAGGAATAAAATTATAGACTACTTTATTGTAAACGTGTTAAAATATGGAGGGTTTTTTTTTTTTTTTTTTTTTTTTTTTTTTTTGCGATTTGGTGGAAGTCTGTCGGTTTTTGAATGAAGAAATTGTTTTGTCGGGTGTGCGCAGACTCCATTCCAGGCGTTGAAGAATTTTGAGAGTGTTCCATATATAATATGAATTAATAAAGAAAATAATTAAATAATTTGATAACATTGCAGTGATTGCAGTAAATATAATGTGAAACTAATAATCCAAAAAAGTAAAAAAGCCATAAAATTAAGAGCTTGAAAATACTCGCTACTTCAACACCCCCCCCCCCCCCAAAAAAAAAAAAAAAAAAAAAAGAAAAGAAAACTATCTGAAAAAACTCTACCTAGAACTTCTAGCCATGAGGGGACTAGTTTTCCTATGATCAAATTGTACACATAGTTGAGAAGCAATTGATAAAAGAAAATGTCTCTCATGTATTTTTAAAATTAGCCAAAGTACGATATAGGTCTCACCTTAAGAAAGTTCGAATAGGAAATTTTTTGATAATTATTAATTTCTATGCATAAAGCATTTAATGCATATGTTTTTATTGCATCAAATCTGATAAATTATTTTAGCGTTGAGAATTTTTTAAACTTTTGTTTGAGTTTGACAATTGATAGTTGATAAATTTTCGGAAAAATCAAATTCCTTGCCCTCCCTCAGTTCCCTCAAATGGCGCCCTTGCTCATAATATATGCTGGATGCATGATTTTTCGTTCTTGTTTAATTTTTCATTAATGTTTACTTTACCGATTGAAAGACATGAAATTTCCTTACAACTTAAATCTTTACAGTTGAAGTTTATTGGATGATTTCTGTTATGAAATACATACATACCTTCTAGTTTTTATATTGTTCAGCATTAACTGCACTTTACGGAGAGATGAGTTAATCGATTGCGAAGCTGCAAAAATAATGTTTACATGTGAGTAATTTAAAAATATTTTATTTTCCTGCAAGAAAAATACACTGCAGTTAAAATTTTTAGAGTTACATGAAGCTATTGTAGAATTTTTTTTTCCAACTCAGGATTACATGATAAAAATGGTAAAACTACTGTTTAAACTGCTTGAATTTTTATTCAATGCAGTATTTGAATGTATATTCAATTAAATTGTGTATGAGTTTCTATAGAATGGTACAGTCGTGGAAAAAAAAAAAAGTAAACACCCCCTACTAACTCCTCAACAAATTATCGTAGACAAAAGTTAGTGGTACCGGACGATTGGAAATAAGGTCTACTTTTAAATGATGTATATAAAATTTGCTTAGGGGGCCATCTACATATTAATACGAATCCAAACTTCATTTTTTCAATGAAAATACCCAATTTTAACGAGCTATTTCAAATCTTCTGTTCAAACTATGCTTAGACACCAAATTTCAAGTCATTTGAATGATAAGTTTTTGAATTATAAACATTCAAAATTTAGTGCTTCTAATGTTAAATTACATTTTTACATTTTTATTTATATCTCCTGAAATTATGCTTTCAATGTG
Source organism: Maratus speciosus (assembly GCA_963932465.1). Taxonomy (NCBI): domain Eukaryota; kingdom Metazoa; phylum Arthropoda; class Arachnida; order Araneae; family Salticidae; genus Maratus; species Maratus speciosus. Next base: position 560,291,287 of record OZ010792.1, read on the forward strand.
CTAATTTTTTGTGTAGCAATAATACTAATATACCCAAACAAAAATACGTTGATTTTGCAATTTTTATAATTTTCTATATGAATTATGAATTATGAAATTAATATTCGAAAAAATTATGAATTGCAACCTACAATTTTTTGATGGATATAGATTTATTAAGTCCTGCTTTATGGAAATCCAAAATTTCACATTTTTCTTCCAAGTAGTTTTCAAATTATGCTTAAAAAACGGCAAAATGATGGTTTAAGGGGCCGTCATGATAGAAGTGACTAAATATTTTGAAATTTCTTCTGCTGTCCTGTGAACTAGCAGGCTTCATTGACTGCTTTAGGTGCCTTGATCAAGAAGAGGGCTCTCTCGGTTAACAATCGAGTACCGAACTTCAATTTGGATACAGCCCTTATAATACGCTCGTTTTAAAATAACTAATTTCTCGGAAACTTATGGTACGAATTGCATAAAAATTTGTTTTTAGGCTAATTGAAGGGTGTAGAGTTCATTTATGCTGCCAGAATTGTATACTGCTATTGAAAAAAACAAAGTTATGGCTCGTTTTAATATGTAGATGGCCCCCTAAGCAAATTTTATATACATCATTTAAAAATAGACTTTATTTCCAATCGTTTGGTACCAGTAACTTTCTTCTGCGATAATTTGTTGCGGAGTTCGTAGGGGTGTTTACTTTTTTTTTTCCCACGACTATACGAAATGATATATCGGTCCGGACAGTATACTATACAATTTAATACATTTTGTTTCTTTTAATACGAAACAATAATCGTTTAACACTAAAAAAATTCGCTTTCTATCAAATTAGTTTGACTTGAAGTTGGTAAATTTTGTGTTAAAACCACTGAATTTTGGGTGGAAATCAGGGAATTTCGCGTTTTTTTTTTTGTTGTTGTTGTTGTTGTTAAATAATCTAATGTTTTATAAGCACAATGGCTGAGAAATCGGTCCGAAAACAAACTGCTATTTCGCTTCAAAAGAAGATGAAGCTGCTTAATGTAGTTGCTGAAAAAGAAGGACGAAAACAGAAATCTGCAAGGAGTTTGGCATTGCCAATTCTACTTTATTAACGATAATAAAAACAGGGATATCTTTACTTTAATGTTTGAGAGCAGTATGTTTAAGCCAGAGAGAAAACATGTGAGAACCACTAAGCACGAAGATTTAGAGACAGCTTTGCTTCTTTGATTCAAACAAGCAAGATCTCAGAATGCTGAAAAAGACACTTCAAAAAAAGATATTCCCCCCGAAAAAACAATATTTTTTACTTGCTTTTTATCGTAATGGATGCAATCTACTAGTAGTTTAACAGGTAATCGAAATAAAATTTGACGACGTTGAAAATATTTGTGAGTTTTTTTTTTTTTTTTTTCTTTACGAATCTTTTAACAAGAACTTCTTTCAACACGAAAAAAAATTCGGTTCCCTCAATTTCGTGTTAAACGTATTTCACTGTATATAAATACGTAGCACCTATAGTCGTCGGCTGGTTCGTCCGTTTGTCCGCATATAACAGAGCAAAATCCAACCATCCGAATGGTTTGTAATTTAATATGTATAATCGTTGCAGAATTTCGTCGAGTCATTTCAAATTTTACGAAAATAGAATGAAAACTTAAAAAGCTATTAATAAAAGTTTTTGCAATTCTATTAAATCCTATCATACGCAATGAAATCAATGATATCCCATGATAGGTACAGTAGAGCGCCGATTATCCGAACAAGTTGGGACCGACCCTAGTTCGGATAAGCAAAAGTTCGGATAAATGGACAGACAATTTACGGGATGTTCTTGCCTATACTAAAACCTTCACATTTTATCCAGGCTTAGGACTGGCAGCACCAGTTCGTGCAAGCGTGTTTAAAACTTTTTTTTATCATTTAAAATTTTCTTTTTCTCTTTTTATCATTTTCTGAACTCCAGAGATTATAACTCAACCCGGGAGAACGCGCGCATACCCAGGCTATGAATGGTTTTTACTTTGTCACCAATAAATACAAATAAAGATCGTCATCTTATTTAATTGGAGATAATTTTGCGATAAAAGAAGTTGAAGATTACTTTGATAAAGATAGTGGTGACAATTGTAAAAACCGTACGCACACCGGGTCTATCAGGCCCGGCGCGCGTTCTCGCGGTTTAAGCGAAAAAGCATTCGATTCTTGCTTGCTTCAAATAAGACGTTCTTTCCAATGCTGCCCTATCTCGAATTCTCAAATACGTTAGTTGAATAGGATCAGCGTTCTTCTACCGTTCGAGCCATTTCATAGCTGTTTCCAAACATTCAAAGGCTTCGTTATGGGATGGACCTGGCTCATTTTCAGAGCATTCGTTTTCATTTCTTCCATTTCTTTTTCATCTTAAATCTCATCCACAATCTCATCATCATTTAAAAAAAAAAAATTGAGAGAAAGAGGCTGTTCGGATAAATGGAAGTTCGGTTAAAAATTTTTCTGAGAGAAATATTCTGTTCGGATAATTGGAAGTTCGGTTAATTGAAGTTCCGATAATCGGCGCTCTACTGTAATGATTCTAGGTTGTCATGGTGATGACTATTGGCCTATTTAAGATGTAGTCCTATTATTTCTGTATTACTGAATTTAATATATAGAAACGTAATAAATTTTGTATTCAGGCCTTTTTGTATAAGATTGCAACAGCTATTGCACCAAGATCTGAATTTTTATAAAACGAGTTACAGTACGAACGCACCCCATTTGCCACGTCTGACGTAGAATTTCTGACTTGTTATTATTATTAGTAGTAGTTTAACCCTTAAATGCCTGATTTTTTAAAAAATCATTGTAATAATGTTTTTCGGCTTTCATTTTTTAAATAAATCATGGGAAAAATACTTAAAAAAAATCATATTTTGTTTTAAGTACGATTTACGGCTAAAAAACAGTTTGTTACTAATCGGCAATACTGATCTTTAATTGAAAAAAATAATTTTCCTTGATAAAATTCTATAATATTAAACACACAAGAATTTTAGAACTAAAATAAGAAATAAACTTTACTTGCTCACTGCAAAGCAAAATAGGCTATTTCGCAAGCTTCCAAACAAAACAAAAAGAACAAATAGCAACAATTGAAAAAAAAATCTATCTTTATTCTTAAACAGCACAAGTGTTGCCATTTACATGTTGAAAATCGATTTAATAATATTTTCAGAATGTATTTTATTGGCAACATTAGGCATTATAGCTTCAATATTATTCTAATAGTATTTTAGAGCCTAAATTGGGTATGTTGCCGAAAAGCAACACCCGGCATTTAAGGGTTAACTAAAATTTTCCATGCATACTATCTGGTAAATTTATGTATCTTTTCTTAAGGGTGTATTCGAAAAATATTTTTCCACCCTCAACAGCTCGAAATTTTCTGAGATATTTTCAGGCACATTTTTAAAATAAAAACATGAAACTTACTGAGGTGATTTTTGAAGAGATGTGTAAAGAGGCCATGTGATTTCATTTTTCGCTCAGTTAATTAGAATTCGAGTTTTAAACAAATATTTTCTCAGTGTGAGCATTTTTTCATTCCTAGATCTCCCGCTTCGGAAAATTCGATTCAAAACGCCATCTTCGACAGCATTTTTTACAATATTTTCTGCATTTATCAAAAAATCGAGACGCAAGGCACATTATATAGTTTATAAATAAGAGAATTTCCTAGTTTGATGCGTTTGAGAGCAAAAATGAATTTGAAAATGAATCAGAATGAATAAGCAGTTTGGATTGGAATACACCCTTAATCAACCTGCCAGTGCTTAAACAGCTGTTTAATTTTTTTTTTAAATGTACTACTAAAATTTAACTACTGAATAAAAATTACCAATTCTGATACAAGTATTGTAGATTTACTAATTTATTTCAAAGTAAAAAAAAAAAAAATAATAATAATAATAAACAAATAATAAAACACAGAGATTCGAACTTCTGATCAATCGATTATTAATTAACCAATCATTTATTAGGTGCCGATAAGAGTTTCGGTCAGTGAGATCTCAGATTCCCCTACCTAATGTTAAAACTATGGGTGTATTTGTATTTTTAAAATATCTCATTGGGAAATTAATATTTTTGACATTTTTTGTTCTTTGTATTCTTGTTAAAAGATGTCTCTATCTTTTTTAGCAGACAAAATATTTCTAAAATCTATGCTTAATTTAATATTTTATGCGTTAACCCTTTAGGCGTCGACGGTACTTAAACCTCTTTAGTTCCGAAGCTAAAACAATAAAACAAATGCGTATTCATTGGTTTTTTCCAAACAAAATGACTTTGTTAATGACAGAAAAAATATCTTTTCTGAAATGGATCCTTTAGGCGCTTAGTAATTTAGGCTCAAAGCTATGGATCGAAAACTATAAAACCCCTTAAAAACATCATTTTAATAACCATTAACGTAAATTAACGCAATCACAAATTTAAAAGCTTTAAACAAGTAAATAATCTACAAATCCTCAAAATTTTTTTATTGAAAAAGATTTAAGTTAAATACTTATGAAAATTTCTCACTTTCTTGGTATGTATTTTGTATTATTTTGTATTTCTGTATTTTGGACATTTTTTGGCATTTTGAAAACTCAGATGAAAATAACATTTATTTTATGTGGGAATCAGCTTAGATACTGCCATTTATTCGTTTGCTATGAACGCAAAAAGCATTCATTTATTAAGAAGAGATGTGAAAATGTAAAAAAATCGGACATTTTAGTTTTTATAAGGAAAAGAACAGAGGTCCCGTATGGGGGACCCAGGGGCCGAAGAGGTTAAGTTACCACAGTTTTCTATCACAACTGAAGCACACTCGTTGCATGCATTCCCAATTATACTTTTGGTAAATATTTCCCTTGCCCGTCACTAAATAGCAATAGCAGTTCTGGGAAGCTGAAACTTATTCACGAGCCTATTTTAGCGAGTGTATGTGTCAAATTTGCTTCCATTTTGTTTACCAACGAGCCATCCCTAACGTTTGCTTGGAAATATCTGAAACTTTTAAGGTAAGGCTATCATATTTTCTTTTCTTGATTAAAATAGATCACTTGATAATATGTTATGCGAAATATTTTCTGTTTGTTTAATTTACGGAGCACTTTTCAAAGAGGCACTTTTAAGTACCGTGGGAACATAGGTTGAACAGGATTTTTACTTAGATTTTTATCATTTGAACATATGGTGCACTTGTATATTTACTAGGAATGCATGGGTACTGAAAAGGTGGATTTTGGGACAAAACATGGGAAGGTGTGGTATAATTTATGAACGACGTTGATGAATAATAAAACAGAAAACACATTCTTTTTTCTTTGGGACGAATTTCTTATAAAACGAAACTTAAACAATATTACAGATTAGAAAAAAATCTAAAAATATCTTTTAGCATTTTTATGAATCATTTTGAGTTTGATACAACTACAAGTTTGCAAATCTCTCTCAGGTATGCCTTCCATCGGACAATAGTGATACAACTTTAGAATGTTCTTTTAATGACGACATGCTCACTGATGGTCAACCAACAGCATCATCATCTACTCACGTATGTATCATAATCATATAAGCATCTAAATGTATACATAATAAGTCACATTAAAGCAGCCATACTCAATCTTTTTTTGTCGCGGTCCGCAAACATATGTTTGCGACGTTAGACGGGCCACAATGCACTTAAAAAAGGCGGGAAAAAAGAGTAATAAAATTAGTAAGATAATATAGTTAGTATAACAATGCAATATAACAAAGTAAATATCATTACTATGGTTGAACGTTTGTTTCAGAAGAAATGTTACCCAAAACTTTTAACACCACTATTTCTAAACAAAACTTCGTGGTATATTTCTATTGCTAATGATGTAGAAATATGCATAAGTTTTGGGAATAACGGTGTAAAAAAAGGTTGATGCCAATTGTTTTTCGCGGCAAAAGTTCAACCATAAGTAGCAATATTAGCTATATAATAAGTATAAAACATAATAATATGAAATGAATGAATACAGAATTTCTAAATAACAAAAAAAAAAAAAAAAAAAAAAACAATCAGAGGGTTTCTGTATAATAAATCAAGCTTTCGCTCCGTGCAAAACTTTTTAGTATTAATTTCTTAATTGTAGAAATATTTAGTGCACGTTTAATTAAGTTCGAATAATTTTTTATTTGTGATGGAAACTAAGAAATGTATAGACCACTATAGCACAAATAGGGCTCCGTGTAAAAAGTACTTTTTACTAAGAAAACGGCATTTAAGATGTTTTAACATAATTTTGAAGTAATTATAATTGACAGGACAGATTTTGTCTTCCCGTGAAATATATAAAACAACATTGAACTTCTTAAATATTTTTTATGCACATTTCAATTTTTTATTTATGGATTACTGATTATATGTCTCGGGCCGCATAAAAAAGATTGTCGGGCCACATACGGACCGTGGACCAAACTCAATTGCACCCTACTCAATTGCACCCTACTCAACCTGCAGGTTGAGTAGGCTGCATTAAAGTAATAATAAAACATTAGATATTTTTTTTTCTCCAAGTCTCGATTTTTTTCGAAGTTTTATGACTCAACGGTACTTTGAAGTACCTTTTTAAGAAATTAGCCATGATTAACAACAACAATAACGACAAAAAATAATAAATCTTTTTATTTTAGCGCATATATCTACCAATGTATCATAGTAATGCAAGGGGAAAAAGTTTCAAGGAGGTAGTTTTTTAAATTCATAATTTGAGTTATAAAGGGTTTGGGAAGGTAGAGGGTTTTGAGTAAGATTTAAAAACTTCAAATAAAATTAAGTATTATATGTTACAAATATTTTGTTAACTAAAAAGATACATCATGATGTGTATCATAATATATATGGGACATTCTCATAATCTTTTGACTTTTATGTTCCTGAATAATAATTTTTATTTTAATACATTTTTTGTATTTTTTGTATTTCATATACTGGGGAACATCCCATTGCATGATTGTATAACAATATTAACGAGATAAATAAATTCTGGACGGTGTTGGGGGTCCAAATACCAGGAAAACTCCTATACCGTCCCGTGTCCCTGATGCTGATTTTTAAGTTTGGATCTGTCTGTATAAAATTGTTTCACTAAAAGTAATTCGATGTAATTTTTTTTCCGAAACTGGGACAATTGTTTTATATAAATATGCAGTAAAAAATTAACCTGTACATATTTTTACGGTTGATATTATTTTTTTAACTCTGTCCCTGGGTTTTTCATCCTTACCGTCCCTCTTGCTAAACTTATACAGAAAATCACTTCAGATGCAGCCACAGAATTTTTTTCAAGTTTTTTCTCATGCAGAAGTACGCTAGAGAAAGAATGTCTAAAATTCTTTGACAGGAAATTTACTGCAGACTTTAAATCAGAATTTAAATATCAATTTTAAGATCGTGGCTTTATTGGTAGTCTTACCGTCCCCAAGGTTTATTTTTGCACTTTTCGAGGTCAACTAAAAAAATAATAATAATAATTTAATCCAATATTAACAACTATTTCTAAAAATCAATGAGCATTGCGGCTATCACTTAGTATTAACATGATTTGCCTAAAAATAGGTGGTAATTTTCCTTACCGTTCCATCCTTACCGTCCCTTTTTTTCCGATTTCGTCCCTTTTTACCTATACGGTCTCTTTTTTTAACCTTGCCGTCCCTCCTTTAACACCCCTTTAAGACAATGTTACACAAAAATTCGGTATTAAAAGTACTACATTTTTATTATCTCTTATTTGAATGTCCTGTGGGTACTATGCGAATTCATTGTAAGTAAAAATTTAGAAGAAAATAAAAAGTTATAGTGGTAAAATGGTAAGGAAGATTAAACTCGCAAGTTTAACTTAAACCTCAGTTAAATAAAAAAAAATTCGCTGCTGACCATTTTTCTCTTTATTTTGAATCATTAAAGCATTCGTCTATCAGATTAAAATGTTCTTTTAGCAAGCTTAATTTCATCAGAATTTTATTTCCGAAAATCAAAAGATTGCGAGAATGCCCCATATCCATTGATATAGATCGCCGAACCCTGATTGCGGGTAGGTAATGTAAGTTCGCAGACACGACAGAGCAATTGAAATGGTCAGACGTTTAGAAAAGTGGTTTCGCTAGGAGGTGCGAGCCGTGATTTGTTTCTTATTGGGAAAGAATGTTTCCTGGCATGTGGTGTGATAGTGTCGTTTTTCTGCATGTCAATACCAGGCCCCATGCTGCTCGGCAAATTCAAGAGCTGCTGCAAAAGTTACAGTTAAAAGTATGGTTTTACCAGCATATAACCCAGATTTAGCCCTCAGTGACTATTTCCTTTTTCTGAAATTTAAGGAACACTTATCTGGATCAAGTTTCTCTTCAGACAATGATATAAAAACAGGTGCCGAGAAATGACTCAATGGGCAGAGACGTGATTTCTACCGGGTTAAACAATTTGGTCCCGTGTTCAGATAAATTCCTAAATAGGTTTCGTGATTATGTGAAAAAGAGATCGATAAGTATGCCTCTTAATTCCCTTTTGTTTTTTCTGTCTATTGTTAATAAGTAATTTTTTATAACCCTTGTAACCTTTTCTTTGATCCATACCCGTATTTTTCTCCTATTTGTCGTTATAGTTATTATTACTATTACTATTATTACTATTATTATTAGTCTATTAAAAAAAATAAGTTTCAGAAAGAATGAACTTTCTTCCATGTTTAAAAAAATCATAACATACGCATGGCGAGTTGCCATTCTAGTTCTCTGAATTATTAACATTCTATTGTTTTAAGATTCCGCTATACCTCATTTCAAAATAGGTTCTACTTTGTAAGCGTTTACAAACTGAGTAGAGTTCAGTTTTAGCCAATAGTTCTATTTTGTAATAACTCAATAGCTTGGCTTTAGAATACAATGTCCATCCTTTAAACGCTTTCATTTTCAACAATATGTAAGTAAAGCTTCAATATCGAATGCATTCAGCGATTCTATTGTCAGTGATTCAAACTTGAAAATGAGTGTCACAAGAAACAGATACTTGGATTAATTGTAAGGAATACTTGTTAAGATGACTATGACTGTCAGATCTTAATTAATGATTAGTTTGGGATTTGTGATTGCAAATAATATTATAAATGGATTGATTATTTATGCATATGTATGTCACAGAAGGATAAGCTGGATTTGATAAAAAACTATAACACTTTTTCAAATTAAAATTTTAAAATAAATTATTTACATAAAAATAAGCATAGAAAATTAAATATTCTGCAATTTAGCCGGCAACATTATCAAATTCGGATGTACAGTCGTCGAAAAAAAAAAGCAAACATCCCCTACTAACCCCCCGACAAATTATTGTAGACGAAAGTTACTGGTACCAAACGATTGGAAATAAAGTCTACTTTTAAATGGTGTATATAAAATTTGCTTAGGAGGCCATCTACATATTAAAACGAATCCAAACTTCTTTTTTTTTTCAATAGCAATACCCAATTTTAACAAGATATTTCAAATCTTCGGTTAAAACTATGCCTAGACACCAAATTTCAAGTCATTTGATTGATAAGTTCTTGAATTATAAACATTCAAAATTTAGTGCTTCTAATGATAAATTACATTTTCATATTTTTATTTATAGCTCCTGAAATTATGCTCCTAATGTGCTAATTTTTTGTGTAGGAATAATACTAATATACGCAAATATAAATACGTTGAATTTGCAATTTTCGTAATTTTATGATATGAATTATGAAATTAATATTTAAAAAAATTATGAATTGCAACCTACAGTTTTTTTTCTGATGGATTTAGTTTTATTAAGTCCTGCATTATGGAAATCCAAAATTTCACAATTTTCTTCCAAGTAGTTTTCAAATTATGCTTAAAAAACGGCAAAAGGATGTTTTAAGGAGCCGTCTGTGGTATAAGTGACTAGATATTTTGAAATTTCTTCTGCTGTCGTGTAATCTAGCGGGCTTCATTGACTGCTTCAGTGGTGCATAAGGTGTCTTGATCAAGAAGGGGGCTCTCTCGGTTAACAATCGAGTACGGTACTTCAATTTGGATACAGTCATTAAAATACCCTCGTTTTAAAATAATTAATTTCTCGGAAACTTACCGTACGAATTGCATAAAAATTTGTTTTTAGGCTAATTGAAGGGAGTAGAGCTCATTTATGCTGTCAGAATTGTGTGCTGCTATTGAAAAAAAAACAAAGTTAGGGTTCGCTGTAATAAGTAGATGCCCCCCTAAGCAAATTTTATATACATCCTTTAAAAGTAGACTGTATTTCCAATCGTTCTATACCAGTAACTTTCTTCTGCGATAATTTGTTGAGGAGGTAGTAGGGGATGTTTACTTTTTTTCCACGACTGTACATAGTCTCTAACGTCGAAAAAACAACGGAGGAGAGTTGTTTCAATTCTTCTCAAAAGAATAAAGGATGATATAAGAAATCAATGAAAAAGTTTTATTTGCAGATTCTTACAGCTTAATTAAAATTATTATTATCCGGAATGAAATCAATAATTGTTTACTGAATACTTAGGTATTTCACCTTTGTATAAAATATTAAAAAGCTGGTGATTAACGTGATTGGTCTCGTTAATCCGAGGCTTTAAGATAAGTTTTTCTGGACAAAAACTAAACAGACTACTTTGTGTCTAAAAATAAAATATCAATAAATAAATATTTAAGGTGATGATTTTCGCACAATGCTAATTGAATGATGAATAACTATTTCTCAATTTTGAATTCGAAATGAATTACTCTTTCTAGGCTTTTGAAGTAATTGCGCATGTCGACAATGATTACAAATTATCAGAATTATGCAATAGTTTAGGGTTATTTGGTTAACTAGAAAACTATGCATAGAAGAATATTATAAAGACAAGTAAACTTAAAATACCAATAATAGAAATCTTAGTGCAGTACAGTCAATTCGGGTAACTTTGACTCATAAGGGTAACTTTGGCCCAAAAGAGAAAAAAGATTAAATCTGCTACATCCCTTGAGTTATCGGCAAAGTTTTGGTCTCCAAATAAAGGTAGCAACACTAGCGTGAGGTTTAAAGCTCATTGTAAAAAATTCGCCAAGGTTCTACCGTGGCAGCATGAACCAAAGTTAGTAAATGTGGGCCAAAGTTACCCTAATTGACAGTATATATGTTTGTATATTCTATTTGTGTTTTCTGTATATAAATAAATGTCATGTTTGTGTATAAAACGGAATAAGTGTCTAATTAAATGATTCATGTGTCTGCTTAATTTTAATACTAGTTAAATGAAGCATTTTTATTCAGCGGCTTCAAAAGGAACTTGGTGTTGCGAAAACACACAGCGCAAGATGATTCAGTATTTTTTATTAATGAAGATTATTGATTGAAATATTTGAGAGAGTAAAGGAATGGGTCATAAATAAAGTATTAATTTATATATATATTTATAGCATGCATAGTTCCTTTAGGTACAGTCAATTAGGGTAACTTTGGTCCACATTTACTAACTTTGGTTCATTCTGCCACGGTAGAACCTTGGCGAATTATTTACAATGAGCTTTCAACCTCATGCTAGTGTTGCTACCTTTATTTGGAGACCAAAACTTTGCCGATAACTCAAGTGATGTAGCAGATTTAATCTTTTTTCTCTTTTGGGTCAAAGTTACTCTTATTAGTCAAAGTTACCCGAATTGACTGTAATGGTAGAACTTTCCATAGTTTCAGATGCATCAACAATTAATTATACGAAAAAAAAAAGTGAGACAGTAAGGAGGGATTAACCACAGTCAACAAATTCAGAGATGTAGTTCGATTAGGGAAGGGTTTAAAATCATAAAGGCTAGAATTTAGCTTTAAAGTGCAGCTGCTTACATATCTTAACGGGGTCCGAAATGCAAATTCATATATCTTCAGTGTACCAGCGCCCTTGGCCAGATACTGTGTAGCCAACCGTTTTAGAGAGAAAAACAACTCGGGGGCGAACACGAAGCATGTTTCTTGTCTATCTATACTAATAAAAGAACAAATCGTTTTGTGTGTGTGTGTCTGTCTACGATGGCTAGAAAAATCTACGGCACGTGTGAGGCTCAAAAGTTTTGTGAAGATAGTCCAAGGTCTTTCCGAATGTACCTGAGCCTCAGAATTTTAAAATTCTTATAATTATTTGAGTTAATAATTAACATCCATAACTCACTCCCATTCAAAAGCCATCAAACGGCGCAGTTAAAAATCATTTATTTCCTCAAAACCACACGCTGACTAGATTTCGACACTGATTTGAGGCTAGACTGTTCAATCAAAACTCTCCTCTTGAAATCTGAATAGCTGTGAGACGAAGCTAGTGTTTTGCAGAAGTTAAGGACATTATGTCTGCTTTGAAAAACACCTATTTTCATTTTGGAGAGTGGATAAAAACGACAGTTTAAAATTTTAATGGAAGTTCAAATTTAAATCAAAATTTTTGAAAATACAGCATTTAGAGATTTGAAACTTATGCATCTGGGCCTATATTTGGACACTAATTAAGAATTTGTAAATTTTAAAAAAATGATTCAGAATTTTTTGTTTAAAAAAAATCGATTTTCAAAAAGAAAAAAATGCTTTTTTTAATAGAGAATGAACGCGAATTTGTTAAAATTCGGAAAACGAACTAACCGATTCACCAGGGTTGCCAATTTGGCCTCCAATTTTAATCGGAAGTTTGAAATTGATACCGTAAATTCCGAAAGCAGATTTTTTACTTTATCTGTTCGCTAAACGTTTTTTATTGAATAAAGCATAAAATTCTGTTCTTTATTTTTGGTATGAACTCGAAATTTCTGAATAAAAATGGAGGCCAAACTGGCAACCTTGCGACTGACTTAAAACTTTCAGGTAAATTACAACAGCCCTTTGATTACTGTTTCGTAGAGTAATGTTTGTATAGAACATACTGCGCTCCCTGTCAGTGGAAAGTTGAACTAACCACTATTTTCGAATACTAATTTAAGCAAATTTCTTAATTTCTTTTTTTAGTCAACGTCCTTATTTTAACACAATCTTTTCGAAACATCTAAATAGACCAGATTTACATCTCCTGCGAAAACTTTGAAACGCTCGGACGGGTAGAAGTATTTTTTACAAAATAAAATGTGTGAAAATGTCCACGAAATCAGTAAAAACCCGAGTGTTTTATCGCGGTTTCGCTCGCTTTCGGTATGCATAAGACTCCCCCCCCCCCCCAAAAAAAAAAAAAAAAAAAAAATACACAAAATAGCACGTACTTTCAATTCAATATTTTTCGTGCGATTTTTTTTCATCTAAAAATATAAATTTAGACAACAGGAAGTTAAAGCTATAAAATCATACAAATTTGAGGTTCATTTAAGGTTCATTCATCACGGGCCCGGGCAATGCCGGGCAAGTCAGCTAGTACTAATAAAAGAAAGTTCCGCTCTGTGTGTGTGTGTGTGTGTGTGTTCGCGATGTCTAGGGGCTATGCAAATATAACGTTATCATTTTAGGGGGGAGGGGGAGTCTGGCACATGATATCGTAAGATAGCTCTAGGGGGAGGGGGTATATGTCTTTTGATATCGTTATCATTTTTTAGCCAAACAAAATATTATCTTTATGTTTGCAACTTGGTCTTTACATCAAAAGAGTGTGTTATATTTTTTAAATCTATTATCTATTTTTATGAAAATACAAAGTTTATTTTTTATAAAGTTTTTTTTTATTAAAATCATAAAATGATTATTAAATTATTTAATTGAAAAATATGTAATATCCCAACGTTTGGCATTCCTATTCTTCTGTTATATGCGTATGCATATATAATCCGCCGTTTGACAAACCATATGCGAAGTATGTTAGAGATGACACTTATGTTTACTAGTAAATAAAACAGAAAGAATGTTGTCCCCCTGTTTTATATATATAAGAAGTTTCTTCTGCCACGCTCCATGCGGGGGCAAGTGCAACAAGACATTATTACTGCTGAATGCATTATGTAACATAAAGCCATTATTAAATACTTTTAAACTGTAACTATTTCTTTTAAGGGTTATTTTATTTTAAAATATTTCATATATAAAGTAATAGTTTATTCACTTCTCTTCATTTGAATCAATAAAGTATGCGAAAAAAAATGTAACCATATGTGTATATCACTCCAAACAAAAGAAAAAATATCCAAAAATCCTCGCCCCCCCCCCCCAAAAAAAATGAGACATTGATAGCGATATCATTACGGGGGGGGGGGGGCGACCGATGATAACATATGATATCGTAAGGGAGGGAGGGCGTCCAAAAGCATCAAAATGTTGATAACGTTATAAATGTACAGCCCCCTAGCAAAATCTACTCCCCGTACGAGGCGGAATTTTTTTGTGACGGTAGTGGAAGGTCTCTCCTGGTGCACCTGAGACACAGAATTTTAAATTTCTAATTATTAGATGTGTTATTAATTAAAAACCGCAAATTAAAAGAATAGAAAAGTATTCATATTTCACCAAAAGCATAGATTTTTATCAAATCGAAGGATTCATTGTCATTATTACGAGACGAGATGTCCAGCATTTTCGCAGCCAATGAGATTCGTTCTTCTAACGGGGGTCCGTCCCCACTAGTGGCCGGGATGTTCTGCTCTCGAAGGTGGTAGACGGGAGGTGTTGGGTTCGAACCCAACGTCCGCCTAATCGCTCGGAGTTTTCTTCGAACCTTGAATTTCCAAGCGTAAGTACAAGTTAGGTTCCCTTTGGAAAACACCCAAGGAGGGCACTTATTCTCGGGCCTATAGCCCTCGTGAAGATAATAGACCGTCATAAATAACACATACACTAACGGGACACCGAAATTGTTTCAAACAACACATGACTAAAGGGAGTAGGCAATTTTCGAGCTGTATAGTTTTTTTTTTTTTAAATATTGCATGTATCAATTTGAAATTAACTCATCTGTGCGTATTTTTTAACGTCGAACCCAAATATCTAATTTTCTTTGAAATCCAGATATATTTAATGAATATACATAATTATTTAACTATTTTAAATTATCGTGCGATTTTTTTCTTTTGAGCATACATAGCTATCTGATAAATCGATTTTTTAAAGGAAAAATATAGCAATAATTTTTTTTAATATTTGTTACATTTGCGGGAATTGGGAGGTAGGTAGAAGTACGCAGTCATCGAAAACATATCCCCCCCCCCCTTCGTTTCCCATGGCAGTTGTCTCAAGCCTTGTTACCGCCAAATGTAAGTTTTTTTTTTTTCTTTTTGCGGCTTTTTCACATAGCCAACGGACAGATATTTCCGACAAAATCCAGTTAAAAATATAAGATCGTGGGAATTTAAGGCTAATTTAAGAATATTATCACGGGCTCGGGAAATGCCGAGCGGGTCAGCTAGTTTATAATAAAATTGCTACATTTATCTGTAACTTTATTAGCTTTTGAAATGAAAAACTAATTTTTCCTCTTTTCATCAGTAAAAGAAAGAAAGACGAGAAAAGGATTGAAAGCTAAAAATATCAATTTTCATAAAAATAGAACTATTGCTAAAACTTTAAATATTCAAATGTACCAAGCTGCTATAAAATAACTATTTGACCTTTCATTCAAGCCGACGTTATAAATATTTCAAGTTGAATTATAAATATTTACACTTTGACTGAATTAAAAAAAAAAAAAAATGTTTTCTTTATTGCAGATTCACAACACTATTTCCTTCGCGTATTTCAATAATTTTTTTTTTGTGAAACATACCATTTTAGTGCATGCTTATAAAAGATTTATTGTGAATCAAACTTTTATCTATTTTAACCGAAGTACTTACCAAAAAAAAAATTCCTTCCCTTTTCTTTTTTACCGTGATTCTTTCTCCAGTATCAGTGTTGTTAAAATAAATTGCAGGAGGTTGAGGTGGACCTTTTTTTAAGCGGGGGTCGGGGGTGGGGCAGCGGAATTTTGAGATAATCCGGTCCTTTATTATAATAAATAAGACACTTTTATAATCAATCTTATATTTCTGGTAGTTTATTTTTTTTATTTTTTATCATCTGAGAAAAGGGAATTTTCTTTTAATTATCAAACATGAATAAAAATTAATCGAGAGGTCTAGTCCACGTACCTTCCTAAAAACTTTGGCATAATAGTAATTGCAGGGTCTGGTATAATAAGTAACTTCCTTTTACGCATTACTATGATTACTAAACTAATATTTGTCAAGAAAAATGCTTTAAAATAGTTTCCTCTCAACGCAAAGTACTTATAGAAACTGGTTTTTTTTTTTTAAGCTTTAAACACCCCCTTTTACGTATAAACGTAATAATATTTACTTATAAACGGAGCTGACCGTTGAAAAATGGGAAACTTATGTAATAAAGAGTTTCAGATTTTAACAATTTATCTATCGAAGCTTTTTCACGAGAAACCACTAAGAAAAAGTACATTATTATGTACAGTCGGGGAAAAAAAAAGTAAAAACCCTCTACTAACTCCTCAACAAATTATTGTAGGAGAAAGTTACTGGTACCGAACGATTGGAAATAAAGTCTACTTTTAAAAGATGTATATAAAATTTGCTTAGGGTACATCTACATATTAAAACGAGCCATAACTTTGTTTTTTTTCAATAGCAGTACACAATTCTGACAGCATACATGAACTTTACACCCTTCAATTAGTCTAAAAACAAATTTGTATGCAATTCGTACCATAAGTTTCCGAGAAATTAATTATTTTAAAACGAGCGTATTTTAACTACTTGGGGACGAGCGGCAAGTATACGTGCCACACGAAGCGCTCAGAATCCTTGTTTTTCCTCAGCAGTAAAATTTTACTGTAAAATTTGTCTTATTTAATCAGCGGATTTTCTCGATTCAACAAGACACAAATTTCTGTTTTTAAAAAACGGTGACAGAAGATTAAAAATTTCGTAAAAGGCTCCCGTCCCGAAGGGGTTAAGGGCTGTATCCAAATTGAAGTTCGGTACTCGATTGTTAACCGAGAGAGCCCCCTTCTTGATCAAGGCACCTTAAGCAGTCAATTAAGCCTATTATATTACATGATAGCATAAGAAATTTCAAAATATTTAGTCACTTCTATCATAGACGGCCTCTTAAACCATCATTTTGCCGTTTTTTAAGCATAATTTGAAAACTACTTGGAAGAAAAATGTGAAATTCTGGATTTCCATAATGCAGGACAATAAATCTGAATCCATCAAAAAAATTGTAGGTTGCAATTCATAATTTTTTTTTACATTAATTTCATAATTCATAATTCATATAAGAAAATTATAAAAATTGCAAATTCAACGTATTTATGTTTGGATATATTAGTATTATTGCTACACAAAAAATTAAAACATTAGGATCATAATTTCAGAAGTTATAATTAAAAAAAGTCCTCCCGGCACTGGCCGGGAGGAAGAGGTAGTTTTCATATTCCTTATTTTAAAAAAGCCAACTTTTATTCAAACACACGAAGCTCAATTTAATGGAAACCGAATAGAGGAGATTCAATACTAATTTTTATCAATACTAAATCATTATGAATCTGAATTTCGCGAAATTAGTCAGCTTTATCCAAGCTGCTTTTATTTAAAGTAACTTATACTTGGTTGCCAAATTCGGCGATATCTTGAAGTGCCTGCCATTTTAAGACAACATGGTGGATGAGGCTAACCAGTGATCTTCGTCGAGGCCTTAGTAATTCCTGTACACAGGCTCACTCACATCGGAATCGGTTGATATATACAAGTGCTGTCGCAGGCAAAAAATCAGATTTTTCAAAATGTCACCCACATTAGAAATTCAAACTGCTATATCTGAGCCATTTTTTAAGATAATGACAAAACAAACTAGTATGTTGTGGCCATTACAAAACTTTCTTCTATCTCATACTTGTCAAAACTTCAAAATTCATTATCACAGTGCATCTATGCTCATCATGAGGATTCTAAAAAGATGAAATTCCGTGCATTAGTTCTTGAGATATTACTGTCCATGAAATCGTGTAAATCCATCAAAATGCAGCATAGCAGCGCCACCTATTGGGTGATTTACACCAGAACCTAATTATCATCAACATATGTCAATGTCTAACTGAATATGAAGTTTGGGGGAAAATCCGTGCATTAGTTCCTAAGATAGAGCTATTGTGCAAATCATGACAAATGCAGCATAACAGCGTCAACTGTTGAGCGATTTACACAACCACATAATCAGTATTAACATTTATCAAGGTGTACTTGAATCTGAAGTTGGATGAAAATTCGTGCATTAGTTCTTGAGATAGAGCTATTGAGGAAATAGTGCAAAATGCAGCATAGCAGCGCCACCTATTGGGCAATATTCACCAACACGTAGTCAGTAATCACACGTAATCATATCTGGATTAACTGATTCTGAAGTTCAGTGAAAATTATTGCATTAGTTCTTCAGATACCGCTATAATGGAAATTCTGGAAAGTGCAGCATAGCAGCGCCACCTGTTGAGCGATTTGCACCAAAACACAAACAGCACTAATTCATATCAAAGTATACATGAATCTGAAGTTTGTTGAAAATCCAAGCATTAGTTGTTGAGATAGAGCTATTGCGGAAATTGTAAAAAATGCAGTATAGCAGCGCCACCTGTTGAGCGATTTACACCAAACTGTACAAAACATCAATTCATGTCAAGGATTAACTGAATCTGAAGTTTGATGAAAATCCGTGCATTAGTTCTTGAGATAGAGCCACTGCGGAAATTGTAAAAAATGCAGCATAGCAGCGCGACCTGTTGAGCGATTTGCTCCAACACGTAATCAGCATCAAGTCTTATCAAGGACTAAATGAATCTGAAGTTTCATGAAAATCCGTGCGTTAGTTCTTGAGATAGAGCCATTGAGGAAATCATAAAAAATGCAGCATAGCAGCGCCACCTGTTGAGCGATTTGCACCAAAAACTAATCAGCATCAATTTGTATCAGGGACTAACTGAATATGAATTTTTATTAAATTCCGTGCATTAGTTCTTGAGATAGAGCGCCCACAAAATTTATGTCACACACAGACACACAGACAGACGGACAGACAGACAGACAGACTCACAGACAGACATTTTGTAAAAACATGTTTTTCGGGTTCTCTGACCTTTAAAACGTGTAAATCCGTCGAAAACCGGAATTAGAAAATTTTCATGAATCCAATACTTTCTTCTTGTAAAGATAGAAGAAAGTAAAAATGCTCCGGAATCCTTATATCAGGTCAAATACTTGAAAAAGAAACCTTTTTCAATTTCTAATTTTTTTTGCACCTTACTTCAAATATAATTTTTTTTTTTTTTTTTTAACTGCCGAAATTTTGAAACAAGATGGCTGAGAAAGCTGGCCAGCGAACTTGGGCAAGACATTGCTATATACTATCCACATGCCTTCTTACATCGAAATAGGTTAATAAATACACGTGTTATCGCGTGACAAATATCAGATCGTTTCACAACGTCAGCCATGCTAGAAATTCAAAGTGCTATAATTCAAAAATTTTTTAAGATATAGAAGAAACAAAAACTGCCCCGGAATCTTTGTATCAAGGTAAACACGTAAAAAAAATCTTTTTCATTTTCCAATTTTTTAATACCTCATTTTAAATTTTAAATTTAATTTTTTTTAATGGAACAAGAAATTAATATTTCCTTTTGAAACAAGATGGCGAATGAAGCTGGCCAACGAACGCGGTCGAGACATTGATATGTACTATGTACAGACCAAGTTATATCCAAATCGGTTCATAAATACGGCTGATATCGCGTGACAAATATCAAGTCCTTTTAAAATATCAGCCACAATAGAAATTCAAAATGCTATAACTCAGCCATTTTTTTAGATACAGACGAAACAAAAACTGTTCCGGAATCTTTGTATTAAGGTCAAACACATACGAAAAAAATCTTTTTCATTTTCCAATTTTTTGGTATCTCATTTTAAAATTTAAATTTTTTTAAATTTTTTAAATGGCCGCCATTTTGAAAGAAGATCGCGGATGAAGCTGGACAACGAACTCGGTCGAGATATTTGTATGTACTAAGTATGCGCCACGGTACATACAAATCGGTTCATAAATACGCCCGTTATCACGTGATAAAAATCAGGACGTTTCAAAATGTCAGCCACGCTAGAAATTCAAAATGCTATAACTCAGCTATTTTTTAAGATATAGACGAAACAAAAACTGCT
The DNA here is from genome assembly GCA_963932465.1 of Maratus speciosus. Classification (NCBI taxonomy): domain Eukaryota; kingdom Metazoa; phylum Arthropoda; class Arachnida; order Araneae; family Salticidae; genus Maratus; species Maratus speciosus. The sequence continues at coordinate 560,311,483 of OZ010792.1, forward strand.
CCGGAATCTTTGTATTAAGGTCAAACACATACGAAAAAAATCTTTTCCATTTTCCAATTTTTTGGTATCTCATTTTAAATTTAAATTTTTTTTTTAATTTTTTAAATGGCCGCCATTTTGAAAGAAGATCGCGGATGAAGCTGGACAACGAACTCGGTCGAGATATTTGTATGTACTAAGTACGCGCCACGGTACATACAAATCGGTTCATAAATACGCCCGTTATCACGTGATAAAAATCAGGACGTTTCAAAATTTCAGCCACGCTAGAAATTCAAAATGCTATAACTCAGCCATTTTTTAAGATATAGACGAAATAAAAACTGCTCCCGAATCTTTTTATCAAGGTCAAACACATAAGGAAAAAATATTTTTTCAATTGTCAATTTTTTGGTACCACATTTCAAATTTAAATTTTTAAGAAAAATTTAAATGGCCGCCATTTTTAAACAAGATGGCGGATGAAGCTGGCCAACGAACTCGGTCGTGACATTGGTATGTACTATGTATAAACGAAGTTACATCCAAATCGGTTCATAAATACGCCTTTTATCGTGTGACAAAATTTAGGACGTTCCAAAATATCAGCCACGATAGAAATTCAAAATGATATAACTCAGCCAATTTTTAAGATATATACGAAACAAAAACTGCTCCGGAATCTTTGTATAAAGGTCAAATACATAAGAAAAAAATATTTTTCTATTTTCAATTTTTTGGTACCACATTTCAAATTTTAAGAAATTAAAAAAAAATTTAAATGGCCGCCATTTTGAAACAAAATGGCAGATGAAGCTGGCCAACAAACTCGGTCGAGACATTTGTATGTACTATGTACACACCGAATTACATCCAAATCGGTTCATAAATATGAGAGTTACAGTGTGACAAAAGTCAGATATATATATATATATATGTGTGTATGTAAATTTTGAACGGAGGGTGGTTTCGGGGTCTGGAGGTCATGATCGATGAAAATATTCCAAAATTTTTTGAAATCGCTTTCCTCCGAACGACTGCAATAGTTAGCTTTTAGGTAGCTTTCATTACAAAAAGCTACCTATTGCAGCCGTTCGGAGGAAAGTGATTAAAAAAAATTTTGGTATATTTCCATCGATCATGACCCCCAGACCCCGAAACCACCCTCCGTTCAAAATTGATATATATATATATATATATATATATATCTGACCTTTGTCACACTGTAACTCTCGTATTTATGAACCGATTTGGATGTAATTCGATGTTTACATAGTACATACCAATGTCTCGACCGAGTTCGTTGGCCAGCTTCATCCGCCATCTTCTTTAAAAATGGCGGCCATTTAAATTTTAAGAAAGATTTAAATTTGAAATGTGGTACCAAAAAATTGAAAATTGAAAAAATATTTTTTTTCTTATGTGCTTGACCTTGATAAAAAGATTCGGGAGCAGTTTTTGTTTCGTCTAAAAAATGGCTGAGTTATAGCACTTTGAATTTCTAGCGTGGCTGACATTTTGAAACGTCCTGATTTTTGTCACGTGATAAATTTATGAACCGATTTGGATGTACCTTGGTGTGTACATAGAAAAAACAAATATCTCGACCGAGTTCGTTGGCCAGCTTCATCCGCCATATTGTTTAAAATGGCGGCCATTTAAAAATATTTAAAATATTTAAAATTTAAAATGAGATACCAAAAAATTGGAAAATGAAAAAGATTTTTTTCGTATGTGTTTGACCTTAATACAAAGATTCCGGAACAGGTTTTGTTTTGTCTATATCTAAAAAAATGGCTGAGTTATAGCATTTTGAATTTCTATTGTGGCTGACAATTTAAAACGACCTGATTTTTGTCGCGCGATAACAGGCGTATTTATGAACCGATTTGGATGTAACTTGGTCTGTACATAGTACATACCGATGTCTCGACCGAGTTCGTTGGCCAGCTTCATTCGCCATCTTGTTTCAAAAGGGTTGCCATTTAAAAAAAATTAATTTAAAATTTAAAATGATGTATTAAAAAATTGGAAAACGAAAAGATTTTTTTTATGTGTTTAACCTTGATACAAAGATTATGGAGCAGTTTTTGTTTCTGAAAATTTTTTCTTTTGCTTATATCTTAAAAAATGGTTGAATTATAGCACTTTGAATTTCAAGCATGGTTAACACTTTGAAACGATCTTGTATTTGTCACGCGATAACACACGTATTCACCTATTTCGATGTAAGAAGACATGTGGATAGTATACATCAATATCTCGACCAAGATCGCTGGCCAGCTTCATCAGCCATCTTGTTTCAAAATGGCGACCATTAAATTAAAAAAAAATATATATATTTAAAGTGAGGTGCAAAAAAATTAGAAATTGCTAAAGGTTTCTTTCTTAAGTATTTGACATTGATATAAGGATTCAGGAGCATTTTTTGATTGTCTTTATCTTAAAAAATGGCTCAGATATAGCAGTTTCAATTTCTAATGTGGATGACATTTTGAAAAATGTGATTTTTTGCCTGCGGCAGCACTCGTATATATCGACCGATTCCGATGTGAGTGAGCATGTGCACAGCAATTACTAAGGTCTCGACCAAGTTCACTGGTTAGCCTCATCCACCATGTTGTCTTAAAATGGCAGGCACTTTAAGAAATCGCCGAATTTGGCAGCCAAATATAAGTTACTTTAAATAAAAGCAGCTTGGATAAAGATGACTAATTTCGCGAAATTCTCATTCATAATGATTTAGTATTGATAAAAATTAGTATTGAATCTCCTATATTCGGTTTCCACTAAATTGAGCTTCGTGTGTTTGAATAATATAAGTTGGCTTTTTTAAAATAAGGAATATGAAAGCTACCTCTTCCTCCCGGCACTGGCCAGAAGGACTTTTTGTAATGCAAGCTACCTAATATGCAAATGTAATTTAACATTAGAAGAACTAAATTTTGAATGTTTATAATTCAAAAACCTATCATTCAAATGGCTTGAAATTTGGTGTCTAGGCATAGTTTGAACTAAAGATTTGAATTATTGCGTTAAAATTGGGTATTGCCATTGAAAAAAAAATGAAGTTTGGATTCGTTTTAATATGTAGATGCCCCCCTAAGCAAATTTTATATACGTCATTTAAAAGTAGACTTTATTTCCAATAGTTTGGTACCAGTAACTTTCGTCTACGATAATATCTTAAGAAGTTAGTAGGGGATGTTAACTTTTTTTTTTTCTCCACGATTGTACAGTAAAAGTGTTTATAAGTTGTGTTAAGTATTTATAGGCAAACAAGTTAAAAATCAAATTTTGAAATGCTTATATTAGTATGTGGTACTAGTTCTATTCCCTTAAAAATGCCATACTAAATTATAGAATTCTATGTTTAATCTTGTGAAATACTTTAATGTATAAGTCTCAAAAGAAAAACTATTTTAGATACTTTCAAGTATCCAGTATAAAAAAGTGAAATATTAAGCAATATCCTATGTCAAATATACTGCATTTTTATGTAGTCTGCTATAGCATCCAGACATCTTACATTCCTTGAAGTCTCCAAGGAGTCTAGTTAGGTAATTTTCCCTCTTAATAAAATTTCGCAACCGATAAAAGGAGATTTCATAGATGAAAAGTAAAAGGCTTATAACTTTTACATTTTCTTTTGTAATGACTTTTGTACTTTATAAGTCATAAAAAATATATATGTTCATAAAAAATGTTTTTGAAATCAAGTTTATTGAAAACGAAATTACGAAATGAATATCTCTGCTTATAGTATACTATATTGAAACATAGTACTAGGATTGCGACAGTTTTTTAAAATCGCTTCAAAAACAAATGATCAAAAATATATTTAAAAAATATTGCCATTTGTAAACTCTCTGTAAGGCGGACTCGATATAAGACGGAAATCTGTCTAACTCGGAAAGATTTTTAAGTCCCTGCGAATCCATAGATATAGAGTAAAATTTTTCTAAGTGGAATTTTGTCTACTACGGAAAATTTTCTGGGTCCCGACCGATTCCGCCTTGGACAGAGTTTACTGCAGGGGAGACTAGGGACGGTTGACCATACGGGAGGCTTGACCCACCCATTAATTGGCATACTTAAAAGAATTTCAGAATTTTATCAATAGGTGTCAACCAAAGCTACTGGAATGCTCAAACAACAGTGTTCGTTTCATAGAGATAATCGAAATAGGTGTGGAAAAAATCAAGTGTGAGGTGTTTTCAACCTAAAAGTTGTGTTTTTTAGAAATATTTTGTAAGCTTTTTTCAGATAAATCACATCATAGAAATTTAAATATGTAGGTTTAAAGTAATGCAGAAATATCGAGCTTTCATTCCAGGCATAAAGATTGTACAGTAAGTTAGGCTTAACATAACAATGTGCTATTCTTTAGAAAAGATCTATGCAGGGAGGCTTGACCCAGTCAATGTGAGGGAGGGTTGACCAGATGCTCAAGGCTCCCTTAGTTAAGTGTTTTTTGAAATATTTTTGTTATACACTGTGCATAATGAAAAGTTAATGGTTATATATATAATAGAATATAAATTTATTCTGTAAAGCTTCAGTAAAATGGGGTGATGGAAAAGAAAATGTTTAAAACTGACTAAAGAGAGATGTGAAAAATTGCTAGAAAATGGGAAAGTTGATAGCAACTTTTTCCCATTTAAATATTACTTACAATATGTAAATAGAAACAGCAGCAAAAACTAGAAAAGACTAGAAAGGATGAAAGCAGCAGTCTTAACACTTTCAAGAGCAGTGGTATGCTTACAAAACCACTTAATTTTAATTCCGAAATGTCACAATGCCACCAGAATTTTGCTAAAATCTTTTCCATTTAATATGTATGTGAAATATAATCTTTTTCTTATTTCCAAATAAATTTGTTCGTAAATTACGGTGCCAGCCATTTATTTCAACATTTTAGCACTGAAAGTACTTTACCCCTTAAAGGTTTAAATCATGTTGATGATAAGTTAAGTGCTCATGCGGCTGCAAAAGAACATAGCATCGATCGAAAAACTTTAGGAGGGTATGTACAAATATCATTAGGGTGAATACAGTGATATGAAGCCAAACTATGTCACAACTAGAGTTATCTGGTCGAGTGTCACAAAAAATAAGACAAGTAGACAAAAAAGAAAAAAAGCGGGACAGTGGCTCCTAAATCCGGACATAATAAAATGAAACACTATGAAAACGGAACTTGTTTCTAACAGAATACTGCCTTAAATGTTAAAATTTCATTTTCTCTGCTGTACAATATTACTTGCTCAGTTATACTTGCTCAGACAAAATCCTGTTTAAAACAAAATTTTTCTCCTCTCACATGCGATTGTGTCTCCACAAGTTTGTTTAAATATCATATTTTTTTTTAAATATTTTTTTATAATAATTAAAGCATGTAGCATAAAGTTATTTTGCTTTTTTTAAACTGATTTTATTTTTCTACACAAATATTGCAATATAAAACAAAGTGGGTCAAGCCTCCCATATAGTGGGTCAACCCTCCCATAGGTGGGGAGCCTTGACCCATTATTTTTTCATGATTAAAATCAATCATTTCTCAAATTTCTTATATGCTACACTTATGTAGCAATTTTATTTTGATAACTGATTGTATAACGAATAAAATGATATATAAAACTTTATTCTACGTTCAATATTTAAAAAATAAAAAATCATTTTGTAAAAAGTGGGCCAACCCTCCCTAGTCTCCCCTATATGTTTTGTTGAAATATAAAACGAAATACTGTTGCGATGCTATAAATCACAAATATAGCTGAAACTTAAGAAACCTGATACAATTTCATAAAATAAACAAGAACGAAAAATCATGCGTCCATCATAGATTATGAAAGACACATTCAGAATACAGTATATCAATCTTTGCAAACAAAATCAGAATTTTTTTGTTGATCCCTGTAAATGATCTTTTGATTGGTATTTATGCTACATCGTATGCTAAAATTTAGATCAATTATGAGTACTAACTTCCACAGCACAGTTTAAAATCCCCATTCAACAATTTCCGTCAATACGGATGTGTACTCTATATCCTTTGTGTATCCCTGTATATGATCTATAAAATTTATACACACCAAGCAATATGTAAAAAATGCTGACATTTTAAAACGCTTACCACAACTGAAATGCTATGCCAGAAATTATTCTTCATAGGCAGTAATTTAGAAAAACACTTTTGTGTGTCCCTGTAAATTAACAATAAATTATAGGCACAGCAGATTCTATAGTAAGCGATATATACTATATACACACAGTGGTATATATAATTTTCAATATGTTTAAAACAGTTTAAAATCTATAAATATACCGCAAACTATTTTCCTCTTTTAGGCCGTAATATAATGGAATTCTTTTGGGTGTCCCTGTAAATAAACCGTAAGCACTTCATTTTCAATACCGAACATACCATATTAAACCCAAATAACATGTATCAATTTCATGATAATCGCACTATATTTACGCGTGTTCGAGCTCGGACAGACTAACTCAATTCATAAACACTTTTCAACTTTGCTGGAAAGTGTTAAAAATATTGATTCTAGCAATTGTACTATGTGTCTACAGGATTTTAGTGAACTTAACCACTTAACTGTCACATTTTTTTTTGACACCATAGACTAAAAACAGGGACACAATACCACTTTTTAAGTACAAAAATATTTGCCTTAAATAATCGACAAAAGCCTGCCATTTAATGAACCGAAGATTTCAGGTAAAAATTAGTGGTGTGGAAAAACTTTTAGTAACGAAGCAAGCTAAGTTTTCTTGACCAAACTTTTGACTTTTCTTGGTCCGGGCAAAACAGTTATGTCATTTAAAAATTCCGTATCCTCCTCCAGTGCAGTCGAGCTGCATCAAATCACAAATTTAATGCATGAAATTAATGTAAATACAGTAGAAACTCGATTATCCGAAGTAATTGAGATCAATCCTCTTTCGGAAAATTAACATTTCCAGATAATCGAAAATGCTTCAGTGTTAAGATTAAGGAGAAATATATGCAATATTTCTAATTATGGTAACAAGTACTTAATAAAAAGAAAGCAATAGCAAATTAGAAACAAAAATAAATTACCTGAATTTTAATTTTAAAATTAAGTATCTTTCACCTATATCACAAGGGTTTGAAATAATGTTTTATTTGTCGTAGTTTTGATTGTCTTTGCTTTGAAGCTCTATCACGGAGTTTTTTAATATTATTAGTTCACCAGTATCACAGTCTTTCTGCTGCTCCAGCCATGCGAAACCTTTTGTAAAACATTCAAAAGCTTCAGAATTGCTAATTTGCCCGTTTTCTTCGTTCCACACTGCAGCTAACGGGAGCTCAAGTTAAATTCAAAGGAACTCTAAGAAAGGCCATCAAAAATAGTTATATGTACTCGTAGTTTGAAAAGGATCGTTTGCACAGAAGGAATATGAGAGTTAAAAAAAAAAAAAAAGCTTCCAAAATGGATTTTACACACAAGGTACGATAGTAAAAAAAAAAAAAAAAAAAAAAAAAAAGTTTTAAAAATGGATTTTCGTTAACCGAGAGTTTCGGTTAAAAGAGTTTCGGATGAAAGAGGTTCTACTGTATGTTAAAATTTGCCGTCTGCGAATTTTTTTTTCGAAAACTTTGCATTAAGCTCTTATATCACAGTATAGCCAACGTTAATATACTGAATTTTATGCACTTTCTGTCCTCTATATACTAGGCTACAGTAGACGACATCTTAAAATCCATACGTTATTCATAATGGAATTAATAGGACGTAAAATGAGAAAATACATACAAAAGAATACACAAAATACATCCTTCGGGTTGAGCTTTATCGATATATGTAATAGTGTAAGGATTCAAAACGTAAGTTTAATGATAAATAGTAATACAAAGTTTACTAAAAATCATTTTAGATTTTCATGAAATTTAACACGAAGAAATAACTTTAAATAAAGCGCAAAACACATAAATTATCGTTTACTATAGGAGTTTCACCATGGACCAAATAATACGCGTAGATAGAAACATCAACAGCGAACGTTACAAAGCTATGCAAATAATGCCGCGTCATGTGTAGTTTTGAAAAATACGTGAATGTAATTATAACATGACAGTAAAGGCAATATCTGGCCAGCTGTTATTAAAAAAATTCCTCAATAAGTTATTGACGTGACTGCAGAGAAAACTGAAATTTCCTAGTAGTAACACAAGGACACTTAAAAAACTGTCATTATAAACTTTTAAACTAAAAAAGGAGAAAAAAAAAAACAAAAAAAAAAACCCCGGCTTTAACTACTTGATTTTATATTAAATTCAAACCTTTGCCGGCGAATTTTGTCTTACTCTGTATTAGCATACAAATCTCTCCTCCCTAAAAATATAGTTCTTCAACGAGTTTTCTTAGTTCTGTTGTATATCGGCTGCTCGTGCAGCGACGAGCACTTCCCATCCAGCTAATCCAGCGATTCGCAATCTACTAACGTACAACAGAAAGAGGGAAAATATTGATTTTATTGGTTTTTGTAGAATTTTTAAAAATGTACTGAACCAATTTTTATGAGATTTAAATGGGAGAATTTAATTCGAGAGTATCCTCTGTCAGTTAAAACAAAAATCACATGAGAAGGTTGCGTAGTTTCGAAGTAATCGGTGAACATACCTAAAAAAAATCTTTACGTGTCGAGTTGTTAACCTCCTCCTTTTTTTGAAGTCGGTTAAAAATTACTAACCAGTCAAGTGCGAATATTACTCACGCACAGAGGGTTCCGTACAATAAGCATATGAATTCGTAACTGGGCATTGCATTGCACAAATATATCATTAAAAGTTGTTATCTAGGCTTTAAAAGCCGATGGTGCATAGAGTACGTCGCCTGTGTCTTTATGTATGTCCAAACCGTCCGTGTATTTAAGGGTTAAAATCTCGGCTAATTACTGACAATTTTTTTCGAAAATCATTATCAATAATCCTTTTATACTTCTGTGACGATAGGTACCTTCAGCGCCCTTCAACGCCTTTGCTGAACGCCCGCAAATCGAAATTTGTGTGTAACTGAAAATTCCCTCCGGCCCGGCCTACAGGCGGAGGTAGATTTCGAAGTTAAGTATACTAATTTCACCAACAAAAACTAAATCATGATTAGAGAAAAACCCACTTTAACAATTTTATCTGGTCGCTTTTGACTAGTTTTTAATTCATTTTTATTTAATAGCTGGCTAGAATCATGTTAAGGCGGTATTAAAAAAAAAAAAAAAAAAAAAAAAAAAAAAATACTTTTCCATGCTCAAAAACTCGAAACTTTCTGGCACATTTTCAGATTCATTTTGAATAGAAAAAATATGAAACGTACTGACGTGATATTTGAAGTGATTGTTAAGCGACGTGTGTTTTTATTTTTTGTTCAATTAATAAAAACTTGATTTATAAACAATTATTTTCTCAGTAGGACGTAGGTTTTTCGTTTCTAACACAATCGCTTCGGGAAATTCGGTTCAGAATGCCCACTTTAACAGCATTTCTCGAAATATATTCTACCTCTATCAAAAAATCGATCATTACGGTACATTATGTAGTTTCTGAATAAGAGAATCTACCAATTGGATGTGTCTGAGAGCTATAATGAATTTAAAAATGAGTAAGAAAATAAGCAGTTTGGATTTCAATACACCATTAATAAGATGATTTTTTTCTTCAACTGCTATGTATTTTTAATTTATTTTTGGTGTAAGAATTGGTCCTATCAAAAACTTGTCTATATAAATGTTGTAGACAATATTAAGAAGATATATGATTAATTCATAGGGATTTTATATCTTGTGAATTGACGGAGTTATGAATTTTTTTCCTCTTCCACCCCCTTTTTGTTTTAGTTTTTAATTTTTTTGTGGTAGGAATTGGTTCTATCAAAAACTTGTGAATATAAAAGTTGTAGATAATATTAAGGAAATTTATAATAAATTAATTTAATTCGATATCTGGAGAATTGACGAAGTTATGAATTTTTTTCTCCCCAAAACCCTATTTTTGCTCCCCTTGAACCCGCTTGATACATAAATTTTTGGTCCTATTTTTAGAAGTAATAAAAACTTTAAACTAATTTGATATGTACAAAAATTAAGAAGTTATGGGATTTTTTCGGTTTTCACAAAACCCCTCCCTATTTCCATCCCCTTTGTCCAATTTTGCCTATTAACGAACTTGACCGAGATTTTATGCCCCTTGATTTTATGTATCAGTTTGGAAGAGATTTGTGCAGAATTGTGGAAGTTATCGTGTCCAGAAGAAAGTGATATATATATATATGCCATTTGGTAATGTTCTGTATTCATCTTGAAACTATTATTTTGATTATATTGGTTGTTTGAGTACAGGGGAAATTTTTTTTTTCATCTTATAGCTTTTTTCCCACAGAAAACAACCGATTTGCTTATTTCATTGAATTCTGTACTCTTGAAAACGTAATTCAATATATAAGTTTTTCAATTTTTTCGGAATCCATATTCTTCTTTTTTTCTTCCATGTTAATTCTTGTAATTAGGTATACGGTACTTTATTTTACACATACAGTTCTATATTGTTGGTTTATGGCGTGTAGTCAATCATTCACAATATTGCAGTTTTTGTTGATGGTCGGTAATGTTTAATTAATGGTTATATATATATATATATATATATATATAACATTATTATAGGATATGTACTTATTACAGCAGTTTCCACTAAGACGCGAATTTTTTTTACATTTTTAATTATAATTTTTTTTTCTTCATTTCAAAATGACATTAAAACTTTGAGCAACGCGATATGGTGACCAAGTGACGATATCATTTTAAAGATGATTGTAAAACAAAGAAACAAATTTGTAAAACGAGTATCTGCTTTCTCTCAATGAACTCGCAGGTCATCGGGACCTACTAGTTCATTCATTTTTTGAGGGGAGGTATTTTGTTACATTATTAGATCTAATTCCGCGATTTCCTTATCTTATTCTAAATTACTACGTTATATTCACTAAATCCTGATCCTTAAATAATCTCTATCGTTAACTCTGTTAAATTCCCTTTAATTTAATGTCTCACTTGTCTTAATCGCTTAAATATTGCGCTTTTAGTATTCTTAAATTAAATGTTCCATTCCCGCGCTTTTTTCTTCCAATATTATTCTTTTAGCTTCCATTTTTACTTCCCGCGCATTTCTGATGTTATCCTTTTTTCCTCCAAATTCGTCCGCTAGTTCTGTTCGCACTCTTTATATAACGTGACATTCTTAATTATTCATTGGTTGAGAGCGCGACGTACGTCATATTTGTATCCATATATTGAAGGAACAAAAAGTTGATACTCGCTGTGTTTCAGCAGATTTGAGTCGTATTTCCAGTTTTCATCCATCCCCTGGTCACCGTCCTGTTATTCGATTATCTGGAACTTTGTTTAAACCTAATTACTACTACGGAGCGATGGCTAATTATCTTGGTGGAAACTGCACTTTCTGAAAGATGTTCTAATAAAGTGCTTAGTTGATTATGAGTTGTTTTCAATTTCTTCTGGGGAAACTTCACGGAACGATGCATTCCATTGTTGTCACTTGACAACTGCATTTCAACAATTCGTTCTACTAATATAACAGATTCGAATTATCTGTTCTGACCACTTCTTTTACGCCATTATCGCTGCATGTGATCCACAACTACTATCGTGACAGCCAGTACGGCATTTTCAACGATAAAGCCAATCCAATGTTGCTAGAATGCAACATATATATAGATAGATAGATAAAGTTTTTTACTGAGTGTGGTTTTGGTTTCTAGGTGTCATGATCGGTGTAGATCTGCAAAACTTTTTCAGAAATTCCAACATAGAGGAGAATGTAATAGGTAGTATTTCATACGAAATCTACCTAAAATGCAATTTTCTCCAAAACTTTGTGACCAAGGGTAATTGCTATAGTTTTCCTGCAAGGTTTAAGTAAACTTCTGCTACCTCTAATTTTTTTTTTTTTTTTTTTTTTTTTTCATAATTTTAGTTTCAGTAGGTTCGGAAACAGAGTGGAGAACATATTTCTCCATTACATTTTCAGCGATATATCTGAAAATATCATACCTAAAATTAAAACAAATGCATTTTTGAGATCAACGTTATAAGAGCTTTTGCACATGATACCCCACACGATATAAAAAAAAAATATATATATGTTAAAAAAATATATATGTATTTTTTTTTCTGTTTTCAAGTAATTTAATTAGTCCTCCTACATTTTTCTTAATTATGTTTGTGAATGTTTAATAATCTATAAATACGTGGGTCAATAGCCTTTATTACTTCTACCAAATTTGAACTTTCCGCGTTACATAATTTACGAGAAAAACGGCTGCGGCAGACGGACAGACAGCCACTCGAGTAATCTTATAATGGTTCCTTTATCACTTTTTAAGTACGGAACCCTAACAAAACCTGGGAAAGGGTCTACTTTTATTGGCAAATGGACACAAAGATATCAACTATTTCCCAACAGTAGTGCATTGTAATACTGCCATTAAAACAAATCATTCTTTGATTGTATAATCATCCGGTAAAATACAGCTGTTATAGAATAAACCACATAGGAAAAGAGAATTATTTTGTGCTGCAGAGTTTCTGAAAGGAATCCCTTAATCGAATATACGCAAAAGTAAGATTTCATACCGTGTTATATTTTCAGCGTACTCTGAATTGTTTCAATCTGGATTCACAGCTGAAGCAAATTTTTCTTCAACAGGCCTACTGCCCTGCAGCTTAATAAGAAAACTGTCTATCAGTTTAGAATAAAACGGTATATTTAACGTGATAATGTTTGTTTTCAGATGTTAAAGATTACAGAACAAAAAATTAAATATTTAGATTTGGAAGTGTTACCCAATACGTTTACTTTCTAGCCAATAACACATAAGACGGAAAAGGGTTTTGCCTTCTGAATCAGTAGTGTACTTACAATAGTAACAGAAAAATGATTAAAGATGGTTTGAGACATGCTTTACTGTATTTATTTTAATTAAGAATCGACCGAAACAGGTTTTTAAGACCGAAACCGAAACCCAATTTCGGTAATCTTCCTATTTTCTGTCGAAAACGAAAATGAAAATGACCAAAAACACTTTCTAAAGTAATTAATACATATATAAATATAAATGATTATTAATTAATTATACGTATTTATTACATATACGTAATATACACGTAATTAATTATACGTGTGACTCAAGTTGACTCTCTGTGCCTCTGACCAAAACAGTTTATTTTCATATAAAATAAAATGTAATTAATTCCTCAACGACACATAATGGTTTTCTAATTATACGAATTTCAACTAATTAAGAAATGTTTTAGATATACATGCATCGATTTATCTTTTATAATGATTATTAGAACTTTCTCAAAGAGTATTCTTAACACTTCTGCGGTTTCAAACTAAAAATTTTCTATTGAAGTTAAGTTTGCAGCTTTTAATGAGCACTCGAAAAACGTCTTCAAAGTTTAGTCAGATGCATTACTTGCTTTATAATTTACATTCACATCTTAAGTCAGTCATGACTGATAATTATAAACAGTGAAGTTCATAGAAACAAATAAACATTGTCTCATCTGAACCGATACAGCTCAAATCAATGAGTAATAATCAGGGTTCGTAAATATCATGATATTTTGGTATATATCCGATATTTTCGATATATATCCGATATTTTCAAAATGACCAACTTACTATTGATAATAAATATTTTCAAGCATAATATAAATTAGAAACTAAAACATATTGCTTTGAACATGAAAACTTAATAAAATAATATTCTAAAAATGCACCAACTAATTGAAAACAGATAATTCGCTTTATACCAGGGATGCAATCACTGTGCCATAAATGGCTGATTTTAACCAATAAAGTTTAATAATATTTTTTACTTTACTAAATCTCAGAAATCTTGTCATTAAGGGTGTTCTCAAATCCAAAAGGGCAACTTTCTGACATTATGTCAGAATTTTAATTTATTTTTGTTTTAAAATACATGAAACTAGCTGGTGTTGTTGTTCAGAAACTATGTCATTGAGCTGTTTTGTCCGTTTTTTTGCAAACGCAATAGATCTTTCAGAAAATAGTATCAAAGTGGGCGTTTTGAACAGAATTTCCGCGCGAAGGGAGAAAGAGCACTCAAGAGCGGGCGAAAAACGGGTTTGTCAAGTGATCGAAATCGCTTATAACTCAATAGGTAATTGATGGATCAAAAAATGGAAAACACAGTTCAATTCCAAATCGCTTTCCATGGCCAGGCTTTCCAATTTTATATCTTTCCGTTAAAAAATGAATTTGTAAATGTGTCAAAACGTATTGCGCTTGTTGAACAGAGCAGGTAAGAACAGCCTTAAATAAGGCAAGAAATATTGTTCGAATTTAGTGGTGCCAATCGGTTATTTGTGGCGCAGCGCTTGCATCCTTGTTATACACACACACACAAAAGAAAAACTTGTAGGATTCAGTATCAAGTAAATTTTATATTTTATAAAACAAAATTTTAAAAGAAAAATAGTTTTTTTTTTTTTTTATTGAAAAATTAACATAAACGTGATAGCCATCTTTTTTATTCCCTAAGTGCAGTTTAACCTCAACTAAAACAAAAACAAAAAATCTTTTTAAATGAAGCTATAAATAACTGAGTATTTAAATTAGACAATTTAATTCCAATGGCTGTTCTGAATTAATTATGTCTCACATAATTGTTAGTTCTACATTTAAAAATAAATGCTTCAAACATAGAGCTTGGGAAAGATTTCTTTGGCTAAAAAAGCCACTGCCAAAAACAACAGTTCTTTATGATCAGATTTGTAGTATATAATCTACAGAACAACAGCCAATAACAGTTGAAAATTTCATTTACACTTATTTTGACTGAAAATATCAAAAATATCTTGCACAGAGAGATTTTGAAAATAAATATCAAAGATCGTAAAATATACAAAATATCAAACATCCTGATATTCTGAAAATAAATATCAAATAAATGAAAAAATCGAAAATATCAAATATCTTGATATTTTGAAAATAAATATCGGATATATATCCACTGATATATATCAACGAACCCTGGTAATAATGCATATTGCCAAAAGGAGAAACGGGATTTTTGGAATACAGCTAGTTTCGGTTCGGGCGAATTTTCGACAGCATTTTAGGTGAAACTTAAATTTTGGCCGAAAACGAAAATGAATTTTCGGTCGCTCTCTAATTTTAATTCTAAATATTAACGTTTCACATTAGAGCACACATAGAGAAGAATCCAGGCTTTCGCAATTTTTGTATAATTTTCGCCTTATCAATTCGGGAAATTCTGCGATTAAATAAGGAATTTCTTTTTTCTAAAATAGTGGTAGCCTGGATACACCTAGTGTGCACTACTGGCATTGCTGCATATCAGTAACAGATAAGACCGTGTGATAGGTTACTGGGCACGGTGACTATATAGAAAAGGACTAATACAATGCAGCAATTTCATAAATTTTACTCAATTATTTCTATGTGAGGGCAAAAACTTATTGATACCCCCTCGTATATTCCATTGTACTTTGCACTACGTACTACTATTACACTTACTTGTTCACTGTACTAGGCGTTTGATAATATCTTCAAAATTAACTGAACTATTTCAAAATATGTCAAAAATACATGTTTTTTATTAAAAATCACCATATTTTTATATTCGATTACCTATAAAATAATTACATTTTCACATAGAGCTTTGATTCTAGTGATTGAGTTAGACATGGGTTAGATTCTAGTTCAAAATCTGATGAGTAATATGAAAAGCATTCCGACAAAATTTCATGGGAATATGTTTAAAGCGTTTTATGTAATGAAGTTTATTGAACGTGAAAATATTTGAAAAATTCATTTTCCAGAAATTAATTTTTCAGTTATTTAAAGATTTCTTTTGTCTTTTTCAGATACATACAAAATTAGTCTAGAAGTGTCAATTAAAGTTTACCAGTGTTTTCATGTAAAAAAACCTATAAAAATGATACATAGAAATATTGTTTACATTTCTCTTGGCCTTCCTACGCTCACATCCGGTTTTTGATTCATTACTCCTGTTCATTAAATTAGTCATAACTCCTCTTCTAGTAATCATAGGAATAAATTTATAACAGATTTGCAATAGTAAAATATTGTTCTTTCAAGTAAAACAATAATAATGAAAAAAAAATGGGAAAATTTCACGAAAACGACCCTTTTAATGTAGGCCGATTACCTTAATCGAGCGTTTTATTCTTATTTTTATCAAGTAGTCTCAAAAACGGCTCGTAGTCCCTGCGCAGCATTTCTGTTACACTATAAAAAAAAACACTGTAAATTTGCCAGCACAACTCGATCACAGTTGAATGTACTGTATCTTTCTTTGGTTTCCTGACTATTTAAACATGAAAAATACAGTAGTTGCGTAAAATTAACAGTACAATGTACTGGCAATTTTGGACGCATTTGGACCACAGCACAAACTACTGGTGTCCAAATTGCCAGTACATTGTGCTGTTAATTTTACGCAACTACTGTATTTTCGATGTTTAAATAGTCAGGAAACCAAAGAAAGATACAGTACATTCAACTGTGATCGAGTTTGTGCGCGAGATGAACAATACTTTGTACTGTAAAAATGTCGGTTTTTTTTTTTTTTTTTTTTTTTTTTTTTTTTTTTTTTTTTTTTTTTTTTACAGTGTACACTAGTTAAGGGTTAAATCTCTAACTTTTCCCCTATAATTATTAAACTAGTAATACAATTTTGTCGTTAAATATGCATAAATATATATAACGGATTACTAAAACAAACGTATTTAAATCTTTTTTCTTCACATATGCATCATTTTTTAAAAAAGGCGTTCTTCTCAAATATGGATTGTAAAATAATATTCTGAAAAATTTTGAGAACTGCAGATTCAGCTTCATTATTAATTTAATAAGCAAAATAGTCTCAAGTGATTTGCAGTTTTGTAATTTTGTCGTTAATTATGTATAAATCTACAGCTGTACAAAAAATGGAATTTCATCTCTTTTTTTTTTTTTGCAGGTGTAGTATTTTTATGAAGACGTTCACCGAAAATATGTATTCCAAAGAAACATTCTGCAAAATATATGGCCCACCATTAATTTAGATACATTAATTTTATTTAATGAACATGATAATCTTATGTAACTATGCATTTTCATAATTATGCGTAGTGTATATTACTTGTATATTACTAAAATGAACGTATATTATCCTATCTTTTTGAATATGTAGATTTTCTCAAAAATATGTAATGTAAGAAACATTCTGAAAAATATTGCTGGCCACTGATTTAGATACATTATTGTTTTAACGGGTATAACATTGTCAATAATTTCGCATTTTCAAAAACATATATTTCTTTATTATTTTCAAACGCGAGAAAGATTATAAAGCCTATAAAAAGGTTTCTTGTTAATGTATAGATCTACCATACGATTCTATACCATTTTACTGACTACTATTATAAACTTAATTAATTTTATACGTTACGTCTTTTTTCTTCTTTTTGTTTTCATTTTGAAATTGTCTGAAAGTTGTCTTTCCCCTATGAAGCGTTTCTATAGCAAATTTTAACGAAAATATGTCATGAAAGAAACATCCTACAAAATATTGCAAGTCACTGATTTATATACATTATTAATTTTGTGAGTACAACATATTCAGTAATTTTGCATTTTCAAAAACATATATTTGTTGAGTACTTTTAAGCCAGAGAAAGCTTGTAAAGCCTCTTAAAAGATGTCTCATTTATGTATAAATCTATACTTGCATATTACTGTAATAAAAGTATTTAAACCTATCTTTTGCATAAGTAGTATTTTTATGACATATTTTAACGAATTTATGCAATGAAAAAACATTCTACAACATATTGGAATCCACTGATTTAGATACATTATTAATTTCGTGAGTACAACATTCTCAGTAATTTTACATTTTCAAAAAAATATTTGTTGAGTACTTTTAAGCCAGAGAAAGCTTGTAAAGCCTACTAAAAGATGTCTCATTTATGCATAAATCTATACTTGCATATTACTATTATAAAAGTATTTAAACCTATCTTTTGCATAAGTAGCATTTTTATGACATATTTTAACGGATTTATGCAATGAAAAAACATCCTACAAAATATTGCAAGTCACTGATTTAGATACATTATTAATTTCGTGAGTACAACATTCTCAGTAATTTTACATTTTCAAAAACATATTTGTTGAGTACTTTTAAGCCAGAGAAAGCTTGTAAAGCCTACTAAAAGATTTCTCATTTATGTATAAATCTATATTTGCATTTTACTATAATAAAAGTATTTAAACCTATCTTTTGCATATGTAGTATTTTTATGACATATTGTAACGAATTTATGCAATGAAAAAACATTCTACAACATATTGGAATCCACTGATTTAGATACATTATTAATTTCGTGAGTATAACATTCTGAGTAATTTTACATTTTCAAAGAGATATTTGTTGAGTACTTTTAAGCCAGAGAAAGCTTGTAAAGCCTACTAAAAGGTGTCTCATTTATGTATAAATCTATACTTGCATATTACTATAATAAAAGTATTTAAACCTATCTTTTGCATATGTAGTATTTTTATGACATATTTTAACGAATTTATGCAATGAAAAAACTTTCTACAACACATTGGAATCCACTGATTTAGATACATTATTAATTTCGTGAATATAACATTCTCAGTAATTTTACATTTTCAAAAACATATTTGTTGAGTACTTTTAAGCGAGAGAAAGCTTGTAAAGCCTACTAAAAGATGTTTTATTTATGTATAAATCTGCACTTGTATATTGCTATAATAAAGGTATTTAATCAAATTTTTTGCTTATATAGTATTTTTATAACATACTTTAACGAAATTATGCAATGTAAAAACATTGTAAAAAATTCTTAAAGTCACTGATTTAATACATTCTTAATTTAATTATTTCAACATCCTCGGAAATCTTGAATCTTGAAAAAACATATTAAAATTAAATACGTTACATCTTTTTTTTTTTTTACATTTTTGCATTGTTTGAAAGTTCAATTTGATTTCAATGCATTTGATTATATGTTATTTTGGATTTGAGGCTAAAGAAATTAATTTGAATTTTTCTCATTACTTTCTGAACAGAATGAGACATATTTTAATAATAAAATCTGAGAAAATATTAAAATCATGCATAAACTTACAGCATGCTTGTCTTAAAATTTGCAAGTTAAATAACAGTACTAAAGGTGCATCATGAAAACCTTACTTAACTAAACTTTTTTAGAACTAAAAATAATGAAAATTTCCCTTGATTTACAAATATGTAGTACGTTATCAGTGTTGCTAGATGCACGGAATTTTCAGGAAAAACATCGGTGTTTTCTTAAAGGAAAAACTCGGCTTTTGCAGTCATGGAATTTTTCAGGTAAAATACCAGCCTTTTCTTATAGAAAAACTCGCCTCATGTAATAGCATAATTCCAAAAGTCGAGTTTTTCCTATAAGAAAATACTGATATTTTTCCTGAAAAATTCCCTGCATTTAGCAACCATGGTTATTTTCATAAGATGCCAACACACAAGAATGTGTAGTCAATATAATTTGTATAATTAGGGGAGACCGGGGCTAGTAGGCGCAGTTTTCAGTTATTGATTTTTATTAATTTTTTACTTAAGTTTTTTATGAAACTTTAACTGTACTTTTAAAGAACAGACATTGGGCTATAAATACCTGGAGTTTTGAGCTTGTAGCTTTTGTAGTTTATGTATAGCGGAAGCCTAAAGTAAAAGGAAAATTGTGCGCCAACCTACCACGTCAAGGGGCAAGTTGCCTATGCCTATGGGGCAAATTGGCACACGCTTTACAAAAATTTAAATAAGACACGCAGTTAAGAGAAATCAATTTCCTTATTACCAGTAAGTTTAAACAAAGGCGTTATCGCCGTTCAATGTAAATTTTAAATTATACAGACATAAAAATAATGAATAAAACATTAACAATGCGTAACTTCTATCCTACTCGATATCATCATCAGAGTTACAGTTGTCACAAATAAAAAAACGAGTTTCTCCGTTTGGGCAAGCCTCGTGTGCCCAAAATCTTGCATTGCAAACATTTTTTTCGTTGCTTTCTGTTTTTCAAGCTACCAGCACACACCAGACATCGAGCCAACTTATCCTGTGGTCAATGCGCCTACTAGCCCCATAATGAATTTCTTCACAAAAGGGACACGTAACCATCTAACATGGAAGGTCTCCATACTGGGCATACTCAGAATATTTTGAAAAAAAATACTAATTAAACTACTTATGTATGTAATAAAGGATCAGTCAAATTTAGTGGCTGAATTACAGTAGAAAGTCTGTAAAAAAATAAAATACTTTCGAGTATTTGGCACGAAAAGACGAAAGTGTCACCGGATTTGGCGAGCAGTACTTTTTCTCGCCAAAAGCAAACTATTTTAATGCACCTGAAAATTTTTTGTTAATTGATTTTTAGAATGAGTGTAAAAAGTATTTAATGAATTTAAACATAAACAATGAGAGAGTTTAATAAATACATTTTTTCGTATTACATATTTATGTTGCTTGTTATTTAATTTTATTACTTTAAAAACAATTTCATATACAAAAAATACTTTCATATATTTAAGCGTATTCCAAAATAAAGGCAAGATTCATTTAGCAGTTATTCATTTCAATTTCAATATCAAAGAATTCATCGCTTCCATAGCAACAAAATTGAATCGGCAGTGCTCAACTGGACTTAATTTTGAGATATTAAAACAATTTTAATTTATTTAAATTTTGTTTTAATTCATAAAATTTCATATTTAACTTTCATTATAAATATATATATGACAAAACTATAGTTAAATCAAACTAAAACTGACAAACTAAAGTTATTTACATTAAATTTATTTAAACAGTTCAATATGAAACATTTTTATCTTAAAGAATATTCGACATAAAAAAGTATTTTTCGAAATTTCATTTCGTCGCCAACCGGTGATAAATCGCCAAATAAACGAAATTTTCATTATTTTTTTACGGACATTCTATCGAGGTTCCGCCAAAAAAAATTTACAAACATATATATCCACATGAGAAGAACACTCTGTAATGTTTTCAGATTTTTCTGAATATGCCCGTCTGGAAGCCTTCCTTGTAAGCATAAATAATCCTAGTAAATCACATACGGGGTAGGTACAGTTAATCATGAACTAAGAAAAACTGCGCAAGTTAAATAGCAATTATTAAGATAAGTATTAGAAATTAGAAAAAGAATGAAGCAACAAAAAATTACTTATGAGTGCAAAAAACAGAAAAATCGTAATGAATGTCCACTGAACGTAGGTAACGCTGCAAAACTACATTGAGGATTGTAAAAAGCAAGGAGAAAGGTAATCTATCCACAAACAGCCGATTTATAAGGACTGCGCCTACTTACCCCTGTAGTCAACTAGCCCCGGTCTCCCCTATGTTCTATTAAAAAAAAACTTATATTATTTTAATTAAGAATATTTAACAAAAGCTGAAAAATTAAATCGTAAAATATGTAACACGATTATGTAATTAATTTAACACAAACAAAGTATCTGATGACGCTTACTATGCAAAAACATTCCAATGCGCCATTGAATACATAACATCATATTTATCCAGCATTTACAAATATTATCTGGAATATCCTCCTCTTTGTCTTCACGTTCATTCAACCATCGCTTAATTAAACTTAACCGACGTTGGAGAGCACATCCCCAGGCGATCCGTAACTTCCCTTCGGAACATCGATCTTTTGTTTCTGCCCGAGTAATTACCTCATGTGTTCAATTCAAACATCCTAGTTAGAGAAGTCAGTTTTATGGGATATATCGCTGAAGAGTTCTTATTAAGCGTAATTTACGGTCTGTAAAGAATAACATAAAATTAAATATGTTACGTCTTTTTTTTTCTTCATATTTTACATTTTTGCATTGTCTGAAAGTTCAATTTGATTTAAATGCATTTGATTATATTTTATTTTTGGGTTTGAAGATAAAGAAATTAATTTGAATTTTTCTCATTACTTTCCGAACAGAATGAGATATATTTTAATAACTTTTATAATCTATCTCATGCTTGAAAGTAATCAACAAATATGTTTTTTGAAAATTCAGGATTTCTGAGAATGTTGAACTAATCATTAAACTACTAATGTATCTAAATTAACCATCATTAAACTACTAATGTATTAATAATATATCTAATCTATAGATTATAAAAGTTATTAAAATATGTCTCATCTATGTATAAAGCTATACTTGTATATTTCTAGATTAAAGCTATTTAATCCCATCTTTTGTACATGCAGTGTTTTTATAAAGAAATTATACAAAGAAAACACATTCTACAAAATACCGCAAGCCACTGATTTAGATATATTATTAATTTAATGAGTACAACATTCTCAGAAATCTGGAATTTTCAAAAACATATTTGTGGATTATGTTCAAGTATGAGATAGATTATAAAATTTATTAAAACATGTCTCATTTATGTATAAATCTGTACTTGTATATTACTAGAATAAAGATACTTAATCCTATCTTTTGCACATGTAGTATTTTTATAACATACTTTAAAGAAATTGTGCAGTGCTAAAACATAGTACAGAATATTGCAAGTCATTGATTTAGATACATTATTAATTTAATTAGTTCAACATTCTCAGAAATATTTAATTTTCAAAAAACATATTTCTTGATTATTTTCAAGCATGAGATTGTTAATAAAAGTTTTTAAAATATGTCTCTTCTATGTATAAAACTATACTTGCATATTTCTAGAATAAAGGTATTTAATCCCATCTTTTTCACATGCAGTGTTTTTATAATGAAATTATACAAAAAAAAAAAAAAAAAAAAAAAAACATTTTACAAAATATTGCAAGCCACTGGTTTAGATACATTATCAGAAATCCTGAATTTTCAAAAAACAAATTTGTTGATTATTTTCAAGCATGGGAAAAATTATAAAATTATTAAAATATATCTCATTCTGTTCGGAAAGTAATGAGAAAAATTCAAATTAATTTCTTTAGCCTCAAACCCAAAATAAAATATAATCAAGTACATTTAAATCAAATTGAACTTTCAGACAATGCAAAAATGTAAAATATAAAAAAAAAAAAGACGAAACGTATTTAATTTTATGTTATTCTTTACAGACCGTAAATTACGCTTAATAAGAACTCTTCAGTGATATATGAAATAAAACTGTCTTCTCTAACTAGGGTGTTTGAATTGACAACATGAGGTAATTACTCGGGCGGAAACAAAAGATCGATGTTCCGGAGGGAAGTTACGTATCGCCTGGGTATGTGCTCTCCAACAAAGGTTAAGTTTAATTAAGAGATGGTTGAATGAATGCGAAGACAAAGAGGAGGGTATTCCAGATAATATTTGTAAATGCTGGATAAATATGATGTTATGTATCCAGTATTGCATTGGAATGTTTTGCATAGTAAGCATCATCAGATACTTTGTTTGTGTTAAATTAATTACATAATCGTGTTACACATTTTACGGTTTTATTTTGCAGCTTTTTTAAAATATTCTTAATTAAAATAATATAAGTTTTTTTTTTTTTTTAATAGAACATAATTATACAAATTATATTGACTACAGATTCTTGTGTGTTGGCATTGTATAAGCATAATCATGGTTGCTAAATGAAGGGATTTTTCAGGAAAAATACCAGTATTTTCTTATAGGAAAAACTCGACTTTTGTAATCGTGCTATTACATGGGGCGAGTTTTTCTATGAGAAAATGTTGGTATTTTACCTGAAAAATTCCACGTCTGCAAAAGCCGAATTTTTCCTCTAAGGAAATACCGGTGTTTTTCCTGAAAATTTGCATCTAGCAACCGTGATAACGTATTTCTACTTCAAGGGAAATTTCATTATTTTTAATTCTAAAAAAGTTTAGATAAGTGAGGTTTTCATGATGCACCTTTAATACTGATATTTAACTTGCAAATTTTAAGGCAAGCATTCTGTAAGTTTAGGCATGACTTTAATATTTTTCCAGAGAGATTTTATTATTAAAATATTTCTCCTTCTCTTCGGAAAGTAATGAGAAAAATTCAAATTAATTTCTGTAGCCCCAAACCCAAAATAAAATATAATCAAAGGCATTTAAATCAAACTGAACTTTCAGACAATGCAAAAATGTAAAATATGAAGAAAAAAAAGACGTAACATATTTAATTTTATGTTATTCTTTACAGACCGTAAATTACGCTTAATAAGAACTCTTCAGCGATATATCCCATAAAACTGACTTCTCTAACTAGGATGTTTGAATTGAACACATGAGGTAATTACTCGGGCGGAAACAAAAGATCGATGTTCCGGAGGGAAGTTACGGATCGCCCGGGGATGTGCTCTCAAAGAGGGTTAAGTTTAATTAAGCGATGGTTGAATGAATGTGAAGACAAAGAGGAGGGTATTCCAGATAATATTTGTAAATGCTGGATAAATATGATGTTATGCATTCAATTTCGCAATGGAATGTTTTTGCATAGTAAGCATAATCAGATGCTTTGTGTTAAATTAATTACATAATTGTGTTACATATTTTATGATTTAATTTTTCAGCTTTTGTTAAATATTCTTAATTAAAATAATATTAATTTTTTTAATAGCACATAATTATACAAATTATATTGAATACACATTCTTGTGTGTTTGCATCTTATAAAAATAACCATGGTTGCTAGATGAAGGGAATTTTTCCGGAAAAATATCAGTATTTTCTTACAGAAAAAACTCGACTTTGGAATCGTGCTATTACACAAGGCGAGTTTTTTTATAAGAAAATGCTGGTATATTACCTGAAAAATCCCATGATTGCAAAAGCCGAGTTTTTCCTTTAAGAAAATACGGGTATTTTTTCCTGAAAATTCCCTGTATCTAGCAACCCCGATAACGTACTACAGTACTTCAAGGGAAATTTTCATTATTTTTAGTTCTAAAAAAGTTTAGATAAATAAGGTTTTCATGATGCACCTTTAGTACTGTTATTTAAATTGTAAATTTTAAGACAAGCATGCTATAAGTTTAGGCGTGACTTTAATATTGTCTCAGAAAGATATTATTTTTCTTACTTTTGAAACTTTTTACTTTGTACTGCTGTACAAAATCATGCATTTCCTTGCTTAACTCTTTATATTCAGAGGTACATTTAAACATCATGAAAGAAAATTGAATGTAAAATTTATTTAATCTGTCTCATAATAAAAGTAGGTTTTACGTTCCACATAAAATAAATTGATCGACCACATATAGAAAGCATAGCGAATCAGTAGAAGCGATTTTTAAAAGTAGTTAAATTCTCAAACATTTACATAATTGCCAACATTACAACCCTTACCTTTTCTCATTAAAAAATGTTATATGAAAATTTTTAATTACAAAAACCTTATATTAATTTCAAATGCTTAAAGGTGTAAATTAAAACTTCAAAACAAGTAAAAATACGTTTATTTCTACTGTTGACATGTTTCGACTCACCCAGAGTCATTTTTAAAAACAAATAGGAGAGATTAGTACACAGTGAGACAACAACCATTTTGACATATAGTTATAACATTTTCCCTAGATGGCACTCCCACATAACGACTTCATCTTATGGAACACGTGGATGTAGTTTCGGCACTTCGGTTATTCGTCCAACAAAATAGTAAGTACAGTAGAACCTCGATTATCCGAAGCAATTGGGACCGACCATCTTTCGGAAAATCGGATTTTTCGGATAATCGAGAATGCTTTCATTTTAAGATTAAGGAGAAATATATGTGCTATTTTTTATTATGGTAGCAAGTGCTTAATAAAAATAAAGCAATAACAAAATAGAAACAATAATAAATTACCTGAATTTTGATTTAGAAATCAAGTATCTTTTACATATTTCACAAAGGATTTAAACAATATTTTGTTTGTCGCAGATTTGTTCGATTGCCTTTGCTTTGAAACTCTATCACGAAGTTTTATAATATTATTAGTTCACGAATATCATAGTACTTCTGCTGCTCCAGTCATGCCAAACCTTTTGCAAAACATTCAAAAGCTTCAGAATTGCTAATTTGTTCGTTTTCTTCGTTCGTTGTGTTTGCTCTACTCCGCATCTTACGGGAGCTCAAGTTAAATTCAAAGGAACTCTAAGAAAGGGGATCGAAAATATTTATATGTACTCTTAGTTTGTTATGGAAAGCTTGCACACAAGGTGTATGATAGTTAAAAAAAAAAATAATTTTTTTGAAATGGATTTTGCACACAAGAAATGTGATACTAAAATTAAAAAAAAAAAAACTTTAAAAATGTATTTTGGTTAACCGAGAGTTTCGGTTAAAAGTGTTTCGGATAAAAGAGTTTCTACTATAGTTCCTTATTTTACAGGGGTTAAAGTTACATAGACGTCTATTTTAGAGTTTATTTCCTTCATTATGGCATATATTTACTTAATCAAACCTAGCTATATCTAATGATAGACTATGTCGACAAAACAACACAAGCATTCAAAGCGATAAAATTAATGATGAAACAGATATGGCATCAATTTTGTTACAACGTAACGAAAGTAAACATTGAGACACACAGTTGTGGTACACATTGAGACGGTTCTAGACGATTCTTCTGACGACGATGAATCATTTAGGTTTCAGGAACTAGAACACGAGCCTGCCGTTCGTGATGTCCTTATGCGATTTCTGAAAAGTGTGCTCTCTGTAGGAAAAATCTTAACCTGTAACAATGAAGATGGAGATTTTGAAGTGATTTAACTTCGAACAGTGTGAAAGCAGCAGGTTTCGTGCATCATGTTCCAGATATGGTGTCTGTTAATGAATCAGACACTTCAGTGCTACTGCAAGAACTACAATTTATGATAACAAAGCAACTATCAGGATACCACCGGTTTCCGATTTCCGAAATTTAGATGTACATTGATCTACACATTGCCATTGTTAGACATACTCTCAAGCCCTTATTTAAGAGTGATAACTATAGTTTAATTACCACAATCCACCATGCGTGTTAAATTAAGCTCAAAATGTGGTTGAATTGTTAATAATATGTGTACCTGTAACTATTGAAATTGTCTTTGCATTTTTACTATTGCTCTATCAAAACTACTTGACTCCCAAAATGTCCGATTAAAGTCCAGGTGATAAACACGATTTCAGGCAGTAGTCAAGACATTATTACACTGAAAAAAATTATGGATAGAGTGTAAACATGTATGATTCATGAAAATAGGTACATTGTCTCACTGTGTACCACAAGTGGTACACAGTGAGACATTTTCCAATAGTCTGTTATCATGCTTCTATGTTAAAAAGCAGAAAAAACAACGTTTAAAAATGCACAAATAATACATGAAAAGCAGCAAACAGCTGTTTCGAATCTACTAGCGAAATTCTTCTTCAGTGCAAGATAGGGAAAAAGAAACAGCGTGCTAGAAAAAGCAAGGCTGAGCAAAATGTTAGACAGAGACGCGCTGGCTTATATACCCTATGTGGGTAGAGAAGGCGCCAGAAACAACCAATGAGAGAGAAGCAGTGGAAACGACTGGGTGGTTTGCTTTTTCTAGCACGCTGTTCCTTTTTCCCTATCTTGCACTGAAGAAGAATCTCGCTAGTAGATTCGAAACAGCTGTTTGCTGCTTTTCATGTATTATTTGTGCATTTTTAAACGTTGTTTTTTCTGCTTTTTAATATTGTTGCACAAAGGCTTTATTTGCTATTTTTAGATGCTTCTAGGCTTTTATAAATACCTTTTTGAAAACCATTTATACGTTAATGTGTAGTGTATTTGTGTAGCTTTAAGATGTAGCAATTTTTTTTTTCAAAAGAATTAAAATAGTCACCATACGTTAAGTAAGAATATTTTTCGTCTCACTGAGTACTACTCTCCCCTTAATAAAGATATTCTAAATTTGCACGGTCTATGGCACGCCATCATTCAACTTTCCACTTTATTATTAATTAATTATAATAAAGCTGAAAGAAGGCGTGTCATAGACCGTGCAAATTTAGAATAGCTTTATTTATTTGTTTTTAAAATTGACTAGCGGTGAGTCGAAACATGTCAACAGCGGAAATAAACGTATTTTTACTGGTTTTAAAGTTTTAATTTACACATTTTAGCATTTGAAATTAACATATTAGTATATAAGGTGTTAATTTGCTACATATTTACAAAACCCTTTTCCTTTACAGATTGGATCACCATAT
Organism: Maratus speciosus; assembly: GCA_963932465.1. Taxonomy (NCBI): domain Eukaryota; kingdom Metazoa; phylum Arthropoda; class Arachnida; order Araneae; family Salticidae; genus Maratus; species Maratus speciosus. The sequence goes on from OZ010792.1 coordinate 560,339,801, forward strand.
AGTTATCTACATTGCTTTTGTAATAATTGCGAGATTTCCATAACTGTAAGTTTAGTTAATTAATCATATTAGTCTTATAGATGTTTTACAAAATGAGGTACCCTTCATTCAGCGAAAAATGTCGAAAATATCGATTTTCCTTCATTGAGCTTTGTATTATGCCAAAAAAGTACATTAAAATGCTTAAATTAAAATAAAATGTTCATTTCTCGATTTCTGGATAAATGTTGTGCCAGTAATGTTTCGAATAAAAGTGTACTATTTAGAATAAATAATTCCAAATTTAATGAAAATATGTAGAACATATAAAGAAAAACTAATGGTAATTAATTAAAAAATATTATTAGAAGTGATTAAGTAGATTTAGGATCATTATTTTTTAAGTTGAAATCTTAAAAGTGATTTTTCTCAGTTTGTGATTTTCCGGCGAATTAGCATGTGTAAAGGTGATAAAAACTTTTGTGTATATTTTTCAATTGACTCAATTTATTTCTGATTCTTCGTTATTGCGTATAAAAATATGTATGGTAATCACTTATAATGAAACAGATTAACGAGCGCTACATCGCACAAACGGTGACATTTTCAAAATCATTCTTGATAGAAATATTTTCGCAAACTTTTAAAAACAATAATTTGGTAAATAATGTCACGAGACCTCATGCATAATGAAAATCAGTGCAAACATAAAATTAAGTATCGGATTTACAATAAAGTAAAAAGGTTTTTTTTTTTTTTTAACACGTAAATTCAGTTTGTACTGTAATTTTACCGCTTATTTGCACATTTTATTTTTTTTCTCCCGAACTAATTAACTTATAGTAAATCCTATACATAAAATTATGCAGCCCACGTCTAAGAATGGTTTTTAAAAAAATTAGCTCAAATTTTTCAAAATCGTAGGGGAAGATACATTTTAAAATTTATTTAAATATATATCTATATATATATATATTTTTTTTTTTTCAAATTTTGCCTAGGGAAATGAACAATTTCTTGATAGAATCATCGTCCTTCATTGAGACCTTTATTATTATGATAAAGATGTACCTTAAAATGCTTTAAAAAAAAATAATAATAATAAAATGCAATTTAACAAATTACAACGACCATTTGGAAAATGATTTTTTCAAAGACTGAAATTTAAGACATAAAAAATCGCACGGAGTTGATCATACATTACGTACGCCATGGATTACATTTTTCGGTACTGTAAATTTTTAAACTTCTACGGAGCTGGTCATACATTACGTACGCCATGGATTAAACATTAATATTCCTGGACCCATTTTAAATGAAATTTCATTCTTAAACTTCTAAACAACCCACAATATTACTTTTTACACCATCGTATAGAGAAAGAAATGTACTTTTAAATGCAATTTGTTTGAAAGCTGTATCTCAATTTGTTTCTGAGTTATTATTTTTTTTTTGTAGTTTTTATTACTTTTTTGTCATAGTGGCTACAGAAGTATCCATCTCTGTTGAAAGTAAAGGGAAAATACAGATTACTGTACAGACCAATCAGAAAACGAATAAAAGCTTCAGATATGTTTTTGATTTCCTACCCTGACAGAGGAAAATAACCTTTTTTCCAAATGGTTAAACAATGTTCAAAAGCTACCGAGTCCCCTTAAACACTTTATGAGCTAATGCTCTTATCTCTTGAATTATACTGCCAGTTTGAATGCGAACAATTTTGATTCTATTAAAGCAGTTTAATACATATAGTGCGTGTAAAAACTTTAAGGACAGCAAACATTTTGATAAATTGAAAATGCGACAAGTGAAATGGTAATTTTATGTTGATCATAAAGCGAAAATCTCTATATAATAAAAGGTAGTGTAACGCATCCGGGGCGAATCCATCAATCTTACCAGTCTCCGAGGAAAAGACTCATGGGGGAAAGGTTCCATTCTCCCATTGGTTGACAAGAAACAAGAATCTTCTTCTCAACCTTGGATTACTTCTCAAGGTTACAAGTTATGATAATTGAGCAGAGGTAGACACTTCTTCCTAACAAATCAGAACGCACATCTCATTTCACCACCAAAATAAATCGCCAAGTGTCACTTGAGATTATTTCAAGTACTAAGTTGCAATCATATTAAATTTTCTTTGCGACATGTAAGGGATTTTAATTTATTTCTCATATAAAGTGATTCACGGAAAACAATGATATGGTATTTTTAAAAGTATCCCTTTTTTCCCCACAAAAAATTGATAAAACTGACTTTCTTTTAAAAAAGTAATCAATTTAAATATTTTAGACTTATTATTTTGTAACTTATTTTTAAATTGCACATTACTTATATTTTCCTTTTCTATATACACGGGTATGTAAATTTAAACATTAAAAAAAACATATTCCATATTTTAAAAGTAAAAAATTAATATTTATACGAAAAGTAAAAATAATAATTTTTGATTTATAGCTTTGCATCCGGAGGACAGAAGCTTACGGGATTAGACAACCCCCCCCCCCATCCCCCCATAATATATCCTGGCATTTTGTAACTTATTTTTAAGTTATACATTACTTATATTTTCCTTTCCTATATACAGGTGTATGTAAATTTAAACTTTAAAAAAAAATGGAGGGGGGGGGGTAATAGTTGCAGCAGACTGTTTTAATTACGCACTTTTATTGCATATTTATTAAATTTTTGTTTTATTAAGAAATCATAATTTTGTTATAGTATATTAGCCGGAAAATCTGGTTTACCCAGAAATATTGTGAATGCTAATTGTGTGATTATTAGAACATAAACTAGCCGAACTTTGCTCACATAAACGCTTCCATATTGTCAGTTATTTTTTTATCAGTTTTTCAAATTTTAAATGAAAAACACAATTTTTACCCACCGTCCTAGGACGGGCATTTACACTAGTACTAATATAAAAGTCAACAGAATGTATCTGTGTCCTTTTTATTGCGAAAAAATCATAATTATGCAAAAAAAAGTCTATCTTTGACTATGTAAAAACTTTAAGTTCACCAGTATTTTTTTTATAGAAATGTTATACATAATTATTATTAAGAATCGACCGAAACAGGTTTTAATGCCGAAACCGAATTTCGGAGATCTTCCTATTTTTGGCCGAAAACGAATATGTCCAAAAACCTTTTTTAATGAGTAATTAAATTGTATGTATTAAAGTAATTAATACATACATATATTATTAATTAATTATACGTATTTATTAAATATGCATAATAATTAATTAATTATGCGTATTTATTAAATATACATATTAATTTGACTTTTATATTAGTATTTCTACTTTATGATCAATATTAAATTACCATTTCATTTGTCGCATTTTGAATTCATCAAAATTTTTTAAACTTTTTGCTGTCCTTAAAGTTTTTACACGCACTGTAGTTGACTACATTATTTAAACCTCCAAAAGTAGGTGCCCTTCAAAAAAATCTTTTTAAAGAAAAAAGTGATATAGCTAGTAGGCGCCCATTAAAAAAAAATCTTTTTTAAGAAAAAAGTGATATAGCCAGTAGGTGCCCATTAAACAAAATCTTTTTAAGAAAAAAGTTATATAGCGAGTAGGTGCCCATTAAACAAAATCTTTTTAAAGAATAAAGTGGTATAGCCAGTAGGTGCCCATTAAACAAAATCTTTTTTAAGAAAAAAGTGGTATAGCCAGTAAGTGCCCATTAAAGAAAATCTTTTTTAAGAAAAAGTGATATAGCCAGTAGGTGTCCATTAAAAAAATCTTTTTTAAGAAAATTTATATAGCCAGTAGGTGCCCATTAAAAAAAATCTTTTTTAAGAAAAAAGTGATATAGCCAGTAGGTGCCCATTAAAGAAATTTTTTTAAAAGAAAAAAGTGATATAGCCAGTAGGTGCCCATTAAAAAAAACCTTTTTAAGAAAAAAGCTATATAGCCAGTAGGTGCCCATTAAACAAAATCTTTTTAAAGAAAAAAGTGATATAGCCAGTAGGTGTCCATTAAAAAAATCTTTTTAAGAAAAAAGTTATATAGCCAGAAGGTGCCATTAAACAAAATCTTTTTAAAGAAAAAAGTGGTATAGCCAGTAGGTGCCCATTAAAGAAAATCTTTTTTTAAGAAAAAAGTGATATAGCCAGTAGGTGTCCATTAAAAAAAATCTTTTTTAAGAAAAAAGTGATATAGCCAGTGAGTACTATGTCAGTGGGTAAGATCTGGGGAGAATTCTTAAGTTATTTTCAAGAATAGGCTTAATTTCCCCGCTGTCAATAATGCTTTATTCAAAGTCTTAAGATATCATAAATAGCATATGGATATTTACAATAAATTATTCAGGCGTAAACAAGAGATCGATGTTGCGAAGGGAAGTTACTGATCGCCTGTGGATGTGCTCTCTAACGGAGGTTAAGTTTAATTAAGCGTTGGTTGAGTGAATGTGAAGACAAAGAGGAGTATATTCTGAATAATATTTGTAAATGCAGGATTAATGTTGATATTATGTATTCAGTGGTGCATTGAAATGTTTCGCATACTATGCACAATTGGATACTTTGTTTGTGTTATCATTACATAATCAAGTTACATAATTTATTGTTTCATTTTATAGCTTTTGTAAAACTATTCTTATTTTGATAATATTAGATAAAGTTTTATTTATAGAAAACTTTAAACATAACAAGACGAATATATTGCAATATAGTGTTTTTAAATGCATGTGATATTTATGAATAAAGTGGTGAAGGGAAATGTTTGCATACTATGCACAATGAGATACTTTGTTTGTGTTAAAATCATTACATAATCAAGTTATATAATTCACAGTTTCTGTTTGTAGCTTTTGTTAAACTATTCTTATTTAGGTAATGATAGATAAAGTTTTAATTATTGAAAATTATAAACACAACAAGACGAATATATTGTAATATCGGGCTTGTAAATGCTGGATACATATGATGCAGGGTGTACTGTACATATAAATGAATACCCCAACTTTAAAGGGATATTAAAAGAAAAAAAAGTACAACCTTGTTGTTCATCGGAAATAAAAAATAACAGTTCAAAGTTTAAATTCATCACAGTTATACAGCCAGTCACAAAAGTCTATATACACTCATAAAATTACAACTATCGAACACAATACTAATATTTTGGAAAGTAAAACTTTATTTTAGTAAACATTTCAGACATTAACATATGTCCATTAAAGAAAATTTTAAAAACACTCATTAAAACTCAGCGAAATTGTGAAAAAGTCGGTATTATATAGTCACAAAAGTCTAAATACAAATAATGCATACTACATATAGGCATAATTAAGAGTTCAAAGTTAAATATTAATACTTTGTAGGGCCTCCCTCAGAATTTATAATTGCTTGCATTCTTTTTGGCATTGACAAAACAAGATTTTTCGTCATATTGAGAGTAAAGTCCGACCATGCATGTTGTATTGCGATCTTCAAGGTTTGTTTACTTGTAATTGTGTGTTGACGAATTCGACGATTACGTTCATCCTAAATGTGCTCAATGGAGTTTACGCCTGGTGACTGTGCAGGGTAATACAGTTCTTTGGGTACTTTATAAAGGAGTCATTCCTTTATGATCTTAGCGCCATGTTTCGGGTCATTTTTTTGTTGGAAGACCCAGCTATTTCCCAGTCCTAAATTTTGAACAGATGAGTGTAGCAGTATTTTTAAATATCCGAATGAGTCTATTGTACCGTCAATAAACAATAAATTACCCACCCCAGTCGCAGCCATTGAGCCCTAAACTATTCAACTACCTCCACCGTGTTTAACAGTTGGTGTCAAATTGTCTGGTTTCATTTCTGTGAGGTTTTTTCGCCAAATGTTTCCATGTCTATCACAGCCAAAAATAATTAAACTTACTCACACCAGTAAATAACATTGTTTTACAAAAGTGAAAGTCCTTGACAATATGTTTAGATGCAACATCTACTCTTTTTTGTTAGTTTTCAAATGAAATGAGAGGTTTCCTTCTGGGAACTCTACCATTGAAGCCTGCCGATCGAAGAATTCTACGAACAGTTTCTGGATCAACTTTCTTGCCACTTACCATCTATGAACAGTGTCTGGATGCACTTTCTTGCCACTTGCCATCGCAATGTGCCTGGTTAATTGTGGGGCACTAATTTTCGGATTTTTTTTTGTTTTTTACTTTTCTTGCTATAATTCTAGCATCATGGTCCTGAAGTTTCCTTGGACGACCACATCGAGATTTGTTTAGCACATTTCCACATAATTATAATTCCTTAGTAGGGTGCAAAAAATTTCAACACCGCTACTTTGAAACAACAAAATTGATAGATTTCTTTACAAATGTTGCAGAAATCTAACCTAAGGTTTTTGTTTGTAATATGTATATGTATATGGCATTAAATATATTTTTTTTTTGCTATTTTCATTGCAACAAACATTCAACTTTAATTATAATATATCCAAAAGGCTATTTTATTTATCTTTTTTTTACAGATTATTTTATTTTTTTAATTTTATAAGACTTTTTTAAACTTTTCAAATTTTGAATAGCGTTTTATAAATTAATTTTCAGAGGGGCTGTCCATAAATGACGTCACACTTTTTTTTCAATATTTTTGCCCCCCCCCCCCTTTGTCACAAAGTGTCACATTTCACCATACCCCCCCCCCACCCCTTGTCACATGTCAGGCTATATTACATAAACATATATATACTTGCAGTTCAGAAACAAATCCCTACGTTATAGATCCAATTTCAAATTTCATTTTTTAAATTTAACTATGTGTTTTAATGACATTTTTGGGCATAACAATAAAAAGGATTCGTTTGCTGAGCGGGTGTCCTAAAAAGATTTTAAAATTCAATAACTTGCAAACAGTGACAGACATTTAAAAAATTCTTGCAGGAGCATTATATGTATGATGTCAAGAGTTTTTTTACTGTGATTCTCGAATTTTACTGTGATTCTCGAATTTAGTTCGAATTACAAACAATAGATGGCGCTGCGAGAAATATGTGCTCCCATATGGGGACACATTCAATGCATTTTAATCTCCTTTTTTGGTACGGAAGAAGAAAAAGGTCAAAAAATCGATCTTGATTTTAACGCCTATTGCTTGCAGCGCCATCTATTGTTTGTAATTCGACCTAAATTCGAGAATCACGGTAAAAAAAAAACTCCTGACATCATACATAACGCTTCTACAAGAATTTTTTTAATATCTGTCACCGTTTGCGAGTTATTGAATTTTAAAATCAGTCAGTCCTTTTTGGGACACCTGATATTTTGTATAAAATAAGATTAAGGTTTACAACAACAACAACAACGAAAAAAACATAATTAATATACAATCGTAATAAGATATTAATTTGAAAGAGCAATTGAAAACAGTAGTATTTTGGAATTTGAAATGGAATTTAATATATTTGGCTTTAAATCTTATCTTTTCTTTATGAACACAAAATACTTTAATTTCAAAATAATTTCAAAATTTAATCTGCTGATTTTTAATGCTTTCATTTGAACCAAAATGTGTGATGTCACATTTCTTCTTACCCCTTTGTCACAAACTGTCACAATTTCACAAATGCCCCTCCCCCCTCCAAGCGTGACATCATTTGCGGACGGCCTGTAAAATATTTACTAAAACAAATTTTAAAAGGTAAAGCTTTATTACTTTAAATGTGACTAAATATCAAATATGATGTAATTAATGATTTTTTTTCATTTCTCATATCAACAGGCAGTTTTACATGAAGACCATATTAATCATTTTGCACATGTTGTTATTATTAGAGCTATTGATTTAACTGTATTATCGCGAAAACAGAGAACGTATTGCATTATATCCTATTAGTAAAGGTTCAATAATTACAATAGTACAGTCATACCATGGACCAGAAGATGAGCATACTCCGTAATCTAATATCTTTTCTCGTGATTTCGCTATACCAGGTTAAGGTTATTATGTGAGTGATTATTAATTAAACGAGAGGTTTTTAAGAGGTTTTAATTTTTTTAACATAATAATTTTTTATAAATCCCTGCCGGCTTGGCCTATACAGGCACAGGGAAATTTCGAAGTTAAGTACTAATTTCACGAACAAAAACTAAATCAAGATTAGAGATAAACATAGTTCAACAATTTTATCAGGCCGCTTTTGACGAGTTTTTAATTTCATTTTCTGTAAGAGTTGCGTTTTATCAGAATCATGTTAATGTGATTTTCATTCTTTTACAGCCTATCTCCCACCTCTTTTCATTTCTTTTTTTTTTTTTTTTTTTTTTACTCTAAGACTTGGTAAATTATTAATAAAAAATTAATAAAATTAATAAATTTAAGCGGAATTAATGTCTTGTAAATTGACAAAGTCGTGATTTCCTTTTTCAGCAAACACCCCTCCCCCTCCCCCTCCCCCCTTTTTTACGATTTTTATTTTATTTTATTTTATTTTATTTTTGGTGTAAGATTTAGTTTTATCAAAAACTTATCAGCATAAAAGTTGTAGATAATATTAAGAAAGATTTATAATAAATTTAAGGGTATTTGATATCTTGTGAATTGACGATGTTATGAAAATTATTCTTCTTAAAACCCTGGTTATTTTTTTTCCTCTAGAGGCTATTTTTATAGATATCAAAAATCTGTCATACATAAATTTTTGGCCCTTTTCATAGAAGTGATAATAACTTTAAACTGATTCGAAATGTACATAATTATGAAGTTATGGGGTTTTGTCTGTTTTCACAAAAACCCTCCCCATTTCCGATTTTTCCCGTTATCGAACTTGACCGAGATTTTCTGCCTCTTGATTTTATGTACCAGTTTGGAAGATATTTGTGTAGAATTATAGAAGTTATCGTGTCCATAAAAAAAGTGATGTATAAAGTATTGAACTGAGAGGTGATTTTGCATTCTAGGGGTCGTGATCGGCATAGATCTGCAAAAATTTTTCAGAAATTCTAACATAGGGAGAATGTAATAGGTAGTGTTTCTTATGAAATCTACCTAAAATAAGCGTAGTCTGCACAAGTTTATAAAGTACCCTTAAAAAAGTAATTAAATTTCCATGTATAGTTTTTGTTCTTATAAAACTAGAAAGATGGGAGTTTTGACTCAAGTTTTAGGACATATTGAATACCAGAATTTTTATTTAAAACTGTTAAAACTGTTTAAAACTGTAAAATTTATTTAATTAGCTCTTTTTCCCTTTGCATCTTTTAAACTTATTTTATAAAGAAATTTCTGGTTCGAACCGAAATATATAAACAGGGTTGGAGCCAAAATGGCCCCTCGCCGTCATTCTAGTGTTAATGAGGCGATTTTAACCGAATTTAACAATGATTAGCTCTTAAAATAATTCTTCGATATAAAAGTTGTCTTTCAGCGCACTACTACCCATACTACTACGTTTCTACACTACTACCCATTTGCATATTTTTGTATGCAGTAGTTTTTATTATATTAGTATAATATTAGCGAATAAAGACCTCCGATCACAAAAAATTCATTTACGGCAGCGATACTGCGTTAGTTACTTTTTTTAGAATAGAGAGAAATGAAATTTTTGCCTATTTTTGTTTTAATATTTAAAGGAATTTATTATTCTTTATTGGCAATGCTAACGACACTGCATAGATTGCCCTATGCATGGTGCAAAATGGACAAAATCAGAAAATTGGAGTCTTAAAACTAATACGTATCACTTAAATTATAAAAAGGAGAGTCATTTAGAAGTGACGCAGAATAAAATAATGATACAGGATGCCCCAACAGTACCTGGCACATTTTAAAATTCAATATAAAATCAAGAAATTGTCGTACAAGAGTGCAGTTTGGACTAAAATGCTTCTCACTATGAAAAGTTTTCTTCATGCTAATAAAAAATAGTTCAAAACTTCGATCATAGATGGCGACGCTTGTCCGTATGTTTAGTTTCAAATATGTGTTTTTTCTGATTTTCAGGCTAGTTTCGATTTGGTTTCGAAGTACCAACGTACACAATTAGGTTTTACGCTGGGAGTCATCATTTCTGTGTCACAGCGTCTAAACTAATCTGAAAATCAGAAAAAAACGCATGTTTGAAACCAAACATACCGGGCAAGTGGCATCATCTATGATCAAAATTTAGAACCAATTATTTTCATTCGCTTGAAGAGCATTTTTGATCGTGAGGAGTATTTTAGTCCAAACCGTACTCCTGTATAACAATTACTTGATTTTATATTGGATTTTAAAATGTGTCAGGGAGTTTTGGTACAAAGTGTATATAGCATTATCAGTTATAAATACAACTGGGGTGGTTTACAGTACACCTCGATTTGTTCTGACGATTTGTTTGACCTTGTTCTTGATTTGTTCTGACGTTTGAAATGCAATGGATATTTTTTGTACTGATGATGCCTTGCGTGTCGCTTGGCGAAATGTTTACATATTGTATTTTCAATTGTTTTAAAGTATATTCTTTATAAATTTTATTTTTAAACTGTGCTCAAGTCTGTCTTAGTTTATTTTATTTGGTGTTTTAACTGGGGTGGTCTTTATTTTTACCAATATATGAGCACCGAGGAGCCTGAAGAAACTAATTTAATTTGTAAAACCTGAGGGGTAGTTACTATTTCTAGTACTATACTATAGTAGTACTATTTGTAGGACAACATTTTGCATTGTTGTAGAATGGAATAGTAGGGGTAAAGCCGTATCGTCGGATGAGAGCCAAATTTCGGAGTTTGTTAAAATTTGAGCAGCCCTCTAGCAGTAAATGGTTTAAATGCATTTCGGCAAGAAGAAGATGAATCCATTACGATATGTCCATACTGTGGCATTTGTGTATTTTCTGTTTTTGGAAATTTACTTTATCATTTTTTTTTTTGTTTCCCAGTTTAAAAAAAATTGCAACATGGACACATTTAAATTTATTGAAATTTTCACATCATTGCATATAAAAAATTCTATATGAATTTATTCACCACAATTAGACAGTTTCTATCATTTCTAGGTATGATTTTATAACTTGCTTTGCGGTCCCATTCTCGTGGGGAAGAACCGGATATCCCAGGTGGGATTAAAAACTAATAATTCAACGGAAAAACAATAATTTAAGAGCCCATAAACAATGTTTGAAGAAAAAGCTGACAATATTAGACTGACAAGAATTATTATCATTTTTATAAAGCTGGAGAAGAGGTGAACTTCTTTTCTGCAATGTATCAAATTGTAATTAAGGTAATTATCGTTTTGTCTTTAACACTATTTCTACCGGTGTCAAATGACACCTTTTGGGATTTTGATTTATGCTTATTTTATTTCTAATTTTCAGCCTAAGACGTTCATAAGTCAACTATTAAGTATATTTAAAAGGATGTCTAATTATTTTAATTAAAAACTAGATGGAACCCGTCAAAACTTGACGGCAAACAATTTGATAGCACTAAAGAAAAAAAGTTTACTTACCGCAAAGGCTGGGCGATGTCTAGAATAAAATATCATGATAAATCGGCATCTGTATATCATGATATTCCGATATATCGATTTAGGAAAGTGCCCCCTCACAGGCCTTTGCAACGATATGTCACATGAGGTGTGGCGGCAAAATTTAGAAAAAGGCCCTCCTGCGGGGGGAAAGCTAGTGGGGAGTGGGACACTGAAGGTGCATAACATGAATAATTCCGCAACATTTTGAGGAAATTTGCATTTATTCTGCGATCCTTTGACAAAATCAGTGTTTTACTGCGACCATTTGACAAAAATCGCACTTTTTCTGCAGTCCTTTGAATGAAATTCACGTTTACTCTGCGATCCTTTGATGAAATCACGTTTTTTTTTTCAATCCTATGACGAAATTTGTGTTTTATTCCATAATCTTTCGACGAAATTTGCATATTTTCCACGATATTTGACAAAATTCATATTTTACACGATGAAATCAGAAAATAAAAATGACTGTCACTGTTGCACTCAGTTCCATGTACACCCAAGAGGTCGAGTGCCCGTACTCGCTATACCCTTTTAATTTTTCAGCAGGCATGCTCGTGTAAAGTTGACGGTTTTTCAAAAAATTTCCTGCTACGAACGGTTTTAAAATTTATTTTTTACTATTGATGTTTGTGCATAGATTTAAATGACAACATTATCACAAATTATTTGAAAACAGGTTTAAAATTTTGGGTAAAAAAAACTTTTTTCCTGGAAAAATTGGAAAACAGGAATATGCTACCAAAAAATATAAAAAAATATTATAAAAATTGTAGTGTGAGTGTCATAGTTTTTACGAAAGTTTTTCTTGCTTGATTACTTTTTGTAATTATGATGTATTCCACAAAGAATATAGGAAATATAAGAACGTTTAAAGTAATACCGAGTTGCATAAAGTTAACTTAACCATCGTCACAAATTGATATTACTAAAATTTTGGGTATTTTTTCGTTAGCACACCAGTCAAAAATGACTTTCCCATTAGTGCACCACCGACCCCCCCCCCCAAAAAAAAAACAAACAAACAAACAATAAGCTGGATGTATAAAAATTCATGCATCAATCTATAAACTACACTAAATATGTAAATGTTACAGTTGCTAATGCATATATGAGCACTGCACGCCCATGAAAACAACAAAAAAACATTACTGTATGCAGAAGACTCTAAAATGTAGGAAATTATGTAAAATTATGTGCTGTGCTAACTTAAAAGTACCGAACTTAAGGGGGTTTCTCAAACATTTCCATCCCTACTTTTTATTTTCTAAAAGATTAGATTTTATAAAAAAAACACTAATATTCAAGCATGCCTACTGAAAAGAAAAACAACAAAAAAAGGAAAAATGCTGAAAAAGGCGGTTTCCCCCATGAGATGCCAAGAAATCCAAAATTTGAATACCATTATATTTCAGAAAATTAATATTTGCCTTAATTTTACATTTAAATGTTTGAATATATAAAGAAAATGTTATTGAACTGAAATGGTGGTATTCAAAACACATAAATCCTTGGTATCTATGTACCATGAGGCATATTTCCTAAATCAGCAAAAAAATTGGAAAAAAAAATGAAAAAGAAAAAAAACACTTTGAACTGAACACTTTGAAAAAACATTTGAAGAACTGATGCTTCATGCAAACAACGCAGCCACTCAGTATCATCCTGAAGTAATCCACTTTGCATAGCTGCTTCTTTGAAAGAAGAAAAAACAACATCATGAACTGTTCTTATATCTTCATGACTTGTAGCCCCAACTACATGAAGCAACAGTAACCTAAGATGATAACGCTCGGATTCAGAGGGAGAAACATTATACATTCTGCCAATTACTCTACGAAAGTTAGAGCGTTTTTTCCAAATACACTTAGTTTTATCCCAAGTATAATGAAGAGGTGTTTCTGGATAAATAAAAGGGCTTTTTGTTTCTGGATCCTTATTTAAATTAAACCATGCAATAAGTTGTGTGCTTCTTAATTCTGATCTAAGTAAAGCTTCCGCGGCTTTATCATCCTGAAAATATATTTGTTGCTCTTCTGGCAAATGCACAGGCAAGCGAATGATTGTGTGAGATTGTTCATGCATTGGATAAGAAAAAATTCTGTATGCGCCTTCACATGGACTGACATATCGAGTGTTTAGGAAAGCAGTAACTTCATCATGATGAAGCACACCACCTTCAGCAGTTACCTGCACATTGGCGCAGTCATGACCTTTGTAAACATATTTATGTATATATTTTATACTGTGAACACTCGCGCAAATTTCGACATTAATATGGGCTTGAAAATAAAGTAAGAGAAAGGGATTGTAAGGAACTATGTAACGGTTGTCAACCTCAATATTTTTACCTTTAATATGTTTAGAAATAGTCCTGTTATTATTTCTCCTTTTATAAAGGGGATAACCATTAACATTTTCCTTAGTTTCCTGAACAAATTCTTTTGGAAATTCTTTCTTACATTTACCATCAGTCATGCAAATTGAGTTTGGATTAAGACTACCGCAAGGACCGTATACCATGTGGCATTTAACTAAGTTATGTAAGACTGTATCATTAGGGTCGGGAATTTCTGCAGAAATAACTTTATCTATGTCTGCTATTTCTCTAAATTTACAATTATCTTGAAGAGATAATAATAAATGCACATGGGGCAAACCTCTCTTTTGAAATTCAACCGTATATAAGTATGTTTGTACTTCGCCAAATATTTTTCTTTCTTTTATCAAATGTAAAAGTTCTTTAATTTTTGAATGAAAAACACGAACTGTAACATCTGGTCTGTTATTAGCAGTTTCAAAAGGATGTATGCTGTTAGTTATTTCTGGCCATAAAGGGTTACATGTAAACGTTAAGAAAAGGTCTGGCTTGCCAAATTTTCTTACCATTGCCATGGCATCCTGATAGTTTTGAATCATGTTTCGAGGACTACCAGTAAAAGAAGAAGGTAAAATAACAATCCGCCCCGCCCGTAAGTTTTCTTTATCAGCACGTGCAAACAGAGCATCTGCAAGGCCAGCGTATGTGTCTACTCTCCATTTTGCCTGTTGACTACGGATAAATTTTAATCTGTCACCTTCGATGCGACAGTAATAATCAACTATCAATTGCTGAGTTAATTTCCCAGCATTAATTAACGGATTGAAATTTCCCTTAGGAGGACATCCTCGAACCATAAGTCTATAAGAAACATATTCTCTCATGGAAATATTTTCACGAACATTAGTTTTCCTCTCTCCCCCCGCTGACATTGAAATATGCCAACCTGGTTCACCGCAAGGCCAAATCAGTACATATGACATCTGATCACAATGCATACTATCAAAATCTAGAGTTTTCAGTCCACCATCTTTAGAATAAACATTTATGTACCTATGAGATGGTGGAGCACCATCATTAGATTCAAAAACCGCTGCAACCTCTGAGCATGTTGGTTCGTTGTAACGGCGAGGATCTGATAGCGGTTCATGATAAAAGCGCATAACAAAATCAACTGGCACTCTGTTTTGTTTTAAAGCTAGCTCGTGTTCCTCAGATATTTTTTGATGCATCGTTTTATAGCATTTAACGTATGGATTACATTTAATTAAATTAAGATTTATTATATTAAGAATGTCCTCTCTAATAGAACTATTCTCAGCCTTTTCTAACCTAATTTCGTTTGCTTCAGAAAAGTCTAAAATGTACAATTGACCATAAGAAGCATGGGTCGAATTATCTGGATACAAAGGGGAAATTTTGTGGTGTACTGAACCTAGAATTTTGAAACAATAAGGACCGTAACCAGGAGGTAACTTTATATTGGCACCGAATGACACGAAGGATAAAGCATTATTATTGTCTAATATTTTGCCTAAAGTTTTTCGACATGTCATTATTTCCTGTGAATAGATCTCTTATGTCATCAATAATTTGAAATTCGGGCAGTTTGAACTTTTTGTTAGAACAACACAAATTAAATAAGGCATTTGAATTCTTTTCTGATGAAAAATACAACGCATTACAATAAGCACATGTGTTGTCTAAATTACCTAAGTTGGACGGAGATAAATTTGAAATGTTGTCGGAAACGGCACACCTATACTGAATTTTATATGGCTTTAAAACTGACTCTACCTTTTTTCTATTAGCATAATACTTTTTATTTTGCTCCTTCCGTTTCTGTTTTTTGGAAGGAGATGATTCAACCTTTTTTTGCTCTGCATAATACTTTTTATTTCTCTCTTGCAGTTTTCGTTTTTTGGAGGGAGATGAATTTTTTTCCTGCCGAATTTGTTCTTTGCCCTTTTTGAGCAATACCGTATAGTGACCATCATGTCCATTTCCATCATACAGTAAATTAACTTCTATTTTGCCTCGAGCATTTACACCCAAATTTGTGACGTTATTGTTTTGTGCATTGATAATTGTGACAAAAATATTAAAAATTGCGGTTGCGGCATTTAATTCTAAGTGCCCACCATGCGTACTGTTTCTTGACATAATATTCATGTAATCGTTTACCTGAGTAATAGGAACACCGTAAGAAAGATCACCAACAATAAACGGATGATAAACATCCCAATTACCGACTACATGTTTTACAATGGCGTGGCGTACGCGCGGGTGATGATCTTCTGTATCATACAGGAACACAGACAGCGCCCTAAATAAGCAATTTCCGTCCGGCTCAATTTCGCGAAGATTGTAGGATGCTAGATCCATAACTAAACTAAATAAGCCTAGGACTCGCTATGAAAATTAAACAGCAGAGCAAAATAATAGAGATCGAAATGGACACAGCAAAATAAAATAAATAATAACAAATAAACTTACTATTTCAAAGCAGCACCTTACAGTAAATAATATTAGAGATAGCAACGTGCGTGCTACTATATTAACGACTACAGCATGGGAGAATAAATTATTCATTGCCTAAGATCCTAAGAATAAATCTGTATCTAGGCAGGAAGTCTTGTGCACACACTGAACTCCCATTGGACCACAGTGTCCGCACATGCGCTGTTTACCCTGATGACGATGATACACGGAGTAAAAGTTGCGATGATGTGATCATGTTTCTCTGTCTTCGGTGAATCGTTCACTTCAGTGAAAGAGATCGGACAGCCCGGAAGAGATTTTGGACGCATGCGCAGATATTCATTTTTGATGCACTGAACTGACAAAAATAGCCTTTTCTTTTAATATATATGATTTACATTTAAAATAAACATAAATCAAAATATTAAAATATGTCATTTGACACCGGTAGAAATAGTGTTAAATATTAAATTATTCGACCGTATAATTGAAGTATTAGTTCAGTTGTTTCGTTAAATTTGTAAAATAAGATATATTCTTTATTTTTAATTATGCGTTTAAATTTATGTATGCACTTGAAATAGTTTCACGAGACAATATATTACTTGTATAATCATGCTTTAAAGAACGACACATAGAGATGCTTTTTATACCGTTAGAATATCTTTTTAAAAAAAATTGTGTATGGAATTAAAAATTGTGACTGATTTATGACTTTATTTTTCAAATGGTTTAAACATTATTCTCTGAAATATTAAGGTGTCTCAGAACTCTTCAAATTGAGAAAAATGAAAAAAAAAGAGACCATTTTCAACATTTAATATCTTAAAATGTATATGATTCTAAAGCACAATTTTTACTGGGGATGAAACATATAAGTTTGTTCTTTCATGTCATGTACTTAAAAAATAGCAAGATGGAAAATTAGTATTTATAGGGGGCTCCAAAGTGTCAGACATTTGACGAGCAAAACATTGGTGTAATAGTTTACGCGCAGGATTACAAAATACATTTTGAAGCTAGAATGAAAATTTTGGTGCTTAATTATATCTCAGACTATAATAATTACCCTGAACCTAAGTAAATTTGTATTTAAAGCATTTTTATATTTTTAATACAAAGTTGTATTTAGCTAATACACAATTTTGAAAATTTCAACTATATAATCGCCTAAAAATAATATTTTTTAAAACAATAAACAGAAAACTTTAGGTTCAGTTTATACAGACTAACGTGAAACATATGTTTTGAAAACCTCATGAAAAAATATTCAGAAGTTTTTGAGTTATCGTGCGCGTTATGCCCAAAAACGTCATTTGGAAAAAAAATGGCTTCAGAGTTTGGGAAACAGCACTTCAGGTATCGAGCAAGTATAATTCTAAAAGCCATAACCAAAGCGCTATAAGTAAGCGTACAAAGTTAATGCTGGAATCTGCCGTAAATTGACACAGCTGCGCCATCTTGTGGATGGAGTGAATAACGCAAATACGCGGGGTTTTTGTATGACGTCATATATGACAGAATATCTACCATCTGCGCATCTCGTGCGCAGGTCTATTTGAAGATATTTACAATTTAAGAGTTATAGGCGGAAAAGCAGACAAAGGTATTTTAGAGAATACCTGTTAAAATTTTAATCATGAATTTCAAATATTTACTCACTCATGGAAGATGAACCTTGTTTACCAGATTAATTATTGAAAAATATTTTTGTTACAGTTTGTTTTGATGAAAATATGTGTATTTAAAAAAAAATCGCAATGTCATTTTAATTTCGGGAGAAAAAGCACTAATGCTACGTAAACAGTATTGCCTTTTGTCCCAAAACTAAACTGACATTGCAACTATTTTTTAAATACATATATTTTTATCAAAACAAGCTGTAACAAAAAATATTTTGCAATAAATCTGGTAAACAAGGTTAATCTTCCATGAGTGACTAAATATTTGAAATTCACGATTAAAACTTTAACAGGTATTCTTTAAAATGACTTTGTCTGTTTTTCCGGCTGTAACTCTTAAATTGTAAATATCTTCAAATAGACCTGAATTTTATGCAAGCTATTCAGGCTAAAAGAAAACCATTTTTGTTAATAAAAGTTATAGGCGAACTTTTCCTTCCGTGGTTTTTTTCCACATTGGAAGAAACTTGCCCACCTTGGGTTTATGTTATTATTTATTAGAAAGAAAATGTATTTTAAATATAATGAGCAAAAAGCATGTGTTTAAATTGATGTAATATACCAGTATGTATGTATTTTAAATAAAGTTATGTTTTTCAAATGACGAGTATATTTTTAAAATGACGATTTTAAATTTTGAATGAAATGAATGCAACATAAACGCTGGTGATGGGGAAAATATTTGACGGTTTATGAACTGCGGCCGGCTAACATAAAAGTACTTTTTTACACTGTTTATTTAATCTAACTCTGTTCATATATGTGAAAAGATAAAAAAATTTAATCGATTTTTCCCTCCCAGATATGCTAGAAAAATAAAAATTATGTACATGGATGTGTTTCTAGTAACAATACAACATTTTAGTATTTTTACAATTTGATTATAAATTAGCAAATTAATTTTACGTTATCTAAACATAGCTGATAAATCCTTAAACATTCTTTATGGTTGTTATAACTGTATATACAAGTACAACAATTGAGTAAGTTATGTAACAAACTACGATTTCTAAAATATACCAGCTGGTTGGGAAAATGCAAAAGAGAAATATTTAAAACCTTTAAGCATGTTAAACGTGATTTTCAGCCCTATAATTTTTTATTAAAAAGTTAAAATATTATTTAATATATATTATTAAATGTCAGTGATTTTAATACGTTCAATTGGCCAATCTCCGTCCGCAGCCCTTTTTTCTTCTACTTATTCCGACTCTTTTGCGGAAGCCAGATTGAAAAAAAAAAAAAATGAAACCGGACAAAATTAAAAGGGAAATTTGAAATTATTGGCTACCGACCAACAATTGCTACGTCGAGCTTATTATTAGTCTATAGTTTTCAGTTATTGGCAATTGTTGTGTGTTTCATAAGCCTTTTTCAAATTTGGAGAATGTTCCACAATTGGGTTATTTCGATAAATGTTACTTTCATTTTCTAACCATTATTTAACTTTTATACAGTTACAATTATATACTGTTTTCTCATTTGACGCCAATCATGGCTATCGGCCCGATTACGGAAAGTTATCCATTTTACCCCTGCGATAAGATAATAAATGTAATGGTGTAAGATAATAAATGTTTAATTGAGCATACCACGTACTATTTGTAAATATTTTATATTTTATTCCAATTTTTTAAGTTTCTTCTATACTTTGTACGCTTTTTGCAATGTTATTCACCTGTGCGAAGTGCAGGTATCCCATGAAAACTATTTTTTCCGGATATGACACAACGACCGACATATTTCTAGATTTTAAAAAAAAAGTAATTTGTCGATTTTAGGAATTTTTTTAAAGCTGTTGTCTAAAATTCTCAAAATATTTAAAACTATAAATAATCAATTATTGCTAGTTTAATAGTACAAGAATTACTGCTTGCATTTTAAATTAAAGTGGATCCTAATGTAAAATTAAATGAGTTTTAAATGGAATGAATGAAATGCTTCTATTTTAAATATTATAAATACAATTCGATCAAGAGAATATTTGGCAATTTATCGCCTGCGCCCGGTAAATAAAGAATATGCCTTAAAATTAATTAAATAATTTATACTTAAACTCTGAGCGTAATAAAACGTTTAATTCTCATTGAAAATACACATGTTTATGTAATTTTTATAACTTTATCTTATCAGGAATTGAATTAAAAACGCTGCTGTAAAATTCTATCTTAACATACATTAACTAATTTTTATGTGTCCTTGTTCATTGCATTACAAAAACATAATTCAAATAGAACGTATTAAAATCACTGGCATTTAATAATATATATTAAATAATATTTTAACTTTTTTATAAATTATAATAAAACACAAAACTAACCTGTTTTTCTCTTTTGGGAAGCGAAAAAAAAAATGAGTTCTCTCAGATATAGAGAGTTATTTTTGCAGTTTTGAAAACTGCAATAATTAGAACGCCAACGTGGCATTTTCCCAAATAATATAAGTTCTTAAAAGAACTGATTTTGTTTAACTAACTAACTTCAATTAATAAATTAAATAATGGCGAAAGAATAAATCGAATTATATCTATACTTCCAACTCCAACAATTAAGTCCTGCAGACGACAAACGAATAAAATCACGGCTGCGCGTGCGCATAGTTATTTCATAGATATTGAACTTATAGATCATCCACAAAGGGGAAAGAAGTTAATAATCCTCTTGTAGTTCACTCCGTCCGCTGGGTGGCGTATGACCTTGATTGACGTGACCTCGCCTTTAATCTTGCTGTTACCTCTCCCATTTAAGATAGGACGCTTACTTATATCGCTTTGGTCATAACTTCTGTTCTAATGGGAAATTCAAGGAAACAATTATATCAAAATGTTCAGAAAGCATAGAAGTTTAACATCTAAAAAAGTTAAAATTTCGAAAATTTTGAAGCTTTAAGAGTCCTGAGACCCATTAAGTTAATTTGAGTTCAGAAGTAGTTAAAAAAAAAACAAGAAAGAAAAAAATTATGCGTCAAGCATAGATTATGAAACACTTTCCAACACATTCAGAATAATGTAACAAAACTTCACCGTTTTATAAATTGAAATAGGATGTCTAATTGAACTATTTGGAAACGCATAACACATTTGAAACCTAATTTCGAAAATTTCCATCTACATTCGAAAAATTCTTTGAGGAGTCCTGTATATGCTATATACATTTGTATCTATAAACTACATGCTTTCAGAAATTTAGTTTAGTTAATGAAATACATACCACAGTTGAAAATTCCCCTTTAGCAATTTCCGCTAATAAGGAGAATGGTGAATTCTTTTATGCAGATGAAACACGAGATATGGAATTTATACACAATGATTAACATGCAAAAAATTAGTTAAATTTAAAAGCGTATACCGAAATTGAAAACGCACTTCCGGAAATTGTTGCTCAAAGACACTACTGTAACCGATTCCTTTTGTGTGCCCCTGTAAATGAACGATAATTACTATGAATGGCCTATTCTATAGTAATTATCTTGTAGTGAAATTGAGTGATTCATATCCGTTTCAATATATTTGAAATAGCGTAATGTCACTAAAATACGCCGCAAACGGTTTTTCCTCATTGACCATAATGCAATGGAATTCTTTTGAATGTCCCTGTAAATAAGCTATTAACTCCTTAAGTGCCCCGGACATTTATATACGGCTATAGAAAATTCATTCATCTATTATAAAGCTGGCGAATTTGAATGATAATGAGGCAATTTTCACCACCTGGGTCATTATACATAACAATATAACATGTGCATTTTCTTACTGTTATTTCAGCAAACTAATATACACCTTCTTTAATTGCAGAAATATACGATTTAAGTAAGGCACTGGAGTTCGCGTAAGATATCGTCGGCAGTTAAAGGATTAATGCTGCACACTTCATATTCAATATTGAACATGCCATGGTAAACACCATTAACATATATCAATTGCATTAAAATCCAAGTATATTTCCGAGAGTTAGAGCCTGGACAATAGACAGGCGGACAGATGGACAGACAAACCGAATTCATAAACCCTTTTTAACTATGTTGGAAAGTATTAAAAAACGGTAAACTATTTTCGTTTTCACTATTGTTGTAAACTTTTACAACATTATTCATGCTGAAATCATTGGAGTTTACAGGAAGTTTCAATTTCCACACAGGCGGGCAGTTATCCCGGATCCCTCTCCATAAAGTTATTTATTTAATGGCTGGAGAAACGACAAACAAGCTGAATTTGTAAAACTTCAATAAGAGTAGTGTTTTGAAAACAATATTTTGCATTGGTGTAGTGATATAGAACATTACACTGGTCTACAAATTTGAACTTTTGCTCTGTCCTAAAACAGAAATTAGTTGTTTTATGCGGTTTTTTGTGCTGATTCCGAATCTAGTTTTAGATTTACTCCAGCACGTCAAGATTGAGAGATATTTGCATATTTCAATTTATGCAAATTTAGTAAATTTTATACAATTATTTGCAATTTAAGATATAAAGCAATATCAGACAGGTTTTTTTGTGTTATGTCATGATTACTACCTAATTTACTTCACAAAAACGTTGTTTCTGAGATTATACTGACATGTGACTGTGAAATATTGTACCTAATTTGCATATTTTTCATGTTTTTCAAATAATGTTTCTGGACGTTCAAATATTTCTGCCGCACGAGTACACTAATATGTTTCTAAACCAGTTTTTTGAGCTGATTTCAAATCTTGTATCTGTTTTCTTCTATCACGTCTAGTTTTTGAAAAAAGTGAAATTTTAGGTTTTGGTCAAAAAAGCCAGATATAGCTTTTTATGATACTTTGTATGATAAACTTCAACTAGTTAGGATAGATTCTACTACTTATTTTTTTTTTCGATTATATAAATTTTTGTTTATGTCTCTGATATGAATCGGACCCTGTTCATCTTCTTGCCAATGAATTACACACCCTTAAAAAGCATCTTATATCAAACCTGTGTTAATGCCGTGCAAAAGTAGAAATTCATCTTACTCAAAAACTAGACATGACATAAGAAAACAGACAGAAACAGATTCGAATGCAGCATAAAAATCTAGTCTAGAAAAACATTACGTCAATTCTGTGGCAACTCTTTTAAAGTTGATAGTGATGTAAACACTACACCATTGAAAAATATGCAAATTAGGCTTAATAACTGATAAATAAATGTTAAGAATATGCAAATCGTGACATTTATCTGAAGCAAATAGTCAAGTAGTCATTATCTAGAAAATGTAATTAGATGTGATACATATTTTATCTAAAATTTGCATAAAATAGCACAAAAAGCTAAAATTTGCATAAATTTAATATGCAAATTTATCAAAACCTGGACCACCTAGAGATACACGGAAAGCACATTCGGAATTAGCTCCAAAAACTTATCTAGAATGAACTAATTTTAGTTCTAGGACAAAACCACTGTTGTCCCGTGTTATCAATACTCGAGTGGGTTATATTGCTTTTATTTATAACGGTATCGATTTAACCCAGTTATGCTTGAATTTTTGTTTTCTCAAATTTGTTAGTAAAATCACTTTAAAAAATAGCAAAATGAACTGGAAAAATACTAAAAAAAATTTCGCTAAAATATTTTTGTATTTATTTGATAAAATGTAAACATACTCAATATGGAAATATTCTATGTGTGGAAAAATCCCTAATTTTATGTTTTGTCTAAATTTATGTATATTTACCTTTTAAATTGTATATTATATAATATAATTAGTATTTTTAGGAACTATTAAAAATATATTTATTTCTTTACAGAGACTAATAACATTATAAGCATAATTAATAATAAATTAAGAATAATCGTATTTGAAGCTAAAAAACAATTTATTTCAAAATCATTTTGAAAAAGACTTTACATAAATAATCGTCCCCTAAATGTCTAATAGAAATATGTACCCATTTGCGCCTAGCACCCTATATGGTGTACGTTAAAAACATGCATAAAAAATAGGCTTGAACATATAATTTCGCAATTTAAAAAATACGTATTTCAAAGGTTGTGACATTTATTTGTATCCTTGATACAAAAAATACAAATGAAGTAACATTTACATTTCGCTATCTTGAAAAATGAAAATTTATAAACACCGAAAAAACGCATTCATTTAAGGGGACGGAGGGACCTTTAATATCAATTTTTTATTTTTTGTAAATTTCACTTTAAATATTATTCAACGGTACACATTATATACATTATGGTATACATTTACCAAAAGAAAAAAATATTTATTTATTTATTTGTTTATATGGCGCATTCTCACAATCTTTTGACTTTTGGGGAAAAAAATCTGACGAAATTAAACTTGCTAAAATAACATTTTAATCTGATAGACGAATGCCTTAATGATTCAAAATAAGGAAAAAATGGTCAGCAGCGAAAATTTTTTTATTTAACTGAGGTTTAAGTTAAACTTGCGAGTTTAATTTTCCTTACCATTTTACCCCTATAACTTTTTATTTTCTTCTAAATTTTACTTATAATGAATTTGCATAGTACCCACAGGACATTCAAATAAGAAATAATAACAATGTAGTAATTTTAATACAGAATTTTTGTATAACATTGTCTTAAAGAGGTGTTAAAGAAGGGACGTTAAGGTAAAAAAAGGGGATGGTATTGGAAAAAAGGGACGAAATGGTAAAAAAGGGACGGTAAGGATGGAACGGTAAGAAAAATTACCACCTATTTTTAGGAAAATCATGTTAAGACTAAGTGATAGCCACAATGTTCATTGATTTTTAGAAACAGTTGTTAACATTGGATTAAATTATTATTATTTTTTTAATTTACCTCGAAAAATGCAGGAATACACCTTGGGGATGGTGAGACTACCAATAAAGCCACGATGCTTGAAATTGACATTTATAAATTACGCATTAAAAAACATTTCGCTTCGACTGTTTCTCCGTGCTTACTGAACGGGATCCAGCAAAAAGTATTTTGTATGAAAAGTATCATATACTTTTATGAGTAGACGAATTAAATAAATTTTATATTGCATTTTCTTTAATGGGACTTAAAAGTACCACGGAGTATAAAAAGGTTGAAGCAATAATTATTATTACAAATTTTTTCTTTGAAGACATATAATAGCGACATTGTTTCGTTAAAACTTCGTGTACTAAACAAGTTTGATATGTGACGAAAATCTTATGGATGTTTCTTCATTCTTCAAAAATTTTACTTCAAAATTTGTTAAAAAATTAGATTAATTCGAATTCTGAAGTTTTCTGAAAAAAGAAAATACTGAGTGGGTATCTTGTTTCAATTTACTCTGTTGTTAAAATTTTACCCATGCTAAAATTATTGTAAACAAATTATTGATTTCGGAAAAGTGCCCTCGCCGGAAAAGATTTAACTTGAAACTTGTCAGGATTAATTATTCAATAATTGAACAATAAAAATGAACTTATAGAACCTCAAATATGGAAGCATTATATAAAGATATTATATCATTAGGAAATATAAAATTTTGTGCATTAAACAACTTTGATAAGTAATGAAAATCTTGCCGATGTTCTCCTCTTTCTTCAAAGCTTTTATTACTTAATTAGTTGAAAGATTAGATTAATTCGAATTCTGAAGTTTTCTGAAAAAATAAAATACTAAGTGAGTATCTCGCTTGCATTTACACTGTTGTTAAATTTTGACCCTTGCTAAAATACTTGTAAACAAATTATTGATTTCGGAGAAACCCGCCGTCGAAGATTTAACTTGAAACTGGGCAAGATTAATTATTTAATAGTTGAACAATAAAAATGAACTTATGAAACCTCAAAAATGGAAGCTTTATATAAAGATATCCTATCAATAGGAAATATAAAATTTTGTGCATTAAACAACTTTGATAAGTAATGAAAATCTTGAGGATGTTTTCTTCATTCTTCAAAGGTTTTACTGCATAATTAGCTGAAAGATTAGATTAATTCGAATTCTGAAGTTCTCTGAAAAAATAAAATACTAAGTGAGTATCTCGCTTGCATTTACACTGTTGTTAAATTTTGACCCTTGCTAAAATACTTGTAAACAAATTATTGATTTCGGAGAAACCCGCCGTCGAAGATTTAACTTGAAACTGGGCAAGATTAATTATTTAATAGTTGAACAATAAAAATGAACTTATGAAACCTCAAAAATGGAAGCTTTATATAAAGATATCCTATCAATAGGAAATATAAAATTTTGTGCATTAAACAACTTTGATAAGTAATAAAAATCTTGAGGATGTTTTCTTCATTCTTCAAAGGTTTTACTGCATAATTAGCTGAAAGATAAGAATTATTCGAATTCTGAAGTTTTCTGAAAAAAGAAAGTACGAAGTGAGTATCTTGTTTCCATTTATGCTGTTTTTAAAACTTTACCATGCTAAAATTACTGTAAACAATGTATAAATTTCGGAAAAGTCCTGCCGTTAAAGATTTAACTTGAAACTTCATAGGGTTTAATTATTTAATAGTTGAATAATAAAAATGAACTTATAGAACCTCAATAAAGAAAGCATTATATAGCAATATTCTATCAATAGGGAATTTTTTTTAAATTAAACAACTTTGATAAGTAATGAAAATCTTGTGGATGTTTTCTATTAGACAATTCTTTTCTATTACTTCAAACCTTTTTCAACATGGGATCGTCAGAGATTCGACTTGAAACTTGTTAGGGTTAATTATTTATTAGCTGAACAGTAAAATTGATTTATAGAACATCCATAGCGGAAGCGTTATTTAGTGATAGTGGAGCAATAGTTAATATAGAATTTTGTATATTAAACAATTTGTATATGTAATGAAAATCTTGTAGATGTTTTCTATTAGTTAATTGTTTTCTATTATTTCAAAACTTTTTCAACATGACATCTTCAGACTTTCGAATTGAAACTTATTATGCTTAATTATTTATTAGCCAAACAATTAAAATTAATTTATAGAAAATCTATAGAGGAAGGATTATTTAGTGATATTACAGCAATAGTGAATATAGTATTTCGTGTATTAAACAATTTTGATATGTAATGAAAATCTTGTAGATGTTTTCTATTATTTCAAACCTTTTCCAGAATGACATCGTCAAAGATTCCACTTGAAACTTGTTAGGCTTAATTATTTATTATCTTAACAATTCAAATTATTTTATAGAACATCTATAGTGGAAGCATTATTAAGTGATATTTCAGCAATAGTGAATACATAATTTCGTGTATTAAACAATTTTGATATGTATGAAAATCTTGTAGATGTTTTCTTTTAGTCAACTTTTTTCTGTTGTTTCAAACTCTTTCAATATGACATCTTCAGAGATTCGATTTGAAACTTGTTAGGCTTAAATTTTTATTATCTGAACAATTAAAATTTATTTATAGAAAATCTATAGAGGAAGCATTATTTAGTGATATTGCAGCAATAGTGAATATAGAATTACGCGTATTAAACAATTTTGATATGTAATCAAAATCTTGTAAATGTTTTCTGTTAGTCCATTGTTTTCTATAATTTCAAACCTTTTTCAGAATGACATCGTCAAAGATTAGACTTGAAACTTGTTAGTCTTAATTACTTATTAGCTGAGAAATTAAAATTAATTTATAGAGCAGCTATAGCAGAAGCATTATTTAATGATATTGCAGCAATAGAGGATTATAGAATTTCGGGGAATTAAACAGTTTTGGTATGTAATCAAAATTTTGTAGATGTTTTCTATTATTTCAGACGTTTTTCAGAATGACATCGTCAAAGATTCGACTTGAAAATTGTTATGCTTAATTATTTATTAGCTGAGCAATTAAAATTAATTTATAGAACATCTATAGTGGAAGCATTATTTAGTTATATTTTCAGCAATAGTGAATATAGAATTTCATATATTAAACAGTTTTGATATGTAATGAAAATCTTGCATATGTTTTCTATTAGTCAATTGTTTTCTATTATTTCAAACCTTTTTCAACATGACATCTTCAGAGATTCGACTTGAAACTTGTTAGGCTTAATTATGTATTAGCTGAACAGTAAAAATTACTTTATGGAACATTTATAATGGAATCATTATTTAGTGATATTGCAGTAATTAATGAATATAGAATTTTATGTATTAAGATATTTTGATATGTAATGAAAATCTTGTAGATGTTTTCTATTAGTCAATTGTTTTCTATTATTTCAAACTTTTTTCAACATGACATCTTCAGAGATTCGATATGAAACTGGTTAGTTTTAATTATTTATTACACGAGCAATTAAAACAAATTTTTAGACCATCTATAACGGGAGCATTATTTAGCGATATAGCAGCAGTAGTGAATATGGAATTTCGTGTACTAAACAACTTAGATATGTAATGAAAATCTTCTGGATGTTCTCTTTGTTTTTCAAACTTTTTTCAACATGATAATCTGAAAATTTAGATTAATTTGAACTGAGAAGTTTTCTGAAACGGTAAAACAATAAATGTGAATCTACTTTCTGTTAGCAGTTGTCATCACCTTGCTCATGCTGAAATTATGATAAATAAATTACTGATTTCGAGGAAGTTCCGTTAAAGATTCTGTTCGAAACTTGATAGGTTTACTTATTTAATAGCTGAACAACTATAATGAATTTATAAGGCCTGAATAATGGAAGCATTATTTAGCGATAGTGTAGCAATAGGGAATATTATAAAATCAGCATCAAAGCCATCATAAATTGCTCTTTTATTTATCCACATAAATTTAATATTAATGCATTTTAATCAATCTTTGCATTAATTTCAATTTTAACTATGAATTTTGTTAATGCTTTTATTTTACTTCTGAAACCATTTTTATTACATAAATGTTGTATGTATTTAAAAATCTGTGTCCCATACTTTTAAAGGTAAATACCGGGTGTCCCAAAAATGACTGATGAATTTTAAAATTCAATAGCTTGCAAAAGGGTGACAGATATTAAAATAATTCTCACAGGAGGCTTATGTATGATGTCAGGAGTTTTTTTACTGTGATTATTGATTTTTGTTCGAATTTCAAGCTATAGATGGCGTTGCAAGAAATAGGTGCTAATTCCAGCACCCGATTTTTGGTACTTCGGAATCTATTCAAAATATTTTAATCTCCTGTTTTCGCATGGGAGAAGAGAGAGACCGAAAAATCGAGCCTGGATTTAGCACCTTTTGCTTTCAGAGCCATCTATCGCTGCAATTTGTAACTAAAACTGGGAATCGCATCATAAAAACTCCTGACATCATACATAACCCTCCTGCAAGAATTTTTTTAATATCTGTCACCGTTTGCAAGTTATTGAATTTTAAAATCCATCAGTGATTTTTGGGACACCCGGTACAAATTTAAACAGACATACATACAATAAATACAATACTTTTTCACTCCAGTTGGGTTTATTGTATTTATTGTATGTATGTCTGTACAATATTTGTAGGGGAGAGTGGGGATGAAAGGGACATTTTGTCTTTATAAGCTTATAAAATAATGGCATTAAAAGATATCACTTTCAACTTTGCGCCTAATTCTCGTCTGAAACCTTTGCTTTTATAATACCAAAACTTCTTTTCCCCAAGTACAGTAGTTTAAACCATATACGCATTTTTATAAATTAGGAGAAATGTCCCTTTTAACCCCATTGTAGAGGATGAAAGGGACACTGTGCAGGCTTGAAAGGGACACACAAAAATAAAACATTTTTATGAATTTTTTTCTTTTAATTTTCGATTACATTATTCAAAAATAAAAGGTAATTATACACAAATAAAAATAAAATATATTGTAACATATGATAAAATAAAAACAAGAAAAATAACATGTTTATGCCTACTTAACATAAAACAACTCTAAATCAGGCAAAAATTTTAAGAAACATTTGGTTCTACCTGTCTCACTACCAGTTACGGGTTAAGGTAACTCCACCACAATATCATGAATATTCACGTCATTCATGTCAATAGTATCAGTAAATATAAAATGGTTTTATTCTGTTTTTTTTCTGAAAAAATGTACCTTAAATTCATTACGAGCACTTTTCAGGAGTTTGTGGCTACAGCGCCACAGGAATATCACCATAATTATTCCATTACTTAGCGCAAATTTTATTGTTTTAATAATTATCGAATAAGATAAGCGCAGGATCAGTTTTGGAACATCTTAGAATATTTAGCTAATGAGCAATTGCTTTAAAAAACTTCTGCGCCCATTGACCAACTTTCATGAACAAGTCCAAGTTTTTGGGATCCTCCTCCATCCCAATCTGAGCATGATCTTCAAGAACATGATCTTCTTAAAATTCTTCCTTGGGAAAACGAATACTGTTGAACAGAGTTACCTGATGCAGAAACAAAACATAAAATTGTGACAATTTGACCACGTTTAGCTGGTGTTACGTGAGAAAATTGTTTTTCACATCGTTTTGCTGCTATAATAGGTGGTTTGTACTCTGTCACTAAGCCTGTTTTATCACAGTTATATATTATGTTCTGCGTAAATTTATAGCGATCTATAGCTAACTGAAGGTTTCTAAAAAATATCAACATTATCTTTGTTGAAACTTGTACTTCTTGCTAAAGTTAGTTATAAGGATTATTAAGACGGAACAAGTATCGTCATCGATTGAGCCAAAGTGGAAACTTTGTACATTTTATTTTCTTCCTGAAATTTTGAGTGTCCCTTTCATCCCTTGTCCCTTTCATCCCCACTCTCCCCTATATACATTTTGAACATTGTTTCTCTGATACTGTGAATTAATTTGAAATGCGGAATTTCCTGAAATACAAATATGCGAATCTTGTTTTTATTTACGCTAATGTTATATCCCAGTGTATGGTGAAATAGTGAAAGTGGATGTAAATATCTGAGTTCCACGGTAAAGTGCCGATCAACGGATATTCTACTTTGTTAAGTTTAGATTTTAATGGCCGAACAAACAAGTTGAATTTGCAAAACTTCCACAACTATAGTATTTAGAGAATAAAATTTAGCATTATAGTAGTATGTGAAATATTATGAAATGAGTATCCTTTTATATGGTTTATGAGTTTATCTTATTTATATATTTTAAACAATCTTTGCTTAAACCCGTTATGTTCCGACGAGACTTTTAAGTCCCGTTAAAGAAAATGCCATGTAAAATTTATTTAATTCGTCTACTAATAAAAGTATATGCTAGTTTTCATACAAAATACTGTGTTGAATCACATTTAGCAGAGTGAAACAGTCGAAGCTCAATATTTTTTAATGTGGTTATTTTCTCAACCATTTACATGGATTTAATTTTTCTCCTATTAAAAAAATGTTTTACGAAAAAATTGCAGCAACAAAAATCACAATAGATTTATTTGAATTGTTCTTGTAAAAATCGCGAGGTTTGCACAACAGTATTTTTTTGTTAATTAATCTAATTATTCTTGTAAATATTTTACGAAAAAAAAAAAGTTTTATTTAAAAATGCATCTAGAAATCAAATTGTTATTGCATAAGTTGTTTTGGACATCTTTAGACATTAACGAAGATAAGTATTTAAAAGGAACAAATTTCTGATTTATAATTCGGGACATACGAGGGGGTATCAATAAGTTTTTGCCCTCACTTAGAAATAATTGTGTAAAATTTATGAAATTGCTACATTGTATTAGCACTTCTCTATACAGTCGCTGTGCACAGTAACACATTTCTGCAAACAGTATTTCAAAAAGAGGGGTGAGGATGTATTCCAGGAGACTCGATAGTAAACCGAAAAGGGGGCTTTTTTCTAACTGTTACCAACCCCCACATGTGACATATTGTTGGAAAGATCTGTGACCACTTATTCATGTTATTCACATCCTGAGCCCTTCCCCTAATTTGCCCTACGAGGGTCATTTTTCTAAATTTTGCGGACACTATTCATACCCCCCAGAGTGCAAATTATGGGGGAGGAGCTCGGGGGTGCATAACACGAATAAGTGGTCACCGGCCTTCCCAACAATATATCACATGTGGGACTCGGTATAAGTTAGAAAAATTCCCATCTCCCCACCTTTTGAGACTACTATCGCGCCTCCTGGAATACATCCTAACCCCTATTTTTGAAATACCATATGCAGAAATGTGTTACTGTGGACGGTGACTATATAGAAAAGGACTAATACAATGCAGCAATTTCATAAATTTTACCCAATTATTTCTACGTGAGACCAAAAACTTATTGATACCACTCGTAAAGTTTTAAATATGACACAATAAAATTGAAAGATTAAACTTTGAAAGAGGAATTTTTATTAATTCAACCTTTATACCTCTGAAATTTCTTTTTAAAAATAACTTGCGTACGAAACTCGAAACATATTTTTGAAGCATTTAAAATATTGATTCCCGAATATTTAAAATAACTTAAAATGTGGAGTTTTCTGGAATAAAGAGTAGAAATTCCTACATTTTTTTACCTCATTAGTGTTCCAATATCTTTCATTCTGAAATTATTGGAATATGGAGAAATCTATGATTTCTATTAATAAGTGTTCATCATTGAAGATACCACTTGATAGAGTTAGTTATTTAACGGTTGAACAAACAAACTGAATTTCAAAATTTTCTCTAACAATAGTATTGTGAGAATAAAATTTACCATTACTGAATAGGATGAAAGATTTCAAATGAATATTTGATTGACTTATACTCTTTATACGTTAAGAGCCTAAGCTAGTCACGCGAAGAAACGAGAACGCTAATGTTAAACCTATGGATGCGTTATTTTCATATTGCTCGCTTGGATTTTAATATTTTTGAGTGATTTTTTTTGCATAGGATAGCTGAAGACGATCTATAAACGGGCTGGTTTTTACATTTTCGATTTTGGTTTCATATTAAACTAGTTGTATGTACCTATCTAAAAACGTTTTTCTATCTCATGCATGTTAATACTTAAATTTCCTATCACACTGCCAAAATTAAATGGCAATCTATTTGTTGCAAAAGAGCTCCTCATGAGGATTCTACGGATCTGAAATTTCGTGCATTAGTTCTTGAGATATGACTATCGCTGAAATCCTGTAAATTGAGCAAAATGCAGCCTAACAGTGCCACCTATTGGTTGATTTATACCAAAAAATAATCAGCAACAACTTATATCAACGTCTGACTGGATCTCATGTTTGAAGAAAATCCGTGCTTTAGTTTTTGAGATAGAACTATTGCGAAAACCGTGAAAATTCCAGCATAGCAGCGCCACCTATTGGACGATTAATACCAAAACCTAAACAGCAACAACTTGTGTCAACGTCTAGCTAAATCTAAAGTTTGGTGAAAATTTGTCCATTAGTTCTTGAGACAGAGCTATTGCGAGAATCCTGAAAAAGGCAGCACAGCAGCGCCACCTGTCGGACGATTTACACCAATACATAATCAGCACCAAATGATATCAAGGACTAACTGAATCTGAAGTTTGAGGAAAATCCGTGCATTACTTCTTGAGATAGAGCTATTGCGGAAATCGTGTAAATCCTGCAAAATGCAGTATAGCAGCAATACCTTTTGGGCGATTTACACCAAAACGTAATCAGCATCAATTCATATCAGGGACTAACTGAATCTGAAGTTTGATGAAAATCCGTACATTAGTTCTTGGGATACAGACAGACAGACTCGCAGACTCACAGACAGACATTTCGTAAAAACATGTTTTTCGGGATCTTTGACCCCTAAAACGTGTAAATCCATCGAAAAGCGGAAGTCGAAAATTTTCATGAATCCAATACTTTCTTCTTGTAAAAATAGAAGAAAGAAAAAAAAAAAAAACTAGTTGAATCTTTAAAACAAAATTTTTGTCTACTGTTGAAAACTATAGTTGGATGTGCCAATCCCAACATTTTCTTCTATCTCATGCATCTTAATATTTCAAAAAATAGTTACACACGTTAATACTTCAATATTATTAGTTAAATACTATACCAACTGAGATTTTCAACTTAAATTTCTGCTTCAGTCTATTAATCTTAGTAAAAACGAGTTAATTTAGATCATGATATTTATTAAAATAAATAGTTTTTCCTTATTCTGTTGTCATCAACTGTTTTCTGAGTTGCTTTTGTCTAGTTTGTGGAGTCGAAAAAAATTTCGATTACAATACTTTCTTGGACTGAAGGTAGAAGAAAATAGAAATTACTTTCACTTTCGAAACCGGTTCTGAAATTGAAACTATTCTAAAAAAAAAAAAAAAAAAAAAAAAAAAAAAAAAAAAAAAAAAAAACTATAACCAAAATCGAAAAAAGTAAAAACTAGGCTGATTAAAATAGACCTCATTTATCGTATGCAAACGAAATCATTTAAAAATTTTTAAAAAGTGCAAGCGATATATTTCAAAATAATGTTCTCATAGACTTAAGATTAGCATTTTCGTTTCTTCCAGTGACTAGTGTGGACTCTGAACGCTACTGACCCCGTCAGGCGAAGATTCTAGTGAGCTAATGCTAAACCTATGATGAGGTTATTTGCTAATATCTCGTTTGCATTTACACATTTTTACTTTATTTTATTTCATTTTATTTGGTTTGCAAAGTTACTTTCACTTTTGAAACCGGTTCCGAAAAAGAAAACGTCATTATAAAAAATATCTACATCCAAAATCGAAACAGTAAAAAATTGCCGATGAAGAGATGCAGCTAAGCTCTCCAATGCCAAAGAAAAAAAAATAGATTTTAAAATATCGAAATGCAAACGAGATATTAGCAAATAACTTCCCCATAGGTTTAGCATTAGCTCGCGAGAGTCTTCGCCTGCTGGGGACAGGAGCCTTAAGTGCATAGTTAGTATTAATATATTTTAAATAATCGTTATATTAATGTGAAACAATAATGTTCAAGGATTAAACTTTGAAGGATGAATTATACTAATACTCTTGTTACATTAAGTAACAAGAAAACATTAAAAAAAAATTAAACATCACCTTTTTTACTTTTTTCTATCTTTACAAGACGAAAATATTGGATTCGTAAAAAATTTTGACATCCGCATTTTGACGGTTTGATGCGTTTTAGAAGCACCTAAACACGATTTGGCTGTTTTTACAAAATGTCTGTGCATAAGTGTATCTGTCTGTGTGTGGCACAGATTTTGTGGGCGCTCCATCTCAAGAACTATGACATATAATTTAATCAGACTTTAGATTCAGTTGGACCTTGACATAAGTTGGTGCTTATTAGGCTTGCGTGTAAATCACCCAACAAGTGACCCTGTTATGTTGCACTTTTTCACGATTTCCAAAATAGATCTATCTCAAGAACTAATGCACGGAATTTCATAAAAGTTCATATTCCGATAGATCTTGACATAAATAAGATCCTCGTTAGGTTTGAGTGTAATCCACCCAACTGGTGTCGCTGCTATGCTTTGTATATTCCAATCGCCTACATAGCCCTATGTTAATAACGAATAGCTTCTCATTTCGTTTTGGTTGCAGACGATTTGATTTCTATAGAAGAATGTTTTTCGATGGCCACAACATACTAGTTTTGGTTACAGACGATTTGATTTCTATAGAAGAATGTTTTGTGATGGCCACAACATACTAGTTTTAATTACAGACGATTTGATTTCTATAGAAGAAAGTTTTGCAATGCCCACAACGTACTAGTTTCATTTACGCTAATATTATAACCTTAATCATATTGAAATATTGAAGTGTACACATGTTATCGATTTCCAAGGCGAAATATCCACCATCAATGACTTGATAAGGTTAGTTATTTTATGGGTTAATAAACAATATGTTTTTCTAAAATCTCGATAAGAGTAATATTTGGAGAAAAATATTTAGCCTTATTATTGTAATATATAATATTATGAAATTCGCGGCCCAGTATGTTGCGCAAAAGCTAGAACGTTTAAATTTAATATTAATGCATTTTAAACAATGGTTATTTTCAATCTGAAATAATTGATTTTAAGAAGAAAACGTCGAAGTAAGAACTGTAGTACTACTTAAATTGGTTAAAATATCTTTTAACAAATTTTGTCAGTATATAAAAACATAGACGATTTTCGAAGAAAAAAAAAGATGCATCGTCTTTTCATTTATGTAATGTAATAACCTCATTCGTGTTTAAACTGTTGGAATGCAGAGAAATTAATGATTTCCACAGAGAAGTGTTCGTCACTGAAGATTTTACTGGATAGGTTAAGTTATTTAACACCTAAACAAACAAACTGAATTTCAAAACTTCAATAATAGTAGTGAGGAAAATCGATTTGGCGCTAGAGAGGATCGAACCAGGGATCTCGTGAACAGTAGTCCAGCACTTTAACGTAGAACAAAAAAGCCAAACCTAAGAACAATCTTAGCTACTAAATCGCGTTATACTGTTCAAGTGAGATGAGATAGCTACACTCTCAATTCCTAGTGAGGAAAATGTTGGCGTACGACGAGCGATATGCAGTCGTGAATAATGATGTGCGGTTTTCGTGTGCATGTGCGATGCACGGCATGACAGGCTTTCCACTGTCCACTGTCGTGCACATATGTGATGCACGGCATGACTGTCTTTGTATGCTGGAGATGATTTATTTGGTGCTGCCGTCTGTTGGTTATGAGATGAGATGATATGAAAGCTGCGTGTTTGTCCAGCTACCAATGAAAATATTGGAGCGCATGAGTATTGAGCCAGGGCCCTAATGAACAGTACACTGTTAAAAATATCGTGAAAAATTACCTCTGTTTTTAAAGGCTATCTATTTTCTGACCAATGAGAATGCACCATAGACGTTTAAGTAGCGTTCTCATTGGTCAGAAAACAGATAGCCTTTGTAAACAGAGGTAATTTTTCACGATATTTTTAACAGTGTAGGCGATATACATAGCGTAGAGTAAAAGACCATGCTAGTTACTCTAATCTATTAATTCGCTTTATATTATGCAAGTGAGATGAGTTCGCTACAGTAGTGTTTGGAAAGCGATATTCAGCCTCTTTTTGTTATACGCAGACTATTAAGAAATCGCTGTGCCAGTGTTACTGAACTATTTACACCTTTTTAATTTAATAGTTATATATTTTAAACTCTAATCTAAAACAATACAGTTAAAGAATTAACTTTTCAGTATAGAGATGCTTATTATATTGTCAAAATCTTTATTATTAACCGAAATTGATATGTACATTATTAAAAAATTTCGGTGACATTTTCTTTATTTTTTATTATTTTGAACGTGATTTTCAAACCTTTAAATTAGTTTAGGTGTAGAAGTTTTCTAAATAAAAAACAAGAGCAATAAAAATGAATTTTTTTTTTTGTTGTTTACGCTAGCGTTGCAATCTCATTCACACTGAAAACATTGTAGTATACGTTATTTATTGACTTCTGTGGAAAAGTGCTCGTTTACGCTAGGTTGCAATCTCATTCACACTGAAAACATTGTAGTATACGTTATTTATTGACTTCTGTGGAAAAGTGCTCATCTGCTAAATTTCTACTTGATAGGTTCAGCTATTTAATAGCTGAACAAATAAACTAGTTTTGTAAAACATTGACAACAGTAGTATTTGCATAACAATGCTATACATAGGACATTTCTGAAAAAAGTTTGAAGCCAATACACACTTTCACTATAGCATCTAGAATAGGGATGCACAACTTGTGGCCAGCGGGCCAAAAGTGGCCCACCATGGGTTAGCGTGTGGCCCGCGAATTTCGTCAATTTATAACTGGAAAAAATTTCAATTTTTGTCCATGGGTCGCAAGAAAAAATCGCGAATTTCCTCAATTTCATGCAGGAAAAAAAATTTCGTCAGCCATTTAAGAATCGCGAATTTTGTCGATCAGCCGAGGAAAAATTACAAATTTCATTGATTGGGTACGGAAAAATCGCTAATTTTGTCGATAAGGCACAGAAAAATTAGAACTTTTCGCCGATGGGCCACGGAAAAATCGCGTTTTGTCAATCGGGCTAGGAAAAATCGCGAATTTCGTTAGTAGAGCACGGAAAATTGCGAATTTTGTCGATCAGGCTAGGAAAAATTGAAAATTTCGTTGATCGGGCACGGAAAAATCGTCAATTTTTTTATGATGTGCGGAAAAACGGAAAATTTTATTGATCGGCTGCGGAAAAATCGTGATTTTCGTCAGTCGGAAGAAAAAACCCCGAATTTCGTCAATTTATCCTCGAGAAAAAATTGCAAGTTTCGTCAGTCAGTTAAAATTCACGAATTTTGTCGATTAGGAGAGAAATAACCTAAAATTTTGTTGATGAGCTGCGGGAAAATGGCGTGTTCGTCCGTTTATCGCGAGAAAAAAATCGTGAATTTCGTCAATTTGCCGCAGGAAAAAATTACAAATTTCCTCAGAGAATCGCAAATTTCGCTGATCGGTGGGGAAAAAACGCGGATTTCGTCGATCAGGCTCGGAAAAGTCGCAAATTCTCGACCGGGCACGATAAAATCGTGAGTTTTGTTTATCGGGCTAAAAAAAAATCACGGATTTCGTTTGCCTGGAACGAAAAAATCGCAAATTTTTCAATTTGCAGCGAGAAAAAATTGCAAATGACGTCAGTCAGTTAAGAATCCAGAATTTCATTGATCGGGCACGAAAAATAACTAATTTCGTCGATCAGGGGCGAAAAAAACCGCAAATTTGTCAATCGGGCACGGAAAAATCACGAGTTTTGCGATCGGGTTCTGAAAAATAGCAAGTTTTGACGATCGGGCTCAGAAAAATCGCGAATTTCGTTGTTCGGGCACGGAAAAGTCACGAATTTTGTCGATGACGCGCGGAAAATTTTTTAATTTCGTTTATCGGCAGTGGAAAAATAGTGAGTTTCGTCAGTTCATCGCGAGAAAAAAACGCGAATTTTCTCAATTTGCATCGGGAAAAAATTGCAAATTACGTCAGTCAGTTAAGAATCCCGAATTTCATTGATCGGGCGCGGAAAAATAACTAATTTCGTCGACCAGGGGCAAAAAAAATCGCAAATTCGTCAATCGGGCACGGAAAAATCGCTAGTTTTGTCGATTGGGTTCCGTAAAATAGCGAATTTCGTTGTTCGGGCACGAAAAAAATCGAGAATTTTGTGGATCAGGTACTAAAATATAAACTATACATTAAAAATAACAAAACATTCTAGATTTTCATATTAGCATAGTTGTTTTAATTTGAGGATATAATAACATTCTTAAAACAGCAGTAATATCTAGAAAAGCTGTCCCGCACATGACATCAAATGGCCCTTCTTCAACCTCTATTATTAAATACATTTTGCAAGTACAATTAAAAACTAGTGTATGATATTTTCTACACTTTTTAAACATTTGAAACATGATTCCGTAAAACATAGCGAGTTCTTTTGAAAAAAAAAAAAATTATTTCTGTTTTTGTGTTTTAAATTTAAACTTATACGTTATTAACAATATGTTGACTTTTATATTTAAATGACACCTCCCCCCACACACGGGGAGCACCCTCCTCCTTCCTTCTAATATCCCTAGTGTAGATATTTGGCCGTCACCAACAACATCAGCAACACCTTTTGTATTTATAATAGAAGATAATTTATAAAAGTATTGAACATGGAGACATTCATTAAATTATATTTGGTAATAAAACATTTCCTGT
Organism: Maratus speciosus; assembly: GCA_963932465.1. Classification (NCBI taxonomy): domain Eukaryota; kingdom Metazoa; phylum Arthropoda; class Arachnida; order Araneae; family Salticidae; genus Maratus; species Maratus speciosus. The sequence continues at coordinate 560,379,279 of OZ010792.1, forward strand.
TATAAATGATAGAAATTATTAATTTCAACAATTTAAATTAAACTTTTTGAAATTGTACAAAATAATTACGTTATCACTAAAGTAATCCCATCTTTATAAATTTACCTTATACCTAAGATTTGACGGTTAAAATCCTAATTGCAAATAAAGTTTTACAGCAGTTCAGAAAAATAATTGAATTATTTTCTTTTTTCATCTAATTAATATTAAAAGATACGCTTTTAATCGTCTAATTAAAAATATTTTTGAACTGATCAAATCGCCGGAAACCCCACTGGTCTATTAATAAGCGCCACTATCATAATAAAGATCAATTTGTTATTTAGATTTATTAAGTCAAATTAAGTATGTTTTTGGATCAAAGGTAAATTAATTTTCAACATAGTTTAGTTTAATTAATAAGATTTCGTAAATTGTACGGAAGAGAAAATTGAGTAAACTCCAAGTATGGAAAACTAAGTAATGGCGAGTTGTTAAAGTGTTGCTTCGCAAAGAAATTTATTTTGAGAAATTTCGGAAAATCGAAAATAAAAATCATTTATTAGTTTTATACTTTATTAGTTTTTCTACTAATTATTAGACAGATGTTACTGATAATTAGTGACATACATCATAAGTACCTTTACTGATTTATTCTAATACAATTTTAATAATTTATTGTAAATTTTTATATTAAATTTTAAAACAGTAATTTATTTTGAAAATAATTATTTTTGTCATATTATATAAGGATATTTATAAGGACATTTATAAGGATTATAAGGATATTTTGCGAAGTAAGTCTTGGCGTCAGAATGCTGTAAATTTAACCATACGTGACGCAACATCTCCGATTAAAAAAACATTTACTCAGCTGTTAGACTATATCATTTTAACCTCTGCACGCCCTTAGCCACATATGTGGACGTTTAGTTATTTATAATTATAATTACTGTCAGTAAAAGATTTTATGGTTCGACTGCACTGATAATGTTATTTCCTATCTACAGTTAGGGATAAAGCGTGAAATAATTTTTCGGCAGCCAATGTTGTTGGATTATTTGAAACAATCGTTAATATCATAAATATAATATCAGATATATTAAATATATTAAATTTTAATAATTTGCAGAAATATAAGATAAAAATGTTCAGTTAGTTTTTTATTTTATAAGAAACCATTTCACTCATAATTTACCATTAACGCTCAGTAGCCACAAATGTAGACAATATATATATATATTTTTTTTTTTTGTAAATTTTTATTTTTTTTTCAGGCACCTTTTCCAGACAGATTGTAATTCAGACACTTAAGTGCCTAACTATGAAATTTCAGACATCATTGGTGTCTAAATTTAAGACACATAAGTGTCTTACTATAATCATGATAATACTATGAAAAATGAACTGAAAAAAAGTTTGAATAATAGTGATATGTCTAAAACTAAGACATTTAGAAATAAGAGTCTGAATGCGGTACACTGTAAAAAAAAAAAAAAAAACGACATTTTTACAGTACAAAGTTCATCTCGCGCACAAACTCGATCACAGTGAGTGTGCTGTATCTTTTTTTGGTTTCCTGACTGTATAAACATGAAAAATACAGTAGTTGCGTAAAATTGCCAGCACATTGTGCTGTTAATTTTACGCAACTACTGTATTTTCCATGTTTATATTGTCGGGAAACCAAAGAAAGATACAGCACATTCGCTGTGATCGAGTTTGTTCTGGCAAATGTACAGTGTTTTTTTTTACAGTGTATGATTACGTGCGATGACCGTATGTACATTTGTATTGCAATATGTATGCCAGCACTATCAGAAAATAGTTTTGAATGGATGAAAGATTTTGAAAATATTTTTTCATCGATTAAATTTGGTATTACTTTATAATAGAAGTAATTTGATTAGTTATGATTAGTTTGTTATCTGAAAAAATTGCAAAAGTTCGCTTACTAAGTTTTGGGATTAAGCTATTTTTGGCGCAATAAATAATTAAATAATTACTTTTCGTCGTCTCAGTGCAACAGTAAGACATCTAGTAATAAAACAAATGAGATGTCTGACTTACTGCTATGAGAAACCGTGTTTGCATCTAAATATTCCCTACTGTTCCACTAAATCCAGACACAGTTATTCATAGCAAATAAGTCAGACATCTCAATTTCGATTATTACTAGATGTCATACAGTTGCTATGAGGCGAAGTTTTCACGAAATGTAAAGTTTTTCAAAAATTACTTGCTATCATGGGCGTACACAGGAAGGTCAGGGAAAAGCCGCTTCCCTAAATACTAAGAGATATAAGTTTCGAGACAAAAATGTAGGGAGGGGCAAGATATTGGAACAGATATGCCTGGGGTGCACAGCCTAGTCCGATTTCGCAAAACGCAGAATATAAATATGAAATAGGCTGAACAAAGAATCTTTTCTCAAAACTCCTCGTGTAAGAGAATTTTTAAAGATATCAACATAATAAGAAATTTAACAATTAAGAAATATTAATTGCTCAAAGATAAGTTTCTAACGACATTTTTCAAATGGGAGAACTGATATTTTTATTTTTTTTTCTTATTCGCCAGTGGACTTTTCCCTCCTGAACTACACCCACCCCCATCCCCATTTAAGATAAATTTGAAATATTTAAACACCAAAATAAGAACAGAATTAAAATTGTCTTCTACGAAATGTTGAAATGTGGAGGGGAGGGGGAGGGAGGGAGTTCTCCTCTAAGGAATAATTCTTAGCAACATTTTCTCTTAGCGTTTAATTATTATATTGCTATTTTCAAAAGTAAAAATATAACTTTTTTAATAATCAGAAAAAGTAAATTAGAAATTTAGATTAGAAAATTAAAAATAAGATTAGAAAATTTTAAAGAACGTATCTTATACTATAATGCGAGCGAAAATTGTGTGTGTGTGTGTATGTAAATTTTATCTTAAAAACGGCTCGAACGATTTTGACGAATTTTTTTATTTTACCATTATCAGGCACGATAAGAGGATTGGGATAGGTCACGTGTTCGAGAAAATTCGATTAGTGGGTCATTTTGGGTCATAATGAGTCAAGGTCAAGCTAATTATATCTAAAAAACGGCTCAATCGATTTTCACGAAATTTTATATCCAACCGTTTTTCGGCACGAGAAAACTATTAGGCTAGGTAGCTTTAATGATTTTGATTAAATTTTGTTTTCTATCGTCTTAGGGTTCGAGAAGACCATTGGTCTAGGTCGCATGCTCAAGAAAATTTGATTAACCAGTCAATTTGGGTCACTATGGGTCAAGGTTAGGTAATTTTATCTAAAAAATGGCTCAAACGATTTTGACAAAATTTCTTATTACACCGTTTCCTAGCACAAGAAGATCATTGGGATAGGTCAGATGTTCGATAAATTTAGATTAGTAGGTCCTTTTCGGGTTACCGTGGGTCAAGCTAATTTTATCTATAAAATGACTTTAGCGATTTTGACTAATTTTTTTTTTTCGGGTTCGAGAAGAGCATTGGTTAGGTCGTGTGTTCGAAAAATTTCGATTAGTGGGTCCCTATAGCTTAGGTTCATGCCAATTTAATCTAAACAGCAAGAATTATACAGAGATAATGAAATGTCGAATTAAACGCAAGGGTAATTTTGACCGAGCTTAGCTCGGTCGTGCCCGCTAATAAGTAATTAAATTTCAGGGCGGGACAATGGCCCTCCACCGCCCTACTCATCAAAATTCTGTATGCTATTTGCTAGTTTTGCGACAAAATCTTTATTTAAAGAATGTTTTCTGTATGTCTGAAAATATAAAAGCTGTAAAAATTATACTCAAATAAATGTAACGCATTAAGGAAATTGCCAAATAAAGAAAATAAAATATTTCTAATTTCTTCTTATGTGTTTAAAGTTTAAAGTTCAAGCAAAAATGTGTTTAAAGTTTGAAGTTTGCTTTAGCTGCAATAAGTTACATTGGCATAATTGTAGCTGTAACTCTGGTAATCGTTTCTAATTTCAAACACAGCGCTTTGGAGCAACATCTTAACACTACAAACAATCAAAAATTGTAAAAAAAAATTTTTTTCGATTTTTTTAAAGTTTCAAATTAGTGACCTTTGCTTAGTAATTTATTATTAAGTACAAAAGTGTTCTAAATGAAGATATAAAAATAATTTTTATTCTACACCCTTAAGTTTCAAATTGGTGTCTTTTCCTTAATAATTTATTCTGGAATGCAAAAGTGTTGTAATAAAATATTTAAGCAATCATTTTGAATTCTAATGTTAATGTTATAACTTGCTTCAGATTGAAACTATTAAAAAAGGCAACAAGAAATCATTTTCGATTTTTTCAAAGTTTCAATTTGGTGTCCTCCTTAATAATTTATCTTGGAGTACAAAATTATTCCTATAAAACATGTAACAATTATTTTAAATTCTACATCCTTTTATGTTAATGTTACACATTGATTCATATTGAAACTGTTAAAAAATGCAAAAAGAAATATTCATAGATTTTTTTCGAAGTTTCAAATTTTGAATTCTATGTTCTTTTATGTTAATTTTACGACTTCATTCATACTAAACTACTAAAAAACGCAAAAAAAAAAAAAATCAATTTTTTTTTTAAAGTGTTAAAATTGTGTCTTAATAATTTATTCCGGTGTACAAAAGTTTTATAATAAAATACATAAGCTAAAATTTTGAATTCTACACCCTTTTTCTTAATGTTACAAACTGATTCATATTGAAACTATTAAAAAATATAAAAATAAATCTTTTCCGATTTTTTTCAAAGTTTCAAATTAGTGTCTCCTTAATAATTTATTCTGCAGTACAAAAGTATTCTAGTAAAATATATAAGCAGTAATTTTAAATTCTACATACTTTTATGTTAATGTTACAAATTGATTAGTATTGAAACAATTAAAAAATGCAAAAAGCCTTTTCGATTCTTCAAAAATTTCCAATTGGTGTCCTCTCCTTAATAATTTATTCTGGAGTACAAAAATGTTCCAATAAAATATGTAAGCAATAATTTTAAATTCTACACTCTTTTATGTTAATTTTACAAATTGATTCCCATTGAAACTATTAAAATATGCGAAAAGAAATCATTTTCGATTTTTCCAAATTTTCAAATTAGTGTGCTTCTTAATAATTTATTCTGGAGTACAAAAGTTTTCTAATAAAATATGTAACATTAGTTTTAAATTCTACATCCTTTTATGTTAATGTTACAAATTGATTCATATTGATACTGATAAAAAATGCAAAAAGAAATCTTTTTCGATTTTTTCAAAGTTTCAAATTGGTGTCCTCTTTATAATCTATTCTGGAGTACAAAGGTGTTCTAATAAAACATATAAGCAATAATTTTGAATTCTATATCCTTTTATGCTAATGTTAGAGCGTCATTCATACTGAAACTTTTTAAAAATGAAAAATTTTTTTTTTTCAAAGTGTTAAATCTGTGCCTTAATAATATATTCTGGAGTACAAAAGTATTCTAATAAAACATATATGGAATAATTTAAAATTATACATCCTTTTATGTTAATATTACACGTTGATTCATATTGAAACTGTTAAAAAACGCAAAAAGATGTATTTTTCAATTTTTTCAAAGTTTCAAATTAGTGTCCTCTTCTTTATAATTTATTCTGGAGTACAAAAGTGTTCCAATAAAACATATAAGCAATAATTTTGAATTCTACATTCTTTTATGTTAATGTTACGATTTCATTCATACGGAAACTATTAAAAAATGCTAATAAAACTTTTTAAAAAATTTTCAAAGTGTTAAATTTGCGTCTTAATAATATATTCTGGTGTACAAAAGTATTATAATAAATTATATAAGTTATAATTTTTAATTCTACACTTTTTTATGTGAATGTTACAAATTGATTCATATTGAAACTAATAAAAGATGCAAAAAAAATCTTTTTCGATTTTTCCAAAATTTCAAATTGGTGTACTCTACTCGATAATTTATTCTGGAGTACAAAAGTGTTCCAATAAAATATAAAAGGAATAATTTTAAATTCTACAACCTTTTATGTTAATGTTACACATTAATTCATATTGAAACTGTTAAAAAATGCAAAATGAAATATTTTTCGATTTTTCCAAAATTTCAAATTGGTGTTCTCTACTTAATAATTTATTCTGGAGTACAAAAGTGTTCGTATAAAACGCATAAGCAATAATTTTGAATTATGCATTCTTTTATGTTAACCCTTTAATGCATATATGCAAACAACACTGTTTTTAATGTAATAGATTTTTTTATTCGTATAAACTTAATTCACACCAGAAAATTAAAATAGTAATATCTGCTTCAATTAATAACAGACATTCCGTATGTAAATAAAACGAAATTAACCATTGAAACTTTCTGGTGTAAAGTCAGATTCCCTGATCTACGTAATTTCTAGAACGTATTCTATCATGGGAATTAAGGGGTTAAACGTTAAGTTTTATATAATAAATAATTATATAAAATAGGATATTTGGAGGCACACTTTTTAAAATATTTACTAATTTTGCAATATTTTAGCGTAAAACAGCCACACTACAGTAGTTTTTACTTGTATTGCAGATGTGCAACAGAAGAAAAGATTGACGTATTATATGAAAAATATATCTCTGATTTTTTTTTCATTATTTTTCCTGTGTAATAAACCATTCACAGAATCATATATATATATTTTGAAAAAATCGCGCGTTTAAGAGTTAATGTTACGAGTTCATTCATACTGAAACTAATAAAAAACGCAAAAATAAATAAATAAATAAATAAAATAAAATAAATTTTTTCAAAGTGTTAAATTTGTGCCTTAATAATTTATTCTGGAGTACAAAAGGGCTATAATAAATTATATAAGCTATAACTTTGAATTTTACACCCTTTTTTGTTAATATTACAAACAGATTCATATTGAAACTATTAAAAAATATAAAAAGAAACATTTTTGATTTTTTCAAAGTTTCAAATTGGTGTCTCCTTAATAATTTATTGTGGAGTACAAAAGTGTTCCAGTAAAATATATGAGCAATAAGTTTGAATTCTACATTCTTTTATATTAATGTTACAACTTCATTCATACTGAAACTATTAAAAAATGAAAATATATATATATATATTTATATATTTTTCAATTTCTGCAAAGGGTCAAATTTGTGTTGTAATAATTTATTCTGGAGTACAAAAGTGTTCTAATAAAATATATAAGCTATAATTTTAAATTCTACATCCTTTTATGTTAATGTTACAAATTGATTCATGTTGAAACAATTAAAAAATGCAAAAAGAAATCCTTTAAGATTTTTCCAAAATTTCATATTGGTGTCCTCTTCTTAATAATTAATTCTGGAGTACAAAAGTGTTCCAATAAAATATATAGGCAATAATTTTAAATTCTACATCATTTTATGTTAGTGTTACAAATTGATTCATATTGGAACTATTAAAAGATGCAAAAAGAAATCATTTTCGATTTTCCGAAAATTTCAAATTGGTGTGCTCCTTAATAATTTATTCTGGAGTACAAAAGTGTTCTAATAAAATAGGTAACAATAATTTTAAATTCTACATTCTTTTATGTTAATGTTAAAAATTGATTCATGTTGAAACTGTTAAAAAATGCAAAAAGACGATTTTACGATTTTTTCAAAGTTTCAAATTGGTGTCCTCTTCTTTATAATTTAATCCGGAGTACAAAAGTGTTCGAAGAAAACATATAAGAAATAATTTTGAATTCTACATTCTTTTATGCTATTTTTATTTATACTGAAATTATTAAAAAATGCAAAAAAGCCTTTTTAAATTTTTTCAAAGCGTTAAATTTATGTGTTAATAATTTATTCTCCAATACAAAGTGTTCTAATAAAATATATAAGCTATAATTTTGAATTTCTCTCTACCCTTTCACGATATATTTCAACTTGATTCATATTGAAACTATTACTAAAAATACAAAATATAGATTTCCGTGGAGAAGCGCTGCTCATCGGATATTCTCCTTAATATGATTATTTGTTTAAATGTTGAACACGCAGGTTGAATTTGTAAAACCTCAATAAATGCGTCAGTCACAGAAAGATATGTATAAAAGTTTGCAGTACGGTAATTTTGAAAGCAGCATCAGAGTTATTTGTTCTACTACATCTCTTACGTTTAGCTTAATATTTGCGTATGTAAATAACGCGCTTAAATATTGATGCTATATATTTGGAAAGTAAACAGTATCAAGTCTATATCTGTGTACCACAAGTGGTACGCAGTGGGACAATGCATATATTTTCAAAAATCATACATTTTTGTACTCTATCAATAATTTTCTGTAGTTTATGATTTCTACTCAATATTTCTAGATTTTCAAAATATTAAAAATATGAGCCTCGGATGCACAGTGGCAGACCCTGGTCTACCTTCGTGCAAATTTTCAGCCTCTTACGTTTAGTAGATTTCCTTAGCCATCGCACGCCCACACACACACACAAAAAAAAAAAGACAGAGAGAGAGAGAAACCTTCTTTTATTAATAAATAACTTTTTTAACATCAGAACCACATAGTAGGTACACAATGAGACACGTCTCATAGTGTACTACCACTGTGTATCTCTCTGTGTACTTTCGTTAGGTTGTAACAAAATAGATGCCATAGCTGTTAAATCAATCTCATCGCTTAAAAATTTTATGTCGTTTTGTCGAAATAGTCTATTATTTGATATAGCTAGGTTTGGTTAAGTAAATATATGTCATATTGAAGGAAATAAACTCTAAAATCGACGTTTATGTATTTTTAGCCACTAAAAAATAAAGAATTATTTACTATTTTGTCGGACGAGTAACTGAAGTGCCGAAACTACATCCACGTGTTGCATAAGATGAGGTTTTTATGTGTGTGTGCCAGCTTGGAGAAAAAGTTACAACTATATGTTAAAGTTTCTGCTGTCTCACTGTGTACTATTCTCCCCTATACATGGTATAATCTATAAATGATGCATATATAAAGTACGTAAGAACCAACAAATTAATAATTAAAATAAAAAATTAAACAAGAACGAAAAAATATGCATGTCATAGATTATTAAACACTTTCCAATACCAACAGAATATTATCAAAATATTTCCTTTTTAATCAGGGTGACCGTCCTGAAACGGAATTCTTCTGTTCCTCCCTGTTAATGAAGTTAAATACTACGAGCTATTTAATCTTCAGAAAACATATTGCACTACATCTCAGTGATCCTTTATTATTTCATTATGTTTAAAGTACCATAAAATTATTAAAAAGCATCACAAAAACATTTTCCCTATATATCATAATGTAACGGAATTATTTTGTGCTTCCCTGCAAACGAATAATACTCCTTATTCTATGCTGCGAAGAAAGCATCGTTCTGTCCACTTGAGTGAAGCATATGAATTTCGTTACGTTCAATTGTAACATCATTAAAATATATCAGAAATGGTTTTTCCCTTTAGACCATAGACGGGAGCCGGCCACACAGACACAAATTGTAAAACCGAAATTTCATTGTCTAGTGTTGCCATTCCCAAAATGACGTCAGCGTTACGCACAGATACTTTTGTCCTTTATAATATAGATAGATAGATTGTTTGTGAAAAATGCAATATATGAACAGATTTAGCTTGTTACGGTTCCATGTAATTATGCTTACGTGAAACCTTATTATATAATTCAAGTATCAATATAATTCAAGTATTAATTAAGCGTTGGTACTTAAACATATTTAATTAGACTTAATAAATGCAAATATTTGATTCATTGTTTATATGATAATTGTTCACATTAATATACCAATGGGACTTCCAGAAAATTGATCAGTTCAAAAATATCTGTAAATATAAAGCTATCTTCCAATATTAATTAGATAAAAAAAGAAGATAATTCAATTATTTTTGTCGTCTGCGACAAAAGTTTCTTCCCGTCAAAGACGTTCTTTCTGTCAAATCTCGGTTATTGAATTAGCTTACATTGACAAGGGATGCCTTGGGAATAATATAATAATTATTCAAAGTTTAATATGATTCGATTTAAACAGTTTAAACTAATATTATATTATGATATAGGACAGTAAAATTATCTATCACCAAAGATTAGCTGACAAATGGCTTTTTCCTTTAAGTTATAGTTGCTTCTCTAATTAAAATAATCAATAAGTATAGGTCGATTATAGAAAAGGATAAACACAAATTAATGTCACAAATTACACAATACAAACTACAATTTTCATCATTTCAAGAGAGATTTATTTGTTATTTAGAAAAGGTCATTAGTTTAAATTCTCGATAAATTGTAAAACAGCGCTGCAAAGTATAATATTTCCTTTCAATTAAAAAATACTCGTATATTTACACAGGACTATTAAAAGCAGAAAGAAAACTATAAAATAATAATTAAATGATAACGTGTTAAAAGTAGAAAATGGAAAAAAATATTTCATAAAAAATGAATTTACTTGAATATGGAAAAAGATAGAAAAATTTAAAATAACAGCTACGTTATAATGTGTTAAAAGCGGTAAACTGTAACAATTATGTAATATCTAACAAAGTAAAAAAAAAAAAAAAAAAAAAAAAAAAAAAAAAAAAAAAAAAAACGGAGTAAAAAACGGAGATTATACTGGCAATCGAGACGCAAGTACTATTTCCGTATTTTTACGTAAATTCCCCTCCCCCATAAATCCCAAAAATCCGTATTTTTACGGAAATTTTTCCCCATAAATTACAGAAAATTTTCCGTTAAAATATAGAAATAGTACTGCGTAGTTTCTATAAAATTGTATGAAGTTATGCTTAGAATTGAACCAAGTTTCATGTATATGTTTTTGATTGTAGCAAGCAGGTCCTCCCTGAATTTGGAAATATTCCGTCGGAAGGGGGAGCTGTAATAGCGATTTTTGTGTAATTTTCTCGCTTTTTCATCGTTCTGTGGTACGTCGGCGCATGGTGCAGCCGCGGGAACTTCGCTTCCTTCTAAAACGGCTTTTCGCAAACAGCTGACGTACAACAAAATAAAGAAATACATTGATTTTATTAAATATGATGATCGGAATTAACTAGTTTTTACTCCGACAAATTGACTGAAGCAGAAATTTAAGATGAAAGTCAAAGTTTGTACAGTATCGAACTAATAATATTAAAGTATTAAATTTTATAACTACTTTTTGAAATATTAAAATGTATGAGATAGAATAAAGTTTTGGGATTGGCACATACAATAGTTTTTTTTTTTTTTTTTTTTTAAAGCAATAGCCTTTCAAATAACACAACCATGCAAGTATCATTTCGAAAACTGTGGTAACTGCATTACAGCTAGTGAAAGTTTATTCCTAAGAAAAACGAAGGTATGCATCACAGTGAAATAATTTTGGAATGGCTTATGTTTGATACTAATGAAAAATGGAATTTTTCTATTCAACATTTTTTCGACGCTAAAAGTGCCATTATAAAGCTAATGTAAAATATGTTTGAAATAGTATACATAAGTTTAAATAAACTGAATTTTATAAACATAATAAGGATTTATGGATGACAACAGTCCTTAATAATTTTTGCTAAAATGAATATTAGTAAAAAAATTAAAGCGTATTTTTTAAAAATTATATTATACTTTTTAAGTTTATTTATGGTATTTTAAATAAAAAATAAAGGCCGATCTAAAAAATAATGGCGTCAAAATGATGGTGAAAACCCTTACTCCAACATAGGCGATGTTTTATGTCGGTGCCACTACCCCAAAGGGGGTGCAGGAGCAAAAAACGTTCTAAATTGCGGCTTTTGCGTTACGGAAGGGCCTAGAATCATGAAATTTGGAATGGTAGTTAGTCATAAGATATCAATGATCTCTAAGGACATTTCCTAAAAAAATCGAAATTTAAAAGGGGGTCAAAATGCGTAAAAAGCGCTATAAAAAACTTTCTAAAGTGCGATTTCTAGGCAATCTCAGGAAGTACTGAACCGATTTCAAATATAATGGTGTAAAAATGATGGTGACAGATCTTGCTCCAAGATAGGCTATATTTTATATCTGTTTCCACTACCACAGAGGATATGCAGGAGCAAAATGCGCGAAAAGCGTTCTAAAAACGTTCTAAATGCCGATTTGTCGGCAATATCTCAGGAAGAATGAATCTGATTTCAAACGTAATGGTAGAAAATTGATGCTAACAGCCTAACATTGACGCTATTTTATGTCGGTATCACTTTCACCAAGACGATGCAGGAGCAAAAAAGCGTTCTAAATTTCGATTTTTGTGATCGGTAGCGGCTAGAAACTTAAAATTAGGCAAGGTACATATTTATTAGGTATAAATGATCTTTAAGAACAGTTTCGAAAAAATTGGAAATTTAAAAAGCGGTGAAAATGCGCGAAAAGCGTCCTAAAAACGTTCTAAATTGCGATTTCTACTCAATCTAAGGAAATACCAAAGCTATTTCAAAAGTAATGGTTGCAAATCAATGGGGACAGTCCCTGCTATAACATAGGTTATATTTTATGTTGCTGTTACTACCATCTGAGGGTTGCAATAGCAAAACATGTTCTAATTTGCATTTCTTGCACAACTGAGAGGTCTAACACTTTGAAGTATGGCATGGTATTTACTTACAAGATGCAACTGCTTTCTAAGAACAGTCGAAAGAAAATTCCAAATTTTAAAAAAATGAAGTGAGTGAAAAGCGTTATAAATTACAATTTTTAAGCAAACTTATAAATTACCAAACCGATTAAAACTAGTATGTTGTGGCCATCACAAAACTTTCTTCTATATAAATCACGCCAATTACATCATTTAAATAGTACAAGAAATTACATGAATTTAGCACCAATTCATATCAAAGTATTTCTGAATTTGAAGTTGGATGAAAATTCGTGCATTAGTTCTTGAGATAGAGCTATAGCGGAAATTCTGAAAATGTAGCATAGCAGCGCCACCTGTTGAGCGATTTGCACCAAAAATAAACAGCACTAAATGATATCAAGGTATACCTGAATCTGAAGTTTGCTGAAAATCTAAGCGTTAGTTCTTGAGATAAAGCTATTGCGGAAATCGCAAAAATACACCATAGCAGCGTCACCTGTTGAGCTATTTACACCAAAAATTAAACAGCACTAATTTATACGTCAATTCATGTCAAGGTCTAACTAAATCTGAAGTTTGATGAAAATCCGTGCAATAGTTCTTGAGATACAGTTTTTGCGGAAATCGTGAAAATGCAGCACAGCAGCGCCACCTCTTGGGAGATCTACACCAAAATTTAAACAGCACTAATTTATATCAGGGACTAACTAAATCTGAAGTTTGATGAAAATTCTTGCATTGTTTCTTGAGTTAGAGCTATTCCGATAATCATGAATAATGCAGCATAACAGCGCCACCTGTTGGGGGATTTTCACAAAAAAGTTATCAGCACCAAACTATATCCTGGACTAACTGAATATGAAGTTTTATAAAAATTCGTGCAGTAGTTCTTGAGATATAGCTATTGCGGAAATCGGAAAAAATGCCATATAGCAGCGCCACCTGCTGGGCGATTTTCATCAAAAACTAATCAGGTCCAGTTTATATCAAGGTCTAACTAAATATCAAGTTTTGTGAAATTCCGTGCATTAGTTCTTGAGATAGAGCGCCCACAAAATTTTTGTCACATACAGACTCACAGATAGAGTGACAGAGTGACAGAGTGACAGACAGACTCACAGACAGACATTTTCTAAAAACCATCAAATCGTATTCTGGACATTCTAAAACATAAAAATCCCTCGAAAACCGGAAGTCGAAATTTTTCACGAATCCAATACTTCCTTCTTGTAAAGATAGAAGAAAGTAAAAATGATGATGACAAATTTTGGTGATAGAACCTGCTCAAACATAAGCTATATTTTATGTCTGTTCCACTACTACCAGAGGGTTGCAGGAGCTAAAAACTTTCTAAATTGCGATTTCTGTGATACTGAGAAGGCTAGAAACTTTAAATATGACATGGTAGTTACTTATAAAATATAAATGCCCTCGAAGGAACGTCGAAAATAAATTCGAATTAAAAAGGGGTGAAGCGAAGGGGAGCTGCGAAAAGCATTCTAAAAAAGTTCTAAATTACGATTCTATGCAATTTCAGGGAATATAAACCGATTATAAAAGTAATAGTTGCGAATCAGTGGTAACAGTCTCTGATCCTATACAGGCTATATTTTATGCCGGTGATTCTACCACCTGGGATTCACAGGAACAACAAACGTTCTAAAAAAGGGCTTTAAAAGCTTTTTAAATTACGTTTCTGTGGAATATTAGGAAATAACAAACCGATTTCAAAATTAATGTTGGCAAATTAATGGTGACAGTTCCTGTTTCAACATAGCCCTTTATGTTGAGAGAGGTGGTAGGACTTGGAATTCGACATGATGGTTAATTTTAAGATGTAAGAAGATGGTTTCTAAAAAATTCAAAACTTCAAATGAATACTGAAATGAGCGTATTAATTGAGCATAAAAGTTTCAAAATATTTTCTAAATTATCATTTATTTAGTTTTATTTCATTTTATTAATTTAAGTCTCATTTCTGCCTAATACAGTGTAATAATGATGTTTAGTAAAACTGTGTTTTAAATAGTAATTTTTGAATTATTCCTAAAAGTAATAAGTACCTTTTAATAAAATAAAATATTATCTTTTAATAAAATAAAAATTTAGTTAGTACCTTTTGATAAAAATTAGACATATAAATATCACTTGGCATATTTCAAATATTACGCGAGCAAAGCCGCGGGGTTTGCTAGTAAGATATAAGTGTTAACCGTTCATTTTCAATAGCGAACATTCTATAGTAAACATCGATAACATATAAATTTTTATGAAAATCACTGTATATTTAGGCCACACAGAGCACAGAGAAATATATGGCAGAGAGACAGACAGAACAGCCGAATTCATAAAAACTTTCCAACTATGTTGGAAAGTGTCAAAGGGTAAATACAGACCATACATTTAATTCTGAATAACAGAATAATAATAATACTTCTGTAAATGTTTATTTTACAAAATATCTGACTTTTTTTCTTGTAATGCTTGGGAGCTCAAACCATACAAGTTACGCTCACCAACCCCCATTCTAAAACTTCAAATTCTAAGAGCTTGCTAATTTGATCTGCTTTTTAAAAAAAAATACGAAGATTGAATTATAATAAGACGACCTGTTACAATTTCCCTGTAATCGGGTTTCCATTCATTCACTGCGGGATTTTAAGGCCGAATCATTTGATGATGAGACAGCTAATGGCTGTCTTCGTTATTTATTAAAAAAGATCATTTGCACTTTTAAAAATCAGCTTATAGCAGCGGTTTGCAATTAATTTTAAGTGGAGTCCGAATTCTTTTGAAATTTTTTTTTCGAGGTCCAGGTAAAAAAATGCATAATATAAATACTTATTACTTTTAAATTGTTATATAAATTGTTAACATACACATACATATAATATAGAATAGAAAAGTCTTTTTCTGAAAAATTACTACATACACAGGTATACGTTCTGAAAGTTTTACATACACATAATAAAATAGAAAAGGCAATGATATTCGTTGAAATATTCATGACAAAAATTACACTTGCGGTATTGATAGCAGCTTTTTAAGTTTGGTTCACGTGGTAAACAGTTAATGCGAAGAGTGTCTTCAAGATGAGCGTTTAATTAAAGAGATTTAAACCCTGAAAAGTTACCAAAAAAATCTAAACTTAGTTTAGAAGTGTGATGAATAATGTGCTCTGGTATCATTTTTCTAATTAAACCTTTTTGGGCGGCCAGGAAAAAACGGAATTTGTTTCATTTTCTTCAAAGAAATGGGTCGCTCATGGAGGGAGTTCAACTGGGATGGTCTCTGAATGGAGGTCAAATTAGTATTGAGCCTATGGGAATAAATTTCGTATTATTAAAAAATGGTTGTTCAGGGAGATGGTTTCTTAATGGAGGTGGTCACACAGGGAGGCTTCACTGTATTTAGAACATAATTATAAAATAATAAATACATTTTAAGGCATTTTTCCGTTAGTCAGGCGTAGGTGATAAATCGCTTTATATTCTTCAAAGTTACAGCAAGAATGGACTCACCTATGCGCCAAACCACAACACTGTAAAACAAAATCTGTAATCCTACAAAACTAGTTTTCGTAAAACTACAGAAATCTGCATGTTTATTAGAATTTTATCTGTAATCGGGTATAATATTTATCACTCGCATAGTACAAATACATGAAATATCTTAGTCTCTCATTTCAGCCAATGAGAAAGAACTTCAATGATGACGTAATGACTATTCACGCAGCCACAGAGGTGTTCAAGGCATCCATCTTGATTATGATTTCAAATTAGTATGTAAGTAAATATTTCTTCTTTATGAGTTAAGTTTTGTTATATTTCCATTATCCTTGATTCCTAATAAGTAAAAATGAACTACACAGTAAGACCGTTTGATTTCGAATTATAATGTAACATGATTTTAGCAGGTATTAATGCGTAATCATCCCATTATTTTATTGTTAAATATTCATCATTCAGTCAAATGACTATTCTTTACATCAGTGTTTATTAGATGCGTGCAGTTTCTAATGTCTTATATAATAAATCAAATTTTATTGCAATATGGTTAGCAGATTAAATAATTTATTTTTAATTAGTGATGCAATGAATAGTACACCCCCTCCCCCCCCCCTCCTTTGACTGATAATGAAGGCCAAATATTCCACTATTCTTCTGCAGAATACTTAAAATGTATACCAAATTTATCATTCTTAATATTACAGTCGTGCCGTGTAATCGGTATTTATTGTACTAGATTCCAGCATCGGGTCGGGTTTACTTTACTTTTTTGGTTCGGATCGGGTCGTGTTTTGAATCTTGTGTGTCGGGTTCGGGTTGACTGATTTTTCAAAAGAATGTCCAAAATATTTTTTTTCAAGTTAAAAATCTAGGTATAGGGCAGATGTGCCAGTAATAGATAAAATTCAAAGTTTTTTATTTATTAAAAAAAAAATAAAATAAAATAAACAATAAAAATTTTACTTTAAAAATTTTCTTCATAACTCCTCCCCCCTCCCCCCACCCCGCTGACATGTTTTATAATCTGTGTTATTGTTGATACTCTTAATCAAACCAATTAGGAAGCAAAAAGGGATCCTTCGAAGTTCCACTGTTTTTCATTTATGTTGGCGAACATGCAAAGAGCTGGTTTAACTTAATAAATTTTATATATTCTTTTACTTTCCTGCAAAATTTCCTGTAAAATTTGTTTTTGTTTTGGTAGTAATAAAAATTTTTGAATGTGGTCATTCTAGACATTTCATCAATCGCACACTAGATGAAGCAATGGTAGCCCAATCTCCAGCTGAAAAAAGTTGCATAAGATTTCAATTGTATAAAGTAAAAGATTATTTCAAGAATCAGGAGTAATTTTGCTTCATATACTTTTGTATGCTTTCTGAATATTAATGACTTGTTTATACATAGATGTAATAGTTTCCCTATTTATGGAACATTATACTGTATATTATCCATAATATAAACAGCCTTCAAACATGGGTCTAAACATGGATTAAACTAAGCATGGGACAAATTTTGAAACTTGCAATTTCTTTAATTATAAAATTGTTTCTGAAAATTATGTTTCTATATTGTTCAAGAACATTAGAAAGTGTTTCATTTTGTATTCTATAAACTGAAATATTGTTTTTGTGTCAAACAAAGTTCCTTTTTATATTTTTGTAAAAGTTGTCCCATTCCCCCCCACTCTCTCCTATGCTTCTAACTCTGAATATTGGGCACTTCTCTATTATCTGAATATTGGGCACACACGCATCATGGGTATGTGTTTTAAAACTATCAGAAATATTATACATGTGTTTGCGTGTATATGAAAAATGAAATGTTGGTAATTTTTTTCTATTCCTAGAGAAGAATAAATGGTTCTTAACTGTGCCTTAAATAAAAAGAATTTATCGCATTTCTTATATACTTTTTTATTTCTTAACCTTTAACTGATGTTAACGGTCTCTCAGACCGCAGCTTTTTTTGATTTTTATAGTTTTGCAATTTTTTATATACTTGCAATTTTCAGTTTAACTACAAACACTACCGAAATTTTGTTCCGTTGTGAACTTTAGTACTATCACCAGACACATTTGAATAGGTGAATTTTAATTATAACAGTCTTGTACAAAAAGTTTAGTACAAAAACACCAACCTATGAGTTAATCGTGCCTTTTATTCATCTTTCGATAAAGCGGTTTCACAGACAACTTCACACTAGTTGTGACAAATTCTGTGACATCAGTTAAAGGTTAAGGAGTAAATTTAATAACTCATTCATATTGAAATATGTTTTTATTTTATCTGAAAAATTGTTCTGCTCAAACTTTTTGTGAAAATCTTAGACTTGGAAAAAACCTAAATATAAACATTTGGATTTTATTTTATGTGAGTTTCTGAGCGATAAAATGCCGAGTTTTTACTTTCTTATGCTAAGAGAGATATAGGGTAGATAGGGGTAAAGATACGAGCGGGGCAAAAATAAGCAACGGCTGATTTCATATGAAGCAACATTTCGGCTCTCATGACCAATAGGTTGCAGTTTTGTTTCAAGTGTACTAGTCATTTGTTTATACCTTTGATAAAAGTAGCAATTTGTGCTAAGAAAATGAGGTAAGTTTAAATTTTCGAATTTTGATCTAATATTTTTAAAATTTCACTTTATTCTTTAGCTGACAGTACCTGGAATTTTTACTAATCCAAAATATTAGTGGAGATCAAAAGATTTTTAGCTTCTAATTGCCGTAGTTTACCTCGATCACATTTGTTTATACTTATGGGTAGCCGGTTAAGCAAAATACTGCAGAATAGGGTAAAAGTACGCATCCTTCTTGGGACAAAGATACGCACATGTTTAAGATACGGGATTTTGCCCTATCTTTTTAGCTAGATGCAAAGCTTTCCACAATTTCTAAATATGTATTATATAAAATATAATAGCTACTTAACTAATATAAGTTAGTAAACTACATTTTCCTTTTTCTAGAAGTTTTTTTTTTTTTAATATAGAACGTAGGTATCTACCTATCTACTTTAAAAAGTCAATATTGTTTCATAAATAACCTTTTTGTTTTAAACCTTAATCCTTAACTCCTGTTAACGGTCTCACCGACCGCTGCAATATTCAGTTTCCACAGTTTAACTTTTAATATTCAATTTAAGTAGTTATGTTAGTTTAATTTTGATTCGTTTGGTAAATTAGAAGTATAGCTGAAGACTTCTGAATGCGGGAAATTTTACTATAATAGCCCTTTGCATAAAGTTTAGCGCAGAAACCGCCTCTTATGAGTCAGTCAACCATTTTATTCAATCAACGATTAAGCGGTCTCGGAGACCGCTTACAGTATTTATGAAACAATTTTTGTCACAACAGTTAGAGGTTAACTGCTATTTGCGATCTCGCAGACCTGTTTTTTTCATGGTCTAGTTTAGAATTTTCAGTTTAAATACTATAGAAATTTACTAATGGCTTTTACATTACTCATTCATTTTAGTGAAAATGGGGCAAAATCCGGCCATAAGGGAGCAAAAATGTGCACTGCATATGTTTGCCTCATCACTGCGTACTTTTAGAACAACCAATGGGGTAAAGATACGCAGAGCAATGTTTTTTTAAAAATTACAATTTCTCACGGAATTGTTATTTGACAGAATGTCGTTTGATAGTGGAACGTGCCTAAGGTTTTAATACATTTTAATCAGTCGTCACATAAGTTTAGATCAATGTGTTCGTTAAAAATCAAAATTAATGATAAATGCGTAACTTTAGCCCCCACCTATCCTACATCACCTAGGTGTGTCATGTGATTGTGAGCCATGTTGAGGACAACTTGTCACCAAGCGCCATTGATATCAACCATGATGGTGAATATCGATGGCGTTTTTTAACAAGCTGTCCTCACTTCAAATACTTTAGGGCATGATACCTACATATGTTTGAATATTAAAGTATATACATTTGTCCATTTTCCTACATAAAACATAAATTGTTATTAGAGATGTAATTGTAGATTACATTTCATAATATCAATAAAACACGATTTCCTTTCCTTTTATTTCGGGTCGGGGTTGAAATAAGTCTGGGTTGAGTTGCAGGTTGCCGAAAATTATTTTGGCTGATTCTGGTCAGGTTGCGGATCGAGAAAATATTTTTGGAGAGTTCGGGTCGAGTTGCGGGTTGACTTAGTATAATATTCGGTTTTGTGTCTGGTGCAACTTGACCCATGCAGGACTACTCTGTAGTCGGGAAATTTTCATTATATCAGGATTTGTACGGTCTTTAAAAGTACTTGCATTTTTCAAAAGAATTTTTTTTGTGCTTGAAAATGCTTATTTTCATACAAAATTTTTTTAAAGTCCTTAAAAGTGCTTTACTGTCATATTTCTTAATCGGAGGTGGAACTCTTCTGCATTTCTTTTCATTTCTGATTTAAAAAATAAAGATAAAACCGCCATTGCTAACCTTACTTCTGAAATTTCACCTCCCCTTTTTACTCCGTTCTCCACAATACCAAAGTTTAAACTGTTTAAAACTTTTTTTTTATCCTTTAACTGATGTTACCGGTCTCACAGACCAGTGCTTTTTTCAATTTTCATAGTTTAACTTGCAAATTTTAGTTTATCTACAAACTCTACTGAAATTTTGTTTCGTTTGAAACTTTAGTTCTAACACCAGAGAGTTTTAAATATGTGAATTTTAATTATAACACTCTTGTGCAAAAAGTTTAGTACAAAAACAACATCCTATGAGTTTATCGCGGCTTTTATTCATCTTTCGTTGGAGCGGTCTCACAGACCGCTTCACACTAGTTATGTGACAATTTCTTTGACATCAGTTAAAGGTTAAAAAAAAAATTGCTCTACTGTATTTGTTACTTTAAGTGAATAAATAATCAGTCCTAAATTTCATTAACTATTCATTCCATCATATCCGTTTCATTAAAATTTTATCTGAATTTCACCTTCAAAATTTCGTTTCCCCGTTTTCTTCACCTCTCACAGTAATAATACTTAAAGTTTCAAAACTCTTTAAAAAACTGCTTAAATAAAAAAAAAAATCTATTCTGTGTCCTTTTATTGTCGCAATAAATAATCAACATTTTTCTTCCCACTCGAAATTGGCATCCCCCTCCCTCAAATAAAAAAACTTAGAGTACATAGAATTTTAAAGTCTTTAAAACTCTTTATAGACCAGTGGTAGGGGAGGAAAAAAGGGCCGCATTTGGAATTAATTAGGGGAAAGCTGGAAATTGTTTTAACCCCTTTAAGTCTAGAATGAATGTACTAAGTTTTCCCCTCTTACTAGTTGAGTTTTTGAAGATATGTACATATTTATAGTCAAAAAACACATTTTTATTAATTACCATAACAATGTCTAAAAAAAAACTAACTCTATCAAAAACATTGTCAACACAGATGTTGTAGGGGTTAAAATTCTAATTGAAATGTGTACATAATATTTTTGTTGAATTTTTACAATTATAATGCAAAGTTTTGCCTAATTCGTTAATCAAGTGATTGAAGCCAGAACAGACGAGGTTATCAGTTCACCATGTTTCTAATTTATATATATATTTTAATTTATTGAGGTACTATTTGAAGATTTTGTAATTATTTTAGGTTATTTTGGATATTTTCAGAGTTATGGCTTAAACTCTTGATTACGGATTATAGCCCAGTGATAGGAAATGGGGAAAAAAAGGCCGAATTCGGAATTAAATAAGGGAAAGCTGGAAATTGTTTTAATCCCTTCGACATAGGTCAGAAATAAACGTACTAAGTTTTCCCGCCCTACTAGGTGCGGCTTTGCCTCTACGAACAAATAGATAACTTAAAAAGTGCATTATTTCATGATTTTTAGCATATTTCAAAAATGATTTGTAAATGATGGGAAATATTGTTTATGATCTCTGATATTGTATTTGAATTATGCGTCGTATTTAATTTGGCATATATAGTGAATAACAGTGCGTATGCATCACATTTAAGGAAGTCGAAAATAGTGTGTGTGGGGGGGGGGGGAGCGAGGGAACAAATGAGTGTGCAGGATTCTTGTCGCTAGAGGAATTATAGGTCAACTAATAGCACGATTTTAAACTTCAATATTTTATGAAAAGGACTAAGATGATTTTAATAAAAATTATTTTCGACTAGTATACTAGCATCTTAAGTTAAATTCATACAATTTTAAAACCTTCGGAATATTGAAAAAAAGTATTATAAGCTTACATTTTTTTAATCTAAGGTTTAAGGTTGACGATATCAGTTGAGAAATGGCATGTAAAACGGCTGTCAATTATGTACCTCTTTCTCGATAACTACTAAATTATAATCCTCAAAATATACAAAATAAAGCATTAACATATTTACAGAAACATCGCGAGGGCCTCAACAACTTAAAGAAAATACATGTATGTAATAAACGGAGGCAGGGCGGATTGATAACTCTCTCTCTTGATTAGCGGTTAAAGCAAAATTTAGAAATAGAATTGCGACCTTAATGTTCAGCCAAAATATTAATATGGGTACTCATTTTATTCAGAATTTCAAATTCTACGACATTTGTATTGACAATGTTTTTGAAAGAATTAATTGTTCTGAGATATTGTTAAGATAATTTTAAAAAAGTGTTTTTCGACTATAAATATGTACATATTTTCTAATGTTCACCTAGTACGTGGGATAAAACTTAGTACTTTCGTTTTAGACCTAAACGGAAGGGATTAAAACAATTTCCAGTTTCCCACCCACATAATTGTGAGTTACATCCCCCGATCACGGGTCTTTGAAATAGAATTGTGACAATGTTCAACAAAAATATTAAATGTAGTTCTCATTTTACTCGGAATTTTAAGCTGACAACGAGCTGAACACGGAAATTGCAAAACCTAAGTTTCATTCCAGATTTCAAAGTGCTGCCATTTGCAAAATGACGTCAGCGTTACGTACAGATATATTTGTTTTTTACAATATAGATAGATATAGATTTTATTTTCATATCAAAATCTTGGTGTTTTTTTTTTTTTTTCAAACTAATTTTTTCCCCCTTAAATCCATTTGTATCTGAACAAAATCAATACTCGATCATTTCAAAGCTACTGTATAACATTAAGTGTGTATTTTTAAATAATATATACGTAATGTGAGTCGTACAGTAAAATGCGCAGAAAAGCAGAAAAGTGACTTCGGACAATGAATTTTTTTAAAAGATTAATTTTGTATTTTTTAAAATGTATTGCAGTATTTCAAAGAGAATTGAAAGTATATGCTTTTTGGTATTGTTATTATTATTTGGTATTAATATTCTGCATAATTTGATTTTTGGAGTCTTATGTGTAATTTTGAAATATGCCTGGAAAGGGAAGTGGGGGAGGGACAAGGTTCTTCCAGTATTTTAAATTCTTAAAGTTTGTCGTTATCATCCAGACTCTATGAAATTTTTAGATGTTAAAAACATAATGTTTTCGTAGCCCGAGGGAAAAATATTAATATTTATTGGGAAAAAGGCTGGTAAAATTTTTTACCACGGTGTAACTCAGATTTTTGCTAATTTTGTCGAAGTTTTTGCACATTTTATTTAGTAAAAAATACTTATATAATCCGAATGTTTCGAAATTTTCGCAGTTAAATGTAAATCTGGCCTGTTGAGTTGCTCTAAAAAGATTGTGTTAAAATACGGACGTTTAGTTAGTTTTATGGTAGAAAAAATATAGTCTTTGTGAGGCGCGAAGTGACCTATACGCTCACCAATGTATTTGAAAGAGTTAAAACTCTTGTTTTTAAAAATCAATTGCATCATCAGTTAGAAGATTTTAACTTTTAGAGCATATATATATATATTTGCCGATACTTCTAAAATATCATCCTGGAATAAATTGCTACAAGTTTTCGGAAAACCTTTTTTGACCTTTTTTTGAAAAGTTTAACTGTTAGGTGGGGAGAATATCGTAAATTTAATATCAGAATATATCAACGTGTTAATATTGGTGATATATCGCGATAACTACCGTAAAGTGTATGCGAATAGAAAAATTGCTTATTTTAAAAGTTAAATGGCATGTTACCAAATATTTTATTAGAAACAGATGTAAAAAGGAGCTAATAAATGTTTCATGCTATTTTCTTCTACAGCATCCTTTAAATATACATATATATATATATATATAGGGAAGGTGGGGCAAAATCGGGTACCATAAAAGTTTTAGTCTCAAATGCTGTGAAATGGGAAAACAAACTTTGAGCACTGTTTTTAATGGAAAATGAATCCTTGGCTATAATAAAACATTATTTTCAAACAAAATATATATATAATTGTTTATATAAAAAAATAGCTTTTTTCAAACGTATGCAAAAATCCGGTTTTACCTCGCTGGTTGCTTTACAGATACAGATTTAGCTTGTTACGGTTCCATGTAATTATGCTTACGTGAAAACTTATTATATAATTCAAGTATCTCGCAAATTAATTAAGCGTTGGTACTTAAACATATTTAATTAGACTTAATAAATGTAAATATCTGATTCATTGTTTATACGATAATTGTTCACATTAATATACCAATGGGACTTCCAGAAAATTGATCAGTTCAAAAATATCTGTAAATATAAAGCTATCTTCCAATATTAATTCGATAAAAAAAGAAGATAATTCAATTATTTTTGTCGTCTGCGACAAAAGTTTCTTCCCGTCAAAGACGTTCTTTCTGTCAAATCTCGGTTATTGAATTAGCTTACATTGACAAGGGATGCCTTGGGAATAATATAATAATTATCCAAAGTTTAATATGATTCGATTTAAACAGTTTAAACTAATATTATATTATGATATAGGACAGTAAAATTATCTATCACCAAAGATTAGCTGACAAATGGCTTTTTCCTTTAAGTTATAGTTGCTTCTCTAATTAAAATAATCAATAAGTATGGGTCAATTACATAAAAGGATAAACACAAATTAATGTCACAAATTACCCAATACAAATTACAATTTTCATCATTTCAAGAGAGATTTATTTGTTATTTAGAAAAGGTCATTAGTTTAAATTCTCGATAAATTGTACAACAGCGCAGCAAAGTATAATATTTCCTTTCAATTAAAAAATACTCGTATATTTACACAGGACTATTAAAAACAGAAAGAAAACTATAAAATAATAACTAAATGATAACGTGTTAAAAGTGGGAAATGGAAAAAAATATTTCATAAAAAATGAATTTACTTGAATATGGAAAAAGATAGAAAAATTTAAAATAACAGCTACGTTATAATGTGTTAAAAGCGGTAAACTGTAAAAATTATGTGATATCTAACAAAGTAAAAAAAAAACAAAAACGGAGTAAAAAACGGAGATTATACTGGCAATCGAGACGCCAGTACTATTTCCGTATTTTTATGTAAATCCCCCCCCCCCCATAAATCCCAAAAATCCGTATTTTTACGGAAATTTTTCCCCATAAATTACAGAAAATTTTCCGTTAAAATATAGAAATAGTACTGCGTATTTTCTATAAAATTGTATGAAGTTATGCTTAGAATTGAACCAAGTTTCATGTATATGTTTTTGATTGTAGCAAGCAGTTCCTCCCTGAATTTGGAAATATTCCGTCGGAAGGGGGAGCTGTAATAGCGATTTTTTTTGTAATTGTCTCGATTTTTCGTCGTCCTGTGGTACATCGGCGCATGGTGCAGCCGCGGAAACTTCGCTTCCTTCTAAACCGGCTTTTCGCAAACAGCCGACGTACAACAAAAAAATGAAAAACATTGATTTTATTAAATATGATGATCGGAATTAACTAGTTTTTACTCCGACAAATTGACTGAAGCAGAAATTTAAGATGAAAGTCAAAGTTTGTACAGTATCGAACTAATAATATTAAAGTATTAAATTTTATAACTACTTTTTGAAATATTAAAATGAATGAGATAGAATAAAGTTTTTGGATTGGCACATACAATAGTTTTTTTTTTAAGCAATAGCCTTTCAAATAACACAACCATGCAAGTATCATTTCGTAAACTGTGGTAACTGCATTACAGCTAGTGAAAGTTTATTCCTAAGAAAAACGAAGGTATGCATCACAGTGAAATAATTTTGGAATGTCTTATGTTTGATACTAATGAAAAATGGAATTTTTCTATTCAACATTTTTTCGACGCTAAAAGTGCCATTATAAAGCTAATGTAAAATATGTTTGAAATAGTATACATAAGTTTAAATAAACTGAATTTTATAAACATAATAAGGATTTATGGATGACAACAATCCTTAATAATTTTTGTTAAAATGAATATTAATAAAAAAATTAAAGCGTATTTTTTAAAAATTATATTATGCTTTTTAAGTTTATTTATGGTATTTTATTTCTTATTTTTTTAATGCTTAAAATGCTTCTTCCTTGCAGTTTCATAGGTAGTTGGCCAATTTTAGCGAGTGTGGTTTGGTGCATAATTGAGTCCATTCTTGTTGTAACTCTGAAGAATATAAAGCGATTTGTCACCTACGCCTGACTAACGAAAAAATGTTTTTAAATGTATTTATTATTTTATAATAATGTTATAAATACAGTGAAACCTCCCTGTGTGACCACCTCCATTAAGCAACCATCTCCCTGAACGACCATTTTTTAATAATACGAAATTTATTCCCATAGGCTCAATACTAATTTGACCTCCATTCAGAGACCATCCCAGTTGAACTTCGTACACGAGAGAACCATTTCTTTGAAGAAAATGAAACAAATTCCGTTTTTTCCTGGTCGCCTGAAAAAGGTTTTATTAGAAAAATAATACCTAAGCGCACATTATTTATCAAGCTTCTAAACTAAGTTTAGAAATTTTTTTTGTAACTTTTAAGCGTTTAAACCACATTGTGCCTTTTTAGGCAATGAATTTAACTTTGATGACAAATTAAGAATGACGATCCCTGCCCTATTCTGTCAGGAAACTCTCAAAGAAATAGATAAATTAATGAAATCGTCATTATTTGTTCCTGTCAACAAAAAAAAAAAAAAAAAAAAAAAAAAATATTTACTGAATTTTGAAAGGACTTGGAAATGAAAGTTATAAAAGATAAAACCGTAAAATCACAACAAACGTTAACGTATTCTTTTAAACACTGCAGTAATTAACTTACGTAATTAACTTTTGTTTTGATACTTAAATTTTCATATTTTGTCCTAATGTGAAAAATAAGTTTTAGTAACATTAATTGTTAGCTTTTTCAATAATTAAAATCTAGATTTAAACATGACCTCCATTAATAGGCCATCTCTCGGAGCGACCCATTTTTATCGGAACGGAACGCGGTCGCTTTAGGGAGGTTTTACTGTATATTAAAATGCATATTGTCATCGGAAACAGACTATGTACATATTTTTTATATTTCAAGACTGTCAGGAAGTGATTAAATTCGATATTAAAATTCCATCTTTATATACACAAAACAAGTTAAATTAAATAAAAGCGTGAAACTAATAAAATTATGTTTATCTTTTATTTTCCTATTATTTGCTCAGTTTGTTATTATTACGAACTGGAACCCGTCGAATTTCGACCAAAGAAATTATTTAAAAAGAACTTTTTCATTGATTTATAATAAACCTATAAAACGAATAATGCTCCTTGTTCTATACTGCGAAGAAAGCATCGTTTTGTCCACTTGAGTGAAGCATACCAATTTCGTTACGATCAATTGTAACATCATTAAAATGTATCAGAAATGGTTTTTCCCTTTAGACCATAAACTGGGAGCCGGTAACACAGACATTCACCTCATCGAGTTCACGGATGAAATTATAGAATTAGTTAAATCTTGATTCGCATATTAAAACGCAATCGGTCTGTGAAGTCATATCTTGGTGGAAAACACCTGAAAACCCGATTTTAACGGCTGACTCGTAGGTTTACCATTGTGTTTTCCTGCACCAAAAGGAATGAAAACATGGAAGAGACTGTTATCAGGAAAACACAATGGTAAACCTACGAGTCAGCCACTAAAATCGGGTTTTCGGGTGTTTTCCACCAAGATATGACTTCACAGACCGATTGCGTTTTAATATGCGAATCAAGATTTAACTAATCCCAGAATTTCATCCGTGAACTCGATGGGGTGTTGTCTGTGCTGCCGGCTCGCGGTCTATAATGTAACAAAACTTTTCTCTTCTATAAATAAGCTATAAGTGTTAACCGTTCATTTTCAATAGCGAACATTCGATAGTAAACATCGATAACATATAAATTTTTATGAAAATCCCTGTATATTTAGGCTACACAGAGCACGGAGAAATATATGGCAGAGAGACAGACAGAACAGCCGAATTCATAAAAAATTTCCAACTATGTTGGAAAGTGTCAAAGGGAAAATACAGACCATACATTTAATTCTGAATAACAGAATAATCATAATACTTCTGTAAATGTTTATTTAAAAAATATATGACTTTTTTTTTTGTAATGCTTGGGAGCTCAAACCCTACGAGTTACGCTCACCAACCCCATTCTAAAACTTCAGATTCTAAGAGCTTGCTAATTTGATCTGCTTTTTTTAAAAAATACGAAGACTGAATTATAATAAGACGACCTGTTACAATTTCCCTGTAATCGGGTTTCCATTCATTCACTGCGGGATTTTAAGGTCGAATCATTTGATGTTGAGACAGCTAATGGCTGTCTTCGTTATTTATTAAAAAAAGATCATTTGCACTTTTAAAAATCAGCTTATAGCAGCGGTCTGCAAGTAATTTTAAGTGGAGTCCGAATTCTTTTGAATTTTTTTTTTCGAGGTCCAGGTAAAAAAATACATAATATAAATACTTATTACTTTTAAATTGTTATATAAATTGTTAACATACATAGATTATACATGTTATACATAGATTATACATGTTAACATACATAGAATTGTTAATATAGAATAGAAAAGTCTTTTTCTGAAAAATTACTACATACACAGGTATACGTTCTGAAAGTTTTACATACACATAATAAAATAGAAAAGGCAAGGATATTCGTTGAAATTTTCATGAGAAAAATTACACTTGCGGTGTTGAGAGCAGCTTTTTAAATTTGGTTCACGTGGTAAACAGTTAATGCGAAGAGTGTCTTTAAGATGAGCGTCTGGTAATCTCAAACCACATTTGTTCTTGAAAAATCATTTTTGGAGAAAGTTCTTTCATATATATATATGTGAAGTCAAACACAGTAACAGACTTAATAACTAGTATTTTGCAATTTTCGTACTTTTCTGAGACGTGTTTACCCGAAATTTCTTCAGGGAATACAGTTTTATACATTTGCAAGGAAATAGCTTCTTCAAGTCGCAAGGAAATAGCTTCGTTTGAAGTAAATGTTTTTCAACACTGAGCAACTTCGCAGCCACACCAGTCTATTCTGCAGCTGGATCAACATCATATGGCGATTTAAAGAATTGAGACCACATACCTATCTCTGCAAAGTCTTGGAATCTTCCCTCAAATTCCTTCACAAGATCTGACATTAAACTTGGGAACGCTGCAGGGTATATTTCGGGATCCTTTTTATATTCAAGAATTGTTTGAAAATGAATAAATTCTCCGGTTGGAATATATTTTTTTCGGCGGCTCGGGCTTCGACCTTCCACGGTCCGGATGTGGACCGCGACCCGCCAGTTGCCGACCGTGGGCTTATAGTATAAAATGAACTAAGTAAACAATGTCGCTGCCTCCCGTATTTTTTTAACAGCACTATAAGAAAATTGTATGAAATAAGACATTTTAAATGTATCGTTTTAAATCTGACGTAATTGTCCCCAAAATTGTCTTTCTCTTTTTAAAAGTCGCGTGAAAATACTTCTTTTATTTGAAAGGAAATGTTATTATTTGTGCGGTCTTAGTAAATAGCAACAATATTAAAAAAAAAACAAAAAAAAAACAAAAAAAACAAAAAAAAAAAACATGCTGATATGAATTAAATCTCTCGTGTAAATATATTTTTAAATGTTAACTGTTTGGCAATATTATTACTTGGCCATTTTACACTGTAAAAAGAAACGGACTAAAAAACGGAGATTCTACGGGCAATCGAGACGCGAGTACTATTTCTGTATTTTAACGGAAAATTTCCTCATAAATTCCAGAAAACGGAAAATTTTCTGTAATTTATGGGAAAAATTTCCGTAACAATACGGGTTTCTGAGATTTATGGGGGGGGGGGGGTGGAATATCCGTAAAAATACGGAAATAGTACTGGCGCACAGTGGAGTATTTGACCCAAAAACCTGACCAAAAATGCAAAAATTAAAATTTCGCCAACAATTATAAAAATCATATTTTTTAATAGCTAACTAATTGGTGCATCGATTTATGTCTATTTTAGGAGCCTGAATTATATCCGGTGGCTCCTGGCCTCAGCTGAAGAGGAAGTTTCTTTCTGAGAAGACGTGATTTTTTGTTATTTTTTGGCATTGTTGTTATGTTTAAATATATATTTTTTTGTGGCTCAATGAATTGTTGAATTGAAACTAAACAGAGCTTACGTATTTAACATAGGTCAGAGCTTAGTGTTAAACAATGTGTTAAATAGTTTCGTTTTTAATGTAATAAAAAAACATTAAATGTGTAAAAGGGTTATTTTTAAAGCGTTTTTGGCTCTGATTTATACATATCGAAAGCTTTTTAAATATGTGCCGCGCTTTGCCCAGTCATGTTTGAATTATAATCGTATTAGTTATAGTTTTGAGTGTCAATATCTGCAAAAAAATCTTCCGCATATAGTTGCCATTTTTTTATAAATTTTTTTTTCGGGATGACTATTTAAATGTTCTATTTTGCGGCCACCGAATTGAAGAGATAAGAACTATATACTTGCTGTCGTATTGCAAGTTTTTAGCTCACAGGATATTACCAGACTGCTTTTGCACCTACATATTCTGTCTTTATGTCTGTACGTACGTGCATATGTACGTACTACTTACATACGCACGCAACTAGGTGTCTTTTGATAGAAATATCCAATCGCCTTCAAATTGTATATACTTATTTATTGAAAAAGGTTCCATAATTAGTTCTTGGGGCTCATATGTGTAACATAAGGAGAGAAAGCTGGGAATTAACCCTTTCGAGGGCGGTGTCCGTAAAAAAGGACACATAATTTTAATTCCAAATCTGAAAAGCGGCACCAAGAAAATTTAATTAAAAAATTCTTTTTATAATATACGTGAAAATAAGCAACTTCATATTTTCTAATAACTCCGTTTATCAACTAAAGAGAGCAAGCCATACAGTAGCGAGACCCTACAACTTCTTCTTCCACCAAGGTCTGATGGTAGTCCCGATAAAAGCCAAGAAGGGAGTGATGAAGAAGATGAAGAGTTCTGAAGAGTAATTTTGAAACTGGTAATATATTAAATACATTCAAAAACTAGCAATCTATAATATATAGACTACAATTTATTGAACCTACTATTAAATATGACACTATTAAACATAAATTAAATGCAATGATTAAATGCAATTTAAATATAATAAGCATTATTAAATGTAAATAATAAGTTTTATATATAGTAAAATTAAATACATTTAATTAAACATTAATAGTGAATAAGACAAACCTATGAACAATTACTTTCCTCTTAAAAACAGTAAATAGTTAAAATTACAAGTCTCTCAACTTCCAAACTCCCTTCGGTAATGTTAAGACAATGAACATGAGATTTATTCGTATTTTTAACATATCTAGTTAGTAAATTAATATTTTAACTTCTTTTTTCTTTGTGCTCTTCTTAAATGATGACTCTTTCTTTTCTTAATTGTCAAAATATTTATAAAATGTATATTTATTATTATGTGAAGTGTTAAAATATTACTTACACTTCGTCAGCTTTTAAGGTATAAAATATTAAACTAAGCTATGGATTTGTATGTATACTTCATAGTATGCTAAAATATAGTTCAGTGAAACACAGCACAGTTTAAAATGTCCATTCAGCCATTTCCGTGAATAAACGGAAATGTACTTCAGAACTTTTGTGCAGCCCTGTATATGATCTATAGAATGTATCTACACCAAGTAATATTTTAAAAAAATTGTTCTATTTTAAAACGCCTATCACAACTACAAACGCACTTCCAGCAATTAATTGTCATAGACTTCATTAGTTAAATTTATTCTTCAGCCATATTCTTTTGTGTGTCCCTGTAAATGAACGATATATTCTATGCACACCATAGTCTACAATAAATGCCTTAGTACACCTTAGTGATGTATATAAATTTCAGCACGTTTAAAAGTGCGATATCATTAAAATACAGAGCAAACGATTTTTCCCCATAGGCCATAATATAAGGGAATTCTTTCGGGTCTCTCTGTAAATGAACCGTAAAAGCCATAGACCGCTTAAAGACCGCGAAAGTCATGCCATAGTGATGCCCAATAACATCTAAGAGTTTCAAGCTAATCGGACTATATTTACAACGAAAAATATTTTTGACCAGGATTTCGGGTCAAATACTCCACTGTGTGGCGTCTTGATTGTCAGTAGAATCTCCGTTTTTTACTCCTTTTTTTTACAGTGTAGATATCACATAATTTTTACATTTTACTGCTTTTTAACACATTATAACGTAACTGTTATTTAAAATTTTTCCATATTCAAGTAAATACATTTTTTAGGAAGTATTTTTTTCCATTTCCTACTTTCAACACGTTATCATTTAATTATTATTTTATAGTTTTCTTTCTGCTTTTAATAGTCCTGTGTAAATATACGAGTATTTTTTAATTGAAAAGAAATATTATACTTTGCTGCGCTGTTTTACAATTTAGCGAGAATTTAAACTAATGACCTTTTCTAAATAACAAATAAATCTTTCTTGAAATTATGAAAATTGTAATTTGTATTGTGTAATTTGTGATATTAATTTGTGTTTATCATTTTCTGTAATTGACCCATACTTATTGATTATTTTAATTAGAGAAGCAACTATAACTTAAAGGAAAAAGCCATTTATCAGCTAATCTTTGATGATAGATAATTTTACTGTTCTATATCATAATATAATATTAGTTTAAACTGTTTAAATTGAAACTTTCTAAACTTTGGATAATTATTATATTATTCCAAAGGCATGCCTTGTCAATGTAAGCTAATTCAATAACCGAGATTTGACAGTTAAAATCTTAGACGGAAAGAAACTTTTGTCGCAGACGAGAAAAATAATTGAATTATCGTCTTTTTTTATCTAATTAATTTTGGAAGATAGCTTTATGTTTACAGATATTTTTGAACTGATCAATTTTCTGGAAGTCCCATTGGTATATTAATGTGAACAAGTATTATATACACAATGAATCAGCTATTTATATTTATTAAGTCTAATTAAACATATTTAAGCACCAACGGCTAATTAATTTGCGAGATACTTGAATTATATAATAAGGTTTCACGTAAGTATAATTACATGGAACCGTGACAAGCTAAATCAGTTCATATATTGCATTTTTCACAAACAATCTATCTATCTGTATTGTAAAGGACAAAATTATCTGTACGTAATGCTGACGTCATTTTTCGAATGGCAACACTTGATGATGAAATTTCGGTTTTACAATTTTCGCTTCTGCAATTTTTTAATCTTCTAAACATCGCATATTTTAAATTTTTATACGATCGCATTCAGAGGAAAATGTACTTTTAAATGCAATTTGTTTAAAAGCTGTATCTCAGTTTATTTTTCAGATATTAATTATTTTTGTAGTTTCTAACGTCATTTCTGTAATAGTGGCAACTGTAGTAATCTATTTCTGTAGAAAGTAAAGGGAAAATAGTAGATTACTCTATCTTTGTGTTGACATTTTCTCATAACAGCTGAGAAAAATTGTACTTGATATCGTTTGCTATAAAACCAGGCGAATTTTGATTTTGTTTTGTTTTTATTTACTTATTCAATGGTTTTTAGTTTATTGCGAACTCACTTTACAAATGATGCAACACTTTCTCTTTAGAAAAATGTATTTTAAAGAATATTTGTGTGACTTATTTTCTCTGCGTTTACTTAATACAAAAACCTAAAAGAATACAATTTTATTCATCTGTGTATAATAACTTTTCCCGAATTTTGAAAAAAATATAAATGAAGGATTTCTGATAAAATATGGAGCTATTAAAAACAATATTTAATTTTTTAGTATCCACATTAATGTTACAAACAAATGAAGGCATATGAATCGTTAGATATCCGATTTGTTTTCCCGAGTTTCTTGAATGACGACGTCACTTTTTGCGGAATTTGTGTATTATTCTGCGATAGCGACGTCCTATGCATACTTTTTTATAAATGTTGTTTAAAACAGGATCATAAAAGATGCAAATAACGTCATTTTATTTTATTTTTTAAAGCATGTATTTTAATTCTTAAAACTGAAATATGTTTTGTAGAAGTGCGTCATTTTCAAAGTGAAATAAATGTTGCTAATTTTTCATTCCGGAATACGAAGCATAAGAGCCTTGATTGATAACTTGGTCATAATAACTCATCTTTTAAAAACATGTATAATAATCACTTATAAACAAATTAAGTTAAAATAATGCTATAAAAAGTGATAGAATATCTTTATTAAGACTTACGATCGTTTCATCGCACAATCGGCGACATTTTCAAAATCAATCATAATAGAAAATATTTTCACATTACTTAAAAACAATAATATAGTAAACAATGTCACGAGACATGAAGCATAATGAAAATATTGCAACCATAAAAAATAAAAATTAAATTAGCTATTTGCGAGCGTGGATTAATTTTCACATAATTTAAAAACAACAAGGTAAACAATGTCACGAGACATCAAGCATACTGAAAAACATTGCAAAACATAAAATAAAATAAAATTAACTTGGCTATTTGCGAGTGTGGATTAATTTTTACTATTGTTTCTACAATTACTTAGTATCTCTTTCCAAATTCTAGGTAAGAGTAGTAATATAGGTAACTAGGTAATGTAGGTAATTCTAGGCCAGTCTAGATGTAGTCTCTTTATACCCATCTATTGATACCCAAAAAGCCGTTACTAATATAAATAACTGCATCGACCACATGGAGAGTATTAACGAAAATATGAAAATTACTCTAAAGAGTGCTCTTAATCTCATAGTTAATAATAATTACTTCACTTTCGACGGAAAAATTTACAAACAGAATAACGGAGCTCCAATGGGTTCTCCTATATCAGGACTATTAGCTGAATTCATATTACGACCTCTTGAAATGGATATATACAATTTGGATTATACCCCCCATGCATGGATCAGATACGTAGACGATATTTTCATCGTATGGCAACATGAAGAAACCTTGCTCAATAACTTTCTGAACCAGATTAATAATCTTGATTCTAAAATTAAATTTACATTGGAAATAGAAGAAAATGGTACACTACCGTATTTAGACGTATTATTAATCAAGACGCACCAAGGAATAAAGCGCACTGTGTACAGAAAGCCCATAGCCAGTCAATCCATTATCCCTAATAATGCGCAAGCACCTTTTTCATACAAAGTTTCTGCATTTAGACATTCTATTCAGAGAGCTTTCACAGTTTGTACCCCTGAACATTTAAATAACGAAATAAATAAAATATATGATATTGCAAGAAACAATGGATACAAAGAAAGCACCATAGAAAAATTAATTAAGAGCTTGAAGAACAAAAAGAAAAGAAATTTCAAGCCACAAAATTCCACGTTATCCACTTTACAATATTTTCCTGGTTTCTTCGAACGCTTAAAATATAAACTCAATAAATTCAATATCTTCCTAGTCGCAAAACCATCCATGAAAAAAAAAAAAAAATAGTATGCAAGAAAATAGATCAAATTGAGTCCAACCAATTAGCAGGAGTATACGAAATACCTTTCACCAAAGAAGATGGAACAAAGCAGTTTTATATAGGTATGACAAGCAGAAAACTTAAAACTAGAATCAAAGAACATATAGCAGACATCAAATACAATAGAAGAACCACAGCTTTGGCCAGATTATGCAGCGAAGAACCTTTACAGATTGAATTTAAAAATAGCAAGTTAATTTATCCATCAAGATTTTATTTTCCATCCATAGTCCGAGAATCAATAGAAATATTTTTACGCAACGAGAATATTTGCAATGATTCGGTGTCCCTTGATTTACCTAGAATTTGGAAAGAGATACTAAGTAATTGTAGAAACAATAGTAAAAATTAATCCACACTCGCAAATAGCCAAGTTAATTTTATTTTATTTTATGTTTTGCAATGTTTTTCAGTATGCTTGATGTCTCGTGACATTGTTTACCTTGTTGTTTTTAAATTATGTGAAAATTAATCCACGCTCGCAAATAGCTAATTTAATTTTTATTTTTTATGGTTACAATATTTTCATTATGCTTCATGTCTCGTGACATTGTTTACTATATTATTGTTTTTAAGTAATGTGAAAATATTTTCTATTATGATTGATTTTGAAAATGTCGCCGATTGTGCGATGAAACGATCGTAAGTCTTAATAAAGATATTCTATCACTTTTTATAGCATTATTTTAACTTAACTCATCTTTATTATATTTTAGTGATTACGTATACAATTAAAGTTTAAATTTTCAATAATTTCGACAACTGAGTTTTATAGTAATAGTATTTTACTAACTTTAGGTTAAAGTAACATTTGTTTGAGAGTTAGACTTAGAGGTCTGCAAGGGCCAAAATTTCCAGGCCCGCGCCCGACCCTATACAAAAGTTAAAATTTCGGCCCAGCCTTGAAAAAAAATTAAAATCTCGGTCCGAGCCCGGCCAGGCCCGAGTGAATTTCGACATAACATTGATTTGTACGTCGGTTTGGTTAAAAATTTGTCTCGTACGAAGGGTTCTGACCAAAAATATTTATCTTAATTTTTTTTCATGTTTATAATCTTCATTTTTATATAATGAAGATGATATAAAAGGCTGTGATATATATTTTTGTAATTAATCTCTATTTCTTGTATGTAAATGTTTTAGTTATCACTAATATTGTTAATCCATATTCCATATATTGAAGTGTTAAAAATTTGAAAAATGCTATACAGTAAAATAATCTATGACAGAATTGCATAGAAAAGAAAAAATAATGCGTTATATACAAGTTCCCTTCTTAGCAAGTGTAAACGCACAGTTAAAAAGATTTCTGTGAAATTACAGAGAATCTACTGGAAATCCATTATCCTAAGTCTTATGTAAAATTACAGAGATCAGAAAAACAGAGCTTCTGTTAAATAACAGAGAAGTTATTCTGTAAATTTACTACAGTAAATTAACATCTTTAAAAATACACTGTACTCCGTAAATCAATTTATTTTTAATGAAATTAATTTAACATGGTTCTTGAAATTAGTGAATTTTAGAACTTCGAAGTATCAGAATTTTTCGAGTGAATTTGATCTGAAGTACCGTTTAATTTTTTACACAATTTGTTTCTAGTCGGCCTGGAGTTTGAACCCGAGACCTAATAGGAAGAAGAAAAACACCTTACTGAGTGCGTCATAGGAGCTGTTTATGTTGAGCACAAAGGATGTCTTTTATAATGAAGCGGGGAAAAATCTATTGCATTTGTGCTTTTCAAAGATTTCGCTTCAAATGTATTTGTTAGAAAATTTCTTAAATGGTTTATTTTAATTCATTTTGGACCGATGCATAATACCTGTTACTTTTTTTAATAAATGAAATTGTTTAATCCTTTATTTACGGAATTATTTATCAAGAAATTGCTTCTTCTCAATGCTTATCTTCATTAATGTCTGAAGGTACTGGAATTTTTAAATAATATTAAAACAATAATCATCT
Source organism: Maratus speciosus (assembly GCA_963932465.1). NCBI lineage: Eukaryota > Metazoa > Arthropoda > Arachnida > Araneae > Salticidae > Maratus > Maratus speciosus. Next base: position 560,417,175 of record OZ010792.1, read on the forward strand.
AAATAATTAATATGAAATTTAGGTATATTTTTTCATTAAAACTGATTAAATATATCGGTAGTTATAACTTTTTTTGTAACATATTTACAAAAATAATCAGATTAATTAATCAAAAATACTTTTATGGTTATATCACAATTCTTATAAAAGCAATGTATTTACATGTATTATGATCCTCTCTGTAAATGGAAAAGGCTTTTGCAGTTGAAAATGTTTCATGTAACTTTTTTTTAAAGAAAAATTATAACTATGAAAAGGATTAAGAAAATTACCACTTTTTGAAAATATTTAGCTTCGACTATTTCTCTACTCTATTTAAATTTGATTGAAAGACATGGAAATCCTTACAGGGAATTAGATACAAGAAAAGGGAAATGTCTGTAAAACGATAACCGAGAAACTCAGTCGAATGCATTTAACCAAGAACTAGTGTAAATTTACAGAGAGTCTTGACCGAAAAACTCAATCGAATGCAATTAATCGTGTACTAGTGTAAATTTATTAGAGAGTCTCGGGTTTTTACAGAAATTTTTAACAGTGTATATTATATATTCTTTTCTTATGTATTATTAGTACATTAATTATGCATGGTCAACACGTTTGTCAGTTTAAAACAGGGTTCTGTCGTAGGCAGGTTCTTTTTCCTGTATATTTATATTATCCTGTATCCTGTATATTATCCTGTATATTCCGTTTACTATATTTTAAAATGCGTAGAAATCAACCGTTCTTTAAAAAGAATAAATTTTAATGTTTAAGCGTAGAATAATGGCGATTTAAAAGTACATACATTTTTTTTCCAAAATTCTTGGGCCAGGCCTAATTTTACTGACCCTTGAATGGACCAGGCCATGTTGAGACAATGATTTTCATATGGGTTGGATCAAAACTAGGACTGAAAATTTTGGGCCGTGAAGACTAGGAATGAAACCAGTCCCGGCTCTGTACAGAAAAATAAGTTAGGCCCGGACGGGCCCGGGCCGAACCTCCAGAAGAAAGTATGGCCCGGGCCCGGCCCGAGCGCCGTTAGTGAAAATCGGCCCAATCCCGGCCCGTGCAGATCTCAGAGACTAACCAATATAAGATGCATTTTTCATTGTAACTAAATTTGTAGGTTTATTATAAATCAATGAAAAAGTTCTTTTTAAATATTTTCCTTGTTCGAAATTCGACGGGTTCCACCTCGTAATAATAACAAGCTGAGCAAAAAATAGAAAAATAAAAAATAAACATAATTTTTATTAGTTACACGCTTTTATTTTACTTAACTTGTTTTGTGTATATAAAGATGGAATTTTAATATCGATTTTACTCACTTCCTGATAGTCTTGAAATATAAAAAAAATTGTACATAGTGTGTTTCCGATGACAATATACATTTTAACATACAGTAAAACCTCCCTAAAGCGGCCACGTTCCATTCCGATAAAAATTGGTTGCTCTGAGAGGTGGTTTCTTAATGGAGGTCATGTTTAAATCTAGATTTTAATTGGGGGAAAAAAGGTAACAATTAGTGTTACTAAAATTTATTTTTCACATTAGGAAAAAATATGGAAATTTAAGTATCAAAACAAAAGTTAATTGCATAGGTTAATTACTGCAGAGTTTAAAAAATGAATACATTGACGTTTGTTTTGATTTTACGGTTTTATCTTCTATAACTTTTATTTCCAAGTCCTTTCGAAGTTCAGTCAATAAATGCAATAATGACGATTTCGATAATGCAATAATGACACAAATAATGACGATTTCATTAATTTATCTATTTCTTTGAGAGTTTCGTGACAGAATAGGGCAGGGACCTTCATTCTTTTATTTGTCAAAAGAGTTAAATTTATTGCCTAAAAAGGCACAAAGAGATTTAAACCCTTAAAAGTTAACAAAAAAATCTAAACTTAGTTTAGAAATGCGATGAATAATGTGCTCTCCGGTATCATTTTTCTAATTAAACCTTTTTGGGCGGCCAGGAAAAAACGGAATTTGTTTCATTTTCTTCAAAGAAATGGGTCGCTCATGGAGGGAGTTCAACTGGGATGGTCTCTGAATGGAGGTCAAATTAGTATTGAGCCTATGGGAATAAATTTCGTATTATTAAAAAATGGTCGTTCAGGGAGATGGTTGCTTAATGGAGGTGATCACACAGGGAGGCTTCACTGTATTTAGAACATAATTATAAAATAATAAATACATTTTAAGGCATTTTTCCGTTAGTCAGGAGTAGGTGATAAATCGCTTTATATTCTTCAAAGTTACAGCAAGAATGGACTTACCTATGCGCCAAACCACAACGCTAAAATAGGTCAACTGGCTGTGAAACTGCAAGAACGAAACATTTTAAGCATTAAAAGAATAGGAAATAAGATACCATAAATAAACTTAAAAATAATAATATAATTTTAAAATAATTATGCTTTATTACTTTTTTTTTTACTATCAATATTCATTTTAACAAAAATTATTAAGGATTGTTGTTATCCATAAATCCTTATTGTATTTATAAAATTCAATTTATTTAAACTTATGATATGTATACTTTTCAAACATATGTTATATTAGCTTTATAATGTTGGCACTTTTATCGTCGAAAAAATGTAGAACAGAAAAATTCCATTTTTCATTAGTATCACACAGAACACATTCCAAAATTATTTCACTGCAATGCATATCTTCGTTTTTCTTAGGAGTAAACTTTCACAAGCTGTAATGCAGTTACCACAGTTTTCGAAAGGATACTTGCATGGTTGTGTTATTTGAAAGGCAATTGCTTTAAAAAAACTAGTTGTATGTGCCAATCCCATAACTTTCTTCTATCTCATACATTTTAATATTTAAAAAGCACTTACAAAATTTAATACGTCAATATTATTAGTTCAATACTAAACAAACTTTGACTTTCATCTTAAATTTCATCTTCAGTCAATTTGTCGGAGTAAAAACTAGTTAATCCCGATCATCATATTTAATAAAATCAATGTTTTTCTTTATTTTGCTGTACGTCAGCTGTTTGCGAATAGTCGGCTCCACAGGATTCGAAGTTCCCGTCGCTGCACGAGCCACATTATACAAAAATCGCTATTACAGTATCTCCTTTCGGCCGAATATTTCCAAATTCAGGGAGGACCTGCATGCCACAATTATAAACATGTACATGAAACTTGATTCAATTCTAAGCATAATTTCATACTCTTTTCTATTGTACAATGGCGACACAAGGACTGAGAGACAGACTTTTTGTATAAACATGTTTTTCGGGACCTCTGCCCCTAAAACCTGTAAATCCGTCTAAAACCGGAAGTCGACAAAAATTTCGATTACAATACTTTCTTCTATTATAAACAGAAGAAAGTAATAATTAAAAGTGATCCCATAACTATATCAAAGAAAAAATATATCCTTCTACCATAACTGCTTTTAATCCAATACTAGATTGCAGGCAGCTAGCTATGCTACTACAATTCTACATTAATGGCCATTCCGAAATGAGCGCCTGCAGTTGCTGTAGTTATAAATTTCCTTGTGAATGGTTGGTTTCAACAGATTTAAATGTGAGCCATTCAGTTTCAGCGCAGAACAGAAACGATAAGGCGAAACTATATTTTTACAGTGCCTAAAAGAAAATTTAATGCATCGATGAATGCATCAAAAATATAGTTATAATTAATGGAAGAAAAAAGTAAAACATTTTATTCGCATAATTTTTTTAATTATATGTGACTTGTTTTTTTTATAAGGGATCATCTTCATATTAAAATTTATCCTAACTTATAAAAGTTCATCAACTGCACCGTAATTTTATTGTTTATTTAAGCTCCCCATGCCAAAAACTGTGGCAATACAAATTGGCATAATAAATTTCGGAAGTATATATTATTGACAACTGAAACAATCAATGTTAAAGCTAAAATATAGAAAAAAGACCCAAATTGGGTTCAGATATCTGGGTGCAGCATTTTTCGAAATTGGAAAAAAATCTCCTTGTGACCCAAATGGGTTAAAAAAAGTCATTTTGTTTTATTGCAGAACCGAAATTAGAGGTCAGAGTTGACCAAAATGGGGAAATTTTAACCTATTTTGGGTATACTCAGAGCGCTAATTGAGTATTGCAAAAATGACTTATTGCAAACGTCACCAATCGGTAGTCCGCGAGAGATATTTGATGTCCAGCAGAAAAATAATATTCTCATATTTAAATGTTGATAAATAATATACATACATATATATATATATATATATACATATCACAGATTTATGTGACAAACGTAAAGAATATAAATTCAAAGTTAATACATTTACAAATTTTAAATCTTGTCTACATCATTCTGTATATCGTAATGTAATACTTAATCATTTATATAGAATAAAATGTTTATGTTCTTCTCCTCTAATTAACAATAATATTAAAAAACTAATTTATGATGCATTAAATCATGGTTTTCCAAAAAAATTCATATATTCATTAATATACAATTAGTACTTTACTTACATGATCTTTTAAAACAAATTAACACATGTGTAAACAAAATTACAAAAAAAATATATATAAAATAAAAAAATATCTATAAAAAATTAAAAATTGTAAAATAATATAAAAAAAATTATTATAGGTTGGATGGGTGGGTAGATGTTAGAGTACGGAGGATGGTGGTGTTGTCGGATAATACGCAATGGTTAATTTATTTTTTAAAAAATGGGGCTTTTGTATTATCACTATATTTTTAATACGTATTTTATAAGGATGTTGATTTGATATTTTATATGTAATTGGTGACTTTCATATATATTTAGCTTAATTAAAATTTTATCTAATTTACAATAATTTGTTATTAAATTTTAATTTACTCAGGACAATATCATATTAATTACTAATAGTATGCCATTTTTATAGTGATTAATATGAATATAAGTATATTTAATATAGCTAAAGTTATACTGTATGTATCAAAATTGGGTAATTATTTTTATTATTATTCCTCTATTCTTTTTAATATTGATCTATTTTCACTTTGTGTTACAAAATTTATTATCGGTTTAATGTGTTTGAATGTCCCACATTCATACTTTTTGGATTTTTATGGCTGTATGAAAATAATCCACACACTATATTTGAGATTTTTAGGTAATGGGAATTTAAGTATCTGATAATCTTCTGTATATTTCCATATGTTTTTTATTTCCTGTTCATTTTATAAATATCTTATATTTAATAGTTATTATTAACGATTTTTATATTATTTTTATTATATATTTATATTAATTATTATTGAATTTATTTTATAGCATATAGCTATATGCTATATATTATCAATGTTATAGAATTATTTAAATTCTTAGTGTAGTTTAAATGAGTAAGATAATAGAATATTTTGAATGCTTTTTTTTAAATTTTATTAACAATAGTTTTTTAAAATTTGTTTTGTGCATAATGATATAGTGTGGTTTATATTAGGTTTATAATTATCTATATACAAGGATTTGTTTGGTTTTGCAGTTGATATATATATATATATATATATATATATATATATATATATATATATATATATTTTTTTTTTTTTTTTTTTACATTCATAGGCTTTCATTTGTTCATCTTGTGACATTTGAATAATAAAAATACTACTAGATGGCAGCACCAAAATTTGTCTTTTGATGATAAGTTATAAATTTTCTCTTTTGCAGCTTCTTTTCAGTAGTAATTATTTACACCAGGTGGTTTTTTTCCGCTAAATTTTGACGATATTGTTAAATAGTAATTAAGTAATTTAAAAGTGTATTTTAGTTATTTTAAATAATGTAATCACTTTCTATTTATTTTATTTTATATTATATTAATTGTATTTATCACGGTATTTCAAAATGTATTAACTGCATCCTTTGGTATCAATTACTGTGATTTCTTAACTGTTTTATTCACCTTAATCTTTACGTTATTATGGTAGCCATGTGCGAGTGGATATATTAAAAAAAACTGAAATATTAATCGGTATGTTGTGTAATATTTCTATTTTATATGCTATAGATATTTAAATTGGTTTTATTGAATTTTCCATTTCATATTATTTGATTCTATTCTGTTTTCATTTTGAATCTATTCACTTGATTATAATGGTTGTTCGCTTATACCATTGAATTCTGTGCCCTTGAAAACGTAATTCAATATATAAGCATATATATTAAGAAGTTTTTATATACTAATTTTAAGTGCTAAAAGGTGTAAATTAAAACTTTAAAAACTTTAAAAACTGTAAAAATAGGTTTATTCCACTGTTTACATGTTTCGACACTACCCGAGACATTTTCAAAACAAATGAATAAAAATATTATAAAATTGAACGATATATGAAACGCCATCATTCAGTTTTTCACCTACTCTTATGTTGCATCGTTACATATTGAATTTTTGCGTGTTACAATGTCTATGGTTTTTCTTATAATGGATGGATTGTATAGACTGGAATGAAACATTACCTTACATTTATTGAAATTTATTTGAATGGTTTCTTCTTTATATGATCTAGCTACGTGCTCCTTTTTTCTATACTTAATTTTCCTGCTAGTGATACCAATTTAGTAATTCTTTGGTCCGTCTGCTTTAATAAATGGAATTGCATATACTTCTGAGTAATTCTCAAAATTAATTGGGTCAATTTTAGTGCTATTATTTAATTTCGGAGGTGGTTTTATCCCTATGAAATTCTAAATTTTTACTTTCTTCTATCTTCACAAGAAGAAGTATTGGATGCTTGAAAATTTTCGACTTTCGGTTTTTGACGGATTTACACGTTTTAGAGGTCAGAGATTCCGAAAGACATGTTATTACAAAATGTCTGTCTGTATGTGTGCGACAAAAATTTTGTGGGCGTTCTATCTCAAAAAGTAATGCACGGAATTTAATAGAAACTTATATTCAGTTAGCCCCTGATATAAATTGGTGCTGATTAGTTTTTGGTGTAAATCGCTCAACAGGTGGCGCTGCTATGCAACATTTTTCACGATTTCCGCAATAGCTCAATCTCCAGAACTAATGGACGGATTTTCATCAAACTTCAGATTCAGTTAGTCGTTGACATGAATTGAAGTTTTATATATTTTTCTGTAAATCGCTGAACAGGTGGCGCTGCTGTACTGCAATTTTTACGGTTTCCGCAGTAGCTCTATCTCAATAACTAATGCTTGGATTTTCAACAAACTTCAGATTCAGGTATATCTTGATATGATTTAGTGCTGTTTATGTTTTGGTACAAATCACTCAACAGGTGACGCTGCTCTGCTGCCTTTTTCAGAATTTCCACTATAGCTGTATCTCAAGAACTAATGGTCGAATTTTCATCAAACTTCAGATTCAGTTAGTACTTGACATGAATTAACGTCTTGTATATTTTGGTGTAATTCGCTCAACAGGTGGCGCTGCTATACAGCATTTTTTACGGTTTCCGAAGTAGCTCTACCTCAATAACTAATGCTTGGATTTTCAACAAACTTCAGGTTCAGGTATGTCTTGATATGAATTAGTGCTGTTTATGTTTTGGTGCAAATCACTCAACAGGTGACACTGCTATGACGCCTTTTTCAGAATTTCCACCATAGCTGTATCTCAAGAACTAATGACGAATTTTCACCAAGCTTCAGAATCAATTAGTCCTTGAAATGAATTGACATTTTATACATTTTGGTGTAAATCGCGCAACAGGTGGTGCTGCTATGCTGCCTTTTTCAGAATTTCCACCATAGCCGTATCTCAAGAACTAATGGACGAATTTTTATCAAACTTGAAATTGAGTTAGTCCTTGACATGACTTTTTATAGATTTTGGTGTAAATCGCTCAACAGGTGGCGCTGATATGCTGCATTTTTTGCAACTTCCGTAATAGCTCTATCTCAAGAACTGATGCACGAATTTTCATCAAACTTCAGATTCAGGTGTACCTTGATATCAATTAGTGCTGTATACGTTTTGATGTAAATCGCTCAACAGATGGCACTGCTATGCTACATTTTTCAGAATTTCCGTTAAAGTTCTATTTCAAGAAATAATGCACGAATTTTCATCAAATTTCAAATTCAGATATACTTTGATATGAATTGGAGCTAAATTGATGTAATTTCTTGTATTATTTAAATGATTTAATTGACGTGATTTGTATAGAAGAAAGTTTTGTGATGGCCACAACATGCTAGTTAGTTTTAAATATTAATATTATAGGAGCCAATGACAGTTCTGATCATAGATGTTATTTGTTATTTGTTATTTATTCATTTATTATTTTTTTCTGTAAAAAAGATAACAATTTTTATTTATTTATATGTTTTTGTAAAATAGGTAATGATTATTATTTTTATTTTAATTGAAGAGTCAAATTGAAATTTGACACAAAATACTTAATTCTTGAAGATTTTTGTGGTATGTTGTAACGAAATAAATTCCCAACATTCTCTTTTTATTCTTCACGATAGAATGGGATGGTTTTCGAGCTGAAAAATACTTACTAGACTTTTCTCTCTGCGGGAAAATTATTATTTCGATTTAATCGAATTAATCGAATAATTTCACTTTTAAATTTGTCCGGTTTCAATTTTTGATTTTTTTTTTTTTTTTTTTTTTTTTTTTTAACGTTGCTTTCGCTAGAGAGTCTTCACTCGGGACGTGGCTGGGGACCTACGTATCTTGCTTCCGCAAAAGAGTCGGACTAGAGTAGTAGAATTAAGAGCTGCGGACGAAGATGGGCCGCGAATCCCGCCCTGAAATTCAAGCCCTGAATACAGTAAAAAACAAAGTAGAGAAAGTTTGAATGAAAAAGAAATATATTTAGAAGTAGCTCAAGCTTGCTGAAGTTTGGCGATTACACTAAAAAACATGATATCGACAAAAAGAAACTGAGCCAAAATGATAATTTTTATTATGATAGTAAATTAATTTTACTTTTGTATAACACAAAAACACAATATTAAGCATATGAAAAGTTGAAAGTATCAGTAATTAGTTTAATTTGTTAAGTGCATTTTTCTGCAGTAAGGATATGCTTTTCGGAGCTGCTCCACAACTTTAATCAATAGCTGAAACTGAGGTTCATTTCTTGTAAGAATTCGTGTGTGCTCTTTGATCAAAGCAATACCTCTCTCAGCATGACCATTTACTGCTGATTGACTAATAAAACATTGTTTCCCGTTGTGAAATAATCTGAAAATTCCAGAACTCTCGTCTGATGATGAGTGGATAGCCAAGCTTGCATACCCGACAGACACATATGTTTTGGCGTTTAAATGAATCAAACATAGCAACGCAAAAACAACTTCGAGGCGTGTTAAAACTAGAGATTGACCGAAAATTCGGTTTCGATTTCGTTTTCGGCTCAAAATCTGAGTTTCGGTGAAAATGCTGCCAGAAATTCGGCCGTGGAGAAAGCCGACCGAGAATAGATGTATTCCAAAAATCTCGTTTCTTCCTTCAGAAATTTTCAACATTTCTCATTGATTTGAGCTGTATCGGCTCAAATGAGACAATCTTTATTTATTGCTATGAACTTCACTGTTTATAATTATCAGTCATGACGTAAGTGCAAATTAAAAAGGAAGTAATGCATATATAACTAAACTTTGAAGACTATTTTCAAATGCTCATTAAAAGCTGCAGACTTAACAGCAATGGAAATTTTTAATTTGAAACCACAGAAGTGCTTCGAATACTCTTTGAGAAAGTTCTAGTATAACAGATGACCATTTACAAAAAACATTATAAAAGTTAAATCGAGGCATGTATACTTAAAACATTTTTAGTTAGATAGAATTCGTATAATTAGAAAATTATCTTGTATTGTGGATGAATTAATTACATTTTATTTTATATGAAAAGGAATAGTTTTGGTCAGAGGCACAAAGAGCCAACTTGGGCCACATGTATAATTACACGAATAATTAATTAATAATTATGTATATTTATGTATGTAAATTACTTTAAAAAACTTTTGGACATTTTCGTTTTCGATTTCGGCCGAAAATTGGAAGATTAGTGACATTCGGTTTCGGTTTTGTTTTCGGTCTTGAAAACCTGTTTCGGTCGATCCTTAGTTATAATCTCGAAATAAAATGAACGCCTTCGAAAAACTAGAATGTTGTGGGCATCACAAATCTTTCTTCTATATAAATCACGTCAATTAAATCATTTAAATACTACAAAACATTACATCAATTTAGCACCAATTCATATCAAAGTATATCTGAATTTGAAGTTTGATAAAAAATTCGTTCATTAGTTCTTGAGATAGAGCTAAAGCGGAAATTCTGGAAAATGGAGCCGAGCAGAGCCACCTTTTGCGCGATTTTCACCAAAACATAGATAGCACTAATTGATATCAAGGTATACCTGAATCTGAAGTTTGATGAATATTCGTGTATTGGTTCTTGAGATAGAACTATAGTGAAAATTCTGAAAAATGCTGCATAGCAGCACCACCTGTTGAGCGATTTACACCAAAACATAAACAGCACTAATTTATATCCAGGTATACCTGAATCTGAAGTTTGTTGAAAATCCAAGCATTAGTTCTTGAGATAGAGCGATTGCGGAAATTGCAAAAAATGCAGCATAGAAAAGTCACCTGTTGGGCGATTTACACCAAAATGTGTAAATTGTAAATTCTTGTCAAGAACTAACTGAATCTGAAGTTTGATGAAAATCCATCTATTCGTTCTGGGGATTGAGCTATTGCGGAAATCTTGAAAAATGCTGCACAGCAGCGCCACCTGTTGAGCGATTTACACCAAAAACTAATCAGCACCAATTTATATCGGGGACTAACTGAATATAATTTTTTATTAAATTCCGTGTATTAGTTCTTGAGATAGAGCGCCCACAAAATTTGTGTCACATACATAGAGAAAGACAGACAGAGTCACAGACTCACAGACAGTCATTTTGTAAAAACATTTTTTTCGGAATCTCTGTCCTCTAAAACGTGTAAATCCGTCGAAAACCGGAAGTCGAAAATTTTCACGAATCCAATTCTTCTTGCAAAGATAGAAGAAAGTAAAAAAAAAATATCCTGTTATGGTTTGCGAAAGAATAGCTTCATTTTTACCTACAAATTGTTAAGAATATATAGAAGAGAAGAAAATGAATCAGCAGATGGCCCCCATTGCTCAACGCCACTTAAAATCACAATTATAATTTTTTGTTCGTTATTAACCAAAGAAAGAAAATTCTAGACAAATCAATATATGGATAATAGATGCATTTGCAACTAACATTTAAGATATCAATTAAGGGGACTTGAACACCCTATAGGTACCACGTTAATTTAATGTACCTTTTCTCAGAAACTATCAAAGATATTTATTTGAAAATTTTTATATACATAATGTAAATAAATCCTGATAAAGTGAAGTTAAATTTATTAACAGATATCTCTTAGTTATTAGCCCCCGGTATGCTATATCTTTCTCCCAGATTATTTTGTGTCGTTTTCAATAAATAACGTTGCCTTGTATAAGTCAGCCGTAAAACAAAAGCCGATGTTTCATTGTGCGATTAAATACTCTACAGCATTTTTTAAAACTTAGCATCGCACATCTTCAATGTTTATACCATTGTATTATGAAAAAAAAGTATTTTTTAATGCAATTTGTTTGAAAACTGAATTTCCCTTTATTTTTGAAATATTATGTTTTTTTTGTAGTTTTTAGCGACATTTGTTTCATTTTGTCAACTCAAGTACTCCATTTCTGTAGAAAGTAAAGAAAAAATAGTTGAAAAATAGCAATTATATCTTCTTGTTGACATTTTCCCATAAAAACTGAAAAAATGTAATGAAAATATGTGCTATTTTGAGAAAAATATAAATGAATGATTTATGATAAAACATGGAGCTATTATAAACTATATTTAATTTTAAGTATCTATATTAATAAAAATGACGTCATTTTATATAAAATAAAAGCGTGTGCTTTAAGTCGTGCGTAAAAAGTTAGAACTCTGATTTTCTGGTCAGAATGGAAAAAAAAATAGCCATAAATTTTTTTTGCAAAAACAATTATGGCCATTTTCCCCCCCATTCTGACCAGAAAATCAGAGAAAAAATTATGGCCATTTTTTTTTCCCCATTCTGACCAGAAAATCAGAGTTCTAATTTTTTACGACTGCTCTTTCATCTTCAACTAAACGCTACATTTATAATGGCTGTTTCATAATAATAGAAATCCAGAAGAAAATGAAGTAATGGAAATGTCGAGGGCGACACTAAATTCTGAAAAAGTAACATTCCTGTTCTCTAGTTTTCTTTTTAAATCTGGAATAAAAACCATTTTTAAATTTAAAAAAAAAAACTTTCATTTTTCTAAAAAACAAATTTCTAATAAAAATATCGTGCAAAAGTGAGTAACGTAAAAGTTCACTTCAGAGTGATCAAGGATATGTGTAAAATATTAAGATTACAGATAATAATATGCAGCAGTTTCTATAAAAAGATACATCGAAGTTCAAATAGCACATTTTGAGAAAATTGAGTTTAAAGTTTATGTATGTAATTTTAATGTATGATATAAACAAATTGAATTACTTAAAAAAAATAACTTCTCGTTACCATACACTGTAAAAAAAATCTGTAAAGTTACTAAAATTTTTCTAGGAAACAGGGATTCCTAGAACTTTTTATGTAACAGCAACAACAACAATTCATGTAACTAATACACTTTTGCACTGTAAATCAAAGAATCTCTAAGGTTACTAGGAACTTATAGGAAACTGGGATGCCTGGAACTTTTTATGTAACTACAAACCTTGTTACAGATAAAATCTTAGTAAGATTACTGTAATTTTAGTAGATTACTTTTGTAAAGCTGCAGAAATCTGTAGCTTTACAAAAACTAGTTTTGTAGATTTACATATTTTTTTTGTACAGTATACAGATAAAATTTTAGTAAGCATACAGATTTACATCTGTAGAATAACAGTTTTTTTTTTTTTTTTTTTTTTTTTTTTTTTTTTTTTTTTTTTTTTACAGTGCACAAACAAAAGTAATATACCATTCAAAAGGGGAAAAATTATTCAAAATATTAAAAAATATTTCTTTCACGAATTTTCCTTCCAACTGGCCTTAAGCATGCGCCAAAAAGGAAAACGTCATCGGTATATCATCCAAAGATAGTCTCAAAGCTAAATTTCACTTATGATATAAAATCCTAATTTTTGGCTCTCTATAAAAAGTGAATACCCATTCCTGAATTAAAAATAACTGAGATTTTTTATTCAATTTTCAGCAACATATTACTGCTAATATGGGTCCAGCTCTCATTGCTACTCTCAGTTGCGAATACTTTGTACATCTACCCTCCAAAGGACATATAACTCTTCCAACCATTCAAGAAGGTCGATTTGGCGCCAATTAAGAAGTGAAAACAGCTCTATCATACGCAATGTTTTTCAACAGGGTTTAAGGGAAAAAAAAACCTTTTTTTATGTCCGCAGAAAATTATTCAACCGGATTAAAACTCTTCCAATAAAGACTATAGAATTTTTTTTTTTCAGACTAACCTAAAGGCATTACCTTATTGGACACGATTTCAATTTGTGTAAGTTCGAAATGTGGACTTTTTTAAACCCATTTTAGGCCAAGCACAGAAATTTTATAAAATGTGGTATTATTTTCATTGAAATGCGCTTAAATTACATTCATTAAGACACAAAAAAAGTTTTGTGCGTGAAAAATAATATTTTATTTAAGAAATAAAATGGTGCTTATACGCATCATTGGCCAAATCAATGAACAAATCATTCAGTTGAACAATTGTATTATAGTCCAATTTTTAATTTTTTTAATTGAAATTTTTGAAATATTTTGCATGCAAATGGACTTGGCATTTGAGGCAGAAATAAATCACACTAAATTTGCAATAAAACTCTGAAAACTTGCATAAAAAGTGGATTTTCGATTTTTGCCTATTTTGCGTGTATTCGGTCAAAAGTACGTTAACGCACCATTAAATTTAAATTAAAAAAAATTAAGTTTTTTTATGACACTTGTTTCATTTTTATCTTATTTACAGAACTTGCAACTTTAATCCTTTATAAAAACCCATCATTAATTTCAAGTGGAATAATTATACATTTTCAAAAAGTCGAATTTGTCAATAACCATTTCAAGTTAAAAAACTAACGTATTAAAAAAATTTCTCAACGAAAGTGTTTACTCCAATTGAATAACTAATATTTTATAATGTCGTCAGAACCCTTAAAACGCAGAAAAATAAAATTAGTGAACAATATATGTCAAAGCGTTAAAATAAAAAATATTTATTGAAATGGTGCGTAATTTAAACCTATTTTCCGCACCTTTGGACGAAAATGGGTTAAATCTATTTTTTATCATAAACTCATATTACTTTAAAAATCCCGAAAATTTATAACAGCATAAAGCTGTTTTTATTGGGAAATTAAATCCCCAATAAAAAAATATAGAAACATGTAGAATTAGATCAACCCAAATAAATATCTGACAAATAATTTTCGCAAGCAACAAAATTAACATGCAAAACACCAACCCAGATGGGAAAACATACCTGAACTGAGAATTAAGCAATTTAACCCCCCACCCCACCCCATTCTCCGAGTTCAATGCAAGATATATTTTGAATGTTATAAAAAATATTTATTACGAGCTGTCTGGTAGAACATTTATAGCTGAAAGCTCATATTATACAAGATTTTCTTTGTAAAAAGTCTAAAAATTCCTTTAATACATTAAAAATGCAGTGTAACAAATTTTCCGCACGACGTGCAGTGTTTTCATTTTTTGTGAAAGAATAATAATTGATGTCTTTTTTAAAAAGAAAGAAAAATCATGCGTCCACTGATATTTACTGGCAGTATTATTACAAAAAAAAAAAAAAAAAAAAACCAAACAAACAAACAACAACAAAAAAAAAACATAAAAATAGAAACAAAAATCTCAAAAAGGTAATACAGTCGAACATCTATTTAACGAAGTCGTTAAATCCCGGAAAAAAGTTCGTTATATGAAAAATTCGTTAAATAAAGATTCACATTTTAAAATACTTTAAACTACATCAAACAGGTTTTAAATTCTTAAACACTAAATACTTTTACTAAAAGTAATTAATCACATTTTTTTAAATAAATTATATGGATTTGTTTTATTTATTTTACCCACCAACATCCATCATCAATTCATTTTTTCTACGTGCTTAAATCTTTGAAATCTGCAAGGAAAACAAAACATTGTCCTTGAATACACTGTATTTTCTGTTTAAAATAAATAGTTTTACATTAAAATTAACGAATTTTAATGACCTCATCGTATTTATTACTATTATAACAAATAATTTTAACCATGCTTAACATATGCGTCCTTAAATTTAGTTTCTGGAAAACTCTGTTAATTTTGTCTGATTTTTTTCTTTTAAAAAGTGCTTTCTCTCATAATACGTCTCGCATGTTTGCAATGCACCAAAAACCCCTTCATGCATATTTTCTTTTAACTATAATCCGCGTCGGATTGTTTCAAATGATTTTAGCATTTCATGATACGAAGTTTTGCAAATTCCTGCATCATGATCATTTCCATCATCATCATATTCGTCTTCATCACAATTCACTGCTGTATTGTTTTTATTTTTCACACTGTCGAAAATATCCATAAAGGATAATGTTTCCGAGGTCTCAGTTTCAGAATTAAGTGAAATACAATCATTAATCAGCACGTCATGGTTAATTTCTTCTTTTTTTCTCATCTGTATCCACATTTTTTTAAGTTACTCTAAAGGGATTATCGTCTTCGTCCTCCGTACTTATCGAGTTCTCACTGGTGAGAAAGAAGGTGCCTGGTAAAACCAGTTCAAGACCATTGAACATAGTAAAATGTGTTTAAAGAAAAAAATAAGTTTGAAATGTCCAGAAGTATTTTGTGAAATGGGAAGAAAAAAAATTAGATCACAAGAAAAAGTTCGTTAAATGGAGAATGCACTTCGCTATTTGGAGGTTATTTTACGAAGAAATTCGCAAAATGTTTTTGGTTCCAAGGAAAAGTCCGCAAAATAGAGAAACGTTAAATAGAGGTCCGACTGTAATACTTTAAATTTTTGACAAAAATTTAACTTTTAAAATTATTTTCAAAAAATAACTCAAAACTTAGCGTTGTTAGCGTTAAATTAATTTTGTTTCCACGTATTTAGTAATAAAAAAATAATGCCAATTCCCTTAATATTGTAATCTAATATGTAAAAATGAAAATTTGTCTATTTGTCTGTAACTCTATATAAATCCGCAGTTTGGAAGCCATAATTGTGAAACGTTACGTACATGTGCATTATAAGACGGCCGAGGGAACTAAAGTAATCCGGAACCGACATAATTTACAGTTAATTTTTAATTAATAAAAAAACCCCACCAATTTAACAGCAATTTCCAATCAAATTTAAGCATTTTTCGCTTTAGCAGCTGCCAAAAATTAAAAATCCACAGTAAAATTCTTATCACAATTACTTTTCTATTGCAAGATTTCCATGTGAAAAATGAAATGAAAAAAACAATTTGAAGAATTTAAAAAAAAAGTAATATTATGTCACAACTTTTCTTTTCTATTGTAAAATTTCCACCTGAAAAATGAAAATGAAATAAAAAGTTTGACGAATTTTCTTTAAAAAAAAGGTGACTATTACGTCATATAGGAAATATAATGGACGTCAGCAGGTGAATATACAATGCTATACGAGTTTGATGAAACGTATTGAAACATAATAAAAACCCGATTATGGAAATGTTGGTAGTATATTTTAACATTTTGAGGTTCTCTGAATTTGTTTTCGCCATTTTTAAATCTATTCTATGTGTATACGCGTGTCTATGCGTATATATTAGAATTTACACAAAGGTTTATGCCCATAAGAACTCATTCTTAGTGAAGAATTAAAATAAAAATGGCTTTATTTCTTTTTTTTTATTGTTTGTTTTATACCCGATGTTTAATTTTGAAATTGATTTTTTAAAATAAACAGTCTTAAAATTCCAGGCAACGCTGGGTACTTTAGCTAGTATTAAATATTAATTTCTATTCCATATCTTCTTTAACCAGCCAATTTTTATTAACGATGTTAATTAGGAAATCAGCAATATGTTTTAACATGAAAACAATTATTAGATTATCTTTGACAAAATAATTTTCTGTTCCAGGGCCTGACACAAACTTAGTTTGAACTACTGAAAAAACAAAAGTTTTTAAACTTTAGATGATGATTATATTATTCCCCAAACATCCCTTGTCAATGTAAATTTACTTAATATCTGAGATCTGACAGTTAAAAACTTCATCAGAAACAAACTTACATCAAAGACGAGGAAATAATTGAATTATTCTATGTTTTGATCTAATTAATAAGGAGAGTAGATTTCTAATAATTTACTTCCAGTTATTTTTGAACTGATCAATTCGTCGGAAATCTCATTGTTATATTAATAGGACCACGTATACTAATGATGAATTATATATTTAGGCTTATTAAAACGTATTAACTATATTTCAGTACTATTAAATTGAAATTAATTTTCAACATACTTGGATTAAATAACAGGAAACTTTTACTAAATATCACTTATAGGACCAGGGCGTCGTATAAAAAATTAAATTTCGTAACTTTTTAAGAAATGTTTTTATTGATCCAAACGAGTTTTTTTTTTTTTACTTAATTAAAACATTTTCGTAATTGGAGCTACATGTCTATGATTCACGGTTTATGAATTAGCCATTCGATATCATTGAGAGTGGACACCCTGTATAACTGAAAGTTTCAATACAAGATTTTCTTCCTAAAAAATTTAAATATTCGTTTAATACACTAAAACATGCAGTGTAGCCGTAAAACTTTCCAACGACAGTTTTTTTTGAAAGAATAATTGATGTATTTTTCAACAGGAGAAAAAAATCATCTATCCACTGATATTTGCTGTCAACATTATTATAAAAAAACATAAAAATAAAAATACAAATCTCAAAAAAGTAGTAATACTTGAAATTTTTTCCAAAAATGTAACTTTTAAAATCATTTTTGCAAAAATAATTCAAAACTTTAATGATTAGCGTTAAATTAAATTTTTTTGCATATATTTAGTAATAACAAAAAAGAAAATAATGATATTGTAATATTACATATTAATTTATATTTCGTATCTTCTTTAACAAAGACATGCATATTAGCAACGTTAATTAGAAAATCAGTATTATGTTTTAACATGAAAACACTTATTAGATTATCTTTGACAAGATAATTTTCTGCTCTAGGTCCTAACAGAAACTTAGTGTGAACTGCTAAAAAAACAAAAATTTTCAAACTTTAGATGATGATTATATTATTATCGAAACATCCCTTGTCAATGTAAATTTACTTAATATCCGAGATTTGACAGTTAAAAACTTTATCAGAAACAAACTTACATCAAAGACGAGAAAATAATTGAATTATCCTATGTTTTGATCTAATTAATAAGGAGAGTAAGTTTCTAATAATTTACTTCCACATATTTTTGAAATGATAAATTCGTCGAAAATCCCATTGGTATATTAATAGGACCAAGTGTAGTAAGGATGAATTATATATTTAGGCTTATTAAGATGTATTAACTACATTTCAGTAGTATTAAATTGAAATTAATTTTCAACATACTTGGATTAAATAACAGGAAACTTTTACTAAATATCACTTATAGGACCAGGGGGTTGTATAAAAAATTAAATTTCGTAACTTTTAAAGAAATATTTTTATTGATCCAAACGAGTTTTTATTTTTTTTTTTTGCCTTAATTAAAACATTTTGGTAATTGGAACTATATGTATGAATAACGGTTTAGGAATTAGCCACACTCTAAAATTGGGAAGAGTGAAAATTTCACTCTTTGAAAGAGTGACAGGCATTTTCACTCTTTTTTGAGAGAATTTTGTAAAAATACACTCCTTAAAGAGTGGAATTTTCCACTCTTTTGAAAGGAGTGAAATGTCCCACTCCGTTATCGAGAGTGAAAAATTCTCTCCTGAAAGATTGACTTACGTATGCATTTCTTAGTAACCAATCAGAACAGCAAGGTGACAACGTCCTTGTAAGATAAGAAAAATGATCACTTTTTCGCCCGTCATCTTAGGATTAACAGATTAGGATATCATTAAAATGACTCTTTATAGAACACATAAAGGTAAGTCTTAAGTCTTATTTGATTTTAATCATTTATTCGTGTAGATATGAAATGTTAAGATTATGAGCTAAATAATTGTATTTTGTATAGAAAAAGATTGATCGTGGCGTATTCTCCTGATTTCTATTCCTAAAAAATAGATTTCCTAGAAAAGTGATTATCTATTATATTCCTTCATGTAGCGGTTTGAAATATAATTATTTTAACAATTGAAAAACACACAATGCTTAGCAAAAAATAAGCAAAACTTCATTAATTCGGTCAATGTGAATTTTTTAAAAAATGGGTGTAAAATTTTATTCTTCCCATTCAATAATTTGATGCAAAATACTTTTGCCAACGATCGGTAAAAAAAGTTTTATCTGTTTCGTTTGCAAGTCTGGCTGACTCAGAAGATATCTGGATTTTTTCAATTCATAGAAGACACGATGTAAGCATTAATTTGCTGTTCTGTGAGTTTTTTATTATTATTATTACTGATTTCTGATTATACACACTTAGAGTATTTATCATCATTATTATTGTTTCGAAGTTAAATATGATGTTCGATGATTATGATATTACGAAAAGGTTGCTACATTAATTTTTTTAAATCGTATGTAAGCATTTTTCTGCGATTTATGATTTTAAAATTTCGAGACTGAGTAATATAAAAAAAATAATAATATTTATAGGCATTCTGCATCAGTTATTAAATTTCGTTCTATTTAAACGCATTTCCTACGTTTTTGATACACGTAATTTTTGGCACTAAAAAATAAAACATGGTATTTAAGCATTGAAATAAAATGTGTTTTATGCCTGTTTTGAAGTTTATCGATAAGACTGCTTTAGTATATCTTTTAAGAAGTTCATATTTACTTACATAATACAGGACTGAATATTTTTTAAAGATATTAATAACTACTTTTTTACATTAAAATGTTTTTCAAACAAGAACATTTCATATACAGTCATTTGCTTTATTTTTATTAAAATTCACGCAGATACAAATAAATGTAATGTGTTTATTTTTATATTTATTTTTTTCTATTTCTCAGTCTTTTCCTATAAAACATATAAAATATATTTTGCTCATATTTTCAAAATACAATATCTACGGGAATAAAAAAATTAAATTATATATGGCTAACCGTGTCGTTTCACTAGTAAGTATTGTATTAATTCATTTTTCATCAATAATGGGCGAATCATGATTAAGTTAAGGAATATGTTAAAAAAAATATATACACATTTTCCAGAGAACTTAAAATTTAGACTCCATGATCATATTAAATAAAACAAAAGCAAATCACAGCCGATTAAAAAAAAAAATTACATATTCTTAATATTTAAATCATGCTTAGAACTCACTTTTTAAAAAAAGTGAGTTTATAAGCATTGTTTTTTAAGTGGAAAAATGGAAAAATATTTTAGAACAATAGGACTTTGCAAAAACAGCAATAATTCAAAGAAAAAGTAAGGTAAAAAGATAGGAATTTATATTTAAAACAAAAATTTAAATGAAATCAAATATTGTTAAGCATATAACATCCACCTATTAAAAACTTATTAATAAAAATTTAAAAGTAATATCTTTATAGGGCATGCAATAAAAGCAAACACAAAGGATAAGATTGGAATAAAATATTTTAGTTTATTTCTGTCAGTAATCTAATTTAAATTCGTATGTAACTTTAACTGAATTTTTCCTTAAAAGTTCAATTAGTGTTACAAACTATGAATTAAATAAATGTTGCTAATAAAGTATTTTATTCCAATCTTTACCACGTTTGTATCGATTTTCATTGCATGCTGTAAAAGATGTGATTCTTTTAAAATGCCCATAAAGGCAAAATAAAAAAAGAATTGACTCCATAAAAAATGAACATCCCTTCCTATGAAAGAGTGACTATTCAATCCTACCAGCGATGAAAAACCGCACTCCTTTAGCAAGAGTGAATAGTCACTAGTCCGAAAGAGTGACTATCCACCCCTGTTTAGAGTGAATATTCACTTCCCAAGAGTGACTATTCACTTCCCCAGAGTGACTATTCACTTCCCAAGAGTGACTATTCACTCTTTCAGAGAGTCAATAATTTCACTTTTGCTCAGAGTGAATAGTCACTCTAAAGAGGTTGGGCATATTTTGACTTTGCGATAGAGGGAGTGAATAGTCACTTCTTTTTATTTAGAGTGTATTGGACACCGTTGAGAATGGACACCCTGTATACAACTTAAAGTTCCTACACATGATGTTCTTCCTAAAAAAATCTAAATACTTATTTAATACATTAAAAAATGCAATGCAGCCGTAAAAATTTCCAACGACAGTTTTTTGTTGTTGTTTTTTTTGCGAAAGAATAATTGATGCCTTTTTGAACAAGAGAAAAAAAATCATGCGTCCACTCATATTTGCTGATAGCATTATAATTAAAAACATAAAAATAGAATTGCAAAAAAGTAGTAATACTTTAAGTTTTTGCCAAAAATTAAACTTAATTCAAGACTTTAGTTATTAGCGTTAAATTAATTTTGTTTGCATAGTAATAACAAAAACAAAACAAAGAAAAAACTTAATGATAATTCCCTTAATATTGTATTATTATATATTAATTTTTATTTCATATCTTCTTTAACCAACCCATACTTATTAACAATGTTGATTAGGAACTCAGCAATATGTTTTAACATGAAAACACTTATTAGATTATCTTTGACAAACTAATTTTCTGCTCTAGGTCCTAACAGAAAGTTAGTTTGAACTGCTGAAAAAACAAAAGTTTTCAAACTTTAGATGATGATTATATTATTCCCGAAACATCCCTTGTCAATGTAAATTTACTTAATATCCGAGATTTGACAGTTAAAAACTTCATCAGAAACAAACTTACATCAAAGACGAGAAAATAATTGAATTATCCTATGTTTTGATCTAATTAATAAGGGGATGTTTATAATAATTTACTTCCAGATATTTTTGAACTGATCAATTCGTCGGAAATCCTATTGGTATATTAAATAGGACCAAGTGTAGTAATGATGAATTATATATTTAGGCTTATTAAAACGTATTAACTATATTTCAATATTAAACGTAAATTAATTCTCAACATACTTAGATTAAATAACAGGATTTCACATATTTCAAAAGAAGAATAAGTATAATCGAAACAATACAGGTTAAATAATTGAGTTCTAGTACTGCCTTTTTCATAGAGAAGTTTAAAAGGGGGGGGAAATAAACCTTATAGAAAAGTAAAAAGTAAAATATCCGTTTTCAGTTTATTTTATCCTACTCATTAGTAAACAAGAACTGAAAATAAAAGAAAAAAAGAAACAAGAATTGAAAAAAAACATTTATTTATAAAATGTTAATTTAAAGCATGAAACTCCCCTGATAGCTTTCTCTATTTTTTTTAAAAATACATAAGTAGAATTTGCTTAATATATATATATATATATATATATATATATATATATATATATATATATATGTATATGTATAGTTTTATCGCCTTAAAAAGAAATGCTTTCGCATTATACTTAAAAAAAAAAAAAAAAAAAAAAAAATCATGCTATGCGATCTTGCTACATAGTGGTAGCAAGATCACATAGTGGTACCGTTAAAAAAATTTCTTTCATGTTCTGAAAAGCTTAACTTGTCTTAAAAAAAAAATCGAAACAATATTTTTCAGAAAAAATATCTTTGGTACATTACGCAAGGGATATATTTTGTTGTAAAATCTTGTGTTTTGCATCTGCTATTACATATGTAATAGCCTTTTTAAGATTTCTCTTCTTACGATAATAATAGTCTTTTTTTATGAATTGTAAATCAAAAGAATTTTAATCATAAATGTTACACGTACAATAAATGTTCATACGTCTCGAGAGTCATTATTTAAAACATGTCTCATTATTATTATTATTATTATTATTATTATTACTTTCAGTTAGATTCTGTAAAAATTCAATTTTAAAGAAAGAATGAAAAATCATGCACCCAACACAAATTATGAAACACTTTCCATTACATTCCGAATACTGTAATAAAACTGTGCAATTTATTACGTGAAAGATGTCTATTTGGAGAATGGCCAACACATTGGAGAGCTCAATTTCTGCGATTACCATGAATAGTACGAAAAATATCCGAGTTTGTTTGTGCAGTCCTGTATATGATCTGTAGATTCATATGTATATCACATAGTATCCTAAAAGTTAATTCAGTTTAATGTCACGGTTGAAATTTCTCACTCAGCAATTTCCGTCAATAAAGGTAAATGAACGTCAGATCTTTTGCGTAGCCCTGTATATGATCTATAGAATTTATACACAACAAGTAAAATAATTAAAATTCATATAAACCACAAATAAAATGTACAGAAATTGTTTTGAATACATATAATATAAAATTTTAACAGTAAATCCAAAATTATCTTTCGTACAATTAATTACCAGGAAGCCATTATAAGAGAATACCTTGAAATAATTTCCAATAAAGACATAGTTTGTAACGATGAATTGTCATATGACATTCAAGGATATTTCAAATGAAAATCAAATTTCAAAATAATTGTTTAAAAGGCGCAAAGGCCAACATAGTGAAAAAGATTCCATGCCGGGACTCCAACCTGGGCCACCAGTATAGCGCACTGGTGTTCTACCGACTAAACCACATGGAACGATACCCACCCTGGAAACTTTCTCACTATTACATTTACCATTATTAAATTTTCCAGGCTGGGTATCGTTCCATGTGGTTTAGTCGGTAGAGTGTCAGTGCGCTATACTGATCGCCCGGGTTCGAGTTCCTGCATGGAATCTTTTTCACTATGTTGGCCTTTGCGCGTTTTAAGCAATTATTTTGAAATTTGATTTTCATTTGAAATATTATATGCAAGGCGAATGTTTCTCTCTGGAAAATTTTCCAAGTATTAACCCTTAAATGCCTGATTTTTCAAAAATTATTGTAATAATGTTTTTCGACTTTCATTTTTTAAATAAATCATAGGAAAAATACTTTAAAAAATCATATTTTGTTTTAAGTATGGTTTACCGCTAAAAAACAGTTTGTTACTAATCGGCAATACTGGTCTTTAATTGAAAAAAATAAATTTCTTTGATAAAATTCTATAACGTTAAACACACAAGAATTTTAGGAACTATAATAAGAAATAAATTTCACTTGCTCACTGCAGAACAAAATAGGGTAATTCTAAGCTTCCAAACAAAACAAAAAGAACAAGTAGCAACAATTGAAAAAATAAATCTATCTTTATTCTTAAACAGCAAAAGTGTTGCCATCTACATATTGAAAATCGATTTAATAATATTTTCAGACTGTATTTTATTGGCAACATTAGGCATTATAGCTTCAATATTATTCTAATGGTATTTTATAGACTAAATTGGGTATGTTGCCGAAAAGCAACACCCGGCATTTAAGGGTTAATATAGACATTCAAGGAATTTGAAAAGAATTGGTATTTAGCAGTTGACGGCTTGTTTTGTCTTTTCATCTCAACTTATCTTCCATACTACCCTTAAATTACAATGGTCTCTCCTTGACGAATAAGTGCAAAGAGAAATAATAACATTTAAATAACCCCTGAAGATGGCCGTGTGAATTTGGCTGTAAACGTTTTGTGATTTTAATGGATTTTTAATGTGTATTTTAGGTATTTTAATGTATTTTAAATAATTATATATTACAGTCGAACTTCCTTTTAACGAAGTCTCTATTTAACAAAGTTTTGTACTTGACGAAATTTTCTGCTGAACCTTGATTTTGAACAGCATTAACATGTAAATTAATCTCTATATTACGAAAAATATATTCTATATAACGAAGTTTATTCCCTTTTCGTGAGTGTATAACATCTAAACGGAGAGGTTTCTGTTGCGATGGATGGATGAAGTTATTTCAGCGGACTGTATTGAGGGAAATTATTTATTTATTTAATCATTTCCATTCAAAAGAAAAAAAAAATGCTAAAAGCCTTCGATACAATAAGAAAAGGATTCCAGTTTCACGAAAATGTTACAGATGAATTGTTCGGATACTTACAAATAGCAAAAATTTCTATGAACAGTGTATTTTTTATAAGAAACCTGTACAAAATAATACTGCAGACTTTCTTAAAGTTAAGGGTTCGCAATACGGAGAAAAAAGAAAACAAGTTCGGTACGCTTCAGTTTTTGTTTACCACTCTTCATTATGTGCTTTTTAGCTCACAGGCTATCAAAGCCTGAGAGCTAATGCGCCCGCCCGTTCTGTATGTATGTACGTATGTATGTATGTATGTATGTATGTACGTAACGCGATAACTCTTGATAGAAACATCCGATTTGCTTCAAATTTTTTTTCTAGGTTCATTGTGATAAGGCGCTTCCCTGATTAGTTTTGGGAGTTCATTGGTTAAGGATAAAGGGGGGAAAACGGGGTTAGTCCAACCCCTTAATTCAGATAAATGGGTTTTTCATGCAGAATCATTCGATTTGCTCCGAATTTGGTATACCGGTTTATTATGTTAAGGAACTTCCCTGATTAGTTTTGGGGGTTCACTGGTTAAGGATAAAGGGGGAAAAGGGAGGTTAGCCCGCTCCTCTTAATTTAGATAAATGCGTTTTTCATGCAGAATGATTCGATTTGCTCCGAAGTTGGTATACCGGTTTATTATGTTAAGGAACTTCCCTGATTAGTTTTGGGGGTTTATTGGTTAAGGATAAAGGAGGAAGGGGGGCTAGTCCACCCCCTTAATTTATATAAACGGGTTTTTCATGCAGAATTATTCGCTTTGCTCCAAATTTGGTATACCGGTTTATTATGTTAAGGAGCTTCCCTGATTCGTTTTGGGGATTCATTGGTTAAGGATAAAGGGGGGCTAGTCCATCCCCTTAATTTAGATAAATGGTTTTTTTGCAGGATTATTCGATTTGCTCCAAATTTGGTATACTGGTTTATTATGATAAGGAGCTTCCCTGATTAGATGTTCACTGGTTAAGTATAAAGGGGGAAACGGGGGCTAATTCCCCTTCACTTATTTTTTTGAGGGGCATTATTCTTTAAAATAATAATATAATATACAATTAGTGTGAATAGCCTGTGAGCTCAATGCCGTCAGTTTAGCTGGGCACTTTTCTTTTTTATTTAGACATTATTCTAATTAAATTTTTAGTTTTTTGCCACTCAGATTGTTGGCATTTTCACAAAAAGTTTGAGCACAATTATGTTTACCCAACAATCTGAGTGGCAAAAAACTTCTATATGACCCGCAAGAATTTTCTTAGTGTGACCCCGACCTGCAAAAAGAAAATTAGATTCATTCCGAGCTAAAAAAACAAAATTCGGGATAACCCGACCCGATGTTTGACTCTATTTAACGATCCCGAGGTGTCCACTGTTCAGAAGTTTTAGTATATTTGAATATTACAGAATATATGTTTGTTAATTCTTCTATGAAAAATATAAAAATGGTATTAGAGATACAATTGTAGAATTTTTTTCATAATGACATTAAAACATGATTTACTTTTCTTTCATTGCGAGTTCGGGTCGGGTTGCGGGTTGACTTAAAATGGAATTTGTGAGTTCGGGTCGGGTGCAATCCGACCCGTGCAGGACTCTAGTTCATTTCCTAAATTCTGAAAAAAAAAATACAGTTAAATAAAATAAATGATCGATTTTTGTATTTTATTATTGCTTTTATTTAAGTCAATTATTATCTTTGTCAAAATACTTTTGAGCGCTACTGTATATTAAATTTAATATTAGATGTATCTAAAAATTCATGCGCAGTCTTGTGCAATACACATTTGAAAAGCTTTAAAAAAATATTGAGCAAAAACATCAATATTTGAAAAAATAGTAGGGATTTTTAAAAACACAATTATTTAAAATTTAAAAAATTTTTAGTTAAATATACAGTTAATTTTCTTTTATCTTCAAAATGTACTTTTAGTGGAACATTGAAATGAAGTAACATTTGTACCATATTTTTTTAAATAAAAAAAAATGTTGAAAAGGTAAACTGTCCTTCTTAATTTTATTTTATTCGTATTAAAATAATCATAAAAGAATGCGGGTTTTGAACAATGGAGGTATCTGTATCTAGAAATATGAAGTTTAATTTTAAAAGAAAACTATTATTCTTCTTTTTTTTATGTAAAATTATATCACATATCCAACAAACGCAAAACTAGTACGCCATTCACTGCCATGTTACCCTAATTCAGCATTACTTGATAAAGGACGACTATTTTAACGGACCGTAACGGCTAGTTAGAAAAAGTCTCATGTTAGTCATAATGCGACCACATAACAATTGACCGATACACGATGAATACTGTTGGCCACAATCAGGTCATGGTTAGCCTAAAACTGGACACAATTTTTCATTTAATGATCATCATGAACGAAAGCTAACGATATAGCTATAACCGCCACCGGTGAGGTAGCCTTTTCGCAACTGAAAGGGAAGAAATTATGGGGAATCTTAGGGAAAATCTTTAAGATACTGATAACAAACTTTGAGAGGCACCCATTTTGATGCTATAGAGTAGAACTCTTTCCTGCTCCTTGAGACCGGTTATCGGTTTATCTGTAGTAGAGCGTGGAGCATTTACAACACAACTAATTGGTATCTGAGATCAGTTTACGATAAGGATCTGAGGGGAGTGAAGGGGAAGGGATAGGCAGGGGAACAATAGAGAGTGAAGTGGGGTTGAAATATAGCGATTAATGGTTATAATGTTTGTTTTTTTTTTATCTTTTACAAATTTAGGGTTTTTCTAACAGTTTTCTATTTAGACGTTTTGAATTAAACTTGTCGGGTGAGACAAAGGTTTGTTTCTTTTATTTAATAAAGTGTCAGAAAGTTTCGTGTTCTGGAGCGGAGAAAAATACATTTCTCAGGACAGCCTTAAAGGACTGTTCACAAAACTTTTCACCTTACAACCTTATTTAGCTGTGAATAAATATATTTAATATAAAGGACTTTGCTAAAATTGTGTAAACAAGACAACTGGATATAACAATATAAGCTCAATTCCTTTTAAAAATTGAAATAAATAAATGAAAAAAATAATAACACATCTTACAATGCATGTTAAAAATGTACCAATCTAAACGTTAAATTGTGTTATTTTACAGGGGCGCGCCAATCCAGTGTTATAATGTGTGCAGCGAAAACAGGAGTCAGGATAGAGGTCTGAAGAGGTCGGAAATTCTGCGCCCGGGCCGGTCTCGACTCATTGAAAAAAGTTCAGCCCGGCCCAGTATAAAAGTTAAAAGTCGGGACGAACTTTTAACTTTTATAAGCCTAGTCAGGTTTAAAAGGTTTTTTTAAAGCCCGGCCCAGTATAAAAGTTAAAGACTCGGCCAGAGCCGAACCCGACAAATACAAAAAAAATATTAATGGCACGGACTGATAAAAAAGGCTAAAAGTTCGGTAAGCCAATTACTTTGTGCGAGTTTTAAATATATAAGCTTTTATTTTCCTCTTTTTACAATGTTCAAACGCACAAATACGTTTGAGCATTTCAACGTTGTAAAAAGAAAAAAAAAAAAAATGTAGCTTATATCTAAAACTTCGGCCCGAATCCTGTCCGGCAGGAAAAACGTTAAAATCTCGGCCCGACTGAATTTCTACAACAAATCCGGATTTTTCCGTCGATATGGTTAAAAATTGTTTCGTACGAGACTTTCACAACAAAAATATTTACTTTAGCTCGTTTATTGTGGTTTAAAAAAATTGATTTTTCCAAATTTTCCTTCAAAAATAGCATTTTTCCTTGAATAGATCATTTTTTCTTTCTAAAACCATTTAATAATATGTCAGTGAGATTTTATAAAATAAATTTTTAAAATGTTCAAAGAATATACATTCCTTAAACGTTAATACTTGAAAAATTATACAATATTATGTCCCAATGAAACGGTGCTGGTCATTTAAAAGATGACAAAAATTATCCAAGATAAGAAATTAATTGTTTTTAATAGTTTTGGATTAAATGGTGGATTTCACTTATGATTTATTAATCTAAACTTTGTCAGTATGATTTCTGTATGGGAAATAAGCCAATATTAATTCATTTTCATAACCACCACTACATTTTGCTTCTTATTTTTTTATACTCTTCAATTATATTTCTTAATACTAAGATATATTGATGTACTTATAAAGATTTAGATTTTGGCTTTAAAGGTGTTCCCAAATCCAAAAGGGCAACTTTCTGACATAAGTTTTATTTTTGTTCAGAAATGCATGAAACTAGCTGGTGTTGTTGTTCAGAAACTGTGTAATTGAGCTATTTTCCCACATTTTTTTTGTAAACGCAATAGATCTTTCAGAAAATAGTGTCAAAGTGGGCGTTTTGAATTGAATTTCCGCGCGAAGAAAGAAAGAGCACTCAAGAGCGAGCGAAAAACGTGTTTGTTACGTGATCAAAATTTCGTATAACTCAATAGGTAATTGATTGATCAAAAAATGGAAAAAACAGTTCCATTCCAAATCGCTTCCATGGCCAGGCTTTCTAATTTTATACCTTTCCGTTAAAAAATGAGTTTGTAAATGTGTCAAAACGTTTTGCGCTGGTTGAGCAGAGCAATTAAGAACAGCCTTAAGGAAAAATTTTGAAGCAAAAGAATGATTTGTGTTCTATGGTAAATAAGCGTGTTATTTGTTAAAACATAATGTATGAAAAATGAGATATCGTATTATTTTGAAAAAAAAAACTTAATTTATTTAAATTTTACAAAAAAATAATAATCTGATTTCTTTTATGCTATCTCTAGCGTTTAAGACAAATCCATCCTAGATGATGCAATTGTCTTGGTGCCACTGTATGTTCAAATTCGCATTTGCTGAGGCCTATTCATGAAATTCTGAAGAGCTTGCAACTCTAGTCTATGTTTACATTCAACTTTTATTAAAGTGTATGGAATACTCAGAGATAAAAAAAAATATATATATTTTTTTTTTAACTGGGTATAAAACAGTTAAGTTCAACGCATTATTAATAGTCTCATAATGATACCAATGTAAATAAATGCATTTTAACTAAACTTTAAGATATTCATTCTTTATGTATACATTTGACATTATACATCATTAGGCCTTCCTTACTGCGAACTTTCATAATACGAAATGTTAGTTCATTTGAACTTGAGTTTATTCTTTTGAAAATTTAAAACAATATTAAAAACTCATGTAATTAGAGTTTTCGAAAATATTGAGTTCCTATATCTCTCATGCATTTATTATACGACTTTACGATACGAAGCGAAATTTTGTCGAGACAGACGTCAGAAGTGTGTAGTTTCATGATATTTATTTTCAGTTGTTTCCGAGAAAATTACGTCTATACATATAATTTTATTAGGTTCGTAACTAGTAAATAACAGCAAAGGGAAGGAATGGATGGAAGAAGAAGCACAGGAAAATTTAAGAATTAAATAAATTAATTATTTTCTTAAGTATGTAAAAGAACACAAAATATATTTTTTAACCGTATAAAAGACTCTACTCTTTAACCCTTTCAGGGCAAAGTACGACTGTTCCTAAAATGTTGAAATGATTGAATGACAACAAGAATTTACGAAGAAATGTATTTGAAAATAAGTAAAAGCTTTCCTTCCCGTACACTATAAATGAAAAATTTTATTTAAAAATGCTGCTGCTATTTTGGCCTTTGGGAATAGGCACAAAAATGTACCACCGCCCTTCAAGACAGACGTATATAGACTTATCATTTTTGAGATGGCTGAGATATAGAAAATGTTTCTAAGGGGGAATCGCAAAAAAAAAGGGGAAAATTTCGTTTTAAACGGGTTTTTACCATAACAGGTAACGCATCTATCATAGAATGAAACCTGCTAAGATGGAATCGCATGAGACCGGGAACTGTCGTTTTAGGCAGGTTTCCATCTTAACAAGTATAATTCCATGATTACACCGCATTTTTTAAAACGGAATTTTGAAAATTATGTTGTAAAATGTATCTCAATAAATAGTAAATGAAGTCGACGTAAACAGCAAATTTAAAATTATTTAAGGCTGTTCTCAAATCCATATGGTCAACTTTCTGACATAAGTTTTAATTCATTTTTGCTCGAAAACGCATGAAACTAGAAAGGGTTGTTATTCAGAAACTATGTCATCGAACTGTTTTTTCCGTTTTCTTGTAAACGCAATAGATCTTTCAAAAATACTGTCAAAATTGTCATTTTGTACCGAACTTCCGAACGAAAGAAGAAAATCGAGTCAGTAAGGGGAGCAAAATGCCGTGTCACGTGATCAAAATCGCTTCTAACTTAATAGGTAATCGATTGATCAAAAAATGGAAAATAAATTTCGATTCCAAATCGCTTCCATGGTCAGGTTTTCCAATTTTATATCTTTCCGTCAAAAAATGAATGTGTAAATGTGTCAAAACGTTCTCACTATAAGCCTCCCTCCCCACACTTCATTCAACACATTCGCGGGCTTATTTTGGAGCATATGTGCTCCTATTGTAAGCATTTACAATACTTAGAGTATTGAACAGCGTTTTACATTTTCTCATAAATGGGATACATTTGGAATTGCAGTTCCCTGTTGATGACTTTTCTGAGGCTGCCACGTGCCAAAAATTTGGTTAAACTGCCAAATATGACAGTTTTTTTATTTATTTTTAATCAGAAATTGTGGTTGATAAGAAACTTTTTGTATACTGGGGATTCGGAATCACTCAATTAGATTTATGTTGTATTTTAAATGTAAATAAAACTTATTTTTGATGAAAAAGTTACGCAACCTTTTTAATATTTTGTAATGCTAGCGAAATAAAATACACATCACACTGCTGTAACGATCTAAGTAAGAAATCTATAACGTACCAAGTATTTAAGTAAATTTTTAAAAAAGTCCTTCCGGCCAGTGCCGGGAGGAAGAGGTAGCTTTCATATTCCTTATTTTTTAAAAGCCATCTTATATTATTCAAACACACGGAGCTCAAATTAGTGGAACCCGATTATAGAAGATTAAATGCTAATTTTTGTCAATATTGAATATGAATGAGAATTTCACCAAATTAGTCAGCCTTATCAAAAGCTGGTTTTAGGTAGCTTTCTTTACAAAAAAGCTACCTATTGCAGCCGTTCGGAGGAAAGCGATTTCAAAAAATTTTGGTATATTTTCATCGATCATGACCCCCAGACCCCGAAACCACCCTCCGTTCAAAATTGATATATATATATATATATATATATATATCTGACCTATGTCACACTGTAACTCCCGTAATTATGAACCGATTTCGATGTAATTCGGTGTGTACATAGTACATACCAATGTCTCGACCGAGTTCGTTGGCCAGCTTCATCCGCCATTTTGTTTCAAAATGGCGGCCATTTAAAATGTTTAAAAAATTTTAAAACTTGAAATGCGGTACCAAAAAATTAAAAATGGAAAAATATTTTTTTCTTATGTATTTGACCTTTGTACAAAGATTCGGGAGCAGTTTTTGTTTCGTCTATATCTTAAAAAATGGCTGAGTTATAGCATTTTGAATTTCTAGCGTGGCTGACATTTTGAAACGTCCTGAATTTTGTCACGCGATAAAAGACGTATTTATGAACCGATTTGGATGTAATACAGTGTGTACATAGTATATACCAATCTCTCGACCGAATTCGTTGGCCAGCTTCATCCGCCGTTTTGTTTCAAAATGGCGGCCATTTAAAATTTTTAAAAAAATTTAAAACTTGAAATGTGGTACCAAAAAATTAAAAATGGAAAAATATTTTTTTCTTATGTATTTGACCTTTATACAAAGATTCCGGAGCAGTTTTTGTTTCGTCTATATCTTAAAAAATGGCTGAGTTATAGCATTTTGAATTTCTAGCGTGGCTGACATTTTGTAACGTCCTGAATTTTGTCACGCGATAAAAGGCGTATTTATGAACCGATTTGGATGTAACTTCGTTTATACATAGTACATACCAATGTCTCGACCGGGTTCGTTGGTCAGCTTCATCCGCCATCTTGTTTAAAAATGGTGGCCATTTAAATTTTTAAGAAAAATTTAAATTTGAAATGTGGTACCAAAAAATTAAAAATTGAAAAAATATTTTCTTCTTATGTGTTTGACCTTGATAAAAAGATTCGGGAGCAGTTTTTGTTTCGTCTATATCTTAAGAAATGGCTGAGTTATAGCATTTTGAATTTCTAGCGTGGCTGACATTTTGAAACGTCCTGATTTTTCTCACGTAATAACAGGCGTATTTATGAACCGACTTGGATGTACCTTGGTGTGTACATAGTACATACAAATATCTCAACCGAGTTCGTTGGCAGGCTTCATCCGCCATCTTGTTTCAAAATGGCGGCCATTTAAAAAAATTAAAAAATAAAAAAATTTAAATGAGATACCAAAAAATTGGAAAGTGAAAAAGATTTTTTTTGTATGTGTTTGACCTTAATACAAAGATTCCGGAACAGTTTTTCTTTTGTCTATATCTAAAAAAAATGGCTGAGTAATAGCATTTTGAATTTCTCTTGTGGCTGACATTTTAAAACGACCTGATTTTTGTCACGCGATAACTGGCGTAATTATGAACCTATTTGGATGTAACTTGGTCTGTACATAGTACATACCAATGTCTCGACCGAGTTCGTTGGCCAGCTTCATTCGCCATCTTGTTTCAAAAGGGTTGCCATTTTAAAAAATTAAATTTAACATTCAAAATGAGGTATTAAACAATTGGAAAATGAAAAAGATTTTTTTATGTGTTTGGCCTTGATACAAAGATCCGGAGCAGTTTTTGTTTCTGAAAATTTGTTCTTTTGTTTATATCTTAAAAAATGGTTGATTTATAGCACTTTGAATTTCTAGCATGGCTAACATTTTGAAACGATCTTGTATTTGTCACGCGATAACACACGTATTCGCCTATTTCGATGTAAGAAGACATGTGGATAGTATACATCAACACCTCGACCAAGTTCGCTGGCCAGATTCATCAGCCATCTTGTTTCAAAATGGCGACAATGGTTTTAAAAATGGTTTTAAAAAGAATTAAAAAATATATATATATTTAAAGTGAGGTACAAAAAAATTAGAAATTGAAAAAGGTTTCTTAAGTATTTGACCTTGATATAAGGATTCAGGAGCATTTTTTGTTTGTCTTTACCTTAAAAAATGGCTCAGATATAGCAGTTTCAATTTTTATTGTGGGTGACATTTTGAAAAATCTGATTTTTTGCATGCGACAGCACTCCTATATATTAACCGATTCCGATGTGAGTGAGCATGTGCACAGCAATTACTAAGGTCTCGAACAAGTTCACTGCTTAGCCTCATCCACCATGTTGTCTTAAAATGACAGGCACTTTAAGAAATTGCCGATTTTGGCAGCTGCTTTAAAGAAAAGCAGCTTGGATAAAGCTGACTAATTTCGCGAAATTCTCATTCATTATATTGATAAAAATTAGTATTGAATCTCCTATATTCGGTTGCCACTAAATTGAGCTTCGTGTGTTTGAATGGTATAATTTGGCTTTTTTAAAATAAGGATTGTGAAAGCTACCTCTTCCTGCCGGCACTGGCCGGAAGGACTTTTTTAAAGTGATTTATATTTTGTCGCCAAATTTGGTGATATCCCGAATTATATAAATAATTATATTAACCCGAGTTATCGGTGATAGCCCGCCATTTTAAAACAACATAATGGGTGCAACAAAGCTCACCAATGAGCTTGGTCGAGACCTTAGTAATTCCTGTGCACATGCTTACTCATATCTAAATCGGTTGATATATACGAGTGCTGTTTCAGGCAAAAAATAAGATTTTTCAAAATGTCACACACATTCGAAATTCAAACTGCTATATCTCGGCCTTTTTTTTTAGATAAAGGCAAAACAAAAAATGATCCGGAATCTTTATAACAAGCTGAAACACATAAGAAAAAAAATATTTTTCAATGTCTAATTTTTTTGTGCCTCATTTTAAACTTTTTTAAATGGCCGCCATTTTGAAACAAGATGGCGGATGAGGCTGGCCAACGAACTCGGTGGAGACATTGCTATGTACTATGCACATTCCTTGTCACATCCAAATCGGTTCGTAAATACGTGTATTATCGCGTGACAAAAATCAGATCGTTTCAAAATATCAGCCATGCTAGAAATTCAAAGTGCTATAACTCAGTCATTTTTTAAGATATAGAAGAAACGAAAAATGCTCCAGAATCTTTGTATCAAGCCCAAACATATAAGAAAAAAATATTTTTCAATGTCTAATTTTTTGTGCCTCACTTTAAATTTTAAATATTTTAAATTTTTTAAATGGCCGCCATTTTGAAACAAGATGGCGGATGAAGCTGGCTAACGAACTCGGTCGAGACATTGGTGTGTACTATGTACACAAGAAATTTTATCCAAATCGGTTCATAATAACGAGAGTTACAGTATGACAAAGATCAGATATATATACAGTGAATTGTCGATAAGTCGAAGTCAGATAAGTCGAATATTCGTTTAAGTCGAAGTTTACACGAAGTCCCGGTCCCTTAATTACAATTCAATATTAAACTTTCTCGTTCTGTCGAAATCTACATCTTTTAAGTCGATTTTTTCCGATAGAGAAAAAAAACAGTAATTCGACTAATTTCTTAATTTTTTAGTCACAGCTCAAAAATACTGCCACTTTCTGTTAGATAAAACTTTTCTATACTCTCCCGCCAGCTTTGAAGAGCGCTATTTTTACTTCCTACATCGGTCAGAGTGGAGCTTCTGCTAGTTTGGAATTTCAGCTGAAATCGCCCCATCCCCCATCCCATTTATTTCTCTTTTACGCATTCCCTTTTCTCAACAGGTATCCTTTGGAAACAGAGCTGGTGGCTAAGTGAATTCTAATTGATGAAATCTCCCACGCTTTTATGCAAGGATATTTTTTTTCGATTCTATTGGGATTTCATTGAAATTCATTACTTTAATGTTGATTCTTGTCATTTTAGTGTTTCTTGTGATACGTTTTCAGTCGGGTCTTTCAAAATGTCGAATCGGAAATTACAAACTCTTACTTTAGAACAAAAAGTAAATTTGATGAAAGATATTGAAGATAATCCTAATTTAAAGAAAAAAGATATAGCCCTGAAATATGGTATCCCTCCCAACATGCTATCTACCATACTGAAAGATAGAGAAAGCCTTTTCAAAAGACATAAGTCAAGTGTCAACTCAAAGTGCAAAAGGATGAAGACGTGTGCCTTCCCAGATATCGAAACAGCCCTCGTAAAATGGTTTACATGTTACAGGACACAGAAGAGTCTAATTCCTTTAAGTAGTGCGATGTTACGTTAGAAAGCTTTGGATTTGCAAAATTGTTGAATGTGGAAGGCTTCATTGCAAGCACGGGGTGGCTTGAAAAGTTTAAAGCCAGACACAACATCGTGCTTCGTACATTACACGGTGAAGCAAAAGATGTGTCTGATGCACTGTATGATGAATGGAAGACAGTTTCATTACCCAAACTTCTTGCAGGTTATAGTGCGGACGAAGTTTTCAATATGGATGAAATGGAACTTTTTTACAAATGTTTTCCTAACAAGACGATGATGTTTAAGGGGAAATCATGTTCTAAGTTCATGTGGAAAGCTAAGTAAAGAACGTTTAACTGTCCTTGTTGGAGTCAATACTTCTGGAACAGAAAAATTACCTTTACTGGTCATCAGTAAATACAAAAATCTCGGTGTTTCAAACATAAAAAGTCACTTCCCGTACAGTACAGATCTAATCACAAAGCTTTGATGACGCTAATATTGTTCGAGGAATACATCAGAAATTTGGACGTACTGTTTCATGCAAAAAAGCGTACAGTGTTGATCTTCGTCGACCAGTGAACAGCTCACAGTCAACTTTTGAACATGAAATTGATCAAGTTAGAATTTCTCCCTTCGAACACAACTTCTAAGCTACAACCAGCAGACCAGGGAATAATTAAATGTTTAAAGCATTCCTACAGAAAACGTCTAGTGTGGAAGGCAATCGAGGATGACGAGAATGGAATAAATCAAAAGTGTGATGTGTTAGAAGCAATTAGACTAATTTCGAGTTCCTGGAAAAACAATGTGAAACAAATCACTATCAAAAATTGCTTCAGTAGATATGGTTTTTTTGCAAGCAATGTGGACTTATGCGTTGTGAATGAAAATCTACAAGATGAAGTTATCTCTGAAGGTGACGATACTGAGTTTTTGAATATTAACGAAAATGTTGCAGTTTGCGATGAAGTTAGTGATTCAGATATAGTTGAAGCAATAAAAAAAGTGGAGAACAATCCTGAATCTGAAGAAAATGACGAGTAAGTAAATTGCGTTTCACCACCAAATAATCAAGAAGCACATGTGGCAATGACGACACTACAGCGATATCTCGAAAGTAGAGACGGTATGGACGACTCTCTTTTCCTTTGTTTACAAAATGTGAGCGACTTTCTAACCAGTGACAGACAAAAATGTTCCTTCACACAGTCATCATTAACAAGTTTTTTTCACAAAATTTGAGTTTGTAAGTATCTTATACTATGTACTATTAAATTGTATTTTTCTTTAGTGCTCATTTTGCCAGACTCCATTATTACAGTATAATTACAATTCCTACCTATAATATTGAATTATTTTTTAATATATTTTCTGTATGTAATTAAGGATTTTCCATAAGTCGAACTTACGATAACTCGAATATTTTTGCCGGTCCCTTCGAATTCGACTCATCGAGAATTCACTGTATATAATCAATTTTGAACGGAGGGTGGTTTCGGGGTCTAGGGGTCATGATCGGTGAAAATATACCAAAATTTTTCGGAATCGTTTTCCTCCGAACGGCTGCAATAGGTAGCTTTTTGTAATGAAAGCTACCTAAAAGGTTCAGGGCTTTGCAGTTCATATACTGACAAGATATCTCAATCAATACATTACCTTAAATCACAGAGTTTCAAATGATAAATTAATGTTTTAAAAATAATTAAAATTAATAATGCCTTTTTAGTCACCACATATTATATTTTACACAATAAAACGCGGTGCAAAGAGACTCTGTGTATAACGGAAACTTGACTCAAATGGTAAATTTCGTGGTCTCTGCAAAATAACATAAATTACGTATAAAACGGAATATTTTCCCGCTTCCTTTTGAATTTCAACTTAGCCGGTTTCCTTATATTTCGCTAAACTTTTGTAATTAAAAATTTTAATGCTATTATTACATAACAAATTTCGAAGGTGGCTGCAGCCCCATCAATCCACGCACTGGATACGCCACTGTATCAAGACAAATACATTGTTTTCTTTTGTCTCGATATTATTAGTTTGAAATATGCGTTATATTTTCACGATTTTCTTTACTATGCAAGTTATCAATAATTCTGATTTTGGATAACTATAACATTTTACGCGATTCCATGAAATTCAAATTCAAATTTATTTTCTAAAGTTGTATGAAAAAATTAAATTTCACTTCAAAATATCTAGACAAATTAATTTATATTTTTCTTAATATTTCTTCATTTTCTTGTAATATCTTAAATTCAATCATAAATTTTATCTAAGACAGTAAATTGTATAAAAAAATTTCATTGTAATTTGTTTTTACTTTAAAATCTGCTAAAACAATTATATAATTTCAGTTATGTCTCTATCTGTCAAGCTTTCCAGCGCGTTCTCATTGATATGCTTCGACTGCAATGAATTTTGTATATTTTTTAAAGATTTAGTATAATGTAGTTTCTATTGAAAATAACTGAAATACACAAGAGAATTCGTATACATTACAATCTACGTTTGGTAATTGTTTGAAGCACATCTTTATTTTCCATTTTTTACTTTTTTTAG
Source organism: Maratus speciosus (assembly GCA_963932465.1). Classification (NCBI taxonomy): domain Eukaryota; kingdom Metazoa; phylum Arthropoda; class Arachnida; order Araneae; family Salticidae; genus Maratus; species Maratus speciosus. Next base: position 560,456,216 of record OZ010792.1, read on the forward strand.
AGTACTACTGAAAATGGCATGCATCACATTTACAATCCGCATTTGCAGGGACACAAGAAATGCAAAATGTTTGGATTATAAGCCATACAATTTTTGAAATTTTTTTAATTTTTTTTCCACTATTATAATAGACTATTGGCATCGATTTTGTAAATAGAATTTTATGATATCTACAATTTTGTCTTATCAATAATAAATAAATGTCATCCTGGTACACTTTATCACATTATCTGTTAAGCTTTTATAATGAAACACATAGACCAGAAATTGGTACGGATATATTGAATTAGGAAAATATGTTGGGCAACTAAAGGTCGATAGGAACTTTCACAATTATTTGTGATTTGACACTTTTGTTGTCAAATACTTTTTTTTGAAAGTGGCAATTTTTTTTCTTTTTTACGATCCATATGAGTCGAATCATTCCAAATTATTGCTGATAATGTCACTGTTAATTGTTGTTGTTCAACAAATTTATTATTTATACAATTCTGATTTCATTTATATCCAATGATTTGTATAAAGTAATTTTTTGGAGAAGTAAGGAAGTACAATAAAGAGCTAAACGACTTTTGCACAAAGGCTGTCAACATTGCTACCACGCCTGTACACACAAGGATGATTGAATGCATAAATTAAAAAAAATGAATTTAACCCTTAAAGTTTTAAATGGAATTTGTCGTCATTTTTCTAAATATATTTATGCATCTACTTGGGAACCTTTAAATGTATGTAAGGTGTATGTAGAAGAATGAAAATACAGATGCAATATGCATAGTTGCCAACGTCCCTGTTTCTTACCAAATTAAATAAACATATTTTCAACCAGAAAATTTAAGGAATAAAAAAAGATTTTAATTTTAATTACAGATTCTTGTTTGATTTCAATCATTACCGGAAATTTTTTTGTCGAAAATAGGTTATTTGATTTTTTAATTATCGAAAGGATGGACTGTTATGCATGTACAATATAAAACTTCTTTTACGTTCATTTAAATGGCGTTTTAGCTTCTCTTGATGTGTCTATCTAATTCAGATACATTGCATAGTCTGTAGGTGATAATGATTTTATGTATATTTTAATAGTATCATACAACATCTAACATAATGAAATTGGTATGCGTTATTGGGATGAACCATAACTTATTTTAGAATAGAAAATGATGTTCATAAAGTTTATCTACTTATTTAAAAGACTTTATGAATCATGGTCGGTAATTGGATAAAATGCTTTTAAAGGTTGTTCTGAAATTCAGTCTAACCACTTTATAATACCTCCTCTTTTTCTTTTTATTCTTTAACGCATAATTTCAATTAGTGTATTTAAGTCCAAAAACAATGAAATTGAAAATTAATTTCGATTTTGCGAGAGTGGTAAATAATCTTTCCGAAAATGTCGTTTCAAACTAAAATTCTGAACGCTACAGCCCGATAAACGTCGTCATAAGACAGCGATAATTTGTAACTGAAGATATAATATATTTACTAAAAACAAAAGTGCTATTACATTCTAAATCAATTCAATTGTCATGTCTATTAATTACATGATTTTACGCATAAAAATGAGTCCGTAAATGTATCAGAAAATTTTGCATCGTTGAGCAGAGAAAATAGTACGCAGCGCTTATACATTAAAAAGTAATAATACCGATTTATAATTTTCTGACGTAAAGATATAATTTACTTCTAACAGAAAATTTTTTATAACTTTTTCAAAATTAACAGAGATGAATAAATAAAAGCACGTACCTGTGAAATGCCTTAACAACTCGCAAAGAGTCTATCATTGGTTTTCTATTTAAAAAAAAAATAGTTTTATCTATATCGTTTAAATTGGATCAATAAATAAATGACATATATTTTCTTGAAAAATATTTATTTGTTTATTTATTTTCAAAATCAACAAATCAGTGATAAAAATGTCAAATGTAAATTTGCAATTTCCATCTCGACCTACAGTTCGAGACATTTCTTTAGTCTTGATTGGATTATAGTAGTTGTTATTTTATATCATTTTAAAATGAAAGCTAAAATTTTGTTTTTGGCTCTATACATAAAGTAAGTATTAAAAGTTTTAAAGAATGTATACTTATTACTTATTTTTGACCTGAATAGTTTATCACGTAACTACTCCTTATCGATTACATGAAAAGAAAGTTTCTTGAATTTTTTATCCACCATTCTCATTCCACTTGTAAATAAAATAACAGAATATTATAAAGAGTATTAGAAATTCAGAAGCAATACAGCCAAAATCAGGAGTGTGCTAACTCAAGTAAAAATCAGACATCCCCCATTTAAAAAAAAAAAAAAAAAAAAAAAAAAAAAAAAAAAAAAAAAAAAAAAAAAACTTGGCAAGTCTGCACATAAATATATTATATATATATAAACTGTTTTTCATTAATATAAATAATGAACGTAATATCATTTAAAGGTAAGCTTGAAGTAGTTGAAATTTTAGTCAGTTTTTTAAACTTCTCTTTTACATACTTTTTACTTTCTTCTATCTTCAATAGAAGAAAGTATTCAAATCGAAATTTTTTTCGACTTCCGGTTTTCGACGAATTTACACGTTTTATGGGTCAGAGATCCCAAAAAACATGTTTATAGAAAATGTCTGTCTGTCCGCATGTCGCCATTGTACCATCAAAAAATGTATGAAGTTATGCATAGAATTGAACCATTTATTTTTTGTGTACGTTTTTGGCCATGGTAAGAAGTTCCCCCTGAATTTGGAAGTATTCCGCCAAAAGGGGGCATTATAACAGCGATTTTTGTCTAGTTTTCTGGATTTTTCGTAGTTGATACCGGTGGCTCGTGAATCGACGGAAACTTCCCATCCTGATAAGCCTACTATTCGCAAACAGCTGAGTCTTAAAAACTATTTTACTAAACATTTTAAAAATGGAGAATTTTAGGTTTTGTTCTTTAAATCACTTGACGCATGGATGTAATGCAGGGAGGGAGAGAGCATATGCCCCTTCATTTATTAAGAACAGGAGCCAGATTTATGTTCTCATCCCTTTTTTTATCTCGTAAAAGTACAATTTTGTATATCATATTTCTTTTTTTTATTTAATCATTTCTATGTTCAAGCTAGAATAAATATTGGATAGCATGAAATTATTATTTTTGAGGATACAGACTTAAATATCTAAGCTTGCAATCGAATTTTATATAAAAAAAAATGTATCAAAATCTATAGTGAATTTTTGATACTGTTATAATAACGCCTTCATAAATCATTAAAAGTGAAGAAAAATTTACAAAATTTACACTAAACAACAAGAAATAGGAAATAAAATTTTGATTTAAAATAATAAAGACAAGGGATTCAATGAAATTGACATTTTATGTTCAGTAGAAAGCCTGGAATGGAAATAGAAATCATTAGTATGCATATTTTGGCACATAAATGTGTCTGCTATTATAAGTACAGGGTTAGCGAAATTAAACTTCCGCTACTCAAAGGGCCCTGGAGGCCGTTCTACTAGTCCGAAGAGAAAAATATTTTGACAACAGACACTTCGGAGGATGCGCTCGAGATTTCCGAAATAAAAAAAAATAGTTTAAAAAATCGCCACTAGATGGCGCTACTAGTTAACGTGTGAATAGAGGAAAATCTGAGATCGCGAAACACTGAAGGACCAGTGGTCTTACACAAAAGGAACACAATAAGGGCAATAAGCAAGCACAGAATTTCCATGGGCAGGAACCATCAACCGCCATTCTCACGAGAATTTTGCGAGTGTCCGGATCTTGTCGTTCCAATTGCTGAATCGCTTGAATCTTATACGGGTACCAGATCAGAATTCTAAACACTGTCGGACACTGGAGTAGGGCATATCAAGGGTACGTGAAATCGTCTGTACGCTGACATTTCCATGAGGCGAATGAGTGCTTGCTTCCACGACCGCCATAGCAAAATCCTCTACGACGGCGGTGGTACACTTTTACTTCCACTCCCCGCAAATCGCCTAACTGTCCTGTTCGCTCGAATTTCATCTTCATGTCTTTAAGAGCATGCTCCGATATCAGTTTACGTCGTTGTTTCTTGAGACGGCGGAACTCTCTCACAACTGCCTCTGCATTCTCACTGTTGCGGTAGTACAGTTTGACTAGCATTGCTCTCTCCGGCAACGTTGGCATTTTGAAATGCTCATATGATTGGAGGACGAACTTCTTTCTTTTTTCGTGCATGGAATTTGCATGTGTTGCTGCAATGTGGTGCCCCGCTGCGCCACCTGGTAGCGATTTTTTAAACTAATTTTTTTTATTTCGGAAATCTCGAGCGCATCCTCCGAAGTGTCTGTTGTCGAAATATTTTTCTCTTCGGAGTAGTAGAACGGCCTACAGGGCCCTTTGAGTAGCGGAAGTTTAATTTCGCTAACCCTGTATATTTTTAAAATGATAGAAAGCATTTAATAAATAAGTAAACAATTTATTTCTTCACTTTCATTTTCGCTCAATCTTAAATTTAATTTCAAATACACTACCAGGGTTCGCACAATTTTACCACTAAATTTTTAGAGTACTTTCAAAGTATTTTACTGCAGAAAAATCTGTGGATAAAGGCCGTGGTTACGAATTCTGTGTCTTAAAAAATAAATGTAACTTTTCTTATCATTAATAGTGGTGCCAGAGTCCTTGGAAATTCCAAGGAGTGTACGAACCTTGACTACGTTTACGGTAAAACTGGATCTATAGAACAGGATCAATATCAATAAAATCTATATGTTTAAAAGACCAGGCTGTTTTTTTAAGTCTTCAGCCTTGAGCTTTCTACTGAACCAATTTTGATAATTATTTTTTTTAATGAAAGCTGCTCATTTGCAGATGTTCTTGAAGCTAGCTATTTTGTAATTTATTTCCATTTTTATATTTTATTTTTAATTTTAAAAGTATTTTATGAAATTTCTTTAAAATGATGGGCAATCGAATTACTTCCATTGTTGCAGAGAAACGAGTAAATAAAGTTTGTTTATTTTTATTGATTATATCCTTATTGATGTCATTGTCTCATTATAATTAAAAAGAACTTAAATAGATTTTAACATAAAAGGACGTCATGCTTTACAAAAATCGCATTTACCTCATAAAACTGTTACATTTCAATATTTTTTCGTTTCTTTGATACTGGTGAGATGATAAGCGAAATGTTTTATTGAAGTGAGAGAAATATGAGAGAAAATGTCGTCATATTTAACACGTTCACGCCGGCGCGGTGGGTCACACTCAACTGTCTCGGAGCTGCCAAGTCTCCGGCTTTTTGGATACCAGTATTTTAATACAGAAAATGTAGTTTTATTTAATTAGAACGATTAGGCGATTTAAAGGAACAACATTTTATCTAAAATAATAGTGGTGTGCAAAAAGCCGGAGACTTGACAACTCTGAGACAGTCGGGTGTGACCCACCGCGGCAGCATGAACGTGTTAAAAGAAAACTCACGTTTTCTTTGACAAAAACTAAATATCTTTCTACAAATGCGTCTAAAAAGGCACAATTTTCTTCAAATTTTACTCGCCGGTACTGAGATTAGAACCTCAAGTTACAAACGAATGTTCATATCTAAAGTTTTAGCTTACAAACGCGACTTAAAATTTGGAAAAATATTTAGCAATAAACTATTGCGCGTTAAAATATCATTGAAATGGTGAATACGGGTATGAGAGGTGCGTATGTAAATTTTGAGATGGTAAAAAAAAGAACGTAAGGTTTAGATTTATCCAGAAAAAAAAATTCTATGATTGCGTCAGAGTGAAAAATTTTGCTGATTTTTCATTCCATAATACTTTGCACAAGAACCGTAATTGATAATTTCACCATATTTACTTATCTTGCTTATACTTTACTAATTACTTATACGAATAAAATTTAATTTTTCAATAATTTGGAACAGTTTAAGTTTAAGGAAATAGTATTTGGGTAACTTTAGATTAAAGTACTACATTTGTTTTAAGAGTCAGACTAACCAATGTTTGATGGATTTTTTATTGCAATCAATTTTGACGGTTTATTATTATTCAATGTAACTGTTCTCCTTTAACCATTTTCTTTCGTCTAAATTCGATGGGTTCCACCTCGAAAATATTTATTTTATCATTTATATACTATCTTACGTTCAAACTCAAATAAATATTGAATCGCATGAAATTAATATTTTTCAGAGTACAGACTTAAATATCTATATAATCAAATTTATACAGAATATATCAAAAACTACATGGATTTTTCAATAATGTTACGTTCTAATGTTGTTACCAATTACTTACCTCTAAATACTATTACCTATTACTACAAAACCTTTATATAAGTCAGTCTGCAAAAGTATTTTTGTTAAATTATCTGTGAAGATTACTAGTCAAGAATAGGAGTTGAAAAATAGCATAAAAGTTTGGACATTCTGCAAATCATGGAAGACGGTAGTATTCCGAGTGACGCAGCCTTAAGCCTAAAATCGTATCGTATCGTGGAATTCGTAGATGGCGGAACTCATATATACAGCTAACTCGACATCAAAGAAAATGCGAAAAGCCGCCTTTTAATAACTCAGCAGATATAGGTCCTATTGTTCTGAATTTTCTAGAACAGTCTTATATCTGCAGTCTAATCGTATACTGAAATTTTTACATTTCTACGTGCAGCATATTTTGAGATCTAAATAGCCATTTTTAAAGTGAAAACGTTGGTATGGTACGGAAGAAGTTCCTAATTTGAAAATCTCGAAAACGGTTCTAACGATTTTCTTCAAATTGATATATAATATAAATCTGATTAATACGAGGTGAATAACACTTTTCTTTTTTCTGGGAAAACTCGTTTTATTTTAAAAATCGTTATTTTAAAAAATCGCTTTTTTTTACTTTTCTCGTCTGTGATTGGTGAATAGGTTTGACGTCACTTCGTATGTAGGAGGAGTCTTAATCCATCTGCTGTGGGTATAAAATCAGAAACAAAATTTGCAAAGTCATTTTAGGTATTCTAAGTTGAGTTAACAATCTGAATGTAGGCAGTAAATCTTTTTTTTTTAAATATTAAAATTTTAAATGTTAATTATGTGTTTTAAAATATTAAATATATTAAATAAAATTTCGATTGATATTATCTTTCTCTTTTGTTATGAAGAAATTATTATTCCATATTACTGCTTTTTGTCGAAAAAATATTTAGATTCATTTTTAAAAAAGGGGAAATTTTTTTAAATTATATGTATTCAATATAATTGTTATTTATAATTTTTTTTTTCAATTTTCAAAAGTTTTTTCCATTTTCGTCTTGAATCGGTTATTGAATCCATAAGATTGAATCTTGTTGAACTGAATCCTAAACCACGTTTGTTTGTTTACTTGTTAGCGGGCAGAAATTCGCTATAATGATGGATTTTGTGATTAAATTCGTCGTTTCCTTATCGATTCGTCGGTGCGTAGCGACAGATATTTATTGGGGGGGGGGGGGGATTAAAAAATTTCCCAACTTGAAACAAACTAATTTTCAACTCCGATGATATGTGCAAGGGATGTTCAACTTACTTGATTGCTATTTGAGATCAAAATGAAGAGGAAAGAGACATCGTGTTTTTCTTTTGTAGTATTAGAATAGAATGCTATTTTGAAAGAAAATTTGTGATATTTGCAGATTATGTCTGGCAGGAAACGACCTATTGCTATAACGCCAATCGGAAGACACGTGAATAATTTGTTCAGAGCACACGATTAGCTCAAAATGAATCATATTATGCCGACTAGTTGTTTTGAACTTCTAAAAGTAAAAATTTTCTTCATGTTCTTTTTGTTTATTTAGTAACTAAAGGTTATAGGTAAATAAGAGATATAATAGCTTTTTTTGCAAAGGTAAGATACTTGTTTTTATTTAATTCTAAAGTTAATATTCTTAAAAGAAAGCTTTAAATAATTTTCTTTAGATTTTTTTTTTCATATCCTGCTTCAAAGTTCGTTTTTTACAATCATGTTGTCAAAATGTATTTTTGCTAGCAAGGAATATGTAAACAACGCTCTCATAGGATTAACATTAACTTGAAGGTTAGGAATCTGCACTAGTCATGAGAAGAAACTGGAATTGCTGACGTTAAACCTATGAAAGCGTACATTTAAAAATTTCTCCCTTGCATATTAATAGTTTTAAATGATTATTTTTCTTGCTTAGAATGGCTGAGATTGAATTCTAACTAGGTTAGTGTTTACTTTTTCGATTTTGGTTGCAGATTTGTTTTTTAAAAGTTACTTTCAATTTCACAAATTTGAAAAGAACGCTCCCATAAGTTTAACATGAGCTTGCGAGTATCTTGTTACTTCATATATACATACATTTTTGTATGAAACTATAAACAATCAATATCTTCATTTGGCACCAACCCCCCCCCCCTCCCCCTGAAGTATGTGCTGGTTAGCATTGTTTTGTTTATAGGGTATGTTTTATTCACTTTTACATAATAATATAAATTTTGCTTGAAATTTCATGAACATTCTATTTTTGGGTGTAATTCTACTTCTGGGCTGCTCTGTCAAGCTTGTCGATAAATGTATAAGTAATTTGGCAAACACATATAATTTTCAGACATGTTACTTTTCCGCGAAAACGCGGAATTCCGCTTTTTCGGCAGTGAATTTAATTATCTCTGGGATCGATGCAAATATGCATTAAAATTTGTTGACATTTTTAATAGAGGGGGTGGGGGGGGATTAGCGGGAATGGATGTAATACAACAAAAACGCGAGTATGAATCGTGCCAAATTGAGCAAATTTCTTCAACCGATCGCGGGAAAATGCAAATTTCTTCAAAGAATCGCAGGAAAAGTGCAAATTTCTTCAAAGGATCGCGGGAAAAAATGCGACTTCCACCAAAGGATCGCTGGAAAAACGCGATTTTCATCAAAGGATTGCAAAAAAAAGCGTATTTTGCCAAAGGATCTTGTAAAATATGCGAATTTCGGCGAAAGATCGTGTAATAGCGAATTTCTTTGAAAGGTCGTGGAAAAAACGCGAAATTCGTCGAAGGATCGCGAAAAAAGAATGTGAATTTCGTCAAAGAATCGCAAAAAAATGCGATTTTTGTCGGATGATAAAAAAATGGATCTTTGGCGAAAGATCATGGAAAATGCGCGATTTTTGGCAAAAAAATCGTGTAAAACGTGCTATTTTTGACGAAAGATCGTGGTAAATGCGTGAATTTCTTCGAAATATTGCAGAAAAAACACGAATTTCTTCGAAAGATTGCAGAAAAACGCGATTTTCGTCAAGTGGTCGGGGGAAAACGCTAATTTCGTCAATGTATCGCAAAAAAAGCGCAAATTTCATCTGAACGCTGCGAAAAAATGTGAATTTCGTCAAAATTCCATTAGGCCGTGAAAGTTCAGCTTTTTTTTGCTGAGCCTGTACCATGTCTGAATTTTGGATTGACAACTTTGGCGTAGAAAGTGATTGCATGTCAAATCGGCACCGACTGGCCTAGATACAGAAGACGAATTCTATTTTTTTTTCATTATTTACCTGTAAAATAGAATAATATTGGATTATACATGAAATTAAAAAGTATTGAATAAACCATAAACAATCCAAGTCTCTTAAAACTGAAGAACATTGTGTTTTCGATAACGGTTACATCGATGAGAAACGTCATCTTTTGCTTTGTTGAAGATCCGGGAGGGGGGGATATGACCATCTAAAGATAAAGAAAGGGTCAGTACTTAAAAAAAATGAGTATGACTTGTAAAAACAGTGAAGTTTGGATGTATAGTACTGTAAATTCTTGTAGTAAAGCATAAATCTAAACTTTAAATGCATTTTTTGGAAAAGTTATTTTCGGTAAAAATTCCATACGCAAAACATGATTTCTCAACAAGTTATTGGAATATCATTATGAAATTTAAAGTAGGTATAAATTTAGAAGAAATATTTTTTGTCTTATAGGTGTTTTTGTGGAATGATATGAATGACATGGCGTAGAAAGTGATCGTGTACCAAATCTCCATAGCGGAAACTGTGCAGCACGGCAGCAGCACTGCAGATTATTTTAGACCTTGCAGATCAATCTACCAGCTTAAAAATAAATATTGAGCTTAAAAAAAAAATCACAAATTTACTTTGTTTTAGGAGTTATTGTGTTTGTTATTAATTTTCTTTGTAAAATGTAAATTTTGCTTATTTTATGGGTTACAGTGAGTACTATTTATTATAGTAGCTTGGTTCAGTATTGTTGGGTCGCAGATAAATTTTGGTTTGCTGCAGATTGATACTGAAAATTCTGCTTCTGGGTGCCAAATCATCACTGACTAGCCTAGATACAGAACACGAGCTCTGTTTTTTTATTATTTACCTGTAAAATTGTATAATATTGAATTATACATGAAATTAAAAGGTATTGAATAAGCCACAAACAATCCAAGTCACTTAAAACTGAAGAATATGGTGTTTGTGATAACGGTCGCATCTTTGATGTGAAATGTCATGCTTTGCTTTGTTAAAATACTGGGGGGGGGGGGGGGCAATATATGGCCTTCTAGAGATTAAAAAAGGGTCAGTACTTTTAAAGAAATGAGTGACTTATAAAAACAGTGAAGTTTAGATGTATAATTACTGAAATTCTTGTAGTAAAACAAAAATCTAAACTTTAAATGCATTTTTTGGATAATGTAATTTTCGGTGAAAATTCCATACGCAAAACATTATTCCTCAGAAAATTATTGGAATATCACTATGAAATTTAAAATATGTTGTTTACACTATTGTGAAGGCAATGAACTAAAGATTTAAATTTAAAATAAATATTTTTTGTTTTATGGATGTTTTTGTGGAATGACATTGATGAATTTTATGAAAATTAACATGTAAACAAGTGCAATATGCTATAAGTTTTGAAACATTTAAAACGTTTCTTAGATTTTAGTTCATTGCCTTCACCAATGTCATAAATATGAAATGTACAAAGGAAACTAACATACAGTAAAATTTTCTGTACTTTTCGGTTAGCCGGGCGCCAGTGTTATAAATACATGGATATACATACATATATATGTATATATACATATATTGTATATATGCACATATTTGTATGTGTATATAGATGTATATATATACATATCCATGTATATATAACACTGGCGCCCGGCTAACCGAAAAGTACCAAATTTTCTTTAGAGCATTTTGGGCCAAATTTCACTAAATTTTACTATAAATTCCTCCATTAACCAAAATTTTATCAATGAAGGAAATATTTTTTGCTTTTTTTCACATTTTCTAGTCATAATCTTAATAAAAATACGTTTAAAAAGTAATTAAATAGCTCAATTGCTCTGTACATAGTCAGACACCTGAAATGTTGGATAAAAAAGTGCCTGTTAGATAAGTTATTTCTATTATGTTTATGACCAGGGATGGAGAATTTCTAGAAAATCTTACCAGCCAAGGATTTATTTCAACAGCCAGTAAAATGCAACGTACAGTTAAAAAATTTTATGACAAAATTACGCAACTCAAAATAGTTGGTTACTATTACTGTCAGAGACCTGGTGCTGGAACCGGAGCCGGAGCGCTCCGGAGCTGTATTTTCCCTGGAGCTAGAGCTCTAAAATTTACTCTGCTCCAGGGCTCCTTTAGTTTATTATTATTTTTTTTAATCTTTTTTTTCAGTCTTTTAAATGTCCAGGTTTAAAATATTTTAATTACATCATTATTCAGTATTTTAAATATATCATTTTTTAAGGGTTTTTTTTAAATTAAAGATGTAAAACTTCTCACAAAAATATGGTAACACGACTTCACTTCTACTTGAGCTAAGTGGCAACACTATTTGAAAACAAATATGACTGCATGTTGTTTACACGTACAGTTTTGGTTGTTTGAAAAGCGTAGAAGAAATTTAAGATTTTTGTGTTTAAAATTCCACCAAACTTTCTATTTAAAAAGCAAAAGCTAAAAGATGTCATATTTTCTGAACAAGCATTTCAAGTTTGTTGAGAATAAAAATGCATTTTGTCAGATCTTTAATGAAGGTAAAGAAAGAAAGAATTTGTAAGCAAAAAATTAAATGTGTAAATCAAAAACTGCAAGTCAGAAGTGCGAAGTCGGCGCCGAGTTGGAACAGTTCCCGGAGCCGGAGCCACAGTATTTTATCTTGGAGCGGAGCTGGAGCATCAAAAATTTTCCGGCTCCAGGTCACTGATTACTGTAATGCATTTTCATATATTTCTTTCCGATAAAATTGAGAAATATAAACAAGAGATGAAAGTTTAATATAAAATAGAATTTTGTACCATGTTTACATCGCAGTAATTAGGAAAGTTGAAAAATATAGCTAACTACATATTAAAAAAACGTTTTTGGCATACCTGTATAGTTTGCAGTTTTCAATAACTACCTAAAAATTCACTCATACTGTCAGAAAATTCACTCGCCAGTGGCTAGTAAAATGATACATTTTCCTACCCCTGAGCATGATATTGTTATTTTATTTTGATGTCATAAACACACTTCTCAGACTTATGGCAAATTATTTCACAAGATAATTCACTGATGATCTAGCAACCTATTTTTTGATCATTTGTACCTATTGAACTATGTAAAACCACTACATGAATCGTGATTCTTGTTAGTCCAGACATAATGCCTTAGAATAATCACATACATGGCATTCAAAAGTAGGTATAGGTACATTAGCAGAAATTTTACTAAAGGAAATATTCATGTGTATTTTAAAAGAAACTAGAACTTTGTTGAGATATAATCAGTTATTGTTAAAGTTTAATCGGAGCTTGAGCAAAGCATAGGTTTGCATTAAGCCTAACCAAAGAAACAAAGGTCAAGCTCAAATTGTTATTTTCGAGTGCTGGGTACAAAATGTATGAATTTTCTTAAATCACAGTTTATTTCAAGGAAAAATTGTTATTTAGTGAAAATTAACACATCATTTAAATTCATCTATGAACTTAAATGTTAAAATGAGTTTCATTACTTACGTTCCACGTAGTGCAGATAATAGATGTTTGCAGATTATGCATTTTGCGGAGTTCACAGAGTTTACTGTATTTCACTTTATTATAAGCATTCATTATGATTTATAGCCCATTATTACATTGTTGCTCAAGAAAATTTAAACATTTATATCCCTTTTATGTTTATTTCTGCATTTGAATCACTTTCAGCATGATATTGTGTTATTTTATTTTCATGTCATAAACACACTGCTCAGATTTATGTCAAATTATTTCACAAGAAAATTTACTGGCTGTCTAGCATCCAATTTTTTGATCCTTTTTACCATTTAAACAGTTGAAAGCGCTACATGGATCATGATTTTTTTTTATTCCAGACATAATTTCTTGGAATAATCACATATAGCATGCAGAAGTAGGTATAAATACATTAGCAATAATTTTACTGAAGGAAATATACCTGTGTATTGTAAAATAAACAAAAACTTTATTGAGATAAAATAAGTTATTGTTAAAGTTTCATTGGTGCTTGAGCAAAGCATAGGTTTGCATTAAGCATAACCAAACAAACGTCAATGCTTAGCTGAAATTATTATTTTCAAATGCACGGTACAAAACTCACCAATTTCAATATATTTCATACAATGTTGAAAAAATTTAAGACCTTTTTGTGTATTGCAATGCAAGAGTTCAAGCAATTAACAATATAAAGCAGAAATGAAATATTTGTATAGTAAGTGTGTGCTTTTCATAGAAACATGTAAAAAGGAAACGTAAAATCTTAAAAACATGGAACGCTTAAATTTACAAATATCGCTTGTTTTACACTTACTGATGAAATTTTGGCTAAAACGGTTTCAGTTAGATAAATTATTTTTCTATTTTCACGGTTAAAAAAGTTCAAATTTTAAAAGATTTCTTTAACTCGATTTTAGTTAATGAAATCTTGGAATATGCACACACAAATTGTTTTCATAAATTCTTGTGACACTTTGATTTGTTTTATTTATTTATGGTTGTTTAATAAACCAAAGGTGGATCTTAATGTGAAAAAGTTTTTACATGTATTTTTAAAAAATAAGAATTTTTCCTATCAATTTCAACATATTTTATACAATGTTGAAAAATTTTAAGACTTTTGGTGTATTACAGCGCAAGAGTTCAAAACATTAAGAATATAAAGCAAAAATGAAATATCTTTATAAAAACTGTCTGCTTTTTCATAGAAACATGTAAAAAGGAAATATAAATTCTTAAAAATATGAAACGTTTAAATTTCCAAATATTGATTGTTTTACACTTAATTATTGAAATGTTGGCTAAAACAGTTTCAGTTAGATATCTTATTTCTATTTGAATCATGTTTATGAGTAACCTATAGTGTTAAATAGTTCAAATTTTAAAAGATTTCTTTAACTTGATTTTAGTTAATGAAATCTTGGAATAATGCACACACATTGTTTTCATAAATTCTTGGACACTTTGATTCGTTTTATTTATTTATAGCTGTATAATAAACCTAAGGTGGATCATAATGTGAAAAAGTTTTATTTTACATGTATTTATATATAATATATATATATATATATATATATATATATATATATGTCGTCAATTTTAGCATATTTCATACCATGTTGAAAAATGTTAACACTTTTGGTGTATTACAGTGCAAGAGTTCAAAACATTAAAAATATAAAGTAAAAATGAAATTCTTTTATAATAACTGTCTGCGTTTTTATAGAAACATGTGAAAAGGAAACGTAAAATCTTAACAACATGGAACGCTTAAATTTCCAAATATCGCTTATTTTACAGTTGATAATTGAAATGTTGGCTAAAACAGTTTCAGTTAGATAAATTATTTCTATTTGTATCATATTTATGAGTAATCTATAGTGTTAAAAAGTTCAAATTTTAAAAGATTTCTTTAACTCGATTCTAGTTAATGAAATCTTGGAATATGCACACACAAATTGTTTTCATAAATTCTTGTGACACTTTGATTCGTTTTAGATGGAGGATTGTAAAGGTCAATGGAAATCACGACTAGGAATTTATTGCATTGGTCTTTAATTTTTTTTGTGGTTTTATCTTTTTATCACTAACCTAAAAAAAGTAATGATATCAATACAAAAACCCTTAACGGGTTAAAAGTTTGTGACGCAGCACTTTATCTTTAGCTCTAAGAATTTTAAATTTGGAACTTAAAAATAATGATATCAAATTTTGAGTAACGCAATGCTATTAATTTACCTATACATATATATATCAAAATTTATTCATTGATGCTTTATCATTTACATCTCATAAATTCGAATTATGAATTTTAAAAGATATGATATGAAAATTTAAGTGACGCCTTGATGTTGCTTAAAACGATTAGTTTTAAAATTCAATACAAATTTTCTTTTGGCTAAATACATTTACACATCTAAACAATACTTTTCATTTTCAAATGCACTGTTGAATATATTACTTTCACTGAATCTATATAATGCACTGAATTGTATTCATTTGAATAAATTGATTTATCTTTTGTGCCACGCTATACAAAAATCAAAAGTAAAATTTATGTAAATAGTTTTTAGCGTCATTGTATACAAACTAAGTTAAATGTATGCAAATGGATAATATGACCAAAAAACTATTTACATAAATTTTACTTTTGATTTTTGTATAGCGTGGCACAAAAGATAAATCAATTTATTCAAATGAATACAATTCAGTGCATTATATAGATTCAGTGAAAGTAATATATTCAACAGTGCATTTGAAAATGAAAAGTATTGTTTAGATGTGTAAATGTATTTAGCCAAAAGAAAATTTAAATTGAATTTAAAAACTAATCGTTTTAAGCAACATCAAGGCGTCACTTAAATTTTCTTATCATATCTTTTAAAATTCATAATTCGAATTTATGAGATGTAAATGATAAAGCATCAATGAATAAATTTTGATATATATATGTATAGGTAAATTAATAGCATTGCGTCACTCAAAATTTGATATCATTATTTTTAATTTCCAAATTTAAAATTCTTAGAGCTAAAGATAAAGTGCTGCGTCACAAACTTTTAACCCGTTAAGGGTTTTTGTATTGATACAAGTATGCTCGTGACTGGCCAACAATGTCTTGATGTCTATGTATTACCTCTCACTGTGTCTTTCTTTTAAAGTAATTTTAAAGATATGCAAAAGCCAGATATGTAAGCAAACTATTTGTCAGACTAAATTTATCATGCATGTCTTTATGTCAAAACATTTCCCTTTTCAATTTTATAATTTTATCTAAGAGAGACATCTCTAAAAACTCTTAAAATTCAATTTATAAAACGCTAAATACTCTGTTTTGCTTATTTTCTTTCTTTCCTTTTTTTTTCTTTCTTGTTTTTTAAACTTTTTATATATGAGTCATCATACCACTGTTTTTAAATTGTATTTTATTTCAAAATTATTTAAAGTTGTCAAGCTCAAGTAAATCCATTCATGTGAAACAGATTTTGCATTAGTTATATGTGACCATTGTTAAAAAATCGTGTTTCAATGCAATTTTGATCATACATATTCACTCGAATTGTAATAATTGCATTTTATATCTAAAAAATGTAGTATTAGTATTGACAAATAAGAAGTCTAAGGTTGCGTATAGACCAAATAATGTCACAAGAGACATAAATTATTTCGCCGGGCTTTCTCTGTGAAAATTCTGTGTGGTCAGTCGTCACCTTTTTTTTTTTTTTTTTTATTGCTCTTCAAAACCTTCGAATCAAAGTGCACAAAAGCAGCAAAAGCAATTCTCTTCCCAGAAGCGTTGATAAACATGTCAGGGACGCCCACCCCATTAACGGCGCATCCTCTTGTGATACAATAAAAGAATTATTACTCAAACAAGCTAAAACAAATTTCGCATTCCGTCGTGTTGGCATATTGCAATTTTAAGTGGCCACCATCCGCGTCCAAACAGCACTGAAATACTCTCTTTATACTTCAAAATGTGTCTGCTAATAGGACCTGCGTCACTTATTAAATTACTGGGCACTTATCATAATGTTGTTACATTTTACGTTAAACAGATGTCTTTAACTATGCGTCAGAATGCCACAATTGTTTACTGAAACTCGGTTTAAAATGACACATTCTTTTTTTTTCTTTTTATAATAAGTAAATAATTAAGATTAAAGGACAATTTTAATCATGGTTTCGTCATCAAAATTTGTTGTCATTTACTTTCGCTTTTCTTCTTTTGTCATTAAAGATCAGGGTGACACTGTACATTGTAGAATGTGTACATGAATACTTATACAATCTGTGTGAGTGTGTGCATGTACGATAAGTATATAAAAAATAATACGCCGCATAAAATTTAATCGGCAAATTATCTCAAAGAAAAACGAAAATAGTCATTAAATTATGAAAAAAACTTCTCTTAATTTATGTAAAAAAAAAAAAAAAATCCGAACTTAGAAATTTCTTGTACAGGCATCCAATTTTAACAGTATATCTGAATTTTTCAGTACATTTTACCTTCGAATACAAAATAGAAAGTTAAACGGGAATTATGAATGTTTAAAGTTCGAAATTAGCAAAAGAAATTTCTTTTTAAAATTATTGCAAAACAGATCGCAGAGCGGTAATTTTTAAAGCAAACTAAAAATCTACTTGTTGGAATAAGATGTAATTTTCGATTCGCTAATTTGAAGCTCCTAAAAACAGATTCCTCTCAAAATATTCACTGGTTTGAATTTCTTTTTTATTGTTCTCGAAAATATTTTTTAAATGTGTATATTTCCGAGATTAATCTTCGAAAATATAACGAAATGTAACCTATGATTTTATTTATTTACTTATTTATTTTTTGTATCAGAGCTCAAAAATCTAATCAATAGCCACGAAAAACGAGCATCAGGCAAACTGAAATAGCGTAGACAAAATGTATGGTAGAGCTTGTGCTCTAGCACTTGGAGCCAATATTGATAGGGTAATCAATAGTGAGAGCTATCAGTCATCAATAACCAATGTACTGGCGATCAGTATGAAACTATAAACACCTTTCTGTAACTGGTGTTAGATTTTCTTGTTTCGTCAATGAGCTGTGTCTAAATCTGAAAAGAATGTTTTCGCAGTGGCGAAACCAGAATTTGGCTCTACACTGTTAAACAACAACAAAAAAAAAAGCCTCGGAAACGTTACTTTTACCATTGGGGCAACAATGTGGCCCAACAGTTCTGTTATGTTTCAGCAGTTTTCGGTCAGATATTCGCAAATGTTTCCGCATACTTCGGTCAGATATTCGGAAACGTTTTCACATATTTCAATAGAATATTAAGAAACGTTTCTGCGTGTTTCGAAAATGTTTCTAGATATTTCGGAAATGTTAGTATATATTTTGGATATGTTTGTGTATGTTTCGTAAAGGTTTCTGCGCATTTCGGAAAACTTGTTGAATATGTCATTTTTAAAAAAATATATAACTGGCTTTTTAAAAAGAATTAATACTATCCAATTGAATGCTATTGCGTAATAATTTTAGAATTATTGTTAATAGTTTGTTGCACAATACAAAATTAAACAACTCAGTCGAAATGTTTACTCTTGTTCATGAATCTATGATAGATATTAGATATTTGATTAATGAATAATAATATAGTTCTACTATTAGCAAAGTACAAATAGCACGTTTTTATCATTTTTTAGTTTTGAACTTATGTTCCGATTCACAACTTTTGTAATGATGAAAAGCATCGTTTACATGACCGAAGAATTTCATAATTTCACTTTTACTGTTACGTTTTATCCTCGTTGTTTATGAATCACATATTTGTAAAAAGATAGTATTAAAAATTCGATTTGTATATTTATAAATAATTATTTTTTAAAATGCGGTCTCGTGAGCTCCATTCTGTTAAATATATCCTGTAACATTAGGAAAATTTTTAATTTAACTTCATATGAATAGATGGATTTTTCTATACCTTAAATAATTGTTTTTTTCGTATAAAAAGATACACTATTTCAAAATACTTAATATCTGCGATTAATTATTTTATTTTCATGAATTGTGTACTTGTATACTTATAAATAGATATATTTTCTCATGTTGTCTCAGCACTTCTCAATTTATACAAAAAAAAAATACTTTTAAAGGAATATATTTAGCAGCATGATAATTGTAAAACACAAAATTAAAAATGTATCTACAAATAGAGAAAGCTAAGAAATATATCTATTTATAAGTATTATATTCATGAAAATAAATTAATTACTCAACAGATATATGAAATATTTTGAAATAGTATACTACAATTAAAAGATAAAAAAAAATGTATATTAAAAAGTATTAAAAAAATCCATTTATTTTCGTAGAAAAGAATTTTTTAAAGACCTATAAATCAAATTTTCAATAAGATCTTTTTACAAATGAATGATTCATAAACAAATAGGATAAGACGTATTAGTATAAGTGAAATCATAAATTTCTTTAGTGACATAAACGATATATTTCATGGTTATTTCATCATTACAAATGTTGTGAATCGGAACATAAGTTCAAAACGAAAATGATAAAAACGTATAAACTGTACTTCACTAACACTAGTTACTCTCTTATATCTTTACAAGAAGAAAGTATTGGATTCATGAAAATTTTCGAATTCCGGTTTTCGACGGATTTACATGTTTTAGGGGTCAGAGAACCATAAAAATATGTTTTTATAAGGAGTATGTCTGTCCGTCTGCTTGTCTGTCTGTGTGTGTGTGTGACACAAATTTTGTGGGCACTCTATCTCAAGAACTAATGAACAGAATTTAATAAAACTTTAGATTCAGTTAGTACCTGATAGCAACTGGTGCTGATTAATTTTTGGTGTAAATCGCTCAACAGGTGGCGTTGTTATACGACATTACTCCTGATTATCGCAATAGCTCTATCACAAGAAATAATGCCCGAATTTTCACCAAACTTCAGATTCAGTTAATCCCTGATATAAATTAGTGATATTTAGTTTTTAGTATAAATCGGCCAACAAGTGGCACTAATAGGCTGCATTTATCACGATTTTCGCAATAACTCTATCTCAAGACTAATGTGTGAATTTTTATCAAACTTCAGATTCAGTTAGTCTCTCATATAAATTGGTCCTGATTAATTTCTGAAGTAAATCGACCAACAGGTGGCGCAGCTATGTAGATTTTTTTAGGATTTCCGCAATAGTTCTACCTCAAAAACTAATTCACGGATTTTCATCAAACTTCAGATTTATCTACAACTTGACACAAGTTGTTACTCATTAGATATTGGTGTAAAACACCTAACCGGTGGAATTGATATGCTTCATTTTTCAGGAAATATTAACATGTATGAGATAGAAGAAAGTTTTGGGATTGTCACATCCGACTAGTACTACATTATTATTCGTTAATCAAATATCTACTATCTTATATCTATCATAGATTCGTGGACAGGAATAACTTAATAAATGGATTGCGACTTGGTTTTGTATACAAAAATTGTTAATTGTAGCATACTCTGCCACTTCTTTAAGTTTGTCACTTTTTTTAAACAACCTGTACATGCCTATTTTTAAAATCAACATTATAATCGAAAAAGCATGCATACTTTATTTTGTAAAATTTTACGGTATATTTATGAATATTTTTATTTCTGTTAGTGATACCTCTGACATATATCATAATAAAAAAAATTGTTTTGTTTTTCTACAAGATTTATTACATTTGTAACTAGCAGGCTTCGCCCGCTACGTTGATCGATTTCTCGAAACGAACCTTGAATACACTGAAATATATCGGTGAATTTCATCTTGTGCTTTAACGCAACATGGGCCTTTATCTGGAATGTCCTTCCACATTGCTGAAACGATACGAACTCCATTGCGCTATTATATTTTCTAATGTATAATGTATATCTGAGAAAGTTTGGGCAGTTAAGAACCGACTCTTTTAGTTGATCATTTACAGCAGGATTGGTAAGAAAAAGATAGAACGATATGAAATGTGCTAAAACGCATCCCTGAAAAAAAAAAAAAGTCTTTTTACCGGTGCATGTCCGAACAAAATCTGTTCATTAGAACCTTTTGAAAAGACTAATCTTTCATAATCGGGTTCACCGGATTATAGAACTCTCCTTCATAAATCAGAACTAAGAAGCGTTGAATATTATGCAATATACTAAAGCCTTCTCTGAAAAAATATTTAACTAACAATGCAAGTCTCATCAAAATCGCCCACTTTCCACGTAAGCGAATCTTTAATAATCGGTTTCATCTGATTAAAGAATTTCTCCCCATAATTGTATAACTATAAGCAACGTAGAATGACTAAAACCTTCCTTGAAAAATTATGTAACTGTGCAAATCCCATCAAAATACATTCAGCGGAACTCAAGTTATAAGCATACGTAACGAAATTACAGTTTGCACATTTAAAATATAGCACTAAACATGTGCGAGACTTTCACATTTCGCAGTGCAATTTTTGAAAAAAATTTTCCTGATTCTTTTTTCATTAATTTTTAATCAAAAGCTTGTTTTTTTTTTTTTTTCTTAAATCAAGTAGCGTATTTTAACGAAATTTGAGTGTATTATGTCAAAAAAGTGTTAAGAAACTTGTCGTATGATACTTCATTCATCGTTGTGTGTTTTGTATGTGCGTAGAAAAAGGGAAGTTGACATCAGAAGTAAAATATATGTCAATGAACCAATTCACACTTTATTCTAATATTTTTTTAGCAATATCTAATATTTTTTAGGTGCAGGTTTAAACTTTTAAAAGAGAATTAATGATAAAAATATATGCAAGAAACATTAGACGAACCAGAATATCATCTCATTTATTCAATCAAAGTTATACAGTAAAAATAATCGAAGATGGCAAAAGATACGCGGGATAAAAAAAATTAACAATCGTATTTTAACTGCATTAAAACATGATGTCATCGCTTCGTGAAAAACCCGGGACAAAGAGAAATAAATTTAATACATATAAAATACAATTTAATCTGATACAACAAAGCACAGTTTTAAAGCTAACACGTGAAATACCACTGCTTCGGTCGATCGATGGTATCTATTCTTCTAAACATTTCACTTTCAAATTTGCTTTTTAATCATAAATATAAAATAAACCCGTACGGAGACGTCACACTTTTTCTTTTTTGTACTATTTATTATTTTCTTTTAGAATCATTGCTGAGTATGAAATAATGCGGTATTTTATTTTTGTGGCAACATTGATTTGAGAAAAACCTCTCATTTCATTTGTGAAAGCAATGCTGATTTAATTTTTAATTAACTGCAATTTTAATTAAAAACATGTTTTAATGAAATGTGACTGAACTATGCCAGAAGCCGGTTCAAAATCCTTTCGAATGATACCTTATTCATCGTCCTGCGTTATGTAAATGCTTAGGAAAACGGATGTCGACAACAGAAATAATTAGCGTGTATAAATTTGAGAAAATGTTGAATAATAATAATAAACAAAAATCAAAAGGTATGTTTCAACTCAAAGAACGGCTTGTAATTTTTTTGTAATTAAATCTTTGTAAATTTACCCCCAATATTTAAAATTTACATGCGTAAAATTGTAATGAAAATATTTCACATAATTTTCTTTGAATGTCATTTCTGCAATTTCAATCTCATAGAGCAGTTGGAATAAAAGTAAATGTCCGACAAGTGCTGAAACTAGCCTTTTTTCTCTCGGGTGCAAACATAGAATTCGTCGCCGCCCCCCCCCCCCCCCCCCACCCGGCCTCCGCAAAGTAATTTTACAAAGAGAATTTCACTAAGTTTCTTATAACCGACTTTCTTTATAATTTAAAGTATGTAATAAAAAAATACGTAATACTGAATTACGTAATCAACTTTGTCAAATAGTGATTCATTAAAACACTGAAAACGAAATCCAAAGGAACCGGAAAAAAATCCGCTTTATACAGGTTTCTGTCTTAGCAGGTATAATTGATGGTATTCTTTCTGTTGGGAACATGTAATTTTTTCATCTAAGACAGGATTCTGTTATATAGATTTCACAGATTTTACGGTAGTTGTAAAATTACAAATGAGGCGGTTAAAGTGACAGTGACACATTGATAGATAGCCACATTGTCTTAAGAGACTACACTAGTAAGGTGAAGAAACTCGCTAGCTAATGTTAAACCTATGTGAGCGTCCTTTCCAAATTTCTATTTCTCGCTTGCACTTTAATATTTTCAAATGATTTTTTCTGTTTGGGATAGCTGAGGTATATCTCTAATCGGGTAATCTTTACTTTTTTCAAATTTTGTAGCAGCTTTTTTTTTTATAGTTACTTTCACTTTCGGAACCGGTTCCGAAATTAAAAGTAGCCTCATTAAAAAAAACTGCAACCAAAATCGAAAACGTATACAAACTAACAACTTTAAAAATCAACCTCATCTATCCTAAGAAGAAAAATAAATAAAAATATTAAAATGCAAGCGAGAAATTTGAAAAGGACGCTTCAGTACATTTAATATTAGGCTAGTGTTGGTTCTTAAGAACTCAAAAACCAATCTTCATTTGGCGCCCCGTATGTTTTTCGTTCTGACGCCCGGGGCACATGCTCCCTCTGCCCCCTCTAGTTTCGACCCTGCTACAAGTATTAGACAATATGTATTTACCTTGCTAAATCTCATATGAAAGTCATCCTCCCCTTTATTTGGGTTACAAACTGTCAAAAATGATGATTTTTCAATTTTTTCAACATTAATATTGTTATAATTGAGAAGGGAAAGAGATAACAGCTTGTCTTTTTTTATTTTGACTGACATGCTGGGAAGTATACGTAAATGCCTATAAAAATGCATAGTTTCCTCATGAGATATAAATTTCCAAAAACTGACATTTTGACTAATGTTTAACTATACTAATGTACCCAATTTCTAAAAAATGCAGGTAAATCCCCGACAATTACTTGATGTAATGAAAATAAATGCGTAGATTTGTGATATTTTTATTTAATCTATGTGTGTAAAAAATGTGTAAGATTTTATAAACCTTTGAGTTTTGAGTTTTGTATAAACATACAAAATCGCAGCTCTGGGAGGGGTTTTAATCCCGAACTCTTCCCCCCATCCTTCGCTGCACATGTGTGTTTTGAAACACATTTGTAAATTTACTTTTAGCGTCAATCTGAATTAGAAACCTTTCATTATTGAAGATACGTTTTTTTAAAGTTTGAAAATAAAAACAGACAATCCTAATTACATTGTTTTATTGAACTCAACTTGATTTGTGTATGTGATTCAAAATTTTAATAGTTTTTTAAATCATATCCAGATATGCTAGAATTAAAAAAAAAAAAAAAAAATCTACAAAGGTGTGCTTCCGATGGCAGTTCAATGTTATAATTTTTTAATGACGGAATTTTTTTTTGCATATAATGTTATTCTCACATTAAAATACAATTATTCTAAAGTAGTATTTCTGTTTCAATACTCGTGTGTAAATATCCTTGTTTATGGAAAGGAAATATTATTATTAGTGCTTTTTAAATTTACGGAAAAATTGGTAACTAAATTACTTTTTTGAATTATGAAGTAAAATGAATTAAGATAGTGCAGTTTTGAAAATAAAATTGAAAATATAAACTTAAAAAATGTTCCTGAAAAAGGTTGTTAAAATGCTAGTTTTTAATACTATAAAACTTTTTAATCGAACTATTTTACCTTTTTCAACATTAAAGAGCATTTCTTCGAATTAAAATCTGTTTGCTTCAGCGAACTTATTGTACATTTCACTATAAAATTTCCAGTTTTCATATTTTTATATGCAATATTTTTCTTATTATAAGTCAACAAAGAACCCCGGATACAATTAATTTAATTACTGAAGCGACAGGGATCACAATCCTGAATTGGCAGCATCTTTAAATAATGCCCTGTAAAACACGCCTTTCATTTCTTGAAAGAGGTTCGAAATGATTAATTACACTTTTGACATCTGCAGAAGTTCCAGTTGAACACTCAACCGACCGCCTGTTACCCCCAACAGCGCAACCACGGGGACGTAGATATGGGATAGTGGTTTCCTTGTTCGATGGTTTTTTAGAGATAAATTTCAACAAAGATGGAGTATTTTGGGGGTTGACTTTTCAAATCATCCGTATCCGGAGACTGGAAGTAGGGATTTTGTTGCGTTTTTACACATGCCACCATCTATGCCATCATTAATAAAAACTAGCCAAAAGATCGACATAATCATGCCATTATTGGCTGTCATGCATAACAGCTGCCCAAACATGGCCATAATTATGCATTTAATGGTCATTTTAGGCTATAGCGTAAAGAAATTTTTTTTAATTTTATATTGCATTATTTTTTTTGTATTATTTTCAATTCATAATATCAGTTCAATACGACAAATACATCAAACACAACTGGATAACCACACCTTTGGCCAGATTATACAGCAAAGAACCTTTACAGATCGATTTTTAAAATAGCAGAATAATTTATCCGTCAAGATTTTATTTACCATCCATTATGTGGGAATCAATAGAGATATTTTTACGCAATGATTTAGTGTCCCTTGAGTTACCTAAAATTTGGAATGAGATACTATGCTGTTTTAGTAACAATAGTAAAAATTAATCTACGCTCACAAATATCCAATTTCATTTTATTTTATGTTTGCATGGATTTTCATTATGCGTGAAGCTTCGTGACATTATTTACCAAGTTATTGTTTTCAAAATTTGTTTGCAAAAACATTTCTATCATGATTGATTTTGAAAATGTCGCCGTTTGTACGATGAAACGGGGGGATAATCTAAATAAAGGTATTATAGCACTTTCATAGAAGTTTTTTTTTTTTTTTAATCTTTGTTTCATTATAAGTGATTAGCATACGCATTTTTATAATATCTGTTCAGTTTATTAAAATCTAAATTAATAAATAAGAATGAAATGGATTAAAAATCATGATGTATAAAATCTATGTAACATTAAAATACATTATATTCGTGTGTGTTGTTATTTTTTTTTACTGGTTTTTCCACAGTACTTTTAGATAAATCTGACGCCGGTTTATGATGCTTATTCATTAAGGGTGTTCTCAAATCCAAAAGGGCGACTTTCTGACATAAGTTTTAATTTATTTTTGTTCGAAAATGCATGAAACTAGCTGGTGTTGTTCTTCAGAAACTATGTAATTGAGCTGTTTTTTTTTTGTTTTTTTTGTTTTTTTTTTTTTGTTTTTTTTTTGTTTTTTTTTTTGCAAACGCAACAGATCTTTCAGAAAATAGTGTCAAAGTGGGCGTCTTGAACCGAATTTCCTCGGGAAGAAAGAAAGAGCGCTCAAGAGCGGGCGGAAAACGTGTTTGTCACGTGATCAAATTCGCTTATAACTCAATAGGTAATTGATGGATCAAAAAATGAAAAAAGCAGTTCAATTCCAAATCACTTCCATGGCCAGGCTTTCCAATTTTATACCTTTCCGTTAAAAAATGAATTTGTAATTGTGTCAAAACGTCTCGCGCTTATTGAGCAGAGCAGTTAAGAACAGCCTTAAAGCATTATTAAGTCATGCAAATCTGAAACGATTTAATATTTTTTAGACAACTAATTTTTTTTTTTTTTTTTTTTTTTTTTTTGTTATAAAAAAATAGTTTGATCTAGTTCACGAACAGCAGTTTTATCATTACATTTCTCACAGATTTTAAATTTTGCTTTTATCAGGTAATATTCCGATTTTTCTCTCCAAGTTTAATAAGTAAACATAAGAAAGGAAATATACATCATTTTTTTACTTTTGTAAATTCCTGAGAATTAATTGTAGTAATTTGAAATGTTATCAATATTTTTATGAGTGTTCTATTATGAGTGACTGATTTTTCTAAAGTATCTTAACACTTTGCGGTGCACTATCCTTTAAAGTTGAAATTTAGACCAAGAAAAAAGTTGTAGGCAGGCTATTTAGATCTAAGGGAGTACACAGGTAAAATTTTGTAATGATTGCATTTACCATTTTATGGGTGGGGGGACGCTGTGCCACTAGAAGCCTGAATAGCGCAGCTAAGCCAGCATTGCAGTGAAGCACGAAAATGAGTTAAAGTTTTCGCATCTGAATGAAAAAACACTGTTGTAATTTTCGATTAATAAATATTTATATTTCTATATATACACAACTCCTATATACAAGAATATTTAAAATTGATTTATTTTTTGCTTCATGGTATTTTTGAAAGCAAGTCACACCCTTTTGGTAAAAACACAAACCAATATTGTAGGTTTTACACATAAAACATGTTTTGTGCGGCTTCGCTTTCGTGCTACAGAATGCATATCTTCTGCGCATACATTTAACCCTTTACGGCGCATTACACACTGTGGATAACACACCAGCTATAATATGTGTTTGACGTTATTATGACGCATAAAATTAAAACAGATAAAATCCCAAACCTCCCAGGGGGGATTGTCTCCCATGGGCCACCTCCTGATTTCAACACTGGCCCACATCCCCTCCCCGCAGAGGAAAACTGAAAACGTAAACACAGATGTTTTTTCGGAACACCCCCATTTTATTGAACGATTCTACGTATGCTTTCTGTATAAAAAATTAAAAATAATATAGAACAAATAGTTTAAAGTATAGCAGCAGAATAACATATAATATTTTTGCAAGCAATTATTTTTGTATCTAGAAAAAAAAATAGTCAAAATTCCCTGGAAATACAAGGTCTGGAAATTATGGAATGGCTGGAATGGTGCTGCTATCTATTATTTAACTAGAAAGCTAGAAGTAAATGGGAAACCTATTTAACTCAACTTAAAAAAAACTTATTTAACCCTTTGAAAAACGAATCAATTTCTGAGCAACAAAGGGTTAAACTTTATTCAGTTGTTTTAGACAATGAATTTTTCTTGTTGACAAACTTTTAACTTTTCTGAAGAAGAAAATGAAATCACTTTATCCTCAAAGTCGCAAATATTACAATTACCTAATGCCAAACTATTTTAAAGAAACTCTTGAATCAATAAAGTGATGTCGATAATCATAACGTTTAAAAGTAATTTAGAAAATCTCTAAAAAATTTATGTAACAACCATGTACTGTATTTTACTATTGAATGAAATTTTGCTCTACTTAAAATAATTAAAATGTGAAATTAAAAGTACTTTTTAAGAATAATATGAACAATAAGAATAAACTTTTTAAAATTAAGCAAAGAAAGCTTTCAAAAATATTTTTAAATACCATACACTAGTATAAAACGTCTATTAACAATATTGATAAGCATTTTTTAAATTAAACAACGCGAACTTTTAAAAAATATTTTTAAATACCATACACTATTAGAAAATGTCGATTACTACTTTGAGAAAGTTATAAAGAAAATAAAACAATATTTCCTAATTTAAAGAAAATTTGTATATAATGGACCATCGGTGAATCACTTAATATAAAGTAAATATCATACCATGTTTGAAAAAATTAAAATTCGTGTAAATTTATAAAAACTGATACATAAATATTCTAAACCCTGCAAAATTAATTAAATTAAATGACGGAAAAATAAGATCATAGGAAATGAATAAAACTTTAACGAATAAACATAAACTGATCATTAGGATAACTGAAGAGAATAATTTCCAACTTTCTTTCTCTATTTTTTCAGAAGTTTTCCAGACAAAGAAATTACCTTAATTTTATTAAAAACTTCATGCAATTAAATGCAGATGACACCGAAAAAGCGAGCGATAACTCACATTTAAAGAATACAACTTCGTATTAATTATACATAATTATAAATATTACAACTTTGTATTATAATCACTATAAAACAAAAGCACGCACAGGACGCGTTTCGGGTTAGAAATTTTAACAGCCCGTCATCAGGCAATATAAACGCGTGTGCGTAAGGGGACAAGGTCACGAATGAACAGTAAGGGCAAAGAGGAGAACTTTCAAAGAGTGCGACAAATGGCGCTAGCTGAAAGGTAAACACGAATCACTAGAAAAGCGTTGCCAAAATGATAGAAAAAATTAACAGAAAAGAAAAGAGTAAAGGAAATAAAAAGAAATAAACAAACAAAAAAGAAATCACAAAAACAAATGGCCATTTTTATTTTTAGTTTAAATTAATGCCATTTGATTACCTTTATGCTGAAAATTCTTTTCTGTTATCATATTTTGAATTAAACTCAGAATTATATTAAAAATCCAGTATACACTTTTAATATTAGCAATATAGACACTTTTGTATTAATTGGACGACCAAAGCAATAAAATGTTTCTGATTATTCGAATCATTGCCGTGTTGCGTAATTGGTAATTACTACAATTAAGGAACGTTTGATCGGCAAAACGTGTTCCTAAATCTCTTCTTTACAGATTTAATCTGGTTTTGGGTTCAGTGAATTTCAGAATGAGGTAATGATTAAGCTCTTAGATAAGTCTGAATTATCCCTACTTGTTTGCGGAATTTATTTCAATCAAAATGGGACACAAAATCCATTGGATGTTGGAAAGTTCAGGTCAACAGAATAAAAGAAAAGTTTCTATCCCTATATGTCAAAAGTATTTTTTACATTTCAATGTAGATAATTGTGCTATTGTGTAATATACCAAAGAAATTAAATATAGAGAAATACGTTGAAGTATAAATCGTTGCAATTCTTTGCAGTTTTGTTTACTATAATTAAACATGCATATTTTATAGCTTTGAATATTTCTTAAAATATGTACAATATTAACTTAGTCGATTTTATGTAATTCAATAAATTCTAAGAATCTATTAAATATCAAACTAATTTAATATTTGCTTTTAAAGTGATGAAAATACATTTAAAAGGCAAAAAATACCTGTATTTACTTAGATTCGGCATGTTTCATTGCTCTGACGACAACATTCTCAAGAATTAAAATTATACAAATATTTTCCCCCAAAAAATTTAAGTTTAAAACTGGTAAACAAAAATCACGCGAACTCAAGCATAACGAAATGAACTGCAATATTAAAAATGGATATGTGTGAACGTGAATTATTTCATATTATTGTTTTTATTATTCTGTAGAGCATCTCTTTCCAAATTTTAGGAAGCTCCATGGAGGATGAATCATTGCATATATTCTCGTTGCGTAAGAAGATCCCTATTGATTCTCGGATAATGGATGGCAAGTAAAATCTTGATGAATAAATTATTCTACTATTTTTAAAATTAATCTGTAAAGGTTCTTTCTCTTTGTTATATATAGTCCGGCTAAAGTTGTAGTTTACTTGTTGTATTTCATGCCTGCTATATGTTCTTTGAACCTAGTTTTAAGCTTTCTGTTTGTCATTCCTATATAAAATTGCACTGTTCCATCTTTGGTGAAAATTTCTATCTATTAAATAGTTCGAAAATTACTAGTGTAGCAATTATTGAAGAATTTATTTGAGATTTTTTTTTTGAAATTTTTTTTAAATAATTATCGTCCCCACATATTTTAAACTCAAATCAAAGATAGAGACGATTTTATAACTTTCGTTTTATACTTCTAATGAAATGGTGCCCTGTACATTAAAAACTATATCATTGTTATTATTAAGATTATTTTAAACTTTATAGCAATGAAAATGATACGATTGCGTTGGTGAAACTTTAAACACTCTCTCAATTAAATGAGTAAGAATAATAAAAGTTCCCGTTTCTGCCTAAACTAATTTTCGTATTTCGTAAATGGTAATTACGGCAATTAAGAAACATGTGTTCAGTGAAATTTGTTTAGAAATCTCCAATTACAAATTTAATCTAGTTCAGGAGGTTTCTATGAATACTCGAATAAGACGATTACTCATTCGTTGGAGTCTGATGAAATTTTTTTTCCCTATTTTTTTCTTTTTTGCAATCGAAATAAAATTCAAAACTGTTAACAAATTGTCAGGTTAAATAAAAACGAAAGAACGTTTTATAACTGAACTAAAGTAATACAGATATTATTAATAGATTATTTATCAAGAAGTAGTTGCTACAAAATATGCCGCACAACTTTTTTTTATAAATTTTAAATAAGGAAATTTAAATATGTTTTTGAAGAATACAAAAAACAATTTTTAAAAATCGGAAAAATAAAATTCTTTAAAAAGTAAACATATTATGCATTCTGTTATTAAAAAGGGTCATTTTGCATGTAACTAATTCAGTGAGATATGATCGTTATGTATATTGTGTTTCAATATTGTTGTTGTTTTTAAAGAAGATGCAGAACTACATTAGAACCTCTTTTATCCGAAACTCTTTTAACCAAAGCTCTCGGTTAACCGAAATCCATTTTTAAAACTTGTTTTTTTTTGTTTTTTTTTTTAACTATCACATTCCTTGTGTGCAAGCGGTTCTTTCCGAACCACGAGTACAGATAAATATTTCAGATCCCATTTCTTAGAATTCTTTTGAATTTAACTTGAGCTCCCTTAAACTGCGGAGTGAACTAGAACACAGGAAGAGTAGGGATAACCGGAATGTGTGAATGCGGTCTATCAGGCGAAGAAAACGAATAAATTAGCAATTCTGAATCTTTTGAATGTTTTGCAAAAGGTTTGGAATGGCTGAAGTAGAAGAAAAACTGTGATACTGATGAACTATTAGAATTAAAAAAATCTTCGTGATAGAGCTGCAAAGCAAAGCGACAAACAAAACTTTGATTCAAACCCTTGTCAAATATGTAAAAGGTACTTAATTTCAAAATTGAAATTCAGGTAATTTATTTTTGTTTCCATTTTGCTGTTGCTTTATTTTTATTAAACCCTTGTTATCATAATAAGAAAGACCGCATATATTTGTTCTTAATCTTAAAATTGAAACATTCTGTATTATCCGAAAATTTCGATTTTCCGAAAGATCGTCGGTCCCAATTACTTCGGATAATCGAGGTACTACTGTACTTGGTTTTTATATTGAACGACGGAATAAGAAATAAAATTCATATGTACCTCGCCATTAAATCCAGATATCCTGATGAAAATTGTGTCATCTTACAGGGTTCTTTTCTGTCCTTTCCAAATATGTACTCATTAAGAGTGCAGGTATTTACAAAAAAAAAAAAAAAAAAAAAAACTTAGTAGTGTGGTTTTGACACTTTCGCGGCACGCTACATTGTACTGTGCAGTGGAGACAGTGGATGTGCATGCAGAAGGTGAGGGAGATAAGAACGCGCATGCTTATAAGTGTGGTAGGAGAGGCGGAAGTAGATAGAAAAGCGTGTTTTTAGATAACAGTATTTTGGCGGAAGTGTTAAAAGATACTGAAGCGTATTGGCGTATGATTATATTTATTGTGGAAATTTAATTAGCTGTAGGTAGAAAATTTCGAAGGGAAGATTTTTTTTTCGCATTAAAATTTTTTGGTATATGTTGTTTGTGAAGAATATTTTGGAGGAAGCGCGTTATAACATGAGGATATTTTAAATTTTGCGCAAAAACAAATTCCACCCGAAAATTTTCTACAAATATCTCCCGCTAATTAAATTCTCCCAATAAATATCATCATAATCTAAGACGCTTCTTTATCTTTTAACACTTCCGTCAAAATACCTTTATCTAACAACCCACGCTTATCTATCCACTTCCGCCTCCTTCACTACGCTAATCAGCATGCGCGCTCTTATCTCCCTCACCTGCTGAACGCCCCTCCACTGCCTCCTCTGCCTCCACAGCACAGCGTAGTGCAACATGCAGCGTGCCGCCAAACTGTCAAAACCACACTACTTGTATTTTTTCGGACTTTATGCAGATTTGACGCATTTTCCTTCTATCCACTTTAATTGCAAAACTGTTAGATATAGGCTGTAACCATCAGAGGTAAGAAAGAGTTGCTATACTGTTTTTTGCTCCACATAGGCTCTTCGCGGAAAAAAACTGTTTTGTTGAAATTACTAAATTTTGGTTCATATAGCTCCATCTAAATATTTTGGTTGGAAAACGATTTGTTGAATTAACAAAATAATTTGGTTAATCTAACCAAAATTTAATCATTCCAACCAAAATATTTGGATTGAGCTATATGAACCAAAATTGAGTAATTTCAACAAAACAGTTTTTCCCGTGTTCTATTATCCGCTTTCGTATGGCAGATTAGGGCAAATTCATCCTGTACATGAATTCCATTAAAAATAAAATTAAAATCTAACGTACAACTATACATGTTCGTTAACTAATAACAAAAAGGCGGGAAAATTACAAAGAGTGTTATAGACGGCGTTTGATGCTATATTTTAAATGTTAAAAAGCGTATCTAATATTATTTTACTATTTTTTGAAAGATTTTCTCTATTTTTTATGAGAATGTACTTTTATGTATAAAATACTATTGTAACGCAATTCTAACGTCACAATTGATTGCAATGGTTATTAGTCCCGCTGATGTGTAAAGTTACTGTAAGCCCGTTAATAAGAGAAGCCAAATTTCCGCACAGTCCCAATTTAAATTTACAAGGTGACTCAAAAAAACGTTTACAAAATGGCATGGCAAATCAGGCATACAACAAGGATAAAAAATCACATAGGAACATAGGGTCAAAAACCACTTATTGAGAGACAAATACAGGCTGTTTCATCCTAACTCAATTTGGGTTCGCAGTCATAACTTTCAGAAAACTGAAGTATATTGTAATAAAACATTTAACTGACATTCTCATCTTTGTTGTTAAGGTATCCGAACGCCTTTAAAACGTAATTTTCAATCAAAATATCGGTTTTTCATTTTTGCAATAATATTAAAATTGAATCTTTTATCTATAGAAATCTGCTTAAATTTTGTCTGTATCTAAAATATAATCCGAGTTACAGCCGTTTAAAGATACAGCTATTACAGCTTTTGAATTGTATTTAAAAGTTACTTTTAGCTTTTTCTCAAAATGAAGTTTTCAGATTTTTACTATACGTAAAACATCCTAAAAGAAAAAATTATGCATGAAATGCCACGAAATTTTCTGTACTTCTTTTACAAATGTCTTTTGAGGGAATAGACTACACTCATGATAATACATTAAATAGTTTTATATTTACACTTGCATAAGTGACAAACTTGAGACAAATTTTGTGAATTTTTCATTACATTAGTACTTTAACTGCCATATCATCTGAGATAGAGATGCGATTATAATGCGTGTAATCTAAGCCGTAGAGCAAGTTATTATGTTTATTATGAAATTTATAAAATGTCAATACATTGTTTTATTTTTGAGTTATCACGTTTTGCGGAAATGTCAAATTTTGACATAATTTTGACTATTTTTCTCTTTTAAAAATATTTCTGGGTAATTGCTAAAATTTTTATATATTTTTCAAAGTTTTAAAGTAAATGTCATTATAAAAAATGGATAGCAAGCGAAAATTTCAAAAATTTCAAAAAATCAGTTCCGAAAGTGTGCGGATACCTTAATGTGATAACACCCAACAAAAGTGGTAGAAGTTTGCATAATACGCACCAGCAGTATGCACTAGACGCCCCACATTTTAAACTGTGATTGTCAATTCATACGGTATCATGGATTTCTTGAGCAACATGTTTTTCCCGATCTTTTCGTGATGTTATCCCATTTCACACAAAACAACGTGCATACGTTGCATTTTCATTACAATGTTTTTATTTTTCTCGAAATTATTACTGTCAACCCGGGTTCAGTTTGAATGAAACATCCTGTATTTGTGATTCAATAAGTGATTTGCGACCCTATGTTCCTATGTGATTTTTTATACTTGTTGTATGCCTGATTTGCCGTGTCATTTTGTAAACTTTTTTTGAATCACCCTTTATAGGTTGGTTCTAGAACTCCTCGGAGATAGGCTGCTTCGTTGGTTGGTTGACAGAAGCGCACATCCGGGTCTAGAATTTTCGATAAGAATTACACGGATTGGCAGGGTTCGGTGATATATATATCGATGGATATATATCTTGATATATATCATCATGATATATATCCGATATTTATTTTCAAAATATCATGAAGTTTGATATTTTCTATATTTTCATATATTTGAAGTTAATTTTCAGATTATTGCGTACAGGGCCGAAACTAGGGGGGGGGGCAGTGGGGGCATGTGCCCCGGGCGCCGCTTTAACAGGAGGTGAAGGGGGCGCCAAAATGAAGATTTTGTTTGACGTTTGACACAGGAATGTATATATATATATATATTATGAAATTTGTATAAAAATGTCTCGCAACTGGAAAATTTAAAAGGAAAACTGAACCAAATGCATTAAACTTTACAAATAAAAAGATAAAAGGATTCATTACAATACAAAATTTCAAAGTATCATGCCTATGCGTTTGCTTTCTATCTTTTAAATCACTTCCTGTCAGGAGAATCTGAGGGAGAATCCAACCGTTTTCCAAGACTGTCCGACTGACCGTTTTCCAAGGTCAGTCTCTATTGTGGGACACCCTACTGTCCACTACGGATAACTACCAAAGGAGAAGTGACCCCTCAGTCTGATTTTTCTTCTAGATAAAAAAATTCCATGAAAGCTGTTTGTTTTTTTTCCGCTGTACAGTGTTGAGCTTCCTTTCTTTCTTTTTTTTTTTCTATCTTGCCATGGGCGGTGACTGCCCAGGACAGCGGTAAGGGGAATGCACATAGTAAAATTCTTAGTAAAACCTTTCTTTTTTAGATATCGACCTCATTTAAACTATGCAAAAAAAAAAAAAAAATTAAAAAGATTAAAATGCAATTCTTTTCAATAACTTTTCAAAGATTTTAATGGATCTACAAATACATTAACACAAGAAAATTTTTGCTTATATTACAAATATGGAGAATAAACCTCGATTGGATAATTGCATGATTCAGTATATTTTCTTTTTTTCAACAGCTACTGCGCCCGTCCGAAAAAAAAAATCGCAGCCCTTCGTTGAGGCCTATTTTCTCCACCATTTTGTACAAACCTTGGCCTAATACATTATCTCTAAATATAAAATTTTGTCGAAACATATTCATAAATCCTTCACTTACGCTGCTGAAAATTGAGAAAATTGCACAAAAATCACTATCACGGCGTCCCTTCAGGGGAATATCTCCATTTTCAACTGGAGACTGACGTTCATTGTGGAAAACGTATATATAAGGTTTGGTTAAGTTCTATCCGTAACTTCATAGTTTGACAAATCTGATTACGTAGTTCAGTTTTATATATTTTAAATTTAAAAATAAGTTGTCCGTTAGATATTTAGTAAAATTCTTTTTTGTAAATTTACTTTGTGGTGGAGGGGGGGGGGGGGGCGCCAAAATCCATGTTTGCCCCGGGCGCCAAAAAGACTAGTTTCGGCCCTGATTGCGTATGATATTTTTGATATTTTTAGTCAAAACAAGTTTAAATATTTTCTTTTTTAAACTGTTATTGTGTCATTCTGTAGCTAAGGACTTTTGCTTTGGCAGGCCATTTTTAGCATCCCCCCCCACTTAAATAAAAAAATCTTTTCCAAGCTTTACATTTGAAGCTGAATTTTTAAATGTAGAATGTAGAACCAATAATTATGTCGGACAATATTTACTTAAAACAGCTATTGAAAGATAAACTCTCTAATTTAGAACCTATTCTGGTTTTGGTTATCTTTAGTTTAAACTACACAACAGGTTAGAGAATGAAAAAGCACACAAGCTTACATTCATGTTAAAATTTTTCAATAAAAATAAATTTTGTAATAAATAAATTGTGTAATAATAAATAATAAATAAATAATAAAATGAAATAATAAATAAATAATAAAATGTAATAATAAAAAATAAATGATAAATAATAAATAATAAATGAATTGTGTAATTTTGTTATATAAAACACAAAATTATCTGGAAACTTTTTAATTAATCCCATAGTTTGCTTTTTGTGAGTGTAAAAAGCAAATTGTGTCTGTTTTCAAGTAGTTGATCTTGAATTTTGTTACATAAGTGAAAAATAAATACATTTAGAATATCGTTTTATTAAGTTTTCATGCTAAATTGTGTTTTAGTTTATAATTTATGTTAATTCTAAAAATATTTATAGTTATCAATAAGTTAACTGTTTTGAAAATATCTGATATATATCGAAAACATCGGATATATAACAAAATATTGGATATTTTTGATATTTTTGAAAATATCATGATATTTACGAACCCTGCGTTTTGGTCGAGAGCATAAATATAAAAGTTCTGAATAAGACTGAGTCAGGTCACACAGAAGGCGGCACATGCAACATGTTGTACGATTTCGGAGAAAAAACAGGTTTAAAATAGGTTTGCTAGGGTTTTTGCCTTTGGTTCAACCTGTTTTTTCTCCTATGTCGCACTTCATTTTCCTCCTGTCGTCTGAGTGTGGGGCCTGCCTAGGAGGAATATTAGCTTAGTTGTTTTTACATGAATGTGTCATGCTGAATTGAGATTTCAATATTTTTCTTGTAATTTATATTCATTATGTTGTTTGTTTGTAGCTGCTTGGTTGTAAGATTGAGACTATTTGCGAATTCTCGATTCTCCTAGGATTCCACATTTGTAAAATAAATAAAGCGTGACTCCTCAAGGATTATTTTCAGTTGGCTATTTATTACATGAACCCGTTGTTGTACATGTATTAATTACTGTATGTTTTCGAAATTCTGGGACGATTGTACTATCCAAAGGGGTGTTACGGTGAGATGTGCATTTTTCGAACTTCTCCTTCGGCGTTTTCGTCTGCGTTGTCATTAAGATTGGTGCTTAACTTGCTTGTTATTTTTCCCCTGCGATCAAATTTTAAAATTCTTTTAATATCTCATTTTAATTCAAATTAAAACTTCTCCATTTAGTGTTCAAATGGCTAGTTCGAGTAGAAATAAAACTGTCAGGAATGGCAGTAAAAGAAAATTATGTATGATGTCATTCAATTTTACGATCAAGAAGCAGAAAAAGCAGAATTAATTTTTCTCATAGCTCATTCTACAAAACGACCCAGTCAAATTGCCGGGGTTTCTAAGTAGTGTAACTCCGGGAGGGTCGCCGTATCCGGGACGGATGTCGCACCCCTTATATTTCTTGTAATTATCGATAGATGGCCGTCAAACGCGCAGTGTTGATGCAATGAGATTATTTTAACCAGTGTATAGCGTGAATCCCACTTCGATGTTTACTTTTAGATGTACGATCCTTATTTTGACTTAAGTGCATGATTTCACTGTCCAAACTTATAAACACGTTATGCTTAAGTACTTTTCATACGCTAATTACTAAATGGCTGCATGTTTTCGTAGTCAAAACTAAGTGTAACGTTTGTATAGAGTACTGTATGTATGGTTACGCCATTTTCCATAGCGATGGCAGGCAACTGTGATGTGCAACGTCTGTACCATGCAAAATGGGATACATGCCGCACTGTAATTCCGGTATACATGCCGCAGTTTCTTTTGTACGGTATGATTAAGTGTTGTTAACTTTTCCTTTTCTTTTTGCACAGACTAGCCAAGTTAGGCATGTTATCAAGTTTACTAAAACCAAAGGGAAAAAAACGGAAAAATAAAAAGTGAGAAGGGCAAGAAAGATGCAAGTCAAGATGATAATAACGAAAAAATGGATTACGCGTAATGCAAACATTCTTTGCAAGGAAAGTTTAGAAAACTACTCCAAAAAAGAGTAAGTGTAATTGGCTTCGTTACATCATGTGTCCAATGTAGTTACATAAAGACTGTACTTTTTCGACAATTTTTGTGTATATTGTGGTCGAAAAGAACAGGTCTATTAACCCATTCGGGACCATGGCTGCATATAAGCACCTTCGAAAAGAGCATCAGAATTTGTTTTTTGCACCAGTAAAAAAGAAAAGTAGTATTTGTGTTCTTTAATTAGAGCATTTTCATGATTATTTAAATAAAGGTAAATTCTTTTAAAAAAGTGGTACAAACCGAATTAAATTTGTGTAAAAGCCGCAGGTTCTGAAAAGGTTAACAAATAAATTATGTAAACACAATTCTACTTTTATTCTTTTCCCTCTCTAATACATTGATGTTACGTTGTTGCTGAAATAACAATTAAAATTTAATGTAAAAAAATAAGTCGATAATTTTAATAGTGAAAGTAGGCAAACAATTATTAATTTGAATCCACTAATAAGTTTCATTGTACTCATTTAGTTTCATTTGGTTAGTGCATCGTTAATTATAATCCAGATATGAATATTTTTGAATATTTTTATTTATAATTTCATTCTGTTCTAATTACAAGCGCGGCATAACTACCGAAGAAGTGAGGCATCTCAGCCTGAATGGACGGGTGACGCGCCGCAGTGTAACTTTTAGAAAAAAAAAATGTTAAAAAATATTGATTATTTGTTTTGAATTTTTTTGTCGAAGTATACGTGTTGTATATTTAACATTAAATAGCACAGCATGACTTTTTTTATTTTATGTCCACTATGGGACTTTATGCACAAATTAAAATAAAATATGCGGCATAAATCCCGGAATTACACCAGTACTAATAAAAAGATTCGCCGAGAAGCAGGAGATGAACGGAATCCTTTTTTTTTTGTTCATCTAAAAAAAGAGTTGAAAAGAATGTCTTTGATAAAACAGGTGTAGATGAATGCGATTGCAGCGTTATTAGACCAGCTGTACACGATTTTTATGTTAAGGAGAAAACGATCCCGTTCTTGAATAAATTGCTTCCTGTTTTAAAAGGAACGATCAATTTAAAAAATAAAAATAAATTTTGTTTCACAAAAAGCAAAAATGTTGTATAACTTCTTTAAATTTTAAGCAGTTGCGTATTTTATAAATATTAACTACAGAACACTGCAAATATAGGTGTCTTAAATTCAGACACATATGTGACTGAAAAAGCAATTCAGACACTTAAGTGTCTGAATAAGAAATTTCAGACATTATACATGTCTGAATTTAAGACACTTAAGTGTCTTACTATGATCGTGGTATAAATGAACTGAAAAAAATGTCTGAATATTGGTGATATGTCTGAAATTAAGACATTTAGAAATTCAGACACTTAAATGTCTGAATTTTATGTAATTGTATTTTATACGTGATGATGGTGGTACAATTGTATCACTACATATGCTAGTACTACCAGAGACTTTTTTTTTATAATTAGATTAAAGATATTTAAAATAGTTTTCCATCCACTAAATTATGTTAATTTGTAGAAGAAGTAACTTCCGTATCAAATATCTGTTTCAAAATTGTACAAGTCTACTTACCAAGTCTCGAAACTAAGTTATTTTTTGTGCATTAAGTTAAGTAATTAAAGAATTACTTTTCACAAAGTACAAATTTTCTCAAAAATTGTTTGCCCTCATTGGCCTACATAGGGGACGGTAAAAATAGACTGCCTCCCCGCCTAAATATTTGAAAATATTAAAGATATATATCTCGGAATTCTATAAAACATGGCCGCAGGCAAAAAAGAAAAAAAAAATGTACGAAAGGGCTAGATTTTGAAACAGATATGCCTATGTCCCACAAACTAGTCCGCATTTTTTTAAAAGCAAATTTTAAACCTAAAAACTTTTTTTTGTCAGATTGTATCGTGCAAGGTAATATTGAAATATATCAAGTTAAAAAGCAAAATAAAAAGTTGCAGTCAAAAAATATTATGTATTCAAAAATAAATTTCTAACAATATTTTAAAAAATAAAGAACCGAAATTCTTTTTTATTATTATTGTCAGGAGACTGTGCTGTCCCAAGCCCCTCGTTTAAGATAAATTTAAACTGCGCGAACGTTCAAAAGAAAACACAATTAAAAATGTTTTTTACAAGAGAGACCCTCCCGAAAAGTCTTTACATCATTTTTCTGCTAGCCCTTAATTAATCTATAGTCACCTGGAAGAATAAATTCTTTTTTCAATCAGATCTAAATAAAAATTAATTAATTAATTATCAAAATCTAGAGATGGTAAATGGTCTTCAATGCACCTCTTCTTCAGGCGATTATGCTTAAAGTAGGTACCAAATAGGCATAACCCCCCGCCCCCCTCCCTTAATACTGGCATAACATGGATTTTGTACTTCTGGGGCAACATAATATTGCGCCCCTTCTTTAATAGATATCGTTTTATGTTATAATTTTTTGGGCAACAATTAACTAAAGCCTCTAAAAAATTTCTTCCTGGCAATCATTCTCTCTGCCCTTTTCCGAATATGTGACGTCACTGCCTTTTAATGAAAATCTTGCGTGCGCACATGAAGTCCATAACTATTTTACAATTTGATAAGAAAAAGTCGGAAATTTTGCTGGAATTATAACTTAATAATTCTTCTTTTATTGAAAGATCAGATTTAAATATGAAAATTCAATACAAAACGGATTCTAAAACGCATCGTGAAAGTATTATATCGTGCCAGCCAATCAGAAAGCTCGTTTGTTTACTACTCCTTTGGCCAGCAACGGACATTTTTTAACGGCGCGAAGGTCGATTACAGTACCTCATTCAGTAGTAAAATAAATTTGCTCGATGTATAAAAGTTTGTGTTTTATTTACAAGATGTTTCATTGCCCGCTGATAAGAACTTTTAATGATCTCTCCATCTCCACTTGAAATAGTCATTCGTCATGCAAATCGTTGTCGCTGAGTCATAAATTTAGAAGAAATGATGACAAGTATCTACTTTCTTTAGGGAAAAGACATGCATCTATATCTATTGGTATATTAGTACTTAAAAGCAACTGATTGTGCACGTGTCTGCCTTTTATGGATGGTAGGCGAAACTTTGTTTATTACAATTTGCAAAAACTAATATGCTGCATATTCAGAATGGTATTAATTCGTCTTATTGGAATGATTTTTGTGCTAGAACGTGGTTATTAGATAACGTTTCGATTGTGAAGACATTGAAATTTCTGTGTTTCCCTGTGAAAAAGTGTTTCATCTCTATTTTTATTGATAATTTATCATTCATAATTCAAAGGATAAAAGAATTCATAAAATGTATAAAAATACAGCGCCAAAAAATGGGAATACAATGGCGTATTTAATCATTTAAAGTGTGAAAGTGTATTTTCATCATAAATATTACATTTTTTGGATATTACCAGCAAAGGTAAGTGATAGTGATTTGTGTGAATGATAATTTGCAATTAAGAAAACTTTTTTTTCGGACAATATTGGACATCCTTTGCATATTTAATATTATTTATTTACTATTTAAATTATTTTTAATTAATTTGAATTTTTCATATTTTTGCCTTTTTCATCCAATAAATATTTTTGGTGCGAAAAGATTTGTGTGTTCATTTGTGATGATTTTTAATGAATGAATATAATTTTCAGTACTAATGAATACATTAACATTTTTTAGACCTTTATTTTACAAACAAAATCTCTATGTAGTAAATAATCTAATTATTTCTTGAATTATTAGCATCTACGTGAAAACTTATGATAATCACTTGATCTAATGTAATAAGAAAATTTGCTCAATATAAATTTTAAAAAATCTAATGATATTACATAAGATTTTTCTTTGCAATTTCAGTTTACTTTATATTATTGATATAAATGCACTTATGATTTTTCATTTTAGTGACAAGAGTATCATTTAACTCTTTCACAGAATATATATTATTGAAATATAAGCATAAGAATAAAAGTTTTCATGTATTCAGAATCAGTGTTGATTCCGGGAGGGGGGGGGGAGCATCTACCCCGTAGCAATGAGTTGTCCTCCCCGGTAGATTTGATATTTTGTTTTCAATAGTCAAAAAGTGCAATTTTCCCCTGAACACTATGTCCCCCCCCCCCCCCCCCCCCCCGAAGCCGCAGTAATCCCTCCCGGAGAAAAGTGTCTGAATTCAACACTGTACAGAATAGTTTATAAGTTTGTTTTCCAATATGAAATAAATCTTCTATAGTATTCAACTGAACGACTGTACCATTTTTTATTTATTTATTTTTAATAATCTTTATGAAAACTTGTTTAAAAGTAAAAAACTACTTATGTATTTACTGTGTTATATAACATATTTAACCCGAGAGGATTAATGTCGAGCTTCATGCCGAGCATACACAGAGTGTGTATGCTTTTTACAATTGTCACCACTATTTGTTTTAAAAGTAATCTTCAACTTATTTGATCGCAGAATTTGTAACAATTGTCTGCGACCAAATAAGGTGACGATTATTATTTGTATTCATTGGTAACAAAGTAAAATACATACACACCCTGGGTATATGTGCGGGTTCTCCCGTGTTGAATTTTAAAACGAAG
This sequence comes from Maratus speciosus, assembly GCA_963932465.1. Taxonomy (NCBI): domain Eukaryota; kingdom Metazoa; phylum Arthropoda; class Arachnida; order Araneae; family Salticidae; genus Maratus; species Maratus speciosus. Next base: position 560,499,358 of record OZ010792.1, read on the forward strand.
CCATATTTAAAAAATACATTAAGCAAATGATAAAATCTGTGTAATTAATCCAATATGCGCTAAAAATTATTTAAAAAATCAAGTTGAATATCATACAGATAAATGAAAAAAATATGAGAAAAAAAATTATCTGGGTATAAGTAAGACCCATTTTCGGCCCATGACAGGGGAAGATACTTTTCTAATGGTTTAGTACAGTCTAATTGGTGAATTATAACTTCGCTGATTCTTAACAATTTGTGAAGAATGTGCTTTACAGATTATTCTTAAGATTATGTTTGCTCCATGTACAGTCGTGGAAAAAAAAAAGTAAACACCCCCTACTAACTCCTCAACAAATTATCGTAGAAGAAAGTTACTGGTACCGAGCGATTGGAAATAAAGTCTACTTTTAAATGATGTATATAAAATTTGCTTAGGGGGCCATCTACATATTAAAACGAATCCAAACTTCATTTTTTTCAATGACAATATCCAATTTTTACAAGATATTTCAAATCTTCGGTTCAAATTATGCCTAGATACCGAATTTCAAGTCATTAGAATGATAAGTCTTTGAATTATAAACATTCAAAATTGAGTGCTTCTAATGTTAAATTACATTTTCATATTTTTACTAATATCTCCCGAAATTATGACCCTAATGCGCTAATTTTTTTTGTAGCAATAATACTAATATACCCAAAAATAAATACGCTGAATTTGCAATTTTTATAATTTTATGATATGAATTATGAATTATGAAATTAATATTCGAAAAAAATATGAATTGCAACCTACAATTTTTTTGATGTATTTAGATTTATTATGTCCTGCTTTATGTAAATCCAAAATTTCACATTTTTCTTCCAAGTAGTTTTCAAATTATGCGTAAAAAACGGCAAAATGATGGTTTAAGTGGCCGTCTAAAATAGAAGTGACTAGATATTTTGAAATTTCTTCTGCTGTATTGTAATCTAGCAGGCTTCATTGACTTTTAAGGTGCCTTGATCAAGATGGGGGGCTCTCTCGGTTAATAATCGATTTCCGAACTTCAATTTGGATACAGCCCTTAAAATAAGCTAGTTTTAAAATAATTAATTTCTCGGAAACTTATGGTACGAATTGCATAAAAATTTGTTTTTAGGCTAATTGGAGGATGTAGAGTTCATTTATGATGTCAGAATTGTGTACTGCTATTGAAAAAAACAAAGTTATGGTTCGTTTTAATATGTAGATGGCCCCCTAAGCAAATTTTATCTATATCATTTAAAAGTAGACTTTATTTCCAATCGTTCGGTACCGGTCACTTTCTTTTCCGATAATTTGTTGAGGAGTTAGTGGGGGGTGTTTACTTTTTTTTTCCACGACTGTACGTATATATTTTTTCATATTATTCCATTCATTTAATTTATTGTTAAATAAGTTATTTTTATTACGATGTTTAAAGGGAAAAAATATTTTTAGAAGTTTCATTTCACCTCAAATATTTTTTTTTTTTATCTGGATGTAAAAAAAAAAAAAAAAAAAAAAAAAAAAAAAAAAAAAAAAAGAATCGGGAAAATTAATAATAAAAACAAACTAATAAAAAAAAAAATGAAATAGGATTTTAAGTCTATTAAGTATATTTTTTATGTATGTGTTTGATAATGTAAGATCTCAACGCACGTTATCTTTGCTGCATTTGAATTTTGTCTTTATATGATAAGAAAAAAAAATGTATAAATGCACATTGTGATGCTACAAATAGAGTAACTTGTCAAGTACTAATTAATTGGTTGGTTTGCATGAATGGATATTTAGATTCATGTGATTTAAAGTAAATTTCCAGAATATTATTGATTAATGTCAGCCGCTGGACCTAGAATTTATTTAGAACCTCATTGCTACACTGTCACAAAAAAATCTTTTTATTTATTTAGAATGCGCAGCGCATATAAATGAATATATAGCAAAACCTCTGAACAGCGGGCGCTTCGGTAGCACGTAATTAGTCCGCTATTCGCCGGTATCCGCTATATAAAGTGGAATTAATTGGTTCTATGATTTTTTCTTCATTGTTTTTCTTTTTACTCTAGACTGTTTAAAAATGCTGCACAATATATGCATAGACTGCTTAGCAAATTTTATTATATTTGAACATTTTTCAAAAATTCATTATTTTTTCTTTTTTTTTCTCACTTAGAAAAAACGAGTTCATAATACCAGCCTGTTTTTTTGAGATGTTAATATTTGTATGACAAATTTAAAACATTCTGAGAAAGTGAAAACTTTAATATATTATTAATACTATTATTATTGAATTATTTTATTTAAACGTTAGAATATTTCAAAGCACACTGCAAAGAAAGAAATTTGTACATTCTACTAGGAAAATGAACAGAATAGTACAAAATATTTACCTTATATTGATTTTAATTTGGTTTCTTTCTTAATGTAGTTAATCAAGTACTAATCATTTGTATAAGAAATGGCTTTTGCAACTGCCACCGCTTGTGTGATTGCAAACACTCCAAACACGGTGGGGAGCAAAAATGAAGGATATTCATAATGAAGGATTTCTGTTTCCAGTTAAATTTATCATATTATTTATCGTTTAAAAAGTGTCAATTAGACATACTGTCCATCCAGAATACTATAATTACTGTCTCAGCCGCCGATGTGCGGTTAACAAATGTTTCAGTATTTCTTGATAATGATAGATAGTATAATAATAAAAACGAAGGTAGATAAAAAAAAAAAAAAAAAAAAAAAAAGTAATAGTTTCATACTCAAGTTTTTTTTTTTTTTATGTTGGGATCCCATATACAGCAAAATGTTGTGAAATCTAGTGTTAGATTTTATTTAACACAGAAATTAAAAATGCAAAAAAATGCTTAAACTAACTCACTGGGAATATCTAATTTAAACGGGAAAAAAAATGTACAACAAAGCAGGGATGGGATTCTTTCTAAAGGAATGAATCATTTTTTTATAAATGGGAATAATTTGTTACCATAAAGCAGAGCTGATTGCAGCATGGACAAACTGGGCTGTTCGTATGGACTTTTAGCTTTACGGGTCCCCATATTTGGTATGAAATTTCCATAAAGCTGATATTTTAAATTTGTTTTGATCTTATACTTATTTTAATAAATATTTTCTACTTTTAGAACATGATTAGTTTAAAGAAAATGATATATTTATCCAAATACGTATTTAATGGCATCGAATAGGCTTTTTTTTTCTTTCTTTTTTTTTTTTTTTTTTTTTTTTTGGTAACAGAATATGAAGGCGGTGGGGGGTGGGGGTGGGGACGGGGAGATGAGTACTAGGTCTTTGTACTATAATTAATTTGAAATTTTCACTAAAAGCAATAAATATTTTTGATGCCTTAGGGCATATATGATATCACATAAACACATATTTAGGTGAATATATATATAGATATTATCCTACTGTAAAACTACAAAATACTGATTACAATCATCATAAGGTCAAAACTGATTTAAAATATCAACTTTATGAAAACTTCGTACCCTAATTGGGCAACCCTAAAATCAGAGGGTAGAGAAGCATCCCAGTTTTCCCATGCTGCAATCAACTCTACTTTATGGTATTAAATTATTCCCCTTTATAAAAAATGATTCAATGTGGCCAAATATGGTTGCGTATATGGCGTAGAAAGATAAGTGGTCAAAGATGGCCGCAATTAAGACATTTGAAATGTCTGAAATTCAGACGCAAGAAGTGTCTAAAAATTTTAAGACATTTTAAAACGTCTGAAAAACGAGCACTCCTGTTTCAGACACTTAAGTGTCTGAAATTCAGACGCAAGAAGTGTCTGAAAATTTTCAGACATTTTAAAACGTCTGAAAATTGAACACTGCGTTTCAGACACTTAAGTGTCTGAATTTCAGACATTTCAGTTTGCAGTGAAACGTTTTAACATAAATCGATATTATTTCCTCGAAAGCGTATTCTTAAAAAATACAGCTAAACAAACTCCGTTCACCCCTATTTTGATAAAATCAAAGCAGACATAACGCATGCGCAAAGCGCGGAGGGTTTTGCTACTCGAAAACAAACAGTGCATAGGATGTTTCTAAATTTTTATAATGAATCCCCTATTATGTTATTGTTCACATATGGAGTATACTTCATACACTTCTGTGTAATACAATCGTAACGGACAACAAGAGTACTTAAACTTATCCAGTTTTATCAAAATGTACACCGTATTTTACAATTCCTGTTATTTCGTAACTGTTTATTTCTTTTTCAATTCCATTAGTTCCGCAAAAGATTACCATTAATTCATTTTACTAATCCACGCTTTTAGTTTCTAAAATCATAAGTAGCTTTAAGCTGACATTTATAAGTTAATTTTAGATTATTCGAACTTTGAAAAATTGTTAAATAACTTTGCAGAACTTTTCATTTTCTTCATATTTCGCTTCTTCTTTTTTGTGGGTTACAACCTATTCTAGAACTAGAAGTCAGATCAAGTCTACAAAAAGATTAAAAAAAATAATATTTCACTCTGCTTATTTCATACTTTTTATCTCATTTATTTGCTACCAAAAGGCAGATATAAAATGTTATATTTTCTTTATTTTAGATAACATGCAGAATTGTTTCTACTATTTTGAATGCGAAAAATTTTAATACTATAATTTAACTTTTGAAAATTGAACAGATTACTTTTACCGGGAAAACCGCGATGTTAAAGGAAAACTTCGTATTTAAAGACAAATAAAGTTAATCCCCTAAAACTATTTTATCTATATGGCATTATTTTCCGCTATTTCAACAGAGTATTTTTAGAAAAAGTTTTACTCATATTTAAATCTCATACATATTTTTTCAATTCTTGCAGAATAAGTTTATATTCAAAATGTTTGTTTCGGGATGTAAAACAAAAACTAGTTTAAAATAACTTGAAATTAAAATCATGTTTTTGTTATTCTCAAATACATAAATATAAAGCAAGTGAATATTTTAAAATACAATTTCAAATATTTTATAATTTTTTTTTTAAAAAAAAGATTAATTTTAAGTGATGTCTGAATCAAAATGCATGTTTCAAAATATGTTGTTTTTAGTTTTTAAACAGAAAGGAATTTGCAATCACTAAGCAAAACATTGCATACCTTTTACAACTTTATTTTCTGTAAAAGTATTTTTAGATATTTGAAAAGCTCAGATTGAATTTTTATTGCTTGTAGGGGATATTTTTATTTATTTTTTATCAGGATTTTGAAACAGGTTTATTATTATTTTTTTTAATAAAACCATAAATTGTGCAGTTATGAATTTTGTTTTAATTATTTCTTGCGAATTATATAAAAATTTGTGCAGTGAAAATAATCTCCATGATATAAAACTGGAAATGAAATATAATATATGAGACAGCATAATCAAATTTAACGAAATTGCAGAGCTTTTTATTTTTGTCATCTTTAGAATTAACTTTATATTATACATTTAGAGAATTTGAGTAATTCGTGAAGCCATATTATAATTACTCTTTTTGAATAACATTTACAGAACTTTAAAGACAGGTGAAATGTATTTATTTATGTGTTGGTATTTGTAGTCTGCCCTAGTTTAGTTTTGAAATTTATGGTCATTACTACCCGACTGCCAAGAAGGGTCATGTGTTTCACGCGTATCTGGGTATGTGGATTTCTTTATACCCTCCAAACATCCCAACGGCTTGACGGATTTTGATGAATGAGGTCTCTATCGATTCGTCTTAACCGTCCAATGGTTATAGGCTGGGTTTTGTTTTTATAAATTCAAAATGGCGGCCGTAAAATATAAAATGGCGGTAGAAACGAAAATAAAAATTTTACGCACCCTATTGAGTGGCATATCATTGGATAGGTATTTCAAAGTGAAGACGATGTTTCATTCACTATTTTCCAGTCAGAAGCTTCGTTTAAATATTACACAACCTAGAAGTTGTGTAGGTAGGATCTCTAGCTTTACTGAAACTCTAACCTTCATAGACATCTATAGGCCTCATCAAAACAGTGTTTATAGATAGGAACTAACAATTACAACTAAAAGTCATCAATACAAGTAAATAAAAATAAGAAAAGTAATATAAAAAATATTTTCACATTGATGAGAAATAACTAATTAGTTCGCTTCTTACGCCGTCGGGTTTTTTGATTTTTTAAATTTAATTTTTACTTGTTTTGACGTAGTGCTTAATTTAACTAAGGTTTTTTTTTTTTTTTTTTTTTTTTTTTTTTTTTTTATAAAGGCATGTCATCAGAAAATATTATCAATATAATTAAACAAATTATTTGCAGTGTTATATAAATACCTCAACATTACTTCAATGAACTTATATTCTTATTTTTTAAAGTGAATTGTAATAATTTTATTTACTTCAAACTTTTAGAGAAATTTAATTACGTCGTTTCTGTACCTTTAAGAAATAATTTAGTAGAAAATTTTAATTGCAATTTAACAATATTTTTACTGCAATACGTTGCAGTTTAACAACCTTTTATGTCGGAAAGAAATTATATTTTTTCAAGTGTATTTTTTTTTTTTTTTTTTTTTTATGGATCGAATGGTTAACAATGCTACTTTCCGTAATAGGCATTAATCATTTAGAAAATTTGCATTGGAAAGTACGTATACCTAAACTTTGAGATTACAGTAAGTTATTAAATTTCGTGTAAACTACGCTTAAAAAAAAATCCATGAAAAAACTGTAAAATGTACTAGCAGCACACTTGCCGTCTATCCTCCGTTTTTTTTTTTCCACAAAACTTCCATTTTGGTGCTCCTCCGTTTTCAAGATGAAAAAATTCCACTATTCAAGACAGGAAATTTCTGTTTTAAAAATCAATGTTATCTATAGCGCAATATTAAAAGAAAATCTAAATTATAATAATATGTAGAGGAAATTAGGGGGATTATGAAATGGTCGGACAATATGGAATACTTCAATATCTATTCCATACTGCGTAAAAGTGTCAAACGACAAGCGTAAAAAGCGTGAAAGTGTCGAACGACTTTTTCTACTCATGATGCACTGCGGTGAGTTCTGCTTGCATACCTGTTGTTGGAGTGACGCGGTGAAATCAAAACTTATTCTCAATTGTTGCATTTTTTGTTTCAAGTTTTATCAAATTCGTATTAATTAGGATGAGCGAAGCAAATCCTCTACAGGGCTACACAAATTATATTTTGTCGTACACTTTACAAAAGAACTATTCAGTATTTTGACTTGAAATTAAACTTAAAAATAAATTGTGATCTGTAGATTTGCACAATATCATTTTTTTTTTACAGAATAACTTTTAAAAAAATATTATTTTAATTAATTTATTTTACATATTTTTCCATCATCGACGAATTTTTGCAAATAAAAAATGAAACACGTATATTTTCAGAAGAAAAAAGAAATCATGGAGTTAGTCATTATAGATAAAATCATGATTAATTAAATAGTTTCACGATTTCTTCTAGAAAATTTTTAAAATACCTTTTTTATGAAAATTATAGCATATTCTTAATGAATTAAAATTTGTGAAAATTCAATTATTTACGTTCAATTATAAAAGTATTTTTCAGTGTTATGAATTCAAATACACAATTTATTCATATTATTTGAAATCATTTACGCAGACGACACTTACGCATTTTAAAAGAATTATATTATGGTTTTTTTTGTAAAGTGGCAACAAAAGAATTGTAAACAAATAAAATTAATTGTTGAATTCGTTATATAAAGTGTTATTCGAATTTGAAGGTTGAAAATTGAACCAAATGAAACGTAAAATAACATTTTTTCTTAATAAAGATGCAAAAATAATATAAAGATATTGTTACTTTCAAATATTTATCTTATTAAATAATACTTCGTAAATCCAAACAAAGCATGGCTTTTGCTAGTTATAAGATCTCTTCGTTAGTGCTGGTAACCAAGTTCAGTATTATGTTGAACAGTTATATTTATTGCTGCGTTAGTCAGTTTACCTCTATGCTATCTTATTGACGAATCAGGAGGTTCTTTTTTTTTCAAGATGGAGTATCGGGTAATATGGATTATCAGCTAGACAACGGTTTCAAGACGATTCTAGTCACCAGAAATCTTTATATACTTTTTAGAACACTTATTTTGCCACTTTTTTTAGAACACTTTGAAGCGCATCTTTTGGAACAATTTTTAGAATACTTCAGAGAACACTCATTTTCTTCAGCAGACTTTCTACAGCACTTTTTGCACATTTTTGGAAAAGCGGGATTTCAAAAAGTGTGCCCAAACGTATTCTCAATCTGTTCTCAAATATGTTCCCAAGTTTAGATTCAAGGCTGTTCTTAACTGCTCTGCTCAACAAGTGCAAAACGTTTTGACACAATTACAAATTCCTTGTATAACGGAAAGGCATAAAATTGGAAAGCCTGGTCATGGAAGCGATTTGGAATGGAACTGTTTTTCCCTTTTTTGATCAATCAATTATCTATTGAGTTATAAGCAATTTTGATCACGTGACAAACACGTTTTTCGCCCGCCCTTGAATGCTCTTTCTTCCTTCGCGATGAAATTCGATTCAAAACGCCCACTTTGACACCATTTTCAGAAAGATCTATTGTGTTTGTAAAGAAATGAAAAAACAGCTCAATTGCATAGTTTCTAATCAACAACACCAGCTAGTTTCAGGCATTTTCGAACAAAAATAAATTAAAACTTATGTCAGAAAGTTGCCCTTTTGGATTTCAGAACAGCCTTAAGAAATATCCTGAGCTGAACAAATTCGATACACTTTCGGAACACTCTCTTTATAGCGGAGCATATTCGAAACACACTCCAGTACACATTTAGGTAACTGGAACACTTTTTTTAAAAATCAAAATGTTCCAAGAGTGTTCTCAATGTGTGCTCGGATTTTGCAGTGGTGAAGATGAACAATCATTCCACTCCGACGTATCATCTAAGATGGACTTTTTACCAGGTTTTACAACAGATGAGGAAGATGCTGTGTGCTCGTTTTGCAATGGAAAAGATTCAGAGGATGGAATGGATAAAATTCCTGATGTGTACGATGTGGGCTCATGTGGACTTTGGTGGGACCTAAACAACAGACTGCATTTGCGATTTTTGTAAAAATTAAAATAATTTTTCAAAGAATCTGATGATTTTTAGATGATATTACTACTGTTTACTCATTGAATAATTTTGGTTATTCTTGAAAATCTTGTTTTTTCTTGTAATTTTAATATTCCTTATAACACTATTTCACATTATCCGACTGGTTCATACTACCCGAAAAGTGTAATCACTTTTTAAAATCTAAATATTGATATGTATTTTTTTTCTGCAACTTTAAACTAATTAAAAATGTGTTACGTGTTAAATGCCGAATTGTGCGAGTATATTGAAATACTGATGGTCGCTGATTCAGTTACGAAACGAATTATTACTTTATTATTCTTTATTATATGTAATATTATATACTGTTTCTAGTTACATTTTGTCAAATGGAATGCGAATCCAGCGAACGCAGTATAGGTCCGTACAAATCGACAATAAACAAACAACTGACGATTTTTAGATGTTGCCAAACAGCAAAACCGCAATTACAGTAGAATGCGCCGTGGAGGTGAGCGCGACACCCAAGGTCAAGGGAAGCCGTAACATTATGGGGCTACTTCAGTCCGGCGACGGAACGAGAACGCTAATGTTAATCCTATGGGGGCGTTATTTTCAAATTTCTCGCGCGGATTTTAATATTTTTGAGTGATTTATTTTGTACAGAATATCTAAAGACAATCTACAACTGCGCTAGTTTGTTCTTTTTCGATTTTGGTTATAGTTTCTTTATATTAGGGTAGTTTCGATTTCAGAACCGGTTCCGAAAGTGAAAGTATTTTTTTTTTTCAATCTGAAACCAAAATCGAAAAAGTAAAAACTAGCCCGGTTGTAGAACGTCCTTAGGTATCCTGTGCAAAAAAAATAAAATAAAATAAAATAAAATAAAATAAAATAAAATAAAATAAAATAAAAATCGTTCAAAAATATTAAAATCCAAGCCAGAAATTTAAAAATAACACCCCGATAGAAATAACATTAACGTTCTCGTTTCTTCGCGTAAGTGAAGTAACTCCTTAAGAAATAGTCAAAGTTTGTGCAAAAAACTTTTAATGTACTTCATTTTTTTTTATGGTGACTTACAAATCGAAATGTAAATGGAATTCCATAATACACGAATTCCCTCTACTAACGCATAATTTACACAAAACAGGTATTTGTATTCAGTAGTATAATTGTATCCTCCACTTTTTTGTATCGCCTTGTCTTATCTCAAATTCTAAGCTCTTTACTCGCAATTAGAGGATGAATGCTCTGTATCCTGCAGTAACTGGCCACACCCGACGACTTGGCTATGGGCCGAAACATCAACTATGAAAATTTCACTGGAATTTTTCCTTTTTATCCGACTTCCAAGAAGGGTTATGTGTTTCACGCGTATATGGGTATGTGGATTTCTTTATACCCTCGAAACATCACAACGGCTGGATGGATATTAATGAATGAGGTCTCTATCGATTTGTCTTAACCGTCCGAGGGTTATAGGCTCGGTTTTGTTTTTATAAATTCAAAATGGCGGCCGTAAAATACAAAATGGCAGTAGAGACGAAAAAAATATTTTACGCATCCTATTGATTGGCATATCATTGGATAGGTCTTTCAAAATGAAGACCATGTTTCATTGACTATTTTACAGTCAGAAGCTCCGTTTAAATATTACAGAACCTGGAAGTTGTGTAGGTAGGATCTCTAGCTTTACTGCAACTTTCATAGACATCTATAGGCCTTATCAAAACAGTGTGTATAGATAGGAACACAATTAAACACAACTTAAAAATCATCAATACAAGCGAATGATAAAAAATAGGTAAGTAATATAAAAAATAGTTTTACATTGATGAGAAATAATTCATTAGTTCGCTATTTACACAGTAGGGTTTTTTGATTTTTTGAATTTAACCTTTACTTGTTCTCTCAATTGAAAAGAAATATTTCCGTTTTTAATATTCAACGAGTAAGTATAAAAAAAAAAATTTCCTTTAATACGGGTAAATTTACGATTTCAACTCAAAATAGAAATTAACATATGTATGACAATTGATCCATAAAATTTAATAAATAAGATGTATACGTTAAAACACACAAACTTGCCTAATGGTACATATACACAAGAATTTTTATACGAACTGGCACAAATAAAATTAACGATAAAGCGTAATATCGATGTTTCGAAATGCTTCTGTAGTCGTCTTTAGGATAAATATGATGTTAAAATGCTTAAAAATCTAGAGACGAAAGTTTCTTGTCGATGCAGTTTTCCATTCATATAATTGATCAAGACTTCACTGGAAGCTTTCGTCTCTTGACTTTTAAGCCTTTTAAGATCATATTTATCCTGAAAACGACTGCATAAACAGTTCGAAACTTCGATACTATTCTTTGTCGTTAATTTTACTAGCACAATTTCATATAAAAGTTCTTGTATATGTGTTCCATTAAGCAAGTTTAGGTGTTTTAACGTATACATCTTATTTATCAAAATAAAAAGTTTCCGTTACAAGACAGAAATTTCACATAAAATCACCTTTATATCTATGCGGAATAATTTTTACGGAGTTGCAGAATTTTTTTTTTTTTTTTTTTTTTAATTTAAACTTTGGATACATTTACATTTTTATCATATTTTTTCGATTTTTTTTTCTTTCGTGACGTTACAATCTATTCGAGAACGAGAATTTAGATGAAATCTATAAGTAGATAAAAATTTTAAAATGTTTTATATTTCACCTTATTTACTTGATATTTTTTATTTCATTTATTTGCGATGGGAGACTAGTTTCAAAATGTTATATTTTCTTTGTTTTCGATAACCCACAACATGGTTTCTACTGTTTTAAATTCGAAAGATTGCAGCGTTCTAACTCAGTTTTTGAAAACTGAATAGATTAGGAGGAAAACTTCGATTTTGAAAGGAAAACTTCATTTTTAAATAAAGTTAATCCCATAAAACTATTCTCTCTGTATGACATTATTTTCCGTTATTTCAACAAAGTATTTTTAGAAAAAGTTTTTCTCATATTTGAAATTTATTTCATATATATTTTCTAAATTGTTGCATGTTAGCTCTATACTCAAAATATTTATTTCGCGTTGTCGAACAAAAACTATAAAAGTATACGTATGAAAGTTTGATTTCTTACAATCGATACTTAGTTTAGTTTGAACAAAAACTAGTTTATTGTTACTTAAAATTAAATTAACGTTTTTGTCACTGATTTTGTTATTGTCCTGGCATCACTTTGCTAAAATTGGAGGCCTTCGGAGTAAATTAAACACGAATAGAGTATCCTAAAAATACGGCGTTCACAATGGGATACTATACCTTTACCGTCTATGAATCGCTATTAACGAATTCCAAATTACTTAAGGTATTTGTATACCATTAAAATGCCAATTTTGATTATAATTTCAATTCAAAAACTTACTGTTTTTTAAAAAAGAGGATAAACTTTAGGATCCTCGAGCTTTTTAAACATTTATGTTTTTTACAAACTTTAAAAAAACTAAGTTGATTTTTTTTTTAATTTTTTTGAGAAGCGATTATTTTCCGTTATTACAGAAAAGGGTTCTTAGAAAAAAGCTTTTCTCATATTTAAAATTTATCTCATACATATTTTCCAAATTGTTCCAGGATGGTTCTATATTCAAAATATTTATTTCGTGTTGTCATACAAAAACTATAGAAGCATGTATGAAAGTTTGGTTTCTTACAATCGGTACTTAGTTTAGTTTGAACAAAAACTAGTTTATTGTTACTTAAAATTAAATTCACGTTTTTGTCACTGATTTTGTTATTGTCCTGGCGTCACCTTTGTTAACATTGGAGGCCTTCGGAGTAAATTAAACACGAATAGAGTATCCTAAAAATACGGCGTTCACAATGGGATACTATACCTTTACCGTCTATGAATCGCTATTAACGAATTCCAAATTACTTAAAGTATTTGTATACTGTTAAAATGTCAATTTTTATTATAATTATAATTCAATAACTTACTGTTTTTTTTTTTTTTTTTTTTTTTTTTTTTTAAAGAGGACAAACTTTAGGATCTTTGAGCTTTTTAAACATTTATATTTTTTACAAACTTTAACAAAACTAAGCTGAAAGCAGTTTTTTTCCTGAAAAGGGATTTTATTTAATTCTGCTCTAACGAATATATTATATTTATAGATTATTACGATAGGTGGCAGCACGAACCGGCATATTCCCCATCTCCCGTTATTATCTGCTGTCATGTTTTTCCCACTGAGTTCATGAAACGCGGGAGGATGAGGTGGTGAAAAATGTACGCGTATTATTGTTTTTATCCGCGGAGATTTCTTCTACTATTACTAAATTTGTAAAAGTGTTCATTTTGTACATAGATATGTTTCGTGTATATATTACAAGTATATATTACACATTCTTTTCTAAGTAAATTCTAGAGTGGAGTGTCTACTTGAAGCAATGTGTCCATAATTTAAATTGTGGAGCCTACTTTTGTAAAGTGGCTGTCATAATTTGGCTGCCCCACGCTGGGCGCCAGATTATGCCAGCCACTTTACAAAAGTAGGCTCCACAATTTAAATAATGGACACATTATTTCAAGTAGACACTCCACACTAGAATTTAGTTTGACAACATTTAATATTTATCAAACTAAATTCTAGAGTGGAGTGTCTACTTGAAGTAATGTGTCCATTATTTAAATTGTGGAGACTGCTTTTGGAAAGTGGCTGTCATAGTGCTATAAACCGTCATACTTATTTCTATAAAAAGTAGTTCAATTACTGCAAAATTTTTAAATTGTGTTTTAAATATATATTTAAAAAAAGCAGACTATTCTTTTGCTGATTTATTGAAAAGTCTCTGAGTTATACCGTTTTAATTTATAAATTATTAATATTTTTTGGGGAATTTTCAGTGTTGTTTGTCTTTTTATACCCGTAACTTTTAATATAGTCATGTTATTATCATAAAAATAGTCTAGTTCCTGTATAACATTATTATATTTATTATGGAATTCATAAAATGTATTTATTTTTAATAGTCTTAAATTTAAATAGTTTTAGGAAAATAGCACTTTTTTGGTTAATTTTATACTATTTTTTTTAAAATAAATTTTTTAAAGATTAAATTGCTTATTTATATGTTTATGTCATATTTTTAAGACATTTTCAATAATGTTTAGCAATTTTAAGTATAAAATATACAAAAATTTAAAAAAAATTGTCCCAAAGGTCCAAAAAATTTGTCCCATATACCTATAAATTTATGCTTTTCGCAGTTGGATTTCGTAAATTCAGAACATGACTGACCCAGGCCTACCTATAATCGTCAAGATTTACGAAATCAAATTTTGGTAGCAGTGAATTCTGTAATTTCATTTGTGATAAGAAATGCTACAAGGGGGTGCTCGTGTTGATGCGCATAGTTGTAATCCGATAGAAACCAAACCCTCCTGCATTCAGTAACGTGCAGAATGTGTTCTTTAATTCAATGTGAATGACATAAAATCTTGAAATCTGTTATTTTTTTAAATAGTCTGTATTGACAGGTTAAAAAAAAACTTAAACATCTGTAAAAAAGGTTAAAAAAAGGGTTCAAGTAACAAAAGTAAAAGTTTTGTTACTTGGAAAATCACAAAAACAACTAACAGTGTAATATTGTTTACGCCGGTGGTACCCAGGTAGCTCTCAAGAACTTTTAACTAACAAAACCCATTTTTTCGCTAAAAGACGAGAAAGTTTGGATTACACTTGGAAATCCACCAAAACAATACTTGTCCAGAAACGCTTCTTCTTTTTTATGAAAATTTTGAATTTGGACAAGCGATGTTTATATTGAGCCCAAAAAATTTATAGTTCACTTCTAGAAAGTCAGAATTATTGGCTTTAGTTATATTTCTTTAATTTTTTAAAGAGTCTTTATTATGGAATAAGCATAGTGTAATGTGGAAAACCCCTTTCCGTAATAAACAGGCTTCATAAGCGCATCACGTGACCATATACGTGAGCTTCGCCGATGTGTACACATCTAGCAGTATAGATATTGTACACTCAGAAATGAATACTCAGATTTCACGAAATTTTCTTTGTTTTTCACGAAACCGTTTCCTGGGAAATGCTCCGAGCAAATATTTCGTCAAATTGATGAAATTACTTTCTTCACTTGCTTGACGATATGAATTTCGTTAAAAGAGGGCTGGTAGTGCCATCTATCGAACAGTTTGGAAGCTCCTGTATTGACAGAGGAAAGAAAAAATTCACTTCTCGTTTTTCTCGGGGTGATTTGAACCCGCGGCCTTTAGCATGGGAGACCGTTGCTCTTCCGACCTCGTTATTGGGGACTTTTATGGGATGTGCTTTTAGATTGATGTAAGGAATTCTACTGTGTGTTTATATTTTTATAAGGTAGATTGTAATTTTATCGGTGCTGCTATAATTTCTGAAAGTTTTAAGTAAGGCTAATTTATTATTATGGTTTTTTCATGGTCAGTGAATAATTATAATATGGCTTGATTAAATAATTTATTAGTGACATTTTCTTTGGTCAATGAATGATTAGAATATGGTCTGGTTAATTTGTTGCTCACAAATAACGAATTGTGAAGTTCATATTGCGTAAAATTTTATCACTTTGAGTAGAGGGATAAGATTTTAACACTTTACTGTTTATAAAGGGGAGAGGGATCAATTATGTTCATTTTTAATTTGATTGAAAACAGAATATACTTCTTAAATAAAGTTATGTGTGGTGCGTACACTGTAAAAAAAAAATCCGACCAGTTTTCCTGTAGGAATCGGAAAAATAGTTGTCTTATCGTACCGTAAAAATTCCCGACCCAGCTTGGAATAAAATCCGTAAAATCGGAATAAAATCCGTAAAATACCGTTTTATTGACTATTTCCTTTTTTTACGGATTTTATTCCATGCTGGGTCGGAAAATTTTCCGGTACGATAAGGGAAACTATTTTTCCATTTCCTACAAGAAAACTGGTCAGATTTTTTTTTACAGTGTGAAATTAATCGAGCGACGCTTATAATAGATAATATAAAATAATACACTTAATAATAGCATAAGACGAAACGCAATATTTCATCTTGATTCAAACATAAAATATATTATAGGAACTTTAAAAAGTTAACTGTTTTACTTAAAAGGTGACTTAAATAATAAAAGAGATGTTACACACTGTAAAAAAAATACTGCCAGTTTTCCGGTAGGAATCGGAAAAATAGTTCCCTTATCGTACCAGAATAATTTCCGACCCAGCCCGGAATAAAATCCGCAAAAATAAGGAAATAGTCAGTAAAACGGTATTTTACGGATTTTATTCCGATTTTACGGATTTTATTTCGAGCTGGGTTGGAAAGTATTTCGGTACGATCAGGGCAACTATTTTTCCGATTCCTACCGGAAAACTGGCATTATTTTTTTTACAGTGCAAGTTAAAAAGATACGTTTTATTTAAAACGTCTTACAAGGAAGGTCTCCATACGGGCATACTCCGAAAAATCGGAAAAAATTATAGAACGTTCTACTCATGAGGATAGATATGTTTATAAAAAAATTTCGGCGGAAACTCGATAAAAGCGTCCTTAAAAAAATAATGAAAATTTCGATATTTGGCGATTTATCACCGGTTGGTGATGGAACAAAATTTCAAAAATTACTTTTTTATGTCAAATACTCTTTAAGATAAAAATGTTTCATATTAAACTTGTTTAAATAAATGTAATGTAAATAACTTTTGTTTTGTCCGTTTTGGTTTGATTTAACTATAATTTTGTCATATTTATATTTGTATTATGTATATATATATAATGAAAGTTACCTATCAAATTTTATGAATTAAAACAAAATTTGAATTAATTAAAATTGTTTCAATCTCAAAATGAAGTCCTATTGAGTACTGTCGATTTAATTTTGTTGCTATAGAAACACCGACTTCTTTGATAATGAAATGATAACTGCAGCATTCTCCATCTTGCCTTTATTTTGGAATACGCTTAAATATATGAAAATATTTTTTATATGTGAAATTGTTTTTAAAGAAATAAAATAAAATAACAAGCAACATAAATATGTAATACAGAAAAATGTATTTATTAAACTCTCTCATTGTTTAAGTTTAAATTCATTAAATACTATTTACACGCACTCTAAAAATCAATTAACAAGCAATTTTCAGGTGTATTAAAATCGTTTGCTTTTGGTGAGGAAAAGTACTGCTCGCCAAATCTCGTGACGCTTTCGACTTTTCGTGCCAAATACTCGATAGTACTTTATTTTTTTACAAACTGTCTACTGCAATTCCGCCGCTAAATTTGACTGATCCCTTATTACTTACGTAAGCAGTTTAATTAGTATTTTTTTCAAAACTAGGGGGCTCGGCCCCCTACGAGCTACGCTCGCCAACCCCCGTCCCGACACCGCAGACTCTAAATGCACGCTAATGTGATCGGCTTTCAAAAGATTTCGAAAGATTGAATTATAATTTAAAAAACAGTGGCGATCTCCCTATAAACGGATTTCTATTCATTTCTCTTTGATTGGGGAAATTTTAACGCCAAATCCGCTGCGGTACTACTTGATTATTCCGACGAATAATTTCGCCAAATTATATAAATCGCCAAACCACTCGCCAAATTATACAAATTGATATAATTTTTATTTTAAATAACGAAAGAACAAATAAATTAGTACAACATTAATAAAAAACAAATAAAACGTCGAAATAAAAATAACTTGATGACGTAGACACGTGTAACAACATTTCAAAATAAGCTAATATAAATGGAATTAAGTAAACAGAATCTTTGTCTCCCGGTATTTTTTAACAAAGCGAAAAGAAAGTTCTTTTAAATGAGACATTTTAAATTAATCGTTTTTAATCTGACGTAATTTTGACCAAACTATTCTTTCTCTTTTTAATATTCACGTGAAAATACTTGCGTTAGAAATGAAATATTATTTGCGCTTTCCTAAGAAAAATAGTTTAAAAGTATCCGCTCAAAATATCAAATAAATGTCTAGCACAATTTCTAAATTTAAATCGTTTTACAATATTATTTTGTGTTCGTTTTATGTAATAACTGTAATGTGACGTAAATATGACGTAATTTCTCCTATTTAAGACTTCTAACGCATGTTAATAAATTTATTATTTTACAAATTCCTTTCTCTCTTAAAATTCACGTGTAATTATAGTTTTATGACGTAATTTTTAATAAGTTCCTGCATTTTGTACATAATTATTTAATTCTAATTCCAATGCTTTTCTGTGTATAATAGTCACGTGTAAATAAATTTTTAATTTATTACACGCATAAATATTTTTTTTTTAAGCAAACATTATTGTTTCCGCTGTTTATACAGTTGGCAACAGTTTAAATTTATATCACTTTCTAAAATCTGTAAAAAATATCTCTAGAAATGCTGAAAATTTGAATTTAAAATAGAAATAAAACCTAAAAAAATTAGCCAAATTAAAAAAAGAAATACAATCTGCATACCAGCAAATTCTAACGCATAAAAAGATCTAAAAATGATTACATTCCCATGTATAGTTTTTGCTACTATAAAACTTTTTTAATGGAACGATTTTGTCCAACTTTAGCATTAAATATCTCTTAAAATAATTCTTCGATTTGAAAACTGTCTGCATCAACGTGTTTATCAAACATTTCTCTATAATACCACCGATTTTCATATTTTCGTACGCAATATTTTTCTTAATATTAACGAAGAAAGACCTCCTGCCACAAAATATTCAAAACCGGCGGCGGCGGCGGCGGTGACAGCGGTAGTTACTTTTTTTAGAATAGAGAGATATTCTGAGTATGCCCACCAAGGAGACCTTCCTTGTTAGTACTTTCAAGCTCTTCACCAGAGACTATTTTAATAATTAATTTCTGTTTACTTATACAAATTATGAGAACACAGTTAATAAGTAAATGGAACTGCAGTTAATAATAATATATTATTTTCTCTAATTAAGTTGAATCCAAGAAACTGCTACATCTACTTACAACCCTAATAATTAATCTCTTTCTCGTTTTCAAAACGAAGTGATGTGTTTGTATAAATAAACAGTTTTTAGTTATTAAAATATTCTCTGATGAAGAGCTTGGAAAAGCTTGAAAGTACTAAGAAGTTTGAAATAAAATGTATATTTTTTTAACTTGTAACATCTCTTTTATTATTTTAGTCACCTTTTAAATAAAACAGTGAACTTTTTAAAGTTCATATCATGTATTTTAATACACTTAATATTTTTACTTTTCTTTCCCCATGTAATTTATCGCTAAGAACATTCTTAAGATAAAGGTATATATAGATATTATACAGACAATAAACCCAACTGGTGTGAAAAATTGGCCAGAGCCAAGAATCGAACCCGGGACCACAGTATACAAGACTGCTGCTCTAACCACTGAGCTACTCTGGCCGATACCTGGGTCTGCAATTTCTCACTAATGAACCATGTTGGGGAAGTCACCAGCCATCTATTCGACAGCCTTGGATGACCGGGCAACGATGAATAGATTTTACTATTAAATCGATCTACGCTAAGTATAATAAAACACACATACTACACTATATATTCAAACACACATACACACATAAATAACGCCTGCATTCAACAGTTAAAGGTATATATAAATATTATACAGACATGCGTGAATAAACACAATAAACCCAACTGAAGTGAAAAATTAGCCGGAGCCAGGAATCGAACCTTGGACCACAGTATACAAGACTGCTGCTATAACCACAGGTATCGGCCGTAGTAGCTCAGTGGTTAGAGCAGCAATCTTGTATACTGTGGTCCCGGGTTCGATTCATGGCTCTGGCCAATTTTTCACTCCAGTTAAGTTTATTGTATTTATTCTATGTATGTCTGTATAATATTTATATATACCTTTAACTGTTGAATGAAGGCGTTATTTATGTGTGCATGTGTGTTTTAATATATATTGTTGTATGTGTGTTTTAATATATATTGTAGTATGTGTGTTTTATTATATTCTTAAGATAGTTTCTAAAAAGGGATAGTCAACAAGCCAAGCTATCAAAAATATTAAAACTGATCAACAATCCATCAAAACACAATTGTCAGGAGACGCTTCTTCTTCTTTCTGAAAAATTTTGGATTTTTGAAGAATTTATGCCTGCTTCAAACGCTACCAATTTAATACTTTACTTATAGCAGGTCAGAATTGTTGTCTTTAATTACATTTAATTTAACTTTTAAAAAGAATATTTATTAAGAATTAAACAAACACTATTTAATACAATACACAATGTTTTCCCTTTTCTTTCCGGATGTAACTTCTAGCTAACAAAATTCTTAAAATAGCTTCTTATAAAGTACTAGACGTTAAACAAGCTGTCAAACATGTTAAAACTAGTAGACAGACATCATAGCAAACCCATACAAAATAAAATTTTCCTAGCTGGACAGTAGATGGTTTAACCCCTTAACCCTTTAGTTCGCAGCTTTTCACATATGCAAACAACAGTATTTTGAATTTAATAGATTTTTTTTATTTGTATATACCTAATTCACACTAGAAAATTAAAATAGCAACATTTGCTTTCATTAATAACAGGCATTCGTATTTAAGTAAAGTGAAATTAACTATTGAAACATTCTGGTGTAAATTCAGATTCTCTGAACTACGTAATTTCTAGAACGTATTCTGTCATGGGAATTAAAGGGTTAAAGGTTAAGTTTTATAAAATAAATAATTATAGAAAGTAAGGTATTAGGGGACATATTTATTTGCAATATTTTAGCGTAAAACAGCAACGCGACAGTAGTTTTTACTTATATTGCAGATGTGCAACAGAAGAAAAGATTGACGTATTATATGAAAAATGTTATCTCTGATTTTTTCATTATTTTTCTTGTGTAACAAACCTTTCAGAGAATCATATGTAATTTTTTCGAAGCAAAATAAAAAATCGTGCATTTAAGGGTTAATCCTCGTTCCCGTGATATTCACGCACTGTGCCTTTTATTCAGGTTGATTGATTTTCACCAATTTTATAACTATTTTATAAAACCGAATATTAATGATGCCATAATAGTTTACTTTATTATGGTATCATTATATCCCTGGTCCTGTCATTAAATCAGTTATTAAACCAGGTGAATATTTCTTTTTCAAAAAAGTGCTGCCAATAAGCAATTTGAATTTTTAAACAGTAATTTAATGCTACCGTTATGGGGTTAAGGCTGTTCTTAACTGCTATGCTCAATAAGTGCAAAACGTTTTGACACATTCACAAATTCATTTTTTAACGGAAAGATGTAAATTTGGAAAGACTGGCCATGGAAGCGATTTGTAATTGAACAGTGTTTTCCTTTTTTTGATCAACCAATTACCTATTGAGTTATAAGCCTTTCTGATCACGTGACAAACATGTTTTTCGCCCGTTCTTGAGTCTCTTTCTTCCTTCGTGCGGCAACTCGGTTCAAAACGTCCACTTTGACAAAATTTTCTGAAAGATTTATTGCATTTGCAAAAAAAATTGAAAAAACATCTCGATGACATAGTTTCTGAACAACAACACCAGCTAGTTTCATGCATTTTCGAACAAAAATATATTAAATCTTATGAGAGAAAGTTGCCCTTTTGGATTTGAGAAACCCTTAAGTAAAAGAATGGACGTTTGGGTCCAGACACTGTACCTTTCGTGATAAAATTCTAATTAAAGATTCCAAAGATATTATTAAGTTTAGCAGCTATGTAACTGTTGTGCATGAGGGTAAATTTTCCAAATTCTGTTGGTATTATTAAAATAGATAAATAAGTCAAAGTAAACACAACAGTAATTAAAGAGTTGAAAAGGCCAGAAGAGTGTGATAAAGCATATTATAAACTGAATAAAATTATGGACATATCTATCAATTTTTTTTTTAATCAATTGAAACCAAAAATATTTCAAAATAAAAGCATTTAATAAATGCGACATAAAAACAAAAAAAAATAATTGATTAACATGTTGACTGCGGTTTCTTTAGACTTGTATCAATCAATGCCTGTGCTGAATCGTATATTTTAACAAGTGGGTATGTGTGATTACAGATCACACAGAGGGTTTCGTTTAATATTCCTTTCAAAACACTTTATACTTTTGCAAAATCTGTTAGTTCCACATTTCGCAACCAGAGAGCGCACTCTATTTTAAACAAACCTCTATCTGAACGAAACTCCGTTTTACAAACTATCCGTAGTTATATTAGTCGTAGTTATATTAGTCCCCTTATGTATATTAGTCGAGGGGATCGGGACCATAGATCCGAGATAGGTAGGCGTCCCCTGGAGGTAAAAAGTGGAACTAAAATATGTAAGGCTAGGGTGCATAATATGAAAGAGTGGTCAAAGGGCTGTGCAATGTTATATCACATGAGGGGTGTCTGCAAAAGAAAAGTGCCCCCCGGGTGAAAAGGAGGGAGGTTAGAAAAATTGCTTGAAATACCCAAGCTAGAGACCGGAGGGGTAAATATAAGACTTTTTGAAAATTTTATCATTTGTCGTATGATCGCAAGAGTTCAGCAATAAGTATGCAAAATTTCAAGTTTCCGACGTAATTAGGGGATCAGTTAGAAAAAAAAAATGCTTAAAATACACAAGTTAGAGCCCAGAGGGGTAAATATAAGACTATTTTTTAAATTTTATGATTTGTCGTTTGATGTGATGTGTTCAGCTATAGTATGTAAAATTTCAAGTCTCAATATATAAAGTTTCTGAGAACGGGCTCTGTGACAGACGGACGGACAGATAGACAGACAGCAGACAGAGGAGTGAGACGGATAGGGCTTCGTCAGATGAACGAAACCCTAAAAAGTCATTTCTTTTTGCACATAATTTGCTTATACTGTGAGGCATTTTCCCAATTTTTGCGCCTTTTTTGGAATTTTTTTAGCGTTATAATTAATTGGGCGCCTAATAAAATAACTTAAAACGAAATTGTTCCAGTTTTAGTACAAATATACGCAAAAAAAATTGAAAAATAACAGTAATTCCGGGGCGGTGGCAAATACACTTTTTTCAGCTCTTCTTTTATGCTTATGAATCAGTGTAATGTGATTCAATAGGTTGATTTAAAAACAAGTAATATAAAAATTTTGTTTTTAAAGTCAATTCCTACTTAGGTCATCAAAGAAAAATTTAATATAATCCCTTAAGCTAATATTGGTTTTTGTTGCATTAAAATATCTCAATTTGTTGATTTTCTATAAGCAAGTAGGTTTACAATGGAACTCTATGGGAATTTGGCGAAATATTAGAGATATCGCCAAGTTGGCGTCACTTTTGGCGACTCATTTTGGTCGCCAAATTTGGTGATATATCACCACGTTGGCGACAAACTTGGCGGTATTAGGCGACAGAACAGGGTCCCCCTATGGTAACCCCCCTTACAGATATGAAGATGCATTAAATGCTTTAATAACCAATGGCCGCCATTTTGTCTCCCATGTAAAACTAAAATTAATTAATTAAAATTTAATGAATGAATTTATATTTGAAAAACTGTATTCACATCAATTGTCATTCAGTAAAAGTTTAAAAAAAAATTATTTCAACTTGATAGGATGAATAATAAGTATATTTTATTAACGATTGAAAATTCGAACAAGATATATATATATATATGTATATAAATAAATATAGGGAGAGTGTGAACTAATTGTAGGAATTGAATAATAGTAGCGATGTCGACACACGCATCAAGGAACATGGAGGGGTTGTTGACGTGTTAAGTAGTTTTTCTGAATCGAAATATGTTTTATTGACTCTCGAAGGAAACGGAAGATTGGCAGGAGGTATGACATTACCACAATTATTAAATACAAGAAACGACTACAGAGTTTCAGGATATACTAAGTAAAAAAAAAATAAGAAATAAAAATATATGTAATAGTTATTTAGAGGTGTTGGTGTTGTTTATGACAGCCAATTTTCAATACGAGGGATATGGGCCCAAAGAGGGGGGGGGGGCTCCGTGGAGGTCTTTTTAAGGGAACCTAACCCGTATTCACGCAAGGAAATATAAGGGTCAAAGAAAATCACGGAAAACTCCGAACCATGATTAGGTCGACGGGCACTTCCCGTCTACCAACTTTGAGAGCATAACCTCTCGGCTACTGGTTATGCTCTTATTTTATTATATCTTAATAGTTATTTAGAACATACAGTAATAAACATTGTTTTGGCAAAGTAAATACTATACTCATCATCAGTGCTGTAGTCATAAAAGAAACTCAGAGAGCAATATGCTATAGGCAGAAGGTATACTCTAGAATCAGGAACATTCGTGGATAGTGTATACGCCAGCGCTTTATTTAAGAAACTACTCAAATTTATAAAGAGGGTATACGACATATACCTCCGTATACTTTCCATTACACCACTACTCATTATTCATTACATCATCATTCATCACTCATCCCTTCTTGTTTATAAATTTTCAAAGTTAAAAGTGTTTAAAGTATGAATGTTAAACGATTCATTATTTAGTTATAATGCATTACACAAGCCTGCAAAATCGAAGTTTTTGAAAAATACAAGATAAGTTTTCGCTGTTTTTTATGTTATTTAGTGTGCTGATTTCGAAAATGACCTCCATTTTTTTCCATCACATTTTTTGTAAAATTGATATCGATATTTTTGCAAAAATCCTATTTCAAAAGGAATTCTCTCGGACAATTTTGCATGTACTATCTGGCAACAGTGGTTTTTATCCATGTAAATCTATGTAAAATAATAGATTCTTGGTGAGGCAAATTGATTTTTCAGTAATCGATTATTTTTTATAGGTTTAAATGGATGAAAATAACTGTTGCCATATCGCACGAGCCCCCTCTGGTCGAGAGAAAAACAAAAAGTTCCCTTCATTTTAAACTTTCTAGAAAAAGAATCATCTACATACTATTTTAATTTGTTTTATTAAGACTAGTATACATAAAATAGACGACTGACCAAGCGGAGCAAATATTATGTATGTGTACATGAAAGTTTCAAACAAATTTTAAATTGAGAAAAAACAAAACAGAACAAAACAAAAAAGTTTCTATTTCAGTACGTACTGATTTTCATATGAAACTTCTTTTTCTTGTTCTTCTTTTATGTTCAATCTCAAGCCTATCTCGTGTTAACATTCGACAGTAGTCGGCGAGCATATTCTTATCCCATCTTCCTTGATAATTGCGCTTCATATCTTTGATGTCTTGATGCGGAGCCTTTCACCTTGTTCTTCGCTGACTGATCCTAAATTTTCCGGTGAGAAAGGTCCCATATGAGTGAAAGAAATGTATTTTGAGATTCATGGAGCAACCCAACAATTGAAATTTGTCCAGCATATTCATTAAAATTATTTTATAGTCAAGATTCTTGTAATTACACAGAAATTTACTGGCGACATCTTTGAAGGCAACTCAAACTTCTTATTCCTTTGTTGTCATGCTAGTCTCGAATTCTTTATCCTTCATAAGCTTGTGGATAATCACATTCTTGGTGCCTGGTGTAACATTTTGTCTTTTCGACCATTCTTTTTTGACCCAATGTTGAGTTTATCACGGTTTTGTTACTCACAAATGAAACATAGGTACTTTTTTTATCCGCCTTGTTGACCAAGAAGCATGGAGATAACTTTCAAATCACCGAAAACGGTGTCAACCGAGGTCGATATATTTAATTTTGTTGAGGACGAGAGCCAGGCTTCCATAGCGTTCTTTTAATTGGACCGAGTGTCCAACTTGTACAGATGCATGCTGGGTTCTTGATGTAGAAGGACAGCTTTAAGGCTCCTTTTGAATGAATCTGTAAACAGCCTCCATTAGTATTTGTCGTAGGTGATATTAAAATTGCTCATAAATCCGGGAACATCAGAACAATAGACCAGGTTCTCCTCTTCTTCAAAGTACTACTTAACAAATTCCTTTTCTCGATTCCTATACCAATAGAAAGCGGTTCATTTGGCCAATAATTTTTTTTCTTTCAATTTGGAGACCAACAATTCTGCTGCCTCTTTTTAAAGGCCCAGATCTCTAGTCAGATCATTAAGTTCAACTTGAGAGATGAACTGAGATGAATCCCTTCCAAAGGGCTTATATTCGTTACCGGAGCTCTGGATGTTCCGAGTCCACCCTTAAAAGATGAATTTGCAATTCAATTGGAGGCAAAGGCACTGGCACATCAGGTCCATGAAGAACGGAGCGTATGGACGATGCAAAGTGTGGTATTTTGCTGAAAAACCTGGCCAAAATTATTTACAATCTTTTGTGCGTTCTATAGAAGATAAAATGTCTTAAGAAAACGAAAAATATTTTAATATGCTAGAAACAACTCACTTTTCGTACAATTTATGCAAATATGTGTAACAAATTAATGTCCTACTGACCATAGTTCTTTTGATCATAGTCGTACACATCATCCTCTTCAGAATCACTCGAAAACTAGATTCTGGCAATAAAAACTGTAATGCCTCTGCAGAGAAATTTTTATGTTTTGTGGAGTTTTTTTGCACACTAAAACTTAAATAAGAATCAGAACATAAAAGTAAGCGATTAAGCACTCATGATTCCAGTCTATGAGCGAGGCTTTTCTTGAAAAGTTTTGCCTATATGAACGAAAATGCGTGTTGCGAATTTCAGCCGCTTTCTCTGATAGCTGCCCGATTGGATGCAATGCATGTTGTATAATAGTAGCTGCATGATTCAACATTTTGTGTAATGTGGTTGACATTGGTTGCCAACCATAAAATTTTAGATAATGGTTAGAGGTATCATTCGCAAATTCTTAAAATTTTTTAGTATTTATCTTAGAACCATTAGATAACCCTTCTAGAATAGTTTTTAGATAGTCCATTAATTTTATGTCAATTCCTGTAATTTAAGCTGATGTTTCTGGATCTGAGAAAAACTTTCTTTAGATGTTTCTGTTACTGGTGTTTCCGAAACTGGCTTTTGCAATGCCTACCAGTAATCGCATCTCAATTTAAAACTTGCCTTGCGTTGACTTTTTTTCTTTTATTAACGATCTATCATTATCACTTCTTGCTTGCCATTTTTTTTATTGGAAGCTTCTAAGCAAGATGTAGAATTGACTCGAAAAATCTATCTGATCCTAGACTGGAGTATTGAGAGACCGAATTTTAAAGAATCAGGGTCAATATCTTTAACTATTTTTAACTTATTAAAATCTTTGGATGATTGTTTGCAAATATTACATCGCATCGTGGAATTGGTGCTGGTAATAGCATTGTAAACTTTAGCATCGACAATAGTCAGCATTAATCTGTACTGAACGTGCAGTAAGCCATAAGCTGTGAGTATCTTTGTGTTTATTAAATTTCGTGCCTGCTCTTCAATGTATTTTACTTCCTCTTGGATTATGTCATTATCTTTATGAATGAATCATATTCGTATAAAACGGCAAAAACGTGGAGATGAAAGTACAAGGCTCTGCCACCATACTTTTTGAAAACCATTTATGTTACTTATTAATCTCAAATGAACTAAAGAGCTTTGGAAGATGTTTGAGTCATTGTCAGAGGAGTTTTCACACTTTTGTTTGAACATTTGTTGCTGGGAGCCGTCACAACCCCATTTGCAGAGGTATTCTAAATTTTTCAATTCTGCTTCACTTGCTGTTATGAAAACATCTTCTATGTATTTACACAGTCTTTGAGTAGTGTGATCTAAAAGATTTTGAAATTTTACTTCCGCTATGTCAGTAATGTGGTATCTTTTGAATATAACAAGTTGCTCTCTTTAGCTCGCTATAGAAGTGAATGGCAAGGACATATATATTTATTAGAAGTTCGGATTATATTTTATTGATTGTAAGTGAAATCTGCAACAAACATGGTCAAAGCCTCAGTCGGTGATAACATCAACAGCTAAAGACAACAAAGTACTTAGTTTTGTTGTCTAAACCGAAGAATTCAAAATTTTTCATTTTTTTCCCTAGTTGGGCTGGTTGTAACGTCTTTAATAATTTTTGAAACATCTGCAACTGCATGTCCTGCAGCTCTTTCGTTCATTTGATCTGCGTGTATCAATTGTTCGCTGCTTATTTCAAATCTTAATTGTTCTGATTTACGCCTCTTACTTTTGCCACTACAATCTTTAAATTCTTTAGCTGGGCGACTGAGTTTCTCTATTGTCCTTGTAGGAAAATAAAGCATTCGTTTCAGTCATCCCTCGTTGTTTTCTTGAAAACATTGTTCAGTGAATTGCGAAGAAGCTCATTTCTGTTTATAAGTATGTTTGAAAGATTTTACTTTGTAACGGAGCAAATGTATTTAATTTTCTGGACATTTTGTAATTTCGATAAGTTTCTTTTCTAGAAACTTCAACTTCTTGTTTATTTTTCTGTGTCACACTACTTTGATTACATCACACATATATTTTCTTGATATTTGTATTGATTTTCCTATATTGAATAAAAAAGAATATATGTATATCTAGTACATCTATTCTTAATAATATAAATCTCTCTTACCTCGTTAGTGAGTAATGAACGGCTAATCTATGGCTAATCTAAAATATATTATCCAAAATGATAACAGATACTTCACATATTACAAACACTTGGTACAAAACCAAAATGTAACATTATTT
The DNA here is from genome assembly GCA_963932465.1 of Maratus speciosus. Lineage (NCBI taxonomy): Eukaryota > Metazoa > Arthropoda > Arachnida > Araneae > Salticidae > Maratus > Maratus speciosus. The sequence goes on from OZ010792.1 coordinate 560,528,057, forward strand.
AGAAAGAATCATTTAGTGCACGTTATCACTGTATGATCAAAAAACATCTTGCTTAAAATAAAAAGAAGGCACGTCAAACCGCTTAACTCTTTGAGCTCTGGTGGGTGAATTTCTTCAAAATTCCCAAATGCCACATTGGCACCAGTATTTTGAAATAAAAAAATTCGATTTAAAATATAAACGAAAAAAATGCATTAAACTCTTTTCTAATAAATTTGGTCGAATATTCCGGTGTTATTGTGACATTTGGAGATTAGAATTAAGTGGGAAAAAATTCAACCATCAGAGCTCAAAGGTTTAAAAAAAAAGGGATTTTTTCTCTTCAATTTTCAGATTTGTCCTCTGCACACCAAACGGTCACCAGTATTGAGTAAAAAACTACAGCATATAATAAAAGTAAACAGTTAATAAATTAAGAATTTTAATAAAGTAAAAAAAAACTGTTTTTCAAAAACTTTTTTGAAATTTTGTTTTACTTATTTAAAAAAATGGTGGTCAAATGGGGGTAGATTTTATTTCATATCTTTTAATTAGCCAACATATACTGTATGAAATCACAAGAGTTCTTCCTGTACTCTGTTTAACTCCCTATTAAAATTTAAAAAAATTCTAAAATATTTAATTTTAAAAAATTGTGGTTTCCAACGTGAATATCATAATGAAGATGCATTATATTTACAAAAAAAAATATGTAAAAGGAAGTATACATCTTCGTCTTTAGAAACCATAAAAAGTTTCTGAAATTTTTCTGAAGAATAGTTTTTTAGACGTTCGATAAAAAGATGCATAGATCAGAAGCATAAAAAGAGAAATGCACAAACCATGAATTCCAAGTGAAATACCAGACAACTGAAGAGTCCACAGATCGAAATGAACCCGTTATCATATGGACTGTATAGTGCTCTTATACCAACCAGAAAATGATTAGCTATATACGAGATTTGAAATTTTGACTTTTGGCCAGCTTTTTCAGCGAAATACCACACTATGCGATGGAATGTTCATAAAAATCCAACTAAAACTGGATTTTTCAAGAAAACGTGATGTGATAGAATTTTTTCATTATTTATTTTTGAATTAGCACCAAAAAGTATATCAAGTTCAACTAACAATCCCCTTGTATTTTTTTCATCGCAGGCCTGTGTTATTAAGTACTTATCGAACTTGCCTGCCGTTGCCCGGGTACGTCAAAAAACAGCAGGAATTACGAAAAAGCTCTGAAAATCACAATAAGATATCGCGAAAATTTTTTTAATCGCTTCTCAAATTCTGGAAAGAGAAAAAAAATATATATATTATGTTCGAAGATTGCAAGTTGATTCCTTTCACTAATGTGGAAAAAATAGTAGCAAATCTTTAAAATACACTAAAAATCACATACAAAATTCCCGAAAAATTCGAAAATTGCTGTACAAAATCCGAATAAACTTTATTGAAATGAGGGCAGAATGTACTTTAGGTCAAAAATGGAATGTCAAAAAATTGCAGCAGATCGCGAAGAAACGTAAAAAGGGCATTAAAAATCACAAAACGTTCAAAAGTCACGAAAGTCAAAATTTACTATAATTGGATAAAAGTTTCAAATCAAATTCCTTTGACCTGTGGGCTCTCTTAAAATTTATGTTTTGGAAATCATGCTAAGCATTAGATCATGTTACTTTTATTCGTAATTAATTTACTTGGACTCCCCTAAATATAATTAATATAATCCCTTAAGTTAATATTAGTTTTTGTTGCATTAAAATATCTCAATTTGTTGATTTTCTGTAAGCAAGTAAACCCTATTTAATTTATTTAATAGTAAGTATAATAATCGAATAAAGTAATCCATATTGGTTTACAATGGAAGTCTATGGGAATTTGGCGAAATATTAGAGATATCGCCAAGTTGACGTCACTTTTGGCGACTAATTTTGGTCGCCAAATTTGGCGATATTCCGCCAAGTTGGCGACAAACTTAGCTTTATTTGGCGACAGAACTATGTCCATCTACGGTAATGTTTTACAGTGGAAGTCTATGAGAATTTGGCGAAATATTAGAGATATCGCCAAGTTGGTTTCACTTTTGGCGACTCAATTTGGTCCCGAAATTTGGCGATATATCGCCAAGTGGGCGACAAACTTAGCTTTATTTGGCGACAGAACTATGTCCATCTACGGTAATGTTTTACAGTGGAAGTCTATGAGAATTTGGCGAAGTATTAGAGATATCGCCAAGTTGGCTTCAGAACTGGATCCCCCCTACAGTAACTCCCTTATAGGCATGGACATGTATTACATGCTGTTCAATAATCGCATAAAAAATTCGCTAAAAATTCAAAAATCACTGCACGAATTCCGAATAAACTTTTTTGAAAAGAGAACAACATTTACTATATTGGGTTAAAAGAAAGAAACTGTATTCTTTTTCCTAATGTAGAAAAATCGAATTAATATAATCCCTTAAGTTAATATTGGTTTTTGTTGCATTAAAATATCTCAATTTGTTGATTTTCTGTAAGAAAGTAATCCATATTGGTTTACAATGGAAGTCTATAGGAATTTGGCGAAATATTAGAGATATCACCAAGTTGGCGTCACTTTTGTCGACTCATTTGGTCGCCAAATTTGGCGATATTCCGCCAAGTTGGCAACAAACTTAGCTGCATTTGGTGACAGAACTATGTCCTTCTACGGTAACCTCCTTATAAGATATGGAAATGTATTAAATGCTGTTCAATAATTGCATAAAAAATTCGCTAAAAATTCAAAAATCGCTGCATGAATTCCGAATAAACTTTTTTGAAAAGGGAACAAAATTTACTATATTGGGTTAAAAGAAAGAAACCATATTCTTCTCACTTATATGGAAAAAATCGCCTCGAAACTTAAAAAACTGCTAAAAATCGCATAAAAAATTAAAAAAAAAATCTAATCAAAAAATCGAAATTCGGTCTTCGAGTTGCAAAACTTCATATATAGACGTACCTTTTCCCCAAATTTTGTAGCTCTACGGGCAGCGGTCTCTTCAGAACACCGTCGACACACTCACTCGCTCACTCACACACAAACTTCTTTCTTTATTATTATAGATAGATGATTAAAAAACTGATTATAGTTAAATTTACACGAACTGACATGCATAAAATACATTCTCATTTCATGGGTAACTTGGGCATCGCATTTAGATTTTAATTACTGTAAATGTGACGAAAATGACCTAAATGTGTAATAACATGTGTTTGTTTATATTACAGATAATTTAATTTCTTTTAAATAAATTAGTTTTGACTTAAAGGCATAATAGGGTCATTTTCAAAATCTGTCCATGTTTTGGAATAACAAAATCAAATTTTTAGAAATAATAAGAAAGTTTTAATTTTTTGTAAATAATTACCTTACCTTATAAACATTAATATACAAGCATCAGCAGAGACCAAATTGCTAATTTAAAATTTTGAAACTAATTTTTAAATTTTAATGAACTTGGTAATGAACATAAGTGAGCACGGCAATGATATACATTTAATGACAAATGAAGCAAAATATTTTTTGTTTTTCCCCAGGCATAAATGGCAGCCATTATATCTTCTGGCCCATACAATGATTGTCTATTTCTTATAGTAGGAGAGCTATTGAACATTTTTGAGTAGGTATTTGAGGCACCCTGAAAATTTGTGCAACACTTCTTTTGTAGTGTCTGAATAGAAAATCGAATGTCTGGCTGAAGGATCGTGGCCCAAAAACTGTGCCAGACGCGTGTCTGGCACAGTTTTTGTGCCGACTAAAGTGTCTGTCATTTTCAAAATATTTTTTTCTAAGCATAAATATTATTCTGCCTCAATCTCAGCGTGCCTCAAATACCTTTTTTGGGTAGTCAAAAAATGGCACTTGACACGTGTCTGGCACAGTTTTTGGGCCGACTAAAGTGTCTGTCGTTTTCAAAATATTTTTTCTAAGTATAAATATTATTCTGTCTGAATCTCAGCGTGCCTCAAATACCTTTTTTGGGGGGTAGTCAAAAAATGGCACTTGACACGTGTCTGGCACAGTTTTTGGGCCGCGATCCTTCAGCCAGACATTCGATTTTGTATTCAGCCATTACAAAAGAAGTGTTGCACAAATTTTCAGGGTGCCTCAAATACCTTCCCTAAAATGTTTAACAGCTCTTGGACTATTATATGATAAAAGCAGATTAGGAAATAAAAGTTGATTTAATTAGCAATTAGAACTTACTACGTAATGACGTACAAAAAAATACTCAGCAAAACATTCAAAGTCTTTGCGTGTTTTATTGAAACTATAAAACTATTTACTTTATTCACCTAAACCTGATAACAAGTTGACTTTTATGGAGTATTTTTGCCTTGATAAAAAGGCATGTGCTGCTCTCTAAAAAATTCCCAATGAACTTTTTGTCAGAATGATGGCAATGACACTTTTTCTTAAACACGGTTTAAAATAATTATTAAGAATTATAAATAAGATTAATTAATGAAAATAAATATTATTTTAATTAGTAGCATTTTATAAATAAAAAAATATTAAAAAAATTATAACCATCCGTTTTAAATAGAACTTAGTCAAATCTTTACCTAATAAATTGCTTGTTGGGACATCCTACGGTAAAGACATTTTGACTGCAAAAGAATATATTTCTTATTTTCAAATTTTTTATAAATAATAATATATCTGTAAATTATCATTAAAAAACAGGATAGTTAAAATGCAATAATTAAAATTATGATATTTAACTGTTTGTCTGAGCAAATATGAAAGGACATTAAAACACAACACTTTTTGAAAATCACCCAATAATAAATTCTTTTTTGCCATGTCTTTGTATCGTAAATTATAATACGAGCAAAAATTGTGTGTGTGTATATAAATTTCATCTTAAAAACGATTCAAACGATTTTGACTAAATTTTGCACCCTACCGTTTTCTGGCACGAAAAGACCATTGGGCTGGGTCACATATGCGAAAAAATTTGATTAATGGTTCCTTTTGGGTCATTATGGGTCAGAGTCAAATTAATTACATCTAAAAAACGGCTTAATTGATTTTGACTAAAGTTTGTATCCAACCGTTTACGGATACGAGAAGACTATTGGGATAGATCACATATTCGAGAAATTTCGATGAGTGGGTCATTTTTGGCTCACTGCAGATCAAGATAATTTTATCTAAAAAACTGCTCTAACGATTTTCACTAAACTCTATATTCTACGGTTTTGAGTTACGAGAAGACCATTGGGCTAAGTTACATGTTCGAGAAAATTCGATTAGTGGTTCATTTTTGGGTCACTGTGGGTCAAGCTATTTTTATATAGAAAACGGTTCAATCGATTTCGATTAAATTTTGTATCTAACCGTTTTCGGGTACGAAAAGACTATTGGGTTAAGTCACATGCTCGAGAAATATAAGTTAGAGGGTCATTTTGGGGTCAATGCGGGTCAAGCTAATTTTATCTATAAAACGGCTCTAACGATTTTCACTAAACTCTATATTCAACAGTTTTGAATTACGAGAAGACCATTGGGCTAAGTCACATGTTCGAGAAAATTCAATGGGTCATTTTTGGGTCACTGTGGGTCAAGTTAATTTTATCTAGAAAACGGTTCCAATTATTTTGGCTAAATTTTGTATTCTATCGCTTTCGGGCTCGAGAAGACCATTGGGCTAAGTCGCATGTTCAAGAAAATTCGATTAGTGGGTGATTGGGTCACAATGGGTCACAGTCGTCTGATTGTATCTAACAACGGTTCAAAGCATTTTGATAAAATTTTTGTATTATACCGTTTCTGAGCATAAGACCATTGGGCTAGAAAATTCAGAGAATTCAAGAAAATTCAACCAGCGGGCCATTTTGGGTCCTAATAGATCAGGATCAAGCTAACTGAATATAAAAAACGGCAGAAACGATTTTGACAAAACTTTGTATTATACGTTTCTGGGCACGAGAAAACCATTGGGCTAGGTCGCATGCTCAAGAAAATTGTATTAGTGGGTAATTTTGGGTCATAATTGGTCAGGGTCAAGCTAACTATATCTCAAAAAGGTTCAAACGATTTTGACAATTTTTTTATTATACCGTTTCCGAGTACGCGAAGACCATTGGAATAGGTGAGATGTTCGATAAATTTTGATTAGTTGGTCGTTTTGATCAACGTGGGTCAAGCTAGGTTTATCTAAAAAATAACTAACGATTTTCACTAAATTTTGTATTCCATCATTTTCAGGCTCGAGAAGGGCATTGTGTTAGGTCGCATGTTCGAGAACATTCTATTAGTGGATCATTTTGGGTCACTCTGGCTTAGGGTCAAGCTAATTGTTTCTAAAACAGCAAGAATGATTCAGTGGGAATAATATATCCAGATAAACACAAAGCTAATTTGGACCGAGCTTAGCTCGGTCATTCCTGCTACTATTTAATAAAATGCGAAATAAACCCTAAATGTGAGAAACTTTTGAAAAATGGTATATGAGTTAGGCACAAAATGATCTTATAGAAAATGATTTTCGTTTAGCATTTATCTTTCGAATTACTATTTCCATTTTTTAATAAACGTGCTTTACCAAAATTACAAGCTTTCAGATTCCGGTAATTTTTTAATAGAATTTGAGCTGCGTCTAGAATTTTAAAAAACATTTTCTCTGTTAAAAAAGGGTTTAATTAAAAGAAATATTTTCATCTCTGTTTTTCATTTCAATTTAAATCTGTAGGAAGATTTTTAAAGGTGGAAACTACAAATCTCATGTGATAAAGCAGTTTTGAATGCGTTTCGTGCTTTATCTAAATGCAAATTGAATGGAAATAAATCTTCAAAATTGGGCACAATAACATAAAATATTTTTTTTAACTCTGCGGACGCTTTGAAACTATAATTTTTTTAAAAAGATAACTGTTGAGTCTAAAGAATTTAGATTTCACCTCAGTCATTAAAAAGTATTTTTATTTTTTCTGTAGTAATCCGTTTCTTTTCACACTGTTGTAATTGTGTTGAAAAGAGGAGATTTTGTAAATTTTGCTTATTTTTAACTGTATATGTTTTTTCCTTACATTCGACTAGTCACGTTTTTAGAAATATTGGAAAAGCAAAGGATGTCCCTAAATTCACGCAATAAATCTTAGACTTCAAAAAACCCCACAGGAAGAAGTCCAACAGCATTAAATCTGATGGACATAAATCGTCATCAAGATAAATATACGTGCGGAAATAAACTAATTTATTCCGTTACGCAAAAAATCTGACATTTTAAATTAGCCATAAATCTTTCTAAATGATAATTTGTTGAACCTTGAAAATCCTGTGATGAAGAAAATTACTTTTGAGTGTCTAAACTAGACTCATAAACTAAAGTAAACTGTTTTATTGTTATTATTCTTTATTTCATAATGTAAACGTTTTATTCATTCTGGAAAATGTAGTTATCGGTGAAAGAGGACATATAAAAAGCTCTCATATTACAACTAAAAGATATATCAATTAAATATCTTAAAATGTCAGTTCATCTTCATTTAATAATATAAAAATAATCTAACATTCCTTTACTTAAAGGATACTGAATAATTTATAAATTGTAGAATACAATTATTCCTTCAAATAAAAAGGGAAAACGGTAGAAAGTACCGCCTACTGATACCATTTGCATAATACAAAAAATGAATGTGCTATAAACGGATAGGTCGTTTGAAAAAGGGATAAAGCCCAATTTACTTGCCTTATAAAGAAGAATATATTTATGGTTAAATAAAAGTTAATTTTTATCGCATGAATAAATAATCATACTCATGCCCATATAAGGGGATTCAAAATCTTGTTAAAATCGCATGATCTGGACGTTTAATTCTGATCACTAAAACGAGAAATTACACGACCAAGAAACGATTCATACAGTAACTGAATTGTTTCTCGGGCTGTATGCATGTGGGACTGCCTTCTTGAAACCAAATGCCGTCCACATCCATATCTTGCAATTTAGGCACAAAAAAAAAAGTAGACACAGATGGCGCAAAATTCAAATCTTGCGTGAATTTTGTGACACCCAGAAGAAGCCGTGTAGGCTATTTACCTGATATGCTATTCCATACATAACCCTATACTGTATACTTTATGAATCAATAAAAAATTTATAATTTTTAATTCTAAATCTGTGTTTTCTATCAAAATTACTATTTGCAGGAATTTTGGGAAGCCCTTTAGGAAAAACAGATGAAAACAAAAAATGAGTAACTGATGGAAAAAAAACTGTTGTTCTAAGTCCAATTTTTAGGTGCGTTCGTAATTATATAAATACATAGCCCCTATAGTCGTCGTTCAGTCCGTCTGTCTATCCGCATATAATAGAGCAAAAACTAGCCAACCGAATGGTCTGAAATTTTAAATATTGTTGCAAAATTTTGTCGAGTCCTTTCAAATTTTATGAAAATCGGATGTATAGTTTAATGACAGGGACAGTCAAATTTTTTCCGTTACATGACGGCCAATGGGAAAAAAAAATTTCAAGTGAATTTTAATGATGTTTCAGCATTTCGAACAGAATGAAAGTGATATGCACTGATGAAGTGCACTAAAATGTACATTCAGTACCATATTCGATGCAAAAAATATTTATAAAACTAGTTATAGTGCAAACGCACCTCATTTTCTACGTTTCACGCGCAATTTCCAACTTGTTTATATTCTTGTAAGTTGTTGTTTCCTCTTTTGAGCAATATTCTGGGATTTTTCCTTTTAAATAATTGAGTTTTGATAACGATGTCTATTTTTTGAAATTCATATAAAATTTTCAACAGTTTTGTCTTGAAAAATGAAGATTACGCTATATTCCGCAAAATCGTTGATAGATTCCTCTTCTGCAGACTCTTTGAGGAGTCAGAAACGTTGGGATTACTTGCGCCCAGGCATGACTTTGGCAGTTGCCCGTGTTTGTTTGAATGAAATTACACAGAAAAAAAAAACACGGTCTCAAAAATGACCGATGATTTTAAAATTCAATAACTTGCAAACGGTGACAGATATTAAAAAAATTCCTGCAGGAGTGTTATGTAAAATTTCAGGAGTTTCTATGCTGTGATTCTGAGTTTTAGTTACAAATAGCATCGATAAATGGCGCTGCAAGCAATAACCGCAAAATCCAGGCTCGATTTTTCGGCCTCTCTCTTCTTCCATTCAAAAAAAGGAGATTAAATGTATTGACTGGATCCCGAAGTACCAAAAATCGGGTCTGGACTGAGCACCTATTGAGCACCGTCTGTTGTTTGAAATTCGAACTAAAATAAAGAATCACAGTAAATAACTCCTGACATCAGACATAAGCCTCCTGCAAGAATTTTTCTATTATCTGTCACCGTTTGCAAGTTACTTAATTTTAAAATCATCGATCATTTTTGGGACACCTGATATTATATATGAAAAATAAAACATGTATGAATAATAAAAGGCATACTGAAACATAAGTGTGGGCTTTCGTACATCATTTGCTGTCAATGTCTGCAAAAAAAGTCACCTCGTCACAATGTGCGTCGTTTTCACTATCGGTCGTTTTTCCGGAATATTATTATTCATAGATAAATTATAATAATGATTGTAACTAATTATACTTCATTTCTTTTTTTTTTCACATTTTTAAAATAAGATTTGACAAAATCGTTTTATAAGACAAAACCCCGACTTTAAACACACTCCACACCAACAAACAGAATTTTCAGCTATTGGATGAATAACACTGGGCAAAGATACAAATGTTTGATGAGTTCCCAGCTTTAGTTCAGTGTGTAGCATATTGTCAGTAGCCATGATTTTTGAAACCATACGCTGTCTCTTTGTTGTTGAGCATTATTTGGCGTCTCACTCGTACCAAAATATGCAAAACAAATTTTCTGATGCATTTCCAGGTGCCGAATAAGAACACTATTATACGAACTATCGTCCGTTTTTGTGTTTAGTGACATACGCAACTCGCAGAGACAGAAAAGTAAACGTAAATTAACAACTGAAAAATGACCCATCTTCCCTCTGTGGGAGTTTTCCAAGATTATTCTGTCTGTTCGAATTTCGTAAGCAAACATTTGTTGTAAAAGGAGTGCTTTCATTGTTCCCTATTGCATTTTAAAAGACTCACCTTGTACTTCATACGAACATGAAACATTCCAAAGGGAATGAGCAAAACATAATCTATATATCCACTGTATAAGACAAGCAAAATTTTTTAAGGCGGATTTTAATGGTAAAAAGGGCGTCTTTTCCATTGAAAAATAAGTTACGAATCGGATAATGCTAGAGAAATGTGGAAGAATTGCTAATGACTTCAGGAAAACACTGTCCTGGTTATTTATTAGCTTTATATAATGACCCACTTCCACATTTTCGTGAAACACCAACTGTAAAATTGAGCTTGATTTGATGTTACATTATGTAATACTTTACTTACAGCTGGATGGCCCAGAATGCATTCAGTAGATTCTCGATTAACTGAGATCCGATAATCCGGATTGCGTATTGACCAGTTCTGTAAAAATCTCACAGTTTTAGATGCAATTTTTTATATTGATGATGCATGGAAATTAGTAAAAAGCACCAGGGTTAATAAATCATGGAGGGTATTTTTATCAAATAAAGAAAATGAAATTTCTACGGAAGACGGCGATAGCACTGATTTGGCAGAGAAAAATCTCAGTTAATCTGTTCTGAAAATGTGGGCGAATAAGCAGTGTAATAATGAATTAACGAAGATTCGAAATCGGAATGTTACAAAGTTTTAAGGCTGTTCTCAAATCCAAAAGGGCAACTTTCTGACACAAGTTTTAATTTATTTTTGTTCGAAAATGCATGAAACTAGCTGGTTTTGTTGTTCAAAAACTTTGCAATTGAGCTGTATTTTCCATTTTTTTACAAAAGCAATAGATCTTTCAGAAAATAGTGTCAAAGTGGGCGTTTTGAATCTAATTTCTTAACGAAGGAAGAAAGAGAACCCAAGAGCGGGCGAAAAACGTGTTTGTCACGTACTCAAATTTGCTTATAACTCAATAGGTAAATGATTGATCAAAAAATGGAAAACACAGTTCAATTCCAAATCACTACCAATGGCCAGGCTTTCCAATTTTATACCTTTCCGTTAAAAAATGAATTTGTAATTGTGTCAAAACGTTTTGCACTTGTTGAACAGAGCAGTTAAGAACAACCTTAAGTGACGATGATATTGTGCCACGTGTCGTTTGTGGTTCAGAAGAAACAAGGAATTTCGAAAAATGTCCTGAAAGTGATAAAGAGAATCTTGTAACTCATCAAAATTCAAGTCACGATGAAGCGGTAGTACACACTGAGGAGTTACTTAGTTACCTGGGGCGAAATATGAAACCACGCCTGACGGAAAAATTACCTTGAGAAATTTGCATAGTAAAATTCGTCGAAGAGTAAATGGAAAACGAAAACAGACTTACATCATTTCATTCTTCATAAAACAGCGAGGTAAACTACATTTCTATTTTTTTTATATTGTACTAACTGCAAATCTAAAAAAGCTTCAGATATGCTTTTGATTTCCTACCCTGACGAGGACAATAACCATTTTTCCAAATGGTTAAAAAAAAAAATAAAGAGTGTAAAATGGAAAAAAAAAATAAAGAGTGTAAAATGGGAAAAAAAAATAAAGAGTGTAAAATGGAAAAAAAAATGCAATTTAACAAATTACAACGACCATTTGGAAATAGATTTTTTCAAAGACTAAAATTTAAGACATAAAAAATAGCACGGAGTTGATCATACATTACGAACGCCATGAATTAAACATTAATAATGTTATTACACGTAAAAATGGCAAGCAACAGAAATCGCCTGCGACTCGTAAGTATTATCCACCTGAAAATTACGTATTATCCAAGCATTTCATTGGCTGTTCGGGAAAAGGCTTTTCTATCTTAGAAATCTGACGACCCATTTTAAATGAAATTTCATTCTTAAACTTCTAAACATCCCACAATATTACTTTTTATATCGTCGTATAGAGAAAAAAATGTACTTTTAAATGCAATTTGTTTGAAAGCTGTATCTCAATTTTTTTCTGAGTTATTAATTTTTTTTTGTAGTTTTTATATCTTTTTTGTCATAGTGGCAACACTCTGTTGTGCATCTCTGTTCAAAGTAAAGGGAAATACAGATTACTGTATAGACCCATCAGAAAACGAATAAAATGATGATTAAACCAATAAAAACCTTCAGATAGGGTTTTGATTTCCTACCCTAACGAGGACAATAACCATTTTTCCAAATGGTTAATAACATTAACATTTATGTTCATTCTCTTTCTTTTGTATTAATTAAACTATTAGTCCTATTGTATAATAAATTGACTTTTTCTATACCTTTTCCAAAATTTTTCATCAAAATTTGGACAAATCCGATTATCAGGGATATTCGTTTATCCGGGCCGAGGCATTTCCCGACCATCCCGGTTAATCGAGAGTCTACTGTATATTAAAAATATTAAACAACGTACTATTACTCTTCGACTCTCCGGTATAGTTTTTGTCGTATGCACCTCTTAGAGGTAGTAGTAATTGGAGAACTTGGTTCGAGTTACCTCTGTTCGTATCTCGTACAACATAAGAAAAAATAAAATAATATTTTTATGCATATTTACTTTCGATCTCAGAATTTTTGAGAACTTATTTAACCCTTTATGTCTCGAATTATAAATCCGAAGATTGTGCTGCAGTTGCACCCTTACCAACATATTTGGGAAATGCTAAGCTGCTCATTGTCCTCGTACCTTAACCCTTTATGTACTGAATTATGAATTCAAGAAAATTTAATCTTCTAAAGCATTTTTCGTGAATTGTTGAAACTACATTAGAAGATTTACATAATCATTTAATAAATTTTACAAGGATTTTAGAAGGATCGAAGGATTTAGAAGGATTTATTAAATTTCAATTTATAGAGATTTTGTGCAATATTTATAACCCCACTCAAATCTTTTATTTTGAATATTTTTCTTAGTATTTTGTAGAATTAGGAAATGCACAAATATAATGTTCTTACAATAGAAATATAGAAATATTTCCTAACTGATACTCCCCCCCCCCCCCCCCCCAACGCGAAGAAAGCTGAAAAGATGCAAAGTCAAAAGAAATCATCCTTTTAAAAATATTTTTGTTTTATGTAACACATAATGCTTTTGGAACAAGATAAAGTAATGTATCTATAACTCATTCTAAACTGTATTACAAATAATCTATACATTAAATGAATTTTATAACAGGTTGTTTTTATGGTACTTATAAGTACCGTCAGTAGATAAAGGGTTAAATGATAGAGCACTTGGAGCGCTATTCCAAGGATTCCGGGTTCCATTCCCGGCTTGGACATATCTCACATTGTTGGTGCTGCGCTTCGTTATCAGTGTGATAAATCACGTATTAAATGTTCAATAATTAGATTAGATTATATTAGATTAATTAACAAAAAATACTGTTATGGAAACCTAACAATTCTTACAAGAACAATGTGCATAAAAGTATTACGATCCTAACTGCAACTGAGAAATGTTTTGTTAGTTGCAATTTTTTCGTAAAACATTTTTTATAGGAGAAAAGCTAAATCCATGTAAATGAGTGAGAAAATAACCCCATTAAAAAAATATTGATCTTCAACCGTTTCGCTGTGCTTACTGGGTGTGATTCAGCAAAATATTTTGTATGAAAAGTACCCTATGCTTTTATGAGTAGGCGAATTAAATAAAATTTATATTGCATTTTCTTTAATGGGACTTAAAAGTACCACTGAGCATAAAACGGTTGAAGCAATAGTTATTATTACAATATTTTTCTTTGAAGAAATATAATAGTGACGCTTATTGTTTCTCTAAAACTTCATGTACTAAACAAGTTGGATATGTGACGAAAATCTTATGGATGTTTCTGCATTCTTCAAAACTTTTACTACATAAAGTTTGCTGAAAAAAAATTAGAAGAAATTAAAGTTTGTTTGAAGTTTGCTGAAAAATTAGATTAATTCGAATTCTGAAGTTTTCTGAAAAAAAAAATACTTAATGGGTATCTTCTTTCCATTTACGCTGTTGTTAAAATTTAACATATGCTAAACTTATTGTAAACAAATTATTCATTTCGAAACGTACCCGCCGTCAAAGATTTAACTTGAAACTTGACAAGATTAATTATTTAATAGTTGAATAATGAAAATGAACCTATAGAACCTCAAAAATGGAAGCATTATATAAAGCTATTCTATCAATAGGGAATATAAAATTTTGTGCATTAAACAACTTTGATAAGTAATGAAAATTTTGTGGATGTTTTCTTCATTCTTCAAAGTTTTTACTACATAATTAGCTAAAAGATTAGATTAATTCGAATTCTGAAGTTTTCTGAAAAAAGAAAATACTAAGTGAGTATCTTGTTTCCATTTACGCTGTTGTTAAAACTTTACCATGCTAAAATTATTGTAAACAATTTATTGATTTCGGAATTATTTTTTTGTAAAATATTGACAAGAATAATTAGATTCATTAACAAGAAATACTGTTATGGAAACCTCACGATTTTTAGAAGAACAATGTAAATGAATGTATCGTGATCCTATCTGTAACTGAGAAGTCTTTTGTTAGTTGCAAATTTTTCGTAAAACATTTTTTATAGGAGAAAAATTAAATCCATGTGAATGGTTGAGAAAATAACCGCATTAAAAAATATTTAGCTTCGACTGTTTCTTCGTAAAACATTTTTTATAGGAGAAAAATTAAATCCATGTGAATGGTTGAGAAAATAACCGCATTAAAAAATATTTAGCTTCGACTGTTTCTTCGTGCTTACCGAATGACATCCATCAGTATTTTGTATGAAAAGTACCACATACTTTTATTAGGAGACAAATTAAATGTATTTTATATTGCATTTTCTTTAATGGGACTTAAATGTCTCAGGAATATAAAGGGTTAACCATAAAGGGTCGGAGTTAAAAAGGTTAATCTTTTAAAGCCACCAAGTTTATATATACCGGGTGTCCCAAAAATGACTGATGGATTTTAAAATTCCATAACTTGCAAACGGTGACAAATATTGAAAAAATTCTTACAGGAGTGTTATGCAAGATGTCAGGATTTTTTATGCTGCGATTCTCAGTTTTAGTTACAAATAGCATCGATAGATGGCGCTGAAAGCAATAACCGCTCAATCCAGGCTCGATTTTTCGGCCTCTCTCTTCTTCCATTCGAAAAAAAGAGATTAAAATGTATTGAATGGATCCCGAAGTACCAAAAATCGGGTATGGACTGAGTGCCTATTGCTCTCAGCGCCATCTATTGCTTTAAATTAGAACTAAAATCAAGAATCACAGTACAAAAACTCCTGACATCATACATAACCCTCCAGCAAGAATTTTTTCAATATCTGCCACCGTTTGTAAGTTATTGAATTTAAAAATCTATCAGTCATGTTTGGGATACCCGGTACATATAAATAGATTTCAAACATGGTTTTTAAAAATTATAATTTTTTTTTTCTTTTTTTAATGCATTTAAAATCATTCAGATTTATCTTTGTGTAAACTTCAATTCTAGAAAAATTCTTGCTTAATATGCATTCTAACGAAATTTTAATCTGTCTAATTACTGAAAAATAATAAGATAATAACCTTGAAAAAATATTTTATTTAAATTAACAATGTTTCAAAATAACCGCCTATAAAAATTACTCGGCATATTTATCAGAGTAAAATCCCTGGGATTAACATAATTGTTTAGAAAATTAAGTTTCATGAATATTTATATTAAAGAAATTCCAACACAAGATATTGTTATATTTAAATTGTATTTTGTATCTAATAAATTTTTTTAATTTCAAATAACATTTTTGTAAAATGTCATATGCTTTCCGTAAGTTGAACAACGAAAAAATTAAGTAAAGTAAATATATATAAAGAGGGCTTACTCAGATTAAAGAAAATAAATACACATTTCTTGTTGTTAATTTCGCTATATTGTAATGTTTACAATGCTTTATAAAGTAATAAATTTAGTGTTTACGTTATTTAGCCTGAGTACTTTGAAATGTTCTTAATTTGTAATTTTTAAATAGGTTGTAAAATGTTGCATGTTTTGGATTATGCAAACAACGATGGAGTAAAATAATTGAATAAATATGAAGAAGACTTCGTCATGTTAAGCAAATGTTTTTCTTACATAATTAAGTTACATGCCTTCAGTATTTTTCAAAATTTTACATCACAATCTTAGCGTTTATGTTACTTAAACCATTTATTTTTTTAATTTTGTCATTAATATAAAAATATAATAATTAACTAAATTAAACAAATAAATTAATCTTGATTTAGATCTCAATAAAGTAGTTACAGTTTTGCTTAACATTATGTGCATAGCATGAAATTTTCAATGACTATACAATGAACTGATTAATTTGAAACAAGTCGGAAATTGAACATTAAACGTAGAAAATGAGGTGCGTTCGTAATATAATTAGTTTTATAAATTTGGTACCATAGCTGTTGCGCTCTTATGCAAAAATGCATGAATACAAAATTTATCACGATTATATATATTAAATTCAGTAATACAGAAATATTAATGACTCTATCTTTAAAAGGACGTCCATCACCATGGCAACCTAGAATCATTACCTATTGTGGGATATCATTGAATTAATGACGTATGATAGGGTTTAAAAGAATGGTGAAAACTTTTATTAATATCTTTTTAAGTTTTGATTCGAATTTCATTAAATTTGAAATAATATGACAAAATTCTGCAACGACTATACACTGTTAAAAATTTTGCATCATTCTGGCAGGTCATTCGACCGTTTTTTGAAAAAACGGTTTCATAACCATAATTTAACTATATTCTGACCATAAAATGGCCAAATATATGGTCAGAATAGTCTTAAATTTACGGTTGTGTAACCGTTTTCGGAAAAAACGGTCAAATGACCTGCCAGAATGCTGCAAATTTTTAACAGTGTATATATTAAATTTCAAACCATTCGGTGGGTAGTTTTTGCGCTGTTATATGCTGACAGACGGACGGAACAGACGACGACTGTAAGTGCTACGTATTTATATAATTACGAACGCACCTACAAAGGCCTGTTCACTATTACACTGTTAAAAATTTTGCAGCATTCTGGCAGGTCATTCGACCGTTTTTTGAAAAAACGGTTTCATAATCATAATTTAACTATATTCTGACCATAAAATGTCCAATAATATGGTCAGAATAGTGTTAAATTACGGGCTGTGTAACCGTTTTCGGAAAAAACGGTCAAATGACCTGCCAGAATGCTGCAAATTTTTAACAGTGTGTTAAAAATTTGCAGCATTCTGGCAGGTCATTTGACCGTTTTTTCCGAAAACGGTTACACAACCGTAATTTTAACACTATTCTGACCATATTATTGGCCATTTTATGGTCAGAATATAGTTAAATTATGGTTATGAAACCGTTTTTTCAAAAAACGGTCGAATGACCTACCAGAATGCTGCAAAATGTTTAACAGTGTAACGTATTTAATCGCATTTCAGGTGATTGTAAGGCTAGAACGTGTTTTATACTTTTCGTGAATTAATAACAACAGCAAAGTCACCTGAATAAATTTAAATGGGTCATTTTAAACTACATATACATGTGTGGCAGAGGGATACGCTGGGACTTGATTAAAAATCCATAACATTTCAATTAAAACTTTAAAACAAAATATTTACAAACAGTAAACGCAGAACATTAAATATGCTGCAATTCAGCCGGCAGCATTATCGAATTCGAATGTACACAGAACCTCTAGCATAAAATAACAACGGAGGAGAGATGTTTCAGTTCCTCTCAATGCCCGTCCAACGGAGGAGAGTTGTCTCAATTCCTCGCGTTTGCTGATAAAGGCGATCAAATACGAGGCAAAGTCAGTAAATAGGTCACAAACTGATATGAGAGGTCGGAAATTAGTAGTAAATTGTTTCCAAATATGCCAATAGGTGGCAGCATAATCCAACTATAAGATGTTAATTTCGAATTTATGAGACAGCAGTTGCACAAGATGAGCAGGGTCGTTCAAAAGTTGTTGACGAAGAACAAAGTGGTCATCCAATTGAGATTGCGACAGAAGAATCAGTGCGAAGGTTGAGGAAATGGTTAGAGATGGCATGAGAACAACGTTCGCATAGGAACCTTGTCCACAACCTTCCGCACAGTTTCTTCTGTCGCAATCTCAACTGGATGACCACTTTGCTCTTCGTCAAGAACTTTTGAACGACCTTGCTCATCTTGTGCAACATTTCTCATAAATTCGAAATTAGCATCTTATAGTTGGATCATGCTGCCACCTATTGGCATATTTGGAAACAATTTACTACTAATTTCCGACCTCTCATATCAGTTTGCGACCTACTTACTGACTTTGCCTCGTAATAATAATAAAGATAATACCTTTTGCTTCGTCATATATGCACTATATTGCGAAAAATCACCGGACACTTCCGATTTTAGACATTTTGTCGAATATCTAGAGGAATTCTTTACGGACTCTTTTGGAACTGCAGGAATATAAAGAATACGTTTCACCTCACATTTTTCAGTGAATGTTTGATCATGAGTGCAATAATAGGAGAGCGACAACGAATTGAAGAAAAACAAAAGAATATTTTCGATCATCCTGTTAAATATATCTCGATATAATCTGTAGCGCCAGCTTATGGATATGGCACAGTATTTTGTGTTCATTTGTGCAAAGATAGCACTTATATTCACAGAAATAAAGGTTTCTTTAAAATATTTAAGAAATGTTCACATTTTTTTTAAGCATCTAGGGTTTTCAAACAAATTTAACGCTGCTTCTAGAAAACTTTCCAAAGTAGGGGAAGGTGGCCTAAAATGATCCCCTTAAGGGAAAAACTTGTGTAAAATACATGTTTAAATGAAACTTTAGACCTATGCTAATATGTTTTACACTATATTTTGCATTATAAACATATTTCAATACTATTTTAAACCCAAATTTTGCAATGAAAAAAATGGATTTTTGAAAAGTGTCAAAAGGATTATTTTACCCTCACCCAAGGGCAAAGTGATCCTTCATTTAAAAATCATTGTAAATTGTTTTTTATCGGCAAAATAAAGGCTATAAAAGTAATTATGACAATACATAATGAAATAAAATAAGTTTTGCAATCAAATAGCATACATAATTTATTTTATGTAAATTTTATAATAAAAAAGTGCCACAAATAATTTTGAAAAAAACAATAACAATAAAATGGAATATTTGAAAATTATGATTGTAGGATAAAACAAGACTCAAAGAAAAAGGTTTGGAGCAGTCACACATTTGGCTCCCTGATGTCTAGGACGCGGTACCGTATTTTCTCCAGCCAATGAAATGGTAGTAAAACGATCCACATAATGGATCATTTTGCCCGGTAACGTGACCGTCTATTTTAAGTCATATAACTGGATGACGCCGAGATGCAAAACAAACTTAGCAAGTGTAATTGACATCTAAAAACATACTCTACCATCATAAGTCATATTTCTGTACACGAAAGACTGTATATCTAAATAACTATGAAAGTTAGTGCTTATCTTATAATAGATATTGTATAAACCATTTTTTCAAAGAATTTTTTTCAGACGCGCAACATTGCGATCACTTGAATACCAGCATTGCTTCTTCTTCACTTGGCACAACTAGTTTATATGTTACCCTGTAGATAGCACGACCTGTCTGGAAGAAAACCTACGTGGATCGTTTTGCCCGCTAGGATCATTTTAGGCCACCTTCACCTTCTAGAAAAATATAATGCAATTAGAAGGTAAATATATTAAATATTTGATGAAATATGAGCATTTGTACAAATAAATAAATAAATAAATAAATAAATAAAAAATTATCTGTGCAAGGTTTTGTTTTTTCGTAATTTAGTAAGTCAACTCTACAGAGCAACTCCTATAAGAAATTTGGTGAAAAATCGTAAAAATTCAGAACGAAACTTTTGATTTTAAGATGTTTTTAGCTGCTCTCTGAAAGATGCAGAACGATAAGGGATTTTTCACAAGTTGTCATTTTTTATTTATTTTTTTTTTTTATTGATGTTTTAGTTCTGCTTTAAAAACGAACAAAACGATCCTATTCCAACAAAAAAAGAATTATCAAATTTAAAGTATAAAGAATATGTTTCACTTCAAATTTTTTAGTGAATGTTTGATCAGGCATGCAATAATAGGGGAGCGACGACGAATTAAAGAAAATTAAAAGAATGTTTTCGATCGCCCTGTTAGCTGTATCTCGATATAATCTGTAGTTCCAGCTTATGGATATGGTATAGCATTTTTGTGTTCATTTGTGCAAAAATTCACAGAATACATTCACAGAAATATAAAGGTTAATCAAATTAAAACTATATGTCAAAATGGCTGCTGTCTCACTGTGTACCACGTCTCACTGTGTATTCCCCTACCCTATTACATATTTAATTAAATTCGAGAAGAAATGTTTGCTTTTTTGAATAAAATCGATTTTCTTTTTAACTTGATTGTATTACTCTATATTTTTTAAATGTTGTTCGTTTGGAATATATTTTACATGCGAATATTTTTTTAATACTCTAAAAAATAAAAAGCAAATAATTTCAAACGAATGAGATAATTGCTATTTTATTAACACTGAAAGCATTATTTTTGTTTGTTTGTATTTAAATAAATTAGAAATTTTAATTTATTGAATTCTCGGTTTTTCATTTAAAAAATAAATTTGAACTTTAGTATTACTACAGCCAATATGCATGCGTGCAAGGAATAACGGAATTTTCCCCTGAAGATTAACGAAAAAGGCATGTTTTCTAGGAGTACGGAAATTATTCGTTTAAAAATGACGAATTATTAATGTATAAAGACGAATTTTTCTCACAGTGCCAGAAAACCCGCTAACAAGAAAAGTGACAGGAAAATCCGAGTGAGAGCAAACTAAACAAGTAAGAAAAAATCATGCGTCAAGCATAGATTATGAAACACTTTCCAACACATTCAGAATAATGTAACAAAACTGCACTGTTTACAAAATTAAAATATTACGTCTAATGCAACCATGAAAACGCATAATACCTTTCAGAACCCAATTTCAGCTGTTCCCATCCACAATCGGAAAATTATGCGAATTGCAGCCCTGTATATGATTTATAGATTTGAATCCATTAGCTACATGCAAGCCAAAATTTAGTTCACTTAAGATACTTAACACTTAACACTTAACATTTACTTCAGTTGAAAATTTACCTCCAGCAATTTCCTCTAATAATGAGAACGATACGTGAATACTTTTGTGCAGCCCTGTATTTGAGGTATAGAATTTATATATAACGGGTAAGATGCAAAAAATTAATTATATTTAAAAGCGCATACCGAATTTTAAACCGTTCACTCCAGCAATTATTACTCAAAGGCAGTACTGTACTGTAACCGATTTCTTTTGGGTGTCCCTGTAAATGAATAAAAAATGCTATGAATGTCCTGTCATAACGTGATCGTAGTGAAATTCAGTGATTTATATCAGTTAATACATTTGAAATAGCATAATGTCATTAAAATACTCTGCAAACGATTTTTCCCCATATACCATAATGTAATGGCATACTTTTGAGTGCCCCTATAAATGAACGATTAATCCTACATACTTCATATACAATACCAAACATGCTTTGGTGACCCTAAATAACCTTTATCAATTTCATGAAAATCCGAGTATATTTACTGGAGTTATTCCCCATATACCATAATGTAATGGAATAATTTTGAGTGCCCCTGTAAATGAATGAGTAATACTACATACTTCATATACAATACCAAACATGCTTTGGTGACCCTAAATAACCTTTATCAATTTCATGAAAATCCGAATATAATTACGGGAGTTAGAGCGTGGACAGAGGGCCAGACGGCCATACGGACAGACGGCCATACGGACAGACGGCCAGACAAACCGAAGTCCTAAACACTTTCCAACTATGTTGGAAAGTGTTAAAAAGTGACCAAAAACCAAACGAGGATGACGAAATTTACGCCAACATCAAAGGTTGAAAACAAAACACATCAACTACGACAAAAGGAAAGATATAAGTATTTTTTATATAGATATAATACATAGTAACAGCACAAAGATGTTATCATAGCCTATATTAGCAATCAAAGTTTATATTACCGTTAAGCAACGTTTATAAATGTGCTCCTCTGCTAACCGGATGTATAGGAGGCTTGTATCAGTTCTGTGCAAGAATGTGGTCCCCTCTTTTTTTCCTTCCTTTTCCGACAACATACAGACAAATACAAAATCTTAGTTAATAGCAAACTAGAACCGGCCAACACAGTGCTAATGCGGTCAAGCAGATTTCTGCCATGGGGCGATCACGAGAATTTCGTCCCGCGGCCAGGTATGGCAGACGAAGGATTATTGGCCATTTTTTTTCAATATATTTTATTAATATTTAAAAAGAAATTATTAGTTTGTACAATTATCTTAAAGGTTTAACCACGTATGAGAAATTTGAAAAATAATAATTAATAGTATCTATATATAGCTAAGAAGGACATAAAGTCATTTGGCCAACCTGCCTCATCGAACGGGGTATGTTGAACGTCTAAATTGATTTGCTTTTGGGATTCCTAACGGAAATAAAAATCACATAAAATATCAAAAGTAATTTTAATTTGGTATATAAAAGATACAAAGGATAAGAAAAGTTGCTTTGTTCAACTGAAAAGCCTTCATCGAAAATTTTCTCATCATGACAATGAATGCAAATTTGAAATATCCTGTCCACAGTGCTAGAAAATTCGTGTGCCCAAAGTTTGTACCTGGTACATTGAATCCACTCTTGTCTTATTTGCCTTTTAGTTAATAATACCCTGCCCAGTAACGCACATAAATCTGCGATTTTATTGACATTTGTAGGCTGATGAATCTAGAAAAGAAACTCTTGGACTGAGGTCCAACATGCCACGGAATAATTGGGCCATCTTGTCCATATCGCCATTTAGTTTTTTGATCGTCGTATCAAAATATTCTGTTAATATATTTTTTTAATCAATAAGTAGAAAACAAACTCTGAACAACGATCCTTTAGATTGCTATTCATCAAAGTGAATTCTTAATCAGAAACCAGAATTAGAAACAAATCAGAGACGATTATTTATAAGTGGCAAAAAAAAAAAAATCACCTGAGTAAAAATGTGAGGTGGATTTTGTTTGACTGCTTTTTCACTGCTGACGTTGTGATTGGTGAAAGAAAACGTGATAAGACACACATCGTTAAGCTAGTAACGCCATCTACCGGATGGTTTAAAAAATATCGAGGATGGGCCAACATGCCTTGGTCTATCCTAAACAGCCCGGTATACCAAACATAAAGCAGGGCAGGTATGGGCCTGGTCAGCGGTATAATAATAATAATAATAATCAACAACACTATGCTCCAAAATCTCCCACTACTTTGCTTACTAAAGCACCCACCATACGAGCCTTAACAATATGGTCAAGTTGAAATTCCGTCAACTTTGACATGATTCATTCACAACTGCACAGAACGCTGTCTTGATGACAAATGGTGCTTTCAAGGTGCAGATAAGCTGATGTAAGTAGTTACATTATGCAAAAAGTGCAGTGCCACCTACAAAGTTAATTATAGCAAGCATGTAATTTAAGGCAATTTTTTTGCAATGTATTTCCATATTTTTATCTACCCACTGAGTGCTATCTATATACAATACATTTAAACAAAATATCATTCTGAAACAAATGACACTTACACATGCTTTTTTAACCATCGAAACAGCTGGTGATATTTCAGTCTTATATATTTTTTAAATTATAGAATCGTATATCTATTAGATATTAATTTTTTTTGTCTTGATATTCATGATTAGACGTTAAAACAAATTAATTAGTTCTCAGAGTAATTTAACTTACGCAAAAAAAGAACTAGTCAAAATAATTATTCCAAAATCTAATGTCTGGGTTTTTTTTATTCTTTAATGTATTTTAAAATAAATATTTTAAAGAATGGACGAATTTTGTTTATCTTTGTTCTTATGATGCATCAAAGTTAAAAAAAAAGTAAAAGAAGAGAGAAAGTAAAATAACTTACTAAGAAGACTTTAAATTTAATTAAACTCACTAAGGCGATTAATTAAACTTTTTAGAAATATGAAACAAAACTTTTCATACACAAAGATTTTAAACACTTGGTTGTTTGATATCTTTGAGTAATTTTAGATTCCTGAACATAACAATCATTTCCTCATTCTATGAATGTTAGTTCCCGCAATTAGTAAACATTGGATCTGCAAGATGCGGCCAGAAATCAATTCTCAGCGATTTCATAAAGATACATTTTCCACAAATATCCGAAAGTGATAATAATTATGAGTATTTTGTTAAATCGGATATGAAACTCGATTTAATTCAGAACAAACTTCTAAGCATAACACGAGTTTACAAAATCCAATTAAAGATTGAATAAAAGTTATGTTGTGGAACAATTTCTGTCATATGTATTACAATATATTTCTTTAGCGTGTTTAGGAAATAGGAAATATTAGTCGAAGAACATGCAATATATTGAGGATTGATAGATGTTTATTGTCGTATATTTAAGTCAAGGTATGATTGACATTATACAAAGAAAAACAGCGTATTGACACTTCGGCTGAGCAATAATTTATTTTTATTTGCTGACACACATACACAAAATATATCCTCCTGAGACCCAAGCAAAATGTAATGCATAAATCTTTTTAAATATGAGTTTTTTTCAACAAATAGGCATCAAAAATGACATTTTAAAGAAATTAATAAACTTCGATTTTTTAATTTTGTTTTACAGCACATCCAACTAAATGGATGTTCAGGCCATAACTCGCTTTAAATTAATTTAAAAATGAGAGAAGTATGGGAAAGAATAGAATTTATTATAAAGAACATAAGGCAAGTATTAACATCTGATTTAAAATTGCAAAATAAAAAAAAGTTTAAACAAATTAAAATAACATAAAAACAAAAATTACCAGCAGAACGTAGAATTCCAACTTGACTCATTTATTAAGCCATTTTGTAAACAAAGTAGTTACCGTTGCCAAAATCCACAAGCTGAATGTTGTTTTTTGATTCATACATTACCAAAGCCAACTGGTTTTATATTGCTACAATGAAATTTAACACAATAGAAGGAGAAAGCAAAATATCCATTTAAATGGATGCCAGATCTCAGGAGGATATACAGGGCGATTCAAAACTAGAGGAACAAACTTCTAGGACGCGTGGAGGTACACCTAGGGGACTCGGAATCACATAGCAATGCAGGACCGGAAATGCAATCCTAACGAGATAGGGGGTTTGTTTTCAGAGGCTGAATCGTCATGACAGCAAATTGACATTTAAAGACCATAAGCTTTAAAATAATTTCTGACTTTCCTGTTAATGAAGTTGACCGATGTTTCGTAAAGTTTGCTGCGTCAGTACAAGATGCTCCTACTACCTCAAACGTGCAAAATTATAGACGGTAAGAACCAGGTAGATAACGTCTGGGAACTTACTTATCAAGAAAGACATGACTTATTGCAAACTCTTCGTTACGTAGGTCCACATATGTGGACCTCCAAATATCCGTTTTTAAGTGGTCTCGGGGCTCTTTAAGCTTCAAAATTTTCGAAATTTTAATTTTTTTTTTAGATGCTAAACTCCTATCTTTTCTGAACATTTTTGAACATTTCCTTGAAATTCGTATTAGAACAGAAGTTATGGCTTTTAGAATTATACCCTCTCAATAGTTGAAGTGGCGTTTCCTAAACTTTGAAGCCACTTATCTCCAAATGACGTTTTTGGGCATAACGCGCAGGATATCACAAAACTACCGAATATTTTTTCATGAAATTTTCAAAATATATATTTCATGTTAGTCTGTATAAACTGAACCTAAAATTTTTATTTTTATTGTTCAAAATAATATTTTTTTAGGTGATTATACTGTTGAAATTTTCAAAATTTTGCATTAGCTAAATAGAACTTTGAATTAAAAATATCAAAATGCTTTAAATACAAATTTATTTAGGTTCAGGGTAATTATTGCAGTTTGAAGTATAATTAAGCACGTACAATTTCATTGTAGTTGCAAAATTTGTTCTGTAATCCTGCACGTAAGCTGTTACACCAATTTTCTGTTTTACAAATGTCTGATAGTTTGGAGCGCCCTATATATGCTAATTCTGTATCTTGCAATTTTTTAAATGCATGAAATAAAAGAACATACTTATATCTTTCCTCCCAATAAAAATTGTGTTTCTAAATCATATACATTTTAAGATATTAAATATTGAAAATGTTCTTTTATTTTTTTTTTCATTTTTTCCAATTTTAAGAGTCCTGAGAACCCTTAAAATTCCACAGTAGGACTATTTGTAATTCCGATTTTATATTTATGTACATGAGTCTTTAAACTTTTTAATGAATCCGTTAGATAGCTGCACTTTCTCATGAAATATTCATTTAAAGAAATAACGGAAAATCGGGGTCCTTGGGAAAATAAGTATTTTTCACTATCTTAAATCTCGTTTATGGATATAATAAAATTACTTTCTAAAAAGTTGATGTTTCAATATCTGTTCAATGTACTCTTTCTTGTAAAATAGTTTTATTGAAAAACTTTATCATGAAAAACACTTAGGTACATATATATGTACAGTCGTGGAAAAAAAGTAAACACCCCCTACTAACTCCTCAACAAATTATCGTAGAAGGAAGTTACTGGTACCGAACGATTGGAAATAAAGTCTACTTTTAAATGATGTATATAAAATTTGCTTAGGGGGTCATGTACATATTAAAACGAATCCAAACTTCATTTTTTTTTTCAATGACAATACCCAATTTTAACAAGATATTTCAAATCTCCGTTTCAAATTATGCCTAGGTACCGAATTTCAAGTCATTTGAACGATAAGTTTTTGAATTATAAACTTTCAAAATTTAGTGCTTCTAATGTTAAATTACGTTTTCATATGTTTAGTTATATCTCCAGAAATTATGCTCCTAATGTGCCAATTTTTTTTTTTTTTTTTTTTTTTTTTTTTTTTTTTTTTTTTTTTGTAGCAATAATACTAATACGCCCAAACATAAATACGCTGAATTTGCAATTTTTATAATTTTATGATATGAATTATGAATTATGAAATTAATATTAGAAAAAATTATGAATTACAACCTACAATTTTTTTGATGGATTTAGATTTATTATGTCCTGCTTTATGTAAATCCCAAATTTCACATTTTTCTTCCTAGTAGTTTTCAAATTATGCTTAAAAAACGGCAAAATGATTGTTTAAGGGGCCGTCTATAATAGAAGCGACTAGATATTTTGAAATTTCTTCTGCTGTCCCGTAATCAAGCAGGCTTCATTGACTTCTTAAGGTGCCTTGATCAAGATGGGGGATCTCTCGGTCAACAATCGATTTCCGAACTTCAATTTGGATACAGCCCTTAAAATACGCTCGTTTTAAAATAATTAATTTCTCAGAAACTTATGGTACGAATTGCATAAAAATTCGTTTTTAGGCTAATTGGAGGGTGTAGGGTTCATTTATGCTGTCAGAATTGTGTACTGCTATTGAAAAAAACAAAGTTCTGGTTCGTTTTAATATGTAGTTGGCCCCCTAAGCAAATTTTATATACATCATTTAAAAGTAGACTTTATTTCCAATCGTTCGGTAGCAGTAACTTTCTTCTACGATAATTTGTTGAGGAGTTAGTAGGTGGTGTTTACTTTTTTTTTCCACGACTGTACCTTCGTCCATTTCACTGAATTTAGTGTAACGGTTTCAAGTCTGTTTATCTAGGTATATGGTATGTAATTATGATTTAAATGCACAGGAGTCATTAGTACTTTTTTTTTACTTTATTATCTAATTTTCAAAGCTATTTTAAAACATTATACACTGTAAAAAAAAATCTGTTAAGTTACTAAAATTTTTCTTGGAAACTGGGATTCCTAAAACATTTCATGTAACGGCAAGGACAAAAATTCCTGTAACAGACGCAGTTACAGGAATTTTTGTTGCTGCCGTTACATAAAAAGTTCTAGGAATCCCAGTTTCCTAGAAAAACTTTAGTAACTTTACAGATTTTTTTTTTTTACAGTGTACAATAAAAGTTTTCAAAGTATGAAACTTTTTAACAAAATTTGCAAGTATTTATTTACTCCATTGTTTAAACTTCTTCAATTATTTAGAATATACAGGGTGCAATATGTTATCTATCGTATTATGTAACCTATAATTTCTGAACCGTTGGTCGTAGACATATAGTTCTAAGTACAAAAACGTTTCAAATGAGGTAAACATTCATGTTGTAACATTAATTACCGTAAAAAATCAATTTTATAAAAACTACGAAAACTAACATTTTATACAGTGCCCCAGTCCCTATAGTTATCTTTAGTAAAAGTTTACACATATCATAACAAATATAACACAAAAAGTTTGACATCTGTACTACAAAAATTGACAGAGTTATTAAATGTCAAAGTTTGAGATTTTTGCACATGATTTTGTCTTTCATTGAGGAAACAGTTAAAAGATGAATTAAAGTAATTCGAGATCAAAATGAGGGTGCAATGTCCTTTTTACGGCGAAATCACCTTTAACCGGTATCGCCAAATCGGGGAATCAATAAATAGGGTTATTTTATCTAAAAATTTGAGTAAACTTTTATGGGTCGAACAACATTCAAACGTACCGACGATACCAGGTATAGGTGGTTTCGCCGTAAAAAGAACATTGCACCTGATTTTGATTTCGAATTACTTTAATTTCTCTTTTAACTGATCCCTCAATGAAAGACAAAATCATGTGCAAAAAGTCCTTCCGGCCAGTGCCGGGAGGAAGAGGTAGCTTTCATATTCCTTATTTTTTTAAAAAGCCAGCTTATATTATTCAAACGCACAAAGCTCAATTTAGTGGAAACCGGTTATAGGAGATTCAATACTAATTTTTATTAATACTAAATCATTATGAATGAGAATTTAGCAAAATTAGTCATCTTTATCCAAGCTGCTTTTATTTAAAATAACTTATATTTGGTTGCCAAATTCGGCGATACATTGAAGTGCCTGCCATTTTAAGACAACAAGGTGGAAGACGCTAACCAGTGAACTTGGTCGAGACCTTAGTAATTCCTGTGCACATGCTCACTCACATCGGAATCGGTTGATATATACGAGTGCTGTCGCAGGCAAATAATCAGATTTTTAAAAATGTCAGCCGCATTAGAAATTCAAACTGTATCTGAGCCATTTTTTAATATAAATTCAAAACAAAAAATGCGCCGGAATCCTTATATCAAGGTCAAATACTTAAAAAAGAAAACCTTTTTCAATTTCTAATTTTTTTGCACCTTACTTTAAATATTTTTTTTTATTCACTGGCCGTCATTTTGGAACAAGATGGCTGATAAAGCTGGCCAGCGAACCTGGGCAAAACATTGCTATATACTGTCCACATGCCTTCTTACATCGAAATAGGTTAATAAATACACGTGTTATCGCGTGACAAATATCAGATCGTTTCAAAATGTCAGACATGCTAGAAATTCAAAGTGCTATAATTCAACCATTTTTTAAGATATAGACGAAACAAAAACTGCTGCGGAATCTTTGTATGAAGGTCACACACATAAAAAAAACCTTTTTCATTTTCCAATTTTTTAATACTTTATTTTAAATTTTAAATTATTTTTTTTTAATGGCAGCCCTTTTCAAACAAGATGGCGAATGAAGCTGGCCAACGAACACGATCTAGACATTGGTATGTACTATGTACACACCAAGTTACATCCAAATCGGTTCATAAATACGCCAGTTATTGCGTGACAAAAATCAGGTCGTTTCAAAATGTCAGCCACAATAGAAATTCAAAATGCTATAACTCAGCCATTTTTCTAGATATAGACGAAACAAAATCTGTTCCGGAATCTTTGTACTAAGGTCAAACACATACAAAAAAAATCTTTTTCATTTACCAATTTCTATGTATCTCATTTAAAATTTAAATTTTTAAAATTTTTTAAATGGCCGCCATTTTGAAACAAGATGGCGGATGAAGCTGGCGAACGAACTCAGTCGAGACAATGGTATGTACTATGTATACACCAAGGTACATCCAAATCGGTTTATAAATACGCCTGTTATCGCTTGACAAAAATCAGGTCGTTTCAAAATGTCAGAAACGCTAGAAATTCAAAGTGCTATAACTCAGCCTTTTTTAAAGATATAAACGAAACAAAAACTGCTCCGGAATCTTTGTATCAAGGTGAAACACATAAAAAAAAATATTTTTTAATTTTAAATTTTTTGGTACCACATTTTAAACTTTAAATTTTTTTAAAAAAAATTAAATGGCCACCATTTTGAAACAAGATGGCAGATGAAGCTTGCCAACGAACTCGGTCGAGACATTAGTATGTACTATGTATACACGAAATTTCATCCAAATCAGTTCATAAATACGCCTGTTATCGCGTGACAAAAATCAGGTCGTTTTAAAATGTCAGTTACGCTAGAAATTCAAAGTGCTATAACTCAGCCTTTTTTAAAGATATAAACGAAACAAAAACTGCTCCGGAATCTTTGTATCAAGGTGAAACACATAAAAAAAATATTTTTTAATTTTAAATTTTTTGGTACCACATTTCAAATTTTAAATTTTTTTAAAAATTTTAAATGGCCACCATTTTGAAACAAGATGGCAGATGAAGCTTGCCAACGAACTCGGTCGAGACATTAGTATGTACTATGTATACACGAAATTTCATCCAAATCAGTTCATAAATACGCCCGTTATCGCGTGACAAAAATCAGGTCGTTTTAAAATGTCAGTTACGCTAGAAATTCAAAGTGCTATAACTCAGCCTTTTTTAAAGATATAAACGAAACAAAAACTGCTCCGGAATCTTTGTACTAAGGTCAAACACATACAAAAAAATATTTTTTAATTTTAAATTTTTTGGTACAACATTTCAAATTTTAAATTTTTTTAAAAATTTTAAATGGCCGCCATTTTGAAACAATATGGCAGATGAAGCTGGCCAATGAACTCGGTCGAGACATTGGTATGTACTATGTATACACGAAATTTCATCCAAATCGGCTCATAAATACGAGAGTTACAGTGTGACAAAGATCAGATATATATATGTATATATATGATATATATATATGTATATATATATATATATATATATATGTATATATATATATATATATATGTATATATATATATATATATATCAACTTTTGAACGGACGGTGGTTTCGGGATCTGGGGGTCATGATCGATGAAAATATACCAAAATTTTTTGAAATCGCTTTCCTCCGAACGGCTGCAATAGGTAGCTTTTAGGTAGCTTTCTTTACAAAAAGCTACCTATTGCAGCCGTTCGGAGGAAAGCGATTTCAAAAAATTTTGGTATATTTTCATCGATCATGATCCCCAGACCCCGAAACCACCCTCCGTTCAAAATTGATATATATATATATATATCAATATATATATATATAACCATTAATTAATATATCTTTTCATTTTGAATGTCAACAATTCATTTTGAAGTATTTTTTTCCTTATGGTATCTTATATATATTTATATATATTCCCAGGTCGCTAAATGATTTAGCAATCTTTTAAATATATATATATATATATATATATATATCTGACCTATGTCACACTGTAACTCTCGTATTTATGAAACGATTTGGATGTAATTCGGTGTGGACGTACATACCAATGTCTCGACCGAGTTCTTTGGCCAGCTTCATCCGCCATTTTGTTTCAAAATGGCGGCCATTTAAATTTTTTTTAAAAATTTAAAATTTAAAATGTGGTACCAAAAATTTGAAAATGGAAAAACATTTTTTTCTTATGTATTTGACCTTTATACAAAGACTCCGTAGCAGTTTTTGTTTCGTCTATATCTTAAAAAATGGCTGAGTTATGGCATTTTGATTTTCTAGCGAAGCTGACATTTTGAAACGTCCTGAATTTTGTCACGCGATAAAAGGCGTATTTATGAACCGATTTGGATGTAACTTCGTTTATACATAGTACAGACCAATGTCTCGACCGAGTTCGTTGGCCAGCTTCATCCGCCATTTTATTTAAAAAAGGCGGCCATTTAAAATTTTAAGAAAAATTTATATTTGAAATGTGGTACCAAAAAATTGAAAATTGAAAAAATATTTTTCTCTGATGTGTTTGACCTCGATAAAAAGATTCGGGAGCAGTTTTTGTTTCGTCTATATCTTAAAAAATGGCTGAGTTATAGCATTTTGAATTTCTAGCGTGGCTGACATTTTGAAACGCCCTGATTTTTGTCACGCGATAACAGGCGTATTTATGAACCGATTTGAATGTAACTTGGTCTGTACATAGTACATACCAATGTTTCGACCGAGTTTGTTGGCCAGCTTCATTCGCCATCTTGTTTCAAAAGGGTTGCCATTTAAAAAAAAAATGGAATTTAAAATTTAAAATGAGGTATTAAAAAATTGGAAAATGAAAAAGATTTTTGTTATGTGTTTGGCCTTGATAGAAAGATTCTGGAGCAGTTTTTGTTTCTGAAAATTTGTTCTTTTGTTTATATCTTAAAAAGTGGTTGAATTATAGCACATTGAATTTCTATCATGGCTAACACTTTGAAACGATCTTGTATTTGTCTCGCGATACCACACGTATTCGCCTATTTCGATGGAAGAAGGCATGTGGATAGTATACATCAATATCTCGACCAAGTTCGCTTGCCAGCTTCATCAGTCATCTTGTTTCAAAATGGCGGCCATTAAATTAAAAAAATATATATTTAAAGTGAGGTGCAAAAAAATTAGAAATTGAAAAAGGTTTCTTTCTTAAATATTCGACCTTGATATAAGGATTCAGGAGCATTTTTTGTTTGTCTTTATCTTAAAAAATGGCTCAGATATAGCAGTTTCAATTTCTAACGTGGGTGACATTTTGAAAAATCTCATTTTTTGCCTGCGACAGCACTCGTATGTATCAACCGATTCCGATGTGAGTGAGCATGTGCACAGCAATTACTAAGGTCTCGACCAAGTTCACTGGTTAGCCTCATCCACCATGTTGTCTTAAAATGGGACTTTAAGAAATCGCAGAATTTGGCAGCAAAATATAAGTTACTTTAAATAAAAGCAGCTTGGATAAAGCTGACTAATTTTGTGAAATTCTCATTCATAATGATTTAGTATTGATAAAAATTAGTATTGAATCTCCTACATTCGGTTTCCACTTAATTGAGCTTCGTGTGTTTGAATAATATAAGTTGGCTTTTTTAAAATAAGGAATATGAAAGCTACCTCTTCCTCCCGGCAGCGACATTACAATCCAACAAAACTTGAAGGGGGAATTGGCAGCTTTTGGCACATTTGTTGGTGGAGCGAAACCAGTTCTTAGGGAGGAAAAATGCATCGCAGTTCTTCGTATCCTGTGATACTGTACTGTGTAATGTATTGTGAAATGCTTTGGAAATAGAAAATTGCTCTTCTGTACCTAAAACAAATGATAAATTTTACCACTTTTTAAGATAATTTATAATTCTGGGGGTTTTTTTATGAAAATAAATGATTTAATTAATATAGATTTTTCAAATCTTTTCCCATTTTAATGTTTTTATTGCACATTGTTATTAGTTTTTACTACACCTGTAATATATTTTGCTAAAATTTCCTAAAACTTTTTAGTACTTTGTTAAGTCTACACCCTTTCTTCGTTTTTCTAAAATCGTAAATTTTATAAAAATGTTGTAAAGTGGGTTTTAGTAATAAAGCATATACAAAAAAAAAAAAAAAAAAAAAAGTAAAATAAAATGAAATAAAATAAAAAATAAAAAGGACTATTTAATAAAAAGGTTGATTATTTAGTTGTTAAAAGTTAAATTGCCTCAGGAAAGATGTTGTGAACCTCATATATTTAGTACGTATATCAAAAATGAAACTTTATTAATTTGTACTGTAAGAATTGTTAACATAAGCAAAATACTTATGAATTTTGTATGTACCGTCAGAGGTGGTGGGAAACCCCTGCTCGGCAAAAAAAATATTATCATCATCTAAAGACCAACTATTAAAAAAGTATCGAATGTACAAACTGAACTGCAAAAAAAAAAAAAAAGTTTATTTTGAATTTGAATAAGAACACATGAATAATTTTGTAATATATAATACTTTTTTGTTAAAAGTATATTCCAAATTAAAATGCATAGCTAAATCCAGTATTTTGTGTGATTATCAAATTTCTAAACCTTGTAGAATAGCAATCTTTCAATTATTTTCAGACCCATAAAGTAGTGTTTTCTTAAAAAAAGAAAAAATATATATACAGTAAATCAATTTAAACAATGTTGATAAATATATTGTAAGCTAATAATGAAGTATCACTTCAAAATTAAAATCAATATTTGAGATAATCTGATAGAGTAGGGACAATATAACCTTTTGTAACTAGAAAACATAATTCTTGCATTCACAAAAGAAAAGGATAGCCCACCTCCTTTTTTGAACATTATAAATTAGGTTTGTAAATTGGATAACTTAAGGCTCTTCTTAACTGCTCTGCTCAACAAGCGCAAAACGTTTTGGCTCATTTACAAATTCATTTTTAATGGAAAGATATAAAACTCGAAAGCCTAGCCATGGAAGCGATTTGGAATTGAACTGTTTTTTACATTTTTTGATGAATCAACTACCTATTGAGTTATAAGCGATTTCGATCACGTGACTGACAATATATTCTGAAAAATCTATTGCGTTTGAAAAAAAAAAAAAAAAAAAAAAAAAAAAAGGGAAAAACAGCTTAATTACATAGTTTCTGAACAACAACACCAGCTAGTTTCATGCATTTTCGAACAAAAGTAAATTAAAACTTATGTCAGAAAGTTGCCCTTATTTGAGAACAACCTTAAGGGACAGAATGTATATGAATATATATATATATTGTAATTCTATGATAAAAATATTTAATACCACTGGAATTTAACTCTTTATGTCTCAAATGATGAATTCGTGAAAATTTTATCTTCTAAAGCCTTTCTCGTGAATTTTTGAAACTACATTAGAATATTTGCACAATCATTTAATACAATTTAGAAGGATTTTGCCATTAAAATTTATTAATAAAATTTGAATATATAGGGATTTTGTGCAATATTTATAACTCCACTCAAATCTTTTATATAAAATATTTTTTTTAGTATTTTGTAGAATTAGGTACAGATATAATGTTCTTACAATAGAAATATTTTCGAACTGAAATTTTTCTCCCCCAGTCATTCAACGTCAAGAAAGCTGAAAAGATGCATAAGACAAAAGAAATCATCCTTTTAAAAATATTTTTGTTTTGTACAACCTATAGTGCTTTTGGAACAAGAGAAAGTAAAGAATCTATAACTCATTCTAAACTGTACTATTACTAATCAATGCATTAAAATAATTGTATAACAAGTTACTTTATTGGTGCATATAAGTACCGTCAGTACATAAAGGGTTAAAATCCATTCATTTATTCTTTCATGACATAGAATGTTTAACATTTAAAGAAAATGTTATTGAAGCGCTGCTGTCATTATGTTTTCTGAAATATTTATTTTTTAGATTTACTTTTTATAATTTTTATAATCAGCTTACTTTATTCAAAATTGTATGATATCTTAAAGTGAAAGTGCTCTAATGGTTGATCACGTGTACTCTTTTTAAATTCGTTTCAAGTATGAGTCAATAAAAAAGAGCAAATTAAAAAAGAAAATGCTTAATAATTAAGAATAAAAAAATGAACTTTGAATATCAGCTGTTGAAACATTTAGCAATAATCTAAATATTGTTGTCTTATGTACGATAGAGCTTAAATGATAAACGGAGTTATCTAATTTAGAAAAATTTAATATTACTTTTGGATACTCTCTAAAATGTTATTATTTCTTTTAAAATATACCTTTGCAAATTCGCTATTGTTAACATACATATTGTGGTTATTTTTTAATTTCCCTTTAATTAATAAACGAACAAATGTGTTTTTCTATTTAAACTAAATAATTTAGAAAATAGTTTTTTTTTAAATTTTTTAACAAATCATTAATGAACATGCAATCATAAAAACATAAGTCAGCATATCATGCCATTTTACCGGGTAATCAATCATCATGTCATTCATTAAAACGCAAAATATATAGCTATAACATAGGACATATACAATGCAGAACATGCACTTAAAAAAAACAAGAAAAAAAAAACAATGACAAACATCTTAGGTAGTGTAGGCGATTTTTATAAACATTAAAATAACATTTTTCATAAGTATTTTACATTTTTATTAAGACATTTGTGATCATATGTTGCTCATAGAACTTAAATGCTTTAGCACATCCCCCCCCCCCCCCGAAATTTAATCCTGTTTCTTCGTTCACATCACCCTCTTCCACAATCAACAAGATGAACTGAAACAGTCCCCCTCCCTTCCCTGTAAACAAATGGGTTACTGGAGTAAGGGTAGAAAGTGAAGATTTCAGCGCTCTTGGCTCATTATATTTTATCTCGCCAAACCCTCCAAGTTTTGTTGGTTTGTAATCTACTGGCCGGAAGGACTTTTTGTAATGAAAGCTACCTAAAATCTCAAACTTTGAAATTTAATAACTGTGTCAATTTTTGCAGTACAGATGTCAAACTTTTTGTGGTATATCTGTTATGATATGTCTAAACTTCTACTAAATATAACTATAGGGACTGAGGGACCGTATAAAAAGTTAGTTTGAGTAATTTTTATAAAATTGATTTTTGACTTTAAATAATGCCACAACATGAATATTTACCTCATTTGAAACGTTTTTGTAATTGGAACTATATGTCTACGACCAACGGTTGAGAAATTAAAGGTCGGCGATAGATAACATATTGCACCCTGTACATCATTACCTGTGCATCCCTGTACATTCAGTATTGACATTGTAATTCTTGAACTTTTAAAAGAAAATTATTTTTCTAGGCGCACTGAATCAAGACAAGACTGACGCAGTTTTGCACAGAATAATTTATTTGATAGATGAAGTGATAGTGATGACGAATGATTTTTTACAAAGTAAAACGATGAAGGCATATGAGGTATTCTCACAATTTTTTGACTATTAAGTCCCTGAATAATAATTTTTATTTTAGTACATATTCTTGGTTTTTTTCCATATACTGGAGAACATCCCATTGCATGACTGCATAACAATATTAACGATATAAGTAAATTTTGGACGATGCTGGGGGTCGAAATATACCACGAAATTCCTATACCATCCCGTGTCCCTGATGCTGATTTTTAAGTTTGGAGCTGTCTGTATAAAATTGTTTCAATAAAAGTAATTCCATGTAATTTTTTTCCAAAACTGGGACTATTGTTTTATATAAATATGTAGCAAAAAATTAAAACCTGCAGACATTTTTAGGGTTGATATTAATTTTTGAACTCTGTCCCTGGGTTTTATATTCCTTACCATGTC
Source organism: Maratus speciosus (assembly GCA_963932465.1). NCBI lineage: Eukaryota > Metazoa > Arthropoda > Arachnida > Araneae > Salticidae > Maratus > Maratus speciosus. The sequence continues at coordinate 560,565,645 of OZ010792.1, forward strand.
TCTTGCTAAACTTACACAGAAAATCACTTCAGATGCATCCACAGAACTTTTTTCAAGTTTTTTCTAATGCAGAAGTATGCTAGAGAAAGAATGTCTAAAATTCTTTTACAGGAAATTTACTGCAGAATTTAAATCAGTATTTAATTATCAATTTCAAGCATCATGGCTTTATTGGTAGTCTTATCGTCCCCAAGGATTATTCCTGCACTTTTCGAGGTAAATGATTTTTTTTATTATTTAATCCAATTTAAATGTTTCTAAAAATCAATGAACATTGTGCACTGTAAAAAAAAATTCCGCAACGTTCCTGGGAAAAATGGGCAGCTGAGTTGCCCATTATTTCCAAGAAACATTTCTTGAAAATGACTGGAACTTTACTGTATATGTAAAAAACATTCTACAGAAATGCCAGTAAGTTTCCTGCGAAATACCAGGAATATTTCTGTTGACAGCAAAACATTACTGACATTTCACAGCATGCGGGATCCGCAGACGATTTTTGCATTTCCAGTTGACAATTTTCGCTTTATTATCATTATTTGTTAGAATGAAAAAATATTTTGAAATTGACCTCAAAATTATTTTTTATAATTTACACGAAAAAATAAATTTTCAGTTAAAATTCAATAAAGTAAATATATATATGATATATTGTTTCTGAACTTTGCTTAAAATATAAAAATATATAAATGTAAATAATAATTAGAAAAAAAATCTAGACATAAAATATTTTGGATTTTCGTCAGTAATTATGTTAGTTTACAAGTTAGATAAAATACATATAAATTTTCATGAAAAAAAAAAAAAAAAACTAAACGTAATTGTATATTTTTTCCGAAAAAAAAAATTCAAATTTGCAGCAATTCAAAGTGTCCAATATATATCAAATTTAAATCAAATTGTAATAAAGTGTTAAAATATAAAATTAATTAAAAAAGAAAAAAAAAGTCAAGAGGTAGCATCGAACTCGGGCCGTACGGGTGGCGTGCGAGCCTTCTGCGTCCACACCACGAAAGACACGTTGAAAGCTGCAAACTAATGGGTATTTGAAACGTATGCTAAACCTCGGCATCTAATTTCTGAAAATCTAAGGCCCATTTGAAGAAATCCTTTCACAAGAATAATTAGAGATAAGAACTCTAAAACATACTTTAAATTAATCAAAATCGGCGAGAATCATGTTTGATGGTCCCCTGGTTAATGGAGATCCAAATAATAGGTGTATTTTTTTTTTTACATGGTCTGCTCGTTAAACATTCCACAGACAAGTACGAGAGATAATCTCTTAGCGATGTCACAGAGGTATTGTATTTTCATCTGAATTGTCTTGACAATAGAGACGTAAAGGATTATGTCGTCTATTGATTTATTTGCATTCCATATTGATTTTTTTACATTCATTTAAGGAATTCGTTTTCGACACTCGCGCGTGAGCAACGGATTATAGCAAAAAAATAATAAATGGCGGCCGCAGCGTTTTGCTGTTTCCAACTTTAGTTCAGGACCGTTTCAGATAAGAAAAACCAGAATTTCACAGGAAAGAGCTAAATTATTCTGAAAACCTGAGAAAAGGCGAAACGTTCCTGGATTTTACATGGAACGTTACCATTTTTTTTACAGTGTGGTATCGCTTTGTCTTAACATGATTTGCCAAAAAATAGTGGTAGTTTTCCTTACCGTCCCATCCTTACCATCCATTTTTTTCCATTACCGTCCCTTTTTTCCTATACCATCCTTTTTTACCCTTCAGTCCCTTCTTTAACACACCTTTAAGACAATGTTATACCAAAATTTTGTACTAAAAATACTACATTGTTATTATTTCTTATTTGAATACCCTGTGGGTACTATGCAAATTCATTATAAGTAAAAATTTAGAAGAAAATAAAAAGTTATAGTAGTAAAAGGGTAAGGAAAATTAAACTCGCAAGTTTAACTTAAACCTCAGTTAAATAAAAAAATTTTTGCTTCTGACCATTTTTCCTTTATTTTGAATGATTAAGGCATTCGTCAATAAGTTTAGAATGTTATTTTAGTAAGTGTAATTTCACCAGCTTTTTATTCCTGAAAGATAAAAAATTGTGAGAATGTCTTATGTATGAATCTACGCCAGATTTAAATGGCAAATCTACCACAATAGTTGTTTAAAAACAATCAAATTACACAAAATATTTTTTTGGTTGGACCAGTAAATAGGAATAGAACTGGTTTGGCTCAACGGAAACTTAAAAGTAACAAAGAACTGAAGAGAGGCGAATGGAATGAATAGATATTAGTACTAGGCAATTACAAGCTATATTTGGTTTTTTAAATGGAAGGACAATAAGGATTGTTACATCATGAGTAGAAAAGGAAATAAATGTATCTTTCATAGAATTGTATAAAAAAAGAATAGAAAAACAGCACTCCTCAGTCTGCTATATTTCGCATGCACTGTAAAAAAAAAAAATCTGTGCTTCTACAGATGTAAAGTTACGAAAATCTGTATGCTTACTAAAATTTTGCTTGTACACTGTACTATTAAAGATGTAAATCTACAAAACTATTTTTTGTAAACCTACAGAAATCTGTATCTTTACAAAAGAATCTAATAAATTTACAGCAATCTTATTAAAATTTTACCTGTAACCAAGGCTGCAGTTACATAAAAAGTTCTAGGTATTCCAGTTTCCTAAAAAATTCTTAGTAACCTGACAGATTTTAGATTTACAGTGCAAATGAGTATCTGTTACATGAATTTTTTGGTATAGCCGTTACAGAAAAAGTTCTAGGAATCCCAGTTTCCTAGAAAAATTTTAGTAACTTAACAGATTTTTTTATAGTGTGTATAATACTTCTAAGGGTTACAGATGTTTGCGATTTGTATTTAGCTTATTATCGTTGTTCAGTAAAAACCAAAAAATGAACTGTGAGCATGTTTGCACATTTTGTCGATCTTTTTATTTGGAATTGTTGGACTTATTATGTGCATTATCATAAATCCACTGCTTTGAAGAAATATATGCCTCTTAGGGATTATAGAATGAATATTGCTTTAGCTCTTTTAAAGTATGAAGACAATATATCTGGAATATCACGTAGGGGAATACTTTTGTGTATTCCACTTTCAGACGATAAAGGGTTACCCCCAAAACAACAGAAAGTTGCTAACCGGATTAAAAGGGGAAAAAAGCACGACTTTATAATGTATATATTTATCAAGATATATGGATGAAACACTTTTCGAAATATCGTTTATTTGGATGTAAATCCAGAAACCGAGTAGAGTGTACAGATGTAAAACCTATTTATGTATCTTAAAGAATAATTGCTATGATATTTCATTCAAGGTAAATATTATTCATGTACATATCTATAATTATAAAAATAAATATTAAATAAATTTCATTTATATTTCTTTAATTAATAATAGAATTTCATTTAAATATATAATAACATTACAGTATATAAATTATTATTTCATATGCATTTTATCAGTTGAGAAAGTTGTGCTATTTTGTCAATTGAAAACTCACGTACACACATATGTGTATATTTTTCATTTATATACTTTGATATCATATATTGTAAAAAAATATTTATATTTTTATACGTATTAGATGGACAACAATTTTAGGTGCACCTAACTTTAATCTAAACTATATTTCCCTTACAGTTGCCGATTTTCATATGCGCTTATAAAATGGCCAGAATTAAACGAAAATTTATTTTTGAGGATTTGACCACGCGGATTGTAATGGTAATCATAAAAGTTTGTGATTCCAACTGTGCATTTTTAATTACTGCATTATTAATTAATTAATGTTTCAAAAGCTGTTTAAGCAAAAATATACATTCGTGTTATTATTGTGCTTTATTCGAAGTGTCACATAAAATAAAAATAAAAGAATGAAATAAATTATTTATTATACCAGAGGAAGGATTTTCTACGAAATAAAAACTACCTTTTCTTTATTTTCTGTCATTAATTAGAACTTTAGTGTCCATATTTTCTTTCTTTACGTACAGTAAACAAATGATTTGCATGTAATCATTGCTTCATTATGCAAAGAATGCCCATTCTATTACGTTAAAATAGACATTACTAATCACGTTCCATTATTTATAAATAACATTTTCAATGTTTTTAAAAATATATCGACTAAAAAATGAAATTTTAAAATGTACTTTTAACGCTTATAGCAAATTAAACGAAAAAGAGTGAAATCATAGACATATATGCGAAAATTCAATTTAACATTACGGTGGATTATACCAGAAAGTAAAGTTTTCAATAAATTTTAATATGCATCCTAGAATAATCAACCATTTTTAACGATAAAACGACTTTTAGTCTATCATCATTATTTTTCCCCCCGTGAAAGTACAATCGGCGAACGAGTGTTTTCAAATCAAGCAAAAGAAATTTTAAAAGAAATTTTAAAGAAAATTCTTTGACTAAATTCCGTGCTTTATCTAAACTACATCTAATTTCAGATAAGGGTTTATAAGCAAAAGAGAGACTGTAATTATTTCTGTAATAATCTTAAAATGCTTTAATTTTTATTTTGCTTTAAAAAATTATCGATTCAAATTTACTCGATTTAGTCGATTTTTTAGACTTTCAACTGTTTGTGAAGATACATTTTAAGCAACTGAACTTATCATTTTTAATTGCTGGAAAAATACCGCGTTGTTTATAAGGAAAATTTCTCTATCATTGGAAGAAACTACTTTTATAGAGACTATTACATTGTTGTTTAATATTACAGAAGCTTTCTTGCTATTACGTATTGATATTGCTTTGTCGAAAAGAAGATTGTTGTTTCCACAGTATGTTTTGAACTTCAATCTTGGAAAGAGGCATAACTAATAATCCAATTCATGGTATACAGATTACACTGGCCTCCAAAAGTTAAGGTACAGTGACTGGATGCTTTCGATTGCACACGTTTTGTCGAATAGCCACCAAAATTATTAGCGAATTGTTTTTGAACTTCTGGAATGTAAAGAACATATTTGATTTCATATTTCTCGGTGAAGATTTAGTCGGGAGGACAATTAGGGGGCTAATAATAAATTAAATAATAAAATAATATTTGCGATCACCTATGTAACAGAAAATGTTGTAAATGGTTTGTCACTGTGTTAAATGATTATTTGGATCCTGTTCAACGTTTACGTGCATTTGTGTAAGCATTGCACTCATATTCGCAAAGATGTTATTGTGCCAGTGAAAAATTCAAATGTTTTTTGTTCATAGCATACAGAGTTTTCAACCGAATTTAGCACAACTTTCCGGAAACCTGACAAAGAACAGCAGCAATAGTATACTGCAATTAATGCATGAATATATTGAATATTTGATAAGATTTGGGCATTTGTATGAAATAATTTTTAACTCCACATACGTGGAAGATTCTAAAATTTTTATTTTATAATACACATACGTATTGGTAGCCAGCTATTTAGGGCAACTTATATAAAAAGTCTAGTCAAATATCGCGAAAATTCACAAAGATAGGGAAAATATAGTGAGTTGCTTTCTAAAAATAGCTTTATTATAAGGGATTTTCCACAACTTTTCAATCAGCTCACTATATGTTTTTGAGTTTTCACAATATTTGACTGGACTTTTTATAGAAGTTTCCCAGAATAGCTGACTGCCAAATTATGAAATAAAAATTTTGAAATCTTCCACGCATGCGCAGTTAAAAATTATTTCATAAAAATGCCCACATCTCATATAATATTCAATATATTCATGTTTTAATTGCAGTATGCTGTTGCTACTGTTCTTTGTCAAGTTTTCGGAAAGTTGTGTTAAATTCGGTTGAAAACTCTGTACACTATACACTGTAAAAAAAAAAAAAAATCTGTAGCTCTACAGATGTAAAGTTACACGCTTCTAAACTTTCGTCTGTATCTGTAAAAAAAAAAAAAAAAAAAAAGCTGCAAATCTACAAAACTGGTTTTTGTATAGCTACAGAAATCTGTAACTTTACAAATGAATCTGCTAAAATTACAATAATCTTACTAAAATTTTATCTGTAACCTTGGTTGCTTCTACATGAAAAGTTCTAGGCATCCCAGTTTCCTAAAAAATTCTTAGTAATGTTACAGATTTTCTAATTTTTGGAGCAAAAGTGTGTCTGTTACATGAATTTTTGTTGTTACCGTTACATAAAAAGTTCTAGGAATCCCAGTTTCCTAGAAAAACTTTAGTAACTTTGCAGATTTTTTTTTTTTTTACAGTGTAAACAAAAAACTTTTGAATTTTTCACAGACACAAAAGCATCTTCACGAATATGAGTACTAAGCTTACACAAATGCACATAAACGTTGAACAGGACCCAAATAGTCACTTAACACAGTGACAAAACGTTTTCAGAATTTTCTATTACATAGGTGATCACAAATATTATTTTATTATTAAATTTATTATTAGCCCCCCTCCCGCCAATTATCCTTCCGACTAAATCTTCACCGAGAAATATAAAATCAAACAAGTTCTTTGCACCCAGAAGCTCTAGAACAATTCGCCAAAAATTTTCGTAGATATTCGACAAGCCGTGTACAATCGAAAGCATCCAGTCCTTGTACCTTAACTTTTGGAGGCCAGTGCACATAAGTACAGTCGTGGAAAAAAAAATTTCATTCCTCACGTGAGGAAAAAGCTGAGTATTTCTTCACAATTACAAGGGAAAATTGCTTTTGCTTTCAAATAAACTGAAAGAATTTTCAGGGATTTCCTTATGTAAAATTGATACAGATGAGTTTTGACAGTTTTTAATTAAGACTCCGCTGCACTGAAACTCCCCAATCGCGAAATCCCATGTTAGCCTATGGGAAAACTTTCAAGCGCGATGACTCACTACCTAATATATTTATTAAAACACCGTTTACACCATCAGAAAGTAGACGTCAGATGCCGATTATGTGCGTTTTTAAAAATTATCTCCATAAATTTTAAGTACATAAAAAATCCCTATAAACTTTGAAATTTCCATGTGATTAAATTTTATCATCTTTTTAAAAATAATTAAAATTTGCGTAGACAATTTTTAAAATCGCACATCATCTGCATCTGACACTTACTTTCTGATGGTGAAAACGATGTTTTAATAAATATATTAGGTAAGGAGTCATCGCGCTTGAAAGTTTTCCCATAGGTTAACATGGGATTTCGAGTTCTGGGAGTTTCATTGCAGCGGCCCCTTAACTTGGGAGGCTATATTTGCAAACGAACTTTGACAATACAGTTTTAAATAGCATTCAAACATTATCTTCAGCATTTAAATAACAGAAGGGCAAAGAAAATATTTGCGCTTTATATATTGTGTTGTATCTAAAAGATGACAGCAGCGTCAAGTCTATTTTTTTGCAAATGTAACCTGAATTTTTCATGGGGAGAACAGATTAAAATACAGTTATTTAAAGAAAAATATTTCAGTAATATAAATTTTGTTCTCGAAATCTGTAATATAATAATCCACAAAATGCTTAGTTTTAATTGTTCATTTTTGTAATAACTACCAAGAAAAGTGAAAGAAAATCATATAATTTTCTGTAAAATATATACAGTCCTGGAAAAAAACGTAAACACCCACTACTAACTCTGCAACAAATTATTGTAAAAGAAGGTTACTGATTCCAAACGATTGAAAATAAAGTCTACTTTTAAATCATGTATATAAAGTTTCCTTAGGTGGCCGATCTACATATCAAAACAAACCCAAACTTTTTTTTTTTTTTTTTTTTTTTTTTTTTGTCAATAGCAGTACCCAAGTTTGGATAAAAAAATTCTACACTCTTCAATTAGTCTAAATACACATTTTCATGAAATCCGTACGATTAGTTTCAGAGATATTAATTATTTTGAAATGAGCCTATTTTAGAGGCTGTATCCAAATGAAGTTCGATATTCGATTGTTGAAATGCTACAGAATGACTATGTCACTTTAGAGGTCTGCGCGGGCCGGAATTTCCGAGCCCGGGCCCGTCCCGAACGAAAGCTATCTTGGCCCGGCCCGGTGTAAAAATTGAAAGTTCGTCCCGAGCCCGGCCCGGCCCGTTTGCATTTTTACAGTTCTCGTACAAAAATGAATGAAAACAGGCCCGGCCCGATTCAATTTCTACAAAAAAAATCCGTTTTTTCTCGACATACAATTAAGATTCTTTTAATGAATACTACGTACATATTTATAGAAAAATTTTACAGTATATTTTAGACTACTATGTGTTCGCACAGCAGAAAACACACAATAGTAAACATTAACGATTACACAGTGTTTTAGTCATCGTCTCTACAGACATTTCGAAATTCCAATAAGGATTCATTAAAAAGTTAATGTAGTTCAGAATAAAGGATTAAAACATGATACCTTTTGAAGCTGTATGATAAAAAGTAGTTTTGCGAAAATATTTCTCTCATTTTTAAGGCTTTTCTCAAATCGAAAGAAGTTACATTTCGACAAATTTGAGAATTCATTTCTTTTCGGAAACGCGTAAGATTGGCAGGTATTCTTATTCAGAAACTATGTAAATGCCGTCTTTTTCATAGATAAAAGCAATATATCTTTCTCTGAAAATACTACCAAAGTTATCGTTATTAATCGAATTTCCGGAAGCGATAGCACAGGAAAGGAGAAAAACGTACAGTCACATGACAAGAATCTCTGTTATCTCTGTAAGTAATTTATCAAATATGGAGAAAGCTATTCGTTTCCAAATGCCTACAATAGTCAGGCCTGTGAATTTTATGCCTTTATAGTTAAAAATGAGTCAGAAAGTGTGTTTGAAAGTCTCTCATTGTTGAGCAGTGAATATGAGAACCCCTTAAGATATATTTCCAAAGATGCTATTAACAGAAGTTCATTATCACTATTAATACTTTTACAAAACATAATGCCTGTTCTACACATCCTGAGATCGATTAAGACCAGTTCCGTCCCGGCACGAGTCTGCTGAAAAAAAATTAAACCCGTAATCAGACATCTTGTAACTGTACGATGCCGATCTCTACGATGGACATGTTACATATCTGTATTGATGTTGTTAAACTCGCATCGGCTCGTGACGCGCGTTTCTACTTCTCGAGAAAATCATATTCATTGAAAATGGCTCGTATTTTACCTGCTTTGCTTGAATTCTTATATCGGGCCGACAGGGCCGATTAATTTTTTTTATCGGCCCGGCCCATTTATTTTGTCTGTCGGCCCGGCTCGTTGAAAAAATTGTCCTAATTCTGCCGGCCCGGCCCGGCCCGTTGGAAAATTCGCCTTCATTCCGCCGGTCCGGGTACGGGCCTCGGGCCAAGCCCGGGACCGTGCAGACCTCTATGTCACTTCTATTGATGAATTATTTCCTGCCATTATAACCAATATTCACTCGCTTAATATGTTTCGACTGTTTTCAGCCCAAATGTTTCAACAAAATGAGTAAAATATATTTTTTTTCAAATTATGCTTTTCTGCACAGCATAGATGGCCCTTTAAACCATAATTTTGATGTTTTTTAAGCATAATTTGGAAACTTTTTGGAAGAAAAAGTTTAAATTTTCGAATTCGCACAAAGCAGGACATAATAAATATCAAAATATCAAAAAATTGTAAGTTGCAATTCATATTTTTTTTCGAATATTAATTTCATAATTCATAATTCATATTATAAAATGTTTAAAATTACAAATTCAATGTATTTATGTTTGGGTTTTTTAGTATTATAACCGCTCAAAAAATTACCACAATAGGATTATAATTTCAGGAGATATTAATAAAAATCTGAAAATGTAATTTAACATTAGAAGATCTAAATTTTGAATGTTTATAATTCAAAAACTAACATCCAAATAACTTGAAATTTCGTATTTAAGCATAGTTTGAACCAAAGATTTAAGATATAGTGTCAAAATTGGGTGCTGACATTTAAAGAAAACTTTGGTCGGGATTTTATTTGTAGATGGCCCCCTAAGAAAATTTTATATACAACATCTAAAAGTAGACTTTATTTCCAATCGTTTGATACCAGTAACTTTCTTCTATTATAATTTGTTGCACAGTTAGTAGGAGGTGTTTATTTTTTTTATTTCCACAACTGTACTTCTGATAAATATTCTAATAAATATTGTTAGTTCATCTTTATCTGCCATTTTGTTAATAAGTTAAAGCTATAATTGTGAGGCATGTCATAAAATTTCATGCAATGGATAATGCCAGACTTATTAAAACAGTGTTTATACCGAAAATTACAAAATTACGAAATTTGGATGATAAGAGCCTTTTGTAACGTAGATGGGGCATTCTCACAATTTTTGACTTTTAAGTCCCTGAATAATAATTTTCATTTTAGTACGTATTATTGCGTTTTTTTAAATTTCATATATTGGGGAACACCCCATTGCATGATTGCATCACAATATTAACGAGATAAATAAGTTTTGGACGATGTTGGGGGTCCAAATACCAAGAAAACTCATATACCGTCCCATATCCCTCAAGCTGATATTTAAGTTTGGAGCTGTCTTTATAAAATTGTTTCAATAAAAGTAATTCGATGTAATTTTTTTTCCGAATTTGGGACAATTGTTTTATATAAATATGTAGCAGAAAAATGAACCTGCACACATTTTTACGGTTGATATTATTTTTTAAACTCTGTCCCTGGGTTTGAGATTCCTTACCATGCCTCTTGCTAAACTTATACAGAAAATCACTTCAGATGCAGCCACAGAATTTTTTTCAAGTTTTTTCTCATGCAGAAGTATGTTAGAGAAAGAATGTCTAAAATTCTTTGACAGGAAATTGACTGCAGAATTTAAATCAGCATTTAATTATCAATTTCAAGCATCGTGGCTTTATTGGCACGTCTTACCGTCCCCAAGGTTTATTCCTGCACTTTTCGAGGTAAATGATTTTTTTTATCATTATTTAATCCAATTTAAATGTTTCTAAAAATCAAGGAACATTGTGGTATCGCTTTGTCTTAACATGATTTGCCTAAAAATAGTGGTAGTTTTCCTTACCATCCTTTTTTTTTTTCCATTACCGTCCCTTTTTTCCCTTCAGTCCCTTCTTTAACAGTCCTTTAAGACAATGTTATACCAAAATTTTGTACTAAAAATACTACATTGTTATTATTTCTTATTTGAATATCCTGTGGGTACTATGCAAATTCATTATAAGTAAAAATTTAGAGAAAATTTGAAAGTTATAGGGGTAAAATGGTAAGGAAAATTAAACTCGCAAGTTTAACTTAAACCTCAGTTAAATAAAAAAAAAATTTCGCTGCTGACCATTTTGAATCATTAAGGCATTCGTCTATCAGATTAAAATGTTATTTTAGCAAATTTAATTTCACCAGATTTTTATTCCCGAAAGTCAAAAGATTGTGAGAATGCCGCACATAATTTCAATGAAAGAATTTTGAAAAACATTCAAAACTAATTTAAACTAAAAATAAAAAAGAAGTTTAATTAATCTGGCGCATAAATATAAATTATAATGAATGAATTAAAGCTATAAGTGTGAGACACAGATAAAATTTCATACAATGCATAATGCCAGGCATTAAAACACTGTTCATACCGCAAATTATAAAATTACGAAATTTGGTTGATAAGTACCTTTTGTAACGGAGATAATTACAATGAAAGAATTTTGAAAAATATTCAAAACTAAATTAAACTAAAAATAAACAAGTAAGAAAAAAAATCATGCGTCAAGCATAGATTATGAAACACTTTCCATCACATTTAGAATAATGTAACAAAACTACACCGTTTAAAAAAAATAAAATATTATGTTTAATTCAACCCTATGGAAACGCATAATACATTTCAAAACACAATTTCAGCTGTTCCCATCCACAATCGGAAAATTATGCGAATTTTTTCAGCAGCCCTGTATAGATATATAGATTTGAATCTATTAACTACATGCATGCCAAAATTTAGTTCATTTAAGAGATACATATAGTACTTCAGTTGAAATTTTACCTTCAGCAATTTCCTCTAATAAGGAGAACGGTAAGTGAATACTTTTGTGCAGCCCTGTATTTGAGGTATACAATTTATATATAACGAGTAAGATGCAAAAATTAATTTAATTTAAAAGCGCATACCGAAATTTAAACGATACACTTCAGCAATTATTACTTAAAGACAGTACTGTACTGTAACGATTTCTTTTGTGTGTCCCTGTAAATGAATAAAAAATGCTATTATTGCTTTGTTTAAACGTGATCATAGTGAAATTCAGTGATTTATATCAGTTTCAATACATTTGAAATAGCATAATGTCATTAAAATACTCTGCAAACGATTTTTTACCATATACCATAATGTAATGGAAAACTTTTGAGTGCCCCTGTAAATGAACGATTAATCCTACATGCTGCATATACAATACCAAACATGCTTTGGTGACCCTAAAAAATCTTTATCAATTGCATGAAAATCCGAGCATATTTACGGGAGTTAGAGCGTGGACAGACAAACAGACGGACAGACGGCCAGATAAACAGAATGCATAAACACTTTTCAACTATGTTGGAAAGTGTTAAAAAGAAGTTTAGTCAATCTGGCGCATAAATAATTTATATTTAACGAGTTAAAGGTAAAATTGTGAGACATGTCATAAAATTTCATACGATGAAAAATGCCAGGCATATTAAAACACTGTTCATACCACAAATTATAAAATTGCGAAATTTTGATGGTAAGTACATTTTGTAGCGTAAATAATTACAATGAAAAAATTTTGAAAAACATTCAAAACTAAATTAAAGTAAAGATAATGTTTTATCAATCTGGCGCAAAAATAAAAATTTCCAGTTGAGGAGCAGTTTTTTTTTAATCTTTTATTACGGTTCCGTACTTAAAAAGTAAAAACGGAACCATTATAAGATCACTCCTGTGTCTGTCTGTCTGTCACAACCCTTTTACTCGTAAACTACGCAACGTGGAAAGTTCAAATTCGGGGAAGTAATAAAGACTATTGACCCATATATTTACAGATTAATAAATATTCATAAATATATTTAGTAAAAATGTAGAGGGGCTAATTAAGTCACTTGAAAAAAAACTTTTCTTTGTATATCATGTGGGGTATCGTGTGAAAGTTTTCGCAACGCTGAAATCAAAAATATATTTCATTTAATTTTAGGTATTATATTTTCAAAGTTATGGTGGAAAATGTAGTGCAAAAATATGTCCCCCCCCCTCATCTAATTCCGAGTCTATTGAAACTAAAATTATGAAAAAATTAGAGGTAGTAGACATTAATTTAAACCTTGCAGGAAAATTATAGCGATTACACTAGGTCACATAGTTTTTGAGAAAATCGCAATTTTCCGTTAGACACAAACTTCGATTTACGGGCTTCAGCAAAAGCTTTGACCAGAGCTGGAGGCAACCATCGTAGCAGAAGTATAAAAGCATTGTTGATCATTAATTTCGGAAAAAATTGTCGGTAATTAGCCAAGACATTAACCCTTAAAGACACGGACGGTTTGGACATACATTATAACAGGGACGGCGTACTCTATGCTCCATCGGCTTTTAATGCTAAGACAACAAATTTTAAGGACATATTTATGTAATGCAATGCCCAGTAGCGGTATAAAAGCAATAAACGTCAAATTGTTAAAAACAGACTAATTTAATGAGAATTAATTACATAAATACTATGGGATTCTCGACTAGTTTCCATTGAGTGGCTCTCCCAATACACCTACTATGTCTTTAAAGGTTAACTAAAAAACTATATGGAATAACAAATATGCAGAATAGCTGTATTTGCTTTTATTTAGGTTCCATATATCTTTGAGCTTTCATGGTATATCCATTTATACTTTTCTAGTATACAGGGTGCAAAGGAAAGTCCCTTTATCCTGAAAATACTTGTGAACGGAGAGAGCTACAACTATGCAAGTGAGGTAACGGTATAGTAAAGCGACTAAGCCCGATTTAATGAAAACGACAGCAGCGCCCCTAGTGGCGAAATTTGTAAGATAGCCACCGCAAATCGAAAACGAAAAGAGATAGAGCAAAATTTCCAGTTAGAAAGTTTTAGAGCATCAATTAATTAATAGAATACGACATTTGGTTTACATGGATAAGATGAATCTTCGCCAGTTTACCCAAAAATGTCCAAAATCCATGTACTCCATTTTGTGTAAACCTTTGAATGGAATAGTCAGAAGTATGAAGAAATACGCACATTTTATGCTATAAATACGTACTTATTTCAATATATTTTGATAACATCACACACAAAAAAGACAAACTGTCTCAAAGTGATAAAAAGTTAATATTCAGTATGTTCGAAAAGTTGACCATTGCTCGCGATACACGTTTGTATTCGTAAGAGTAATTCTGCATGCACATTTCTCAGCATGGAACGTCTATTACATGCCTCTTCAATACGACGACATAGATTTAACCCTTTCAAGGGCGGTGGCTAGATGGTCTAGCCACTTAATTTTAATTCCAAATCTGACAAATGGCACCAAGAATATTTTAATAAAATTTTGCTTTTGTAATGAAAGTGCAAATTAGCGGGTTTTTGTTTTCAGAGAAATTCGTTTGAATATTCTGGTGTCAGTCAATTATTTCATCAGTTTACGAACAGAATTTTTCTGGCCCTGAAAGGGTTATTCTAAAATTTTAAATGCATTGGAAATTGAATCTTTACAGACATTACAGCACAGTACAACGTCACATTCTGCAATTGTGCACTGCTACATTTCCGGAATGTGAATAGGCAAAGTAGAATCGTCGCTCATCGATTTCGGACTTTTTTGGGTATTCAGGCGACGGTTTATCTTATCCGTGTGAACCAAATGTCGTTTCGTACTAATTAATTGATGCTCTAAAACTTTCTTATTTGAAAATTTGCTCTACTTCTTTTCGTTTTCAATTTTCAATGGCTATCTTCCAAATTTCGCCACTAGGGGTGCTGCTGTCGTTTGCATTAGGTGGAGCGTAGTCGCTTTACTGTACCATTACCTCACTTGTATAGCTGTAGCTCTCTCCGTTCGAAAGTATTTTCAGGTTAAAGGGACTTTCCTTTGCACCCTGTATACTATACAGCTATACCCAACCTTACGTTGTACAGTTTTTACAAAGTCTTAGTATTCTTTTAGCAACGGTATTTTTTTAATAATACACTTACTAATTCATATATTATTGTACGGAAACCTCTGTGCGCGAGTAATACTCGCACTTGACCGTTTAGTTTATTTCCTTCTTTACGGTTTTGATGAATACAAAATTAGTTCAACCCTTTAGTCAAAAATAAATGTATGAAACATTTTTACTTCTTTCAACTGCTAAAATGTGCAAGATATAAACATTAAAAACATTTAAAAAAATTTTTGAACTGTTTATTGTTTTGACTCTATCCGAGCCATTATCAAAACAAATAAGAATACTCTAAAACTGCACGGTCAGTGACGAAATGGTTTGCAACACCATAATTCATTTTTTCAGGTACTCTTCCAGATTATGAAAAACAAGAAAGAAAAAAAACATGCGTCAAGCATAGATTATGAAATATTTTCTAACACATTCAGAATAATGATACAAATTTGCACCGTTTAATAAGTTAAAATATTATGTCTAATTCAACCCTATGGAAACGCATAACACTCTTAAAAAACAAATTTCAGCTGTTCCCAACTACAATCAGAAAATTAACCGAATTCTTTGAACAGCCCTGTGTATATTGTATTGCCCTATTGTATAGTAATCATATTGTAGTGAAATTCAGTGATTTATATCAATTTCAATATATTTGAAATAGCGTAATGTCATTATAATACACTGCGAACGATTTTTCTCCATTGACCATAATGTAACGGAATTCTTTTGAGTGTCCTGTAAATGAACTATTATTCCCACACACTTCATATACAATACCAAACATGTTTTGGTGACCCTAAATAACATTGATCAATTGCATGAAAATACGAGGACATTTACAGGAGTTAGAGAGTGGACACACGGCCAGACAAATCGAATGCATAAACACTTTTCAAAGGGGCATGTAGCCATAGATATAACTATATGCATATAGCTGATTTAAAGTGTAACAGAAAACCACAGCACTGGCGAGATTATATTAAGAAAAATAAAACATCCAAAAAAATTTCAATGAAAATAAGATAATTTTCCCCTCTAATCTATACTATCATAATGGAAACCTAGATTCTAATACGTAAAAATTCATTAGGTAACGGTACAGCATCCTTTAACTTACCAAAATTATGACTTGAGTTACTCCATGGTTACGAAAATGGAAATAAACATCCAAGTAAAATTTGCAATATACATACCTTTAACGTCTGAATATGGAGTTTTTAAATGACTAAATAAAATAAATAAAATAAGACACGCTTGAATACATTTTAGAATAAAACTTTATTAAAAAAAGTAAAAAAAAAACAAATACAAAAAAAAAACATAAAAAATATATTTAGTATACGTTTCGCCAAATAACCGCAAGGCCTCATCAGAATAAATTAATCACTGCAAAACGAGTGATGTAACAATTATCACGGTAGATTGCTCCTAGAAGGCTGGTTTATTCAGATACGATCGCTGACATTGAATGAAGCCTGTTCAATTCCTGGTGAATATAGTCTGATTCTGGAAAATATCTTTAACTGTACTTGAATTGCCTTGTTATTTGTTTTACAATAGTTAATTTGTATTGATTAATTCTTGCGGTTGCTTGACAAAACGTACACTAAATCTATCTTTTTTTTTCTCTTCTTTTTTTAGTTTTTTACAAAATTTTATTTTAAAATGTATCCAAGTCTGTCTTACTTTATTTATTTTATTTAGTCATCCAAGTTAAAATAAATAATAACGTACGTAATCTGGAAGAGAATGTGAAAAAATGGATGATGGTCTTCAAATCATTTCATCATAGAACGTGCAATTTTAGAACTTTCTCAGTTGTTTTGATAAAGTTGTTTGGCTGGGATAGAACGGAAACACGTAAACAATTTTATAAAACTTTTTTAAAGTTTTTATCTTACACCTTTTAGCAATTGAAAGAAGTATATTATATTACAAAGTGTTATAATTTGTTATATACTTAAAAGAAAATTAACAAAAATTCACGCATGTTATGGCATTTTTTAGTTTTATAAATAAATACCTGAAATTATTACTATTATAAAATATATAATGTGAATATTAAAAAGGCACACAATCTTACTTAAAAGGCGACTAATGTAATGAAAAAGATGTTACAAGTTTAAAATATACATTTTATTTAAAACTTCTTAGTACTTTCAAGCCTTCCCGGCTCATCATCAGAGAATATCTTAACCAAAATGTTGTTTATTTATACAAATACGTCACTTTGTTTTGAAAATGAGAGAGCCAATAATTACTAGAGTTTGAAAGTAGAAGTAGCAGTAGCAGTTTCTTGTATTGAATTTAATTCGATGAAATATATAGTATTATTATTAATTGTAGTTCATTTATTTTATGACATCACTTTGTTTCTCATACGTCACTTTTCATGGGTAGAAGAAAATATTTAACTTTTGTACTTTAAGTGTAATGTCAGACGAACGTCTTTTTGCACGCTTTTTTCCTTACGTATTATCCCAAGCATTGTGTTGGGTTAATGCGTAAAGGAAAAAGCGTGCAAAAAGACGTCCGTTTGACATTAGCCTAAATTTTAATACATCACTGTGCTTAGGTTTTCAGGATTTATTTTAAGGATATTGAAATCAATTATATAAATTTAATATTATTTATGCATAGATGTAATTATTATGGATATAAATTCCATTTTATGTTGAATCAAGGTGAAAAATTGCGTTTCGCCTTATGATATTATTTATTACTATTATGTTTTTACCTCTACTGAACACGCACTTTTACAATTTTCACACTTTTTTTTCTGTGATATGCCCTTGTAATTATAAGTTTTATATTATTTCATCACCAACAGTGTGTTAGTACTTAAAACATAAAAAAATAATATTTTGTAGTTTTTATATTCTTTTTAGTTTTCCGTACTTAAAAAGTGAAAACGGAACCATTATAAGATCACTCCTGTGTCTGTCTGTCACAGCCATTTTACTCGTAAACTATGGGACGTGGAAAGTTCAAATTGGGGGAAGTAATAAAGACTATTGACCCACATATTTCCGGATTACTAAACATTTACAAATATTTTTTAGTAAAAATGTAGAGGGGCTAATTAAGTTACTTTAAAAAAAATCTTTTCTTTGTATATCGTGTGAAAGCGTTTGTAACGCAGAACTCAAAAATACATTTCGTTTCATTTAAAGTATTCTATCATCAGAGATATACTCGAAAATGTAGCGCAAAAATATGTTCCCCCCCCGTCTATTTCCGAATCTACTGAAACTAAAATTATGAAAAAATTAGATGTATTAGAGGTTAAGTTAAACCCTACAGGAAAATTATAGCGATTACCCAGGGTCAATAGTTTTTGAGAAAAACGCATTTGTCCGTTACACACAAATTTCGATTTGCAGGCATTAAGCAAAGGTGTTGGGGAGCGTTTGAGGTACCTATCGTAGCAGAAGTATAAAAGCATTGTTGATAATGAATTTCGAAAAACATCGTCTGTAATTAGCCGAGATATTAACCCTAAAAGACACGTACGGTTTTCACATACATAATGACAGGGGCAACGTACGCTATGTATCATCGGTTTTTAATACCCAGATAGCTATTTTTAATGATATATTTGTGTAATGCAATGCTCAATAGCAGTATAAAAGCAATAAACGTCAAATTGTTAAAAACAGGCTAATTTAATTAGAATAAATCACATAAATACTATGGGAGTTGAGGCTAGTTTGCAATGAGTGTATCTCTCAATACGCCTCCCAAATCTTTAAAAGTTAATTAAAAACATATCTGGAAAAATCAACTCGGACCAAGGCGGCGTTGCAACTTTGCGACCTCCTTTCTAAGCGCACTTAGCACAGTGCCAAGCTTAAACTCTGAACAAGTCTTTTGGTTTAGCTACACTTTAAAAAGAAAAGATTATGACTACGCTAAATTTAGTATTATGAAATGCCAAATGATGTTCAACCTCTTTCACTCTATGACGTACGCAGCGTACGTCATGCTATTTAGTCCATTTAGGACAATGATATATGGCTGATTTTTTTTTAATTAGACATTCCGAGTTCTCACCAAAAAGTTTTAACACTTAATTTTGCTTTACAAGATGATTGCTTATCCATAAATAAAGTAAAATAAAATTACCAATTAAATTTTTGTGATGTGAATTCAAAATTTCTAAAAAAAATCTGCCAGATGCGGCAACACTGGTGGCTAGTGACATACATCTGCTAATAGCGCCAGAGCGCAAGGAGTTAAATATGAATTACTTTTATTGTCAGTACCGAATTAAGTTCAACATAGGCCGATTAGGATAAGATAAAAAAAATAGTTATAAGATATATTTGATATTATTTAGGCTTGGTATCTCTTTAAACTTTTATGTTATATTTACCCATTTACACTTTTTTAGAATATCCAGCTATACCCAACAATACGTTGTATAGTTTTCACAGAGTCTTATTATTGTTTTAGTAACGATATTTTTTTTAATAATAGAATTAATAATTCATATATTTATTGTACGGAACCCTCGGAGCGCGAGTAATATTCGCACTTGACCGTTTATTTTAAATATAAACTAAAAAAATGTAAAGAAGATTTGTTAATGCATTAATTATTAGTCCAATTCAATTATTTTTTTTTTTTTAGTCATCTTTATTTCTCAAGATTATCTACAATGTTAAAAAGTCCTTCCGGCCAGTGCCGGGAGGAAGAGGTAGCTTTCATATTCCTTATTTTTAAAAAGCTAGCTTATGTTATTCAAACACACGTAATTCAATTTAGTGGGAACCGATTACAGAAGATTCAATACTAATTTTTATCAGTACTAAATCATTATGATTCAGAATTTCGCGAAATGAGTCAGCTTTATCCAAGCTGCTTTTATTTAAAGTAACTTATATTTGGTTGCCAAATTCGGCGATATCTTGAAGTTCCTGCCATTTTAAGACAACATGGTGGATGAGGCTAACTAGTGAACTTTGTCGAGACCTTAGTAATTCCTGTGCACATGCTCACTCACATCGGAATCGATTGATATACAGGAGTGCTGTCGCAGGCAAAAAAGCAGATTTTTCAAAATGTCACCCACATACAGGAATTCAAACTGCTACATCTGAGCCATTTTTTAAGATAAAAACGAAAAATGTTCCGGAATTCTTATACCAAGGTCAAATACTTAAGAAAGAAATCTTTTTCAATTCCTAATTTTTTTGCACTTCACTTTAAATATAATTTTTTCTAAATTTAATGGCCGCAATTTTGAAACAAGATGTAGGATGAGGCTGGCCAGCGATCTTGGTCAAAACATTGCTACATACTATACACATGCCTTCTTACATCCAAATAGGTTAATAAATACGTGTGGTATAGCATGACAAATGTCAGATCGTTTCAAAATGTCAGCCATGCTAGAAATTCAAAGTGCTATAACTCAACCATTTTTTAAGATATAGGCGAAACAAAAACTGCTCCGGAATCTTTGTATCAAGGTCAAACACATAAGAAAAAAAAACATTTTTCCATTTTCAATTTCTTGGAACCACATTTCAAATTTTAAATTTAAAAAAAAATAAATGGTCGCCATTTTGAAACAAGATGGCGGATGAAGCTGGCCAACGAACTCGGTCGAGACATTGGTATGTACTATGTACACACCGAGTTTCATCCAAATCGGTTCATAAATACAAGAGTTACAGTGTGACAAAGATCATATATATATATATATATATATATATATATACGAAGGCAGTATGATAAGTACCTGGCCTCGGCCTGAGATGACGCTACTAGAGTTTAAAAAATAATTTATTTCGCAATGGTGACCTTTTACAATAAACTTGGCTAATCACCAAGTCGCTACGTGGTTTAGTTTGTGAGTTGTAGCCATTTCAATAGAACGACTTTGGTGATATTTCAACAATGGAAAAAATTGAATATCGAGTAGTGAAAATATACCTGTTTTTGAAAAAGAAAACTAATGACGACATTAAAGCGGAACTCAGCGAAGTTTATGGGGACTCTGCACCTTCGTTATCAACCCAAAAATATTGGACAGCTGAATTCAAACGCGGCCGTACAAGCATTTTTCATGAAGAATGTCCAGGTCGTCCAACTGAGGTTACGACATCAGAAATGATCGAAAAAATCCACGATATTTTGATAAACAATCAGAAAGTGAAAGTACACAAGATTGCTGAGACCGTGGGTATCTCGGTATCTCAATTGAACGGATGCAAAATATTTTAGCAACTCATTTGGATATGAAAAAGCTTTCGGCAAGATGGGTGCCGCGATTGCTCACTATTGACATTAAACACGCTCGTGTATCAATTTCAAAAGAATGTCTGGCGAAATTAAAGCACAATCCAAATTATTTTTGGCGTCGGTTTATAACAGTTGATGAAACATGGATTCATCACAGTACGCCAAGACTAAAGAACATTCCAAACAGTGGGTTTTTCGTGGACAACCTGCGCCAAAAAAGGCTAAGGCGACTTTATCTGCGAACAAAGTCATGGCTACAGTGTTTTGGGATGCACGCGACATAATTCTCGTCGATTACCTTGAAAAGGGCAAAACAATCAATTGAGAATATTATGCCAGGCTATTGGATAATTTCGACCATGTTATGAAAGAAAAACGTCCGCATTTGGCGAAGAAAAAAATTATCTTTCATCAAGACAATGCACGCGTGCACACCTGTGTCGTCGCCATGGCAAAGTTCCATGAATTAGGATAAAAACTACTGCCGCATCCACCATATTCGCCAGATTTAGCCCCTAGCGATTATTGTCTAGTTCCAAATAGGAAAAAATGGCTTGGTGGAAAAAAATTTGGCTCTAAAGATGAGGTTATTACTGAAACAAACGCCTATTTTGAAGGGTTAGAGAAATTGTATTTTTTTAGAGGGGATACAAAAAATAGAAAAGCGTTGGGCTAAGTGTATCGAACTAAAAGGAGATTATGTTGAAAAATAAATCCCATTTTAGACATAAAAATGCATTTTTCTTGTCAAAGTCAGGTACTTATCATACAGACCTCGTATATATATATGGATAATATATATATATATATATATATATCAACTTTTGAACGGAGGGTGGTTTCGAGGTCTGGGGCTCATGATCGATGAAAATATACCAAAATTTTTTGAAATCGCTTTCCTCCGAACGACTGCAATAGGTAGCTTTTTGTAAGGAAAGCTACCTAAAATTACCTAATTAAAGAGGAATTTTATGATGATGCATCATGAAGAAATTATTTTACCGTATGAGATGTATTCGAGAAATAGAGTCACTTTCTCTAATTGCTTTATTTTGTCAAAAGATATTCTCCAAACATTCAATTCATTCCTTAGAAATGTGTTTTTTACCCTTGCCTATTTAGTATTTTTCTTTAACTAAATAGTGACATTCTTTTTTATTAATTGAGGAGTTTCGTTTCTCAAAAATTCCTGGCCTACGAAGAAATAGAAAAACAGATATTATTAAAAAAATAATGTAATTATTAGAACATAGCTTTTTTAAATTGCTAAGTAATTGAAAACTATCTTATTGTTGTTAGAAATAACATTTATACTAAGACACGTATTTGAAAATAAGTTTTATTTCAATCGAATTTCATATTATGAAAGAAGCTATTTCGTAATGCTTAACATTTGAAAATGCAGAATTTTTTAAAAATATTACCAGTGTCTAGACTTTTAGAATGCTTATTCTAAAAGAAAAAAGATTTGTTTACCTGGAATTCAATCAAATGTGAACGTTTTCTTCAAAAGAGTACACGGATTTTTAAAGGTGCAAAATATAATTCTTTTTTGGTAAAATGGATATCTATCGTAATTCATAAAATAGTTTTCTATATAAACTGCAATTAATTCAAATAATTTTTTAAAAATAGTTAAGAAAATATGATATGTTTTCGTATAATCATATATTTATATGAAATGTGTTCGTGTATTTATATAATCAAAGTGGTTTTTTTTAATGAACAGTTATTGATTAAATTTAAATAATACGTTACCCCTAAACCAGATTTTTTTTGTAATTATTGAAAAGTTTACATGCGTTAAGGCATAAGACAGATTTTTAAATGTTTTGTCAGAAAACTATCTTTTAATCTTATTATATTAATTGAAAAATCAATAAAAATATGGAAAACTCCATATTACAATTAAATCTATTTTTGTAAACAAATAATTCTTCAGTTTAATGTAAAATATTTATTTTCTTGGGTTAACTAAACTTTCGAATTCATTCCTTATTGTTTAAAAAAATTGAGTTTAAAAAAATCGAGGGTAGGAAATTAATGTAGCTTCAAAAACACAGTTTCAAAAATAACAGAAAAAACATTTTTCTAGTAATATTTATGAAACGATGCATGTTAAAAATTATATTTATTTTAATCGTTGAAAACTAATAATATAATAACATATCATATGTAATTCATTATTTTATTAAATAATTATTTTATGTAATTATATTTTCAAAAATTCACTATTCAGGATATACGAGAAAAGTCAATAAGTAGGTTACAAACCGATATGAAAGGTCCGAAATTAATTGTAGAGGAGAAGGTGTAAAAACGGGCACAGGTGTAAATATGGGCACCCCTCCCGAAGTGGCCATTGGAAGTGCTGAAGACTGGTGCCACTTATTGATAATAAGATAACAGAGAGCAGTTGGAACCATTTTTTCAAATAGTGTGAATGCAGCGTGAGTTATTGTGCGAATGGGTGTTCGTTCGCGGCTTCAAACTTTTGACAGGTATCTGAAATCGTTTTCTTTTCATGTCCTTATAATTAGTTTAAAATAATTTCAGAGTGATATCGGGAAAGCGAAGATCCTAAGCTACTTTTGGAAGCACGCCTTTAGTCATGCACGCCTTTAGGTTACATGTAAAAGTGGCCATCTTTCATAGTTGGGTTTAGTGTAAATATGGGCACCCTTTCTTGGTGTAAATATGAGTCCCCTCTTTTTCGAATTATCTTGATATACAAGCACATCAAACTCTAGCTATGCTAATTGGTGAGGCTGCTGAAACACTGCAATGCTCCCCGGGAACTTTAAATGTAGTTTCTTCGGTCGGCATATCTCCTGTCCCAACATGAAGAAGAGAATCACTACTCGTGAACGTAAAGTAGCGAGGTTCGGCGTCATCACTGGATCACCATTCAAGGATCAGTTGACCGAGTCGCTTGACAAAAGTGCTCTTAAGAAGACATCCTTGAGATTTTCCGGATTAAGAGACCGGTCAGGGGGCTAGGGTGGGAAGACTAAAGGCCTTCCAGAGAAAAAACTAGACCCACGGACCGATGCGATTTATCCTCGACTCATTACTGACCCTCCCCTTGTAGACAGTGATGAAGTCGTCTACCTCCTCCACTACAAGGGGAAAAATTAATGGATTTAAAAGAAGCAATAGCCGAAAATTTAAACATAATGGAACAATTAGAAAGGATGTTCAGGTTGTTAAGAAAACATGAAGCAAAACACGACCAGGAAGCATCAAATTTCATGGATAATATCAAAGTAGAAATTCGAATACTACAAGATTCAGAAAAAGAAAAAAGTCAAATAATACTGGCACTAAAGGAGCAAAATAAGAAGACTCAAGAAAAACTAGAAGAAAATTAACAAAACCATGAAGAAACAATAGAAGCAATAAATAAAGAAATGGATCGGCTAAGGGAAGAGAATGAAAAAATAAAAGAACTGATTCAAGAGAAAGAACAAAAGTTAAAACTATCATTTCAATTTCTAGAGGAAAAGGATTTAAAAAATACCAAATTGGGAGAAATGAAGGAAATCTACGGGAAATTGAAGGCCTCGCACCAAAAATTACAACAAGAAGTAGAAATCAAAAATGAACTACAAGAGCAAAACAATCAAGCATTGAAAACAATGCCAAACTATATGGAAAGCTGGAAGAAAGGCTGGAAAACATAATAAGGCTCAAAGAGCCAGAACAAAGTAATTCGTTAAAACAAACAGAATTAAATAAAGAATTCACATATGCCTCCGTAACGTCAGCCTCATCACCGATCTACTCTAAATCAGCATTACTGCTAACGAGAAAAATAAATACAAGGCTTTCAATGTTTAGCATAAGGGAAGCACTCAATACAGAAATTAACTTAAAGACAAACAAAATTAAAATATTCAGCACGCTCTCGAAGGTTAAAAATACACTCATAGTGAGGTCAGAAACAAATGAAGATGTGGACAAACTGTCAGATCTGATTCAGGAACGTGAGAAAATAAACTCACTGGTCTCATTAAAATACACAGCAGAAAAGAGAAGGAAGATATTAATAATGGGAATTCCAAAAACTGTAACACCAGAACAAATTAAACTTAAAATAAAAGAAGAATATGCGGAAGACGTATTCGAAAGCTTACATAAAGAAATTTCAAAGGAAAAAGCAAAATCATATCTATTAATGACAGACTTAGATGACGCAATGGCAATTAGGCTACTCAAAAAAGGAAGAATCTTGGTTGGCTTTTTGTCATGTCAAATTAGACACTACTCACCAATCATAAGATGCAGCAACTGTCAATACTGTGGGCATACCTCCGGAAAATGTAGAAGAAACTCAACATGTGCGTATTGTTCTAGAAATTGCCCAATTCAAAAAGAAACAAGAACACATAAATGCATAAACTGCACAAACACAATATTTCCAGATGGAAGAGCGTATGACTATAATCATGCAGCAAACTCATCAAGATGTCAAGTGTATCAAAATATAATGCAACAAAGAAACCTTATAATAAATCAAGTTCAAGCAAATTCCCGTCTATAATCTTAAATAAAGATAACTCTTCTAAAAGTTCAAAAACAACAGCCTCTTCGCTAGAAATCAGAAATAGTTCGAAAAAAATAAAAATTGCTCAGCTGAACCTACAAAAAATACGTTCTGCGACAGCTTCACTGTTCGCCTTTTTACTTAGAAATACAGTAGACTCTCGTTTTTACGAACCTCTTTTTCACGAACACTTGCGATTTTACGAACTATAGAGTGGTCCCGAATACGCTCCCATAGAATCAATGTAATTTTTCGCTCCCATTTACGAACTACAGATTATGAAAATCTCTTTTTTGCGAACTCACTTTTCGTACTTCTGATTTTTTTTAAGCATCGGAATGCAGTGCCAACGTCAGTTAAACTCTATACAGGTACAATGAGACATCAGGTATAGTCCAATAATATGTTGATTTTCCCTAGTCTCTTTCGTAGGGAGGGGGCATAGCAACAATTTCAAGTAGTGGTTGTCAGGACTAAGGAACTTTTTTGAAGGGAACAATAACTGTGAAAGGTAAAGGTAGTAAAGGTTTCCATAGATAAAATGGAAACATATATTTTTCGAAATGTAATTTTTTTTTAAAAAGATAAGTGATTATTTCCATTCCTAATTTTTTATCTATGTTTTCATCTATGTATTTTCATCTACTAAGTACTAATACAGTCTGCGTTTTCATATGTAATATTTTCAAAGCATGGTAACGTATGTTTCTGTGTATTAAAACTATTTTTTGTGCATAAATTTGCATTTATTTCTGGTATATTTAAAAATACATGTATAACTTTAGTAAATAATAAATAATCTTGAAATACTGCTTCATCCATGAAGAGGGAGCAGTTTGATAAAAATAGACATAAATAATGTACGTATTCGTATTCATATCATTTTTGGTGTTTTTCAATTTTACGAACTTTCTATTTTACGAACTATTTGGGTGTTCCCTACGAGTTCGTAAAAACGAGCGTCGACTGTAATTACACAGCTGCATGTATACAGGACTGTGCCATAACAGCTAATAGGCCACATGGGATTCCAAAAACAACACCGTGCTACTCATCTCTGTCAAACAATTGTTTCATCGTAATACTAGACTCGAGAGTACAACATCTACAAGTCCAACGAAATGACCACTCAGTGTTTGTAAATATTTGAACAACAGCGGGATATATAACATTGGGCACACAGTATACGGCACCATCACAGGACATAAAAAAAGATTTACAGGACTGGTCAAATAGAAGGGGAATGTCCAATAAATTCTTGTTGTTGGGTGATCTGAATGCCCATAGTCAGCTTTGGGGGTATGGAAATGATGATGATAGAGGCCATCATGTCATCAGTCAAATGAGTACGCAGCGTCTATTGGTTGTGAATAACCCACACAGTACCCCGACCTTTGAAGTTAAACACTTGAAAGGATGACTGACCGGATTTAGCGCTATCATCTTTTCAACTCTTTCAATATATAAAAGGTTGGGAAGTTGAAGAAAGCATGGATTATGGAGATCATAGACTGGCAACAACGAGGCTTTCCCTACAGATAACAGATTTACCAAAACGTAGATATAGAACAAAAGGAATATCACTAACAAAATTTAATAATGCAATTAAGAAAAACATAGAAGAAAGAAACTTAAATTTCAAAGGAATAAGTACACCGGAAGAGTTTGAAGAAAGATATGCATTGTTCATATCATTGATAAAAGAAAATTGTGAAACTCATTTCAAGAAAAGGAAAAGTTCGTTCAAACCATCAATCTCGTGGTGGAATGAAAATTTGAGAAAACAAAGGAACTATGTTAGAGCTCTGAGAAAAGTTACGAAAACTCCGGAAGCAATACCAGAAAACTACATAAAATTCAAAGCTGAAAGAGCGAAATTCAGAAAATAGATTCAAGAAGCAAAATCTGAAGCTTGGAAAAGTTTTTATCGAAACACAAAAGAGCCTTAACGGCAAGTTGAAAAAGATTGCTTTTCAAGACTTCTATAGGCAGGAGACTTATGCACTTTCAAACTCAATCCATCAAATTCAAACAAGACAAACATTTTTTCAAGATATAACAAATGAAATATTTGGACCATCACAGGAAACCCAACCATATATATTCAAACCAAACTCCACAGCACCAAAAATTATATTACAGGAAATAAAACAAGCAATCTATGCCTTCAGCAAAAACAAAGCTCCTGGTCCAGATGAAATAGACCACGTAATACTCAGAAATCTATTCAAGACGCAGCCAAAATTAATACAAGAAATGTACAACTCATTATTAACTCTGAATTATTTTCCTGAAGATTGGAAAGTCGGTGAAGCTGTTTTCTTTCTAAAACCAGGCAAACCAGCAAATAAAGCGGCATCTTATAGACCGATAACCCTACTTTCAGTATTTGGAAAGGTCTACGAAAAAATAATTCTAAAAAGAATAAATTACTATCTGCATATAACAAATAAAACTTTTACTTCCCAGCATGGCTTCCAGGAAAATAGATCAACGGAAACAGCAATAAGAGAACTTTTCTCACAAATAAATTTACTTAAGCAAGAAGATGAATATCTTTCCCTCCTGTCAATAGACTTTAAGAATGCATTCGGCAATTTGCCGTTGGATATTACAATACGACAATTAGAAGAGTTACAAATAGAAGAAGCATATTTCAACACCATAAGGTCCTATTTATCGAAGAGAGGCATTTATCCAAATTGGCTGCTAGAAATCCTGCATTGGCTCTCTAAGGGTTGCCCACAGGGTTCCTGTTTAGCACCTTTCCTGTGGAGAGTGTTTATAGAGAAGTTAATAAATATACTAAGAAGAAGAGAATTTCGAGTGATAGCGTTTGCAGACGATATATTGTTGGTGGCGTATGGAAGAACAAGAAAAATACTGGAAGAGATGGCCAGGGAGGCTTTGCAAATAGTGAGTGACTGGGCAGACTTAAACCAAATGTACATCTCATATGGAAAACGCAAGGCATTAAATCTCAGAAAACCTAAACATCTAAAAAGAGCTCCAATCTTTAAAATAAATAATTACAGATTGAAATCTGAAAATACGGTCCCATATCTTGGTTTAATCCTAAATAAAACACTGTCATTTTTGCCTCACCTAAGAAATAAAAGAACAGAGCTGAATTCAATAATCCAGAATCTACTAAAATTAACATAAAAAAGGAGGAATAAATAAAGATATCTTAAAAATCTGGTATAAAACAATCTTAGAAAAAAAAATAACGTATGGAGCAGCGGTTTGGTACGACCACCTACAGAAATCTCATGGGCTTCGCTTACTGTTCTCAATACAGGCCCAGTGCCTTCTTCTTGTGTCGGGCGCATATAGAAAAACGGCAACCCTTGCACTTTGTGCCTTAACAGGAATCCCTCCATTGCATCTCAGAGTAGTTCAGATTGCCACATCGGGAAAAGTACCAAGATTGGGGACACCAGTAGAGGAATTTAGACCAGAATTCTATTAAGGCAAATCCCCCAAATTCATCAGTATGTCCTTACAAAAATTACCTACACAAGGCAAATGAAAACCTCCAAATAGAAATACAAATATACACAGACGGCTCCAAAATGGAAGGAGGGACGGGGTTAACGTTCTGTGCATATGAAAAATCAATATTGTGCCATACTTTTCAAACAAAATTAAGGATAGAAAACACTGTATTCCAGGCGTAAATGCTAGCGATACTTCGAGCAGTGGATTGGATGGAAAAAAGCAAGTCCGGAAGTGCAATAATATACTCAGATAGCCTCTCGAGCATACAAGCCATTCAAGACAGCACAACAAAAATAGCACTGGTCCAGAACATAATTCAATTACTACAGAATACAAATAAAAAGATAATACTAAAATGGATAAAAGGACACTCCGGAATAGCAGGAAACGATGCAGCGGATCGAAAGGCAAAAGAAGCGATCATAAATCCTAACTTAACAGAAGTATTTCTACCTTTCCCACCATCTCATCTCAAACGACAATTAAAATTACAAATACAACAGGAATGACAGAGAATTTGGGACTCTGATCATAGAGGAAGGTTTACATATTCACTTCTACCTATTGTCTCAGAGGAGACATTACTATCACACAGAAACCTCTTCTTGTTTGCAACAAATCAGGGCCTTTTCCAGATTATCTGGTAAAGTTCGGAAAAGCTGACTCGGGCTACTGCACGTGTGGAAAACGGGGAACCTCGCTGCACTACGTAACGGAATGCACACTAGCATTCATATACCACCTCAGAATCTCCAGAACGATGAGTCTCTCTTCATGGTTCAAAATAATCAGAAAACAACAGCACTATTACAAAAAATTTTAAACTGCATAACACTGATTGAAAACAATCAAGGACTTTTCCAAATGCCTCCACAGGAACTATTATATGATATGATGATGAGCCATGGAACTAATCGAACAAACTTTTACTTTAAAACAGTTATAGAAATAGTGTTATTGTTAAAGAGGAATTATGTGTTATACGTCTGTAAAGCACTTAGCTCGTCCAATTTACTATTGTTACCTATACTTATTTCATTATCTCAATTACTTTTTATTACCTACCATTATTTTATTACTCAATAAATGCTCTGTAATTTTTTTTAAAATAAACATTGCTGGGTGGAGCTAGTTGAGCTCAAACCAATTGGTAGGCCTCCCCACCTGGCTGAATCTGAATCTGAATCTGTAGACAGTGATGATCATATGAACCTGGATATCAACGATGGGAGTAAACTAGTCTCGAGTGATGCAACTTGCATCTTTAGTGATGGAAAATTCTGTGAAGACACTCGCAGAGAAGAGTGGGTTAAATGTGTTATGTGACAAATGTAGGCACACTTAGATTGCACCGGGCTGAAAGAGCCAGTTATGTTTTCGATTTCTGAAAATAATTTTTTTCTTTAATAAGTAAATTCTCTACCATTTTGTACTGTTTTATCCTCTTTTAATACATTTTAAACTAGTTTTTGTGACCTTTTTTGGAGAGGGCCCGTATTTGCACACCATTTTTTCTGGTGCTCTTTTCAAAGCTTTTTGTAAATCTTCATTTTAGGTAGCTTTCACTACAAAAAGCTACCTATTGCAGCCGTTCGGAGGAAAGCGATTTCAAAAAATTTTGGTATATTTTCATCGATCATGACCCCCAGACCCCGAAAACGATATTTTAAATATCTTTTCATTTTGAATGTCAACAATTCATTTTGATGTATTTTTTCCTTAAGGTATCTTATATATATTTTTATATATTCCCAGGTCGCTAAATTATTTAGCAATCTTTTAAATATTATACGCTTAGATCATTGCTGCAATTAGCGCACAATCTATGTGTATTATCAATAAGATTTCTACCATGTAGTTATCTGATACCTATTTTAGGATTCCATTAATTTTTTCATTCCTATCATTGCAACGATTTATTTAATGTTTTTTAATTTTCTAGTTATGATTTTATCTGAATTTTCTTGTAGTTAGTGTATGATATTGTCCTATATATTTTCTATTTGTGCTATAGCTTTACATAATTCTGTAGAGATAATCATTTTACATATACATTAATATGGTAGCAATAATTATTTCTATTCAAAGATTTAATGTTAATTTCCTTTAGTTTAAATTCATATTACTTTGATCTGAGTAGTTAGTTGGGTAAGCGTTTTGATTGTCTTTGCATGGTTATAGTTGTTCTTGGATTTGGATGTTATGCGGATCTTTTTAGACTTATTTGTTATAAAATAGTCTAGTGGTTTCTTGATATTATTCATCTACGTTATTTGGGTTATCATAATTTGGTTTTGGATAATTTGAAGATTGTTTCTGCGTTCTGCTTCTATGATTGTAAATATTGTATATATATATTTTTTCTTACTCAAGTTTTATTATTTAATCAAGGCTAATTTAATTAAATTATTAATTTTTATTATTAAAATTTCTTATTTTTATGGCAATTATTGCACTTTCCATACATAATTTTTATATGGCAGTTCTTAGTAAACATCTCGATACCGGCAAGATACACTTAGCATCTATGCAGTGTAGTGCCCGGTACAGGAATAATAATTGGGTTGTTCCTGGATCGTCATCCAGCGACCATTTATACTCTCCCCCTCGTCCTTTATTTTTTCGTAAGTGCTATGATTCTCGGTGCAAGACATGTCCATACGCTGCTCAGACACAAATTGTCTCAGATCCTAATTATTCAAGTTTTTGTAAAGCATTTAATGTTATTTATAGTATAAAGTGCAACTTATGTAATATGAAATATATTGGTGAAACATCAGGTCCAATTCATAAACGAATCAATCATCATCGATCAGACTCTAATAATAACAAAGCAAAAAATATACAATCTACAGCTGAAATTCAACATTTTCATAAACATCTATTTAAAAATACGACAATTGAAATCCTTCAAATTCTAAAAAATAAATCAGAACGTCTTTATATGGAATCATCATATATGAAATATTATAACACAATATATCCTTATGGACTTAACAGTGAAGTATTTAACAGACCTGTCAAAGTCTTCACATCTATAAATAACAATATTGATTATTCTCCAATTTATCCTACTCTTAATCATAATTTAAATGCTAAAACAACACGTAATAAACGCGGAAAGGGTTCATCATCAGTTGTAGTTTCCAAAAAATCTATCACAAAACAAATTAATGATCTTCAACGAAATTACTTAGAGAATTATAACTGGTTGTTAATTCGTAAAAACATCTTTGCTATTAAAAAGAAACAGCTGGTACAACATTTAAATGTCTTTCTAAGTAAATCTTTCTCTAAACATTTCTCTGATATTTACTTTGACCTCATTATGAGTAGGGTTAATCTTTTAAATATTAATATACAAAAAAAACACAAAATTCAGAACATGAATACTCAAATGATAATTACTTTTTCAAATCACATTTTTAATAAAATTAATATCAATTCTATAATTAATGATAAAAATTGTTTTTTTCCTATCAATAATCTTCATATATCAAAAACCTTTAAATATCCGAATACAATTGGGAGAAAAATTTTTAACTATAATACATTTTCAAAAAATACATCTGCTGCAAGTACTTTTCCGTGTAACTGCAGAGACCCCACTCTAAAAAAATACATAAACAATGATCATGGACATATAATCACTGGAAATCTTGATATTGTTCATGATTTTAAATTGA
This sequence comes from Maratus speciosus, assembly GCA_963932465.1. NCBI lineage: Eukaryota > Metazoa > Arthropoda > Arachnida > Araneae > Salticidae > Maratus > Maratus speciosus. The sequence continues at coordinate 560,598,748 of OZ010792.1, forward strand.
AACAACTAATGGGTTATGGTACTAAATATAGACTTCCATCTAAATTTAATGTTAAATCTATTATCAAACAGTTTACATATGATATTGATATTTTTATTTATAAAATTTCTATCTCTTATAATAAGCCTATTGAATATTTTAATCAATGGAAGATATTAGTAATTGAAAAATTAACTATGGCTTTAAAAAATAATATTGCTGATTTGGTTTCTATTAATACTCAGCATTATTTCCAACAAATTACTAAATTACAAAAAAACTTCGTTATTACATATGTAGACAAATCTCCTAACAATTATGCTATTATATGTAAATCATATTATCACCAACTTCTTACAAATTCTATTTCTTCTAATAAGTCTTTTCAAATAACTAATGAAACTGTTATTGTAAATAATCGTAAAATTCGAAGTTATTATAAACTTTTAAATATTTTATCTACTAATTTTAATTATCCATATTTAGTTCTTATTCCCAAATTTCATAAAACTCCTATTAAATTTAGGACTGTTACTATTGGTTGTAATACATATAATAATAAAGCCAATACACTTCTCTTAAAAATTCTTAATCAAATATATGAACTTACTACAAACAATGATAATACACATTGTATAAAAAATAGCTATCAACTTGTTAAGATTATAAAAAATCTTCATTCTGTTTGTAATATAACGACATATGACTTCAAAGATCTTTTTAATAATATAGACCTATTAGATTTACATAAAATTATAAATGCATTATTTAAAAAGTATTATAAAAAACTGGAATTACCATCTTATATAGATATTGCATATTTTAAATCTTTAACTAACTTCATTATCTATAATAATTATATATTGCAAGATAATACTTTATATTTACAGAATGTCGGTATACCACAAGGCGGTTGTACTTCCAGCTTACTCTCAGACTTATACTTATCTCATTATGAACGCAATTTTACTAATAATAATCTACATTTATATCGTTATATTGATGACATCATTTTAATTGAAACTGATCAATCTGCAATTACTCGATTTCCAGTTGATTATCCCACTAATTTGGAATTAACGGAAAACCTTTTATCTAACAATACAATTAACTTCTTAGATCTAAAAATTACAATAAAAGACAATAAAACAATCACAGATTTGTTTGACAAACGTAAAGAATTTAAATTCACAGTTAATACATTTACAAATTTTAAATCTTGTCTACATCATTCTGTATTTCGTAATATAATACTTAATCATTTATATAGAATAAAATGTTTATGTTCTTCTCCTCTAATTAACAATAATATTAAAAAACTAATTTATGATGCATTAAATCATGGTTTTCCAAAAAAAATCATATATTCATTAATATACAATTAGTACTTTTCTTACATGATCTATAAACACAAATTAACACATGCGTAAACAAAATTACAAAAAAATATAAAAAAAAAAAAAAAAAAAAAAAAAAAAAAAATATCTATAAAAAATTAAAAATTGTAAAAGAATATAAAAAAATATTATAGGATGGTTGGGTGGGTAGATGTTAGAGTACGGAGGAGGGTGGTGTTGTCTGGATAATACGCAATGGTTAATTATTTATATAAAAAAAAAAAAAAAAAAAAAAAAAAAAAAAAAAAGCGGGGCTCTTGTATTATTACTATTTTCTTGTTATGTATTTTATGTGTATGTTGATTTGATATTTTATATGTAAGTTGGAGATTTTCATTAATATTATAATTAGCTTAATTATTCATTAATCTAATTTACAATTATTTGATATTAAATTTTAATTTACTTAGGACAATATCATATTAATTACTAATAGTATGCCACTCTTAGTTTAATGTTTTTGATTGTCCCATATTCATTCTTTATGGATTTTTATGGATGTCTGAAAATAATCCACATTCTATATTTGTGCGTTTTAAGTAATGGGATTTTAAGTATTATTTAACCTTCTATATACTTCCACATGTTTGTTATTTCCTGTTCATTATATAAATATCTTATATATAATTCATAAAAAATAATTTTTAGATAATTTTTAATAATTATTTATATTAATTACTGCTGAATTTATTTTGTTTTATAGCATATAGATATATGCTATATATTATCAATGTTCTAACATTATTTAAACTCTTAGTTTACTTTAAATAATTTAGCTAATAGAACATATTGTATGCTTTTAAATATTATTAACAATAGTTTTAAATACTTTGTGTGAATTATATTAGGTTTATAATTCTCTATATATAAGGATTTGTTTGGTTTTGCTGTTTAAACAGTTATTTACATTCACAAGCTTGCAAATTTTTATCTTGCGATAGATGTTTAATATAATTATTAATAGATGGCAGCACTAAAATTGTATTTTCAGATTGCTTTAATTTTTATTTTTCTAGCTCCATTTCAGTTATAATTTATACATCCAGGGTGTATTTTTAGCTAAATTTTGACGATATTGTTAAACTGTTATCTATTAATTTCATAGTGCATTTTAAATAATGTAATTAATATCTATTTATCTTATATTAGATTAAATTTGTTTTACAAGGTCTTTCAAATTTTATTTCAAAATGTATTAACTGCATCCTTTGGTATCATTTACTGTGATTTCTTAACTGTTTTATTCACCTTAATCTTTTTGATATAATGGAAGACATGTGCACATGGATTTTTGTAAAATACTGAAATATTAATCGGTATGGTATTTATTATTTCTATTTTATATCCTATAAATATTTAAATACGTTTTATTGATTCTTCCATTTCATATTATTTGTTTCTATTCTGCTTTTATTTTTAATCAATTCACTTGATTTTAGTGGTTGTTCTATAATTCTCTATGTATAAGGATTTGTTTGGTTTTGCTGTTTAAACAGTTATTTACATTCAAAAGCTTGCAAATTTTTATCTTGCGATAGTTGTTTAATATAATTATTCATAGATGGCAGCACTAAAATTGTATCTTTCAGTTTGCTATATTTTTAATTATTCTAGCTCCATTTCAGTTACGAATAATACACCAGGGTGTATTTTTAGCTAAATTTTGACGATATTGTTAAACTGTTATCTATTAATTTAATAGTGCATTTTAAATAATGTAATTAATATCTATTTATTTTATATTAGATTTAATTTGTTTTACATGGTATTTCAAATTTTATTTTAAAATGTATTAACTGCATCCTTTGGTATCATTTACTGTGATTTCTTAACTGTTTTATTCGCCTTAATCTCTTTGATATACTGGCAGACATGTGCACATGGATTTTTGTAAAATACTGAAATATTAATCGGTATGGTGTTTATTATTTCTATTTTATATCCTATAAATATTTAAATACGTTTTATTGATTCTTCCATTTCATATTATTTGTTTCTATTCTGCTTTCATTTTTAATCAATTCACTTGATTTTAGTGGTTGTTCGGGCACAGGGGAAAATTAATTTTAGCTTTAGCTTATTTTTCCAACAGAAAACAACCATTTTGCTTATATCATTGAATTCTGTGCCCTCGATAACGTAATTCAATGTATAAGCTTTTCAATTTTTGTCGGTGTCCACTTTTTTCTTTTTTCTTCCATAATAATTCTTATAATATTTTTTAATACTTACAGCTTTAATTCATAATAATTGACGGTGGCAGGTTATGTTTAATTAATGGTAATATATATATATATATATATATATCTGACCTTTGTCATACTGTAACTCTCGAATTTGTAAACCGATTTGGATGAAATTCGGTATGTACATAGTACATACTAATGTCTCGACCGAGTTCGTTGGCCAGCTTCATCCGTCATTTTGTTTCAAAATGGCGGCCATTTAAAAAATTTTAAATTTGAAATGTGGTACCAAAGAATTGAAAATGGAAAAATATTTTTTTCTTATGTATTTGACCTTTATACAAAGATTCCGGAGCAGTTTTTGTTTCGTCTATATCTTAAAAAATGGCTGAGTTATAGCATTTTGAATTTCTAGCGTGGCTGACATTTTGAAACGTCCTGAATTTTGTCACGCGATAAAAGGCGTATTTATGAACCGATTTGGATGTAACTTCGTTTGTACATAGTACATACCAATGTCTGGACCGAGTTCGTTGGCCAGCTTCATCCGCCATCTTGTTTAAAAATGGCAACCATTTAAATTTTTAAGAAAAATTTAAATTTGAAATGTGGTACCAAAAAATTGAAAAGTGAAAAAATATTTTTTTCTTATGTATTTGACCTTGATACAAAGATTCGGGAGCAGTTTTTGTTTCATCTATATCTTAAAAAATGGCTAAGTTATAGCATTTTGAATTTCTAGCGTGGCTGAGATTTTGAAACGTCCTGATATTTGTCACGTGATAAAAGGCGTATTTATGAATCGATTTGGATGTACCATGGTATGTACATAGTACATACAAATATCTCGACCGAGTTCGTTGGCCAGCTTCATCCGCCGTCTTGTTTCAAAATGGCGGCCATTTAAAAAAATTTTTAAAAATTAAAATTTAAAATGAGATACCAAAAAATTGGAAAATGAAAAAGATTTTTTTCGTATGTGTTTGACCTTAATACAAAGATTCCGAAACAGTTTCTGTTTCGTCCATATCTAAAAAAATGGTTGAGTTATAGCATTTTGAATTTCTATTCTGGCTGACATTTTAAAACGACCTGATTTTTGTCACGCGATAACAAGCGTATTTATGAACCGATTTGGATGTTACTTGGTCTGTACATAGTACATACCAATGTCTCGACCGAGTTCGTTGGCCAGCTTCATTCGCCATCTTGTTTCAAAAGGGTTGCCATTTAAAAAATTTAAATTTAAAATTTAAAATGAGGTATTAAAAAATTGGAAAATGAAAAAGATTTTTTTATGTGTTTGGCGTTGATACAAAGATTCCGGAGCAGATTTTGTTTCTGAAAATTTGTTCTTTTGTTTATATCTTAAAAAATAGTTGGATTATAGCACTTTGAATTTCTAGTATGGCTAACATTTTGAAACGATCTTGTATTTGACACGCGATAACACACGTATTCGCCTATTTCCATGTAAGAAGGCATGTGGATAGTATATATCAACATCTCAGCCAAATATAAGTTACTTTAAATAAAAGCAGCTTGGATAAAGCTGACTAATTTCACGAAATTCTCATTCATAATGATTTAGTATTGATAAAAATTAGTATTGAATCTCCTATATTCGGTTTTCACTAAATTGAGCTTCTTGTGTTTGAATAATATAAGTTGGCATTTTTAAAATAAGGAATTTGAAAGCTACCTCTTCCTCCCGGCACTGGCCGGAAGGACTTTTTGAATTGAAATAATTGATATTAATCATTGTTTTACATCCTCTCATTTAGTAAACTTGTTATAGTTGTTGATGAAAGTCAAAAATCTAAAAAATTTTAAAATGAAAGTCGCTTTAAGTCAAAAACAAAAGAGGGTGCCCCTATTTACACCTTTTACTCTAAATTGTTTCCGAATATGCCAAAAATATACGTCATGTGGCAGAACTATCCAACTATAAGATGTTTATTTCGAATTTATGAGACAACAGTCGTACAAGATGAGCAGGGGTGTTCAAACGTTGTTGACGAAGAACGAAGTGGTCATGCAGTTGAGATTTCGACAGGAGAAACAGTTCAGAAGGTTGAGGAAATGGTTAGAGATGACAAGCGAACAACAGCAGACAGCATAGCAACTGCAATAAGATGTTCACATTTTTTAGCCTACAGCCCACTGATGCAGACGTTGAATGTGAGATACATAGATGGCTGAGAGAGCAGTTCAAAGACTTTTATGCAGCAGGTATTGGAAAACGCATACAGAGATGAGACAAATGTATCAATGTAAATGGTGATTATATAGAGAAATAAACAGGCTTTTCAAGTATGCATCTTGGTTTCTCTTTTTTTTCTGCTTTTGTAACCTACTTATTGACTTGCACTGGTATTTGCGTTATCGAAGATCTTTGTAATTATCATATTTTCAAACAAGCTATTATACAATAAGGTCAGGTGGGGTGGAATGGGTAATACTGTTTTGTGTCTGAATTAAAATCCTATTATGTACAAAAAATATTTGTAAATCATGTATATAATTTATTAACCATTCAGATTTCATTTTAAGTTTAGAAAAAAAATATTGGCAGCATTTAGTTGATTTAAAATCAGTTTTGAAAGCCACATCGTGAATGTCAACATTACTTAGTGCTGTATTAACTTTAAGGTCTCTTTTTATTCTATTGCAGATTTTTTTTTTTTTTTTTTTTTTTTTTTTTTTTTTTTTTTTTACTGCATAGTTTGTACATAGCAGTGTCCTTTAATGACTGAAAGAAATATGTGAGAATTTTTTTTTTTTAATTATAAATAAAATGTAAAGTGGAGAGAAATGGGTATATGATTAGGCTTAGGGAAATAATACTTAAGGGAAAAATCTAAAAAAATATTTTATTGCCCAAGTGATTGAAACATCAGATCCTCTTACTTACGTTGTAAAATTCCTGCAAAAATCGCCAGTAGGAAACTTCTATACCTTTCTAACAAAGATGACCAGGTAAAAATCGACAGAAAACAAATTTCAGAAAGCTTAGCCAACCAACACTTAATAATCAGGGACATTATGTATTTAATGAGAAAGAAATTGGCCAATATAATTGTCAATAAATAATTTTATGTAATAACATATATAATACACTTAAATTTGGGTTATTGGTTGCTTAGGACGCCTTTTAAACTTGGTTACCCAGGTGGAATGGGTATAGAAGTAGCCATCAGAAAAAAAATGTTTTTAAGTTAATAAATAATCTTTTGAAAAACAGTTATGATGAAAATATGATGTCTATAAATGCAATGCAAATACTGAATCATTACTTTATATAACTTCCTTTCCATTTAGGAATGATTTCATAATCATTTCAAAAACTTGTACTTTTATACCAATTCCACCCCACCTGACTCTACTTAAAATTTTATATGGAATGCATTTTTTACTATAATCTGTGTCTAGACTATATTTCGTCTACAAGAAGAATATTTTTATTCGAAAATTCAATGGACTGCTAATGTTTTCTTCAAAATGGTAAGATGCTATCAAAAAGAACAAACTATAAATTTATTTTCATAAAATTGTTTACTCTATCTTCTAGTGTTAAAGAAATTTCAATTGAATTCAAACAACTGTTCAAAAGTTGAAATGAATTACCTATCACTTGAAATTAATGGGAAAATATCGTATCATTTATAATAAAAGTTCCTCCATCATGGGGAAAAAACCACTGTTGTGGCGACCATTAAATTTTTGATTAGGATTGCAGAAATAAAGAATTTCTAAAATGCATAGCTCATTTGAAAAACTGATTTCAGCAATTATCATCGGAAAAAATATCTGAATACTTTTGTGCAGCCCTGCATATGTGTTGGACAGTATGAACCTCCGAAACAAAACTGTTAAAATATTTAAAAAAATTTCAACGATTAGGACTCTGAACTAAGAACTTTTCTAGCACAAGAAACTAAATATAAACTATTTTAACTGCGGTTTCATGTACATATGTGTGTAAAAACTATAAGGACAGCAAAAATTTTGATAAATTGAAAATGCGACAAGTGAAATAGTAATTTAATGTTGATCATAAAGTGGAAATACTAGGGGAGACCGGGGCTAGTAGGCGCAGTTTTCAGTTATTGATTTTTATTAATTTTTTGTTTAAGTTTTTTTATGAAACTTTAACTGTACTTTTAAAGAACAGGCAGAATCACCCAACCGGAGCACCCACCAAATTTGGCATAGGTTCTATTGCTCCGGCGGAAAACCCTATGCACCACCAAGAAAAACCACCGCTAAGAAAACAGGCCCAGAAGAACCAGACGGCAAATAATTAAACATAGACTAGCGTTCAGTAGTGAGACCCGCACTAGAAATAAAATCTACATATGTAAGGTTACATAATTTGTAAACCAAAATAAAATTTAAGCAAAGAACGAGAACACCTCTCGTTAAACACCAACAGAACCAAAACAAAAAAAAAAATCACAGATGCCCAAGTCACTGACTTGAAAACTTACACAAAACTGGAATCACATATTGAACTAAATTATAAATTAAATTGACCTGCAAATATACAAATTGCATTAGACTAAAATAAACGAGTCCATCGCCAAAGTCCTACAAAATAATTGTTCGTATCATAGTTCCTAAGAAGGATACCACATACACTCTGAAACACAAAGTCTGTTGAAAGTAGTCCGAAATGTTCGTAAACAGACATAATAATGTTATTAAAAAGTTTTTAAAAGACCATCATGTGTAGCCGCACAACATGCCAATCACTGTTAGCACCGAAGATAAAAAGATAGTTCCGACCAGCAGACCAAGTATTTCAATGTCACAATAAGGGCACAGCTTTACTTTCACCAGCTTGCAGTAAAAACCACAAGAAGTAGACATTCAAAACACATATTTAATAAATGAAAAATTCTTATTTAACGTGTTATAGATATTTCGTAACTTATTATAGTTCCCACGACAAGCAAGAACTCTTCTGATATTCCATGCCACTGGACGGTTCCTAATAAAATCAAATTTCTCAGCAGACACTTGGCATGAGTCAAATAAAAAATGACGAACATCGCCCCTAGTACCACACCTGCACTTATCACTCTCTGCTTTTCCCATTTTTTTAAGATATGCCGGAAAGGCACCATGCTCTGTGTAAAAATAAACACATATCTGAGAATAACATACATAATCCAAATTAACTTTACTTAATAAGTCATATGTAAAACGACCTTTTTTACTATTATTCCAATCAGTTTGCCAATCACAAATAAGTTTTTTAGACAGACCAGCTTTTAACATGCAGATCGGCATAGGAATGTTTTCTTCAATATCATACTCATCGTTAAGAATCACTGATTTAGCAAGGAAATCCGCTCTTTCATTTCCATAAGTGCCAATATGGGCCTTAACCCATCCTATGTTAATAATTTTATCACTCATTAATCTCAGATTATCGTAAATTCTCATTAAAAGATCATCGTTAGGGAAAAGACGCTGGAGAGAGCAATACGATGAAAAACTATCCGTAAACAAATAGAAAACTGAAAACTGTGATGACCTGCACCAATCTATTGCATCAGCAATTGCAACCAGCTCTGCCTGATAGATCGAATTATAATTCTTAAGTTTTATCCTTTTTTCAAATATAGAGTCATGGCCCCTGAACACAACATAAGCTGCAGCAACCCCTTGATCCATCTTCGATCCGTCAGTAAACAGAACTGGGTGACCAGCAAATGTATTATATTTCATCATTGGACGAATAAAATTAACATTATGAGGAGAATAAAAATACGGATAATCAAAAGTTGGTATCCTTCTTACTAGTTTATCCGAATCCATGCGACAGCCACTCAATTCAATAGACGTTCCGCCACGCAGCACATTGTATTTTAAGGCTGAGATCGAAAGCTGAAGAAAAATTGGAGGAACACCAGCTAATACACAAAGCGCATCTGTAGAAGTTGTCCGATATCCATGAATAAATGAGAACAAAGCCACTCGCTGACAAGAGGATAAACGTTTAATACCGTGATACTTCAAGTCCCCCAGCCAAATCTCATGGCCATAACTTATTTGTTTCAGAAGAACTGTTTGATACCACAATTTAAGATATTGAAGAGGAGTACCCCGGTCACGAATCCTCGACTTCTTGATGTTACAGGAAAAATCTGTTACTTTAGATCTGACAACTTCCAAATGAGAGAGCCAATTAAACAGGTTATCCAAAGTAAAACCTAAGTATAACATTGTATCTTTAACAGGAATGCTGTTATGTAAAATTTTAAAGATTGGTCTTCTTTTCTTCAACGTCTTTGTGCCAAACATCATAGCAACAGTCTTTGATGGATTAATGGTGAGATTCAAATTATTACAAATATTATTAAAATTCTCCACATGATTATTCATTTTGTCTTCAAGCGACTGTCTTGTATCTGCACCATCAACAACAACAGAGTCATCTGCATATGAAATCAAATCCATATGCACCTTACGTGCGTTCTTCAAAATCTCGTCAGCCACTATCGTCCAAATCAAAGGGCCGAGGCATGATCCTTGCGGGCAGCCCACAAATATCCTGAACCATCGGATGCCCCTCAGAAAACGAAAACCGATTTGGCGATTAGAAATGTAACTCTTAAAAGTATACTTTATATAGCTGTAAATCGGTAGGTCATCAATAATCCGAGAAGCAACCAACCAGTCCAGGACATCGAAGGCCCCCGCAATATCAAATGAAATGGCAGAACAGTACTTGAATTTCGTAAGCTTTTCTGCAACCAAAGTCTTGAGAGAACTTAAAGCTGTGAGCGTTGACCTAGTCTCACGAAAGCCATGTTGATTGTTATCAAGAAAATTCAGAGATTCTAACATAGTTAGAACTCGCATCTTCAAAAGACGCTCGAAAACTTTACCCAAAATGGGCAGAAGAGTAATGGGCCTATATGACTTCGGAAGATTCGGTGGACGGTTTCTCTTCCTGAAAAAAATAATAACGCCTTTCTTCCAATTCGCCGGGAAATGGCCAAACCTCAGACAAGTATTAAATAACATTAACATAAGAGATCTATATTTTGTGCACATATTTTTTACTACCAAAGCATCAACGTCATCAGCTCCCGGAGCTTTATTGTTGTTCTGACACTGTAGAGCAAAGCGTAATTCACGTCGGGTAAAAGGCTTATAATCAGGGTGATCCAGAAAATCCTCATCACTAACAAAATTATGAATCTGTGCTGGAGTATTCGTGATGCCAAAGTGCTCGTTCATAAGTTGGGAAGCCACTTCATCGTAACTCGCAAATGCCGAAGAATTCTCTAGAGTCGTGAAAACCATGTCTGACGGTGAAGTCTTCTTGCCTGAGAGATATTTGTACAGATTACCGTAAGCGTTGTCCGTACGTTGACAAAAGCTGATCCACCCAGCGCGTTTTGCCTGACGAAGATGACGTTTATATGATCGACGAGCAGAGATATAACTATCCCTATATGCTATATTAGACAAATTTTTATGATACCTTTTATACAATGCTTTAACTTTATTTCTCTCTATGCGAAGAGCATCTGTGTACCATGTAGCCGTTGGCTTATGATTAAGTGAACCCTTTCTAAAACAGTTATCTAAAACGTAATGCAAAAAGTCATCGAAGTTGGTCAGCCAATCTTCCAATCCATCTACTCCCTGTACTCTTTCAAGAGTGCTCTGCAATCTGTCGTTCATTCTTCCAAAATACTTGTTGAACTTCCTCATAGACTTATTTTTAGTTTTATACCTCAGATTTGTAACATTTAACGGTACCAATTTCATATCAAACTTTATGTACCTATGGTCCGAGAAAGAAAAATTCTGATCGTCAACTTGCCAAGAATTCAGGTATTGCACCACGTCCGTACCAGCCAAGGTGAGATCCGGGCGGCCTTTACATTCACCACGAACAAAAGTGTGAGGAGCATTAGGATCATTCAGAATCCTGAGATTACCCATCATCAAGTAATCCTGAAATGTTTCAGATCTATCGTCTTCTCTGGTATAACCAAATGTCATCAGAGAAACATTGAAATCACCACCAACAATAAGTGACGAGCAATCTTCAAAATAATTGATCCAACACGACATGTCAGAATCAATATTACTCGAAGGGGCTGAGTAGACTGAGCCAAGAGTCAGTGAAGTCTGTTCAAAAGTCACCGTAATAAAAACACTGTTTGGGGTGATTAAGCTTATAGTGCAATTCATGGTTTTATTAGTACACAGAATGGAGGAGGTGTTATTTAAAGAAGAAAATATTAACCAGTCTGGTGAAATCCCAGAAACTTTACCACCGTAAGCATGTGGATCCTGACAAAGAAAAAACAAAACGCCCTCCCTCTCCGCATAGTCAAACAAAGCTTCACAAGCATCGGTACAATGGTTAAGATTAATCTGAACGATTCCAACACCACTAGATAGTGAATCATTTGACATGACCTATGTTATAATCTCCTCGCCATCAAACCATCACGGTAGGCTTTAAAAGTCGGACAGTCAGAACTGTCAGCACGATGTCCAGTGTCCGTGTCCACATCCCCTTCTTTTTGACAATTTACACAAGACACTGTTTCAACTGTGCAATCACTCAATCGATGGTCACCCGCACACTTCGAGCATTTCTGATCGCCCTGACATTTGGATGCGAGATGACCATATCCTTGACATTTAAAACATCTTATTATCTGTAAAAATTCCACGATTCTATAACGATTAAAATCTATGCAAATACGTCTTCTTCCAATCAGACATCTAAACACATCATTATCGACATCCAGTACCCAGTTCACCTTACCCATTCTAGTACCAATCTTTCTTACCACATCAATATCTCTGTCCTGATCCAACCCCTCACAAACCAATGCCTCCCTAACAGAATCAAGAACCATACTCTCGTCAATTTCCTGATCCAGACTCAATAATAGCAATCTTGATCTTCGTCTCTGTAGCGCTGATATTTTCACTTTATTTCCCAGTGGCTCAATTTTCTTAATCAACTTGTCTGACTCTTGTTTAGATTTCACCTTTAGCACCAACTGGCCACTCTTTGTTGTTACCACATCCGAGAGCTTTGGAAACTCCATATCCCGCTTGGAAAACCTTCTCAGCTCTCCCCTGATATCATCCACCGTGCCTTCACTGGGTGTTATCAAAACCGAGAACCCTGTATCCACTCTTGACGGCTTAGATTTATCAGCACGATCCGCCAATCTATAAACCGGAGTTGAGTCCAAAGTACCTGATCTTCTCATCAACAACGCCTCGTAAGCCTTGCTATCCGTAATCATTGTCCGTAATTTCGTCTCACTAGATACATAATCCGTGTGTGCCTTTACCAGTCTTAGATTAACATAATCCAAGCATTTCTTTATAGTATTTAAGATTTCACGGGTTACTTTACCTCCGCTACTCTTGGCCTGTTGACCCTCCAATAATTCATACATATATGAGTTAACCTTTTGCACAGCTTCCGGGAACTCATCATCCACCAAACCCTCCAGAAACTTATCCACTTTCGCCATGATCAAAATCAACTTAACCGCCAGAATAGACCACAAAAGTCCACCAAATTTTTATAAAAATGACTAAAAATTAATCAGATAAACCCGAGCCAGAGACCCTCTATCAAAAAATCACATAAAGAAAAAAGCCACCGTCGATGAATATGAAGCTGATTACAAACAGCACTAACTTTCACTATATATGTAGAGCTAGTCTCTAACCCAGATAGCAACAAAAACTGATAAACAAAAAAAAAAAACGCAGCAGAAAGCAACTAGAGAAAGAGAGTAAAAAAGTAATTAGGCAACCGCCGCTTAAATGGATCAATACCAACGCCGGATAAACGGGTCAGCAAAGAAATACGTCATAGACAGCTGATAAACCCCTGATTCAAAAACAATACCAAGTCAACTCATAAACAAACAAACTAAAGCACTCCCACGACACGTGACCCAGACTAACTCAGGCTAGGACACAGCAAGAAAACAATAGAGAGCCCAACTAAAACTATGACGCAATAGCACTGAAAAAAAAGAAACTCAGAACGACTCTCCCACGACACGTGACCCAGACTTAGCCAGGCTGGGACACAACAAGAAAACAAAAGAGAGCCCAGCTAAAACTATGACGTCAAAGCGCTGAAAAAAAAAGAAACTCAGGACAACTCCATCTTACAAAACTCCAAACTAAACTAAAACCTAAAGACAGCTCAACACAAAGAAAAACAAGTAAGCCTAACTTAATAAGCAGGAAAACAACTCAACACGACACTGAGCTCAAAATGGCGACGTAAATACAGAAAAAAGAAATGCCCACCGAAAACTTAAAAGAACTATTAACAAGTAATTAATATATGCAGAACAATAATATACATATCCAGAGAAAGAGAAATACTAAGTGAGTACTTATGAAAACTTATTAAACTGATATAATAAAGTAAAAGTAGTAAAATATTAGTAAAAAGATTGAAATGCCAAAAGCGCAATGCTTTCACATGTGCTTCGGCAACGGAAAAATAAACTAAGTTCAAAATATGCCTAAATATCAAAATAATCTCAAAATAAATACATAATATGAAACTGAAATGAATAAGTTAACCATGAATGCAAAAATAAGCTAATTTAAATAAATATTTACCGATTTAAAGGAACTTTGAAAATGAGCTCGAAAAATCACGTCAAACATCAATGGCGCACAGGGGCTTTTTTTTTAAAAGCCCCTGTGTTTTTTTTTAAAGAACAGGCATTGGGCTATAAATACCTGGAGTTTTGAGTTTGTAGCTTTTGTAGTTTATGTTTAGCGGAAGCCTAAAGTAAAAGGAAAATTGTGCGCCAACCTACCCCGTCACTAGGCAAGTTGCCTATATCTATGGGGTAAGTAGGCACACGCTTTATAAAAATTTAAATAAGACACGCAGTTAAGAGAAATCAATTTCATTATTACCAGTAAGTTTAAACAAAGGCGTTATCGCCGTTCAATGTAAATTCTAAATTATACAGACATAAAAATAATGAATAAAACATTAACAATGAGTAACTTCTATCCTACTCGATATCATCATCAGAGTTACAGTTGTCACAAATAAAGAAACGAGTATCTCCGTTTCGACAAGTCTCGTGTGCCCAAAATCTTGCATTGCAACCACTTTTATCGGTATTTTCTGTTTTTCAAGCTACCAGCATACACCAGACATCGAGTCAACTTGCCCCGTGTTCAATGCGCCTACTAGCCCCACAATGAATTTCTTCCCAAAAGGGACGCCTAAGAATCTAAGCATAAATAATCCTAGTAAATCACATATGGGGTAGGTACAGTTAATCATACACTAAGAAAAACTGCGCAAGTTAAATAGCAATTATTAAGATAAGTATTGGAAATTAGAAAAAGAATGAAGCAACAAAAAATTACTTATGAGTGCAAAAAACAGAAAAATCGTAATAAATGTCCACTGAACGTAGGTAACGGTGCAAAACTACAATGAGGATTGTAAAAAGCAAGAAGAAAGGTACTCTGTGACTGGGTGCGTAATCTATCCACAAACAGCCGATTTATAAGGACTGTGCCTACTTACCCCTGTAGCCAACTAGCCCCGGTCTCCCCTAATATAAAAGTCAACAGAATGTATCTGTGTCCTTTTTATTTCGAAAAAATCATAATTATGCAAAAAAATGCTATTTTCGACTGTGTAAAAACTTTAAGGACACCTGTATTTTTTTTTATAGAAATGGTATATATAATTATTATTAAGGATCGAACGAAACAGGTTTTTAATGCCAAAACCGAAACCGAATTTTGGGGATCTTCCTATTTTCGGCCGAAAACGAAAACGAATATGTCCAAAAACTTTTTTAAAGTAATTAAATTGTATGTGTTATAGTAATTAATAAATACATAAATATATTATTAATTAATTACACGTACTTATTAAATATGCATAATAATTAATCAATTATGCGTATTTATGAAATATACATAATTATTAATTAATTATACGTATGGCCCAAGTCTCTGTGCCTTAGATTCAAAACTTTTTTTTTTTTCATATAAAATAAAACGTAATTAATTCATCAACGACACAGAAAGGTTTTCTAATTATACGAATTTCATTTAATAAGAAAATAGTTTAGTTTTATGTATACACACCTCGATTTATCTTTTATAATGATTTCTGTAAATGACTGTTACCTGCTATACTTGCACCTGTTATACTTGAACTTTCTCAAACAATATTCGAAACTCTTCTGCGGTTTGAAACTGGAAATTTTCTATTACTGTTATGTCTGCAGCTTCTAATGAACACGTTAAAAAGTTTAGTTATCTATACATTGCTTGCTTTATAATTTGCATTCAAGTCTTGAGTCAGTCATGACTGATAATTACAAACAACGAAGCTCGTAGCAATAAATAATCTCATTTGAGCCGGCCGACAAAGTTCAAATCGATGAGAAATGCTAAAAATTTCCGACGGAAGAACAGAACAAGATTTTCGGAATACTGATATTTTCGGTGGAGGTTCGGTCCAAAATCTGAGTTTCGTTTTCGGCGAAACTCAGATTTTGGATCTAAGGCACAGAGAGACAATTTGGGCCACTCGTATAATTGATTAATAATTATGTATATTTCCATAAATACGCATAATTCATTAATTATTATGCATATTTAATAAATACGTATAATTAATTAATAATATATTTATGTATTTATTAATTACTATAATACACACAATTTAATTACTTTAAAAAAGTTTTTGGACATATTCGTTTTCGTTTTCGACCGAAAATAGGAAGATCTCTAAAATTCGGTTTCGGTTTCGGTTTCGGCATTAAAACCTTTTTCGGTCGATCCTTAATAATAATTATATATACCATTTCTATAAAAAAAAAATACAGGTGTCCTTAAAGTTTTTACACAGTCAAAAATAGCGTGTTTTTGCATAATTATGATTTTTTTCGCAATAAAAAGGACACGGATACATTCTGTTGACTTTTATATTAGTATTTCTACTTTACGATCAACATTAAATTACCATTTCACTTGTCGCCTTTTCAATTTATCAAAACTTTTACAATGTTTTGCTGTCCTTATAGTTTTTACACACACTGTAGATGCACATCTTTCTTTCACTTGCTTCAGTTAGTGCTGTTGAAACACTTGTTCATGCCTGGTCGATTTGTTTTTATCGCCCGCATGATTCTGTAAATTTTCTTCCTGTATTAATCAAGCTCATATAAACGAATATTCAAGACACCTGAATAAGATATTTCCTCCTCGTTTGTGAAATCATGCTAATGTAGAAATATTTAAATCAATTTTTCTATTTTACACTTTAGCAAAAACATAGTAACTATGGAGCACCAACATTTGTGATTGTAATTCCGGACCTTTTCAGGCGGATCTAAACAGGTAAGCAATCATCTTACCTTTATTTACTATAAAAATGAACGAATTATTTAAAATATATATAAGGTATTCCAGTTTTCAGAATTTGTTTCATAAAGATATGTCCCATTGATTTCTATATATACTACATAATATGCATGCGTGTTACATAGTATGCATACATGTGTAACTATAATAAGTTTTGCATCATTTTACCGAAAGTGGACTTACTACCAACAGTATGTTATTAATTAAAGCATGTTAAAAAGATTTCAAAATCCTACTTTTATACTTTTTAAAATAGAAAATAAAAATATATAAAAGAAAATTGGTGAATGGTTTTAATTATAACTAGTAAAATTCAATGCTCTTATCAAAGCTTTATGTTTCAAGATTTTCTACAATTTTGAACATTCGTTAATTAAAGGCGAATGTAGTGATGACTTATTATGAAGAAATTATTTCACCATATGAGAAGCATTCGGTAAGATAAGTCACTTTCTCTAATTACTTTATTTTGTCAAATTCATTCCCTAGAAATGTGTTTTTCGCATGTCCATATAGTATTTTCTAATGCTTTTATTCGGTATTATTTCTCGTTACCTCGAAACTCATGCTTCAAAGATAAGAAAATTAAATTTGAATCTATTTAGAGTAGTAGCGTTCGTTTTATTGTTCATAACATTACAGTATTTTTAGAGTAAAATGTTTAATATTTTAAGTCACATATTTGAGCATTTTTTTTTTTTTTTTTTTTTTTTTTTTTTTTTTTTTTTTTGTTGTTTTTGAGAATTTGTCAATAATGAAATAAAGTATTAAATTAATTAAATAAATTATACAAGAAACTTTGTTTTGTTGTTAGCTATTTCTGAGTAAGGTTGCACTTAAAAGCATACTCAATAATTAAAATATATGTGGTTTAAAAATCTATATTTTTAATATTAAACATGTCTATACTAATAAAAGCATAAGCGGGTTTTTTTTATAAACTTGGTTTTGCAAATTTTGATGTGCCTAATTTAAGTTTTATTAATAGAGGAAAAGGTCCAAATACCGGCTACTAGGTGTTCTGAGAACTGAGCGCAGCGCAGCCTAGCAGTGATAGGCAGAGTTGGTAACTTTAATTGAGAGAAGAAAGTTACGAAAAGTACGTCGCTGAAGTCTGTGTCATTTACAAATAGTAAATGCAAAAGTGTCGAATCTACGTAATCTGGTACATCAAAAGTTTTTCAGATATGTGTTTCTCATTTTTTTAAAAAATACTGATCGTATATTGGCTTGAATTGTTGATTAAGTTATTTCCTTGATATATTTAGCCCTCAATTGCCACGCGCACATTATTGGTATTTTATTATATGAATAAGTAATGCCGGTTTTAACTTAAACAAAGCAGCGGTCGAATACCGGCTACCTAGAGTGGTCTAAATACTGGCTAGCCGATATTTGGACCTCTCTCGGTTGCTTTGCTTGAAGAGGAGGAAAATAAATTATTTTAAATAGTTCCATAATTAATAAATTAATTTAAATGGTTTAGAAATAGTTCCAGTCCTATTACGCAATATCAGAAAAGCAACCATGGCCGTAATTCTCCAGAATCGACATTGCTTACCGGATCACTTTCCAAAAAAGCGCTGTTGGACACTACAAAATGGCCTGTAATAAATGAAGAGAAAGAAAAAAATGACGGAGTAAACCAGGCGAAAGAGGCAGAAATTTGATTTTAACCCTCCGGCTGCGCAACCCGAGATTTCCTCGGGCAACGTAAAAGTAGCAAAATTTGCGCAACCCGAGATTTCCTCGGGGATGCATTTTTTCCTTCTAATTAACCCTCCTTGATTATTCCCACTAGTTATTTTTATTGTAAATTTTGCCTTATTTAATCGGAACATTTTCCCGGTTACATTAGACAAAAATTTTTGTTTTGAAAAACCGGTGACAAAAGAATAAAAATTCTTAAAAGACGCTCATCGCGAAGGGGTTAAATACGTAATTTTTTAAGCTATTTTGATGGAACAATTACGCAGCGAGAGGGTTAGAAAAGTTAAAAAGGAAAATATCCAACAGAGGAAGATGATAAATTTGTGTCTTCTGCATGGGTGCTTTCTCTGTGGACAAGAATGGGGGAGGGGATTCTGGGTTCAATGTTAAGAATGCGATATGTGGGCTGATAGGGACTATACCGACGCAGAGAGTGATATTATGTTTTTGATTTTTTTTCAGATAAAATAATTCTCATTTCAATCAGCAAGCTTTTTTTTTGTTTTACACGTCAAAAAACATTATTAGAAACATAATGGGAAGAAGACTGTGAGAGATAGTTGTGAAGAATTTTAGAAATTTGACAAAAATACTTATTTATTAAAAATTGCATATTTTTCTGTGCATAAGAAATATTATTAATGAATACAATTTATTAAAATAATATTGCTTAATATTTGCCATTAACTCTATTTGTGTGATCTTTTGGAAAAAAACTTAGGTAGCCGGTATTTAGACCCAATTTTAAAAACTCAAAATATGAAGACTTTTGGAATTTTGCTTTTCATAAACAGAAAATGCCTTTTAAACTGATTTTTTTTTCTCTAAACAGGTGTAAAATATGTCAAGGTACCCTACTGTCACTTTTTATTTCATTAAGTTTGAAAATTGTATGATCTAGATTGAAAATAAAAGTGGTATTTGGACAGTTTGGACACAATTTGGACACACAAGTCACATTTGGACCTTTTCCTCTAAATATTTTTCAGCAAGATTAAAAGTAATGTTTATGTTAATAAATGGATATGTTTTCTGTCATAATATTCGAAGAAATATTAGTTTCAGGTAAAATTATTTTCGTATAAAAAATCCAATGGTAGATCGAACGAGGATGGATATTTTCCACAAATATTGTTTAATTCCAATCAAAGCCACACTTTTGGTAATTATTGAAAATTTTGTAAATTGTTAGGTTATATACACGAGGGGTAGTACTTAAGTTTTTAGAAAGTAACGCAAGAAATAATTTCTTACCAAGAATACACATTTTATTGCTTCTCAAAATTCTCTCCTGCAGCCTCGATACATTTTTGCATTCGAATAAACCAATCATCAAAACATTTACGCCACTTTGAATGTGGCATAGCAGGAACATGGCATTTGTAAGCTTCAGTGGCTTCTTCCGAGCTGTTAAAACGTTGACCACGCAATTTATTTTTTATGAATAAAATAAAAAGTAATCATTAGGTGCTAAGTCCGGTGAACGGGCAAAGAGTCATCAATTCGATTTTTTTTCACACTTCAAATAATCCATAGTTAGCGATGTAGTGTGTGCGCTGGTGTTATCCTGGTGCAGAATGATGCAAGGTTTTGAATTTTTTTTTTCGTTCTGCAACTACTATCAGCAAACAAATTGTGGCATACCAAGGAACATTGACTTTTTTACAATCGTCCAAACGAATGGTTGCAATATACTCAGATTTACTGAATAAAGCAGAAATCATTTTTTTGGAAGCACTCCTTGTATGAAGAACGTTTGTCGGTGTATGGTCATCTGGAAGCACCCAAACAGTCTATTGCTGTTTTGTTTCGGGTTCATAGAAATAAATCCATGTTTCGTTACACGTTACGATATCGTGCACATGTTTTGAGGCACCGGAGTGGATTTTGTTTAGATTTTCCTGGCACCATTTCATACGAGCGTCCTTTTCAACTTGACATAAATTGTAGGGGATCCATCGGGGACACATCTTTTTCACTTTTAAATGATCATGTAAAATTGAATGCACGCGGGTCTTTGAAATGTTCAAAGATGCTTCTATTTCATCATATGTCATATCTCTCACCCGCAAGAAAAGTGAAACATCTCGACAAAAGTAAATTTCACAGGAGAGACAAAAGAAAATTTGCAGGATTTGACTCTAACATGAAATGATAGCACTTAGCTCTGCATAAAGTAATGAAGACTTGCATAAATACATAAAACCATTAAAAATGAAGACGTAGGATAAGGTTTGGAGGGTTGGATAGTTTTTCCTCCCCACACAATCTGCCCCTCTTCAGTGGTCACAAATGGGAATATTGCGTAATAAAGTGATTTCCGCATAGCTACACATACGAAACTGTTTGTGTAGCAAGACGCGCTTATGACAGACCTATTACTTGAATAAAACGCAAAATGAATTTTTGCGAGATGTGTCACATTTCTTGCAGTTGAGTGATATGACGATCAGAAACTATTAGTTTTCTTGCAGCATCAATGTTTTCGGGAGTCACAGCACTTCTTGGTGAACCCTCCTGACCATCGTTACTGAGATTCTTACGGCCGCGGGAGAATTGTTTAAACCAGTTCTAAATCATTGCCTTAGATTGTGCTTCGTTACCAAACGTCGATTTCATTCTGTCGCTACACTGATCCTGTGTCAAATTTTGTCGAAAGTCATAAAAAACAATGACTCTAAAGTTCCTTCAACATAACTCCATAATTATTTAGAACTTCTGAATTTCGAAAAAACACAGTAAATAGAATTCCACAGCTTTTGATATTCTATAAACACAACATTCACGTAATTTCGAATTTCGATAAAAAAAAAAATAATAAAATTCTATGCTGAAACATCTATTTTTTCGTTGCCAGATTCCAAAAAGTTCAATACTGGCCCTCGTACTTATAGGATATACATTTTAATAACCTCAATCGTTTGATCTTTCATTTAAAAACAAATGAAAATTCCCAAAAACAAAATCATCCGTGTTTTAAAAAAAAATTAATAAGATAATAATTGCTTAGAATGATTTATTATGTTAGTTATTAACTGCTTTTTACTTTAACTAAATATTAGAATTATTTTTTTTAATAATTAAGGAGTTTCGTTTTCCAAAAATTCTGGGCCTAGAAAAATAAATATAAATCCAAGAACACAGCTTTTCTTTTTCATTTTTAAATAATCGAAAAAGATCTTATTGGTAATAACAATAACATTTATGTAAGACACTTATTTGAAAATAACATCTATTTCAAACGAATTTCATATTATGAAAGAAGCTATTTCATAATGGTTAACTGTAGAAATACTTTTAAATATTAGCAATCTCTAGACTTTTAGAATATTTTTCCTAGAAGAAAAAAGATTTGTTTTCCTGAAATTCAATCTTCTACGAATGTTTTCGTCAATAGAACAGAAGTATTTTTAAAGAACCGAACTATAAATATGCTTTCATAAAATAGTTTTTTATGTAAAGTTTAATTGAATTGAAGGAATTCTTCAAAAATGGAAAAGAAAATGTAAAATGTTTTCGTATAATGGTATATTTACTTAAAATATTTTCGGATATATATGTAATAATAAAAAAATTTCGCCCTTTTACCTTAGTTAATTTATTCCAAATTCTTATAATATTTACCCTTTTTACATGTATTTTAATAATATCTTAAATACCCTTTATATTTTAATCTCATACTTTTCATTCTTTTATTTTTATTCTAAAAACCTTAATTTTTTATTAACTATACTCCGTATAAAAAATCCACTAAATTACTTTATTCTTTCATATTTTGAGACATTAAATTTGATTTTCTTTTTTCTCGAAGGTTTTTTAAATACCATTTTATTTTTATTAAATTCATTCGACTTCCCATGAGCCTTTGCGATAACTTGGCCGCCCTAACTTGTTTTCCCCTTTTAAGATTACGCTGCTAGGTAAAGAATCCGGAGTCCACGTCACGCTGCTCCGCCCCTGCCTCTCCCTCTCTTTCTGGGTTGGTTCATTGTCGTGTAGTCGTACGCGTAAATTCTCATTTTTATACGTTACATTCGCTTAGAGAGCAGATTTTGTACGATTTTGTATTGCTTAAAAAACTCACGTCACTTGGAGAGTGGTTTGTCATTTAGTCGTGATGTCTCTCCTGATCCTTTTTAACATCTTAAAGCTGTGGGACCCTACTCGAAAATGAGTAACTGCTATACTAGTGTACTTGGAGAAATTTACCTGTCACCAATAAATTATTTGATTTGATTTCATGCTTCTTTCGTTATTCATTGAAAACTCCCAAAAATTTCTTACATCCTTGCCTTTCCGCTGACCATGACGGAACGACTGCACTTTAATTATTATGGTTGGTGATATTCGAGTTAGTTTTTCTACTGCCTATTTTCGACATGCGAGAATCTCCAGTTGTAGAGTGTCATAATTAGTTTACAGTCACAATGGTACGACTAGCACGACGTGCATTGAGTTGATGCAACATATACACTATATACAATCAAAATTTCAAATGAAAATCAAATTTCAAATTAATTGCTTAAAAGGCACAAAGGCCAACCTAGTGAAAAAGATTCCATGCCGGGACTCCAACCCGGGTAATCAGAATAGCGCACTGACATTCTACCGACTAAACCACGTGGAACGATACCCAGCCAGGAAAATTTCTCACTATTACATGTTAGCAAGGCTACAAACGTAGCAGAAGGTGGAATATTTTTGTGAGCCATCGACATGGGGCAAACACGAAACTTAATTAAATCCAGCATTGATTGAAACTATATTAATACTTGGAAATTTTTCCAGAGAGAAACATTCGCCTCTTCGTGTTTGCCTAAGTTTCGTGTTTGCCCTATGTCGGTGGCTCACGAAAAATATTCCACCTGGTGCTGCGTTTGTGGCCTTGCCAACATGTAGTAGTGAGAAATTTTCCAGGCTGGGTATAGTTACATGTGGTTTAGTCAGTTGAATGTCAGTGCGCTATACTGAAAGAGTGGGTTCGAGTTCCGGCATGGAATCTTTTTCACTATGTTGGCCTTTGCGCCTTTTAAGCAATAAATTTGAAATTTGATTTTCATTTGAAATACTGCATGCAAGGCGAATGTTTTTCTCTGGAATATTTTCCAAGTATTAATACAATCAAAATGTTTTTTTCAAAATTATTAAATTGATTAAATTGAAATAACTGAATATTAACGTGAAAATTAAAATCACAAATTTACTAGAGGGTGTATACAAAATGTTGTAAAGTCAAAAACTAAAGAAACCTTAAAATCAAATTAAAATAATCAACGTTTCGGTCATCATTTACGACCATCGTCAGGAAAGAGTTGTTATATTTTTAAGAATAAAGTCAAACCGTCTTGAATTTAAAAAGTTCGTTCAGGCTGTTCTCAAATCCAAAAGGGCAACATTATGACGTAAGTTTAAATTAATTTTTGGTCTGAAACGCATGAAACTAGCAGGTGTTTTTGCACAGAAACTATGCAATCGAGCTGTTTTTTGCAAACGCATTAGATCTTTCAGAAAATAGTGTCATAGTTGACGTTTTGAACTGAAGAGAAAGCATAAAAACTAGTCAGCGAAGGGAGAAAAACGTCTTTGTCACGTGATAAAAATCGCTTATAATTCAATAGGCAATTTATTTCTTAAAAAATGGAAAACACAGTTCGATTCCAAATCGTTTCCATAGTCAGGCCTTCGAATTTTATATCTTTTTGTTAAAAAATGAATTTGTAAATGCATCAAAACGTTTTGCGCTTGTTGAGCAGAGTAGTTGAGAACAGCCTTATGTTTCTAATCAGTAATCACTTTAACCTCTTCGATCCCTGGATCCCCGAACGGGGACCTCTGTTCTTTTCCTTATAAAAACTAAAATGTCCAATATTTTTTACATTTTCACATCACTTCTTAATAGCTGAATGTTTTTCGCGTTCAAAGCAAACGAATAAATGGCAGCATCTAAGCTGATACCCGCATAAAAGAAACGTTATTTTCATCTGAGTTTGCAAAATGCCTAAAAATGCCCAAAAGACCAGTATGACCAAAAAAGTCAGAAATTTTATTAAATATTTAACTTAAATTTTTTTCAATAAAAAATTTTGAGGATTTGTAGATTATTGACTTGTTTAATGCTCTTAAATTTGTGATACGTTAATTTAGGTTAATGGTTATTAAATTTGTGTTTTTAAGGGGGTTTGAAGTTTTAGATCCCTATTTTTGAACCTAAATCACTAAGCGCCTAAAGGATCAGTTTCAGAAAAGATATTTTTTCTGTCATTTACGATGTCATTTCGATTGGAAAAAAACAGTGGATAAGCATTTGTATTATTATTTTAGCTTCGGAACTGAAGAGGTTATCCAATCGTAAGAAAGAAAATATGCAGTTGCAACCAAAACAGAATAATATTTAAAATGATTTAAAGATGAAAAATCTCCAAATGAATATCTTCATCGTTAAATCGTTTTAAATTTTATCCTGCTTTGGTCTGATAGATGGTGCCACTGCATATATTCTTTCTTACTATTGGTTAAAGTGATTATTGATTGGAAATATAACGAACTTTTTAAATTCAATACGATTTGGCTTTGTTCTTTAAAAGCAATATAACAACTCTTTCCTGACGATGGTCATAGATGATGACTAAAATGTTGATTACTTGATTTGATTTTAATACAGTGAAACCTCCCTGTGCGACCACCTCCATTCCATTAAGCGGCCACCTCACTACTGAACAACCATTTTTTTCATGGAACGAAATTTATTCTCATAGGCTCAATATTAATTTTACCTCCATTCACAGACCATGGCAGTTGAACTCCCTCCATGAGCGACCCATTTTTTTTTGAAGAAAAGGAAACAAAGTCTGTTTTTTTTCCTGGTCGTTTGAAGAAGGTTTTATTAGAAAAATAATTCCGGAGAGCGCATTATCCATCAAACTTCTAAACTAAGTTTAGAAGTTTTTGTGTCTTTTTTAGGCAATGAATTTAACTCTGATGACAAATTAAGAATGACGGTCAATAAACTCCCCTGCCCTTTTCTGTCAGGAAATTCTCAAAGAAATAGGTAAATTAATGAAATCGTCATTATTTGTTCCCGTCCAAAAGAAAAAAAATGCATTTAATTATTGAACTTCGAAATGACTAGGAGATAAAAGTTATAAAAGGTAAAACCGTAAAACCACAGCAAACGTCAATGTATTCATTTTTTAAACTCTGCAGTAATTAATTGTTTTGATACTTAAATTTTCATATTTTTCCTAATGTGAAAAATAAATCTTAGTAACATTAATTGTTACCTTTTTCAACAATAAAAATCGAGATTTAAACATGACCTCCATTAAGGGACCACCTCTCGGAGCGACCAATTTTTATTGGAACGGAGCGTGATCGCTTTAGGGAGGTTTTATTGTACTTGTTTAGGTTTAGACTTTAGAACATTTTGTATGCACCTTCTAGTAAAGTTGTGATTTTTATTTTCACGTTAATATTGAACTTTTCATGGTGTAAATTCCCAGCTTTTTTATTATTTTTATAGAAATAATGCATTTCCTAAACTATACGTTTTTTGTAATTATTAAAAAATTTGCATATACTAAGGTATAAGGTAGATTTTCAAACCTTTTTCCCGAAAAGTATCCTTCAATCGTTATAGCATTCATTAAAAAATAAATAATAACAGGAAAAACTTAATTTTACTTTACAAATAAATAATTCTTTAAATTTATTCTGAAATATTTATTTTCTTGAGTTTAACTGAGCATTCGGATTCATTTCTAATTTTTTAAAAGATATGTGCTAAAAAAAAATCGATCGTAAGAAATTTAATGCAATTTCAAAGATATTGTTTTAAAAAATGTGATAATAATAATTTAAAAAAAATAACTTATTACTAAAATTTCTGAAACAATATACATTAAAAGTTATTTTTATTTTTATCCTCGAAAACTAATTATAAAATAATATATACAGTAGAACCCCGCTAATCCGAACTAATTGGGACCGGTGGCTGTTCGAATTACAATAAATTCGGATTAACCAAAATTTCGATAAAAAATAGAAAAGAAAAATAAGCTTGTTAAAAAAAAGCAAGTTATAAGTACTCATTAGTACAGTAATCATCCTCTAATTCGGCATCCTAAGGCTCGGCATGCTGGATAATCCGTCACGACTTTCGGAAAAAATAGTGTTGCTTGTTTAATCATACCTGATATTTATAATAATCCATCGAAACCTCAGAATGAGGAATTACGTAACAACCCATTACAAAAGGTTCAAAATCGCGAACCTATAAATAGCTCAGTCCCAAGCGTCGACGAGGGGAGGAAAGGGAAAGAAAAACATTTCTGTAGATAATTTTCGAAATCAAACTGTTGAAAGAAAAAATAAATTTTTATTATCTGGATTAAATACTTTTTGCATCATATAACTTTTTTTTTATAGTGACTGGCAAACAAATTGATATTCGAGATTTTTTAAAGATGGCTTCTACGAGTAGGTCTACAGTGCATGTTGTCATTTTATATTCGTGTACATATGTTGTACATTATTTAGTTTTTCTTTTATCGTATTCAAGCATTTAAAGAATAAAAAAGATGCTTCACTGCCACCTTTTGATTATTTCTAACTTCTACACGTTTTTCCCGAGATCCGCATGGTACAATTTTCGAAATTGCAATAATTTCCGAAAATAAAATCGGTTCATATTAACCGGAATTTCGGATTAGCGAGGTTCTACTGCATAATTCATCAATTTATTAAACAATTATTTTATGTAATTAAATATTTAAAACTTTCTTTTCGTGACGTTGTTACCGAGGAACGATTTATCTTTTAAATTATCATATTTTCTAACAAGCTATTACACAATACTTGAAATTTCATGGGGAATGTATTTTAAACTATTATCAGCGTCTAGACTATATTTTGTTTAGAAGAAGAACTTAAAAAAAATCAATTGACTGCGAATGTTTTCTTCGAAAGAATAAGAGGATATCAAAAAGATCAAGCTATAAATCTCTTTTTATAAAACAGCTTTCTCTAATCTTCTAGTTTTATCGAAACTTAAACTGAATTCAAATACCTGTTCACAAGTTGAAATGAAAATACGAAATATTCCCAGTAAATTTTTCAAAATGCGTTTTACATTTTTACAGTTTTTAACGATCAATGAATGAATTAAAATTGTATAGAATTGGTTTTAGTCCTTAAGGCATACCTTTTTCTGTTTGTTGTCTTTTCACTCTATTTTTGTTCTGTAACAAAAGTGTATACTCTTGTAACTTTCATATTGTACACTATGACGCAAAAGTTTAGACAATGACGTCATTCAGCTTTAAAATGTAGAATTATGACGTCAGAATTACAAAAACCTGTAAATATATTCAAAAACTGATTTAAAATGCTATGTACAAAAGACAGTCGTTTTATTTGCTATAATACTAATTTTTTTCATAAAAATTCAAATGTGCTTGTCGCAAAAGTTTAGACACTATTCTAAATTTCTTTGAATATTCGCTGGCATATGCAAATTTAGAATCGATGATGTCACAAATTTGGAGTACTTAAGTTCTGCAAACGATTGCGCTTCATAGTCGACATGCCGAGAGCTAAAGAAATTCAAGTGAATGAGGTTTCAAGGATTTGGCAGTTGAAAGGTGAAGGGAAGAGCGTTTCTGAAATTTCTGCTGTTATTAATAGGTCAAAAAAATCTATTTATCGAGTTTTATCGAGTGGTTCCGAATATAAAGCAAAATGTCGGTCTGGGAGGCCACGTGTGACAAATGTACGAGAGGATCGCCTGATACAAAGACTAGCGAGTACTCAACAAATGAGCGTACGTGGAGTTCAAAGCTCATCGGGACTCTCTGTATCAAAGGATACGATTCATAGACGAATTTTGGAAAAAGGAACAATCGTTTATAGCAAAATGCAGAAGAAACCAGCTCTGAAACCACATCATCAGTTACAGAGACTTATGTGGGCTCGAAAGCATATGTCATATGGAGAGAAATGGCAGTCAGTCATATTTAACGATGAAAAAAAGTGGAATCTGGATGGTCCAGATGGTTGTTTATCGTATTGGCATGACTTGCGGAAGGAACCTCGACGTTTTTTTAGTCGCAGACAAGGAGGGGGCTCGGTGATGGTTTGGGCAGCCTTTTGCTATAATGGACAAGTATCTCTGACCTTCATCAGTGGTTGTCAAACTTCACAGCATTATACACAGACATTAGAAGAAAACCTACTGCCATTTGCTGAGCTTCTAGGGGGTCCTCAGTGGGAATTTCAGCAAGACAATGCTTCAATTCACACTGCAAAACATTCAAAATCTTGGTTTAATTCCCATAATATAAGAGTTCTCGACTGGCCAGCATGTAGCCCAGATCTTAACCCTATAGAAAACCTTTGGAGCATCATGTGTCGCAAAGTTTATAGCAACGCTAGACAATACTCTTCTGAAAAGGAACTTAAGATATCTATTGAGAATGCATGGTACGATATCGATCCACAAACTATGCAAGATTTAGTTTCTTCCATGCAATCTCGTGTATATGACGTAATACATAAGCATGGATGCGCAACCAGGTTTTAAAAATTGTTTATTTCGATTTTATTTAATTTGTGTCTAAACTTTTGAGACAGCAGTTTATTTTTGTTACCATTTAATTTATTGCAATATGCACAATTCCACTTTTCTTTGTTATAAATATTGTTTATATGTACAGCACATTAATTTCAAGCAGTGATTTGAAAATTGAATAAATATTTTTCAAAGTATGTAAGAATTTCTTCATTGTCTAAACTTTTGCGTCATAGTGTATAAAGTGTACATACTGTTATCTTTTTGAAGTGAAAAACTTGTTATTCAATTATTCTGTCTCAATACCTTTTTATATGGTAATAATCCAAAATAATTTATAAAATATTCCTTGTCTCAGTTTAAATAAACACTCACTGAAAAAGAAATTTCCGTTAAAATACGGAAATTGTTCTAGCAATCAGGACGCCAGTACTATCTTTGTATTTTAACTGATTTTTCTCCCCGTAAATTACAGAAAAGATTCCGTTTTTTTTTTTTTTTGCAAAAATTTTCCTTTTTTCGCAGGTCTCCGTATTTAAAAGACAAAATATAATTTTCTATGGACAAACTCACATCTATATAACTCTTCACTTTTCAAGGACACTTTTATATCAAAGTCAGAATTTCTTAATTTAATTCAAACAACAGTAAAAAAAATAACACTTGGCCGCCACGCGATTCGAACTAGGGAACTGTCCTCTTACAGCTCATTGCCTTGACCACTCAGACTCGGTTACACAGATAGCGTTACAAATATTGTAATGTCTTTTATGAAGCACGGGTAAGATGTTAACAAGGAACGTATTTTCGTAGAGATATTTTTTTTCCATTTTTTAAAAATCGCAATAAAAAATAAACTGTAGCATTCCCTTTTGAATTGTCTGAAACTTAAAAAGAAATAATACGATTTTAATTTTATTAAATGTAATAAAAATATTTTAGTTTTTATTTAAAAAATATTATAGCGAGTTGTTTAAATATACATACTATAGATGGCTCCATAAGTTTTATAGATTTTATTTGAAAACCCATGTAAGACCAACTTTTTGTCAATATTGGGGAATCATTGGCTATATTTTCAGTATAGAGCCACATTTATCCAATATTGCCGTTTCATTGAAAATAATTCCACGGTAAGACAAGTATATACAACAACTAATTACTTCGCTTTCCAAACACAGCAACTATTTCTAATCATCATTTACTGAACTTGCACAGTTTTGATAGAAATACAGAAATTTTCCGTAAAATTCATGGAAAACTTATTAGGTACGGATTTGAAATCTCAAAATTTCAATTTCGGAAACTGTGCTGTTTTCTTAGAAAAAAGAAACTAGTCAGTAACGTTTTACGGAAAAATTTGTGTATATTGACGGGTTATTTTAAAGTGCTAAAATCCATTTTTTATTACTTAAAAAAGACTGGTTTTTTAAAAATTTTGTAGATGGAAGTGATTCTATAAACACAGCTAAAAAAAATTAACTAATCAAAAGAAATCTTGTATGCCTAACAGTAACATACATGGAAGAACACATTGTTGAAAATAACTTCTATTTTAACATAATTTCATATCATGAAAGAAGCTATTTCATAACGTTTAGCATTTTAAACTATAGGAAATATTTTAAACTATTATCAGTGTCTAGAATGTCAAAATACAAGGTGTCCCAAAAGTTCTTGACACATTTTAAAATTCAATATAAAATTAAGTAATTGTCGTACAGGAGTGCGGTTCGGACTAAAATACTTCTCACGAGGAAATGTTTTCTTCAATCGAATAAAAAAAATTAGTTCCAAACATCGCCCATAGATAGCGCTGTGCATTAAATTATCAAAAAGAAGCATAAAAAACTCAAAACAATCCGTTACAGATCATTTATTTAGTCAAAAGCAGTTACAGAGCAATAATTTGTTGAATTCATTAGCATAGTTCAATGTGTGCACCCTTTGTAGCTCGATTCACATGCAAACGAAACTCCAGCTCAATCCACGTATTCCCCAGGGGCGTAGCTACAAAAAATTTTTCGGGGAAGAGAGTTCAAAATTTTCCCAACTTATAATTCAAAAATTTCCCAACGTGAAACAAATTGCTCTATTTTCCAACTAAAATGATATGTCCAATGTGTGTTTAATGATAATGATACTTATACGCAATAAATAAATAAATAAATAAATAAATAAATATTTCAAAAAAAAATGCCGAAGCTAGAATCGTAAAAATTATAATTATTGGTTCATTTAATGAAAGTTTTTGTCTTCAATTGTGTTCGAGTCATAATCTTACTTCATTTGAAAATAGCCTCATATTTTTGGATTTTTGAGAAAGGAACAAAGTTTTGGAGGAAATATATTAGAGACAATGTTGATGGACAACAGTAGGTAAATTCAGGTCTGGTAGATGTATGATATTTTCGTGGCACAGTGAAACATAATGAGAAATTGAGTGTGGCTGCTTTTTGTATTTCTTTGAAAGTTTAACTATTTTACTATTACAGAACTCAGAAAGGTAATCAGCAAAACAATAAAAATTTCTTAAAAAAAAAAAAAAAAAAAGGAAAAGTGTTTTAAAAATCTTTAATTTCCCAAGTTCACATATATTGGGGGGAAGGCTCCCCCCCCCCATAATACCCCATCGCGACGCGTCTGGTATTCGCTAGCACTGATTGCGGAATTGACTGGATCATAAGCGTGATTCCTGCTCACAGTACTTCAGTGTCAGCCACAGTAGAAGCATGACAAGCACTTTGTCCTTGAAATAATCCCACAAGTAAAAATCGAGTGGGGTTAAGTCGAAACTAATCTGCAAATCAGGAAAAAACGTATGTTTGAAGCCGAACATATGGACAGTGGCGCCATCTACGATCGAAGTTTGGAACTAATTATTTTCATTTGTTTGAAGAAAACTTATCATTGGGATAAGCATTTTAGCAGGGGCGCGCCAGAAGTATCCGGCGCCTGTGTGCAGAACTCCAATTGGCGTCCCATATTCCTACTCCCCCCCCCCCCAAAAAAAAAAGAAAAAATATATAATTTTTTTTTTCAATGAGTATAAATGCATAGCTGCCAAGCCAACCTTCTGGGAGTTTTCTGCAGATCAAATAAAAGAATTTGGAACCAGAAAATTTATTTAATGAAATGTGTCTTGTTTCTACGGGGCTCTTTTTTATTTCATTTATTAAATTTCTGGTTAAAAATATTGTTGCTTGACTGTAAAAATGAAGAATGTTGGCAGCTATGCAAATAACAGACATCCCTAAAAAGTGGCTGCTTCAGCTGTTTTACTCCCCCTCCCCACAACGGCATACCTCCTACATAAATCAGCTTCTTTTACCTCCATTACTCCCGGAATTTTATAGATCTGATCTTTATTTATATTTATATACTTAAAACAGTTCAAATAAACTTTACTTTGGAAATATAGCTGTGTTGAATTAATCAATGGTAGTACTAATGACATAAAGCAAGAGGTGCTCGTAATACGGTAAATACACATAAAAGTAGAAAAATATTTTCTCAAATTATGGTGTCCGTAATACACCGTAGCTTGTTATAGTACTTTTATTTCTTTTAAAATAAAGTAACATTAATTAAGATGCGCCTTAAACAATTACCATACATAGATTATAATAAGGGTTGCATTTGAAAATATTCCAGTCCCGGAACATTTGATTTTATATTAGCAAATACAGAACCCCTATGCTGGCTATATAACAATTGTTGTGAAAAATGCATATTCATTTCGACGTTTACATTGCTAAGAAGCTAAGCGTATCTTTACCTTGTCACACTCTTAACACCCTTCCTTCTCTGTTAGATTTTTTTTTTTTTTTTTTTCGAATTTCCAACTTTCGTGCAATGAATCCAAGTTATATAAAACAAAGTTTCGCTCGGTCTGTGTGCGATGACTAGCAGAATCTACGGCCCGTATGAGGCTCAAAATTTTTGTGAGGATAGTCGAAAGCCTGTTTTGGTGCACCCAGTGATGTAAAATATCCACTTTGGGTATTTTTCTGGGTATTTATTTTTCAGTTAAATACAGCTGTGAAAAAACTTATATTGCTATTAGTTATGATGGATTACTGAAAAAGAATGAAAATTTAGAACTTTAAGAGTTCTTACAACTCTTAAATTTTAAAGAACCTCAACATTTTACATTTAAGTATTGAATATAAATGTTTTTTTTTCTTATTATTATAATGAAGAGTGTAAAAAAAAATAATGCATTAATTCAGAAGAATTTTATTAAAAAGACAATTTTAATTAAATTTGTGTAACAGGTTCACTTAATATATGTGCAATACTGATTCATCTAATGTATATTAGTACTACATAGGTCACTTCAAGCACTACCGCGGTAATACTATATTACGATGGTAGTTCTCCAATAAAGGGAACACATTCTCAAATTTATCCTCAGCAGAAAATTTTTCTTTCCCCGATACTCTTTTTCTCTGCAAATAATTACATCAGTCTAAGATGAGTGCTCTCTCATTTCATATGATGGCCAATTTCATGAATAAATATCAGTTGTATCTGACGGTTTTCAGGTGCAGTCGGTCAAAGGAAATAATAAATGAAAAAATGACCCCATGCATTTTACTCACCAAATTTTTCCAGAAAACAATTAAATAAACATTCGATAGGAAATTGTGTATTCTTTCAGGTTATATATCTATATATATAAAAAAAGAAAAAAATCTTAAGGATCATCTTCATACTACTAAAATTGTACTAAACTTTGAAAATTTTAATATAAATGCAATAATTTTTTCATCATATTTGGCTTTGTCATTAAATTTTACTTTAGAAAGTTAAACAGAAAGGCATTTAATCAAGTAGTTTAGGAATTGTGGAGATTTAAAATTTAAATCTCCT
This sequence comes from Maratus speciosus, assembly GCA_963932465.1. Taxonomy (NCBI): domain Eukaryota; kingdom Metazoa; phylum Arthropoda; class Arachnida; order Araneae; family Salticidae; genus Maratus; species Maratus speciosus. Next base: position 560,632,899 of record OZ010792.1, read on the forward strand.
AATGTTAAATTCATTTTTAATCATTGCAAAACAGATTGCAATTGCTAATTTTCTATAAGTCTGGATACTTTTAACTTTGACAACTACTGCGCGACAGAAAGGAAGGACCATTTAGCGTTTTGCTGCGCATTATATTTTTTAAATACGATAAAAATATAATGCAGTTTGTTATTTCGAAGACTCGTGAAAGCAGGACTAAAGACAAAAGAGACAGGCACGCATTTTGCTTTTGTGAAACTTTGATCTGCGTTTTTATATTGGCTTTTAACATGAAAAAATATTTTCAAAATTCTTTAAAAAAATCGGGTCGACCCGCAAGAGTAAAAAAGCGGGCACAAAACCGGCCCGAACCTAAAACAATGAAAGCCAACCCCACCCGACCGGCAACGGGAAAATATAGCGCCGTGTACGGGGCGGGTAAGTGTAAAAGCGGGTAACTCGACCCGATGCAGGACTCTACCCCAGACTATTAGGTGGCATTCCCTTCGTGGGGGATAAAATGAATTTTTTTATGTGACATATTGTTTAAAGATTTTGGCCTGGATATTACTAAGCACTCACTCCTCTCCTCTTAACTCATTTTTTCATCAGTAGAGGTCATTTTAAAGTTTTAATTTGTTCATTACTACCCCATACAATTTTCCAAATATCATGAAAAACATTTACATAACAAATCTCAACAATTAACAGCTTCTCCCCCTTTTTCACACTTTGAATGGCTACATATTTCAGACAAAATGGCGAGGGGGGGGGGGGGGATCTTTCGAAAAAGCTCGCAAAACAAATATATTTTTGAGTTCTGTGAAACACAGAACTCAAAAATATATTTGTTCTGCTCTTAGATACAATTATATTTTCAGAATTTCTTCGAAAATGTATGGCAAAATTAAGTCCCCCCCCCCCTCCTATTTCCAAATCTTTTGAAAATAAAATTACGAAAAAATTAGAAGTAGTTGGAATTTATTTAAACATTGCGGGAAAACTAAAGAGATTATCCTAGGTCACACAATTTTTCAGAAAATCGCAGTTTTCAGTTATACATAAACTTTATTTTACTTGCGGTCAGCGGAGATTTGAGGGGAGTTCGAGGTACCTATCGACGGAAAATCATCCAAGGACTGTCGATAATGACTTTCCAAAAGACTGGCCGGTAATTAGCTGAGATATTAATTAAAAACCTACCTAAAAAAACGTGGCACAGACCGAAGTGGCCATGCAACTTTGTGACCTCCTTTCGAAGCGCACTTGGCACAATGGCAATATTAAACTTTGTACAAGGTCTTTGTTTTAGGTAAGACGAATCACAACGATAAATATTCAGCGTTTTTCATTTCAATTAAATTCAATTATTAAAGGCAATTATTGAAAAATATTTAATAAAATAATTCCAAGTTATTTGTAAAGTCTTATTATTCGTTTAACAACTATATTTTGTAAGATTGCAGTTAGAAATTAATAAATTTATTGTATGAACTCTCTGTACGCAAGTGAAACTCGCACTTGACCGATTTTCAAATCTATAAATTATTCAATTAAAATTTCAATAAAACGTAATTCATTTTGAGGTTGTTCTCAAAAACATGTTTCCCTACTGTAAATGACATGAAACTTTCTTACATACTCATGGGCTCGTTTTTATACGTAAAAGCATACAATGTTAGGCATGACTATTAAATTGGGTTGTAATCGAATGTCGTTTTTCATTTCTTTTTTTTTAAATGCATTGCATTTTGAGCTTCATCCTGTTTTATTTATAAATTGTTTCTGTTATAATGTAGCCAATTGATGTGATTGATTTGTGCTTTTTTCGGCAATTTACTTTTACTCGGGGGCTTATGCTGCTTTACCATTGTGCCATGTAATATACTACTCGTTTTTATATCGTCCGTATGTGTATCACTACCAATACTACAGTACGATAGGAGTGTTATATGTTTTTAATTATTTGAATAATGGAGCCTTCCACGTTTGCCCCCAGCTGTAGTGCGCCCCTACTTTCTGAAAAGTTGGACAGGTCTGATCTAGATCAGTTATATCAAAAGGGGCATTCGCGGTCACCCTTCCGATTTTTTTATGTTTCTAGCACTTTTAAAAATTTATTTTAGGCGTTTGACGGCGCCCTTAAGCCTTCCGTGCCGCCTTACGACCATGACCTTACGACAACGACGCGCCTTTCGATCGTTACCTCTCGACACCGTAACACCGTGGCACCTTTCGGTTTGAGACTCCCCTCCCCGCATCCCTAAAGCTACACCACTGACGAGCATCTGCAAATTTCATATATCTTAAAAGTAAAAATGAACTCATAAATGTGTCATCAGAAATGACGCCCTTTCGATTTAAATACCGCTTTAATTAAATTTAAATCGGATAAAAGGTTTTCAAAATTTTCACCTTCGCCTAAACTATTTGGCGCCTTTACTATTCTGGCGCCTGTGTGCGGTGCACACTTTGCACACTGGGTCGGCGCGCCCCTGCATTTTAGCCCAAACTGCACTCCGCCCCACCAGTGGCCGAGAGGTTCTGCTCTCAAAGCTGGTAGACGGGAGGTGCTGATTTGAAACCCAATCGCGCCCGTCGGCCTAATCGTTTTCCGTGGTTTTCTTCAAACCTTGTATATCTTGCGTAAATATGGGTTAGGTTCACTTAGAAAGACCCCCACACGGAAAGCACTACCCCCCCCCCCCTCCCTCGGGCCTACATCCCTCGTGTAGATAATCGGCCTTTATACATATTACCAACAAACCGCACTCCTGTACGACAATTACTTCATTTTATATTGAATTTTAAAATGTGTCAGGAACTTTTGAGGCACCCTGTATATTTTCAGAGAAAGGAACGTTTCACTTTCCGAAAATTCAACTGACTACGAATGTTTTTTTTTTTTTTTTTTTTCGTTTTTTCTAAAGAATAAGGGGATTTTTAAAACAGCAAATTATAAATATCTTTTCATGAAACAATTTTCTTTCGTACTTCATATAAACTTCAATTAAATTCAGCCAACTATTCAAAAACAGAAAAGAAAACACAAAATATCTCCAATTCTAAATACTTTTTAAATTTTTATGCTTTTTCAAGATTTATTGCTGAATTTTGAAGATACTCATTGTGATTTAGTCTATAAAGCGTAAACAGTGTGTCCATAATTAAACGACCCTACTTTAAAGTTGTCTAAATACGAAACTATTGGTCAGAAAGTTGTGAAATTTTGTGTCGGACGTATCGTCCAGGCAATAGGGAATTTTACCTAGCAAAATTAATGGTAGTTCTGGAAATCGGCTTACTTTATTTTTTTTGCAACGCTGAATCCGAATTTGTAACTTCCCACCAAACTTTCCCCCGACAACCCCCCCCCCCCCCAAATTTTGATAACCCCCCAAAAAAAAAGGTTTTTATTAAATAAATCAATTTTTTTATTGCTTTAGGGGAAAAGTATCTAGAAATTCAGAAAGTAGACAAAATTTGCAAATAATTAGATGTATGACATTATGACTTAGGATGAAGGGGAAGGGGGATCTGCCTCGGAACATGCGCGCGGTGCTGCGTGGACTAAGTTGCGCGATTCCACTTAACCACTCACACGTTTACATTCGCCCTCCCATTTTTCCTCCGAACTTTCCTTATAAGGTTTACTTTAAGTTTTTTGGGTCGCTGAATCCGAAATTTTAACTTACCCCCAAAATTTACCCCCCCCCCGAAAACCCCCCAAAATAGTTGTTATTAACTTAAATTTCTTATTGTTTTAGGGGAAACCATTACGAAATTCAGAAACTAGATAAAATTTGCAACAAATAGGATATATGACATTATGACGTAGGATAAACGGGGAGAGATAGGGCTGCCTCGGAACATTCCCCGCGCAAAAACCAATTTTTTAAAAAAAATCAGTTTTTTGGGGGGTTACCGGGTGAAATTTTGGTGGGAAGTTACAAATTCGGATTCGCGACCCAAAAAACATAAAGTAAGTCGAAATTCAGAACTAGTATTAATTTTTCCAGGTAAAATCCGCCATTGCCTGGACTTCATAACTTAGTGCACGTAGCGCCGCAGTACATATTCAGAGGCAGCCCTCCCCCTCCCCGTTCATCCTACGTCATAATGTCATATATCCTATTTATTGCAATTTTGTCTAGTTTCTGAATTTCGTAATGGTTTTCCCCTAAAACAATAAGAAATTTAAGTTAAAAACAGCTATTTTTTTTGGGGGGGGGTGTTCGGGGGCTAAATTTTGGGGGGAAGTTAAAAATACGGATTCAGCGACCCAAAAAACTTAAAGTAAACCTTATAGAGAAAGTTCGGAGGGGAGATGGGAGGGCGAATGTAAACGTGTGAGTGGTTAAGTGGAATTGCGCAACTTAGTTCACGCAGCACCGCGCGCATGTTCCGTGGCAGATACCCCCTTCCCTTTCATCCCAAGTCATAATGTCATATATCTAATTTGTTGCAAATTTTGTCTACTTTCTGAATTTCTAGATACTTTTCCCCTAAAACAATTTTTTTTAATAAAAACCTTTTTAGGGGGCATTTTACCAAAATTTGGGGGGGGGGGGGGGGTTGCCGGGGGAAATTTTGGTGGGAAGTTAAAAATTCGGATTCAGCGACCCAAAAAACATATAGTAAGCGATTTTCGAGAACTACCATGAATTTTGCTAAGTAGAGCCTATACGGTCTCTATTGCCTGGACTAGTAAAGAAAAAATGGGAATTTCTTTGAGCGAAAAAAAAAATTTAGTTCAAAATTTCGCAACCAGAGGGCGTTTTTTAATAAATTACACATTTAGCCACCGCCCGCTGAATACTAGGCTTGAGCTCTGAGAAAAAAATGGCGACATGTTGTAAGCGGATTTTTTTTCCCGAGTTTGTACGGTCCATTCAATTCGAACACCAATATTTTTTTTTATGTTTTTACGCTTTATTTTTTTCAGGTGGCGGTCTGTATATGTGTCTTATTTAACCTGAGAAAAATAAAGCGTAAAAGCTTTAAAAAATGTGTAATTCACTGAAAAAAGTCCCCTGGTGGCGAAATTTTGAACAAAAATTTTTTTTTCGCTCAAATAAATTCCCATTCCTTTATTATGTCCGTCACAAAATTTCACAATTTTCTGACCAATAGTTTTGTCTGCAGACAACTTTAAAGTAGGGTCGTTTAATAATGGACACCCTGTATATATTTTTAAGTTATATTTCTTTTGCCACTGTTTTAATTCTATAACGACAATGCAGCTTTTTGTATTTTCTTATTTTGTATAATTCTTGTATACAGTAATCCTATAACCTTAGCGAGGTTTCGGTTCTTGGAAACCTCCGCTATTGTCAAAATCGCGAATGTTGAGGCTATCTTCCCGTGCATAAAAGGGGGTTGGGTTTTATGGTTTTTTAAATGAAAAAAAGCAATTGAAACGTAAAAATATAATTATTAAGCATCATACAGTACATGATGTAAATAAATTTGAATAATTATAAACATATTGTACGAAGTTTTGTTGCTAGTTGATGTCTGAAAAATATTTATCGATATACTATTATTTGGAAGAACAAATCTTTTTTTTATGAATTTCCATATAAAGAAAAGTTGTGGTTTCGACTTTTAATTTAACCCTTAAATGCCGGGTGCTGCTTTCCGGCAACATACACAATTTAAGCTCTAAAATACTATTAGAATAATATTGAAGCTATGATGACTAATGTTGCCAATAAAATACATTCTGAAAACATTATTAAATCGACTTTCAACATGTAGATGGCAACACTTGTGCTGTTTAAGAATAAAGATGGATTTTTTTTTCTATTGTTGCTACATGTTCTTTTTGTTTTGTTTAAAAGCTTGCGAAGTACCCTATTTTGTTCTGCAGAGAGCAAGTAAAATTTATTTCTTATTATAGTTCCTAAAATTCTTGTGTGTTTAATATTAGAGAATTTTATCAAGGAAAATAACTTTTTTCAATTAAAGACCAGAATTACCGATTAATAACAAACTGTTTTTTAGCCATAAACCAGACTTAAACTAAAATAAGATTTTTTTAAGAATTTTTCCCATGATTTATTTAAAAAATGAAAGCCGAAAAACATTATTACAATGATTTTTGAAAAATCAGGCATTTAAGGGTTAAGATTCCTCACCAGTCGCATTTTATTTCTTTCTCAACAATCTGTTGTTGAAGCTTTAAACTTTCCCTTACAACTTTTGCAGAAAAGTTGCCACTAATTGCAATAAAAATTTTGAATTTTAGAAAATATAGGAATTTTTGCTTATTTTTGCTCTTAGCATCGAGTCATGTTTCGGGTCTCTCGGAATTACTGATCTATATTTTGCCTCAATACAAGGTTTGAAATTCTCGGAACTTAGGCTATACAATACAATGCAGCTGCCCAGTGTCAAATAGTTTATGGAATTGGTAAAACAAAGAGAGTTTACATAGTAAAAAAATATTCTTTATAAAACAAAATTCGCGTATAAGAAAGTTAAGTATTCGCGAATAATCAAAACTCGCGAATGTTAAATCCGCGAATGTTAAGGGATTACTGTACTCTTATCTTATAAAAGTGAAAAACTTGGTATTGATGATGTTTTTCGTTATTGCGGAATGATTTATTTTTTGATACACATCAACAAACAAGTTATTTAATAATACTTAAATATTTTAAATATAGCAATGTATATTTTTAATTATTAATAGAGCCTAGACTTTTATGGAAAATTTTGCATAGGAGTTTCAATTTCCAAAACCTGAAACTAGGAATATTTTTCACAAAGAAGGAATGAATCTTTAAAAAATCAAACTATAGTTATCTTTTCACAAAATAGTTTTCTTTCGAGTTTTATCTAAACTTTAATTTGATTCATATAACTGTCAAAAAGTAGAAACGGAAATATAAAATATATTTCAATAATTCGCAGAATGTTTGTAAATTTTTACGGTTTTTAAAGACTATTATCGAATTTAAGAGAAATATTTTGCTTTAATCCTTAAGGCATCCGTTTCGCTATGGTTATGTTTTATTTTTTATACTTTATAATAAAAGTGTAGTATCTGAAAGGTTTTAAATTGTACATACTTCTTTAGAACGTAAAATCGCAAATCTTCAATAAAATAGTTTTCTTCCGTGGTTTATATAAACATCTATTGAATTCATATAACTGTTAAAAAGAAGAAAAGAAAATATAAAATATTTCCGGAAAATTCGAAAAATGTTTTTAAATTTTTATTGTTTTAAAAGACTTCAATTGAATTTTAGGAAAAAGATGTTTTGCTTTAGTTGTTCGGGCATCCGTTTCCCTATGGTTATGTGTTATTTTTCACTATCTATACTAACAGTGTAATCTCTGAAAGGTTTTTAATTTTATATAAATCTTTAGAATCGTAAATCTTCTATAAAATTGTTCTCTCCCTCGATTTATCTAAACTTTAGTTGAATACACATAACTGTTAAAAAGAACAAAAGAAAATATAAGTTATTTCTGGAAAATTCGCGAAATATTTTCAAATTTTTATGTTTTTTAAAGGTTTTACACGAATGTATTTAAGTACGAGTAATAAGCCAAAATTACGTCCACTAATAACCGTAACACAATATTAAAATTATACTAAAACATATATATATAAAATATAAAAAATATGCAAAATATATAAAAAATACAATAAGCCAAAAATGTGTGTTTTTATAACGCCTTTTAAGCAAATAAATATTTTAATATTGTGATATGGCTTTACACGAATTTAAGAAAAATGTGTTTTGCATTAGTCCTTAAGACATTAGTTTCGATGAAGTTATGAGCTATTTTTTACACTCTATAGTAGAAATGTAATCTCTGAAAGGTTTTTAATTTTATATAAATCTTTAGAATCGTAAATCTTCTATAAAATTGTTCTCTCCCTCGATTTATCTAAACTTCAGTTGAATACACATAACTGTTAAAAAGAACAAAAGAAAATATAAAATATTTCCGGAAAATTCGCGAAATATCTTCAAATTTTTATAGTTTTTAAAGGCTTTAGGCGAATGTAAATAAGTACGAGTAATAAGACAAAATTACGTCCACTAATAACCATATCGCAATATTAAAATTGTACTAAAAAATATATAAATATATATAAAATATATAAAAAATACAATAAGCCAAAAATGTGTGTTTTTATAACGTCTTTTAAGCAAATAAATATTTTAATATTGTGATATGGCTTTACACGAATTTAAGCAAAATGTGTTTTGCATTAGTCATTAAGACATTCGTTTAACTGTAGTTATGAGCTATTTTTACACTCTATAATAGAAGTGTAATCTCTGAAAGGTTTTTAGTTTTATATAAATATTTAGAATTGCAAATCTTCAATAAAATTTTCCTCTCCCGCGGTTCATCCAAACTTCAATTGAATACGTATAGCTGTTAAAAATAACAAAAGATATATAAAATATTTCCTAAAAATTCTCGAAATATTTTCAATCATTATGGTTTTTAAAGACTTTAATCGAATGTAAGAAAGAAGATGTTTTGCATTAGTCCTTAAGGCATCCGTTCCGCTATGGTTATGAGTTGTTTTTTTACATTCTATAAAACAAGTGTAAGTGTAGTCTCTAGAAGTCTTAAATTTTACATAAATCTTAAATCATATCAAATTTATCAAGTGAATACTTTCTATTGGTGATATTTTCGTGATCACAGAATGATTTATTTTTTATTTTTAGCTGACGGGCTATCAAAGCCTGAGAGCTAATGTGTCCGTCGGTTCTGTATGTACGTACGTACGTAACTCTTGATAGAAATATCCGATTTGCTTAAATATTTTTCTAGGTTCATTCCGATAAGGCGCTTCCCTGATTCGTTTTGGGGGTTCATTGGTTAAGTAAAAAGGGGGTAACGTGGGGCTGATCCCCCTTTAATTTAGATAAATGAGTTTTTCATACAGAATTATTCGATTTGCTTCAAATTTGATATTCCGATTTATTTTGTTAAGGAGATTCCTTGATTAGATTTGGAGGTTTATTGATTAAGTATAAGGGAATTGGAACGAGAGCTAGCCCCTCCTTCCCTTAATTTAGATAAATGGGTTTTTCATGCAGAATTATTCGATTTACTTCAATTTTGATATACCGGTTTATTTCGAAATGGCGCTTCTTTTATTAGATTTGGAGGTTCATTGGTTAAGTATAAAAGGGGGAGAGGGGGCAAGTCCCCCCTCCCCCTTAATCTAGATAAGTGGGCTTTCATGCGGAATTATTACAATTTTCTTAATTTCTTTTTTCAAATTATGATAAGGATCTTTTCTTGATTAGATTTGGAGGTTCATTGGTTAAATATAAAAGGAGAAATGAGGGAGATAATACCCCCCCCCCCCACACACACACACACCTTAATTTAGCGAAATGGTTTTTTTCATGCAGAATTATCTGATTTGCTTCGAATTCGGTATACAGTTTTATTCCGATAAGACGCGTCCCTGATTAGATTTGGAGGTACATTGGTTAAGTATAAAGGGGGGGGGGGAGGGAGAAACGGGGTCTAATCCCTCTTAATTTATTTTTTGAGGGGCATTATTCTTTGATATAAGAGTATAATATACAATAAGTGTGAATAGCCTGTGAGCTCAATGCCATCAGTTTAACTGGACACTTTTCTTTTTTATTTTTAATTATCCTGTGCAGCTACTACTAATAAATTTTTATTTCAATTGAAATGTGTATGCACATTTATTGAATCGAAACTTTTTATCACTATTCTTAAATATAAGGATGCTATTATAATTTTAATTATATGATTTTGGTTACAGCCTATCACAGTTGTTTTTAAGCTGTGTCCGCGTACACCCAGATCTTAGCAACGCATTTTTAAGGGGTCCTCGAAGAAGCACAGTGTATGTATATATATTGCCAACAAAATTAACCCTCAACTTTTGTTAGCAGTCTCACTGAACGATGCTTTTTTCAATTTTCACAGTTTAACTTGTAACTTCCTGTTTAACTATAGTTACTAGTGAAATTTTGTTTTGTTTTTACTCCTAGTTAGAAATGTTTGAACAGATGAAATTTAATTAGAATTAATCCTGAACAAAAAGTTTAGTGCAGAAACAGTATTAATACGACTTAATCACTCCTTTTAACCCTTAATTCCGGCTGTTGCTTTTCGGCAACATACCCAATTTAGGCTCTAAAATCTATTAGAATAATATTGAAGCTATAATGCCTAATGTTGCCAATAAAATACATTCTGAAAATATTATTAAATCGATTTTCAACATGTAGATGGCAACACTTGTGCTGTTTAAGAATAAAAAATATATTTTTTTTTCAATTGTTGCTACTTGTTCTTTTTGTTTTGTTTGGAAGCTTGCGAAATATCCTATTTTGTTCTGCAGTGAGCAAGTAAAATTTATTTCTTATTACAGTTCCTAAAATTCTTGTGTGTTTAATGTTATAGAATTTTATCAAGGAAAATTATTTTTTCAATTAAAGACCAGTATTGCCGATTAGTAACAAACTGTTTCTTAGCCGTAAACCATACTTAAAGCAAAATAGGGTTTTTTTAAGTATTTTTCCCATGATTTGTTTAAAAAATGAAAGTCGAAAAACATTGTTACAATGATTTTTGAAAAATCAGGCATTTAAGGGTTAACTATTTTGATCTAGCGGTCTCGCAGATCGTTCACAGTTGTTATGTGACAATTTATGTCATAACCGTTAATAGTTAAATTAATGTTTTTAGAGGAATTGTCATGCATAAAACACATTGTCACAATTAGGACTTTGGACGTCTCATTTTTGTTCTAAGTGCCATAAGTGCAACAATAGAATATTGTGGGTATAAACTACATATAATGATTTCATTTTTTACAGAACAATTTAGTTTTGAACTAAAATCACGGTATTAAATAACTTTCTCCTTAATAAAACATATATTTTTGTAATAAAAGGTGTTTTCTACCCTAAATACGACAAAACTATTGGAAATCATGTCTCATTTAGGCACAGTGACCTTATAGAATTTTAATAAAAGAAAATAAACACATTGAAGAAGAAAATAAAACTTTTCTTCTCTTTTTTTTATTTTAATTTCAAGTACTGAAAGTTAATGTGGTTTCAAAAATTTTATAATAAACAAAAACTAAAACAAAACTTATTTACTAATGCTATTTAAGCAGTAATACATGTTCAAATATATATATATATATATTTTTTTTAAATTGAGTTCCATAGCGTTAAACATGCTATTTCTCAATGCTGAAAAAGTTTAGTTATAAAAAGTGGTTTTGACTATTAAAAATCTGTAGAAATAAAACGTTTTATTTTACAAAAACTCAGTCTAATGCAAGTATTTTCTTCGAAAGAAAAAGAAAAATAATTTAAGTGAAAAATATAAATCTCCTTTCACGAAATTTTTTTCTTTTCGTACTTTTTTTTTAAAAAACTTCTATTGAATTCAAATATCTGTTCAAAAATAGAACGGAAAATATAAAATATTTTCCGTAAAGTTCTCAAAATGCTTTTTAAATTTTTACGGATTTTAAAGAACTATTAGTGAATTTAGAGGATGGAGAATTTGCTTTAATCTTTACCGCATACTTTTTTTCTGTGGTGAGTTATTTTTCTTCACTAAGTTTTGATTCTATAATAAAAGTAAAATCTCTTTTAATTTTTGTTTTATATAAAGTTTATATGCTGTTATATTTGTCCAGTTAAAATCTTTCTGTTGATGATATTTTTGTTACTGTGGAATTATTATTATTATTTTAAAATCATACCGTCTACTGTCAACCAAGATTAAATTATCTTGAAATATTTTTGTATAATTATTCAAAGAAACTTTTTATTACTTCTCTTAATAATAATAATATGATTATAACTTGATCTATATGCTTTATGTTACGCCAATTGTTTACGCTAATTGTTAAATTGAATTCTAATCTGTCGGTTTCAAAACAATATTGGAGCGTTTAGATTCTGAAATATTATTTATTATATTTATGACTAAATTTACAATAAAATCTGCATGTTTATTAAATGTTCCGTGTCCATATATTCGTACACTTTACATTTTCCTATATTTCGTTGCATGTTTTCAATCTTTACCTAAATGTAAAACAGTTTTTACATTTAAGTAATAAATTATATATGACATTGTAAATATTTTCTATATAAAACAAATACACATCTTAAATGAATATGTGGGCTACTGTGTTTTCACCATTAACATATGTAACCAATGCGCCTAATACAGTGTTAATATGCGCAATGAAAACTGCCGCGATATTAGATCAATTTGCGTCATCTACAATTGACAATTACAATATTTTTCTTCATGTAAGAACCTTGTAATATTAAAGCAATTGAATTTAAATCCAGTATACCTTCATTTAAGAATGTTATGTCAAACATTATTACAATAAAAAGTATTTGAAAAATAAAAATAAACTAACTTTTTTTTATATTATCTGTCTTAGTTATATATTTTGAATATTCTCTAATGCTTTTATGGAATTTAATATGTCACTGAAATAAAAGAAATACACACGTTTAATGTTCCGAAGGGATTTCATGGAAAATATTATTGCTTAGGATAGAGCACCTTCTGATATAACATATATAATACACAGTACAATAGTTAAAGAGTAATCTATCTTTTAAATGTCAAAAATTAACGAAAGATCTAAGGTTACTAGAATTATTAAGGTACACTAAAATTATTAAGCACACTTGTAAAAAATTGAAAAGACTATTTATGGAATAAATTATGGAGATAATTACATAATGATAATATGGACATACATATTCATAATATTACATAATGATAACATGGAAATAATTACACAACCCCCATCTCTTGATTTTGATTGATAAAGTAAACATATTTAACTTTTATTATCTTTGATTCATACGTTGGTGCATCTTGTATGTTCGTTATAGTCGTACATTGGAGTAATAATCATAAAATAAACTATCTGTAAATGTATGTAAACTACCTGTAATTTACATTATTTTATTTTATTTTGATGTAAATTTCATAAATAAAAAAGCATTAGTAAAACGTTATTAAGAATGAAACTTTACTCAATTATTTATGGCCAACAATATAACAATTATTAATATTTTATTAACTATTTTTCTAAGCTACTTCAAAATTTGATTTTCTGCCTTGTAGATTTCCTCATTTGTAGATTGAGATACAAGCATTCATTAGCAGCATTTTAAATTATATTGCGAGAATTCATCTGTGGATATCATATCCCAAGTGTCATTATGAACTGCCATAATTTAGATATATCCGATTAAGCAAGGCATTTGAAGGATTTGCACGAGCTTAAATGCATTGATTCTGACTTCTAAAGCTTTCTATTAATAGAGAGAAGATTTATTTTATTTTCATTTTCATTTTTTACTTAAGGGGGGTTCAGGGATCAAAATTCTATTTTTTTATTTATGGAGATTTTGTTATGAATTTTTTTTTCTGAAATAGTTTTAATATACAGTCAGTACCGGATATATGGTCACCCGCTTATAAGGTCACCCCGCTTGTAAGGTCACTTTTCGTAAGTCCGTACTGACTAGATAGGTATTACGTGTTAAAATACACCGCCTTATAGGGTCAGATTCTAATGTCTACTATCTGATATATGGTCACCTTGTATCGCCCTTCTTATTGCAAAATATCTATAGTTTTATGCTTTTTCCTTCCTCTTTTTACGGTGTAAAGATCCGAATAGACGTATCATTCAACTATGTTCAACTCTTGGCGTCTTTTTTGTGGTCACGCGATGTTTTTCATCTTTAATAGCGTTAAAAGAAAACGGACAGACATTCTGAAGGAGGAAAACCTTTCCGTCAAGTCGATCTAATCTTCTAATCGTCTTTCTATAGTTGAATCTCCACATGCTTTTGTGAATAACCGCAGACGATTGGAGAAGAATGGGTGTAAATAACATTTCCTGGACAAGTTTTAAAGGAAGCCAAAACAAGCGTCCAAACTTACCCTATAGGTAGATTACACACTGAACAGACAAGCTACAAAAAAGTGTGAGTCAAGAGACATTTCACCCTGTTAAAAAAAGAAGAAACTGGTTTGAACGCTACAATTTGACGCATGTCACACGCTTTTGTCTGCTTGCCTGTTCAGTGTGTGATCGGCCTTAGAGATTGTAATAATATTGCATACCACGTGACTAGATACACGCAAACAAGCTAAGGTGGAAAGAAGGTACATCTTCTTCAGAAGGCATGTCTTCTTCTGTTGCGGACGATAAGATGAAATCTTCCCTGCCGGGAAGAGTTTCCAAGGCTCTGGGAATTTCTCCTTCAACCATCGGATTACATACCCACTCTTGCAAAATATGCCATCACCCCTTGTGACCGAATGAGAATAGTGTTTCACGTAGAGAAAAAGGAATTCAAGTGTTTTTAGGTTTTGCATTGTTACTTGTCGCTGGCGTGTAAAGTGTTCGTACTTTTGTTAATTTTGTTTGTGAATGCAACATATCAGCAGAATGTTAAAAAATTGACAATTGCAGAAAAAAAGAAATTGATAGAAAATTGTAAAAATCGAATCTCTTAAAAGCAGCTTCCGCGAAGAATCGTGGAATAGCAAAAACGACACTGAATAACATCTTAGGTTAAAAATATTGTTACGCAGAAGATGTCATGAATCAAAAGAGGAAGCGACAACGTGTTTCAACATTTGACGTTGTTGAGAAAGCTATTTTTACTAGGATAAAATATGCCAGATCGCAGAACGTTCCAATATCTTAGATAGATTATCTTAAAAGTAAAGTCTTTGGAAATTGCTGCTGAACAAGGAAAACCGAATTTTACTACATGCAACGGGTGATCACAAAAGTTTAATTTACGGGACAATCTTACTTTTATAAAGATGTGTGGTGAAGCTGCTGGTGTTTATGATAGTGTAGAAGTAAAAGAATGGGAGGAAACGGCGTAAAGTGCCATACTCCTAGGTACAAATCTTCTGACGTTTTTAATTTTAATAAATGCGGACAGTGTTTTCGCGTTTTGCGCATAAAACAGTTATACTTTTAAAAACGAAATATGTAGTGGGGAGAAAAAAAGCAAAGAGAGATTGATCGATTTATTCGTAGCGAATGTGGATGATTCAGTGACATTGATTCCATTAGTTATTTGTAAATTTCTAAAGCCTCATTGTTTAATTGCAAAATTTTGCCTGTATCTTACGGTGCGAACCTGTACAGTGTTGTCAGTGGGCTACTTTTTTTTAATTCAAATTTCTTGATTACCACCACTTTTTTGAAAAGGTAAAATTACCTTTTTTTCGCCTTTATTAATATGTCATTAAATAAGGCGCATTTTACCATTTCAAAAAAGTGGTGTCAATCAAGAATCTGAATTTAGAAAAAGTAGCCCATCTGACAACACTGAACATGTATCTTATGATGACAACAAGCATTTGGGAAAAAGAAATTCGACATTTGGATAAATTTGGACAAACAAAAAAGAAAAGTAGCTATCATCGCAGACAACTGTATTGGCCAATGCATGATTCCCAATTTAAATTCGATTGAATTCGTTTACTTGCTTCCAAACTGTACTAGTGTTGCACAACCCTTAGATCAAGGGATTATTCAAAATTTTAAGATAAATATACGAAAGCTGCTTCTAAAAGACTTCATTGCTGCAATTCATCAAAAAGAGAAGTTCCACGTGTTTGTGTTAGATGCCACGTGTTAGGTTGACAAGTGTTGGAATATGGTATCAAAGAAAACCATTGAACATTGTTTTCGGCATGCTTGGCTTCCAGAATGTGAAGAATCATCGTTCAAACACGACGACAATGACGTTGTTGATGATGATGATGATGCCCCTATTTGAACGTGCGCAAAAATTATGGAATGCCGGCTGCACAATACTAGAGGACCTGACATATGCAATATTGACAATGTTGTCGCTACTAATAGTTAAGCTTCCATATCCTAAATCGTTTTGGAAGTTTTAAATATAAAGACTGATGGAAGCGATGATAAAAATAGTGAAGGTAAACCTGAAGTAACAAAGCGAGCAGAAGCTCTCAAAGCACTAACTATCCTCAGATGTTTTTTAACCAATTCCGAAGGTACAGAGGATCATTTTAAAAACGTTCATGAATTAGAAAAGGTAGTTTTAACAACTACGATAACAAACAAACAAACCTGCATAAAAGATTATTTTAAATAAAGAAGTAAGTTTTATTTACTACTATACTCAATAATTCGAAAACTGAAGTGTAAAGAAATTATTTTTTATACATCTTCTTTTATAAATTATATCTTCATAACTTCTTTGTACATTATTTTACTAATAAAACTAACATATTAATAACATTTTATTGTGTAATGTAAAATTCCTGCTTACACCGCATATAAGGTCATATTTTTGAGGACCACATGGGTGACCATATATCCGATACTGACTTAATAAGAATATTGCATTTTAAAAAAATCTGAAAAATTTTAAATATTTTTTTAAATTTAATTTTAAAAATCTAAACATATTTAATTTTTGATATAACTCTGGAAGTACTTACTCGATTTACAAAATTTGTACACTTTTGCGAACAGAAAATGTGTCATTTTAACTTGTTTTCAGGATTTCTTAAAATATTGATTATGAATTTTATAAAAAAAAATTTAAGTAAAAAAATGAAAAGTTTTTGCATTAATTAGCATATTTTCACAATTATCAATCATAATTAAAAATACTGAAGACAATTTGTTGGAAATATAGCATAAAATCTCTGTTGAAAATTTCATACATATATCTTGCAAGGAACTTTAGATATATGCTTTTAAAGTTGACAAATCGTGAAAAAATTCATTCTGAGATAAATGAAGTTAAAGTTCTCGTCAGAGGGCAGCTGATCAGGGGTGTAGTGGAGGGTATACGGGGGTATACGCCGTATACCTTCTGGATTTTTTTAAGGTACACCGTATATCCTCTGTTTCTCAAGAAAGCTATAGTAAATACACTCTAGGGTATACGCTCTGCCTTGAGCGTATACCCTCTGCTTTGAGCGTATACCCTCTGTGTTTTTTACGACTACACCACTGCAGCTGATACATAGCTTCTCTAGGCAAAAGTGTTATACCTCTGGATCTAATGAAGCTAAAAGCATGCGGTTTGCGGTATTTAACGCTAAAAACTCAGTATTTCGTTTTAAGCCAATAAAAAAATATTGCATTATTTTTTGAGAATTTTTAGCCCTGGACCCCCTTAATCTGATTAAGATTTTCCAAATGAAATAAAGTAAATATATACATTTCTTGCTGGATGCTACGAGGTTAATTAAAGGAAAGGATCTGCATAAGCCTATAACATTGGAAATGGCTTCTTTTAGAAATTTGAAAGTTAATTGCTACATTGTTAAAATGAAAAATACAAAAAAAAAAAAAAAAAAAAAAAACTCCTTAACCCTTAAATGCCTGATTTTTCAAAAATCATTGTAATAATGTTTTTCGGCTTGCATTTTTTAAATAAATCATGGAAAAAATACTTTAAAAAATCATATTTTGTTTTAAGTATGGTTTACGGCTAAAAAACAGCTTGTTACTAATCGGCAATACTGGTCTTTAATTGAAAAAATAATTTTCTTTTATAAAATTCTATATTATTAAACACACAAGAATTTTAGGCACGATAATAAGAAATAAATTTTACTTGCTCACTGCAGAACAAAATAGGGTATTTCGCAAGCTTCCAAAGAAAACAAAAAGAACAAGTAGCAGCAATTGAAAAAATAAATTTATCTTTATTCTTAAACAGCACAAGTGTTGCCCTCTACATGTTGAAAATCGATTTAATAATATTTTCAGAATATATTTTATTGGCAACATTAGGCATTATAGCTTCAATATTATTCTAATGGTATTTTAGAGCCTAAATTAGGTATGTTGCAGAAAAGTAACGCCCGGCATTTAAGGCTTAAGTTTTTCTCATTTTGTTTATAAACAGGCTCATTGAAAAACAATAAAAACATTAAAAACGGTGTAAATACAATTTATCTTGTCTTCCCGCGTGAATTTGTCTAGTAAAAATATTACTAATTTATCTAATTTATTTAAGATATTCCAAACGAAGAACATCCTATCCGTTTAAATATATAGCAAATTAATACCTTTTAGCATTTTAAATTAGTATCCTATCCATTTATTGTATATTATTATGTTAAGGAAAGGATCTGCATAAGTATATATCGATGAAAATGACTTCTTTTTTGGTTTCCAAAGTTATTTCCCACATGAAAAAATGCAAATAAAAGAACTCTTCAAGGTTTCACACAACTCGTTTATTAATAGGATCACTGGAAGGAA
This sequence comes from Maratus speciosus, assembly GCA_963932465.1. Lineage (NCBI taxonomy): Eukaryota > Metazoa > Arthropoda > Arachnida > Araneae > Salticidae > Maratus > Maratus speciosus. Next base: position 560,651,197 of record OZ010792.1, read on the forward strand.
AAAAAAAAGAAAAAAAATTGAAATATATTTTTTTATGTCTTATTCTAACAATTTTTCTCATCCAATTAAAATTATTGTTATCCATTTTACATCTAATTTTCATTTTCACAAAAAAATCATTATTTTTTTATTTTAATAAAATCTATATATTAATTCTCTTCTATTAACAAAACATAGAAATTTGAATATTATACATCTGAATATTTTAATATCAAGAAATTTGCGAAAATACTCATCATTGTATTTAAAAAATAAAGTATTGTATGGGTGATTATAATTAAAGTTTCAATTCAAAAGTCTATAAAAAAAAGAACTACTGATTAGAATAACCTGATATTTCATGTGTGGAGTATACGTGAAGCAATGGGAATTTGTTTTGCGAAAGAAAAATAAAGCAGAAAAGATGTTGCTGTACTCGTCATGAGATGCTAATTAAAAGACATGGCATGCTGTTATGACACTCTTTGTTCAAAGCATATACCTCACGACAAGGTGGTGCCATACCGATAGGAAAAAAATAGTTTTTAATTGTTCCTAGGCCAAAAATCGTGGAAATAGCAAAAATGAAAATGAACCCGTCTCTTCGAATTTATCAATCAACTTCTCCAGACTGAGGCCATAACCGCTTCTTAGATTCTTTAATGTTCGGAATTTCTTCAATTTCATTGCCCCATAGTTCTTCTAAATAAAGTAGAGCCCTATTCTTCAATGATAGAGTCATGACTTAGCGCAGAATAAGAGGAACTGCACGTTCCCCGACTTTTTATCACAAATGTAATGCGCAGTCGCAGTGCACATGTTATGTCTTTTTTTTTTTTTTTTCTTTTAGCATCTTATGACGAGTACAGCGTCATCTATAGCGTCAACTTTTGTACTTTTCCACCTTCGCAAAACAAATTCCCATTGCTTCACGTATGCTCACATGAAATATAAGGTCATTGTGACCAGTGGTTCTTTTTTACAGCCTTTTGATAGTGAAACTTTAATTATTATCACGTTGTATATTATAATAATAATTCCTTAGCAACATTTTTTATATATCCCAAGCTTTATTTTTCTCCCTTGCAGATTTCATCAGATGTACAGTCCTGGTAAAAAATTGATCACCCACTACGACAAATCGTCACCTTCGATTAATAATATCGTCTATTAATTAATGATATAATTAATCGTTACTGAGGGGGTCGTCTACATGTAGAAATTGTAACAAAATTTAATATATTTATACTAACACCTAATATTAATAACTTTTTTATTTTATTTTATTTTGTTTATTTTTATTTTTGTTGTTAAATTTTATCTTCAGGTACCAAACAAGAGGTCATTCACTCAAGTAGTTTAGAAATTATGCAGAAGTAAAGTTTTGAACGCGTAACGGAAATTTATTTTATAATCCTTAATTCATTTTAAATCTTTTCAAAACAGATTTCAATGCGGGTAGATTTTTTTTAAGCATAACTCAAAAACTACTGGGCGGGATGAACTGTAATTTTGGTTTTGCATATTTGAATCTTCTAAAAATTAATTTTTGCTAAAAAAAGTTAATAAATTAAAATACATATATATTTTTAAAAATAATTCCATAATATATGCTTTTTCAAAGTTAATTTCTGATAAAAACATGAATGTTAAAGCAGGAATCGATTTATAAAACATAGGAATTGATTTATGGAATATGCGAATCGAAAACTACAGCTCATTCCACCACTTGGCGTTTATCTCGTTCAAATTTTAATATCTCTCCCAGTCTAACGGATATTTTGTGATTGGCGTATTGCTGGCGTATTGGGTTAACACATACGTATTCTTGGCGTAATAACGAACGCAGATTGGATGACACTTCACCTCTGATCTTGGTACTGGTAACAGCTTAAAAGTTTTACTGAGTGTGGGAGGCACCACTAATATTTCTATCCATTGTCTTGTTCTTTTGAAAAATAAAGTTTTTTCCTTGGAAACATGCCCTAAATTATTGCCTGGTAGATTTTTACACGAAACGACGCTCTGGATTATCGTTCGCAATGTTTTTGAAATTACAATTACAATCACATCTAATTTAAACCTATTTCATAATAAACCGGTCCTCAACTTCATCATATCATCTTTAATCGCTTTAAAAGGAAAAGGAATCTGACGGACATGCTGCATTAGGAAGTTCTTTCATTAAGGTTGGTCTATTCTACTTATCTCCTGACCAATTGTTAAATGTCCCCGTCCTTTTGTGATTAAAACCACGGAAGTATGGAAACAAATACTTTTTCCTGGATTTATGTCTGTATTTAATTAATAGAGCTAAGTACGAATCGATTGGCACGAGTCATATTTTTATGTGAAAGTTGCGTCGGACTTAGTAGTGTTGATCTCTTTTTTTTTCCTTTTTTTTATTTCTTTCAAGGACCGTGCATAGATTTTGAAGACAACATAGGCATCTACTTCATTAGTGTTTCGTTCATCTGAAGAAACCCTATTCGTCTCACTCCTCTGTCTGTCTGTCACAGAGCCCGTTCTCAGAAACTATATATGTTGGAGACTTGGAATTTTATATTCTTAAAGCTGAACACTTCGCATCAAACGACAAATCATAAAATTTTGAAAAAATCTTATACTTATATATCTTACCCTCTTGGGCTCTAACTTGTGTATTTTAAGCTTTTTTTTCTAACTAAGCCCCTAATTAAGTTGAAGACTTGAAATTTTGGATTCTTATACTGAACACCTCACATCAAACGACAAATCATAAAATTTTGAAAAAGTCTTATATTTACCCCCTCTGGGCTCTAACTTGTGTATTTTAAGTTTTTTTTTCTAACTGAGCCCCTAATTAAGTTGAAGACTTGAAATTTTGGATACTTATAGCTGAACACCTCACATCAAAAGACATATCATAAAATTTTGAAAAAATCTTATATTATTTACCCCTCCGGGCTCTAACTTCTGTATTTTTAGCAATTTTTTTAACCTCCACGCTTTTCACCCGATGTGCACTTTTCTAACTTTTGCCGATATTTCTTTAACTACTCTTTCATATTATACACCATAGCCGTACATATTTTAGTTCCAATTTTTACCGCCAGGGGGCGCCTACCTATCTAGGGTGCTATGGGTCCGATCCCCTCGACTAATATAACTACGGATAGTTTGTAAAACGGAGTTTCGTTCGGATAGAGGTTTGTTTAGAATAGAGTGCACCTCCTGGTTGCGAAATGTGGAAATAACAGATTTTGAAAAAGAATAAAAGTGTTTTTAAAGGAATATTAAACGAAACCCTCTGTGCGATCTGTGATAACACTTACCTACTTGTTTCATTTTAAGTACGGAACCCTAAAAAGGGGATTATGTCATGTCACTTTGCTATAGTGGTTGAGAAATGTTTAAGGTCAGCTACATGAAATTTCACTATTGTATTTATAAGGAGAGAGGGGTTAGAGGATGATAATTGAAATGGGCGGCAAAAAGACCGGCACGGGGCACTACTGCCCGAGTTAATACTGAATATTTAAAAATTTGTTACAACTTACATACGTAGACGACCCTCTGAGTAAAATTTATGTATATATTTAATTACTAGAGCTCATTACGAATCGATTGGTACCAGTCTTATTTTTATATGAAAATTTGCGTTGAGTTAGTAGTGTTGATTTCTTTTTTCTTTTTTTTTTTTTTTTTTTTTTTTTCTCCAAGACTGTGCATAGATTTTGCAGACAGCATAGGCATCTACTTCATTTTATTTTGGACTCAATACAGAATGGAAATGAAATTTTTAATTACATTGAGAGGATTTATCCACGGACATCACCTCCCAAGAGTAATTAAGAACTGTCATAACTTAGAGATATCAGATTAAGTAAGACATTTAAAGGTTTTTCAGAAGATCAGTCGAATTCACTCTACCGTAAATAGCAAGGTTTAAAAAAAAAAAAACTATTATTTAATCACATTAAGATATTAAAGCGAAATGAAGCAACTGTGCCTATTTTTTATGTGTTTTCATTACTTAAAAGAAAAGGCATATGACAATAGAATGTATTACCATTTTTTTAAAGGAACTGAAAGTTAATTTACACGTGGGAAAAGTAAAAATAAAAAAATCCTCAAGCTTTTACTTAGTTCGTTTATAAGTGAAATGACTTTGAATACTATCTTCGAATAAAAAGAAAGAAAAAAAATTTGAATTATAAATTTTCATTACTTTTTACGTTAATTTTTCTAATTAAATTAAAATTCTTGTTAACTAATTACATTTAATTTCTATTTCTGAAACATTTTTTTTTTATATAGTTTTAAAATATATTCTAAATTCATCTGTCGGTCCAAATGTAACAAGATATAATATTTCTAGGAATCAAGACAATGCAAAAATTTCATTGTCGTCAAAACTGTTTAAAATGAAACAATTTTAGAAGTTTCAGCTTATAAGGTTCATTCTGTGCTGTAGTATTATTCGTAAGTTATAGCAGCAATTATAAAACATTTGAGGAGAAAAATGGGCTGAAAATTCTCTTCAAATAACTTTATTTGAACTTCGCTTATAAAAAATAACTTGAGTAATAATTATGCTCTTTAATTCATGCTATTTTTTTTTCATATGCTTTCGAAATTTATTTCATACGACACTATACCTGAATAGGCGTGCAGTAAATTTCGATTTGATTCAACTTCAGAAAATATACAGGGTGTTCAAAAAGTCCCTGACACATTTCAAAATTCAGTATAAAAATCAAGTAATCGTTGTACAGGAGTGCAGTTTGGAATAAAATGCTTCTCACTATGAAAAGTTTTCTTCAAGAGAGAGAAAAAAAATAGATCCAAGCTTCGATCATATTGTTCACCATACTAGTAACAAATTTATGCTGATGTTAAACAATATTTATTATGGTAACACATGTTACACAATTGCACCATGAAATATTACAAATAAAAATACAGTTTGTCCCAAAAGGCCCTGACACATTATAAAATTCAATATAAAATCAAGTAATTGTCGTACCGGAGTACGGTTTGGGCTAAAATGCTTCTCACATCAAAAGTTTTCTTCAAGAGAATAAAAAAAAATTAGTTCCAAAATTCAATCACAGATGGCGCCACATGTCCGTATGTTTAGTTTCAAACATGCGTTTTTCCTGATTTTCAGATTACTTTCGATTTAGTTTCGAAGTACCAACCTACGCAATTGGCTTTTTCGCTGGGAGTCGTCATTTCTCTGTCACAGCGTCAAAATTAATCTAAATATCAGAAAAAAACGCATATTTGAAACCAAACATGCGGGCAAGTAGCGCCGCGCAATCTATGATCGAAGTTTGGGAACTAATTATTTTTATTCGCTTTAAGAAAACTTTTCATAGTGAGAAGCATTTTAGTCCAAACCGCACTCCTGTACGACAATTACTCGATTTTATATCGAATTTTAAAATGTGTCAGGGAGTTTTGGGACACCCTGTACTTTATAGGTTATAAATATGTGTCCCATAATTAAATTTAAGCTAAAACCTTGTTCCAAGAATCCGGATTATATGCACTAAAATAATTTCAAAAATATGCATGCAAATATGCACTCAAAACTTTTAAAATATGCAAAATTATTAATTTAAAACTTCTAAAATAGAACAAAATGTGCACTTAAACTCTTTAAATTATGCAAAAAATATGCACTATTAACTCTTCACTTACCTCTAAGTTTCACAAAAAGTCAGCTATTTTCATTGTAAATAAATGCACGAAAAAGTGAGGGAAGAATAATATACAGCTCCAAGTAAAAAAAATTAGAATATAGGAAAAAAGGATTTGTGAAAAAGTTGTTTGATGTGACGCTTATACAAAAAGTAATGCAGGATAAAACTTAATATTGTAAGAATCTGCATAGTTTGCAGAATATTTTTTAGCATAAAAATTAAAGGAAATAATACAAAAATTAAAATTATTATTCACACTTAGAAAAAAAATCAAAGTGTTAAAATACCCATTTAACTGGCTCAAAATATTAGAATAATACTTTGTAGATAATACGTGTTTTTACTTTCTTCTATCTTCAATAGAAGAAAGTATTGTAATCGAAATTTTTTTCGACTTCCGGTTTTCGACGGATTTACATGTTTTAGGGGTCAGAGATTCCAAAAAACATGTTTATAGAAAATGTCTGTCTGTCTGTGTGTCCGTCTGTCCGTCCGTCCGTCTGTCCGTCTGTCCGTCTGTCCGTCTGTCTGTCGCCATTGTACCATCAAAAAGTGTATGAAGTTATTCATAGAATTAAACCAAAATTTTATTTTAAGTTTTTGGCTATGGCAAGCAGGTCCTCCTGGAATTTGGAAAAAATTCGCCGGTAGGGGGCGCTGATATAGCAAGTTTTGTGCGATTTTGAATATTGCACCATCCAAAAGTGTATGGAGTTATGCATGGAATTGAACCAAATTTTTATTTTAAGTTTTTGGATATAGCAAGCAGGTCCTCCCTGAATTTGGAAAACATTCGCCGGTAGGGGGCGCTGTAAATGCGATTTTTGTGCGATTTTGAATATTGTACCATCCAAAAGTGTATGAAGTTATGCATAGAATTGAACCAGATTTTTATTTTAAGTTTTTGGCTATGGCAAGCTGGTCCTCCCTGAATTTGGAAAAAATTCACCGGTAGGGGGCGCTGTAATAGCGATTTTTGTGCGATTTTGAATGTTGTACCGTCCAAAAATGTATGAAGTTATGCATAGAATTGAACCAAATTTTTATTTTAAGTTTTTGGATATGGCAAGCAGGTCCTCCCTGAATTTGCAAAAAATTCGCCGTTAGGGGGCGCTGTAATAGCGATTTTTGTGCGATTTTGAATATTATACCGTCGAAAAGTGTATGAAGTTATGCATGGAATTGAACCAAAATTTTTTTTTAAGTTCTTGGCTATGGAAAGGAGGTCCTCCCTTAATTTGTAAAAAATCGCCCGTAGAGGGCGCTGTAATAGCGATTTTTGTGCCATTTTTGCGCCATTTTGAATATTGTACCGTCGAAAAGTGTATGAAGTTATGCATAGAATTGAACCAAATTTTATGTGTTTGTTTTTGGTTATGTCACGAAGGTTCTCCCTGAATTTGGAAAAATTCTGCCGGTAGGGGGCACTATAATTGCGATGTCTGTACCATTTTCATTATTGTACCATCGAAAAGTGTATGAAGTTATCCATATAATTGAACCAAATTTTTTGTGCATGTTTCTGGCTATGGCAAACAAGTCCTCCCTGAACTTGAAAAAATTCCGCCAAAAGGGGACGCTATAATTCCAATCTCTGTGCCATTTTCATTATTGTACCATCGAACAACGTATAAAATTATGCATACAATTGAACCAAAATTTTTGTGCTTGTTTCTGGCTTTGGTCAACAGATCCTAGCGCGGTAAAGGGGCTTTGTGCTAGCGATTTTTGTATACTTTTCTTGATTTTTCGTTGTTCTATTGTGCATCGGCGGCTCATGCAGCGGCGGGAACTCGCTACCTGCTAAGCCGGCTATTCGCAAACAGCTGATAATAACAAAATAAGGAAAAATTAATAATTTTAACAAATATCATGATATAGATTAACTCGTTTTTAGTCCGTTTAATTGACTTGAGCAGAAATTTAAGATGAAAATCAAAGTTGGTATAGCATTGAACTAATAATATTGAAGTATTAACATGTGTAACAAGGTTTTGAAATATTAAGATGTATAAGATAGAAGAAAGTTTTGGGATTGGCACATCCGACTAGTTTTTTTTTTTTTTAAGAAAACATAGCTATTCTTTAGCATTTTGTAGCATCACCTTTACATTTTATAACAGCACGAACTCAGTTTGTCAAGCTAGCTACAAGTGAAACACAAGGTTTTCTGCCCAGACATGACCGTGTCGACTTTATGCTGGAAAGAAGCTCAACTTTGTTTTTTGGCGCAAAACCTTGCTGTCTTTACTTCATTATTCTCCACAAATTCTCTATTGGATTTAAATCCGGTGAATTAGCCGGACAGGGAAGTGCGTTAATTTGGTGTTGGCTAAGCCAGTTCTTGGTGGATACTGACCTGTGTGAAGATGTGAAGGTGCTAAATCATTTTGGAAAATAAAATCGTCACCACACAGATATTTTGACGATGGTGTCATGAAATGCTCAAGGATGTCTTGATATATCTCAGAATTAATTTTTTCGTTAACATTACATAGTCTTCACACTCAGATATGAATACTCAGATTTCACGAAATTTTCTTTGTTTTTGACGAAACAGTTTCCTGGGAAATGTTCCGGGCGAATATTTCGTCAAATTGATGAAATTACTTTCTTCACTTGCTTGACGACATAAATTTCGTCAAAAGTTGGCTGGTGGTGCCATCTATCGAACAGTTTGGAAGCTCATGTATTTATTAGCCTGGAGGAAGAAAAATTCACTTCTCGTTTTCCTCGGGGTGATTCGAACCCACGGCCTTTGTCGTGGGAGACCGTTGCTCTTCTAACCTCCCTATTGGGGACTCATATGGACTTGCTTATAGATTGATGTAATGAATTCTGCTGCGTGTTTATATTTTTATAAGGTAGATTGTAATTTTATCGGTGCTGCTATAATTTCTGAAAGTTTTAAGTAAGGCTAATTTATTATTATGGTTTTCTCATGGTCAATGAATAATTATAATATGGCTTGATTAAATAATTTATTAGTGAAATTTTCTTTGCTCAGTGAATGGTTAGAATATGATCTGGTTAATTGGTTTCTCACAAATAACGAATTGTGAAGTGCATATTGCGTGAGATTTTATCCCTTTGAGTAGAGAGATAAGATTTTAACACTTTACTGCTTATAAAGGGGAGATGGATAAATTATGTTTATTTTTAATTTGATTGAAAACAGAATATACTTCTTAAATAAATTTTTAAAAAAAGATATCCTGGAAGTTTGAAATTTTATTGACCAAATTTTCTTTTTGAAGAATCTTTGAAGAAGAAGAATTTTTAAGAATTCTTTGGTTTTGAAGAACACAGGAAATTTATTCTTTTCTAATTAAAACATAACGAACAACATATAAATAAATAAATAAATAGAAATAATAATAAGCATTCCGAAAAATTTTAACAGCTAAAAAAATAACTAATTAAGAAACAATAACTACCTACATTTCAGTATTTTCTGAAAAGCACTAAAAAGTGCTGTTTTAAAATAAATTATTACAGGACTAACATAAACAAGTAAATATGTGCTTGCTAAAATCGCAGAATTTGAGGAGGTACAGCAACTGTTTCCTTAAAATTTATTGAGTCTGACCGTGATTGAGGCAAAACTTTCGTCAAATATTTGAGAGTTTACCTTTCGTTAAAAGTCACATGATGTTGATAGGAAATGATCGTCAAAAACGACTAAATACAGCTCAAGGACTTATGAATCGTCAAAAGTGAGAGTTTTATTTCTGAGAGTGTTCCAGGACCATCTGCAGTCACTAGCTGCTTATACTGACTGCAAATTTCACTGGTCGTTTCATGCAGTCCTTGTCATATGCTTCTTGCTTCATTCGTTATACACGAATACCTCGATCACCATATGTTACGCAAAACACAGTCTCATCACTAAACAATATCTTTTTCCAATCATCCAGACCCAATAAAAGCCTTTTTTGTACCACTTCACTCTCTCCCTTTTCTGCTTAGTAGTCATGAGGGGCTTTATCTTTGGTACACGAGATTGAAATCCAAATTTATGGAGACGTTCTTAACACTTTCGATGCTAATATTTTACACTTCTAAAACGTTTTTTTTTTTTTTAACAATACTGTTTAGCTTTCTATTGTCTCTCTGAGTAGTTTTTGGCTTTCGGCCGCTATTCAGATGCTTGTTTTCAAAATGTCCGTCGTTAAAATACCGCTTCATTGCTCTACTAGTACTTGGTTGAGAACATTTTAAATAACTGGCGATATATTGCTGATTGCGACTTTCTTTATGCAAATCAATAATACGATGCTTTGTAAGCTCCGTTATGTCCGATGAACGACCCAAGTTTCTCACAAAATGAAAACAATGATGATGCAAAGCACTTTTATAACTTAAAAAGAAATCTCGCAGAAGCTAACTTTATGCAACCTTCTGGAGCAATCAGGAAAATTCGCAAGTATTCTGATATTTTGAACCACCTACTTTAGTATTCTAATATTTTGAATAAGGAAAATAATTTTACAAAAATAAAATATTCACTCAAAATTTAACCTTTTATGGTTTTAATTTTCTTTAATAATATGTAAATTTAGTAAAATACAGAAGAAGTGAATTATTCTGATTTTTTGACTTGGAGCTGTATAATGAATTTAAACATTTTTCTTTATCGGGAATAATTTTTGTTACAGTATATATGTTACATTATTAGATCTAATTCCGCGATTTCCTTATCTTATTCTAAATTACTACTTTATATTCACTAAATCCTTATCCTTAAATAATCTCTATCGTTAACTCTGTTGAATTCCCCTTTAATTTAATGTCTCACTTGTCTTAATCGCTTAAATATTACGCTTTTAGTATTCTTAAATTAAATGCTCCATTCCCGCGCTTTTTTCTTTCGAGAATATTCTTTTAGCTTCCATTTTTACTTTCCCGCGCATTTCTGATGTTATCCTTTTTTCCTTCAAATTCATCCGCTAGCTCTGTTCGCACTCTTTATATGACGTGACATTCTTAATTATTCATTGGTTGAGAGCTCGACCTACGTCATATTTGTATTCTTACACGTGAGGAACAAAAAGTTGATACTCGCTGTGTTTCAGCAGATTTTAGCAGATTTGAGTCGTATTTCCAGTTTTCATCCATCCCCTGGTCACCGCGTTGTTATTCGATTATCTGGAACTTTGTTTAAACCTAATTACTACTACTGAGCGATGCCTAATTATCTTGGTGGAAACTGCACCTTTTGCAAGATGTTCTAATAAAGTGCTTTGCTGATATTATGAGTTGTTTCAATTTCTTCTGGGGAAACTTCACGGAACGATGTATTCCATTGTATTAACTCGACAACTGCATTTCAGCAATTTATTCTACTAATATAACAGATTCGAATTATCGGTTCTGACCATTTCTTTTACGCCATTATCGCTGGATGTGATCCACAACTACTATCGTGACAGCCAGTACGGCATTTTCAACGATAAAGGCAATCCAATGTTGCTAGAATGCAACATATATTTATATAATTTTCCGTATTACAGAAAGTACAATTTTGTTTTCATCCTTAAAGATGTTTTTAAAGAGGAAAAAGTTCTTTCGACATCCGCTGATGTGATGAGGCAGTAATTATAGTATTTTACAATGCATCATGTGACTTCTTTTGGTATGTTGCCTTCCCCAAAGTAAAGCTATTATTTATCTGTTTAAGCTTTAAAACGAGCTGAATTTTCATTTAATGCAGTGTTGAGTTTTCTTGTTCTTTTTATCCGATTTTCCTAGTTACTCACGATATATCATCGCTATCTTTCTTTTTCTAATTACATCATTGTGTATCATATAACTCATTTATAATATTTCAACGTCTCGGATAACCATGAAATATGATTCTCAATGATAGTTACAATTATTTGAACGTTATTGACAACATAATGTTTGACAATATACTGTTAGCTATAAAGAATTTCAGAAGAGTCTGAACTGCCAAACGTTTTAACTTTTCGCTACCTGGGTCCACATACGTGAACCTCTAATATTTTTATCATAAAAACTAAACTGTTTGATTTTTTTACATTTTGACTTGACTTCTTAATAGCTGAATGTTTTTTGCTTTAAAAGCAAACCAATAAATGACAACATCTATATTAATTTCCTCATAAAATAAATGTTATTTTCATCGGAATTTGCAAAATGCCTTCAAGACAGTGTGGCCAAGAAAGTGAGAAATTTTCATAAGGATTTAACTTAAATCCTTTACGATAATTTTTTTTAAGGATTTGTATATTAGTCACTTGTTTAAAGCTCTTAACTTTGTGTTGTGTGAATTTAGGTTAGTGATAATTAAATTGATATTTTAAGAGGATTTGTAATTTTAGGTCCCTATTTGTGACCCTAAATTACTAGTAACCTAAGAGATCAATTTCAGAAATTTTTCTTTTTCTATCATCTATGTCCTTTTGTTTGTGAAAAACCAATAAATGAGTATTTTTATTTTAGCTTCGGTAGCGAATAGGTTAACCACATTCTGTTAAACATTCCACTTTTTTCAACAAAATAAAGCTGCACGAATCCAAGTTTTCCTACCTCGTTAATACTGGTTGTCGTGGTAGTGGAAGGTTAGGATAAATTTTCTTATAAATTTTTCTTCTCATTGGGTCTTTAAGAAAAAAAGTTTTAGTGCATGCTATGATTTTATTTACTTCTTCCCAACTTTCCCTGATAACGGAATTCTTTTAAGTGACCCTGTAAACGAACTGTGAACGCTGCACACTTCGTTTTGAATACCGAACATGCAATAGCAAACCTCATTAATATATATAAATTGCATGGGAATCCGACTACACGAACAGACAGACAAACCTAATTCATAAACACTTTTCAACTATGTTGTAAAGTATTAGAAAAGATCCCCCATCACAGGCTTTGGGTGAGTATTAGTAAAAATTTTTCTCTCATTAACTAAGGCAGCAATTAAAGAAATAATACCGCATAAAACGAAGACAACCTTAGGAACACATACTACTTTCTTTCAAAAAACAAATAGGGTTCAAATTAATATAAATTTATTTTTGAAAAAAAAAATCTTTTTATCACTATAGAAATATTTATATTGAATTTTAATTGTATAAATTTTTCCATTGCTAACTAGGCGTAAAAACAACCGAGTGAAAAAGTGTCCAAGCCAGGAATCGAACCCGGGCCATTGGCATAGAGCACCAACCCAGATAGCATTTTTAATTTTCAGAAAATTTGCAGCAGTCTTGCTTTGAAAACCTGCAAAGTTGCAGAAAGCTCAGCATGACATGACTGAAAGTTCATTACAAGACTGCAGCAAGATAACGCAAACGCCGAAGTCACCACACTTTGAACTTGCAACTAACTTGTCGTCCAAGTTAAATTCATGCTGTATAAAATTTATTGCAAATTAACGGCAAACAAGTAATCAAAAATACTACAAACCTACTGCAAAGTAGTAATATTTCCACCCCCCACTATCTGTTTACAACTGTTACACTCTAAATTTAACCCCTTCGGAGGTGTCCATAGACCTGATCATGTCTATTGATGCGAACACACCGTCAGAAGGTGCGTGCATCGTTTTCATCACCATAAACAAGTTAAGGTAATATTTGCACTTTTCAATACGAGCCTTTTTTGGTATTTGCTAAGTATAGCGTTTAGAAAAACCGGTGCCAACCGCTTTTTTTATGCCGAATTAAATTTCTGCAATTTATGCGTATGTGATGATTGTTTATTCTCTCAACTTAATATATATATATATATATATATATATATATATTGGGCATTCTCACATTTCTTTGACTTTCGGGAATAAAAATCTGATAAATTAAACTTGTTAAAATAACATTTTAATCTGATAGATGAATGCTTAATGATTCAAGATAAAGGAAAAATGATCAACTGCGAATTTTTTTTTATTTAACTGAGGTTTAAGCTAAACTTGCGAGTTTAATTTTCCTTACCATTTTACATCTATAACTTTTTATTTTCTTCTAGATTTTTACTTATAATAAATTTGCATAGTACCCACAGGGCATTCAAATATCAAATAATAAAAATGTAGTACTTTTAATACAGAATTTTTCTATAACAATGTCTTAAAGTGGTGTTAAAGAAGGGACGGTAAGGTAATAAATTAAAAAAATCAAAAAACCCGACTGCATAAAAAGCGAACTAATTCATTATTTCTCATCAATGTAAAACTATTTTTTATATTACCTATTTTTGTATTTACTTGTATTGATGACTTTTAAGTCGTGTTTAATTGTTAGTTCCTATCTATAAACACTGTTTTAATAAGGCCTATAGATGTCTATGGAGGTTAGAGTTGCAGTAAAGCTAGAGATCCTACCTACACAACTTCCAGGTTGTGTAATATTTCAACGGAGCTTCTGACTGTAAAATCGTCAATGAAACATCGTTTTCATTTTGAAAGACCTATCCAATGATATACCACTCAATAGGGTGCGAAAAAAATTTTTTTCGTCTCTACTGCCATTTTGTATTTTACGGCCGCCATTTTGAATTTATAAAAACAAAATCTAGCCTATAACCATCGGATGGTTAAGGCGAATCTATAAAGACCTCATTCATTACAATCCATCCAGCCGTTGGGATGTTTCGAGGGTATAAAGAAATCCACATACCCAGATACGCATAAAACACATAACCCTTCGTGGCAGCCGGGTAAAAAAGGGGGACGGTGTAGAAAAAAAGGACGAAATGGGAAAAAATGGGGCGGTAAGGATGGAACGGTAAGGAAAATTACCACCTATTTTTAGGAAAATCATGTTAAGACTAAGTGATAGCCACAATGTTAATTAATTTTTAAAAACAGTTGTTAACGTTGGATTAAATTACTTTTTTTTATTTACCTCGAAAAGTGCAGGAATAAATCTTTGGGACGGTAAGACTACCAATAAAGCCGCGATCTTGAAATTGATATTTAAATGCTGATTTAAATTCTGCAGAAAATTTCCTGTCAAAGAATTTTAGATATTCTTTCTCTAGCATACTTCTGCATGAGAAAAAACTTGAAAAAAATTCTGTGGCTGCATCTTAAGTGATTTTCTGTATACGTTTATCAAAAGGGACGGTAAAGATGAAAAACCTAGGGACAGAGTTCAGAAAATAATATCAACCCTAAAAATGTGTGCAGGTTAATTTTTTGCTACATATTTATATAAAACAATTGTCCCAGTTTTGGAAAAAAGTGACATCGAATTATTTTTGTTGAAACAATTTGATACAGACAGCTCCAAACTTAAAAATCAGCATCAGGGACACGGGACGGTATAGGAGTTTTCCTGGTATTTGGGCTCCCAACATCGTCCAAAACTTATTTATCTCATTAATATTGTTATGCAATCATGCAATGGGATGCCCCAGTATATGAAATAAAAAAAAAAACACAAAAAATATATTAAAATAAAAATTATTATTCAGGGACATGAAAGTCAAAAGATTGTGAGAATGCCCCATATATATGTTATATAAAAATTTTATATATGAATTACAAAAGAATGAACTTAAAGAATTGATTTAAATTTTAAAATATAAATGTGATATTTAAATTTCTATGTTTTTATTAAGTAGTATTTCTGGTTAAGGTTAGTTTGTTCCTAGTTTCTTATAATTAACAGAATTTAATAGGAAAAGAAAATGGCTTTTGAAAACATTCGAACATAAAAATTAACTTTTCTCAGAATATGATAGATCGGGTAGCTTATAAATTTTATGAAGGAAGCTAAAGCTTTAAATTAAGGTTTGGAAGAAGATATTATTGATATAAGCGTTTTACATTAAGGGGGATTTAAATAGGAATAAGTGATAGTTATTATTAAAATAGGGAAATATTTAATATGCCGAAAAATAGAATAATTTAAAGAATATCGCGACTAAAATTTTTATATAACATTATTTTTACATAATTTACTCCAGCATAATTTACTCCGTGTTTCAAAATTATTATATATTGTACTTAACTTAAATACTTATTATACTTGTACTTAAAAAACAATTCCCACGTATTCGCGTTTACAAAATAAAAGATTAATTTGGCTTTGAAAAAATTCAGAGATTTTTTGACATTGACTAAAGTACCGGGTAGCTAAATTGCAATCCGGGTTCGTGCTTTTCCCTTAAATGAACTTGTATGTCAAGGATATACCAGTTCATCGGTTTTTTAAGGGGGGGGGGGGGGTATAATGTTATATAAAAATTTTAGTCGCGATATTTCCTTAAATTATTCCATTTTTCGGCATATTCAATATTTCCCTACTTTAATAATATCTATCATTTATTCCTATTTAAATTCCCCTTAATATAAAACACGTATATCAATAATATCTTATTCCAAAATTTTTATTTAAAGCTTTAGATTCCTTTATAAATTTTATAAGCTACCCTATCTATCATATTGTGAGTAAAGTTAATTTTTATGTTCGAATGTTTTCAAAAGCCATTTTCTTTTTTCCCCTAATTTTCATTCTACGAAAACTCCTTTCCCGCGCTGGACTTTTCACCCTAAAATGCTTCCAATATTAAAACTGGAATTATTTTTATTTAAGCTTCGCCCTCTCTCCCGATTGGTTCTAGACAATCGTCTGAGAGCGGCCGCCTTTTCATAATTCGTTCGTTTCGCGTGCTACGTAACCAATGTATCTTTACGCCGACTTAACAAAACTGAGCTGCACGGCCTCGGAACGCAGATTTCAGAGATTTACACGGAATTTCGCATGTCTTTAAATGGTGTAAGAGCTATCTGGTGTTTTCTGACGTCGTAAAATATGAGGATTGATTAGCCAAAATCTTTTGAATGTCAGCGCGCTGCATTGCGCGTTGTAAGGCGTTTTTGCCAACTATAATACATAGGAATTGTCGAGATGTGCTGTTATCAATCAAGAACCGTTCGCGTTTAATGATGCTTCGTATTCTTTTGGAGCAATACTTAGTGTGATCCTTTCTTACAACTTTACTATTTTCGACTGCACAACTGTTCATTAGTGATCGTTGCTGGTTACTTATAACATGGTCTTCGACTGAATATAATTTTCGACTGCGTTATTTTCTACCGATGACGTCATCCCAACGGAGGATTTTTTATTCGGTCATGCGCCAATCAACCCAGAACCTGCGAAATCACCATATATATACATATATCATTTCATCGATGCTATGTTTATTTTGTCTCATGTTTCCCACAGGGATGTTGTTCATGAAGATATTCCATCTTGTGCTGCAGATGCAACCTTAAGATCCAACATATAAGAGTGATGGGTGCCAGGCTGGCTATTGTCCGAGTAGCTCAGCTGATAGATCGATGGTGCGCTGTGCCGATGACCTGGGTTCGAGTCCTGCCTTGGATGATTTTCACTCTGTTGGTTTTACGCCTAGCTAGCAATGCAAAAATTTATACAATTAAAATTCATTATTTCGGGCGTATTTCATAGCTACAAAAATAAAAATGTTTCTGTTTATTTAATTATGACTTAGTGTGATAAATTTTAAATTTTCAACTGTGGCGTTCATAAATACATTCCATGTAATTATGTAAAACGTTCATTTCGTTATGTTTAACAAAACATTAATAATTATCGTATCTAAATATTTTCGCTAAATATATTTTCGATACTTATAAAACTGGAAGACAAACTAATATGGAATATAAAATATAATATCAAAAATTATGCATGATGAAACAAAATAAGATTAAATTATGGAAATACTTGCACAGGAATAGTCATTTATCGCTATTAAAAATTATATAGTAACGAATAAATTTATAATTCGAATTTCAATCGCATACAAAAATACACCGTTTTTAAATATTTGAAGTGTCTTGGCTAAAATAGTTTCTCTCTCATCATTATTTTTAAATTTCTTAAAACTACATTTTCGCATCGACGTTTTTCAAATTTAAAGATTAAATATTTAAAAAAAAACAAACTTGAAAGTAATAAACTATGCATAGATTTTGAATTAAAATCCTTTGGATGAATTCGTGCTTTATCTAAACTTAAATGAAATGAGTGAACGGATAAGGGATTTTTACTGATTTTTAATTACTTAAAAAGTTATATTTTTAGCAGTTTAAAATTATTATAATTGAATAGATTCACAAAATAGAATATGGTTTTTACTTATTGCAGAAAATTAGTTCACAAAGCACAAAATAATTTCATTTTTAGCCTTGCAAGAATAACTTCAATTACGCAATCTGAAAATGTTTAATTAAGATTTAGTAGCATCCAAAAAACAGATATTCCAGTTTGGGTAAACTGAGTTATAGACTACAAAAACTATTTGGAAACGTTCCGAAAATCAGCAGCAGAACAAGGAGCTTTGTTTTTATAAATGATTCTTTAAGGAGGTCCGAGGTATTTTTAGCCTTGCAAGAATAACTTCAATTCCGCAGCTGAAAATGTTTAATTGAGATTTAGTAGCATCCAAAAAACAGATATTCCAGTTTGAGTAAACTGAGTTATAGACTGCAAAAACTATTTGGAAACGTTTCCGAAAATCTGCAGCAGGAAAAGGAACTTTGTTTTTATAAATGATTCTTTAAGGAGGTCCGGAATGTTTTTAGCCTTGCAAGAATAATTTCAATTACGCAGCTGGAAATGTTTAATTGAGATTTAGTAGCATCCAAAAAACAGATATTCCAGTTTGAGTAAACTGAGTTATAGACTGCAAAAACTATTTGGAAACGGTTCCGAAAATCAGCAGCAGAACAAAGAACTTTGTTTTTATAAATGATTCTTTAAGGAGGTCCGGGATATTTTTAACCTTGCAAGAATAACTTCAATTATGCAGCTGAAAATATTTAATTAAGATTTAGTAGCATCCAAAAAAACAGTTATTCCAGTTTGGGTAAACTGAGTTTTAGACTGGAAAAACTATTTGGAAACGTTTCTGAAAATCAGCAGCAGAAAAGGGAACTTTGTTTTCATAAATGATTCTTCAAGGAGGTCCGAGACCAGGGGTCTGTCCAGACTTTTCTCACAGGGTCCTGTTTTCTTGAAATTGTGAAATTTTTCTTATTTCTGTGAAAATTCTAGTCATAGTTTTGTGAATTTTTAATTATTGATGTCTTCATGTCCTATCCTTAACGTATAAAAAGCTAAGTAATATGCTCTTTGGTGAGTTCAGCTGCTTACAGGTAAGATTTTGTGAAAAGTTCAATTTGAAAGTGAAAAAAAAAAATTGTGAAAGGTCTATTTAAGAGACAAATAATTTTGTGAAGGGTCCTGTTATGGAATAAAATGTTTTGTGAAGGGTCCTGTTTGGGGATAAATCATTTTGTGAAGGGTCCTGTTTGGGGATAAATCATTTTGTGAAGGGTCCTGTTTTAAGATAAATTATTTGGTGAAGTGTCCTGTTTTATGATAAATTATTTTGTGAAGGGTCCTTTAAAGGACCTAAAATTTTCCTAAACATATCCCTGGGGACACATTTTCCAATAATTTTTATTAATTAAGTTAAAATTTTGAATTTTTTTGTGATGGTTAACCATATCATTTGTAAACAAAATCACATGATAAAACTGTTCATATTTTAAAAGAAAATTAAATTTGAAAATTTATTAAAAAGGTGGTGTAATTTAAAATCGTTATAATTCGAAATATTATTTGTAGAATTTCAATTTTTTTTTTCATTTAAGTAAACAGAAATATATAAGTTTTAATTTAGATTCAGTATTTTTAAAAATATTAATTTAAATAAAAATTAAAAATATTTAAAGTAAAAAAAAAAATGATGTAACTTTTAAAAAAAATCACATTTTCAAAAGTAAAGATTTTTTTTTTTCAAATTTGCTGAATCAAAATTAAAGTAAAGCAATTGAAAAAGACATATCCCAAGTTTGAACCCGTTACCGTTAACGGTTCATGATTTTAATTTGAATACGAGAAATAGTGAAAAAACCCATCATGAAATAAAAACGCATTTTCGCAAAAAGTCGTTTCTGTGACAGCCATTGCTTGAAAGCTAGATTTTGAAAACAAACCAAAACGAAAAAATTAATATTTCCTGTTCCAATTAAGATAGGAACATGATTTAAACGTCATTTTTAGCAGAAAGAAACAAAGAAATTTCTAATGTAATAATTGTTTTTAGAAAATTTGAGGATTTTTGTGTCCCGGACCCCCTTAAACCTTGAAAATATATTGGATTGCGATATTTCTATTGATAAAGATCGCTTTTCGGAATTGTTAGTTACTCGGAAGAGGTTAATTTATATTTCATTCGAGGTTATATTATATTTTCGAAGAAACACTTGTCTTTTTTAGGGTTCCGTATTTAAAAAGTAAAAACGGCACCATTAAAAGATCACACATGTGTCTGTCTGTCCATCTGTCACAGCCGTTTCTCTCGTAAATTATGGAACGTGGAACGTTCAAATTTGGCAGAAGTAATAAAGACTATTGACCCATATATTTTATTGATTATTAAACATTCACAAATATAGTTAGGAAAAAGGTAGGAGAGATAATTAAGTTACTTGAAAATAAAAATCTCTTTTTAACACTTTCCAACAAAGTTGAAAAGTATTTATGACTTCGGTTTGTCTGTCCGTCTGTCCATCTGTCCACGCTCTAACTCTCGTAAATATGCTCGGATCGTTCTGAAATTTTTGGATGTTAGTGACCTCTACCATAGCACGTTCCCTATTTCAAATGAAGTTCGTAGCATGTTTAGTTCATATACAGGGAGAGTCAAAAGTTTTCCGTTACATTACGGCCAATGGGAAAAAATCGTTTCAAATGATTTTTAATGGTGTTCACTCTTTCAAACATAGTAAAATTGATATTCATTTATGAAGTCCACTAAAATATGCATTCTGTTGAATATGCGGTGCAAAGAATAGTTATTGTTCATTTACAAGACCACACAAAAGAATTCCGTTCTTAATGGTAGAGGGGAAATTGTTTGCGGTGTATTTGAAAAGATTTCAGATACTATATTGTATCCGAATTATTGTATATTAGTAGTGATTGCTCGAAATAAATTTTTAATTATGATATGCGCTTTTTTAGGGTTTCATTCTTCTGACGAAACCCTATTCGTCTCGCTCCCCCGTCTGTCTGTCTGTCCGTCTGCCCGTCTGTCACAGAGCCCGTTCTCAGAAACTATACATGTTGGAGACTTGAAATTTTGCATACTTATAGCTGAACACCACACATCATACGACAAATCATAAAATTTTGAAAAAGTCGCGCACTTAACCCTTTGGGCTCACACATGTGTATTTTAAACCATTCTTTCTAAGTGAGCCCTAATTAGGTTGGAGGCATAAAATTTTGCATACTTATAGCTGAACACCTCACATCAAATAACAAACCATAGAAGTTTGAAAAAGTCGTACATTTAACCCTTTGGGCTCCCACATGTGTATTTTAAACAATTCTTTCTAAGTGAGTTCCTAATTAGGTTGGAGGTGTGAAATTTGGCATACTTATAGCTGAACACCTCACATCAAACGACAAATCATAAAATTTTGAAAAAGTCGTACATTTAACCCTTTGGGCTCCCACATGTGTATTTTAAACAATTCTTTCTAAGTGAGCCCCTATTTAGGTTGGAGGCGTGAAATTTTGCATACTTATAGCTGAACGCCTCGCATCAAATGACAAACCATAAAATTTTGAAAAAGTCGTATATCTAACCTTTGAGCTTCCACATGTGTGTTTTAAACGATTCTTTCTAAGTGATCCCCCATTTAGGTCAGAGGCGTGAAATTCTGCATACTTATAGCTGAACACCACATATCATACGACAAATGATAAAATTTTGAAAAAAAATCGTATATTTAACCTTTGGGCTCCCACATGCGTATTTTAAGCAATTCTTTCTAACTGAGCCCCTTATTAAATTGGAGATTTGAAAGTTTGCATACTTATAGCAGAACACCTGAGGCCAAGCGACAAATCCTAAAATCTTGAAAACGTCTTATGTTTAACCCTTTGAGCTACCACATATGTATTTTAAGCAATTCTTTCTAAGAGTGCCCCTAATTAAGTTGGAGACATGAATTTTTGCATACGTATAGCTGAATACCTCAGACAACACGGCAAATCATAAAAATTTCAAAAAGTCTTATATTATTTACTCCTCCGGGCTCTAACGTGTATTTTAAGCAATTTTTCTAACCTCCGCCCTTTTCACCCGGTGAGCACTTTTCCAACTTTTGCCGACACCCCCTTTGACCATTCTTTCATATTATGCACCACAGCCTTACATATTTTAGTTCCACTTTTTACCGCCAGGGGCGCCTGCTTATCTCGGGCGCTATCGGCCCAATCCCTTCGACTAATATATCTACGGATAGTATATAAAACAGAGTTTTGTTCGGATAGAGGTTTGTTTAGAATAGAGTGCGCCCCTGGTTGCGAAATGTGGAAATAACAGATTTTTCAAAAGGATAAAGTGTTTTGAAAGGAATATTAAACGAAACACTTTGTGTGATCTGTGATCACACTTACCTACTTGTTCACTATATGTATGTATACTATAAAGTTCGTATAAATGCTATAGTTCATATACAGAGCTACAGAAATGAATTCGTAAAGGTTACTGAGTATGAGCATAAATTGCTTAAAGGTGGGTTTTAAAGGAGTTATGCATTTTTACGCTGAACTGAATTTTGTGTACTAAGAAATATTTGTAGAATATAGATAAAATGATATACAGGGCTACGCAAAGAGTTGGATACATGGCCGTCTATGGATGATAAATTTTGGAAATGTAATTTCAGTTGTTTTAAGCGTGTTTTAGTCTGAATTAAATTTTAGCTAAATAGTGTCATGTAATAAAGGTACTAGATAAACTACACGGCTGTACAAAAATATTCAAGTATGTTTCCATCTATTAGTATAAATTGCTGAAAGATGAATTTCAACCTGTTATGCATTTTCTTGCTAAACTAAATTTTCCCATTATATAGTATATATATCAACATACAGATCGAATACAGGGCTGTTCAAAAGAATTGGAATACATATTTGGCTATGGGCGGTAAATACTGAAATCAGATTTTTAAATGTTTACTGAGTTATCTTATTTACCTTATTCCCCTAAGCAACGAAGTTTCGTTAAACTTTCAAGGAGTGTTGGAAAGTGTTTCATAATCTATGCTGTACGCATGATTTTTCTTACTTTTTTTTTTTTTTTTTTTTTTTTTCTTATCGTGTAAAATCTCTCGCAACGCCGAACTCAAAAATACATTTGTTTTAATTTTAGGCATTATATTTTCAGAGATATCGTCGAAAATATAGTGCAAAAACATGTTTCCTCCCTTGTATTTCCTAATTAACTGAAAGCAAAATTATGAAAACATTAAGGGTAGTAAAACTTAATTTAAATCTTGCTGGAAAACTACAGCGGTCACCCTAGGTCACATAGTTTTTGAGAAAAATCACATTTTTCCGTTACACACAAATTTCACTTTGCGGACGCTTAGCAAGTATGATGTTGAAAATAACATATCATCACATATCATTATTTATCTCCTTTTTAAAATTAAATTTCCCATTTTAAAATTTAATTTCTCCTTTCATAATTATAAACTGAATCAAAACTTCCTCTCCTTTCTAAAAAGAATATTTTTCTTCTTCTCTTTTGCGCTTTAATTTTCAGTTACTTAAGTTTTCCCAAGTTCACCCAAAGCCGTTAATAAAATAAATCAAAAACAAATCTTTTTCTCATCCTGAAATCATTTATTGTGAGAGCATACTTTCCTTCGGTTAACGAATATATAAAAAAACATATTCTTCGACCATATGCTCCTGTTGTAGCAGTAATTCATATATTGATTGTTAATTCTCACTTTGATAGTCAAAACAAATGCCTTTTCGACCGCAAATATATACTCTGTTTATATTAAAATTGGAGCCCGGCATCTGCGTTGCTGCTTCTAAATGCATATTTCCCATTAATCAGCTTTTGAATTCGTGTTTGTACGTTGTAATGTTAAAACGCCAATTAACGGTCCTTTTGGCTATGTTTTAACTCAAAGTTCCATTAAGTGATAATTAAGTGATAAGTAATTAAGATCTTCGGGGTTATAATGGTCCAGTGTACCAAGATTTTGGCTCGACACATTGGCGACAATATCTAACAAATTATTCATTCCTTCTCTGTACATCGAACTGTTAACAGCTACCTCAAAGGGTCCCTCTCTGGCACTTAAATTCTCCATGTCTACAGCCAATAAAGCCATCCTGTCTTAAAATCTGCAGAGTTCTTCTTTTGTGCTTGTCTTTAATATTCAAGGATCTACGAACCTTGATTACCGTCAATGATTATTTTAAAAAACGCAATAATCTTAATCACTAACACATTAAGGCTAATGTCATAGCATTGTGTAGGAATGATATGTAGGGGAAAAACTTGCAAAAAGACGTTCGTCTGACATTAGCCTTAATCACGAAAATGTTTTCGCTATAAATCATGGTCTACTGTATAACAAGGTAGCTGAGTGGTGCTCGAAGTTTGTCTTAGGTAATTATTAGTAATTAGCCGAGATATTAACTTTTAAAGGCATGGACAGTTTGGGCCATAAAGACACGGGCGGCGTACTCTATTCGCCAACAGATTTTAAAGCCTGATAGCAACTTTTAATTATATATTTATGTAATGCAATGCCCAGTAGTAGTATAAAAGCAATAAATGTCAAACTGGTAAAAGAAGAATAATTTAATTAGAATTAATCACGTAATTACTTTGGGATTCGCGACTAATTTGCATTGAATGGCGCTCTCAATACTCGTACTCCCTTTGTCCGCGAGTAATACTAGCACTTGACCGATACTTTTTTAATTTTTTTTAAGTAACACATAAATAGAGCTTTTGTGAGATAAACAATAGTGTTTGATGTTCTAGCATGTGCTTTTAAAACGTTAAACTTGAAAAAACTTTTCAAACCATACTTACCGAACACTAATGCGTTTAAAAAATAAAATAAGGCAAATACAAAGCAATGAAAACGAAAAGTATCATCAAACATGTTATTTTATTTTCATTAACTTTGAAATACGATCGAAACCTATGATGCAGTAGTATAGATATTTTTTCGGTATGTAAAAAAAAAAAAAATAAATAAAAAAAATAAAAAAAAAAAACCAGGAAAAGACTTTCCCCAGAGATATTTGTTGAGTCCCTTATTTAGCCGGCTAATTACAACTTGTCATAAAATAAATGAAATTCTATTCCAAAGGTACGGCGTAGTTAAATAAATTGTCAGCTTTCGTAACACGGTTTCCGTTTCATTGCAGTTAAAGATTAGAGTGTGT
The DNA here is from genome assembly GCA_963932465.1 of Maratus speciosus. NCBI lineage: Eukaryota > Metazoa > Arthropoda > Arachnida > Araneae > Salticidae > Maratus > Maratus speciosus. The sequence goes on from OZ010792.1 coordinate 560,676,146, forward strand.
TTACCTTTTTGAAGGGAAGAAGAAAATAAAAAAACCGATGAAATTAACTTTTGAAAAGTTTATATTTCAATGTTAATAAAAAAGCTTTCTCAGTTGGTGATTTTAATTTGCTATATTCAGCTGGGACATGATTCTTTTTCTAAGAGATCTTTCTTATTTAGTCTACATCCTGTCATAAGCTAAATTAAATTTTATTCTAATGCGACTGTATTGCTGGGGTCGATAAGGAGATTTTCTCACTACCGTTAAAGAGTAGATGATTTTGACTTTTCTATTTGGAGAAGGGAAACAAGACAAAGGTGACGAATAATTTAGAATGCCTCTATTTCTGTTTTAACCATTTCAAGAGATGTGATGGTATATTATATATGCCGATTAATTTTAACTCCAATCAGCGAAATGCTACATAGAAATTTTGAATAAACTACTGGAGTCAACCAGAATTTCTCGGATTCCAGAGTATAGTTGAAAACCATTCGTAAATATATTTAGGGAAAAATGTAGGGGGTGGGGGGGTAATTAAGTTACTTGAAAATAAAAATCTTTTTTAAATGTATCGTGTGAAATATCTCGTAATGCCCAACTAAAAATGCATTTGTTTTAATTTTAGGTATATTTTCAAAGATGTCGAAAATGTAATGGAAAAATATGCCCCCCCCCCCCCTTCCATTTCCAAACCTACTGAAACTAAAATTATGAAAAAATTAGGAGTTATAGAAGTTTATTTAAATCTTGCATGGAAACAGAGGTTATACTAAGTCACATAGTTTTTGAGAAAATCACATTTTCCCGTCACACACATTTCACATCAGCTAAAGTGTTGAAGAGCGCTCGAGCTACCTATCGTTGTGGAAGTATAAAAGGATCGTTGATAATGATTTTCGAAAAAAATTGTCTGTAATAAGCCGAAATATCATACTGTATGCGCCATCGGCTTTTAAAGCCTAGATAGCAACTTTTAATGATATATTTGTGTAATCCAATTCCCAGTAGTAGTATAAAAGCAATAAATATCAAATTGTTAAAATCAGAATAATTTAATTAGAGTTAATCAAGTAATTACTTTGGAATTCAAGACTAATTTGAATTAAGTGACGCTCTCGATACGCGTGCGGAGTCTTCTGTGCGCGAGTAATACTCGCATTTGACAAATTCATTTTTAATTCTGCCTTTAAAATAACACATAAATAGAGCTTTTGAGAGATAAACAATAGTTCTTGTTTTACAAGCGTATGTTTTTAAAACGTTGAACTTGAAAAAAGTGCTTACTTCTGCTTTTCAAGTAATACTTACAGTACACTAATGCGTTTGAAAAATAAAAAAATGCAAATACAACGCAGTGGAAACGAAAAGTATCATCAAATATATTATTTAATTTTCATTAACTTTTAAATGCGATCGAAAACTGCGATGCGGTAGTATAGATATTTTTTTCGGTATGTAAAAATAGAAACAAGGAAATGACTCACCGCAGAGATGTTTGTTGAGTCCCTTATTTAGCCGGCTAATTACAACTTGTCATAAAATAAATGAAATTCTATTCCAAAGGGACGGTGCATTAGTAAAGGGAATTGTCAGCATTCGTTACACGGTTTCCGTTTCATTGCAGTTAAAGATTAGAGGGTGTTTTCCTTTTTGAAGGGAGGAAGAAAATAAAAAATGATGAAATTAACTTTTGAAAAGTTTATATTTCAGTGTTAATAAAAAAGTCTCCTTAGTTGGTGTCTTTAATTTGCTAGATTCAGTTGGGGCATGATTCTTCTTTTCAGAGATATATCTTATTTAGTCTGCATCCTGTTATAAAATGAATTAAATTTTATTGTAATGCGACTGTATTGCTGGATTCAACAAAAGAAGCTTTTCTCACTGCTGTTAAAATTTAGATAATTTTTAATTTTCTGAAGAGGAAAAGTAAAAAAAGCTAAATATGAAAATATTTTTTTGGAAATGTCTGTATTTTAACTTTTAAAACTCTGAATGGCGGTGGTATATTATTATACAATGTGTTGCCGAAATCGACCGACGAATTTTGAAGTGTGATAGTAGGCATTAAGAGGATGAAAAATAGCCATACAAGAGGGGTTCTCAAACTATAGTACGCGTACCAGTACTGGTACGTGAAGCTCTGTTTACTGGTACGCGAAAGTCTGATACTGGTACGTGGAATGAAATAAAAATTACAGTATGTGAAATCAAAAAGTAGTTCAATCCCACCTCCCTCCTTCCTTTCTTGATGCGTCAGTTCACCGGCTCCGTGGTGTTTGCTCTCTGTTTACTGCTTTGACAACGTTTTGCATGTAATTTCGATTAGAATTTTTAGATAAATGGAACTAATATTTGGTAGATGTTGAGTTGACCTTTGATACACGCCGAAAAAAAAGTTTTCTTCTATTACTATATTGTATGTGTGTATATAATTTATTTCAACGAACTTCAATCTAGCGTTAATAAGCAGTTTACTTTCAGAAGGTATGTAAATTTCTTATGTAGGATATTCACTTATTAGGTGCGTTCGTAATTATATAAATACGTAGAACCTATAGTCGTCGTTCAATCCGCCTGTCTGTCTGTCTGTCCGTCCGCATATAACAGAGCAAAAACTATCCAACCGAATGGTCTGAAATTTTAAGTATAAAATTGTTGCAACATTTTGTCGAGTCATTTCAAATTTTATGAAAATCGGATGTATAGTTTAATTACAGGGACATCCAAAAGTTTTCCGTTACATTACGGCTAATGGGAAAAAATATTTCAAGTGCATTTTAATGATGTTACAGCCTTTTGAACAGAATGAAAGTGATGTGCACTAAAATATACATTCAGTACCATATGCGGTGCGAAAAATATTTATAAAACTAGTTATAGTACGAAAGCACCTCATTTGCCACGATTGAAGTGCGATTTCCAACTTGTTATATTTTCTTATGTGTATTTTACTACTGATATATTAATAGTATTCATATAACAAAAAAATGGCGATCAGGGTGACTAGAAATGTGTATTTTTTTTCCATGTTTAAAAAAGCTATGCATATTTAAATACATCTTTATTTGTCACCCCAAAATGATACACTTTATATACAGTAAAAAGTATTAAAGTCGTTATAAGCACCAATTTAATAATATAATCATGTAAATCAGTAAAATCTCCTCAGACGGAAGCACAAAGCGCTGAAAAATGTTTCGTTTTAGACATATTCCGTTTACACAAGCTTTTCTGCATTAGCTTTGAGTTTGTTACCTCGTGGTATGCGGAAATATGAACTTCTATTTGGTGATACTTCGGTCTAAAAGTTTGCAAACCCCTGCCATAGAACATGGGGTTGCAAATCACTTATACAGTTACAAATACAGGGTGTTTCGTGCTAACTGAACTTGGGTTGACAGCAATAATTTAGAGAAAACTAAAAACATTGCAATGAAAATGCAACGATAGGTACGTTGTTTTTTGTGAAATAGTATACCATCACGAAAAGTTCTGGAAAAACAGGTTGCTCAAGCAATCGATGATACCGTATGAACTGGTAATCGCAGTCCAAAATGTGAAGAATCAAGTGCATATAATGGAAATTTCTACCACTTTTTACATTTAAAACAAAAGAGAGAATTATATTAAAAGTTTAATCATAATATATTTCAGTTTTCTGAAAATTATTATCGTCAACCTAAAATGAGTTAGGGGATAGAACAACTGGTATTTTTGATTAAATGCGTGGTTTGTGACTCCATGTTCTATGGTAATTTTTCATCCTATTGATGCCTTCTATCACCTCTCTGAATTTATCAATCGGATTTGGTAACACCCTGTATTGAAAACTCGGTACTACTTAGTTATCCCGTCGACCAATTTTGCCAAATTATATAAATCGCCAAACCACTCGCCAAATTATACAAATTGACATAATTTTTATTTTAAATAACGAAAGAACAAATAAATTAGTATAACATTAATACAAATACAAATAAAACGTCGAAATAAAAATCACTTGATGTCGTAAACACGTGTAACTTGCTTAAAGTCAAGTGAATATGACATTTATGATCAACCATTATAGGCATTTAATCTTTTAGTTTGGCGATAGACTTTTGGTCGACGGGATAACTAAGTAGTACCGAAAACTCTAATAGATTTTTTACATTTAATGTACATTTTCAATTGCCAGCTAGCAACATCTAAAACTATTTTTTTTTATGAAAAATATCTATAATGTAGTCAAATAAAATTTTAAAATTTATTAACAAAGATACTTTACTATTAACCGCTGGTCAGGAGTTAATAGCCGAATATATCGCGATAGATTTCGCTACATGCACAGGCATTTTTGATTTTGATAATATAGGTGATATAAGTGAGTAGTTCGAATACATGTGTGTTACATTTGTGGTTTATTTATATTATTTTATTTATTGATGAACTTTTGCTTCCGTTATGGAACATTAACCAGAAACAAATGCTGAATTTTTAATATTGTTTTAAATGCAACCTTTGATATGATGAAACGGATTAATCTTTGTTATTCGGACTACACGCGAAAGAGACAGAGATTTTCAGAAAGAAAAGTCATGCTTGAAAATTATTTTAAAAATCAGAACATAAATTTTCACACAGTTTTCAAACAAACTGCATTTGAAATAACTTTTCTTTTTTATTCGACGGTGTAAAAATTGAAATTTTGCGACATTTTCAGTTTATATAAAAAAAAAATCCAGTAAAAGCTAAGTTTATTGGTCAGGTGTTGCCATCCTCAATCTGATGTCAGCGTTATTCACAGGCATGTTTATGATTTACAATATAGATTTTGCTCTTAAAACGTTTATGAAGGGGGAAAAAATATTTTTAAATTACTTAATTCGTAAATTCTGGAAATAATCAGTCATTTCAACATTTTAGCAACACATAATTACATTGTCCCAGAAAGGGATTTACAACAAACGGTGACAGCATCTGTATTGAATTTTCTTCCATGAAGCTATACGAGGTGTGGCTATTTAATAACGTGACTAATGCTTGTACAGAAGAACTGCGCATGCGCCAAATTCACACGAGCAATAGTTGTGTAGCGCAAAACATCTTGTATCGATAACCGCCTCTAAATTGGCTATATTCCAATTAGTCTGGCCGTGACATTCATTTGTTCTGGACTTTGTTCTAGTGTTTTGCAGGAAAAATGTTGAGCGTTTTAAAAGAGCAAAGAATTAAAGCGAAATTTCTTTTTAAACTCCGCTAGTAAAACTTGTCATTCAGTTAAGAAAACTATACGGGCAATGAATGTTTATCAAGTGCACGGGTTTTTTGAGTGGTTTAAGCGTTTCCAAGATGGCCGAGAAGACATTGAAGATGATGATCGCCCGGATTGGTCTTCCACGTCAACAACGGAGAAAATTTTCGATATGATGGGATTGTGTACCTTCACTGTGTTCCCGAAGGTCACTATAAATCCGAATTACTACCTTGAGGACCTTGCTCAACTCCGTGAAAAAATACGAAAAAAACCCGACCCTGATTGTGGAAGAACAAGTCATGGGTGCTTCATCAGGAGAACGCACCGGCTCACACTGCATTGTCTGTCAAGATGTTTCTACCCAAGAATAACATCCGACTTTTGGATCATCCGTCTTATTCACCTGACCTGGCACCCTGTGACTTTTTGTTGACAGATGTTAAGAAATGTAATCTCCAAACGAAGATGATAAAATAAATCACACTCAATTACTTTCATCTATCAACATGATTCATAAAAAACAATTATGAAAGAACTTGTTATTCCAAACAAGGAACTTTACGTTCATAAGTGAAACATTTAATATAAACAATTCATCGCATATCTAAGTGATTATGACATTTGAACATTCAATAAACTAAACTATTTTTAATGACTATAATATAAAGTAATATTAAGATTAATGATACTAACATCCTGTTTTAATATCAATAATGTATAATATATGTATTTTACACTTACTTGTATTCCAGACTCTCATCAAGAGAGATGCAGCAATAATATGCTGCAATATGCTTAAATTAATTAAATAGTTTTCCTTTTAAAGTCAAGAAAGCTCAAGCATTTTACATAAGCTACATTAGGAAATGTTGCGTGCTCAAAATATAGTTTACATAACCTAGAATAATAAGAAATATTTTCTTTTCTGATACCATTACCTGATGATGGATTCCAGATCAAGTTGGATATATAACATAAGTACAAGGTAAGCCAATTCTTACTTACCTGTATTTTATTGTTGAGAAATAAATAAAAATAAACTCTGAAGATCCACGAATTCGCGCAAACACATTGTTGGATAAGTTGAAATACGTCCAAGAATTTATCGGTTCACTAAAGTCAAATCTACATTAACCCTTTATCTACTGAATTATGAATTCATAAAAACTTTATATTCTAAAGCATTTTTCGTGAATTGTTTAAACAAAATTAGAAGATTTACATAATCATTTAATAAATTTTAGAAGCATTTTAGAAGTATTGATGGATTTAGAAGGATTCATTACATTTTAATTTATAGGGACTCTGTGCAATATTTATAATCCTACTAAAATCTTTTATTTTAAATATTTTTCTTAGTATTTTGTAGAATTAGGAAATTTACAAATATAACGTTCTTACAATAGAAATATAGAAATACTTCCGAATTGAAAAATTCTCCCCCCCCCCCCCTCAGTGCTAGAAAGCTGAAAAGACGCAAAGGCCAAAGAAATCGTCCTTTTAAAAATATCTTTGTTTTGTGTAACCAATAATGCTTTTGGAATAAGATAAAGTAATGTATCTATAATTCATTCTAAACAGTATTGCTACTAATCGATGTATTACATGAATTTTATAACAATTTATTTTAATGGCACTTATAAGTACCGTCAGTAGATAAAGGGTTAAACGGAACCAGATTTCAGACCGTGGAAGCGGTAAAAGAAAAACCGGCATGTGTCATAAAAGAGCTCTCTGAAGAAGAATTCCAGTAGGGTTAGGAGGGGGGGGGGGGGCTAATTATGACTGCCGTCATATTGGAGAAAACTCTGTATGGTAAAATTTCGTCTCAAGCTTAAATATTAACATCATAACGTATGTTTCATCTTAGATATTCTTTATTACTAGTCTGAAGCCTTTTTGAAATCCGAATAGTAATTTGAAACTAAGTCTATAAAATTTTTGATAAATGGATTTGTCACTTTGGCGTTCAAAGTGGTCACAATTACCCCCAAACAAATGTGTATTGGCAAGTATAAAGGGAAAATGTACTGGTCATAATTTCCCCTCTAGTGGTCTTAATTACCCCAAACTTATGTGATTGTGAGTTTTTGGTGGGGTAATTATAACCATTCTTTTAACTTAAAAAAAAAACAGCTATGATAATTAAAACTTTTAAAACGTGTTCTCAAAGGATCAAAGTTACTTCCTATGTACTAAAAACACGATTTTTCCAAATAGCAATAAACAATAAATAAATAAATAAATAAAATAACAATGTCAAAAATGTAAAAAGTTGTCATAATTACCCCCGCCTGATTATACTGTTTCAAACAATGTAAAATTTGCATGGAGCGTCGTAGGGATAAAGGGGAGGTGTATATTGAAGGGCATAATAACTAAATATGTATAAATTTAAAATAAAATATTTTACAGCATTAGTCTTGTTATTTAATAGCCAATACTCGTAGTTTGAAGAAATAGGTCAGAAAGTATGCTATTTTAGTGAAACAACGTGAAAAATAGCAGAAAGTTGTGTTCACGGTTTTTGAGTGTAATCGTGAAACTCTGCTAAACAAAAAAAAAAATTACTATTAAACACACCAACATACCAACAAATATACCAAATGAAATTCAGCGAAACTTCCACTTAACGAAGTCTCATTGTTACACTTAAACACTTCGCTATGAAGAACATTCGTTAAATAGAAATAAACTTAAATTCATGAAATTTGTATAATAAAATACGCATTCATAAAATGAAAAATGGACACAAAATGGAAATATCAGAAAAAAGTATTTTAATTCGGACAGTAATTGTTTTAATGCAATGTGGACAGATGAGAAATTCAATAAGATTAATGTTTAAATAAATACATAATAAAGAGAGGTAAACAGAAACTGAAGCGTAGCACACCTTTTCTCTTTTTTTCTCCGTATATGAAATCCTTAACTTTTAATAAGTCTAATATTACTTTGCACAGGTTTCTTATAAAAAACACACCGTTCATAAAACACTTCGCACTTTTATAAGTATCCGAAGAACTCACCTGCAACATTTTCGTGAAACTGGAATTTACTTTTTATTGTATCGAAGTTGTTTAGAATTTCTTCTTTTGAAGGTCGTTCAATTTCTTACTTATTATCATCGCCATCGCTCGCTGTAGTTTCTTCACTACATTTTATTACACTTTGTAATATGTTGTAGTCAGTAGGATATTCAGTTATCTTAAGTGGTTAAGTTGTGTTAAGTGAAATAAACTTCGTTATGTAGAATATATTTTTTATAAATATGGAGATAAATCTACATGTTAATGGTAGTCAAATTCAAAGTTAGCAGAAAAATTCATTAATAAATAATGTCGCTAATTCAGTAGAAAACGTCGTTAAAGGAAAGTTCCACTGTATGCCGATTCGAACCAGGAATTTCTTTTCATAATGTAATTAAAATGTAAATCACCCAGAAATAAGTTAGTTTTGGATAAAAATTCTGGTGTGGAGCATTTTTATAAACTTGAGTAAATTTCCCGGTATTTAGTGTTAATACAGAAACTCGCAATATCGGAGTCGATGTATTCAGTGAAAGTATGCTTAGATACCGATACTGCAAGAAAAAATAAAAACAGTGTCCAATAAATAATTTTATTTTTAATAACTTTGAAATGCAGTCAAATGCTGGAACGCATACATAATTTTTTTTTTCGATATGTAAAGCTACGAACCGGTAAATGATTCTCCTCGGAGATACTTGTTTAGTCGGCTAATTACAACCTGTCATAAAATAAATTAAATCCTATTCTAAAAAGGACCGTATAGATGGGGGAATTGCGAGTATTCGTGAACAAAATTTTCGTATCATTGCATTTAAAGATTAGATGCTGTTTTGTTATTTGAAAGGAGGAAGAAACTAAAAAAAAATTATGAAATTAACTTTTAAAAAGTTTATGCTTCAATGTAAGTAAAAAGGCTTACCTGGTTGACGGCTTTAATGTCACATATCCAACTAGGAAATGGTTCTCTTCAGAGATATCTTAGTTGATTACTTATTCTGCCGTATACATATACATCCTTTCAAAAATTAAATTAAATCTAATTCTAATGGGACTGTATTGCTTGAGAATTCTCAGCATTTGCAAAAAGAAGTTCGTCTTACTTCAGTTAAATATTAGGCAATATTTACCTTTTTGAAAAAGTCTAGAAAAAAAAACAAAGATGATATAGTCGGACCTCTATTTAACGAAGTCACTAAATCCCGAAAAAAAGTTCGTTATGTAGAAAATTCGTTAAATGGAGATGAACCTTTTTAAATACTTTAAACTACACAAAACAGATTTTTAATTCATAAACACTAAACATTATTAAAAAACTTAACTAATCACACTTTTTTTGTAAATCATATTTATTTTTTTTATTATTATTCATTTTACCCATCAAAAAGAAATCTGTAAGGACAAAAATTTTTAAAAATATTGTCCGGAAATACACTCTATTTTCAGTTTTCAGTTTTTAAAATATTTACATTAAAATTAATGAATTTTAATGACATTACCTATTTTATTATAACAAGTAATTTTAAGCATTGTAATACTACATGCGTCCTTAAATTTAATTACTGAAACTTATTTACTACAGAACAGTCCTATTGGGTGTGAAAGGGGGATATTGAAAGTTTGCATTTCCTGGATGAAATGCAAAGAATGACAGTGATTTTACTGCTCTCGTTGAGTTAGGCACCTTGTAAAACTAATTCAAGGTTATTGAGCATTATAACATGTGTAAAAGAAAAAATAAGTTTGAAGTGTTCGGAAATATTTTGAGAAATAGGGAGAGAAAAAAAATTATATCAGAAGAAAAAGTTCGTTAAATAGAGAATACACTTCGCTATTTGGAGGTTATTTTACGAAGAAATTCGCAAAATGTTTTTGGTTCCGAGGAAAAGTTCGCAAAATAGAGGTTCGTTAAATAGAGGTCCGACTGTAACCTTTTGAAATGTTTATATTTCAGAGTAAGGATTACAAACACAGTCGTTTGTATTTAAACTTCTTTTTCGAAGCTATACAGAGGGTGTTTACACATATTTGTAACAATTTTAACTGTCTTAATTATTTAAACGATGGGGAAAAAATCCATATGACACTAATTCGAAATTGGATTTAATTAATGTTTTCATAATTAAAATCATTCTTTGGTTTAAAATGTCGCTGGAAAATAAACAATGGTTTGAGGGCTATATATCTGCGTTTTCCGAAGAGAAATAGGGGAGACCAGGGGAATGGCGACATCTTAAGGGAATTTAAATTTTTTCACCTCAAGAAAATGTTTATTTTTTAATAGTAAAAATTCTAAAGCTGAATCATGATCTGTAATATTTGTATAAATTTAGCCGTAATCATAACTGTAAAGTAAGCACACAGGGTTGACAGGGATGACCGCCCCGGAAACCCAGCTTTCGCTTTAGAGTATAAGTGCAATCCCGGGGGGGGGGGAGGGGAGGCTCAAATCCACTGCATATGGTAAGATACATTAACAATGAGTAGTCTTTACAATATTTCTAAAACAGTTAATAAAATACAGAAAAATAAATTCATTTTGCTGTTTTTGACTCTGAAACTCTCCAGAAGTGTTATCAGTACATACATAGACAGCAAATGCACTATGTTGTATACATGCACAAACAATTACAAGACATATCATATTTTTTGAATATTAGAGCTGAAAAACTTTAAGTGAAATGCATATGCTGGTAAATATAATGAAAATACTAAATTATTAAATAAAACAAACCAAAGGAAATAAGACAAATATTTACATTATGTACAAAACAGGGGCTTCTGTCTGAAATGGGAGCTGAAAACAATGAGTTTGCTCAGCTAGCTCAGAAAGGGAGAGGACTGGTAAATATAAATTCGTTGTTTCTAAAATTTCATACAATCCGCTATACGTTGCAGGAGAACTGGACAGTCGAGCAGGTAAGTTAGCCAGTCAGACGGTGTCATCTGTTGTGGCTTTTTCACGTGATAGTGGGACGTTAATGTACAATGTAAAATATAGTATAATGATGTTGATAAGGATCCACAAATGCAAAGAGGTGAGTCTCGTTTATTTATGGTATATAAGTGGTTTTGGAAGGGTCCATGATTAGTGAGAAAGAGATACAGGTATCTGTTACTTTTGAAAATGTTTTGTGAGACCTCAGGTATGATGTCACGCGTGTATTGACCCACCTGCACTGTGGTCCAACGTTATTGCACTCGGTGTAGCATTTGTTTTTTGAGTTCTGATTTCAATGTTGATTGTGGGAATGGAAGAAATGTTAGTGGTAAAGTAAAATCATCGATTGCCGACCTTACCAGCTGATCCACCAGTTCGTTGCCCGTTATACCAGAATGCCCTTTAACCCAATTAAAGAAGAACGATTTATCTGAGGGCTGAAGGAGTAAGGTTATGTCTAGAACTAGGTGATTATTGTTATAAAATTTTGAAAGGGCCATTAGACCTGATAAACTGTCTGATGAAATTAAGAATAGGGAGTCACAGTCCTCTTCTGCCCAACGAATCGCCTCCTTCATAGCAAAGTAAGCACACACACACACAAAAAAAAAATTCTTTCAACCTTTGTACAGTGACGGATTACACATGATACTTGGGTAATTCCGCCACTGTATCTAGGTTATGACGCCACTCTTTAATAAACCAGTAAATACATAAAATGGATACTAGGAAACACATAACCTACTGAAAATATTTAGAAACAATGTATTTTAGCAGAAAAATGAATAATTACAATTTTCCTTAAACTAGATTTATTAATGTGCTAAGCTTACAATTTAACTCAAATTGCAAAAGTCACCCTTTGCCATGGTGGCGGCATTACCCCGAGAGGACAATACAGAGGTAATACCCCAGCAAAGCCGATAGAAGAACCGGAATTGTTCAACAAATTGCATCAAAATGTCGGCGAATGCATGTAGATTAATTACGGGTAATATCATCATAAGTACCTAATGTTACAATAACAGGTGTTTATCTCTACTCATTTGAAGCTCCAAAATAAGAAGCAACGAGATGAAAACTGAATTTTTCACTAGAACAAATGAACGACGTACAACAAAATCACTCTCATTCTAGGCACTGTTTCTATTATTGGCCGCTATAGTTCAGGCGCATTCACTATCTTAAACTGCCGTTAGTTTTTAAACTAGGCGGGGTGGCGGCATAACTCCGAGTGGCGCTATTCCTCCGTCTCCCCTACTTTTTATCAATTATTTTAAAAAGGTGTGAAAATCATGGTTTTAATACATCTACACGTAAAATAAGGGGCATCTATATAATAAAAGCCTAAGTCATATGACTGTCATAAACAGTTAAGTTTTTGGCAGGTTCACAAGTTTTTAGTGGAATCTTGAAACTCTATTGAAGAAAAATCAATATCGAAACTCACAGTTTGTGAGCCGATATATTTGGGTTTACCCAAGAAGCTTCTTAGCAATATTTTAATTCTTTGAAAAGTAGACTGAAAAGTAGAACCATTGCATATCATCTGAAAGTAAATATTAATATAAAATTCTTTCTGCACCAGCATTTTTTTTAATTTATTATTATTTTACTTTCAGTTTTTATAGAATGGCCCTTGTATAAAGATATTTCGCCCATATATGAGTTTCAAGCTTTTAGCTGCATTAAAATAAGTGTCACATTAATTAATGTTGTTACATTAATACTCCATAGGGTGCGTTCTATCTCACAGATACAGACTATAAACAGTTTGTATTTGTGAGACTTACTGTGAGTGCAATAACTATTAAAAAGTTTATGCTCCAATGCAAACAAAATGGTTCACCTGGTTGACGGCTTTAATGTCACGTATCCACCTAGGAAATGGTTCTCTTCAGAGATATCTTAATTGATTATTTATTCTGCCGTATACATATACATCCTTTCAAAACTTAAATTAAATCTAATTGTAATTGGACTGTACTGCTTGAGAATTCTCAGCATTTGCAACAAGAATTAAAGATTAGGCAATATTTACCTTTTTGAAAAAGTGCATAAAAAAACCCAAAGATGATATTACCCTTTAAAATGTTTATATTTCAGAGTAAAGATAATAAACACCGTCAACGTTTGCATTGAAATTTCTTTTTCGAAGCTATACAGAGGGCGTTCACACATTAGTGTAATGATTTTAACTTTCTCCATCATTTAAATTTAAATTAAAAAAAAACCTGTATGACATTAATTCGAAAAAGGGTTTAATTAACGTTTGTATCATTAAAATATTCTTTACTTTAAAATGTCGCTGGAAAAGAAACAAAGGTTCGAAGATGATGAATTTGATTTTCCGTCGAGAAATACTGTTATTATTAAAAAAAGGTAGCATGGTTTTAATTTTTCTGCACATAAAATAAATAACATCTGTATAAGAAAAGTAAAATTAAAAAATATATATGTTTTTATTAAAATTCCCTAAAATGAAAAAAATATATATATATAAATATTTTTAAATGCACTACAGAATTTGTCGGTAACACACCATACTGTCTAAAATTTGGCGCTATTGTGGTAACCCTGCCATTAATACTTTTCATCAAATACTCATTGTTGAAGGTGATGCTGATTTCTCCATAGGAAATTAAACTATAATTGAGTAACTATTAAGTTTAAGAAATGTTAATCTCAGTAATGTTAGTTTAGCCTTAAATAGTGTTTGTGCGATGTCTTTCGAAAACGGGGGGTGCTTGGGGGCAGTCCCTCCTTTTAGACTCCTTAGGGGTCAAATTAAAAAAAATTCCGAAACACTTGTTTACTAATTTCGGTTATACTATAGACATGACAAGTTTCAAGATTTTATTTTCAGTGTTTTATGAGATATGGTGATTTTTTTAAATTTGCCTGCTATTGCCCTCCCCCCTAGAGATCGAATTAAAAATAAATAAATGTACAATTCATATATTCTCCTCAGGAACGCATGTATGTTCCAAATTTCAAAGCTCTAAATCAACAGAAAGTGGGTGAAAAATAAATCAGAAAATTTGACTGCCACATACAAACAAATAGAATTGTAAGTTAAAAGAAAGCATGTTATAAAAGCCAAAGTCATGTGAATACCATAAACAAATACATGCGGACCGCTATCCTTTTCATAGGCCAGGAGGCCATTTTTAATCAAAATTATTTTCTGAAGAAAACTTTATAAAAGGTGCATTGTTATAAAGATCATTAAAAAAAATAATAATGTTTGAGAGATGAATTACATTCAAACGTGTATATATTCCGAGATAACTTCTGTTGAAATCATTAGGCCTAATGAATTTTTTTGTAATGGAAATATTTTGGAAAAATCATGAATTGCAGTCATAAAATAGGCGTGATTTTCAAAATAAACATTGAGTGCTTATAAAAAAAAAGTATATATTTAAAAAAAACTATTTTTGCTTTTATACTTATTACTAGTATATAACACCCATCAAAAATCACGGAATATTGATCTGCGTTCAGTAGCGCCAACTTTTCAAAAATATTAGGTGGGATCAAAAATTTTTGAGTAAAATAAAAAATAACACATATAATTTTTTTCCCTTAGTGTTTATGTTTGTGGAGAGAGAGGGGGAAGGAGAGAATGAGTAAAGTTGATAATTCGAAATTAAATTATGTTTTTTTTCTAAGCAAATTATTACTATTTTATTGCAATTTTATAAATAATTTTAGTAAATTATATTTTTATAAGTTCTTACTACTAAATACATTATTATTTATTTTTAATAACATTGGAATTGCTAACTATTGAAAGTGCAAAAAACTAAATTTCAAGGAAAGCATACATTTTAGTCACCTACTTGCTTTATCAATACAAGACTTCAAAATAGATGGAAAAATAGGCAGAAAATTATTTGTTTTCGTGAGAAGTTTAACTATATACATCCGCTGAAGGGATTTTCAGTGCTCCTGTAATTCTAATGGATGGCCTTACTAATTTTCAAACAAAACTATTTTGAGAGCGTGAATAAAACCAAATTTCATTTCAGCGATTAAATAATTAAATTTAATTTAAAAAATCAAAAAATCCGACTGCGTAAAACTAAACAAAAGCGAACTAATTCATTATTTCTCATCAATGTGAAACTATTTTTCTATATTACTTACCTATTTTTTATTTACTTGTATTAATGACTTTTAAGTTGTGCTTAATTGTTAGTTCCTATCTATAAACACTGCTTTGATGAGGCCTATAGATGTCTATGATGGTTAGAGTTGTAGTAAAGCTAGTGACCCTACCTACACAACTTCCAGGCTGTGTAATATTTAAATGGAGCTTCTGACTGCAAAATAGTCAATGAAACATCGTCTTTATTTTGAAAGACCTATCCAATGATATGCGACTCAATAGGGTGCGTAAAACTTTTTTTTCGTCTCTACCGCCATTTTGTATTTTACGACTGCCATTTTGAATTTATAAAAACAAGAGCTAGCCTATAACTATCGAACGGTTAATACGAATCGATAGAGACCTCATTCATTAAAATCCACCCAGCCGTTGGGATGTTTCGAGGGTATAAGGAAATCCACCTACCCAGATACGCGTGAAACACATAACCCATTGGTACAACACATAACTGTCCTTGGCAGTCGGTTAAAAAATTAAATTAGGAATTAAATAAATTGAAATTGAGTGGGCAGAGATATAAAATTATTGGGTGGGCTCGCGCCCCATGGGCCCATATAAGTTGGTGCCACTGTCTGCGTTTCATTTTCACAAGACTTCATACAAACAAACAGCATGAAGACAGCAATTATTCAAATGAAAATATATTTTCTATTTAATTGTAACGAAAACAAATGGCATGAATAAAGTCATAATACGTAAAGATAAAATAAATCCATTAGACAATATTCTTGTGATGTCGCGAAAAATATGAATTTTTATTGGCTTATTCAAATAAAATACATGCGCATGTTTTTTTTTTGTTGTTGTTGTTGTTTGTTTTGTTTTACCGAAAATAACTTGCAAATAAAAAAATTTGTCCAAAAAGCCACCTGTATGACTATTTTTCATTATTTCTCTTTTACCTGAAACATTGGAAGTAATCCGATTGCCACGATTTAGAATTTTTTTTTTTTTAAAGTAAATATAACAAGTTGGAAATTGCTCGTCAAACGTGGCAAATGAGGTGCGTTCGTACTATAACTAGTTTTATAAATATGTTTTGCACTGAATATCGTACTGAATGTATATTTTAGTGCACGTCATAAGTGCATATCCATTTCCTTCTGTTCGAAAGGCTGTAACATCATTCAAATGCACTTAAAATAAATTTTTCCATTGGCCGTAATGTAATGAGAAACTTTTGACTGTCCTTGTCATTAAACTATACATCCGATTTTCATAAAATTTGAATACTCGACAAAATTTTACAGCAATTATATGTTTAAAATTTCAGACTATTCGGTTGGGTAGTTTTTACTCTGTTATATGCGGACGGACGGACAGACAGACAGACGGTCCGAACGACGACTATAGGTGCTACGTATTTATATAATTACAAAATCGCATAAAAATGGGAATTTTTTTAAATGTTATCTAATGCAGGCACATCTGCAAATGAACAGCTTTTATTAAAAAAAATTAACAAAATCGATTCAGTAGAAACCTGGGAGCAGATAGCTAAAGAAACAGCCTTATGTTGTAAATATAGAGATTTACGGTTCACCCTGGAATGGTTACTTACATTTTCCTACACTTGGATTTTATATAAGTAGATCATTAATTTTTAAACACGTCCGAATACTGCCACAGCATATGTAGATATTTTTTAGTACGTAAAAATACGAATCAGAAAATGATTCTCCATGGAGATAGTTGTTTAGTCTGTTATTTAGTCGACTAATTACAACTTGTCATAAAATAAACGAAATCCTATTCCAATGGGATCGTCTAGCAGAGGGAATTGTCAGCATTCGTAGTAAGCTTTTCATTTTATTGCTGTTAAAGATTAGATGGTGTTTTACTTTTTGAAGGGACGAAAGAAAGTAAAAAACTGATGAAATTAACTTTTAGAGAATTTCAATTTAATTGTTAGCAAAAAGTTTATTTGTTTAAACGTTAGCTATATTTAAGGTTTAGAAATGTAAATTACAAAACTGCTGTGAACCGGAAATTTTAGAGAAAAATATTTTATGTACATTTGGTCCTTGAGGGCTGCTTTGGTCCAGCCCATAAAAAAATAATTTATTCTTTGTATTGAACAAATAATACAAGATAATTTGGAGTTTTTGCTCTTGAAAAATAATTTATACCCTATTATAGAGTATTGAATAGTTTGAGGGTAATTTAATTCTTTTAATGGCAACACTGAATGTGTCTGTAAACAACTGTTTTCGTGTGTAGATTTTAATTCTCCAAACTTTCTATTGTGAAACAATCTTGATAAAAGCTACAAATAAAGTGAGTGTCAAAATATTACCTTAGTAACCTGTAACCCATGTGTGATCATAATTTTTCCTTTAACTTTTTATTTTGGCAGAAAATGTTTACGTTTTCATAAAGCTAGCATAAAAACTAGTATTTCGGGGCTACTTTGTGCCAGGCCTGTTTTGGTCCGAAAATAGCTCCAATTACTTAGAAATGCCTTTTATACAACCAAATCTCTTAAAACATGTTTTAAGTAACCGTTTTTCAAATGTTACTGTTGCAAAATGTTACGCTAATTGAAAGAAATTTAGTTGAAACTGGTGTGAATGAATAAGAACAAAAGAACTTCTTAAAACTCCACCAAAAACTTTTAATTGCGCTAGGCCTTTCGAAAGATCTGAGTCTTTCTTCGTCAGACGCAAAAAAAGACGTGACATTTGAGTCTTGCTGCTGCTTTCATAGTAGAAGCACGTCTTCTTTGCGCCTGACGAAGAAAGACTCAGATCTTTCGAAAGGCCTAATGCAATTAAAAGTTTTTGAAGGTGTTTTAAGAAGTTCATTTGTTCTTGTTACATTAATTGTTTTGGTTCCAGTTACTGAGAATAACATGACGAAAACTGTTTATCGTTTCTTTAATATTAACAATTGGTTAATTGTGTTTAAATGTTTAAAAAAAAAATCATTTGTTTATCGGGTTTGCAGTGTTCATTTATTAGCAAATGCTATAGCAAGGGTTTTCCATAAAAATGTATTCATTTACATATGAAATGTATTCATTTTATATGAAACTAAGTGAATGGACCAAAGAAGCCCCTAGCAGGGGCTACTTTGTTCCAGAACTTTAAAAATAAATAAAATATAAAAAACATTCCTTTTTAAAACCGTACAGTTTGCTTCATTGTTTCATGTTATTTGTTTACAACTCCATTTTGACGTTGAAAAATCACATATAATATTTTTTAATAATGGAAATGTCAATAGAAAATCATAGATTGGGAATTTTTTTAAGAGGGGGGGGGGGGTTGCAGGACCTTTGAATTTGTCGAAACGATCAAAAACATCGCCTTTTTCAAAGTACTAAAACACAAATAATGTGCCATTAAGATCTTTTTTTCCCCTTTCTGTCTGAAGTATATATTCTTAACTATATTATCCAGAAAAATAAATGTTATATATACAGAATTAATATTTAAAGTTTAAATTTAAAAATTCACCTCAGTAATGCGTGAATTATAATCATTAAATGTTGCGCGCATGATAAACCTCTAAATTATATGCATAAAGAAAACGATTTTTGAACAAAATAGAATCGTAACATACCTACTTCTAAATTAAAACCAAATTAAATAAATGCATAATGTTTCGTTTAAAATTCAATTTTAACAAAAACGAAATTTTTTTTAAAATTCAAGTTTTTCAAGTGCAAAAAAATGAATAGCCAAAATATGTGAATTTTTCTTTTTATTTTAGCATGAAGACTATAAATAAAGGGATATTTCGTTAACTTTTTAAAGCTGTACCTTATGTAGTTTGAAAGTAACAGAGAGCGCAAACTCCAAATTTACTAATTTGGGAAAACGCATTTTAAAGTTTCAATATCTACGGTTTAAGTTTCAATATCTAATACGGACTCACTGTCTAATTGTACTCACTGTCTATAAATGATTATAACTCAAGAAATAATACAGATTTTTGAATGGGGATTTTTGTATTTTTGTGTATTGTTGAGGAAAAAAAATCAGAATAAAACAAAATCCGAAAACTGATTTTTTGGAAGTTTAAGGGTCCTGTGCCCCCTTAATTCACGGAAAATACAGTAGAATCCCGCTAATCCGAACAAATTAGGACCGGTACCAGTTCCGATTACAAACTAGTTGGATGTGCCAATACCAAAACTTTCTTCTATCTCATGTCAATTTTTCATTTTAATTAGTTTTATTAGTATTTTTATTAGAATTACGCATAACTTAATACACTTTTCGATGGTACAATATTGAAAATTGCACAAAAATCGCTATTACAGTGCCCCCTACCGGCAGATTTTTTCCAGATTCAGGGAGGACCTTCTTGCCATGGCCAAAAACATACACAAAAAATTTGGTTCAGTTCTATGCATAACTTCATACACTTTTCGATGGTACAATATTCAAAATGCACAAAAATCGCTATTACAGCGCCCCTACCGGCGGAATTTTTCCAAATTCAGGGAGGACTTTCTTTCCATGGCCAAAAATATACACAAAAAATTTGGTTCAATTCTATGCATAACTTCATACACTTTTCGATGGTACAATATTCAAAATCGCACAAAAATCGCTATTACAGCGCCCCCTACGGGCGGATTTTCTCCAAATTCAAGGAGGACCTGCTTGCCATAGCCAAAAACTTAAAAAAAAAATTGGTTCAATTCTATGCATAACTTCATACAGTTTTTGATGGTACAATGGCGACATATGGACACACGGTCACACGGACAGACGGACACACGGACA
The DNA here is from genome assembly GCA_963932465.1 of Maratus speciosus. NCBI lineage: Eukaryota > Metazoa > Arthropoda > Arachnida > Araneae > Salticidae > Maratus > Maratus speciosus. The sequence goes on from OZ010792.1 coordinate 560,696,247, forward strand.
GACAGACATTTTGTATAAACATGTTTTTTGTGATTTCTGACCTTTAAAACGTGTAAATCCGTCCAAAACCGGAAGTCGAAAAAAATTTCGATTACAATACTTTCTTCTATTGAAGATAGAAGAAAAGTGGAAATTCGGATTTCTCGAAATTCTAATAAAAATAGAAAAGAAAAATATGCGTGCTATAGAAAATGTAAGTTATAAGTACTCAGTAGCATAGTAAGCATCCTGTAATCTAGCATTCTAAGGTCCGGCATGCTGGATAAACCGACAAGACTTTCGGAAGTAAGTAGTATTCCTGTTTAATCACTCCGGATGTTTATAATAATCCAATTGAACTTCAGAATGAGGAATTACGTAGCAACCCATAACAAACGGTTCAAAATCGCGAATCTATAAATAGTTCAATCAATTCGTAGACGAGAAATGAAGAAAAAAACATTCTGTAGATAATTTAAGAAATCAAACTGTTGGAAAAGTAAATTTTTTTCATCTAAATTAAATAACTTTTGCATTTTAGAAAATAATTTTACTGGCAAACAAACAGATATTCGAGATTTTTTTAAGATGGCTTCTACGAATAGACTTACGGTGCACGTTTTCCTTTTATATTCGTATACATATCGCTCACCAGCAAGAAAAGTTACACATCTCGACAAAAGTAAGTTTCACAGCAGAGGCAAAAGAAAATGTGCATGATTTTACTTTAACATGAAATTATAGTACTTAGCTCTTCACGGAGGGAAAAAAAATGCGTAAAATCATAAAACCCTTAAAAATTAAGGCGTAGGATGAGGTTTAGAGGATTGAGTGATATTACCTCTCCATACAATCCATCCCTCTTCTGTGGTCATAAATGGACATATAGCGTAATAAATTGATTTTTCGCTTAGCTACACTTATGAAACTGTGTAGGGTCATTTTCAAAATATGCACACATATGCTGTCCCACAGTAAAAAAAAAAAATTGTACTCATAATATATTATTTAAAACTGACTATAAATATTATATTCATTTAATTACACTACACAACATATTTCTAAAACATAAAAATAATCACTTTCATATTTTTTTCCCTAAAGATGCAGATTTTTACATCTAGTAGAAGAAAAAAATAGCTGTCCCTCTTCCGTATTTTAAAATTCTGTAATATTTTTTCACTTCATTTCTCACTTTAAAAGGAAAGTAATTGGGACATTTAATGAGATAAATCATCATTATTTTAAATTTTTGGCATTATTCCAGCAAAAAAAAATTTTTTTTTAAAGGAAATCTACAAAACATTTTGTCCCTCATATTTTGTCAAGTCTGTTACCAAGCTACAATTTCATGAAATAAAGGTTGACAATTTCACCAAGAGGTGGCAGCACATTTGCAATAAAAACACTTATCCTGGTTAAATATTTACTTGTAGCCATTTTCTTTTGCAGTTGAAAAACAACAGTGTAGTGAAGTAAAGAATTTTTTTATAAAGATGAGTATTTTTATTCAATATCAAGTCTGTTACCTAATTTTTTATGTTAAAAATATAAGTTTAGTACTTTCTTTTGCTTGAATATTATTATCTAGTTAATATATTAAAGATTTTGTTTTGTTTCTTAGTGTTAATAATTAGCATGTAGGTTTTGGAAGATAATTTGCTATTAATGTCAAGTCTGTTACCATGTTACGGGTAACTGAAGGAAAATACTGTATAAAAATTATACCAAAAGCTAAAGTGCTTAATTAATTATATTTACAGACACATCTAACTTATACATTATCACTTATTTCATTTTTAATGTGAAATTTAAAAGTAATTTTTTTTAAAATGTTTTTCTGAATTGTATGCATTTATTGAAAATGACCCTGTAGCAAGACGCACTCGTGACAGACCTATTAATGGAATAAAACGCAAAATGAATTTTTGCGAGATGTGTCACTTATCTTTCTGGGGAGCGATATATTCTACTTTTAAAATATTGAGTATAATTTTTTTATTCTGTTTTTTTTTAATCTGTTCAAATATAATTTTCGAAAATAAAATCGGTTCGGATTAACCGGAATTTTGGATCAGCGGGATTCTACTGTATGCCTTTCGCTTAAACTAATATACTATTAGTGAAATCCCCATGTCCTTAGTCAGTGCTTTATATGTTGGGGATCATCGGATCTCAGCTCCAATATTACTTTTTTTCAGTGAATATTTAACTGTTAGTTGAACCCATCTGCCACTATAAATACTGCTCTCCGAAACCAACCGCTTACAAATTTCCACTTCATTTTCAGGAAAGAAAATTAAATTTCAAAATCAGAAAAAACCGAAGGTTTTTTTTGGTTAATAGCTGCATTATACTATACATTTATATATTACCATTTTTCATCAGGTATTGCCTCATTAATAATGAGGTCTTTTATACATGTCTGTGCTATATGACAACTGCTAAAGATAGTTATTAAAAAAAAATGCTTTAATTCATCATATAGAAATCCCCTTTCAGTTGCTTTTCAAAAAAATTTCTTCCACACTTTATCTGTAAAAACAGTATTTCGTACTGGTACAATAAAAATTAAAAATTTAGCAATATTTCTAAAAACACATTTTTCTTAAAAACATTCACACCAAAAAGTTCTTAATGGCTTGCCTTCTAGAAATCTAAAGTTCATTTTAAAACACTTTGAGTCTTTATAAGTATAAACAATCAAAAAAAAATTCATGTTCTACCTTGGCTGCCACTTTCATCAGACAATATTCACTCCCCTTTTTTTGTTTGAAAAACGCTTTCACCTCCTCCGAGGCATCTTCAGTTCAAATGAAAGAGATTCCATGATTCTGTCCGAGATTTTCCTTTTTCCTTCTCTTTCCCCGTAAACGAACAACAGGGAAAAAGAGGAAAAAGCCTTCGATGATCGACGGGGGGCAAAGCTCCCCCCCTTAATTTTGATAAATGGTTTTTTCAGGCAGAATTATCCGATTTGCATCAAATTTTGTAAATAGTTTAATTCTGATAAGGCTGTTCCCTGATTACTTATGGTGGTTTACTGGTTAAGTATAAAGGGGGGAGGGTTCGGGGGGCTAATCCCCTCTTAATTTAGATAAATGGATTTTTCGGCAGAATTACCTGATTTGTCTCAAATTTTGTAAATAGGTTTATTTTGATAAGGTACTTTTGCTAGTTTTGGGGGTTCATTGGTTAAGTATAAAGGGGGATGGGGGGTAATCCCCTCCCCTTAATTTAGATAAATGGGTTTTTCTGCCCGATTTGCTTCAAATTTAGTATACCGGTTTATTCTGATAAGGCGCTTCCCTGATGAGATTTGGAGGCTCTTTAGTTAAGTATAAAGATGGGAAACAGAGGGGTGGGGGCTAATCAATCCCCTTTAATTTAATTTTCGAGGGCATTATTCTTTGAAATAAGAGTATGATATGCAATTAATGTGAACAGCCTGCCAGCTCAATGCCATCAGTTTAACCGTGCACTTTTCTTTTTCTTTTTATTTTATCTTTGTAATTTATCTTAGAGATCTGCACGGGCCCGGGATCGGACCTAAGGCTTGCACCCGTCCAGCCAGCGGGCCGGGCCGACTAACTGAAGTAAATTTTCTAACATGCCGGGCCGACAGATAAAAAAGTATTTTTAACCCTTTATCTACTGACGGTACTTATAACTACTATAAAAAAAACTTGTTATAAAATTCATTTAATACATCGATTAGTTGTAATACAGTTTAGAATGAGTTATAGGTACATTACTTTATCTTGTTCCAAAAGCATTATTGGTTACAGAAAACAAAAATATTTTTAAAAGGGTGATTTCTTTTACCTTTGTATATTTTCAGCTTTCTTGACGTTGGTGGGGGGGAAGATTTTTCATTTGGAAAATATTTCTATATTTCTATTGTAAGAACATTATATTCGTACATTTCCTAATTCCACAAAATTCTGAAAAAATACTTAAAATAAAAGATTTGAGCGGGGTTATAAATATTGCACAAAATCCCTATAAATTCAAATTTAATGAATCCTTCTAAATCCTTCAATCCTTCTAAAATCCTTCTAAAATTTATTAAGTGAATCTTCTAATGTAGTTTAAACAAATCATGAAAAATGCTTTAAAACATAAAATTTTCATGAATTCATAATTCAGTACATAAAGAGTTAATTGGTATTTATATTACAGTAATATTTTTATAAATTGGCTGGTAAAATTTGGAGTAGATAGGTTAAATGTGCTCTGCAAAAATAATTACTATAAAAAAGAAAAATTAGTGGAGGGGGTTTAAAGGGGAAACTATCCCTGAGTTATCCTATTTTTGAACGGATTTTAATGATGAATACATTCATGTTTGCTTTGATTTTACGGTTTTATCTTTTATAACTTTTATTTCAAAGTCCCTTCGATGTTCGGTAAATAAGTGCAATTTTTTTGAACGAGAACAAATAATGACGATTTCATTAATTTATCTATTTCTTTGAAAGTTTCCTGATCGAAAGGCAGGGCAATTTATTGACCGTCATTCTTAATTTGTCATCAGAGTTAAATTCATTGCCTAAAAAGGCACAAAGGTGTTTAAACACTTAAAAGTTACCGGAATAATAAAAAAAAGATCTAAACTTGGTTTAGAAGTTTGATCAATAATGCGCTTCTCCGGATATATTTTTTGAATAAAACCTCCTTCAAACGACCAGGAAAAAACGGAATTTGTTTCGTTTTCTTGAAAGAAATGGGTCGCTCATGGAGGGATGAAGAAATGGTCGATCAGGGAGGTGGTCGCACTGGGAGGTTTCACTGTACTTCTTTTTTGTTGGACAGGGCTCTTTTTCTTTTGTGGTCCATGTAAATTTTGTCAGGACGTATGGTATATTTGATTTCCTATCTGGTTTTTATTTTTTTCGAGGCTATAACTTCATAAGAAATTACTCATGTATTTTTTCTTTAAAATTCCCTAATAATATACAACAACAATTCATCCTGTGACTAAGTTTTTTTATTATAAGAAAAGTGTAGATCAGCTTACGAACTAAGCAAATTAATATATATATATTTTTTTTTCGAAGTTTGCTTTTATAAATTTTTAAACTCCAGGGAAGTCGTTAGTTACTATTTTTTCAAATACTTAATGAATAGTAATTTAATTATGGATACTGTGCTCTTATAATAACGTATTTTTTTTTCTCAATTTCCTATATTTCTACTTAAAGATAATTAAACGTTTTAAGGAATTATACATAACTTTAATTATCAGAAATGGAAAATATTTGCATTTCCATTTTCAATTAAAACTACTACATAAAATGCCTGCTTAATCATACATTGTTCTACATTGTGAAATTTTTGAAGAAACTAAATTAAATCTAATTACTTTATCTTTTGAATGTCATTTTAATATAAAGTATTAATCTAAAATGGATAGATGTTTGCGTATCACCACGGAATGAAATTAGTTAAGGTAATTAAGATTACCTTAACTAATTAAATTTGTAATTCACAATCGTGTTCCCGCACATCGAAAATAGCGTCTCCTTAATTAATTTCAAAATTTCTTGTTAAGTTTTCTATGCTGTCTTTTTCAAAATAATGATTGTTAATAAGTGTTATCCACAAATAATTTACTATGAACTTTTTTTCAAAGTTATAATGTAAGTACTACGTATTAATTGTTATTTTAAAATTAATTACAATAATAATTGCTAATTGTATCTAGAGAAAGCATAAATCTCATTTTCGATCGCAGCTTATATATAATACCAGTTTTAAAATTAATTATCGATATATTATTCGCAACTTTTTAAAATGTGACTTGAAACAAGTAAAAATTAAATTAAAAAAAATCAAAAAACCCGACTGAGTAAAAAGCGAACTAATTCATTATTTCTCATCAATGTGAAACTATTTTTTTATATTACTTATCTACTTTTTTTATTTACTTGCCTTGATGACTTTTAAGTCGTGTTTAATTGTTAGTTCCTATCTATAAACACTGTTTTAATGAGGCCTATAGATGTCAATGAAGGTTAGAATTGCAGTAAAGCTAGAAATCCTACCTACACAACTTCCAGGTTGTGTAACATTTAAAAGCAGCTTCTGACTGTAAAATAGTCAATGAAACATCGTCTTCATTTTGGAAGACCTATCCAATGATAGGCCACTCAATAGGGTGCGTAATTTTTTGTTTTCGTCTCTACCGCCATTTTGTATTTTACGGCCGCCATTTTGAATTTATAAAAACAAAACCTAGCCTATAACCATCGGACGGTTAAGACGAATCGACAGAGACCTCATTCATTAAAATCCATCCAGCCGTTGGGATATTTCGAGAGCATAATACCCGGATACGCGTGAAACACATAACCCTTCTTGACAGTCAGGTAAAAAGGTGCTCTTCGATTCGATTTTTTACACGCTGTTTAACACTTCCAGCATAGTTGAAAAGTTACGATAAGAAATTTCTTGACGCAGTACAATATAAATAAATAAAAAACAACGTTTAAAGCACCAAAACACATTTATTTGTTTCGAACTATTTTCGGTAGCTATAGAGTACCGTCATCAATTCAAAATATGATTGCTCCAAAAAGCAATTTTTGGGGGGGAGTTAATCATATTTTGCATTGATGGCGGTACGCTATGGCTACCGAAACTAGTTTGCAACAAGAAATAAAGTGTTTTGGTGCTTTAAACGTTGTTTTTAGGTGCATTCGAGATTATATAAACACGTAGCACCTATAGTCGTCGCTTGGTCTGTCTGTTTGTCCGTCTATCTGCATATAATAGAACAAAAACTACCCAACTCAATGGTCTGAAATTTTAAATATAGAATTGTTGCAAAATTTTGTCGAGTCATTTCAAATTTTGTGAAAATCGGATGTCTAGTTTAATGACAGGGACAATCAAAAGTTTTCCATTGCATTACGGCCAATAGGAAAAAATTGTTTCAAGGGCATTTTAATGATGTTACAGCCTTTAGAGAATGAAATTGTTATGCACTTATGAAGTGCACTAAAATATACATTCAGTACAATATGCGGTGCAAAAAATATTTATAAAACTAGTTATAGTACGAACGCACCTCACTGGCCAAGTTTGACGTGCAATTTCTAACTTGTTTATTTATTTATAGTTGAAAAACGTTTATAAATTTGGTTTGTCTGGCCGTCTGTCTGTTTATCCATACTCTAACTCGTGTAAATGTACTCGGATTTTTATGTAATGGACATATGTTGGTGATGTTTACCATGAAATTTCCGGTATTGAAAATGAAGTGCGTAGCATTAATAGTTCATTTACAGTGGCCCTCAAAAGAATTCCGGTGCATTATGGTCAATGGGGGAAAATTGTTTGCAGCGTATTTTAATGACATTCCGCTATTTCAGATATATTGAAATTGATATAAATTACCAAAGTTTACGACAAGATTCTTGTTATAGAATAGGGTGTTCATAGCGATTTTGTTAGACGTATTTCAACTTATCCAACAAAGTGTTTGCGCGAAATTCGTTGTTTCTCACAGTTTATTATTTATTCATATCTCAATTATAAAAGCAAACCATAGGTAAGAGAAAATTGGCTTACCTTGTATTTATGTTTTATATCCGTGGTTTATCTGGAATCCGTCATCAGGGTAATATGATCAGTAAATTCTAGTCATTTCCCATTCTGATTCACTGCTTATGCTATAATATTCTGTGTTGTTTTAAAGCACACGTGATTATTTTTGTGACTTGTAAAAAAAAATGTTGATTGAACTTATAAAGAAAGAAACAGAATTTAATTAGTTACAATTGCAGCATAAAAATCGCCGCATCTCTTCCTTTTGAGAATCTGGAATACAAGTAAATGTAAAAAACATGTATTATACATTATTGAAGACAAAAACAGGATATTAGTATAATTAATCTTAATATTACATTATTTATATTTATAATTACTTAAACAGTTTAGATTATTGATTGCTCAAATGTCTTAATTTCTTGAATATGCGATGAAATGTTTATACAAAGTATTTATTTAGAATCGTAAACTTCCTTGTTTTGAATAACAAGTTATTTTCTTAATTGCTTTCATGAATCATGTTGATAGATGAAAAGTAATTTACTGAGTTTGATTTATTTTATAGCCTTCATTTTTAGATTACATTTCGTAATATCTGTGAACGGTTTATCGTTCATTTACAAGGACATACAAAAGAATTCGGTTGCAGAACTGTCTTTGAACAATAATTGCCGAAAGCGTTTTCAATTTCTGTATGCTCTTTCAAATTTGACAAATGTTTTTGCATGTTATTCGTTGTGTATAAATTCTATACCTTGTATACATTGCTTCACAAAATAATTCACGCAAATTTCTCCTTATTAACGAAAAATACTGCCGGGGAATTTTGAATTGTGGTATGTATTTCCCAACCGAACTTAAATTTTGTATATATGTACCGGGTGAGCCAATAGTTCGTTACAACTTTAAAAACTCATAAAAAAGAAAGAAATTAGGATAAAGGAGTGCGGTTTGCAAGAAAGGGCTCACAAGGTAGTCGGATTTTTTTAGCAGCAAAAAAAAATTAGTTAAAAAATCTCATGTAAAGGACGCTGACGACCCGAAACACAATGAACAGAACAACATTTTCATTTGTTCTTCCAATAACAAATGTTCAACATGACCTCCAGAACATTCTACAACACAACTCTTGTCCTGTTCATTGTGTTTCGGGTCGTCAGAGCCCTCTACATGTGATTTTTTAACTTTTTTTTAACCATTTGGAAAAATGGTTATTGGCCTCGTCAGGGTAGGAAATTAAAAGCATATCTGAAGCGTTTTATTGGTTGAATCCGCATTTTATTAGTTTGCTGATTGGTCTATACAGTAATCTGTAGTTTCCCTTTACTTTCAACAGAGATAGATACTTCTGTTGCCACTATGACAAAAAAGTAATAAAAACTACAAAAAAAATTTAATAACTCAGAAACAAATTGAGATACAGCTTTCACACAAATTGCATTTAAAAGTACATATTTTTCTCTATACAACGGTGTAAAAAGTAATAGTGTGGGATGTCTAAAAGTTTAAGAATGAAATTTCATTTAAAATGGGTCGTCAGATTTCTTGGACACTGGAAAAGCCTTTTCCCGAACAGCCAATGAAATGTTTGGATAATGCGTAAGTTTCAGGTGGATAATACGTAAGTTTCAGGAAATCTGACGAGTCGCAAGCGATTTTTGTCGCTTGCAATTTTTACGTGTAATAACACTATTAATGTTTAATTCATGGCGTACGTCATGTAGGATCAACTCCGTGCGATTTTTTATGTCTTAAATTTTAGTCTTTGAAAAAATAATTTTCCAAATGGTCGTTGTAATTTCTTAAATTGCTTTTTTTTTTCTTTTTCTTTTTTTTTCTGTTAAAAAAAAAATCCGTCTACTTTGTGAAACCTTTCTTAAAATCCGCACTCCTTTATCCTAATTTCTTCCTTTTTTATGAGTTTTTAAAGTTGTAACGAACTTTTGGCTCACCCGGTATTTTATCGATACAAATCCATATATTCTATACAGGGCTCCGCAAAAGAATTAGTTTTTTCCGACTGTAGATGGGGATTGCTAAAATTGAGTTTCCAAATGCGTTAGTCGTTTTCTCAAATTATTTATTTTATTAGACCTTTCACCTTAGCAAATTATAAAGTTTTTTTTTTTTTACAGTATTCTGAATATGTGGGAAATGTGGGAAAGTTTTTTTATAATCTATGCTTGTCGCATGATTTTTTATTTCTTGTTTTCCGATGTAAGCGACAGGTCAGGTCAGGCGGGGATGTCTACCACATGGATTAAGCTCTGCAAGCACCGCCCAACAGGGATACCCCTATTTATTTGAAAACCAATGTATATACAATTATTTCACGAGTGGCAGCCCAATCTGTTCGGGGAAGGCGAGGGGAAAAACGTGAAGTCCTAGTAATGCCCAAGATACAAGAGTGAATGAATTTCTTGGCTGAACTGCACTGAAAAAAAAAACGACATTTTTACAGTACAAAGTACTGTTCATATCGCGCACAAACTCGATCACAGTCGAATGTGCTGCATCTTTCTTTGGTTTCTTGACTATATAAAAATGAAAAATGCAGTAATTGCGTAAAATTGCCAGCACATTGTGCTGTTAATTTTACGCAACTGCTGTATTTTTCATGTTTATATAGTCAAGAAACCAATGAAAGATACAGCACATTTGACTGTGATCGAGTTTGTGCTGGCAAATCTACAATGGTTTTTTTTACAGTGTGAGTCGGCTAGTTTTATTAGTGAAATTTCACCTAAGAGAGAAGTCTTAATGTTAGAGCCACTAGGACTACACAATTTACATTACTCATACTTTTACAGTACTTGAGGGATAATAAAAAAATATACAAGAGCACAATGCTAGAACAAGAGCACAGTGCTGGTAACACACCTACATATATTAAATACGAATATATACTACAACACTATTCTATTTGATGCGAACAATTTTTCTGATCTTCGATCAACTCCATTCCACAAACAAATGCTGAGCAATAATACTACGAAGAAAAGAAAATTTTGTTTTATAAAAACAAAAATAATAGGGATAATAATAATAAAAAAAAACACAGTGCAAGAAAACAGCTCTAATTTGAATAAAACGTTATTTGTACAGACGGAAAGTTTCTATAGTTAAACTAATCATCTAAAGTTTTTCCCCAGTTCGTTTTTAAAATCTAAATGTCCATGAGATAGTGCTAATGAAGTCCAAAACTGGGTGAGATTAAGCGTTCGGACCCAGTGGAAGAAGATGGAAGAGATGTTGATTATTTTCAACTAGTTTTATACAGTCAATTATTTTTTGTTGCCATGATGGGTTTTGGAGCACAATGCTGAACCACTGGTGGTTCTAAAGTGAATTAGGTTTGTGAATGTGGTAGAAGGATGTCAATGCACACTCGGAGTTATAATGTAGCGAATCACCGCGTTGCTCACATGTGCATCTGTCAGAGTCTGTTCTTTCAAACTTTGATAAGTAAACAGGAAAAGAACCATGGTTTGTTGCGAAAAGATGTAAGTTCCTATGAGGAAGCAATTTATCAAGGAACACTTTTGGTAGGAGGGAGTATGTGTATCTACTAGTATTGGAGTAGTCCCACTCTTTTTGCCATGAAGTAAGCGAGGAAGACTTAAACCTCTGACTGCGCAGCCCGAGATATGCTCGGGCATGCATTTTCCCGTCAGATTAATACTATTTGGTTATTCACACCAGTTATTTTTTATTGTCAAAAATTTCTGCTTTAAAGAACCGGTGATAAACGATTAAAAATTCTGTAAAAGACGCTCATCGTGAAGAATTACTTACGCAGCGAGAGGGTTAAGTAACAAACGCTTCCATTTTATAAAAGCGTATCTGAAAGCAGTTTGTACTGTTGGCTCATAGTATAAATGCACCATAACATTCTGGCCATCTTAATGTCATAAATTAAAATATAATAGATGACACAAATCTTAAATATGAATTTTAGAAATATAATTACGGAAAATTGAATTAATGCATGAAAGAAAACGTTTTTATTTTGAATCAATATTATAATGAAGCGGGCATATAAGAGATGCTTCGTACTTCCGTTTTACAGACGACATCAAATAATGTAAAGATAGAAAGGACTGGTATTCGTCGTTTAATGAAGTTCCTCTTCCAGACATGTATTGCGTTGTATTTCTTAAAATCTCAGACAGGATATTAGTGCATAAAGATTGCCTGAATGAACTATGTCATCAAGACTTGTTTAGGATGGCTAAATTGGTAGAGTGTTGACATATTAAACCTATGTTAATGTGTTCTATTCCCGACACTGATACTTCTCCATCCGTTGGATCGTATATATAGAAGTGTTTTCCAATTATGTGTAAAGATGGCTATCTATATTATAAAGGACAAACGTCTCCGTGCGTAAGGTTGGCGTCATTTTCACGTTGGCAACTCCAGAAGATTAAATTTCGCTTTTACTGCATATTTTAAACTTCTACTCGTTGCACATTTTCAATTTTTGCCACGCCAAATGATAAAAAAGTACTTTCAAATGCAATTTGCTTGAAAACTGTATCACAATTTCTTTCTAAACTGTAATGCACTTTGCTTATTATATTATGGTTTAAAAGAATTTTCAAGCATGATTTTCTTTAAGTCTATCTCATTAATATAAACAGTTCAGCCTTTGTTTCCGGCTTATATTCCATAACGAAATTAAAACGCCATCAATGAATAAATAAAATAATAAAACATAAATACACCACAAATTTAAGGCGTGTAGTAGAATTAAAGGCTTAAACCACTGAAATTATTAGCATAAAAAATACTGCTGTAAATAACAGTCTTTGGCGATTTCTTCGTCTGTTAACTGTTGGCACGGGGCCAATACGAAAGTATCGCTGTTAGTACATTTCAAAAATTTATTTGAATGCTAAATAAAATGTAATAAAAAAGTTTTAATAAAAAGAGAAATTTCAAAAAATAATATTTATTTCTTATATAAATATTGCGCATATTATTCAGTGCTGTTGCTTACTTAAATCTCTATATAGAAAGGAAAATTTATGAAATTCGATCTATTTTTGACTGTTTTGTTTAATGCACATTTTATCACAAGTATTTACCAAAGAAATTAAAACAGAATGTAATTACAAACATAAGCTTTACATGTTAATAAATGATATTATTTTCTGAATTTACGGAACTCATTGAATTTGAGAGCTTAATTTTAAAATGAGAAGATTAATATTTAATCATATTAGTCTACAGGTTATTTTAAATTTTAACGTTATCTTATTTCCCTTGTTCCCGTGTTTCAACAGAAATGGGAGCTTAATTATACAATTTAATTTTCTACGATTCAAAGCAGGACCCATTGTTCTTTAGATGAATATGTTTAGGCTCAACAATACAGCGAATACAGTGTTGAAATAATATTACGACTATTTTTAATACTTTGTTTTAGATAATATTTGTGTAATGGCAATGACTTTATTTAGAAAGGTGAAATTAATTTTTCATTCTAATACTGGAATTAGAATCAGAAATAAAGTTACATGCAAGTTGATTAATTTTAAAATATAACTGCTAAAGCTTTTACTGAAAAGACACTAAGAACACAATAAAATTTAAAAAGAAAAAAAAGTATAATTAAAAATCAAAATTGCCTCACTGGGAAATTCTTTTCATTAGCCAGAGTAGAAAAATTAATAGATATTTTTTACTTTTTAAATTGCTTCCATATGTTAATATTTTTTATGTATATGCTTAATTACTCTATTCTCAATGCATTATACCTTATTTATATTCTTATATCTTTCAAGGTTTTTTTTTTTTTTTTTTTTTTTTTTTTAAATGTGCGTTCGTAATTATATAAAAACGTAGCACCTTATAGTGTACAAAGAAATCTGTAACTTTACAGATGTAAAGTTAAAGAAATCTGTATGCTTATAAAACTTACACTGTAAACTATAAAAACTGTACACTGTACAAAAAAAAAAAAAAAAAAAAAAAAAAAAAGATGTAAGTGTACAAAACTAGTTTTTGTAAAGCTACAGAAATCTGTAGCTTTACAAAAAAATCTATTAAAACTACAGTAATCTTACTAAAATTTCATCTGTAACCCGTGTTGTAGTTACATAAAATGTTCTAGGAATCCCAGTTTCCTAAAAAAGTCTTAGTAACCTTACAAATTTTTTGATTTACGGTGCAAAAGTGTATCTGTCACATGGATTTTTCTTCTTGCTGTTACATAAAATGTTCTAGGAATCCCAGTTTCTTAGAAAAATTTTAGTAACTTTAAAGATTTTTTTATAGTATAGTCGTCGTCTGGTTCGTCCGTCTGTCTGTCCGTGTATTCGCATATAACAGCGCAAAAACTCCCCAACCGAATGCTTTGAAATTTAATATATGGAATCATTGTAGAATTTTGTCGAGTCATTTCAAATTTTATAAAAATCGAATCAAAACTTAAAAAGATATTAATAAAAGTTTTCTTCATTCTATTAAATCCTAAAATGCGTAATTAATTCAACGATATCCTGTGATAGGTAATGATTCTAATTTGTCATGGTGATGACGTCCTGTTTAACATGGAGTCCTAATATTACATAATATTACTCAATTTAATATATATGATCGTAATAAATGTTTTATTCGTGCAGTTTTGCATAAGAATGCAACAGCTATTGCTCCAAGATCTGAATATTTATAAAACTAGTTATAGTACGAACGCACTTCATTTGCCACGTTTGACGTAAAATTTCCGACTTGTTTATTATTGACCAACAAACAGTTTTCAAAGTACACAGCAGTCATAGGTACAGTGACCCAAATAAAAAATTTGAAAAAAAAAAAAAAAAAACAAGAGAGGAAAAACAAAAACAAAAGAAAAACAAAAGAGAAAAGAAAAAGAAGCCGATATATTTTAATCGCCATATCGTTGAAGACACAAAAAGTACCATTCGACTGGAAATTGGGCCTTATAAACAAACATTTATGAGGCTTTCTATATTGACAGAAGGACAATCTTTTAATGTTTTCAATACTGATTTGATACCACAAAAGAAAACTAGAGTGATAAATGGGATTATTTAAGAGTGATAATCTAAAAAAAATTTTGCAAGAAATTTTTTCGAGTAGTTTTTAAGAAATTCAAAACTAAATATTAACGTAACTATAGGAAAAATCTCATAAATAAAGTGCATAACTTTAAGATTCAGATTTAATATACCGTTTTAACTGCAATAAAGTCCTATTTCTTTCACTACGCACTTTTCCGTTAACGTGAGAAATGTGTTTTCTTTATACCTATCCTAAACAGTACTATGGCACGCCGATGTCACAACGATGGAGATAACGACTATCGCTGTCCGTCTGGCTTTTATCGTTCATGCATTCCCTTCTAAATATCGTATCATTTGTAAAGGACTAGGAATTCTCTTATAAAGGAAATCTCCTTCCTTGAGTGAGAACGTTCCGTCGATATTAGACAATGTGCGTAAAAGCGACCTCTATCCTTCATTTTACTTTAATTTTCTGGTGTGTGTTTGCAGCTCTCGGAATCTGCGTTAAGTGGTTTTTAATGTAGTTTTATGCAAATTAGGTAACGCTGGTCATTTTGCAGAATATAAAAAGTTGGGTTGAGAGTTTGTATAGGCGAATCTTACGTTGAGATCTGCCTTCGAGAGGACTGCGAGACCAGTTCTACTGCTTTGGGATTGAAGAGTGACCGTGAACTACGGGATCAGAAGTGTAGAAAATAGCTGAATAGAAGCTGCCATTTTCGGCAAATGTGAGCTTTAGCCATCATTCAATAAATCTGTTCGGCAACCACGGGTTGCTAGTTTTAGCAGCACATATAGTTTATTGGATTTGTGAGCCTAATTGATTACTTTTATCAATAGTTGTGTTCGGTATCCAAGCTATTTCTGCATATCATTTGAGCAGTCACTCTTCTATGCGTAAGTTATTTTTAGATTTAGTATTCTTGCACTTTTTGTAATTATTGAGTGTTGGGTTAAGAACTAGATCACTAAACGCAGAGTAGTATAAGCTAAATTGAAGAACTCCATCGCAGTACTTTCCATTTTGATTTAAATAACCGCTTTTTTAAAACTAAATCTGAATCAGTCACAACGTGGCGACCCTTGTGGATTTACCACACATTTAAATGTTTATGCCAATCGAACTGAAAAAAAAACACTATTTTTAAATGAGATTAATTTGGAAACTGTAGTTCAGTTTACTGATTTCTGATGACTTTTTAAAGAATTTTCAAGCATAATTCTTTAGAGCCGTGTAGTCACTTCAGTGATATATATCAATTTCAATATGTTTAAAATAGTGTAATATCGTTAAAATACGATTTATTAAATTATTTATTTGTAAATTTATTATAATTTATTTATAAATATTAATTAACGACTTTTCCCTATAGATCGTAATGTACCGGAATTTTTTGAGTGTCCCTGTAAATAAACCGTAAATGCTACACACTTCATTTTCAATGCCGAACATCAACATGCCATAGTAAATCCCAATAATATATATCAATTTCAATCGAACTATATTTACAGAAGTTAGTTAAAGAATTTAGAGAGTTAGAGACAGAGGGACAGACAAACCGAATACATAAACACGTTTCAACTATAATGGAAAGTGTTAAAAATGGATAATTTCTAATTAGTCTAACTCTCCACAGGCTCTTTACAATAAATCTGAAAAATATCAGGCTGATTGAGAAACAAATAATTATTTTTCAATTAGACTAAAGTTGCTTAGGCTCTTTGCAATAAGCCTGAAAAATATCGGGCCGATTGCAGAAAAGAAGATGATTCTCCAATTAGCCGGTCTCTTTACAAACAGCCTAGGCTGTTTTCAAAGAGCCTAGTTCTAGTGCAAAGAGCCGGTGTTCTCAATTAGCCTATGACACATACATATATATGAAGTTCCCTAATTTTCTGTCTTTAAACTGCTATTCTGCGTCTTATATGCGAGACTTCTCTTACTAAAAATAGGGAAATATGAACGAAAGTAAAAATTTTATGGAGCTTGTAAATTGGTGACAATAACTATTTAGATATGTTAGTCAGGGTTGGCCTATTACCGGTAAAAACTGCTTTTTATCAGGACATGGTAAAAACCAGTTTTTACCGTTAAAAACCTGGGAAAAATCGTACAAACCTTAGGATACAATAAACTCTACTAGAGATTTCATGCCAAATTCCCTTTCACTCCTGTTGGCATATTAAGCTGAAGGAGAACCATTTTGAAGAAACTTCTTTAAAACAAAAGATGTAAAAGTTTGGTGAAAAGTGGTAAATAACGTATAAATGAATCTCAAATTCATACATTTAATGTTGAATTTCAATCCATTCTTAGAAGTCCTTCATCCATAGAGCAGCTTTTCACATATCTACAGTAAATTAAGAAATAGACTTGATGTACAGCAAGCTACAAAGCTTGTATTTTGTTATAGAATGCTAAGAGGGTCCAAGGACATAAATTGATAAAGTGTATTAACATTTGTACAAACTACATTATGTGATAATTAATATTTTTAAGCATTTGGTTTTTATTAAATTGATAAAGGTTTTTAAGTGTGATGAAAGTGTAGTAATATAATTTCTCTTTTCCTTTTGCTTTAAGTAAAAATTAGTAAACTAGTCTGAATTAAGATAAATATAAATATTGTAATGTGCATTCTCATAGTATAAGAATTATGGTAATTTTAAAGTTTAATAATGATAAATTTACAATAATTTTAAAACTTTGACTTATTGTGGGAGGAAAACGTCAATGAAAGTTTTCCGAACTTTTTATATTCCTTAAAAACCAGTATTTTCATACAGCATTCTTTTCTTACCTAATCAAAATTAAATTAGGTGAATATTGTTATTATGGTATTAAATATCCAGAAAACTTTTAACCCTGGGAAAAGGAAATAAAATGGTAGATAAATTTTCATAAAAGTGACAAAAACTGTTAAACTAATAAGTTTTTTCAAAGGTGGTAAAAAACCTGGTAAAAACATGTTTTTCCAAAGACAATAAAAACCATGGTAAAAAATGATTAAAATCATCAGACGGTAAATATCGTTCAACCCTGATGTTAGTACAGGTAATATATAGCATGTATATTGGTATTTTACAGTAGCAGTAGCGACGTATCCATATACATCAAATTTAGCGATTTTCTGTCTTTAAACTGCTATGCTGCGCTTATATGCTAGAAATAACTTTTTCGTTTTCCTCTAGGTGCGTATTACATACGTAAAGACACGCGTAGTTCGATAGTATTTTTTGTACTGTTAAAAGTATTTTTTTCGTTATTAGTTCACTTCGTTGATTTTTAGAATTAAATATTTATTTTTAAGGCAAATTATTTTTTTCTTCTAAAAGCTTCAAATGAAATTAGTTTCTTAAATCACTCGCTCACATTAAGTTTTGAATATATTTCTAATGAACCAAAATTAGTCTTCCTTAAAATAGGGAAATATGAACTTAAGTAAAAAAAAAAAAAAAAAAAAAAAAAAAAAAAAAAAAAAAAAAAAATATGGAACTTGTAAATTGGTGTCAATAACTATTTAGAAATGTTAGTAAAGAGTAACTCTTAGTAGCTTTACTTTAATTTTGCTCATATTTTAAATATACTTCATTAGTGAAATATTCAGAAATGGAAGCTTTTGAGTAGCTTCCAATAAATGAATGATGCCTACACGCTTTCACACTAAGTAATTAGGCAGCCTTATTTGTTCGGATAAATTCCCCGAGGTTTGAGAACGTTCTTCAAAGAAACAGTTGCATCACATTTAATTAGTATGTTTAGTTTTGTTAGTATTGATAGTATTAGTAGGTTGAGTAATGTTTACTATGTTTAGTTTTGGTATGTTTAAAACATTTAAAACATTTAATTAGTATTCATCTTTAAGATCATTTAGATCTTAAAAAACCTTTAAAAATGCCAAGCGTCTGTGTTTGAAGTAAAGAAAAATGAGTTTTACGTCCGCTGTTTTAAAAATTATCAACTGGGAAAATATTAACCGATATAAATAGCACCTACACGAAAAAATACAACAAGCGTAGATATTTAGTTAGAAAAATAAGAAGTTTAGGTGTGTTTAGTGAGTGTTTTATTATGCTTTAACTTAATTAGAATTGCGTACTATTTGAAAAAATTATTAAATAATTCTAGGTATTGTTTTAATTTTTTTGTATAGTATTTTAAGTATTAATCTTAAGCGAGAAATAAATTAATAAAAACTGAATGTCTTTCCTATCTATAGTGCAAGAGTATGCATATATATATTGCACTAGCCGCCCCTGGCAACCAGTTTGGTCGCCTTTAAATGTATGCTAAGCATTGTATCATGTTACTTTTATTCATAATTTAATTAACTATCTCAATCTTTCGTTTCTGATAGAGAAATCAAGAACTCGGTGTTTTTCTGTTAGCCAGGCGCAGGTGATAAATCGCCAAACATTGCTCCCGTTGCATTTTTCGTATTTCATTAATTTTCACTTAAAATATAATCTTTTCACTCATTTTATTTAAAATACGTAAATTTAATTTAAAACTAAAGCATTTAAATTTCATGACTTTCACTTATTTTTTTAAAAAAGAAAAAGAGAGGAAAAGAAAAGAAAAAAAGACAAATGAGAAATAAAACCATAAACCAAGACAGTTAATTTCAACAGCGAAGCAATGTTGTGATCTACAATGCGAAAAATAAAAAATGCTCGTGACGAGTTAAAAAATGGTATTGGCGAGATTTGCGCCCGCTAACATAAAACTACCAAGAACTACTTTGCGGTCATGGCTTGCTTTAAGCCGTATTATTAAAAAAAAAATAGTTTTGATTGAAAATGGTCTTCTTTGATATGAAAAGTGAAGTGGTAAGCCCGTAATTGTTTATAACAGTCACATGACTTGGATTATTAAAATATAGATGCTCGTCACTGTCTGGTTTCTTTATCCGACTTTTTGTACTATCGCCGTCCTTTTTTTAAAGAAATTGGAAAAAACTTCCTTTGGAGCTTTATAAAAGATCGTGTCTACGCTTCGCCGCTACCTAATGATTTCACAGAGTTGAGACACAGAATTGAAGAGGCTATTGCTTCTATTTCTCCGGAATTGTTAACCGAAGAGTGGGAAGAATTGGGCTTTAGGTTGAATTTGTGCCGTATAATTAAAGATGCGCTGCACATATTTTACACTTGTAAGAAAAACTCGGTTAGTTTACCTTCAATTTGACATATGATTTGTTGTAAGTAGTCCAAATTAAACTATTATAATATACCATTGAAATTGAGACATCCTTTTATGTATACACTGTAATATAAGATTGCTTTTAAAACATACTTTTAAATGTACAGTAGAACCTCGATTATCCGAAGTCATTGGGAACAACCATCTTTCGGAAAATAGAAATTTTCGGATAATCGAGAATGCTTCAATTTTAAGATTAAGGAGAAATATATGCAATATTTCTTATTATGGTAACAAGTGCCTAATAAAAATAAAGTAATAGCAAAATAGAAACAAGAATAAAATTACCTGAATTTTACTCACAAAAATGTTAATTTTGAAATTAAGTACCTTTTACATAGATCACAAGGATTTGAAAAAATGTTTTGTTTGTCGCAGTTTCAATTGCCTTTGCTTTGAAGCTCTTTCACGGAGTTTTTTAATATTATTAGTTCACCAGTATCAAAGTCTTCCTGCTCCTCCAGCCATGCCAAACTTTTTGCAAAACAGAATTGCCAATTTGTCCGTTTTCTTCGTTCCACTCCGCAGCTTACTGGAGCTCAAGTTAAATCCAAAGGAACTCTAAGAAAGGGGATCGAAATTATTTATATACACTCGTAGTTCGGAAAGGACCGCTTGCACATAAGAAATATGATAGTTAAAAGAAAAAAAAAGAAAAAAAAGAATTACTGTACTTCCATTTTTTGAGTATCTCCTTTCAAATTTTATTATACGTCAAAATTAAGAGTAAGAAGATTTTTCAATAAAGGCTGGCATTTTCAACTATACACGATTAGATACGGAATGTTTTCGTACACAAATGTTAAAATTCTCCTGTAAAATGAAGAACTAGCCTCTTGAATGACTTACATTTTAGGCCATTGATTAAAAGGTTAGAATTTATTCATAGTTATGAAGCGAGCATTTTTATTTCATTTCAGAGGTTATTTACATTTATCACTGAAAAATGTGATAGTTCCGTAAAAGTTTTCTTTTTCACGTCCTTTTTAAGCGTTAAGACTCAGTTTCAAATACTCAAAAATAAAGTTGTTCAAATAAGTTTCAGATTTCTTTCTTTTTACTTAGAAGTTTTTAATTGGTAAGTGATTGAAATTCTCTGAAATTCAATTTGAGAATTATCTAACAACCCTTTTCAGTTTATAGAAAATTGCCCAGTTGCTAAAACGCTTATTAAAAGAGAATCATTTAAATACATTGAAAAAAAATATATACAGTAGAACCTCTTTTATCCGAAACTCTTTTAAACGAAACTCTCGGTTAACCGAAATCCATTTTGATAGCTTTTTTTTTTTTTTTTTTACTGTCACATTCCTCGTGTGCAAACTGTCCTTTCCGAACCAGTAGTACAGATAAATATTTTGGATCCACTTTCTTAGAGCTTCTTTGAATTTGACTTGAGCTCCCGTATGAGATTTTTGCTAGAGTAAAAATTTCACGCCAAAAATTGTACGCCAGCAGTTTGTGCTGTAAAAAAATGCGTCCAAATTGCCAGCACATTGTGCTGTTAATTTTACGCAACTACTGTATTTTCCATTTTAATATAGTCAGGAAACCAAAGAAAGATACAGCACATTCACTGTGATCGAGTTTGTTCTGGCAAATCTACAGTGGTTTTTTTACAGCGTCCACAAGGGGTTAAAATAGTCTCTGACGATGGGCTTGTGAAATACAGTCCAAAAGTACTAAGGAGTTTTAAATATTATGTATGTTTTTAACTTGTAACATCTCTCCTATTATTTTAGTCGCATTTTAAATAAAACTGTGAGCTTTTTAAAGTTTATATTGCATATTTTACATTATTTAAATGTAATACAGTCGAACTCGGTTATATCGAGCGCGAAGGGACCGTGATATTTCCTCGTTATAACCGGATGCTCGTAAAAAACGGGTTCGTAAAAAACTATACAAATTCATGCATACTTACTTTATTATACATACTTTATTTATTTTTTATTTCTGTTCAGTACAAAAGAAGTTGGTTAATTTGCTTCGAACAGTCTTATTGTCTCTTTCTTATGTTATTGTTCTTCGAAGAGGACTCTTGGCCCCAAAAACATCGTCATTTGAACCCCTAGCTTCGAAAAAAGTTTAAAGTTTTTCTGCACACTCAATTTCTGTTAATTTCGGAATGTTAAAGGAATTTTTCCAAGAAACGCTATCTGTGCTGGAGAGGCGGAAGTCAATAGAAATTTTATGAATCAGAAAAATATTGCTCGCTATAACCGGGTTTTGCTCATTAAAAGCGAGTTATGATCCCATAGACTTAACATTGTACCAACCAAGTATTTATGATTTCCTCGTTAAATCAGGACTCGTTATAAGCGAGTTCGACTGTATATTTTTTCACATTTCCCACTGACAGCACCTAAAAGCATTTTTATATGAAAAATATCGATTATGTATGTTACATTATTAGATCTAATTCCGCTATTTCCTTATCTTATTCTAAATTGCTACTTTATATTCACTAAATCTTTATTATTAAATAATCTCTATCGTTAACTCTGTTAAATTCCCTTTAATTTAATGTCTCACTTGTCTTAATCGCTTAAATATTACGCTTTTAGTATTCTTAAATTAAATGTTCCATTCCCGCGCTTTTTTCTTTCGAGAATATTCTTTTAGCTTTCATTTTTACTTTCCCGCGCATTTCTGAGGTTATCCTTTTTCCCTTCAAATTCATCCGCGTGCTCTGTTCGCACTCTTTATATGACGTGACATTCTTAATTATTCATTGGTTGAGAGCGCGACCTACGTCATATTTGTATCCTTACACGTGAGGAACAAAAAGTTGATTCTCGCTGTGTTTCAGCAGATTTTAGCAGATTTGAGTCGTATTTCCAGTTTTCATCCATCCCCTGGTCACCGTCCTGTTATTCGATTATCTGGAACTTTGTTTAAACCTAATTACTACTACGGAGCGATGGCTAATTATCTTGGTGGAAATTGCACTTTTTGCAAGATGATCTAATAAAGTGCATAGTTGATATTATAAGTTGTTTCAATTTCTTCTGGGGAAACTTCACGGAACGATGCATTGCATCGTTTTCACTCGATAACTGCATTTCAACAATTTGTTCTACTAATATAACAGATTCGAATTATCTGTTCTGACCACTTCTTTTACGCCATTATCGCTGGATGTGATGCACAACTACTATCGTGGCAGCCAGTACGGCATATTCAACGATAAAGCCAATCCAATGTTGCTAGAATGCAACATGTATTCAAGTGATGTTTAGAAATTTACTAAAAACGATACTTTTGTATTAAACACCATTAGCTAACAGTGGACAACAAATTTTAACTTTTGCTTTGCTATTGAGTTGATGTTAGATGTTTTTTATTCAATTTTTCGCGCTGATTCCGAAGGTCTCCAGCATGCCTAGTTTTTGAGATACTTGCATATTTCGATTTATACAAATTTTAGAATTTTTGTACAATTATTTGCAAATTTAAAGCATAAAGCAATGTCAGACTGTTTCTTTTCTTTTTTTTTTTTTACGTTATGATTATTGTTCAGTTTTCTTTACAGAAATGTTATGTTCGAGATTATACTGACATGTGAAATAGTGTGCCTATTTCGCATAATTTTTTTTTTGTTTTTCTAATAACTTTTCTTGATGTCCAAAGATTTCTGCCAAACGAGTACACTAATATGCTTCTAAACCAATTTTTGCGTTGATTTCAAATCTGGTATGGGCCAATATCTGAAGAAAGGAACTATTTCATTCCAAAATTTTTATTTTTTAAAATTAATGTACCAACTACCACATACAATTATATACTATGATACATGTTTTGTAATTTAAATGCTGTAATGTTTTGAGATCAAGGATGTATATTTTATGCGTAGGATAAACTTTTATGGAAGAAAGTGCCTGTTAACGTCGTAACCAGTGTCTAATAATTGGGACTGAGGTGATGTCTTTGTCTTAAAAGCTGCACAGCTTTTTGATGAATCATTTTGCACACATGTTAATATGCCATGTGACATTTGTATGTTACATAAATAAAGTTGCTATAAGCTTATTTTTATAAATAAAAAATTAAATATGGGGACATGAATGATGCTATGAAAAAATACTCATCTCTATTTAGAACAAAAACTAAATATTTCTAAATATGAAACAAAGAGAAGAACAACTTACCTTCATCCATGGTGGCTAGTTGAACTTTAGTTGCTGTTGCAATGGAAATAATTCTGCCAGCGCCACCTTGTATCTGTTAATCTAAATGTGTGGTTAGAGGGACTGAGAGGATGGTCAACCTCAGGGACAAATATATTTACTACAATATTTTACTATACAATCTATACTAATAAAGAAGAATTATATTTCCCCATACTGTATATATATATATAGGTATAAATATATAATAGCAAAAGTTAATAAAATTTATAGAAATGTTTGCAGCATACATTTAATATTGGATATTTGTACCTGGGGACAGGGACTGAAATGATGATTTACTTTGTTTAAAGCTTAACTTTAATTATTTATACATCATTATATGTCCATTTATCATTGGTAATTGTTATAACAAATGTTACTATATATTAAATTTTTCAGTTTTTGGTTTCATTATAATTAACGAAATATTATTAGCAGTGGGCGCAAATTGTCCAATTATCAGATATTGACCCGTATCTGTTTTCTTCTATCGCATCTAGTTTTTAACAATGAGGTACACATCCCTAAAAAGAATTTTATTTCAAACTTATGCCAATATCATACAAAAGTAGAAATTAATTTTATTGAAACACTAAATATGATACAAGAAAACGGATTGCAGATTTGAAAGCAGCATGAAAATCTAGTCTAGAAAACATTACGTCAATTCTGTGCAAACTACTTTAAAGTTGAATGTAATGTAAACGTTATATCATTGAAAAGATATGCAAGTTAGGCTTAGTAACTGGAAGATAACAGATGAATGTTAAGAATATGCATACTCCGACATTTATCTGAAGCAAATGATCCAGTAGTCATAACATAAAACGAAAAAGCCTGTTTGACATTTATTGCACCAAAAAAAATGCATAAAATGGCACAAGAAAGCTTAAATGTGCATAAATCAAAATATTCAAATATACTAGAACCTCGATTAACCGACCTTCGATTAATCGAGGTTTCTGTTAACCGAGCCGATAACGAAGTCTATTTGTGTGTGTGTGTGTGTGTGTGTGTGTGTGTGCGTGTGTGTGTGTGAATGAGGCCTGAAAAAGACCAGACTTTTTAGTTCACTGTCCGTGCTACAGGCTCTTGTGGATTCAAGAACTATTAAATCGTACTGAAGTTTTTCAAGCAGTAACAACTGCCCTAAAATAGTTGGAGCAAAGAAGCGATGTTATGCTGATAGATCTTCTGTTACTCCAAAATTGGCGTGATCGGACAGCCACTCATAGAAATTCTACACTTTTTTAATGAAAGGTAACAGACTTTTTTTTTTTACAAAATAATGGAAATTTAACAAATTAATGTAATTAAATTAAAAAAAAAATTCGTGAGTTCTGTTTTAATTTTGAAAATGCATCTTTCAATATTTAATTTAGTATAGTTAAAAAAATTTCAATTTCCTTTTTAAAATTTACTACTAGTAGTTGGTTTTCTTTTTAAACTTGTTAAATTGTGAAACAAAACTTTATATATGTTTATTTTTATCATTTAAAAAACTTTTATTGTCTTTTATTCTTAGAGATGTTAAATTCGCGAGCACAAAGAGTTTTTATTCACAATTTCTATTAACCGAGATTTCCGATATCCAAGATACTATTGGTCTCAATTAGCTCGGATAATCGAGGTTACACTGTATCTCAAAAACTAGACGTGCTGGAGAAAATCTAAAACTAGATTCGGAATCAGCGCAAAAAACTGATAAGAAACAGCTAATATCATTTCAGTAGCAGAACCATTGTTTTCCAGTGAATAGCAGAAGAAATCACCAAAGATTTCACTATTGATAGCATCCGTTCCTTCGATTCAGGGTTGTTAGTTTGGCTTCCATTTTTAATCCGAAATTTCAAATTCATGCCTGAAATTTTGAAAGAAGAATTTTTAGTTTATGTGATCGCTAACTGTCTCTCATTAAATAAAGCATAAAATACTATTCTTTATTTCTTACATGAACTCGAAATTTCTGAGTAAAAAGGAAGGCTAAACTGGAAAACCTGGTTCTAATACAAATCTGTTAAAATTTTCTTTTATTAATATTATTTTCTTTATTAATGTATTTATTGATGAAGTTTTAATTTCATTATGTAATATTAGACGGAAGAAAATACTTTAATCGAGCTGCACGCGGTACATATATATATATTTATTTAATCATACTTGAAAATCATTTTAAATGTTATAAAAAATCAGTATATTGAGTTAGCTTTTTCAACTAAATTGTATTTCAAAGTTCATTTTTTCACTATTCAAAGATGTAAAATTTGAAGTTGTGCGATCTTTAGAAGTTTAAAAAAAATTTGCAATGTTCAAGTCGTTTCCATCATCAATATGACGTCAGGTTTACCCACGTCCACGTTTCTGATATATATATAGACAGTGAGTGCAAAGCTGCGTTTATTAAAAAATGGTGACATACAAAAATCAGTATTTATGGATCTTGGTACTTTAGCAAACTACTATCTTCAAAATAAATAATTAATTACAGAGTGGGTCATTAAAAGAAATCTCTAATACTCATTCTCTCTCAAACGAATGCCAGCCAAGAGCCTTTTTAAATTTCTAGCAGCGATTGTATCAAGTGATCATTACTCCTACTTCAAAATTCTTGAAGTGACGCTATAAAGCCATAAACTGTAATAAAAACTTTTAATGTGACGTTAAACAGACATTGATTGCCCTCATAAATTTGTGAGTATTTCAGAAATCTCTTCAAGACACTTTTCACACCCAAACTGTAAATAGGGAAGCCGAGAGGTCACCACAAAGTATTTGATATTTCATTGTTCAGAGAGAAACATCTCTTTGAGGTATCTGAATTCGCGGAGTGTTTGCAGCCAGCTAATTTTCTGGCAAATTTTGGGATGGAGAAATCTTCAAAATGTTGAAATCTGAAACTGACGTTTTTTGGCAAATGTCTAGACTGTCGTTCAGTGGCGGACCTATCTTGCAACATTCCGTAAGAGTAGAAGCTTTCCGCTACTCACGTTGCACTCAATTTCTAACTGTTCCTTGATATGTGAATGTGTTCCGTTTAATGTGCTGTGTTTGTAATAAAATAGTTTCGTAATACTGTCATTCTTATTAAAAGTTGCCTCACAATGCTGAGGAATATAATGAAACAATGCTGAGGATTATAATGAAACATTGCTGAGGAGCTGGATCAGCGTCGTCATTAAGTCGGTTTTGTTTGAGGGTGGTTTGGGTAGAACCTAAACAGTTTTAACTTTATTCGAAAAATCTTTATAATTCTTCTGCTTTTCACACATAAAAGGATGTATTGGATTCCACCCACTTTTATGCGATTCTAAAATTTTCCAACCGAGTGAAAAAGTGTCTTAGCCGGAATTCGAACAGATTTATAAAGGGAGGAAAAAACACAAAAACTGTTCTAATAAATTGTCGTTAAAAGTATCACCAATAAAAGAACGAAAGGTCAATTAGATACCGAATGCTTTCTTACACGAATTTTAAATCTCCCATAAAATGAAAAAGTAGCCTTTTGAATGACTTATATATTAGGCCATTCATTAAAAGATTAGAATTTATTCATAGTTATGAAGCGAGCATTTTTATTTCCTTTCAGCGGAAAATGTGAAAGTTCGGTAAAAGTTTTCTTTTTCACGTCCTTTTTAAGCGTTACGATTCAGCTTCAAATGCTGAAAAAGAAAGTAGTTCAAATAAGTTTTAGATTTCTTTCTTTTTACTTAAAAGTTTGTAATTAGTAAGTGATTGAAATTCTCGGAATTTCAATTTGAGAATTATCTAACAACACTTTTCAGTTTTTGAAAAATTGTCCAGTTGCTAAAATACTTTTTAAAAGAGAAACATTTAAATGCATTGAAAAAAACGAGACTCTTAGCTTAAATTGCCAATTATCCGTCTATTGAGCTACCTGGACTAACTACCGGCCAGCGCAATTCATTCAGACAAACCTTTTGGTAATAGCATCTGGTCTACCATGTAGACAGCTTAGCGGAGTATACCGTATGTTACAAAACTCCATGGAACTCTTATCTTTGTATCTTTGCATCTATCGTTTAATATTTTACATGAAATCTAACATTCATCAGTTCTGTAAAAACACTTAAAAGGTGTGCAGAAAACAGAACAAAACAATACGTTTTATTTTTAATTAAAATAAAATAAAATCTCTTTTCAACTTAAGATAAAATGCAATATCGGTGATAATATTTTATCAGTAGAAAAAAAATATCCTTTCCACGAACAAACAATTACCCTTTTCCGTTTAAAATTCCCTAACATTCCAGTAGCATCGATTTTATCTTGGGTTTAATGAATACCGTGTTTATCAACTTTATACCCACAATATGTAATTTCACCAAATTTAAACAATGATTATTCTTTATTTTTCATAATATTGTATTCACGTAATCTTTCCAATACTTGTTTTAGCCGTTTTAAATAAATTTCATCTGTTTCACCAGTAACCCCAATGTCGTCTATAAAAAATTTGAACTCCCTCAATTCCACTTAAAATATGCTCAATTTTTCTTTGCCATAAAGTTGGAGAACTAGTAAGACCAACTTAACTCATTAATGTCGGTTGGTACGAAAATCTGCCATTTAAGAAATACGAAAATTTTAAATGTGAAAACCAGTATTTTAATAAGGAAATTTTCATATTATTTAATCTCAAAATTTGAGCGATTAAATAAGTTAAAATTTATAATATGGGAAAACTGGTGTCAACTGGTACCGAGGTATTAAAAATGTGTAAAATAAACTCGGCATTCATGGGTTAAGAAATTGAAATAATCCTTTTGGCATATGCCAAAAGGATTGTCAACAAGTCTTGTGACTTTTCATCTACAGGTAACTGAAGATGTGCTTGATTTAAATCCATTTTTGTAACAGGTAAACCATCACCTAATGTAGCTAATATATCTTTTACTCTTGGCAAAGGATATTTCAACTTCCAGAAAATTTATTTAATGTTACTTAAAAGTCATCACATAAACGAATTTTCCCATTAGGCTTAACCACTGAAACTATAAGAGTTGCCCACTTGCTATTAGTAACTGGTATTATTATACATTCATCCTGTAATCTTTCTAGCGCTTCATTCACTGCTGTACGTAGTACATGTTACAGTCCTAGCTTTGCAAAATATAGGTGTAGCATATTTTTCAAGATAAAGTTCTGCCTTCAAACCTTTTATTTCCCCAACCTTATCAGTAAAACAAATTAGAAAAATAATGTAATAATGCTTGTAATTTATAAGAAGAATTTACAATTTCATTTACATAGACAGATTTCAAATTATGAGGGGGGGGGGTGGGGGGTATCAAATTGAGATACCCAATCTCTATCAAATAATAATGAAAAATTATCTTCTTTTATCAGATACAACTTTACCGTCTTAGTTTTATTCTCATAAGTTACATTTACTTTGAAGATGGCAAAATAAATTTTGGTGAAAAATATATTTTTTTGTGTGTTTTATATAGCAATTCTGGGTACTTTTTACACAAACTTTGTTAGCCCTAAGGCCTCATATACTAATACTAGAACAAATGTTTGATTCTCAGTTGTAATGTGATATATCATTATTTTCTAAGTTAGATGACTAATTTAGGTAGAAAGGGCCTTAACTTATAAAATATAATTAACAAAAAGCCCCTAAATTATTATTAGTATTTTTATTGAAAATGTTAAAAATGTGTACTTACGTTTGGCCCTTAAACTGGTAGAAGCCTCCATTTTACTGCTTACTGAGGCATGTGCTGCATGTGTGATCACAAATGAGATTAAATTGTTAATATGCAATATATTATTAGTAGGACACTGGGTTTTCAACTTAAAATTCTTAAAAACGAATAATTTAGAGCAATGTAAAGATGTGTTCTAATAGTAGGACACCATGGAAGGGTTAAAACAGACAGTTTAAAAGGAGTTGAATCTTTATCAAGATTTAAACTTAATACTTTTACAGTATTTAAAACATTCGCCTGTTTTTTAAGTATTTTTACTTTTACAAACTTTAAATTCCTATTTTCTTGCATTGGTTACAAATAGCATGAACATATTCATATACAGTCGAACCTCGTTATCCCGACACTCTAATGACCAGAAAAAAATGTCGTCATAAGCGGAGTGTCGCGGTAACCGGGGTTAGAGAAAAATATGTTTATTAAAAGTGGTATTTTAAATTCATAACTGTTCTTGTAGTTTTCAGCAATAAAACATTATTATTAAACAAAATAAACACAAAAATAAAATTGAAAAATATAAAAATCAGATTTATGATGACTTGTTTTTTTTATTACATGAAATATTGATGAATTAAGTTTTGCTTAACTATAGATGTGCTTCTTACTATTTTTCAAGATTATGCAATGAATTGTAAAGAATATTCGTTGTTTCAGAAATGGATGTAAGATAATTTTTGATCATTTCAACGCAATGCAATGCTTCGTTTTTAATCGGATGAAAAACACCGTGTAACCACAAGAAAGCACCGCCTGATCAGAACACAAAGACCGCGAGTAGACTGATACGTCTATCTGGAGCTTAAGTGGGTCATTCATAGTGTGTTTGTGACTATATTTATTTAGATAAAGGATTGAACTAAAATTTCTCATTTATCTCAATGGGTATTTTAGAAATTTTTGTGAAATGTTTGGCTAAGACATTTCTTACCGCTTAATTTCCGTGCTTAAGATGGATTATGAATAATGGACAATTTTCCTAAACGTCGGGATATCCGGAGTTGAAATTTATTCAACGACGTAAAATCCGGAGTTTATTTACTTTAAAATCATATACAGAAAATCGGGACTTTGAAAAACTGACGTGATAAGCGGAGTGACGTGAAAACCGGGTGTCGGGATAACGAGATCCGACTGTACATTCATACATTAAGTGAGGTATATTTCCATCACTTGTAACATTTTAATTTACCATCAGAATGAGCATTTCAGAAGACGTTTACTTCAGAAAGAGCATTATTTACATGATTGCTGATAGTCTGCTTTTGAGAACAATTCTGAAATTTCTTTTGTGGTACATTTTTACTATACGCTATTTTATTTACATTCAATTTTTTACGTTTAATTTCTGAAATTTCATTATCCGCATTATGTAAAGCTAAACTATTTCAACTATTTCAATAGCCTTCTCAAAAGTTAAATCATCAATTTGAGGGATTAGTGTATTCTGAATATTTTCATGTTTCAAATCTCTCAAAAACTGTTTTAATAAATTGTCATTTAAAGTATCACCAGCAAAAGAACGAAAAGTCATATTTTTTTAAACCAAGGACGAAATCTTGAATGGATTCGTTTTCATTTTGAAAACATTTTCTAAATTTAATACGCTAACAAAATCTGTTGGGGTCGGAGTTTAAATGTTTCAGCAGAATATCAACAATTTCACTATATTTTAAGGAGTCACAAGCTTCAGGAAAACATAAATCATATAGTAAATTATACAGCTTAGGACCATGCAAGAAATTATTGCAGCAGCTTTTTTTCTCTTCATTAACATCATGCAATATGAAACTCTGTTCTAATCTTTTGACATAGGCTCCAAACTTTCAATTGAGTCATCGAATTCTTTAAAAGTAGTGAAAAGTATCATTTATTGATCGCAAAAAAGAGTAAAATTTAATGTAATTTGTCCTTTTTCACGTCCGTAAATGCTGAAAAAGGCGATAAAGTTAATAATTATCAACTCATTCAAGAATTAGAAACACAGCAGAAAGGCGCAAGCAGAAATCGAGCCATTGTCTCCAGCACAAATATATTTCTTCAAATTTTTCCGGTGAAAACATTTTCTTTATCCTCGTCGCAAATTTTGTGTGTTTTTAACTAATTAATTAATAATTATCAGATTACACAAAATCCTTGATATTCGATACATAATTAACATTTAATTACACACATCAACAAACGAGCATAACTTACACTTAGATGATCCCATTCTAAACTCTACTATTTACATAGGTAAGTCATTTTCATAAATTCAATAAAACTCTTTAACCCTTTATCTACTGTCGGTACTTATAAGTACCATTAACATAACTTATTATAAAATTAATTTAATACGTTGATTAGCAGTAATGCAGTTTAGAATGAGCTATAGATGCATTACTTTATCTTGTTCCAAAAGCATTATGGGTTACACAAAACAAAAATATTTTTAAAAGGGTGATTTATTTTGCCTTTGCTTATTTTCAGCTTTTTTAGCATTAGGGTTGGAGGGTGAATTTTTCAATTCGGAAATATTTCTATATTTCTATTGTAAGAACATTATATTTGTACATTTCCAAATTCTACAAAATACTAAGAAAAATATTCAGAATAAAAGATTTGAATGGGGTTATAAATATTGCACAAAATCTTTCTAAATCCGTCAATCCTTGTAAAATCCTTCTAAAATTTATTAATTGATTATGTAAATCTTCTAAAGTAGTTTCCAAAATTCTCGAAAAATGCTTTAGAAGATAAAATTTTCATGATTTCATAATTCAGTACATAAAGAGTTAAAAAGTGCTTTTAATTTAACATATTTTTTACATCATCATCCAGTATTTATTCATGATCAGAATCTTGCAAGTATGATTAAGAAGCGTCACTTTCATAAGTTTACATCTATAGTAGAGACTTTTTTTTAACGAAGTCACTAAGTAAAGGCTTTTCTTATGTCCTTTAAATGAAGTTTGGAATCCTCTAAACTTCGTGAAATCGATGTACTTTTTTCTGACTTGCTCTTCGGAATTCTGATGAATCAAACAACGTATTGAGTGAATTACTTTAGTTGTTAAGCTGTTAATCAAAAGATAGGAATCCATTTAAAGTCACGAAGGCTAGTCTTTCCTTTCTGCATCGAGAGTTATTTACATTCATTGTTGAAAAATAAGAGAATCCTTTAAAAAGAATTATTTACATTTGTCTTTCTAAAAATCAAAATACTGTTTGAAAGTTAAAAAATAGAGACACCTGAGAAAAACTTTTTCTCAACTTTCTATGCGAAATAAATGTTTGCAATTAAACTAATTGGAATTCTTGTAAAATAAGTAAGTTTAATGTATAGTAAAAGTATTTTGAAAAAATATTTCAATTACCGAAATGTTTTACATTTTAGTGAGTTTGACACTGTCTTTGCTTGAAATATTGTGACAAAATCCGAATTGTGTTTTATTATACAGTAATACTTCGACTTACGTTATCGATTCGTTCTAAGACTAGCGACGTAAGTCGAAAATGACGTAAGTCGGGGTAAGCAAAAAAGGATAAGTAATAAAAATCCCCCAAAATAAAATGAATATATTCAATTGTATTTAGGGATTATGTTATATATATTCAACATTAGTCAAATAATGCGTTTGCAATACAGTAATTTGGAATAAATCAAAATGTTGATAACTTGCAACTTATTGTTCTTCTAGCTGCCGCGTTCGAGTTTTTGAGGATGCGAAAAAAATTTGCATTGAAGTTTGAATCGACAAATTTTTCTTTTTTACTTTTAGAAGCTCTTTGTTACAGCAGAGTGAGTATTCTCAGCTTTTCCTAGTGACTTTTTTTATTTGTTTGTCACTATCACTTGACTGTCGCGAGAAAGTTTCCCTTCACTGAACCAAAGTCTTCAAAAAAGTTCAAAGTGCGTCTTAATTAAGGATTTTTTTTTTCCAGACCAGACGACGTAAATGTGGGGTGACGTAAGTCGAGGGGATGTAAATCGTGGTGACATACGTCGAGGGGACATAAATCGGTGTACTACTGTACTGTTATTTTTTGGGTGACTGCAAATGTACGTATCCCATTTCCGATGCATCGAGTTTCAAAGTGTACCCAAGTTGTTTTAAATCGCAAAATGTAGTCGAATTGTCCACATATAGTCTCTCAGCAATCTCTTCAGTAGTAATCCGAGAATTATTATTCAATTCCTACTATTAGCTCACACTCTCTCTATATTTATTTATATATTTATCTTGTTCAAATTTTCAATCGTTAATAAAATACGCATTATTCATCTTATCAAGTTAAAATACGTTTTTTAAAACTTGTACTGGATGACAATTGATGTTAATGCAGTTTTTTCAAATATTAATTAATAAATTAAATTTTAATTAATTAAATTTAGTTTTGCATGGGAAAGAAAATGGCGGCCATTGGTTATTGAAGATCAATGAAAGTATTTTCAATAAGGGGTTACCATAGGGGGACCCTGTTCTGTCGCCAAATACCGCCAAGTTTGTCGCCAACTTGGCGATATATCGCCAAATTTGGCGACCAAAATGAGTCCCCAAAAGTGACGCTAACTTGGCGATATCTCTAATATTTCGCCCGATTCCCATAGAGTTCCATTGTAAACCTACTTGCTTATAGAAAATCAACAAATTGAGATATTTTAATGCAACAAAAACTAATATTAGCTTAATATTAAATTTTTCTTTGATGGCCTAAGTAGGAATTGACTTTAAAAACAAAATTTTTATATTACTTGTTTACTAAATCACGGATTAAATCATTTTCAATGCCAGAACGTCGCCCAGAACGAATTTTATTGCTTACATTGAAATCGCTATTTCGAAAGCAACAAAACCACTATTTAACTGTCTTAAGAGCAGGAGCACGAGCCAAATAAACATCTTGAATATTTTTTATAGCACGTCCTACACTTGCTCCTCTTTTTAAACTCATATAACATAACATGACAAAAACGTAACTTTTCGTTTTCCATTTTGCATATTAATCTTACACGCAAATTAATTTGAAAAACTTTTTTTAGCGTTATGTTCATTCACAACACTGGTAGATAACTGTCAGTTAATAATATAGTTATAAAAGAAACATCAGCACAGTCAAAATTGCAAGTTTCTTCCACCTATGAAATGGGGCACGAACGTTTGCAATCACCTAATAAGTAAGGTGCTTAAGGGGAATCGGGACCTTTAAACTTTCAAAAAACAACTTTCGCTTTTGTTTTATTATGAATAATTAAACATTTCTAAAGAAGGCTAATAAAAAACCACAATACTTCTTCAGTTATAATAATTTAAAACAGTTAGTATAATTAAAGGTAAGTGGATATCGAAATTTTAAGATTTTTTTCTCAGACTAGTAAATTTTGAGCTTGTACGCACTATGCACTCTGTGAAGATTCGCAGGGCTGCCATATACAACTATTTTTATATTCTATTCGAACCACTACATTTTAAAAATAAATTTTGTAGCATATTACTCTTGCACATGTTGTCAAAGTACAGTAAAAGTAGTTAATAAACTAAAATTTTGTTACAGTTTCATGAATGTGTTGGAAAGTGTTTTGTAATTTATGCTGGACGCATGATTTTTCATTCTTGTGTTTAACTTTATTTGGTTCATGTATTGTAAAGATGGAATTTTGTAATCGATTTTTACTCACTTCCTGATGTTCTAGAATTCTGGAAATTATATACACAGGTGTGTTTTCGATGGCAATGAAACATTTTAATATCTTTAGAAATTAATTTTATATGAATATGGAAATTTTAAGGTATTTTTTCGTTAACCCGGAGTCGGTGAAAAATCTTAAACTATTTTTTAATGTAACATCTGTCTACTAAATTTGATAAATTATGCCAACTCGCTGTGAAACTGCAACAACAAGTATTTAAACACTAAAAAGTAGGAAACAAAGTTTATGCTTTTTTAGCTCACAGTCTATCAAAGCCTGAGAGCTAATGTACCCGCCCGTTCTGTATGTATGTACGTACGTACGTACGTATGTATGTATGTATGTACGTAACGCGATAACTATTGATAGAAACATCCGATTTGCTTCAAAATTTTTTTCTAGGTTCATTGTGATAAGGCGCTTCCCTGATTAGTTTTGGAAGTTCATTGGTTAAGGACAAAGGGGGGAAAACGGGGTTAGTCCAACCCCTTAATTCAGATTAATGGGTTTTTCATGCAGAATCATTCGATTGGCTCCGAATTTGATATACCGGTTTATTATGTTAAGGAACTTCCCTGATTAGTTTTGGGGGTTCATTGGTTAAAGAAAAAGGGGAGTTAGTCCACCCCCCTAATTCAAATAAATGGGTTTTTCATGCAGAATCATTCGATTTGCTCCGAATTTGGTATACCGGTTTATTATGTTAAGGAACTTCCCTGATTAGTTTTGGGGGTTCATTGGTTAAGGATAAAGGGGGAAAAGGGGGTTAGTCCACCCCTTTTAATTCAGATAAATGGGTTTTTCATGCAGAATGATACGATTTGCTCCGAATTTGGTATACCGGTTTATTATGTTAAGGAACTTCTCTGATTAGTTTTGGAGGTTCATTGGTTAAGGATAAAGGGGGAAAAGGGGGGTTAGTCCACCGCCTTAATTCAGATAAATGGGTTTTTCATGCAGAATCATTCGATTTGCCCCGAATTTGGTATACCGGTTTATTATGTTAAGGAACTTCCCTGATTAGTTTTGGGAGTTCATTGGTTAAGGATAAAAGGGGAAAAACGGGGTTAGTCCACCCCCCTTAATTCAGATAAATGGGTTTTTCATGCAGAATCATTCGATTTGCTCCGTATTTGGTATACCGGTTTATTATGTTAAGGAACTTCCCTGATTAGTTTTGGGGGTTCATTGGTTAAGGATAAAGGGGGAAAAGGGGAGTTAGTCCACCCCCGTAATTCAGATAAATGGGTTTTTCATGCAGAATCATTCGATTTGCTCCGAATTTGGTATACCGGTTTATTATGTTAAGGAACCTCCCTGATTAGTTTTGAGGATTCATTGGTTAAGGATAAAGGGAGGTTAGTCCACCCCTTTTAATTCAAATAAACGGGTTTTTCATGCAGATTGATTCGATTTGCTCCGAATTTTGTATACCGGTTTATTATGTTAAGGAACTACCCTGATTAGTTTTGGGGGTTCATTGGTTAAGAATAAAGGGGGAAAAGGGGGGCTAGCCCACCCCCTTAATTCAGATAAATGGGTTTTTCATGCAGAATCATTCGATTTGCTCCGAATTTGGTATACCGGTTTATTATGTTAAGGAACTTCCCTGATTAGTTTTGGGGGTTCATTGGTTAAGGATAAAGAGGGAAAAGGGAGGTTAGCCCGCCCCTCTTAAATTAGATAAATGGGTTTTTCGTGCAGAATGATTCGATTTGCTCCGAAGTTGGTATACCGGTTTATTATGTTAAGGAAATTCCCTGATTAGTTTTGGGGGTTCATTGGTTAAGGATAAAGGGGGAAGGGGGGCTAGTCCACCCCCCTTAATTTATATAAACGGGTTTTTCATGCAGAGTTATTCGCTTTGCTCCAAATTTGGTATACCGGTTTATTATGTTAAGTTGCTTCCCTGATTCGCTTTGGGGATTCATTGGTTAAGGATAAAAGGGGGGCTTGTCCACCCCCTTAATTTAGATAAATGGGTTTTTTTTGCAGGATTATTTGATTTGCTCCAAATTTGGTATACCGGTTTATTATGATAAGGAGCTTCCCTGATTAGATTTGGAGGTTCACTGGTTAAGTATAAAGGGGAAACGGGAGCTAATTCCCCTTCACTTATTTTTTTGAGGGGCATTATTCTTTTAAATAAGAGTAAGATATATATTAGTGTGAATAGCCTGTGAGCTCAATGCCATCAGTTTAGCTGGGCACTTTTCTTTTTTATTCTACTAATAGTTTAATATTAATTGAATTATTTCTATACGTAAAGAAAACAATTTAAGGGGTCTCAGAACTCTTAAAATTTCACAATTTTCGAAATTTTTAGGTATTAAACTACTATCTCTTCTGAACATTTTGATATAAATGTTTCCTTAAAGTTCCCATTAGAACAGAAGTTATGGCTTTTAGAATAATATCCGCTCAATAATTAAAGCAACGTTTTCGAATGTTTGAAGTCATTTTTCTCTAAATGACGTTTCTGGACATAATGCACACGATAACTCAAAAACTCCTGAATAATTGTTCATGAAATTTTCGAAACGTATGTTTCATGTTAGTCTGTATAAACTGAACCTAAAATTTCATTTTTATTGTACAAAAAAATATATTTTTTAGGGGATGGATTATACTCTTGAAATTTTCAAAATTATTCACTAGCTAAATACAATTTTGTATTAAAAATATAAATATACTTTTTTTTAAAATCATATACATTTTAAGATATTAGATGTTAAAAATGGTATTTTTTTTTTCATTTTTTCCAATTTTAAGAATCCTGAGACCCTTTAACAAACCTGAATAGGTAGTTTTAAAATATTTTTTTTCTTTCCTGCTGCTTTATCTTTAAAAAAAAAAAACAGGGCAAAAATTCTAATTTTTAAATAAATTTACTAGTTTGCGTTTACTACAAAGTGTAAATCAAAACGGTAAATTTTGAAAAATCGGGGTTCACGCCAAATTAACATATTCAAAGGATTTTTTTCTTTTGAACAACGTGTATTTTAGGGAAGAAATTACGTGTGATTTTTAAGTTAAATATTGAATATTTATAAAAGAGTATTTAAAAAATATATTTTTACATTTGTACTTATTTTATAAGCGCATACAATGTAAAAAAAATCTGTAATTCTACAAATTTAAAGTTTCAGATATCTGTATGCTTACTAAAATTTTATCTGTAAACTGTACAAAAAAAGATGTAAATCTACAAAACTAGTGTTTGTAAAGCTACAGAAATCTGTAGCTTCACAAAAGAATCTACTAAAATTGCAGTAATCTCACTAAAATTTTATCTGTAACCCGTGTTGCAGCTACATAAAACTTCCAGGCACCGCAGTTTCCTAAAAAATTCGTAGTAGCCTTACATATGTTTTGATTTACGGTGAAAAAATGCATCTGTTACATGAATTTTTGTTGTTGCCGTTACATAAAAAGTTCTAGGAATCCCAGTTTCTTAGAAAATATTTTAGTAACTTTGCAGATTTTGTCTTCAGTGTATAAACCGTTAAAATTACCATACATTTATCAATAACGAACAGAAACGCATCAATATCTAAATTAAAAACTTAAATGTATTTAAAGGAAGTAGAAAAAGCGCAATGTTTAATTATTTTTATTTTATATTTATTTTTCAATTCAGGATTAAAATCTTTCTAGTCAATTGAAAAATGTCAATTGAAAGTTTTCATTTTTAGTCCCATTTTCGAAAAAACGTCTCTGGCCTGTTAAATAATGTTCGAAATTCTATAAATTACATGAATAATGATGATACTTTTTATTGACTTGTTCTACAGAATCCTAATTAAACACGAAACCTACTGAGTGTTAAGCTATTAAGGAAAAAAGTAGGAATCTATTCACAGTCTCGAAGTTAGGGTTTTCTTTCTGCATCGAGAATTGTTTACATTCACCGCCGACAAATAAGGTAATGTTTTTAAAGAATTATTTCCTTTTACTTTTTAAAAATCAAAATACTCTTTTAAAGTTTTAAAAGTGTGATATACATGGATGAAAATTTTACTCGAACTTTCTTTCAGAGGGTATTTTTGATGTGCTTTGTGAAATCTTGTAATTAATTAACTTCTTTTATATTAAAAATTATTGTAAATTAAACATTCAACCTTAAAAATTAAAAAGCAAAAAACAAAAAACAAAAAACAAAATATAATATACAAAATTAAAAATATAGAGTGTCATATTTTTAAATACATTTGATTAATTAATAGTTTAATATTAATTACATCATTATTATACTTCAAGAAAACAGTTTAACAAGCCTGAAAGTATGATTTAAATATTGCTTTTTATTTTCATGTTGCAATATCTTAAAAAAGAAAGGGAGCAAGGATTATAGTTTTTTACTATATTAATTTCAAATTATAATTTCAGTAGTTTTGTTTTACACCAAGCATAAATCAAATCGATAATTCAAAAATTAGACTCACACCAAATTGACATTGTACGAATATATATATATTTTTATTTTTTTTTCTTTGGAAAATATGCATTTCAGTCTTAAGATAAACATTGAATGTTTATAGTAGAGTGTTTAAAAATTATTTTGACTGCTATATCTATTTCATAAGCTTACTTAAAACGTAAAAATTACCGTATATTTCTAAATAGCGTACAGGAACTCGTCGCTATCTAAATTAAAAACTTAAATATATTCAAAGGAAGTAGAAAAAGCGCAATGTATAATTATTTTTATTTTATATATTTCTCAATTCAGGATTAAAATTTTTCCTGAGTAATTAGAAAGTGTCAATCGAAAGTTTTCCTTTTCAGTCATAATTTGGAAAAAACGTCTCCGACCTCCTTTAAATGATGGTTGGTTGGTTAATTTTTTGGCGGCCGATTATCTACGCTAGGGATATAGGCCCGAGGGGGAGCGCCCTTCGTGGGGGTCTTTCTAAGGGAACCTAACCCGTATTTACGCATCGAAATCCATGGCTCGAAGAAAACCATGAAAACTCCGAACGACTAGGCCGACGGGCGCGATTGGGTTCGAAACCAGCACCTCCCATCTACCAGCTTCGAGAGCAGAACCTCTCAGCCACAGGTGGGGCACTTTTAATAAAGTTCGGAATTCTGTAAATTTGATGTATAATCATGACACTTTTTTATTGACTTGTTCTACAGAATCCTAATTAAACATGAAACCTATTGAGTCAGTTACTTAGATGTGAAGCTGTTGAGGAAAAAAGTAGAAATCAATTTCACAGTCACGAAGTTAGCCTTTCATTTCTGTATCCGAGAGTTATTTATTTTCACCTTCAAAAAATAAAGAAAATTTTCTGAAGAGTTATTTCTTTTTCGTTTTTAAAAATCAAAATAATGTTTTAGAATTTTAAAACAGTAATATACGTGGACGAAAATTTTACTGAAACCGTCTTTGAGGGTGTTTTTTATGTATGTTGTGAAAGCTTTTAATTAATTAATTTCTTGTAAATTAAATATTCTTTTAAACATTTTAAGCAATAAAAAGTAGAAAACAAAATATAAATTAAAAATAAAGGGTGTAATTTTTTTATTACATTTTACAAATTAATAGTTAATATTGTTTAAATTATAATTATATTTCGGGAAAACAATTTACAATCCGGAATACATAGTTTAAGTATTGTATTTTTCTCTGTTGCAATATCTTAAAAAAGAGCGCTTTTACTAATTTTACTAGTTTGCGATTTATACCAAGCACAAATCAAATTGATAAATTTTCAAAAATCATACTCCCGCCAAATCGAATGATTTATTGAATGGTTGTATTTATATTTATATATATTTATATATTTTTCTTCTTTGGGACAACATCCATTTCAGACGTGAAATTTGGTGTGGTGTTTAAGCTCAACATTAAATGTTTATAAAAGAGTATTTAAAAATTATTTTGACTTTTATATTTATTTTACACTTGTACTTAAAGCATAAAAATTACTATATTGCTAAATAACATACAGAAAGGCATCGCTATCTAAATTAAAAACTTAAATGTATTCAAAAGGAGTTAAAAAGGCACAATGTATAAATATTTTTATTTTATATATTTCTCAATTCAGGATTAAAATCTTTCCAGAGTAATTAGAAAGTCTCAATTGAAAGTTTTCCTTTTCAGTCATATTTTGGAAAAACTTCTCCGACCTCCTTTAAATAAAGTTCGGAATTCTGTAAATTTCATGAATAATCATGATACTTTTTATTAACTTGATCCACAGAATCCTAATTAAACATGAAGCCTATTGCGTTAATTACTCGGATGTTAAGCTGTTAATGAAAAAAGTAGGAATCTATCAACAGTCTTGAAGTTTGCTCTTTCTTTCTGTATCCAGAGTTACTTACATTCACCGTCGAAAAATAAGGAAATCTTTTTAAAGGATTATTTTCTTTTACCTTTTTAAAAATCAAAACTCTGTTTTAAAGTTTTAAAAAAGTGAGATACATCGATGAATTTTTTATTAGAACCCATTTTCAGATTGTTTTTGATATCTGTTGTGAATGCTTCCAATTAATTAACTTCTTGTAAATTAAATATTCTTGTAAATATTTTAAACGTTAAAAAAAAATACATATTAAAAATAAAGAATGTAATATTTATTAATACCTTTGATCAATTAATAGTTTAATATTAATTAAATTATTATTACACTTTGAGAAAACAATTTAGCAATCCTGAATACATAATTTAAATATTGATTTGTTTTTCCTGTTGCAATATCTTAAAAAAGAAACGGAGCAAAAATTATAATATTTTACTAATTTCACTAGTTCGCGTTTTAAACCAAGCGAAAATCAAATCAAAAATTTTCAAAAATCGCACTCACGCCAAATTGACATATTGAACAAATACACAACAAGGTGATTCTAACTAAATGGAACAAAAAGACAGCATTCCTTTTGGATTCCTTTAAATTTGAGATTAGGATTTCCTTTAGAGACATTTGTTTTCTCCCGTTACTTTGGTTAATAACAGTGTGTCATAAAATAAATTAAGTCTTATTGTAATAAAATTGTTCGACGAAGCAGATGTCTTCTTCGGTCACTAGACTTCATACAATTAAAGAATAGGTCCATTTTCTTTTCTAATTTGAAAACTAATTTGAACTAATTTGAAGGAAAAAACAAATATGTTATAATCTGGAATAGTACTATTTATTTCATAAGAGATTTATTCTGTCGTATATGCAGGACGTTTTCATAAGTGCATTTTGTCTCAAATAGTTGGTGTACCGAGTTAACTACAACCGTGAACTACT
This sequence comes from Maratus speciosus, assembly GCA_963932465.1. Lineage (NCBI taxonomy): Eukaryota > Metazoa > Arthropoda > Arachnida > Araneae > Salticidae > Maratus > Maratus speciosus. The sequence continues at coordinate 560,738,842 of OZ010792.1, forward strand.
GGTAAGGGATACTATCGGAAAGTTCCCGGACTTGATGGAAAAATAAATTTTGTTTGAACTTACCTGGTTTTGGCTGCTATCTCTTTCAAATTACTCACCTAGTTAACATATACACCGATCTCATCACGTTTCCCACTTGTCGAAAGCCTACTGAAGTCATTATCTCAAAAGCTGTCAAGGACCGAATGTGATTCTAGTTGAATGTGTGTCGACACAGTTGCAAAACGTCGTCCTTTCAGTATCATTTTCAATTTTGGAAATAATGCAAATCCAAAAGAAGCTAGATCTGGTGAATGGAGGGATGAGGAACAAAAACCATGTTGTTATGAGCTAAAATACGCGTTGGCTTTAGGGATGGCTTGTCAGGAGCCTTGGGACAAACTTTGCAGTAATGCATCACATGTTCAACTTCCCCGTCAAAATTTCTTGAAAATTCCATAACCGATTTCAGCTTTGTATGCACGTTCTTGGATAGAAAACGGCTCAAAAATTTTTGACAAAATTTTGTATTATATCGTTTCTGAGCATGAGAAGACCATTCGGCTAAGTTTTCTTCATTGTGCAATAAGCAAAATAAATCTCAATTTTCCAATAAGAATCTATCAAATGAGAACTGCATCGTTAATCTCTATTCTCATATGTTAACTTCTGAGCAAAAAAGCATTTTAGACCTTGGTTTAAATTTTTCTCAGTCTTACAAACCTTCTCTCACCAAATCGATTGCTCCTATTGAGTCTTCCTTTAAACATAGTAAAGTCACTCCTTTTCAAAAAGAAACTCTTCGTCACATCCTTGCTGATACTATTTCTTCTAATAATTCAAAATATAAACCTAATCTTTCACGTTCACAAAATATCGCTCTGAATGAGCTTAAGTCGAGTGATAATATTACTATTACTAAAGATGATAAAGGAGGTCAAATTGTTCTTATGGATAAAAAAGATTATTCTGATAAAGTCTATACTCTCTTATCTGAAGGTCCTTAAGTTGAAGTTAAAAAGATCCTACTAATTCGAATCTTTCCACTCTCAAAAAGGATGTTAAGAATTCTGTTATTTTAAGTGACAACACTAAACATGGTATTCCTTCTTCAGCCATTTGTGCCCGTTTCTATGCTTTGCCTAAAGTTCATAAAACCAATGTCCTCTTAAGACCTATCGTCTCTAATATTGGTACTGTTACTTATCCTCTTGCCAAATTTTTAACATCCATTTTTTCTCCTTTATGCATTTCTAATTCTCATACGATAAAATTTTTTTATGATTTGTTAGTAAATTAAAAAATATTAACCCATCCAATTATTCTTTGCTTTCTCTTGATGCCAAATCTTTGTTTACGAATGTTCCGATTGAAGATGCTCTTCCTTGCTTGGAAAAAAGATTACGCCAATTTCGTTTCTCTGATATCGAAGTCCAAGATTTCGTTAATTTAACTAAAATTTGCATCACTCAATGTCATCATTGAATTTGATAATAAATTTTTCAAACAATCAGACGGCTTAAGTATGGATAATCCTTTATCTCCAATTCTTTGTGATATTGATATGCATTATTTTGAGGAAACATTATTAAACCTGGTTATTTTTAAATATTGGATGCGTTATGTCGACGATACTTTTGTTTTAGTTGATAATCCTTTTGATACTTCTACCATTCATACTGTCAATTCTATCGACCCACATATTCAGTTTACTTTTGAATTAGAAAATTGTAATAAACGTCCTTTCCTTGATGTTTTAGTTACCAAATGTGATTCTTCTTTCAAAACTTGTGTTTATAGAAAACCTTTTTCTATTTCTAATCCACTTCATGCTCTCTCAAATCATCCTGCCAACAAAAAAATCGGTGTTTCTTACACGTATGTAAATTGTGCTCTCAAAATTTGTTCCGACTCTGCATCCCTTAAGGATTAACTTAATTACTTAGAAACCGTTGCTGTCAAAAGAGGTTTTAATCCTTCTGTTATCAATAATGCAGTGAAGAAATTCAATAGACCATCTAAAACATGTACTCTTTCCAAATCAGTCAAAGCAAACCTGATAATTTGGTTGTCCTCCCCTTTTATCCTCCTTTATGTTTCAAGTTAGCTAAAGTTTTACGTCGTTTCAATTTTAACATTATCTTTAAACCTGTCAATAAATTCAAATTTCCCTCCACTAAATCTCCTGTTCCTGATCTTCGTAAATGGGGACTTTATAATGTTCCTAGTAATGGTTGTGATTTATCTTATATTGGTCAAAATAAAAGAAATCGCGAAATCCTCATAAAAAAAACACTCTCGTTATGTAATCAATCAAGAATTTTCTAAATCTTCTATTGCCAAGCACTCTTGAGGTTCCGGCCATAATTTTAATTTTCAAAATGCTAAAATTATCTTTAATGCCAATAGTATCTCTGAATTGGACTTTCTTGAAAATCTAGCTATTTATCTTAATCGTGATGTTATTGTTATTGATAAATCTGATTCCACAATGCTATCTGCAGCTTGGAAAAACCTTTTCAGTACTACCATATAATTTATTTTTGTATTAATTAATATTAATCTTTTTTATATTTTATTTATTTATTTATTAATTTCATGTGTTCCCATATTTAAATATATGTATTTTTCTTTATTTTTATTTTTTTCCTCCCATTTTTTGCCCCTTCTACTCTGTGTTCTTTTGTTTTGATTATACTCTTCTGTGATTGGCTGTTGTATTCTACTTTCCTATTGGCTGTTGATTTCTAATTTCCTATTGGCTGTTTCTTCAGCTTGTTTCCTTTCCCTTATCTCTCATTTCAGTCTCGCTGCTGCTTTCATAGTAGAAGCACATCTTCTTTGCGCCTGACGAAGAAAGACTCAGATCTTTCGAAAGGCCTATCGCATTTAAAAATTTTTGATGGTGTTTTATTTGTTGTTTTCATTCGGCTAAGTCACATGTTCGAGAAAATTCGATTAGTAGGTCATTTTTGGATCACTGTGGGTCAAGATAATTGTATCTAAAAACAATTCAAACGATTTTGACAAAATTTTGTATTATACCGTTTCTTAGCATGAGAAGACCATTGGGCTAAGTCACATGTTCGGAAAAATTCTATTTGTGGGTCATTTTGGGGCCACTTTGGATTAAAGTTAATTGTATCTAAAAAAAGATTCAAACAATTTTGACAAAATTTTGTATTGTACCCTTTCTGTGCATGAGAAGCCGATTGGGCTAAGAAACTTGTTCAAGAAAACTCGATTACTGGGACATTTTTTGGTCACTGTGGGTCAGGTTAATTGTATTTAAGAAATGACTCAAAGCATTTTGACAAAATTTTGTATTATACCGTTTCTGGGCATGAGAAGATCATTGGGCAAAGTCGCGTGTGAGAGAAAATTCGTTTAGTGGGTTATTTTGGGGTCACTGTGGGTCAAGCTGATTTTATCTATAAAACGACTTTAACGATTTTGACTAAATTTTGTATTCTATCATTTTCGGGTTCGAGAAGAGCATTGATTAGGTCGCATGTTCAAAACAATTCGGCTAGTGGGTCATTTTGGGTGACTATGTCTTAGGATCATGCCAATTGTATCTAAACAGCATGAACAATACAGTGAGAATAAAATATCGAATTGAACACAAGGCCATCCCTGCGAGTATATATTAATTTAGTAAAGTTTATTTAACGAAAACATACATAACGTTATTGTTCACAGCAACGTCACTCAAAATGAACCGTACATTCCGGCGTATAGTGCACAGCTCAAACAAACATATTTAGGCCCAGAAATTTTATTTCATAAATAAAGTTAAAGTTACGAAGTAGCAGTTTCATTAAATAAAATTCCTGTGTCAAAATGTAAGTGTTTGAGCTGCGCGTTATGCACCGGGATATATAGTACTAATTTTTTTATAAGAATTAACAACTAACAACATTTAATAACAACAAACAATGCTTTTGTAAGATTAATGTATATTACATGTTTAATTGGTTGTGCTAGTCTTTACTCAAAAATTATACCAGGCGCGTATTTTTCCTAGAGAAATCTGAATAGATCCGTTATTAATTAATCTTGAAACGTGTAACTATTTACATATACTTTATAAAAGCATTTACGTTTCTGTGAGCTTGTAATTTAACCTTTATATAGTAATCATTAAATCTCTAAACAATTTTTCAAATTTTTAAAACATACATTACCGTTGCATAAACAATTTCAAGAGAGAAATTCTCTTACCGGTAATTAGATCTGAAACGATAAATATTAAATTCAGTACTCTCTGAATAGATACATTTATATCACGAGACAATCAGTATTCCATTAAAATTGAGGAGATGAATTTACGCAACTATATTCTTTGTTAAATATACTAATGGAAGAAATAATGCAAGTTAAATATTTCATAGACTACAATCAGTGAATATTAAGTTTCCTGAGAGCTTTTTAAAAATTTAGGAATAGTTTTGAAATAATATTGCGATTAGGAATTATAATTAAGTTTCGATTTATTTTCGTTTAACACTTGCGATGAAATACACTCTAAATGGATAATTTAAAACAGATAACATTTATGCTGAAGTTCATTTATTCAAAAATATTAACTATTAATTACCACGGATATTAACAAAAGAAATTTCGTTTCGTTAAGCGGTACAGTTATTAAAATTTCAAGTTTCTAATTGAAATTTTGAAAAGTTCTCTTCAAATGCTATTATTAATTAACAATAACATTCATCTGATTTAAAGGTAATAAATATTTCTTAATTTCTGCTTGCACGTTATATTTAATTTATTTATCAATTATATTACATAAAATAAGGAAAGCATTGTATGTCATTGTTTAAAATTTTTAACCAACTTCAAAAATGAGGAGGTTCTTAAAACATATGCGTATGCATTTTTAGGTGCGTTCGTAATTATAAAAATACGTAGTACCTATAGTCGGCGTCTGGTCTGTATGTCCGCATGTAACAGCGCAAAAACTGCTCAACTGAATGGTTTGAAATTTAATATATATATTCGTTGCAGAATTGTGTCGAGTCATTTCAAATTTTATAAAAATCGAATCAAAACTTAAAAAGATATTAATAAAAGTTTTCTTTATTCTATTAAATCCTATCATACGTAATTAATTCAATGATATTCCATGATAGGTATTGATTCTAGTTTGCCATGATGATTATTCTATTGAACCCAATGATACGTCATTAATTCAATGCTATCCCATGATAGGTAATGATTCTAGGTTGCCATGGTGATTATGTCCTATTTAAGATGGAGTCCTATTACTTCCGCATTACTGAATTTAATATATATAAAATGGTAATAAATTTTGTATTCATGCATTTTTGCATTAGGATGCAACAGCTATTGCACCAAGATCTGAATATTTATAAAACTAGTTATAGTACGAACGCACATCTTTTGCCATGTTTGACGTACAATTTCCGACTTATTTATTTTATGTATATTCACTGATTACTCGGAAACTACGTGACCGATTCATGGGATTTTTTTTTTTCATTGAAAGAGGATACTCTCGAATAGTCCCATTTAAATTTCATGAAAATTAGTTGAGTACTTTTTTTAGAAATTCTAAAAAATAAATACATTAATTAATTAAATTAAATTAAAATCTTCAAAATATTTCATTTCGAACCATTTTTATCAAGTGACTTGGCGAGAAAGTCACTACCTGGCGATTTTCCTCTGGCTTTATACCGTTTTGTTTCTAAGATTGTACGGAAAAGCAAAAAGCAAGGTTTTAATCGTTAAAAACTTTTATGACTTTTGTCACTATCACTTTTATCAAACTTTTATCAGTAAAAAAAAAAAAAAAAAAAAAAAAAAATTCAAAACGTTTAAACTTACTCAAGATTTCTCCAGTGCACTCTCTTAATTTGAAGAACTATGTTTATACGGCCGAGGGATTTGAACACTAGTACGCAAGTTTCCGTAACTAGCGTATAGTTTCCGCTACGTAATACGCTAATTTCCGTAACTAGCGTATAGGCCGGAATATAGTACTTTTTTTTTTTAAATAAGAATTAACAACTAACAACGTTTAATACACAACAAACAATGCTTTTGTAAGTTTAATGTAAATTATACGTGTAATCAGCTGTGAAAGTCTTCACTCAAAAATTATACCAGGCGCGTATTTTCCCTAGAGAAATCTGTATAGATCTGTTATTAATTAATCTTGAAATGTGTAACTATTTACATATATTTTATAAATGCATTTACGTTTCTGTGAGCTTGTAATTTAACCCTTATATAGTTATCATTAAATCTCTAAACAATTTTTCAAATTTTTAAAACATACATTACCGTTGCATAAACATTTTCAAGAGAGAAATTCTCTTACCGGTAATTAGATTTGAAACGATAAATATTAAATTCAGTATTCTCTGAATAAATACATTTATATAACGAGACAATCAGCACTCTTTTAAAATTCAGGAGATGAATTTACACAACTACTTTAATTCTTTGTAAATATACTAATGGAAGAAATAATGTAAGTTAAATATTTCATAGACTACAATCAGTAAATATTAAGTTTCCTGAATGCTTTTTAAAAATTTAGGAATAGTTTTGAAATAATATTGCGATTAGAAATTATAATTAAGTTTCGATTTATTTTCGTTTAACACTTGCGATGAAATACACTCTAAATAGATAATTTAAAACACATAACATTTATGCTGAAGTTCATTTATTCAAAAAGATTAACTATTAATTACCACGGATATAAGTAAAAGAAATTTCGTTTCGTTAAGCGATATAATTATTAAACTTTCAAGTTTCTAATTGAAATTTTGAAAAGTTCTCTTCAAATGCTATTATTAATTAACAATAACATTAATCTGATTTAAAGGTAATAAATATTTCTTAATTCCTGCTTGCACGTTATATTTAATTTATTTATCAATTATATTACATAACATAAGGAAAATATTGTATGTCATGGTTTAGAATTTTTAACCGACTTCAAAAAAGGAGAAGGTTATCAAAATATACTCGTACGTATGTATTTCTAGGTGCGTTCGTAATTATATAAATACGTAGCACCGATAGACCTCACCTGGTCCATATGTCCGCATATAACAGCGCAAAAACTACCCAACTCAATGATTTGAAATTTAATATATATAATCGTTGCAGAATTTTTTCGAGTCCTTCGAAATTTTATGATAATCGAATCAAAACTTAAAAAAATATTAATAAAAGTTTTCTTCATTCTATTAAATCATATCATATGTAATTGATTCAATGATAGCCCATGACAGATATTGATTCTAGCTTACCATGATGATTATTCTATTGAATCCTGTCATGCGTAATTAATTCAACGATATTCCATGATTGATTATGATTCTAGGTTACCATGTTGATGACGTCCTATTACTTCTGTATTACTGAATTTAATATATGAGGACAGGAATTTGAAAACTCGTCTTATCCAAAATTTAAAAAATCGAGTTTTCTCTACCAATCTATTCTATTGGTAAACCTGCACAGAAAAAACACTCTAATCTGTAAAAAAAAAAAAAATATTTTTATTCTTTATTTTGGGGCTCTTAAAATATTGGTTTGGTTTCAAAACTCGCCTTATCCACTAGGGAGTTGGTAACAAAACTAGCTTTATCCTTGGACATGCGTAAGACCAACGAACGGCTAGCTTATCAACTACTATTACTGTAATTTTCCTTCATTTCTCTGTGACCTGTTGCTATTTTCGTTTAAAGATTTTGCCTGTTCTATTCATACAAACTAATTAAATAAGTTTCACAGCATGTCTTATGTGTAATGGGCAGTGAATAAACTCTTGCATTTTGTAGTGGAAGGGTAAAGAATAGAAAAAGAAATACGAACATATGGGCTAGTAAAGAATACACGCAAAAGAAGATTAAAATGTAAGTTAAAAATGGAGAATCGCTTTCTATATTTCTTACTGTCAGAAGATGTTAAAATGTTTAATTTTTATTCTCAGGCATAAACCTAAGGCATTTCCGGGCATTTCAAAGGTATTATGATAAGGTACTATATAAAGACTAAGAACCATGGCCATCTTCAAATTTGTGGAAGTGTATTTCGGAAGATTCTTGGAATATCAAAATTCAGAGTGTAAAAGTTTTGCTAGAGGCATCTAAAACTAAACTTTCTTCTTAAAAAGAAGGGAGAGGGAGTCCCCGTGAAGCAAGAGAAACCCAAGGACGTCGACAGATTGTTAAAAAAAACATTTTGATGAAAACTGTTCAGAAATGGAAGTGCTTACTTTCTATAAAAATATTATTTCTAAAGAACCAGAACAGAAGAAAATGTGTATATATATAATATTATATGTTATATAGATTATATTATATTAAATTCTTTTTATAAAAAAGTTATTTTAATTATAAGCTATTTATGATAAGTTTTATTTGATTATTGATAAGTTTGCTTTTGTATAATAAAACGTATTACTAAATTTTAATCATACTTATTGCTCCCGTAAGGTTTATTTTTTAATCCAAAATATTATCATCAGATGACCAAAAATAGAAACTATTAATTTCTTTCAGCAAGTACGATAGAGATTGGCAACAAAACTCTTCTTATCCATAGGTAGGCAACAAAACTCTTCTTATCCAAAACTTTTTTCAATTAATTAATTAAATGAATTAAAGTAGATTTTCCAACTTAACACAATGATATCACAGAGCAACTAGCTATAAGTATACAAAAAATTGCAGGTATTCGATGCACGGGGTCGCAGTTACAGGTTTTTCGCGATTTCCAAAATTTGAATTTTTGGATAAGGCGAGTTTTGAAACTCACGTCCTCATATATAAAATGGTAATAAATTTTGCATTCATGCATTTCTGCATTAGCATGTAACAGCTATCGCAACAAGATCTCAATATTTATAAAACTTGTTATAGTACGAACGAACCTCCTTTGCCATGTTTGACGTACAATTTTCGACTTATTTATTTTGTGTATATTCACTGATTACTCGGAAACTACGCGACCGATAACATGGGATTTTTTTTATTGAAAAAGGATACTCTCGAATAGTCTTATTTAAATTTCATGAAAATTAGTTCAGTACTTTTTTTAGAAATTCTAAAAAATAAATACATTAATTAATTAAATTAAATTAAAATCTTCAAAATATTTCATTTCCAACGATTTTTATCAGGTGACTTGGCGAGAAAGTCACTACCCGGTGATTTTCATCCGCTTTACGCTGTTTTATATCTAATATTGGACGAAAAAGCAAAAAGCAAGGTTTTAATCGTTAAAAACTTTTATGACTTTTATCGCTATCACTTTTATGAAACTTTTATCAGTAAAAAAGGAAATTTTCAAAACGTTTAAACTTACTCAAGATTTCTTCAGTGCACTCTCTTAATTTGAAGAACTATGTTTATACGGCCGAGGGATTTGAACACTAATACGCTAGTTTCCGTAACTAGCGTATGGTTTCCGCGACGTAATACACTGGTTTCCGTAACTAGCGTATAGGCCGGAATATAGTACTTTTTTTAAATAAGAATTAACAACTAACAACGTTTAATACACAACAAACAATGCTTTTGTAAGTTTAATGTAAATTATACGTGTAATCAGTTGTGCAAGTCTTCACTCAAAAATTATACCAGGCGCGTATTTTCCCTAGAGAAATCTGAATAGATCCGTTATTAATTAATCTTGAAATGTGTAACTATTTACATATACTTTATAAATGCATTTACGTTTCTGTGAGCTTGTAATTTAACCGTTCTATAGTTATCATTAAATCTCTAAACAATTTTTCAAATTTTTAAAACATACATTACCGTTGCATAAACATTTTCAGGAGAGAAATTCTCTTACCGGTAATTAGATTTGAAACGATAAATATTAAATTCAGTATTCTCTGAATAAATACATTTATATAACGAGACAATCAGCACTCTTTTAAAATTCAGGAGATGAATTTACACAACTACTTTAATTCTTTGTAAATATACTAATGGAAGAAATAATGTAAGTTAAATATTTCATAGACTACAATCAGTAAATATTAAGTTTCCTGAATGCTTTTTAAAAATTTAGGAATAGTTTTGAAATAATATTGCGATTAGAAATTATAATTAAGTTTCGATTTATTTTCGTTTAACACTTGCGATGAAATACACTCTAAATAGATAATTTAAAACACATAACATTTATGCTGAAGTTCATTTATTCAAAAAGATTAACTATTAATTACCACGGATATAAGTAAAAGAAATTTCGTTTCGTTAAGCGATATAATTATTAAACTTTCAAGTTTCTAATTGAAATTTTGAAAAGTTCTCTTCAAATGCTATTATTAATTAACAATAACATTAATCTGATTTAAAGGTAATAAATATTTCTTAATTCCTGCTTGCACGTTATATTTAATTTATTTATCAATTATATTACATAACATAAGGAAAATATTGTATGTCATGGTTTAGAATTTTTAACCGACTTCAAAAAAGGAGAAGGTTATCAAAATATACTCGTACGTATGTATTTCTAGGTGCGTTCGTAATTATATAAATACGTAGCACCGATAGACCTCACCTGGTCCATATGTCCGCATATAACAGCGCAAAAACTACCCAACTCAATGATTTGAAATTTAATATATATAATCGTTGCAGAATTTTTTCGAGTCCTTCGAAATTTTATGATAATCGAATCAAAACTTAAAAAAATATTAATAAAAGTTTTCTTCATTCTATTAAATCATATCATATGTAATTGATTCAATGATAGCCCATGACAGATATTGATTCTAGCTTACCATGATGATTATTCTATTGAATCCTGTCATGCGTAATTAATTCAACGATATTCCATGATTGATTATGATTCTAGGTTACCATGTTGATGACGTCCTATTACTTCTGTATTACTGAATTTAATATATGAGGACAGGAATTTGAAAACTCGTCTTATCCAAAATTTAAAAAATCGAGTTTTCTCTACCAATCTATTCTATTGGTAAACCTGCACAGAAAAAACACTCTAATCTGTAAAAAAAAAAAAAAAATATTTTTATTCTTTATTTTGGGGCTCTTAAAATATTGGTTTGGTTTCAAAACTCGCCTTATCCACTAGGGAGTTGGTAACAAAACTAGCTTTATCCTTGGGCATGCGTAAGACCAACGAACGGCTAGCTTATCAACTACTATTACTGTAATTTTCCTTCATTTCTCTGTGACCTGTTGCTATTTTCGTTTAAAGATTTTACCTGTTCTATTCATACAAACTAATTAAATAAGTTTCACAGCATGTCTTATGTGTAATGGGCAGTGAATAAACTCTTGCATTTTGTAGTGGAAGGGTAAAGAATAGAAAAAGAAATACGAACATATGGGCTAGTAAAGAATACACGCAAAAGAAGATTAAAATGTAAGTTAAAAATGGAGAATCGCTTTCTATATTTCTTACTGTCAGAAGATGTTAAAATGTTTAATTTTTATTCTCAGGCATAAACCTAAGGCATTTCCGGGCATTTCAAAGGTATTATGATAAGGTACTATATAAAGACTAAGAACCATGGCCATCTTCAAATTTGTGGAAGTGTATTTCGGAAGATTCTTGGAATATCAAAATTCAGAGTGTAAAAGTTTTGCTAGAGGCATCTAAAACTAAACTTTCTTCTTAAAAAGAAGGGAGAGGGAGTCCCCGTGAAGCAAGAGAAACCCAAGGACGTCGACAGATTGTTAAAAAAAACATTTTGATGAAAACTGTTCAGAAATGGAAGTGCTTACTTTCTATAAAAATATTATTTCTAAAGAACCAGAACAGAAGAAAATGTGTATATATATAATATTATATGTTATATAGATTATATTATATTAAATTCTTTTTATAAAAAAGTTATTTTAATTATAAGCTATTTATGATAAGTTTTATTTGATTATTGATAAGTTTGCTTTTGTATAATAAAACGTATTACTAAATTTTAATCATACTTATTGCTCCCGTAAGGTTTATTTTTTAATCCAAAATATTATCATCAGATGACCAAAAATAGAAACTATTAATTTCTTTCAGCAAGTACGATAGAGATTGGCAACAAAACTCTTCTTATCCATAGGTAGGCAACAAAACTCTTCTTATCCAAAACTTTTTTCAATTAATTAATTAAATGAATTAAAGTAGATTTTCCAACTTAACACAATGATATCACAGAGCAACTAGCTATAAGTATACAAAAAATTGCAGGTATTCGATGCACGGGGTCGCAGTTACAGGTTTTTCGCGATTTCCAAAATTTGAATTTTTGGATAAGGCGAGTTTTGAAACTCACGTCCTCATATATAAAATGGTAATAAATTTTGCATTCATGCATTTCTGCATTAGCATGTAACAGCTATCGCAACAAGATCTCAATATTTATAAAACTTGTTATAGTACGAACGAACCTCCTTTGCCATGTTTGACGTACAATTTTCGACTTATTTATTTTGTGTATATTCACTGATTACTCGGAAACTACGCGACCGATAACATGGGATTTTTTTTTATTGAAAAAGGATACTCTCGAATAGTCTTATTTAAATTTCATGAAAATTAGTTCAGTACTTTTTTTAGAAATTCTAAAAAATAAATACATTAATTAATTAAATTAAATTAAAATCTTCAAAATATTTCATTTCCAACGATTTTTATCAGGTGACTTGGCGAGAAAGTCACTACCAGGCGATTTTCATCCGCTTTACGCTGTTTTATATCTAATATTGGACGGAAAAGCAAAAAGCAAGGTTTTAATCGTTAAAAACTTTTATGACTTTTATCGCTATCACTTTTATGAAACTTTTATCAGTAAAAAAGGAAATTTTCAAAACGTTTAAACTTACTCAAGATTTCTTCAGTGCACTCTCTTAATTTGAAGAACTATGTTTATACGGCCGAGGGATTGGAACACTAATACGCTAGTTTCCGTAACTAGCGTATGGTTTCCGCGACGTAATACGCTGGTTTCCGTAACTAGCGTATAGGCCGGAATATAGTACTTTTTTTAAATACGAATTAACAACTAACAACGTTTAATACACAACAAACAATGCTTTTGTAAGTTTAATGTAAATTATACGTGTAATCAGTTGTGCAAGTCTTCACTCAAAAATTATACCAGGCGCGTATTTTCCCTAGAGAAATCTGAATAGATCCGTTATTAATTAATCTTGAAATGTGTAACTATTTACATATACTTTATAAATGCATTTACGTTTCTGTGAGCTTGTAATTTAACCGTTCTATAGTTATCATTAAATCTCTAAACAATTTTTCAAATTTTTAAAACATACATTACCGTTGCATAAACATTTTCAGGAGAGAAATTCTCTTACCGGTAATTAGATTTGAAACGATAAATATTAAATTCAGTATTCTCTGAATAAATACATTTATATAACGAGACAATCAGCACTCTTTTAAAATTCAGGAGATGAATTTACACAACTACTTTAATTCTTTGTAAATATACTAATGGAAGAAATAATGTAAGTTAAATATTTCATAGACTACAATCAGTAAATATTAAGTTTCCTGAAAGCTTTTTAAAAATTTAGGAATAGTTTTGAAATAATATTGCGATTAGGAATTATAAGTAAGTTTCGATTTATTTTCGTTTAACACTTGTGATGAAATACACTCTAAATAGATAATTTAAAACGCATAACATTTATGCTGAAGTTCATTTATTCAAAAAGATTAACTATTAATTACCACGGATATAAGTAAAAGAAATTTCGTTTCGTTAAGCGATATAATTATTAAACTTTCAAGTTTCTAATTGAAATTTTGAAAAGTTCTCTTCAAATGCTATTATTAATTAACAATAACATTCATCTTATTTAAAGGTAATAAATATTTCCAAATTTCTGCTTGCACGTTATATTTAATTTATTTATCAATTATATTACATAATATAAGGAAAATATTGTATGTCATGGTTTAAAATTTTTAACCGACTTAAAAAAAAGCAGAAGGTTCTCAAAATATACGAGTACGTATCTGTTTCTAGGTGCGTTCGTAATTATATAAATACGTAGCACCTATAGACCTCGCCTGGTCCATATGTCCGCATATAACAGCGCAAAAACTACCCAACTCAATGATTTGAAATTTAATATATATAACCGTTGCAGAATTTTGTCGAGTCCTTCGAAATTTTATGATAATCGAATCAAAACTTTAAAAATTATTAATAAAAGTTTTCTTCATTCTATTAAATCATATCATATGTAATTGATTCAATGATAGCCCATGATAGATATTGATTCTAGGTTACCATGATGATTATTCTATTGAATCCTGTCATGCGTAATTAATTCAACTATATCCCATGATTGATTATGATTCTAGGTTACCATGTTGATGACGTCCTATTACTTCTGTATTACTGAATTTAATATATATAAAATGGTAATAAATTTTGTATTCATGCATTTTTGCATTACGATGCAACAGCTATTGCACCAAGATTTGAATATTTATAAAACTAGTTATAGTACGTTCTTTGCCATGTTTGACGTACAATTTCCGACTTATTTATTTTATGTATATTCACTGATTACTCGGAAACTACGCGACCGATTCATGGGATTTTTTTTTTAATTGAAAGAGGATACTCTCGAATAGTCCCATTTAAATTTCATGAAAATTAGTTGAGTACTTTTTTTAGAAATTCTAAAAAATAAATACATTAATTAATTAAATTAAATTAAAATCTTCAAAATATTTCATTTCCAACGATTTTTATCAAGTGACTTGACGAGAAAGTCACTATCCGGCGATTTTCTTCCAGCTTTATACTGTTTTGTTTCTAAGATTGTACGGAAAAGCAAAAAGCACGGTTTTAATCGTTAAAAACTTTTATGACTGTTATCACTATCACTTTTATCAAACCTTTATCAGTAAAAAAAGAAATTTTCAAAACATTTAAACTTACTCAAGAGAGTGATTTGAACACTAATACCCTAGTTTCCGTAACTAGCGTATAGTTTCCGCTACGTAATACGCTAGTTTCCGTAACTAGCGTATAGGCCGGAATATAGTACTTTTTTTTAATAAGAATTAACAACTAACAACGTTTAATACACAACAAACAATGCTTTTGTAAGTTTAATGTAAATTATACGTGTAATCAGTTGTGCAAGTCTTCACTCAAAAATTATACCAGGCACGTATTTTCCCTAGAGAAATCTGAATAGATCCGTTATTAATTAATCTTGAAATGTGTAACTATTTACATATACTTTATAAATGCATTTACGTTTCTGTGAGCTTGTAATTTAACCCTTATATAGTTATCATTAAATCTCTATGCAATTTTTCAAATTTTTAAAACATACATTATCGTTGCATAAACATTTTCAAGAGAGAAATTCTCTTACCGGTAATTAGATTTGAAACGATAAATATTAAATTCAGTATTCTCTGAATAATTACATTTATATAACGAGACAATCAGCACTCTTTTAAAATTCAGGAGATGAATTTGCACAACTACTTTAATTCTTTGTAAATATACTAATGGAAGAAATTATGTAAGTTAAATATTTCATAGACTACAATCAGTAAATATTAAGTTTCCTGAAAGCTTTTTAAAAATTTAGGAATAGTTTTGAAATAATATTGCGATTAGGAATTATAATTAAGTTTCGATTTATTTTCGTTTAACACTTGTGATGAAATACATTCTAAATAGATAATTTAAAACGCATAACATTTATGCTGAAGTTCATTTATTCAAAAAGATTAACTATTAATTACCACGGATATAAGTAAAAGAAATTTCGTTTCGTTAAGCGATATAATTATTAAACTTTCAAGTTTCTAATTGAAATTTTGAAAAGTTCTCTTCAAATGCTATTATTAATTAACAATAACATTCATCTTATTTAAAGGTAATAAATATTTCCTAATTTCTGCTTGCACGTTATATTTAATTTATTTATCAATTATATTACATAATATAAGGAAAATATTGTATGTCATGGTTTAAAATTTTTAACCGACTTAAAAAAAAGGAGAAGGTTCTCAAAATATACGAGTACGTATCTGTTTCTAGGTGCGTTCGTAATTATATAAATACGTAGCACCTATAGACCTCGCCTGGTCCATATGTCCGCATATAACAGCGCAAAAACTACCCAACTCAATGATTTGTAATTTAATATATATAACCGTTGCAGAATTTTGTCGAGTCCTTCGAGATTTTATGATAATCGAATCAAAACTTAAAAAGATATTAATAAAAGTTTTCTTCATTCTATTAAATTATATCATATGTAATTAATTTAATGATAGTCCTTGATACATATTGAATATAGGTTACCATTATGATTATTCTATTGATTCCTGTCATGTGTAATTAATTCAACGATATCCCATGATTGATTATGATTCTAGGTTACCATGTTGATGACGTCCTATTACTTCCGTATTACTGAATATAATATATATAAAATAGTAATAAATTTTGTATTCATCATTTTTGCATTAGGATGCAACAGCTATTGCACCAAGATTTGAATATTTATAAAACTAGTTATAGTACGAACGCACCTCATTTGCCATGTTTGACGTACAATTTCCAACTTTTTTATTTTATGTATATTCACTGATTTCTCCGAAACTACGCGACCGATTCATGTGATTTTTTGAAAGAGGATACACTCGAATTAGTCCCATTTACATTTCATGAAAATTGGTTCAGTACTTTTTTAGAAATTCTAAAAAATAAATTAATTAATTAAATTAAATTATGTTAAAATCTTCAAAATATTTCATTTCCGACGATTTTTATCAAGTGACTTCGCGAGAAAGTCACTACCCGGCGATTTTCCTCCGGTTTTATGCTATTTTGTTTCTAAGATTGTACGGGAAACCAAAAAGCAAAGTTTTTAATCGTTAAAAACTTTTATGACGTAAGCAGTCAGTAAAAAAAGAAATTTTCAATGCATTTAAATTTACTCAAGATTTCTTCAGTGCACTCTCTTAATTTGAAGAACTATGTTTAAACGGCCGAGGGATTTGAGCACTAATACGCTAGTTTCCGTAACGTGACTGTAGTGTAACAGTGTCAGTGTTCACAAAGTTCCAACGGCACTGTTATTTTACAGGTAAAATATCAGTATTTTTTTATTTTAAAAAAATCTAGTTCAAACTCGCGAAATTTTGTCTTATTTAAGGGGAGACTTTCTGTAAGAAAATACTGGGTACTGAAGAATTTCCTGGCACGAAAATTCCAGTACCCATAGGAACCCTGGTCCAGGAAACAGGACCACGTAACGAGAACTGGTCGTTCATCAACTTCGGTTGAAATGGTGAGAAAAGTGAGACAGGTCTTTTATGCGATGTCTGAAGGCTTGGTTTTGCTTGAATTACAGATTCCAAAAGAGTCTCGTGATACCAGTAGATATATTGAGTTTTTCCCTGATTCGTGAGCATTTTCGGTTTACTGGACACTGGCTGCACTATAGCCACGGTACGGAGACTTGCGATAAAAAAAAAAAAAAAAAAAACCTTGGTTAGTTTTTTTTTATGGCAAAATTTTGCCACCAGGATTTATCTTACATGTAGCGGATATGAATAAATTTTGTAATAAGGGAAAGAATTTTCGGACACCCAATGTAGAACAATTAATACACTGTAAAATAATAATTTTAAAAAAACGGACCTAAAAACGAAGATTCTACTGGCAATCTAGACACCAGTACTATTTCCGTTTTTTTACGGAAATTTGTCACCATAAATTACAGAAAAATTTCCGTTTTTATTCAGAAAAAAGGAAAATTTTCTGTAATTTATGGGGAAAATGTTCTATAAAAATACGGAAATAGTACTGGGGTCTAGATTGCCAGTAGAATCTCCGTTTTTTAGTCCGTTTTTTTTTTTGTTTTGTTTTTACAGTGTATGAACTTAAAGTAATATATTACCAAATGCAACGATAGGACATAAAATACTGCGAAGCCTATTTGTTTATGTGAATTTTCGCAAAGCGTTTGAAATTGTTCTCTGGTTTATAGAATTAATCACGTCTACTACCCCCACTCATTAATATAGAAATCTCAATTCTTATATTTAGAAAAAAATCTAATCTTATATTTGCGTAGGGGATACCGGGGGAATGGCACCACTCAAAGTTATACCGCCACCCCGCCTAGTTTAACAAGTTGGAAATTGCTCGTCAAACGTGGCAAATGAGGTGCGTTCGTACTATATGTAGTTTTGTAAATGTTTTTGCACCGCATATTGTACTGAATGTATATTTTAGTGCGCTTCATAAGTGCCTATCAATTTCATTCTGTTCGAAACGATGTAACATCATTAAAATGCACTTGAAATAATTTTTCCCTATTGGCCGTAATGTAACGGAAAACTTTTCACGGTCCCTGTAATTAAACTATCCATCTGATTTTCATAAAATTGGAAATGACTCGACAAAATTATGCAACAATTATATATTTTAAATTTCAAACGATTCGGTTGGGTAGTTTTTTCGCTGTTATATGCGGACGGACAGACAGACAGACAGACGGACTGAACGACGACTATAGGTACCACGTATTTATATAATTACGAACGCACCTAAAGACTAACAGCAGTATAATATAGTGAATGCGCCTCCACTATAGCGGCTAACAATAGAAACAGTGCCTAGAGTGAGAGTGATTTTGTTGTGCGTCGTTCGTTTGTTCTAGTGAAAAATTTAGTTTTCATCAAGTTGCTTCTTATTTTGGAGCTTCAAATGAGTAGAGATAAACACCTTTTATTGTAACATTAGGTACTTAAGATAATATTACCCGTAATCTACATGCATTCGCCGACATTTTGATGCAATTTTTTGAACAAGTCCGGTTCTTCTTTCGGCTTTCCTGGGGAACTTCCGCTATATTGTCCTCTCGGGGTAATGCCGCCACTATGGCAAAGGGTGACTTTTGCAATTTGAGTTAAATTGTAAGCTTAGCCCATTAATAAATCTAGCTTAAGGAAAATTGTAATTATTCATTTTTCTGCTAAAATACATTGTTTCTAAATATTTTCAGTAGGTTATGTGTTTCCTAGTATCCATTTTATCTATTTACTAGGTCATTAAACAGTGGTGTCATTACCCCGATCCAGTGACGGAATTACACCTGTATCCTGGGTAATCCCGCCACTGTACAGAGGTTGAGAGATTTTTTTTTTCGATGTCTGCTTACTTTACAGTTATGATTACGGTTAAATTTATACAGATACTAAAGATGCTTAAGAATTTTCAGCTTAAGAATTTTTACTATTAAAAAATAAACATTTTTTTTTTTTTTTTCTTTTAGGGGAAAAAATTTAAATTCTCTTAAGGTGTCGCCATTCTCCCGGTCTCTCCCATATTTTGGAAGTTTTTAAAATAAACTTTTTTACCCAAAGTTTAATGTGCGTCTGTAAATTTTGATGAATTTTCTTCTTTTAACCCTTACCCGGGCAAAACAATTCTGTTGCTGAAATGTTGAAATGATTGATTGCCACCAGAATATCCAAATAAATTGATATTAAAATAAAAAGATGCTTTTCATCACGTGAATTATGAAAGCTAAATATTTAATCAAAATGCAATTCCATCAGTTTTGAATAAATTAAATCGTAAGTATATTCCCACTACCTGTGTAAGGTTTAAAACGGCACGCAATGCCCCAGAATATACGTTATTTGGAATTTTTTGAAGACTATACTGGGCCTATAGTAAAATTTTCCGAATTTGTTCTGTAACGCCCCAACAAGTCTCAGCACAAGATCACGCTTTTTGTATTCTCTGCAATTTTAAACAACTTTAAAATTCACCAATCAGTTCTTTTTACCCGACTGCCAAGAAGGCTTACGTGTTTCACGCGTATCTGGGTATATGGATTTCATTAAAACCTCGAAACGTCCCCAACGGTTGGATGGATTTTAGTGAATGAGGTTTCTAACGATTATTCTTAACCGTCCGATGGCTATAGGCTAGGTTTTGTTTTTATAAATTCAAAATGGCGGCCATAAAATACAAAATAACGGTAGAGACGAAAACAAAAAATTACGCACCCTATTGAGTGGCCTATCATTGGATAGGCCTTTCAAAATGAAGACGATGTTTCATTGACTATTTTACAATCAGAAGCTCCATTTAAATATTACACAACCTGGAAGTTGTGTAGGTAGGATCTCTAGCTTTACTGCAACTCTAACCTTCATAGACATATAGAGGCCTCACCAAAACAGTGTTTATAGATGAGAACTAACAATTAAACACAACTTAAAAGTCATCAATACAAGTAAATAATAAAATAGGTAAGTAATATACAGAATAGTTTAACATTGATGAAAAATACTTAATTAGTTCGCTTTTTATGCAGTCAGGTTTTTTGATTTTTTTTTAATTTAATTTTTTATTAATGTTCAAAATTCAATTATTTTTTTTACATTTCTTAAATTTAGCCCTTTTAAGCTTTATCTGTTTTTAAAATACCACAAAATTGTCCACCTTTAAAAACTTGCTAAGTTTTTAATATCAAAATTTGCGTGAAAAACGTGAATTCTGTTGCAAAATTTTGTGAAAATTAGGGGACGTTTGACTACTTTATATAAAAGAAAAAAGGCAACACGGCGAGAGACATCTTTGTGTCAATGTAACTAACTGTATGGGCCTACCTTCGGAGCGCTTTTTTTTTTTTTTAATGTACAATATTGAATAAAAAACGATATTTTTATTTTATCCCCAGTTTGATGTATTTGTTGGTCAAGCATTTGAACCCCACTCCTCTCAGATTTCGAGCTGGCATTTATGAAATACCCATTACTAGTGAGGATTATAGTAAGAAATATTATATAGGCATGACTAACAGGAAGTTTGTGGAAAGGTTAAAGGAGCACCGTTATGACATACAATATCAATAACCGTCTACAGCCTTGTCGAGATTTTATCTCAATAATTATCATTGCTTTATTGATTTTGAGAATGCTAACATTATTAATTCAGGTAATGACTCACATAAAAATTTAATTAGAGAATCAATAGAAATTTCATTAGGAAAAGATGAAATATGTAATGACAATATATCATATAATATTCCACAACTTTGGTTACATATCCTTAGAAATGTTTGATTTTGAGTTGTGCAGTTTAAAAACTATTTTCACACATAGATGGCGACAGAGTATTTATATTATCATCATATATCAAGAGATGGCGACAGAGTATTTATAATATCCCAACAGATGGCACCAGTAAATTCTTATTTCCCGGTCACTAGCCGCCTTTGGCGACCAGTTTGGTCTCCTTTAAATCTATGCTAAGCATTGTATCATGTTACTTTTATTCATAATTTAATTTACTTGCTCAATCCTTCGCCAAATCGGAAGATCTGATACAGAAATCATGAACTCGGTATTTTTATGTTAGCCGAGTGCAGGTGATATATCGCCAAACATTGTACCCGTCGTATTTTTTCTTATTTCATTAATATCACTACTTTCACTCATTTTATTTAAAATACGTAACTTTAATTTAAAACTGAAATGATTAATATTTATGACTCTCAATTTTCACTTATTTCTTAAAAAAAAAAAAATTAAATAAATAAAAAAAAGAAAAAGAAAAGAAAAGTAATAAATAATACTATAAACTATGACATTTAATTTCAAAATCAAAGCTTTGTTTTAATTTGCCTCGCAAAAAAATTGTTTATGACAGTCGCATGCGATGGACTAATATAATACTGATGATATGATGGCGGTGGAACAATATTTGGCGATTTATCACCTGCGCCCGGCTAACATTAAATTACCAAATTGGCTGTTTGGCATATAAAAAGTGAAGCGGTCAACACGGAACTATTGATGACAGTCACATGACTTAGGCTATTATTATAGAGATTGGTTAATTTCCCTCATGTGCGCGATTTTCTGTCGGGCGGAGTTTTGACATAGCTTACATCTTGGTTCATTTAGATTCCTGAAGAAGACCACGGAGGTGTGCTGAAACCGTAAGAACAGATACTTTTGTGTTTTTAATGTTTTAATCTGTATTAAATGTTCATACACCATTTTAGCAAATGATTTGTAGTTTATTTACATTTCACTTATCTATATTTGAATTACATTATCACATAGAACTTAGATTCTAGTTTAGAACATAGTGAGTAGTAGGATAAGCATTCTGAAAAAAATTCACTGAAATATGTTTAAAACATTTTATGTAAGGGAAAGTAGGGTAATGACGCTCAGAAAGGCAATCCCGCTCACCCAATATCTCTAAACAGAATAGAATTGAAAACGTGCGATCGGTACCGGCACCTAGCGTACTTTACTGTAAGTTCCCAGTAAGGATATAGTGACCGTCGGAAGGAAAGTATTTTTGTGTCCTCACGTTACTAGTTTGCATTTGTTTTATTATAAAATTCTACAACATCTAACTTGAAGGTAAGTGTACATTCTTATTTTCAAATATTAATTTACTGATTATGTCTACAAAATATATACATTTAGCTGTACTTTCATGTTTTTATTCATTTTTGTAGTGCATTGTTACACCAACTATAATGCATTAAAACCCAACATGGCGATAACGGGTAATGGTGCTTGCGTGGAATTCCAGAAGAAATGTTGCCAGTTGGCAACTTTTTTTAAATTCAAATTTATTGATTAACACCACTTTTTTGAAATGGTAAAATTCCCCTGTTTTCGCCTTAATTAATATGTCATTAAACAAGGAGAATTTTACGATTCCACAAAAAGTGGTGAAAATCAAAAAACCTAAATTTAAAAAAAAATACCCCACTATATGTGTAACACAGTATGTGTAAAGTGGTCGCAAAAAGTCTGCAGTGGTGTGAACTGCCCACACAGGTACATATGTGACTTTTGTATTACTTAAATGTTGTATTCAAACTCTGAGCGCAATTACCCTACCTTGTCGGGCATTACCGCTCAATCGATGGTTATTTAAATAAAACGGAAAAAAAAATTCCTAAAAGCCCTTTTATGCAAATTAGTTGATTGAAAACTGTTCTTTATGCTTTGGAGTAATACTTCGTTAATAAAATATTGATTTTTTTCTCTAAATTTGACTAGCTATTCATGTTTTCCCTTACGTGAGCGCTATTCCCCTACTTTCCCCTAATGGCGTTTAACATCGAAATAACGAAAAAATTGGTTTTCCAGATATCGCATTTAAAGATTTCTTATATATATCGTTTCTTATCTATAAAATTAATCTAGAAGTGTGAATTAAAGTTTATTAGTATTTTTATGTAAAGAAGGTAAGAAATGATGCATAGAAACATTGTTTACATTTATCCTGGTCTTTGTGCGCCCACTTCTGATAGTTGACTCATTACTCCGGTTTATTAAATCGACCGTAATTCCTGTTCTAATTATCGTAGGAATAAAATTAAAACAGATTTGGAATCGTCAAAGATTTCTCTTTCGAATAAAAGAGTAAAGAAATCTAGAAAATTTTCACCAAAATGTTTTTTTAATGTAATTATAGATTGTTTTAGATAGATTACATTACATTTCACCATTGTTACCCTGAGCACGTGTGTTTGGTATTCTGGATAAAAACATAAAACAAAGAACGAACAAGGAATTTTGGTTTAAAATGTTTCGGCAAAGGTTTTATCGAGGAGGCAGTGGCTCCTACGCAATGTTTCTCGAGAGAAAGACATTGCAAAGATTAAGGAATATCTCTTAGGACTAGTGATTAATCTCACTGAGTACGAAGGTGTATGAATAAGTTTTTGCCCTCACATGGAAATAATTGAGTGAAATTTATGAAATTGCTACATTGTATTAGTCCTTTCCTATATAGTCACCGTATACAGTAACACATTTCTGCGAACGGTATTCCAAAGAGAGGGGGAGCCTGTTTTCCAGTAGATGTGATAGTAGACGCAAACAGGTTCATTTTTCTAACTTTTGCTGACCCCCACATGTGATATACCGTTGGAAAGGCCTGTGACCACTTATTCACGTTATGCACTTCGCGAATCTTTCCCCCCAAATTTGCCCCCCGGGGGACATGAATGATGTCCGAAATATTTAGGAAAGTGCCCCCTGGAGGGCAAATTTGGGAAAAGGGGCTCGAGGGGTGCATAGCATGAATAATTAGTCATAGGCCTTTCCAACAATATGTCAAAGGTGGGGGTCGGCAAAAGTTAGAAAAATGTCCACCTTTGGGTCTACTATCGAGACTCCTGGAATACATCCTACCGCCGCTCTTTGAAATACCGTTTTCAGAAATGTATTAATGTGCACGGTGACTATATAGAAAAGGACAAATACTATGTACCAATTTCATAAATTTCACTCAATTGTTTCTATGTGAGGGCAAAAACTTCTTGATACACTCTCGTACGATAATTCCCAGTTGTCCTGTTATTTCCCCGGGACACTCTTTCATTATTGAAGAAACAGTGACATCATTAAGGCTGTTCTCAACTGCTCTGCTCAACAAGCGCAAAACGTTTTGACACATTTACAAATTCATTTTTTAACGGAAATATATAAAATTGTAAAGCCCGACCAGGGAAGCGATTTGGAATCGAACTGTGTTTTCTATTTTTTGATCAATCAATTACCTATTGAGTTATAAGCGATTTTGATCATGTGACACGGCATTTTTCTCCCCTTACTGACTGGATTTTCTTCTTTTGTTCGGAAGTTCAGTTCAAAATGCCAACTTTGACACTATTTTCTGGAAGATCTATTGCGTTTACAAGAAAACGGAAAAAACAGTTCAATGACATAGTTTCTGAATAACAACACCTTCTTCTTTCATACGTTTCCGAACAAAAATAAATTAAAACTTATGACAGAAAGTTGACCCTTTGGATTTGAGAACAGCCTTAAAGCAACTGTGACTTTGGAAACATGGCAGACGAAAAATTCCTCTCAATAATTCTCGTACGCTAGGTACTTCAGGTATCCTTCCTAAGTTTGGAGCACTTTTTTGAGAAAATGTACAATGTCGAATAAATGCACACTTTTCGTTAAATTGTAATACAGAATGATGAAAAACATAAAATCCTAGCAATATCTTCGTAACCTTTTAAAAAATTGGGTTTTTTTGTCATTTATTTTAGCGAAATTTCGTGCTTACGCCAAACATTGTATGCTCCACTCAACTAAATTTATTTCAATTTCCTTTAAACTACATATTACTATTACACTTGCCTGTGCACTGAACTAGGACTTTTCAATATCTTCAAAATTAACTGAAATATTTAAAAATATGTCAAAAAATATGTAATTTTTATTAAAAAATACCTTTTTATATATTTGAGTACCTATGAAATAATTGCATTATCACTTAGAGTTTAGTTTCTAGTCCAGAACATAGTGAATAAAAAGTTATGTGGAAAACTAAATCACTAAAAATCAACGTTTAAACACGCAATAAATAAATTAAGCAATGTGATTAAAACCAGACGTATGCGTTTCGTGAGTACTAGGACTCACATCATTAGTGTATAAAATCAGTATCCCCCGCCCCCAACTACATGCAAGGCAAAAATCCTCTATTGCTTCTTATTGCTGGGTGGGGGGGGGGGGGGGGATGGACATAATTTCAATTTTGATTCAGCTACTATTATCAAGAAACGCATTACTCCTCTAAATTTAGACTTTTTTGAAGCTTCATATTCATATATTTAAAAACTCATTGGTTAATGATTTGCTTTGTGTACCTTACATCTCAACTTTCTGGGTGGATTTGTTGTGTCACGAAACTTCACTTCCGCTTTGATTTCATTGGTTGCTGGAACTTCATGGTCTCTCGGTGCTGTGTTTACTGACATTTGAGTTTTCGCTTGCATGTAGTGGGGGGGGGGGGGATGCTGATTTTATACATTAATTTTATGCGCTCGTGATGCGAGTCCCACTACTCACGATATGCATACGTCTGGTTTTATTCATAATGCTGAATTTATTCAATTCCTACTATTAGTTCACACTCTCCCTATATTTATTTATTTATTTATTTATTTATTTATATATCTTGTTCAAAATTTTAATCGTTAATAAAATACTTATTATTCATCCTATCAAGTTGAAATAATTTTTTTTTAACTTGTACTGGATGACAATTGATGTTAATACAGTTTTTTTTTAAATATTATCTCATTAATTAAATTTTAATTAATTAATTTTTAGTTTTACATGGGAGACAAAATGGCGGTCATTGGTTATTGAAACATTTAATGCATCTTCATATCTATAAGGGGGGTGGTACCATAGGGGGACCCTGTTCTGTCGCCAAATACCGCTAAGTTTCTCGCCAACTCTGCGATATATCGCCAAATTTGGCGACCGAAATGAGTCGCCAAAATTGACGCCATCTTGGCGATACCTCTAATATTTCGCCAAATTCCCGTAGACTTCCATTGTAAACCTACTTGCTTATAGAAAATCAACAAATTGAGAAATTTTAATGCAACAAAAACTAATATTAGCCTAAGGGATTATATTAAATTTTTCTTTGATGACCTAAGTAGGAATTGACTTTAAAAACAAAATTCTTATATTACTTGTTGGTGATTCAAAACATAGTGAGTCATAGGAAAAGCATTCGGACCAAATTTCACTGAAACAGGTTAAAAACATTTTAAGTAATGAAGTTTCGCGAACATGGAAATAATGGAAAAATTGTTTTTTTCCAGAAATCGCTTCTCAAGATTCCTTTTATATCTATCTTTTATATATAGTATATAAAGTATATTTACCGATGTAGAACTAGATTTATTCTACAAGTTTTACAATTTGCTTAAATGCAAAATGCCTTTAAGTTTACTAACATAAAACTACATTTACTTTATCAGTTTCACAGCAATTCATTTAAATTCAAAATGATTTCAATTTTACTGATACAAAAGAAGCTTTATTTTAATCAATTTTAAGTGTAAAATAATGTTTAAATTTATGGATATAAAACCACATCAGTTTTAATCAATTTTACAACGATTGGATTAAATGCAAAATAATTTTCCATTGATTAATATAGAGCAAGATTAATTTGAGTGATTTTGCAACAATTAGCTTAAGGGGGTTTGGGACACGAAAATCTGTGGATTTTCCATAAAAAAATATTGTATTAAAATTTTCTCTGTTTTTTTTTTCTGATTAAAATGACGTTTAAATCATGTTTTTATCTTAATTACAACAGAAAATATTAATTTTTTTTTCGTTTTGGTTTGTTTTTAAAATCTAGCTTTCATGCAATGGTTGTCATGAAACGACTTCTTGTGAAAATCCGTTTTTCTTCATGATGGGTTTTTCCACAATTTCTCGTATTTAAATTATTATGAGTGAAGAATCGCTAAAGATAAATGGTTCAAAATTCGAACATGTCTTTTTCAACTGCTTTACTGTGATTTTGATTCAGTAAATTTGACAAAAATATTAACTTTTGAAAATATGTTTTTTTTTTTAGTTACATCATTTTTTTAAAATTTTATTTTAAATATATTTTTTTTTAATTTAATATTTTAAAAAATGCTGAATCAAATTTAAAACATATATTTCTGTTTATTTAAATGAAAAAAAAATGAGATTCTACAAATGATATTTCGAATTATGACGATTTTAAATTACTCCACCTTTTTTAATAAATTTTAAATAATTTTTTTTATTATTATGAGAGGTTTTATCATGTGATTTTGCTTACAAATGATATGGTTAACCATCACAAAAAAAATCTAAATTTTAACAATAAATGAAAATTATTTTAAAATGTGTCTCGGACACCCTTGAAGGTAAAATCTATATATATATTACGCTATCGTGCGTGGCACAGAAAACGCGATTATTTGTTAATTGTGTAATGGCAACGCCCGAATAAAACGCTTCTCATTGGTTATTGTGTGAAAGTCCTTTGGCAGGATTTAGGCGGAAGTAAATCCTGTTTGTTTACTACGTTTCCCTACAAGCGTCTAGCGATCACACTTTTTCATTTTGATCCTGTGATCCTACGGGATCAGCGTGTTCCGCGCATATCGTTCCGCGCAGGACGTAGCGATGTTTGTGTAAAATAACATTCTAAGCAAAATTCTTTTAGGAACTTTATTTTATTTTGATTCAAATTAATTAAACTGTAAAATTATTTTAAAAGGACGAAAAAATTATTAAATTATAATTTAAAAAACAGAAATTATTAAATTCAAAATTTTGAAAAAAACAATTTAAACATTGTGAAAAAATATTAAATTTAAATTATTAAACATAAAATTACTAGAAACATATAAAAATTTATTATATTCAGAATTTAAAGTGCCTTTAAATGATAAAAAAAATTAAATTACTAAATCATTATAAAATTTATTATATTCAGAATTTAAAGTGCCTTTAAATGATTTAAAAAAATAAATTACTAAATCATTATAAAATTTATTATATTCAGAATTTAAAGTGCCTTTAAATGATTAAAAAAAAATAAATAAATTACTAAATCATTATAAAATTTAAAATTATGAAAAAAATAGTAACAATTATTATTTATTCAAAATTAAAAGTTCTTTTAAAATGATGATAAAAATTAAAATTATTAAATTTAAAATTTTGAAAAAATATTTAATTATTATTAAATTTAAAACATTCTTTACGATTTGCTTATCTTTACACCACTAGATGGCGATACAAAAGGCATTAAATCTGTTAAAACTTCGATCACCATATCAAATATCTGGAAAATTCACAATAAAAAAAATTGTTAATAGTGGTACAAATATTGAAAAATATAAATTTTCAATTTTTATATTAAAAAAAATTTAGTTTTTTAAAGCAATCTTGACATTCTTTTTCATTCAGCTCCGTAAGGAATCGAACCCATGCCATCTAATCTGAGGGTGAACGTCATACCACTACACCATAAAGTTCCTTAAAGAAATTCGCTTAGAATATTATTTTACACAAACATCGCTACGTCATGCGTGGAACGATATGCGCGGAGCAAGCTGGTCCCGCAGGATCACAGGATCAAAATGAAAAAGTGTGATCGCTAGACGCTTCACGTTTCCCTTCCCGCTTTCGCTGGAACTTCACAATATCGTTAGAAATGCCTGTGAAAGATCTCCGCGAATGCTTGAAAGTGAAGAAGGGAAAATCGAAATATGATCGAAAACGCCGTCAATCACAGATCATAAGCGAATGCCAAAATAGGCTTACTAACTATCGCATGGACGAACGCGTTGTTTCTGAAATCCAAATTGCTGATTTAAACGTTCCGGGGCATAACTGTGGGGAGCAAAATAAACACCAACGCGAAAAAAAAAAGAAAAGAAAAGATTCAGTGCATTCACGCTCCGATACGGAACCTTCATTTACTAAGTTGTTCGTAGCACTTGTGGCGTAGACGCTTAACGCTTTAGTTTTCTATACGAACATACTCTGGTTCGAAACTCCACAGCGCTAAGTTGAAATTTGAGTTTGTATACTTTTGCTATTTTAAGGATTACATTCTTTTTTTAAGGATATCTAAAGTAAAAAAAGTGGCAATAAGTAAATAAATACATACAGTAAATATTGTTAATTTTAAATTACAATTATTTAAGTTAAAATTATTTAATTAAAAGAAATTTTGTAATTTTTTTTTTAATTTTTAGGGGTTTAATTATTTTTAATTGTGAATCAGTTGAATTATTTGAGAAGAAATTACACATAAATTAATCGAATAATTAAAAAAAAAACTACATTTTACATTGTCCAATCGATTTAATTAAAATAATTTTGTTATATATATATATATTGCAAATGGCGCCCCCCCCCCCCCCAAAAAAAAAAAAAACTGTCTAAAGATATAAAATGATACAAACTTGACCGTAGAAAGGGTCTGTCCGTTCCGGTAATAATTCCAATACAGGGCCCCCACCAGAAGTAAGATACAATAAAACCTTCTTAGACGGAATCACAACGACCAGTGATAAAGTCCGTTTTATGCAGGCTCTTTAATTTGAATAAAGCATCGTTGCATTTTTTTTTTTTTTGGGGGGGGGGGGAGCTGAAACCTGCTTTTTTTTCAGTTTATTGCACGACTCCGTTATAAACAGGCTTTACTCTATAAGAAAATAAATTTGCAGGATAGTATCTTTTTTAAAAATCTATATAGTAGAATTTGCTTGCAATTTTATAATTTCTTTTTCAGTATTACAGTTTATGATGCATTTGTAATTACTTTTTCGTCCACAGATTTTAAATAAAAATATAAAATCATAATTAAATTTTAATTGCATCCACCAATTAATTTTGAATAAAAGAGTTTAAAATGTGAGACAAATAAAAATTCAAAACCTTAACCATTGACTTTACGCAACTTTCCAACTGAACAAGAGCGGGGCCCTGGTAATTTGCACCATCTCTACCCCCCCCCCCCCCCCCCACCACCACCACCACCCTGTACCGACCTGCGATACAAATTTCAGGCTTATTTAAGAATATTATTACAGGCCCGAGCAACGCCGGGCGGGGCAGCTAGTATATATTTAGTGAAATAAAAGAAGATTATTTTCGTAAGTTTTAAAGCAGTTCGTTTAATACTGTTAAAAAAAGTAACCTGTTTTAACAAATCATTTATTAACGATCAATTATTTAAAAGTATGATAATGCCTTTAGTAAATCAATTTCTTCTTCATCGTATTTTCGGGAGACTATTAAAAAAGTATCTGTGTAATTGATTTTACAGTCTCTGTCAGACATTTAAAAAAAATCTACCAATAAACCAGTATTAAATTTTTTCTTCATCATTAAACAAAATTCCATTTCTCAAAATGAACTTTAAAAATATCAATATTCTGTTCATTTGGGGAATCTTAATTTTTTTTTTTTTAAATGAATTATATTTATAGAGGGTGTCCATTGTCAACGGTATCCAATGGCTGACTCCTAATCTGTTAGTCATAGACATATAATTCCAATAACAAATACGTTTTAAATGGGGTGAAAAAATATTTTAAAAGTCGTTTTGATCAATAAAAACATTTCTTAACAAGTTACGAAATAAAAAATTTTATACGGTCCCCCGGTACTATAAGTGATATTTAGTAAAGACTATTAATTATAGGGTCTTGTACCTTTTAAACGCGTCGAAAATTAATGAAAAACTTGAATTAGTCTATCTTCAAAACCTTTTTATGTATAAACATGAAATTTTGGATATTGATTAAACAGATTTTGCTTTGTAATATGCTCTCATTAGAAATTTATTATCCAATTACAGAATTTGTGTATTGTTGAAATCAAAATAGCTCTTTTTTTTACTCCATAAGTCATTGCGCGCATGATATCTTGAGAACGTATGTATGGATTGTCATGAAATTTGGTAAAGATACTAAACATAGATGTGTGTTTAAAATGAACTACTCTTAGGTCAAAATTATTTCATTAACTATATAAGAAATATATTTTTGTAAAAAAAAAAAAATTATATTTTTAATGAATAAAAATACTCATAACTAAAAATATTACCATTGTAAATACTTAAAAGTAGTTCATTTTAAACTCATATATTTGTTTAGTATCTTTACCAAATTTCATGACAATCCATACATATTTTCTCAAGATATCATGCGCTCAATGACTTATGGAGTAAAAAAAGAGCTATTTTGATTTCAACAATACACAAATTCTGTAAAAGGCTAATAAATTTATAATGACAGCATATTACAAAACACAATCTGTTAATTCAATGTCCAAAATTTCATGTTTATACATAAAAAGGTTTTGAAGATACACTAATTCAAACTTTAAATTTTTTCGTTAAATTTTGACGCGTTTAAAAGGTACAAGACCACTTAAGACAAAAAAAAAAAAATGTTCCATTCATCTAGAACTAAAATTGACCCAGTTACGAAACTTTGAATCGCATGACTTATACCAATTTTTTTGCATCTGAACACAGATAAGTCGGGCCATGCTTCGAGGGATCGCACACAAAGTGCTTAAAGGATTAGAAGTATTTATTTCGCGTGCACATTTCTGCTTTGCAGCTGAAGAGAGTCACTTCGAGCAAATTTTAAGATAACTTTAATTTGTATTAATTAAGTTTTAGGTTAGATAATCTAATAGCATTTTAACCCTTTATCTACTGACGGTACCATTAAAATAACTTGTTATAAAATTAATTTAATGCATCGATTAGTTGTAATACAGTTTAGAATGAGTTATAGATACATTACTTTGCCTTGTTCCAAAATCATTATTGGTTACACAAATCAAAAATATTTTTAAAAGGATGATTTCTTTGGTTTTGCACCTTTTCATTTTCGTGGCGTTGGGGAGAGAGGGGTAATTTTTCAATTCAGAAATGTTTCTATATTTCTATTGTAAGAACATTATATTTGTACATTTCCTGATTCTACAAAATACTAAGAAAAATATTTAAAATAAAAGATTTCAGTGGGGTTATAAATATTGCACAAAATCCTTATAAATTCAAATTTAATTAATTCTTCTAAATCCTTCAATCCTTGTAAAATCCTTTTAAAATTTATTAAATGATTATGTAAATCTTCTAATGTAGTTTCAACAATTTACGAAAAATACTTTAGATAAAAAAAAAATCATGAATGCATAATTCAGTACATAAAGGGTTAAAATATGTATCATTTTATAAGTAATTGCAATTGTTGCTTTTCATCATTTCATGTAGCAAAAATTCTGTTATTTTTTTACTTATTTTTTTAGTACAAGTTGTATGTTTTACTTTAACATATCAGATCGAAAATAAAATCAAATTTATATTGTAATGTTCATTTTACTCTCAACTATTATTATTATTATTATTATTATTTTGTACTTGACGATTATTTATATTTCTAATAAATTTGTGAATGACCCCCATTTCGCAGCAAAAAAGATGCTTCAACTTTAAACAGCTATTACTCTATCAGTTTTAATTGTAGAAGAAAGGGACGTGCTTTCTCTTACTTGTCAGTGTAAGAAGATATTTTTACTAAACATAACTTATAGCACCAGGGGACCGTATAAAAATTTAAATTTGGTATTTTTTTTTAAATGTTTTTATTGATCCAGATCGCTTTTAAAATAGTTATTTGCTTCATTTCACAATTTTTACTTTCTTCTATCTTTAATAGAAGAAAGTATTGTAATCGAAATTTTTGTCGACTACTGGTTTTCGACGAATTTACACTTTTTAGAGGTCAGCGATCTGAAAAAACATGTTTATAGAAAATGCCTGTCTGTCCGTGTGCCCGTGTGTCGCCATTGTACCGTTTAAATTGTGTGTGAAGTTATGCATAGAATTGAACCAAATTTTTAAAAAAAGTTTTTGGCTATGGCAAGCAGGCCCTTCTTTAATTTGGAAAAAATCCGCTGGAAGGGGGCGCTCTAATAGCAACTTTTGTGTCATTTTGAATATTGTACCATCAAAAAGTGTATGAAGTTATGCATAGAAT
This sequence comes from Maratus speciosus, assembly GCA_963932465.1. NCBI lineage: Eukaryota > Metazoa > Arthropoda > Arachnida > Araneae > Salticidae > Maratus > Maratus speciosus. The sequence goes on from OZ010792.1 coordinate 560,772,249, forward strand.
TGAACAAACATTTTTGCGTATGTTTTTGGCCATGGCAAGAAGGTCCTTCCTGAATTTGAAAAAAATCCGCCGGAAAGGGGCTCTGTAATAGCTATCGCCGGAAGGGGGCGCTGTAATAGCGGTTTTTGTGCAGTTTTCAATATTGTACCATCGAAAAGTGTATGAAGTTATGCATAATACTAATAAAAATACTAATAAAACTAATAAAAATGAAATATTGATATTTGTAACAACATTTTGAAATATTAAAATATATGAGGTAGAAGAAAGTTTTGGAATTGACACATCCAACTAGTTGTAATTGGAACTATATGTCTATCCCTAACGGTTTAGGAATTAGCCATTGGACACCGTTGAGAGTGGACACACTATATAAATTTATAATATCCAGTGCTAGAATATGCTTTTCTGCTAATTGATCTTCCTGCCATTTACTTTACACATCTTATTTCGTCATGTGAACTCGTGTAAAGTTAAATTAGGAATACGTTATTTTATTATTGAAGCTATTAATTTTATTTGCTACGTTTTACAGGTACATTCATAAAATCCACAGAGTTCATTAGTTATGTGCAAAATAGTTGATTCTCGATTTATGAGTGTAATATTTATTGACTAGATGGCGCAATACGATTTAATAGAGGCCAATACATTCCCAAATGTTATATTACTTAATTCAGAGTGATTATTGCCATTTAATTAAAGAAAATCTGATTAAAACTTATTTTAGACCTGATTAGTTCAACAAATTATATTGTTGAAATACATTATATGCCAGTATTTTCCCAACGGGAAATTATCACTTATATAATAAATGTGTGAACTTATTGACTGTGTTTATTGACCAATAGGAAAACAGGAACACATTCACTTTTTAGGTGCTTTCGTCATTACATAAATACGTAGCACCTATAGTCGTCGTTCAGTCCGCCTGTCTGTCCGTCTGTTCGTCCGTCTGTCTGTCCGCATATAACAGAGCAAAAACTACCCAACCAATTGGTCTGAAATTTTAAATATATAATTGTTGCAAAATTTTGTTGAGTCATTTCAAATTTCATGAAAATCGGATGTATAGTTTAATTACTGGGACAGTCAAAAGTTTTCCGTTACATGACGGCCAATGGGAGAAAAGTCCTTCCGGCCAGTGCCGGGAGGAAGAGGTAGCTTTCAAATACCATATTTTAAAAAAGCCAACTTATATTATTCAAACACACGAAGCTCAATTTAGTGGAAACCGAATATAGGAGATTCAATACTAATTTTTATCAATACTAAATCATTATGAATGAGAATTTCACGAAATTAGTCAGCTTTATCCAAGCTGCTTTTATTTAAAGTAACTTATATTTGGCTGAGATGTTGATGTATACTATCCACATGCTTTCTCACATGGAAATAGGCGAATACGTGTGTTATCGCGCGACAAATACAAGATCGTTTCAAAATGTTAGCCATACTAGAAATTCAAAGTGCTATAATTCAACCATTTTTTAAGATATAAACAAAAGAACAAATTTTCAGAAACAAAATCTGCTCCGGAATCTTTGTATCAAGGCCAAACACATAAAAAAATCTTTTTCATTTTCTAATTTTTTAATACCTCATTTAAAATTTTAAATTTAATTTTTTTAAAATGGCAACCCTTTTGAAACAAGATGGCGAATAAAGCTGACCAACGAACTCGGTCGAGACATTGGTATGTACTATGTACAGACCAAGTAATATCCAAATCGGTTCATAAATACGCTTGTTATCGCGTGACAAAAATCAGGTCGTTTTAAAATGTCAGCCACAATAGAAATTCAAAACGCTATAACTCAGCCATTTTTTTAGATATAGAGGAAACAAAAACTGTTCCGGGATCTTTGTATTAAGGTCAAACACACACAAAAAAAATCTTTTTCATTTTCTAATATTTTGGTATCTCATTTTAAATTTTAAATTTTTAAATTTTTTTTAATGGCCGCCATTTTGAAACAAGATGGCGGATGAAGCTGGCCAACGAACTCGATCGAGATATTTGTATGTACTATGTACACGCCAAAGTACATCCAAATCGGTTCTTAAATACGCCTGTTATCACGTGACAAATATCAGGACGTTTCAAAATGTCAGCCACGCTAGAAATTTAAGATGCAATAACTCAGCCATTTTTTGAGATATAGACGAAACAAAAACTGCTCCCGAATCTTTGTATCAAGGTTAAATACATAAAAAAAAATATTTTTTCAATTTTCAATTTTTTGGTACCACATTTCAAATTTAAATTTTTCTTAAAAATTTAAATGGCTGCCATTTTTAAACAATATGGCGGATGAAGCTGGCCAACGAACTCGGTCGAGACATTGGTATGTACTATGTACAAACGAAGTTACATCCAAATCGGTTCATAAATACGCATTTTATCGCGTGACAAAATTCAGGGCGTTTCAAAATGTCAGCCACGCTAGAAATTCAAAATGCTATAACTCAGCCATTTTTTAAGATATAGACGAAAGAAAAACTGTTCCGGAATCTTTGTATAAAGGTCAAATACATAAGAAAAAAATATTTTTTCATTTTCAATTCTTTGGTACCACATTTCAAATTTAAAATTTTTAAGAAAATTTTAAATGGCCGCCATTTTGAAACAAAATGGCGGATGAAGCTGGCCAACGAACTCGGTCGAGACATTTGTATGTACTATGTACATACCTAATTACATCCAAATCGGTTCATAAATTCGAGAGTTACAGTATGACAAAGGTCAGATATATATATATATATATATATATATGGATATATATATATATATATATATATATATATATATATATATATATATATATATATATATATATATATATATATATATCAACTTTTGAACGGAGGGTGGTTTCGGGGTCTGGGGATCATGATCGATGAAAATATACCAAAATTTTTTGAAATCGCTTTCCTCCGAACGGCTGCAATAGGTAGCTTTTTAGGTAGCTTTCATTACAAAAAGCTACCTATTGCAGCCGTTCGGAGGAAAGCGATTTCAAAAAATTTTGGTATATTTTCATCGATCATGACCCCCAGACCCCGAAACCACCCTCCGTTCAAAAGTTGATATATATATATATATATATATATATATATATCCATATATATATATATATATATCTGACCTTTGTCATACTGTAACTCTCGAATTTATGAACCGATTTGGATGTAATTCGGTATGTACATAGTACATACTAATGTCTCGACCGAGTTCGTTGGCCAGCTTCATCCGCCATTTTGTTTCAAAATGGCGGCCATTTAAAATTTTCTTTAAAATTTAAAATTTTAAATTTGGTACCAAAGAATTGAAAATGGAAAAATATTTTTTTCTTATGTATTTGTCCTTTATACAAAGATTCCGGAGCAGTTTTTGTTTCGTCTATATCTTAAAAAATGGCTGCGTTATAGCATTTTGAATTTCTAGCGTGGCTGACATTTTGAAACGTCCTGAATTTTGTCACGCGATAAAAGGCGTATTTATGAACCGATTTGGATGTAACTTCGTTTGTACATAGTGCATACCAATGTCTCGACCGAGTTCGTTGGCCAGCTTCATCCGCCATCTTGTTTAAAAATGGCAGCCATTTAAATTTTTAAGAAAAATTTAAATTTGAAATGTGGTACCAAAAAATTGAAAATTGAAAAAATATTATTTTCTTATGTATTTGACCCTGATACAAAGATTCGGGAGCAGTTTTTGTTTCGTCTATATCTTAAAAAATGGCTGAGTTGTAGCATTTTGAATTTCTAGCGTGACTGACATTTTGAAACGTCCTGATATTTGTCACGTGATAACAGGCGTATTTATGAACCGATTTGGATGTACCGTGGTGTGTGCATAGTACATACCAATGTCTCGACCGAGTTCGTTGGCCAGCTTCATCCGCCATCTTGTTTCAAAATGGCGGCCATTTAAAAAAATTTAAAAAATTTAAAATTTAAAATGAGATACCAAAAAATTGGAAAATGAAAAAGATTTTTTCGTATGTGTTTCACCTTAATACAAAGATTCCGGAACAGTTTTTGTTTCGTCTATATCTAAAAAAATGGCTGAGTTACAGCATTTTGAATTTCTATTGTGGCTGACATTTTAAAACGACCTGATTTTTGTCACGCGATAACAAGCGTATTTATGAACCGATTTGGATGTTACTTGGTCTGTACATAGTACCAACCAATGTCTCGACCGAGTTCGTTGGCCAGCTTCATTCGCTATCTTGTTTCAAAAGGGTTGCCATTTAAAAAAAATTAAATTTAAAATTTAAAATGAGGTATTAAAAAATTGGAAAATGAAAAAGATTTTTTTTATGTGTTTGTCCTTGATACAAAGATTCCGGAGCAGATTTTGTTTCTGAAAATTTGTTCTTTTGTTTATATCTTAAAAAATGGTTGAATTATAGCACTTTGAAGTTCTGGTATGGCTAACATTTTGAAACGATCTTGTATTTGTCACGCGATAACACACGTATCCGCCTATTTCCATGTAAGAAGGCATGTAGATAGTATACATAAACATCTCAGCCAAATATAAGTTATTTTAAATAAAAGCAGCTTCTATAAAGCTGACTAATTTCGCGAAATTCTCATTCATAATGATTTAGTATTGATAAAAATTAGTATTGAATCTCCTATATTCGGTTTCCAATAATTGTGCTTCGTGTGTTTGAATAATTTAAGTTGGCTTTTTTAAAATAAGGAATTTGAAAGCTACCTCTTCCTCCCGGCACTGGCCGGAAGGACTTTTTGTAATGAAAGCTACCTAAAATTATTGCAAGTGCATTTTAATGATGTTACAGCCTTCCGAATTGTCTGAAATTTTAAATATATAATTGTTGAAAAATTTTGCCGACTCATTTCAAATTTTATGAAAATTGGATGCATAGTTTAATTACAGGGAGAGTAAAAAATTTTCCGTTACATTTAGGCCAATGGGAAAAAATTATTCCAAGTGCATTTTAATGATGTTACAGCCTTTCGAACAGAATAAAATGGATATGCACTTATGAAGTGCATTAAAATATACATTCAGGGCAATATGAGGTGCAAAAGATTATTATAAAACTAGTTATAGTACGAATGCATCACATTTGCCACGTTTGACGAGCAATTTCCAACTTATTTTTCTTTCACTTGAATCCGCTTCTCTCTTATATATTTGAAAATATTCCCGTCATTATTTGCACTGAGAACGATGGTACGCTAAATGCTACCAAAACAAGTATGTTTTTTTCTATTTATATTACATTGCGCCAAGTATCATCTTAATAATCAATGTGCATTCAATTTAGCTTATTAATCCTCTTTAATATTTATACTTTAATTTTAACTAATATATTCTAACATTAGAAAATTAGGTGAACTTTATTATATTTTATTTATTTTTACTAAGTATACATTCATTCAAAATTAAACTCGTTATCAAATTTTAATCATGGACATCTCTTTTGAAGTGTAATTACATATTATGACAATTTTTCAAATTAGTCTTAGTTTCGTTATATTAAGTTCACTATTTTTAAACTTTTCTTAAACTCAAACAAAGCCTGGCCTAGTAATTTTTTGCTTCATATATTACGTAACTTTCAGATTCCTAAAGTAACGAAAAATTTATCCCAGAATTTATTTAAATGTCAAGGATTTAATTAAAAGATCCCATTCACAAATGTAAAAATAGTACTTTTAGCTTCGAAAGCTAGTTTAAACTTTTCATTGAAGTTTTTCAAAAGTAATAATTTTTAAAAGTTTTAGTGAGTTTTGTTTTTTATTTGTCACCTGTTAGATCTTATATTGAAAGCACTTGAAATTCAAATAGAAATTTTTCTTTTCATCTTTGACTTTTGGGATTTATATATAATTTATTAAAAGCTTTGTTAATTTAATATACATTCTATGTTCTTAGCATATGCAATTGAAATATACTAGATTTTATAACAATTAAAACTAGTTTATTATATCTCTGAGGTTAGAATAATTAAAAACTTTAAAAATAATTTTTATCTATAATACAAAACTCAACATATAAACACAGCGAAATTAAATTAGCTTATTTCCAAGGTAATCTTGTACAAACTATATATATAAAATACAAATAGGAATGTCGTTTCTGTCGCTTATAACTTCAGTTCTAATGAATATATTTAACCCCTTCAAGGGCGGTGGTTCCTTTTTGGACCATTTAATTTTAATTTTTAAATGTGACATTGGCACCAGAATATTTTAATGAAAATTTTCCTTTTATTAAGTATGTGAACAAAAGCTTTTTCCTATTTTGAAATAAATTGGTTTTTAAATTCTGGTGTCATTCCCTCATTGCAGCATTTCGCGGGTTTCTGGCCCCTGAAACTTGCGCTGTTTCCCGGGAGTTGCACTGTTAGTTCGATAGCTTTCCAGGATATGTCTTCATATATAACATATTGTTCTGCGTTGCTTAGTAATAAAATTACGGGGGAAAGTTCTACTATAACCATATGAACCCGATTGTGAAATGGTGGCCTTTTTAAAAAATTCTGCCGAACTGACTTTGATGAGTTTTGCATTGTTAGTTAGATACTTGTCAGGTGTGACTTTGCCTTATTGCATATCCTTCTATCGTTCTTCACCAAATACTACTGTAAATGATAAGGTGAAAGAGCTTATCCTTAACAGCCCAAATTTTGTCAAACATATTAGAAAACATAATAGGTCAATGGGATTCGTACCGTTTTTCAGCAATGCACTTCAGAACAGCATTCCAGGTAAAGGTCCATATTGCTTTAAAACACAAGGTAAATTCTCCGATATATTTCGTTTGCACTAGATTAATTTTAACACAATTATTCTAATTGGTAAATAAATCATATTAGATGTAAATTTCCAACTGGGCGAAAAATGTCCGGACCAGGATTCGAACCAGGGATCTCCTGGCTGAAGCCGCCAGTGCTATGCCATTTGAGCTATCCCGGACGAATCTGGTGGAACTTTTTCACCCAGCTAACTTTAATGATTTTAGCATCTGGTCTGAAACCTGGTTCAGCTCAACAGAATAACTCTCAGGTAATGGAACTCCAGAAAACGCTGGATACGAAATCCAGCAATGGTTTATTTTGTTGAGCTGAACCAGGTTTCAGACCAGATGCTATAATCATTAAGGTTAGCTGGGTGAAAAAGTTCCACCAGATTCGTCCGGGATAGCTCAGATGGTAGAGCACTGGCGGCTTCAGGCAAGAGATCCCTGGTTCGAATCCTGGTCCGGACATTTTTCGCCCAGTTGGAAATTTACATCTAATATTTCGTTTTATTCTAGGTTCATTTAGAGAAACTGATCAACGTAGCAGGGAAAGCCTGCTAGCTTAACTATACAGGGTGTCCACTCTTAAAGTTTATACAATGGTTAATTTCTAAACCGTTAGACGTAGACATATACCGTATATTTCCGGGTATAAGCCTAGAATTTTTAGGCATTTTCCTGTATTTAAAGTAGGAGTACCGGCTTATACGCGAGTGTAAGAAAATTCCCAAAATTGATACTCTAAAATAAAAAAGATTGTAAATATAAAAAACATAAAAATACTTACACATTTCTAAAAATACTTTTATGCTCCATTCTTTTACAATAAAACAAGTCACCAATCATCATTCACTATCAAAGTTATTATCATAATTTTTAAGTAATTTCTTAAAATAGCTCTCTTTCATTGATACACTAGTATGGATTTCATCAGTGTATAATTCATCATTATCCCCATCTTCTTCAAAAATGGCATGATCCTCAATTCCATCTAACGCATTAGTGATGCAACATTTTTTGAAAGATCCAACGATCATTTCTTGTGGTAATTCAAGCCAAAAATAGGTGGTTTGGTTTTTATGAACGAGCAAGTTTTAACAGTATGTGCTAGACCCAATTAAAGAGATTCGGCAGCGGGCCAAAACAGAATAGGAGAGATCAATAATTTCGAAGAGTACATTTGCACAAAAAAGTGCTAAGTTTTCATTCGCTGAATTTTTCATCGCCTTTTTTATTCATTGGCTTATATGTGGGTTTTCGATTTTGGGCGATTTTTCGCTGAAAAGTCTTATACTCGACTTATACAAAGAAATATACGGTAGTTCCAATTTAAAAAATGTTTTAAATGAGGTAAAGTAGTATTTAAAAAGCGATTTGGGTCAATAAAAACATTTCTTAAAAAAATTAAGAAATTTAACTTTTTATACGTTCTTCTGGTACTATAAGTTATAGTTTGGAAAATATCCTATTGCACTAAGAAGTAAGACAGAAAAAAATGGCATTCTCCTACGATTAAAACTAACAGAATAATAGCCGTTTAAAGTTGAAGCATCTTTTTAGCTGCAAAATACGGGTCATTTCACAAATTTACTAGAAATATAAATGATCGTCAGATATTTAAAAAATAATAATAGTTGAGAGTAAAATTAACATTACAATATAAATGTGAAATCTATTTTCATTTTGACGTATTAAAGAAAAATATACAACTTTGTACTAAAAATATTAGTTAAAAAATAACAGAATTTTTATTAAATGAAATGATCGCAGCAGTCTCAATTCTTTACAAAATGATACATATTTTTAAATGCTATTAGATTATCTCCAAATCTAAAACTTAGTTTATGAAAATTAATCTAATTTATTAATCTAAAACTTAAGTAATGAAAATTAAAGTTACCTTAAAACTTGCTTGCAGGGACTTCCTTCGGCTGCAATGCAGAATTGTACACGCGAAATAAATCTTTCTAATACTTTAAGAACTTAATGTACGACCCCTCGAAGCATAGTCCAACTCATCTCTGTTCATATGCAGAAAATTGGCATAAGTCTTGCAATTCAAAATGTTTTAACTCAGTCAATTTTAGCGTTAGATGAATGGAACTTTTCTGTCTTAATTGTTGATGTAATAGGACATTTTTACTAAATATCACTTATAGGACTGGGGGACTGCATAAAAATTTAAATTTCAAATTTTGTAACTTTTTATAAAACATTTTTTGATCAAAACGACTTTATTTTTTATTATTTATTTATTTATTTATTTTTACCTCATTTAAAATATTTTTGTAACTGGAACTATGTTTCTATGACTAACGGTTTAGAAATTAGTCACTGGACACCGTTGAGAGTGGACATCCTGTATATATAAAATACAAATGGAAATTTTGTACCGACTGCTTATAATTTGAGTTCTACTGAATGTATTTTGGTGGGACTTACCGCGGTTAATTAGATAACTTTTCAGGGATGGTTTTAGCATATTGCATATTATTTTACGTTGCTTAGTTATAGAATTATGGGCTGAAATTCTATTACCAGGTGAATCCGATTATGAACGATAGACTTTTTGAAAAGTTCTACTGGACGGATTTTTAGGAGACTTACATTAATATTTAGGTAATTTTCAGGGATCATTTTACTATATTGCATATCGTTCTACTGGTGCGTAGTTATAGGATTATGGGAGTTCTGGAATCAGCTGAACCCGATTGAGAATGATTAGCCTTTTTAAAATGTTCTACTAAGCAGATTTTTAGAGACTTACATTAATATTTAGGTAATTACCCAACTGCCAAGAAGGGCTATGTGTTTCATGGGTATCTGGGTATGTGGATTTCTTTATACCCTGGAAACATCCCAACGGCTGGATGGATTTTAGTGAATGAGGTCTCTATCGATTCGACTTAACCGACTGATGGGTATAGGCTAGGTTTTGTTTTTATAAATTCAAAATGCTGGCCGTAAAATACAAAATGGCGATAGAGACGAAAAAACTTTTTACGCACCTTATTGCGTGGTATATCATTGGATAGGTCTTTCAAAATGAAGACGATGTTTCATTGACTATTTTACAGTCAGAAGCTCCCTTTAAATATTACACAACCTGGAAGTTGTGTAGGTAGGATCTCTAGCTTTACTGTAATTCTAACCTTCATTGACATCTATAGGCCTCATTAAAACAGTGTTTATAGATAGGAACTAACAATTATACACAACTTAAAAATCATCAATACAAGTAAATAAAAAAAATAGGTAAGTAATATAAAAAAATAGTTTCACACTGATGAGAAATAATTAATTAGATCGCGCAGTCGGGTTTTTTGATTTTTTAAATTTAATTAGTTTATTAAAAAGTACTACTGGGTGGATTTTGTGAGACTTGCATTTATAATTAGATAATTTTTCAGGTTTTAATATATTCCATATCGTTGTATCGTTCATCACCAAATCATACTGTAAATGACCAACTTAAATAGTTGACCTTAACAGCTCAAATGTTGCTTACAACACTAGAAAATATAATAGTACAATGGCATCCGCATCGTTTTCAGCAATAAGTTTCAAGGTTCATTTGAAAAACCGACTTGCATAGTAGGCGAAACCTGCTAGTATATATATAAGACCTTTTCTTGAGCTCACTTTAAAAATATTTTCAATTAACGTATTACAAGAATGTATTTTGCCAGCAGACGACATTCGCGAGCTAATGTTAAATCAATACATTTTTTTTTCTACAGATAACTCGTTTAAATTAGAATTTTCTTAAATGATTCTTTTGCCATATGTTATCAGAGGTTGAAATCTAAAGTTATAATTTTGTATTTTTTCGATTTTGGTTCATCCCACATTTTGGACTGTCATTATCAGTTCATATGGTATTTTGGAGTGTGTGGCGCCTACCACGGTGGCGCCGATGGGATACGAACCACGGGTCTCATGATCAGTAGACGAGAACGCTAGCATCAAGCAAAAGGGCAAGCCAGTTACTCTAAGCTAGTAACTCACTTTATACTGATCATGTGAGATAAAATCACTACACATTCCCTCCGCAGTGAGAAAGACATCTTGTTGATGTCTGACCAGCGATATGCACTCGTGAGTGATGCGCAGTATGCCAGGCTTATGTGCTGTGAGCGTTTCACAGGCTTAGCTTGCTGGAGAATATTCATTTGGTGCTGCCATCTGTTGGTTATCAGAGGAGATAATTGTTGTTGAAGGTTGCGATTTTGCGTGCATCCTAGTCATCACTTTGGAGAGTGTGGCGCCTACCATGGTGGCGCCGATGGGAAACGATTCATGGATCTCATGATCAGGAGGCGAGAACGTTAGCATCAAGCAAAAGGTCAAGCTAGTTACTCTAAGCTAGTAACTCGCTTTATACTGATCATGTGAGATGAGATCGCTACAGTATCATCGATTGCTTGAGCAACATGTTTTTCCACGTCCTTTCGTGATGTTATCACACTTCACATAAAACAAAGTACCTATCGTTTCATTTTCATCGCAATGTTTTTATTTTTCTCGAAATTATTATCGTCAACCCGAGTTCAGTGAGGATGAAACACCCTATTTGTGACTAAATAAGGGGTTTGTGACCCCATGTTTTATGTCAATTTTTAATTCTTTTGATGCCTACTATCACCCTCCTGAATTTGTCGATCGAATTTTAGAACACCCTGTATAGTATAAATTATTATATTTATTATATTTACTGTTCAAGTTATAGTTTAGTATATTTATAGTTAAATATTTTTATAGTTCCTTTATGGTGTATATAACAAGTTCTTTTCTGCGGTATATTGATTTTTGATGCCATATGTTATCTTACAAATGCAAAAACGTGTGCAAATCAGAAATAAAGTGACATTGAATCAACTCTTTATTCACACGAAAATTCGTAGAAATCTACATTGTTTCTTTTCACAAAGTACTTTTACGTATTTATCAGTTACGTATGACAGTCTCAATACTTCAATCCTTCAGAAAGTTGGAGAAACAATTTAAGTGCTTCCATTTTATCTTGGCATATTTATTCCACTCTACCAAAGTATATGCCTTTATTCATCAATCGTATAAAGGTTCTTCCTTTTATATTTTACCACACATTTCTTTGAATGTATTTTTTTTTTTAGAATAGAGAGAAAAATATTGAAATACGTAGCCGTCTTAAAAAAAATATGCATTGTTAGTGAAATGGCGTCAATTAAAAATGAAATTTAAGTTTTCAACCAAAAATTCCGTTGTTTAAAGGTATATAGAAAAGCGAGATTTCAATATTTAATAACAAAAAAAAATCTAATTATTTCATTGGGGAAAAATGTAACGATTAATGCCCAAAAAGATCAAATTGCTTGTTTGAAAATTGGCAGAGCGAGAGCGTCAAACGATTTTGAGAATGATGTTCCAAAAAAATCTTGCTTAAAGTTTTCGTTACTCATTACAAAAGCTGTGAATCAGAACATAAGTTCGAAACGAAAAGATGAAAAAACGTATAAACAGTGGTATTTGTACTTTACTAATACTAGAACTACATAATTATTCATTAATCAAATATTTAATACCTATTATAAATTCATGGACAAGAGTACATATTTCGAACGAGCTATTTAACTTTGTATGTGCAGCAAATGATTAAGAGTAAATCTAAAATTATTATGCAATAAAATTCCATCGGATAAAATTTATTCTTTTTTAAAAGCGCATTACTTTCTTAAATAAAAAAAATATATGACATATTCAGGAAGGTTTCCCAATTGCCCAGAAACCTTTACGAAAAATACACAAACATAGCCTAAATATACACAAACATATCCAAAATATACACAATCATATCCGAAATATACACTAGCATTTCCGAAATATCCAGAAACATTTCCGAAACACGCACAAACGTTTCCGACTATTCTACCGAAATACGCGGAAACGTTTCCGAATATCTGATTAAAATATGTGGAAACATCACGAAAATCTCTCCTAAATATGCAGAAACATAACAGAACCGTTTGCTCACATTGATGCCCCACCTGGTACAGTAACGTTTCCGAATTTTTTTTTTTTTTTTTTTTTTTTTTTTTTTTTTTTTTTTTACAGTGCAGCATTTCTTGAAAGATCTTTTACATTTCCCAAAAAGTGGAAAACGTCTTTCAATTACATAACTTCGGAATAACAACACCTGCCAATTTAATGTGTTTCCGAGCAATAACGAATTAAAACTTGTTATAAAGTCGCCCCTTTGCATTTGAGAACAACCTTAAATGTTTCATCCACCATGAATACTTATTAATTTCCAAATTGTTGATATATGATCTCCTAAATAAATTCTAGTTACGAATGCAATAAAATATACCTAATCGACGAATCATAAGTTGAGTGTCATCAGAATATGTTTTGATATATTGTGTGAATAATACATTGTTTCTTTTCGCAAAGAGCTTTTACTTATTTGTCACTTAGTGTGCTGCTTGCAATAATTCAATACTAGCAAAATGATAATGAAATAAAGTAAGATATTTCTTCTTTATTTCACTCATTACTTGGAAATTATTTTTTCTTTCAACACAGATAGATCACGACAGCAGCCCAGAATACAACATATTGAAAAAAAGAAAAATAAAACAGAAGGATATATACAAAGAAATAAAATTTAATTAAATGAATAAAAGTTTAATACTTTTGATTTTTTAACATAAAATATTTGGTTTTACATTTTTTTATAACTTTTAATATTTTTTATAAATATTATTTTAAAATCATTAATGTAGGTTATAAGTTTTAAAATCCCTAAAATCAATTAATTATAATTTCGAATTTTTCCTTAACAGCTTTTGGCGAGCATTTACATTCCATAAATAACCACAATGCCAAATTTCAAATTTTTAGCCCCAGTTGTATTGGAGAAATTGCAATTTTAGAATTCTAATATAACTCAATAATATAACAACTCTAATATAACTCTATAACTTCCAAATAGCGACAGATATTAAAAAAATTCTTGCAGGAGGGTGTATGTACGATGTCAGGAGTTTTTGTACTGTGATTCTTTATTTTAGTTCAAATTTCAAACAATAGATGGTGCTGAGAGTAATAAGTGCTCAGTCCAGACCCGATTTTTGGTACTTCAGGATCCATTCAATACATTTTAATCTTCTTTTTTCGCATGGAAGAAGAGAGAGGCCGAAAAATCGAGCCTAGATTTAGCGGTTATTGCTTGCAGCGCCATCTATCGCTGCTATTTGTAACTAAAATTGAGAATCACAGCTTACAAACTCCTCTCATCTTACATACCACTCCTGCAAAAAAAAAAAAAAATTAAATATCTGTCGCCTTTTGCAAGTTACTGAATTTTAAAATCATCGGTCATTTTTTGGACACCGGAGAGATCTACAAAGACGGGAGATATATGGCGGCAAGATACATACACTCACCAAGTTTAAAATCCAGCCTCGTGGCTCGCGTGCAGAAACGCATCACTGCTGCTGTGACGGACATTGACAGAAACATGTTATTGAACGTATAGACGGAACTGGATGATCGTTGGGATGTGTGCCGGGCGAATAAGGGCGCACACATTTGTCGTATGTACTAGAAACTTAGTCAGTGTATAGATCTTTACATGTATCACCTACCTTTGTACATCGTATACTTGCAAATAAACAGTCTTTTGAAACTAATCCTGTATTTAAATCATAAAGGTTTCTTTATTTCAGTAATATAAATATTGCTACTTTGGGCCAGTTTTTCGTGTTTCCACTCACATTTCCATTATTAAAAACTATTATATGTGATTTATTTATTTATTTATTGAATAACAAACATACGACTTGTGTGCTTGACATGAGAGCCCGCTTATTAGTCGGAGACAAGTTAGCACAAGGAAATATTACAACACAAGAGAAATACACCCTGGGAGTTCCACACAAAGTGTGTGTGCAATGGAACCAGCGGGAATCGAACCCACAAACTCTTACGCATAAGCGATTAGCTGACTGGTGCTTTGACCTTCAGCCGCAGAGGCCCCTATATGTGATTTTTAAACGTCGAAATGAAGTTGTAAACAATTAACATGAAACAATGAAGCAAGTTGTATGGTTTTAAATAGAAAGTATTTTATTTATTTTTTATTTTTTTAATTGTTTTTAATGTTTTGGAACAAAGTAGCCCCTGCTGGGGGCTTCTTTGATCCATTCACTTAGTTTCACATAAAATGGATACATTTCATATGTAAATGAACACATTTTTATTGAAAACCCCTTGCAATAGCATTTTCTAATAAATTAACACGGCAAACAATTTTTTTTTAAACATTTAAACACAATAAACCAATTGCCAATATTAAAGAAACGAGAAACAGTTTTTGTCATGTTATCCTCAGCAACTGGAACAAAAACAATTAATGTAACATTTTGCCACAGTAAAATTTGAATAAAAATGTTACTTAAAACATATTTTAAGAGATTTGTTTGTATAAAAAGCATGTCTAAGTAATTGGGGCTATTTTCGGACCCAAAAAGGCCTGGCACAAAGTAACCCCGAAATACTAGTTTTCACGTCATCCTTATGAAAACGTAAATATTTTCAGTCAAAATAAAAAGTTAAAGGAAAATCTATGATCACACATGGATTACAGGTTACTAAAGATTATATTTTGATACTTATCTTATCTGTAGCTCTTATCCAGATTGTTTAACTATAGAAAGTTTGGGGAGTTAAAATTTACACACGAAAACAGTTGTTTACAAACACATCCAGCTTTGCCACTAATAAAAATTAAATTACCCCCAAACTATTCAAATGCCCTATAGTAGGGTATAAAATATTTTTCAAGGGCAAAAACTCCAAATTATCTAGTATTGTTTGTTCAATACAAAGAATAAAAACTATGTTTATGGGATGGACCAAACTTACACCGCAAGGACCAAAGTAGCCTGGTTGACGGTATTTTATAACAACATGTATAATAATCACTTATAAACAGATTAAGCTAAATAATGCTATAAAAAGTGATAAAATATCTTCATTTAGATTGACGAGCTTTTCATCGCACAAATGGCGACATTTTCAAAATCATTTATGATATAAATATTTTCACAAATTACATAACTACAGACATACACATATTAAAATTTTATTAAAAATAATTAAAATATAATTAAAAATATGTATAAACGCTTCGGCTATTTTCATAGCCCTCATCAGTAAGCGAGCAGAGCCACAAAACAGCAAGAGCCACAGCAAACGAAAAAACAGTAGAATATTTAAGTAGGATAGAATAATCAGCAGGAACCTGGTTCGCTTCGTTAATCGACGATTCAGCTAAAACAGTCACTCAGCCCTCAAGGAAGACACGACTAAAATATACGGGGCAATGGACTTTATTCCAAATCTGTGTTCGAGGCTGAAAAAAGTCACGTGATACCGGTAATTTACCCAAAAAACTTCTAACTGATAAGAAGGGAGGCTACTGCTGTTTTCCGTATGAACTGCTTCACTGGCTGGAGAGGGTTTTTCATTACGTCTACGGAGCCTTCCCTTCTTTACGCTAGAAGTTTTTACCTTGAGTGCGTGATCAAAACGTAGATGGAATATCCTCCATTGGCTTCCACAATTCGTGCATTCTCAAAATCGGGTACATGATCGAACTCAAGTGCATGTGCAACCAATCTTGAATTCAAAGTACCTTTATTAAAATAATTCTAAGGCGCGCCACACACCAGGGACACATGCGGCAGAAAAGCGTGAGGCATGCGACAATTTCACGCTGTTAACAAAGAAAAAACCGGTTTGAGCAGCAGAATTTGCCTCATGTCTCACGATTATTGTCGCATGTCTCTCTGGTGTGTGGCGCGCCTTATGTTTCTTGAGTCTAGCATTCAACGAGCGTCCAGTCTCACCAAAGTAAATCGAGCTGCAACCTTTACAATGAATATGTTATAAACGACACCATTCAGGTCAAACTTCGAATATTTATGTTTAAAGCTACTGAAAAAATTACCAATGCGATTTAAAGGAACGTGAGCTGCCCTAACATTAACAATCCTTGAGTACAGCTGAAATTTTCTCCGAAATATTACTGTAATAAGGCAAAGATATAGTTCCTATAGGATTAACACGCTGGTAAGGAGTGGCATACTGGTCTGATCAATCCTATAAGATAAATCCTATAGGAACTATATCTTTGCCTTATTACAGTAATATATCGGAGAAAATTTCAGCCGTACTCTAGGATGTTAATGTTAGCACAGCTCACGTTCTTTTAAATAGCATTGGTAATTTTTTTCAGTAGTTTTAAGAATAAATATTGGAAGTTTGACCTGAATGGTGTCGTTTATAAAATTCCTTGTAAAGGTTGCAGCTTGATTTACTTTGGTGAGACTGGACGCTCGCTGAATGCTAGACTCAAGGAACATAAGAATTCTTTTAATAAAGGTACTCTGAATTCAAGATTGGTGGCACATGCACTTGAGTTCGATCATGTCCCCGATTTTGAGAACGCACGATTTGTGGAAGCCAATTGCTCCGTATATTTTAGTCGTGTCTTCCTTGAGGGCTGGGTGACTGTTTTAGCTGAAACGTCGATTAACGAAGCGACCCAGGTTCCTGCTGATTATTCTATCCTACTTAAATATCCTACAGTTTTTTTTCGTTTGCTGTGACTCTTGCTGTTTTGTGACTCTGCTCGTTTACTGATGAGGGTTATGAAAATAGCCGAAGCGTTTATATATATTTTTAATTATATTTTAATTGTTTTTAATAAAATTTTAATATGTGTATGTCTGTAGTTATGTAAACTGTGTTAATGATTAAGTAATCCAGACGTAATTATGTATGTATTTTTAAATATTTTCGCAAAATTTAAAAACAATAACTTGGTAAACAATGTCACGAGACATCATGCATATGGAACTCAGTGCAAACATAAATTAAAATGAAACAGGATATTTGTGAGCGTGGATTAATTTTTACTATTATTACTAAAATTGCATAGCATCTCTTTCCAAATTTTAGGTAAATTAAGGGACATTGAATCATTGCAAATATTATCGTTGCGTAAAAATACCTCGATTGATTCCCTGATAATGGATGGCAAATAAAATCTTGATTGATAAATTATTCTGCTATTTTTAAAATTGATCTGTAAAGGTTCTTTGCTGCATAATCTGGCCACAGCTTTGGCCAGATGTATGTATTTTATGTTTGCACTGATTTTCATTATGAATGATGTCTCGTGACATTGTTTACCAAGTTAATGTTTTTTAAATTTTGTGAAAATATTTCTATCATAAATGATTTTGAAATGTTGCCGTTTGTGCGATGAAACGTTCGTCAATCTAAATAAAGATATTTTATCACTTTTTATAGCATTATTTAGTTTAATAAATATTTTAGTTACATATTTTTAAACAAAACCAGCAGCATTGAGCCGCTTTGTCCTTAACCCGGTTAATGTTAATAACAAGAACGAAAAATCATGCATCGGGGCATAGTTTATGAAACACTTTACAACACTATCGAAATATTGTTCAGAAATTTCTTTTTTTTTTTACAAAGAAAACATGCCCATAGCCGTTAATGTGCATGAATCCTTCCGTGCAGCCTTGTATATGATCTACACACATCCCAATGCACTGAAAATGATACAAGTTTAAAAATTCATTCGATAGCTGAAAAAGCAAGTCCAACCGTTATCGCTCTTAGTCAGTTCTGTAACAAAATTCTTTTGAGCACCTCTGTAAATAAACGATAAATTCTAAGCAGTTTATAATCTATAGAAAATATGTTGTAATGCATATCAGTAATATATATCAATTACATTATCTTTGAAATTGTGTAACATCATTAAAATGCACTGGAAATGGAAATCATTTGTGCGTCCCTGTAAACGAGCTATAATTGATAAACTGTTCATTTTCAGTAAATCATTTCAAAGTTCATTTTCACTTTCCTTTTCGTGTTTTAATTCAGACCATGCACTCTTTAATGAAAGTTGTTTGTTTGGATGTGTAGTATCACCTCTTAAAATGTTGCCCATGTTTCATGAAACACCCTGTATACAGGGTGTCCGGTCTCAACGTTCTCCAATGGCTAATACCTAAACCGTTAGTCATAGACATATAGTTCCAATTACAAAAATGTTTTCAATTAGGTAAAGAAATATTTTAAAAGATATTTGGGTCAATAAAATCATTTCTTAAAAAATTACGAAATTTAAATTTTCATACGGTCCCCCAGTCCTATAAGTTATATTTAGTAAAATTTTCCTATTACACTGACAAGTAAGACAAAAAAAAGTCCCATTCATATAACACTAAAATTGAGCGAGTTATGAAACTTTAAAAATGCATGACTTATGCCACTTTTCTGCTCTGAAAACAAATGAGTTCGGATTGGCTTTGAGGGGTCAAATACCAAGTGCTTAAAGTATTGGAAGATCTTATTTCATGTATATCTGCTCTTTGGAAAAAAAATTGTACAAGTATTACGATTAAGTTAACATTTATTAAGTTTCATATTGGCTAAAATAACATATGTTTTATTTTGTCAGGATTTGAGACTGTTTCGTTTATGATTTCTTTTAAGAAAAATTATTTTATTTTTATAAGTTTTTATGTTACTTCAACGATCGTATGTATGTTTTTCCAGTTCAAAATTTGTACTCGAACTTTAACTCACTTTCAAATATCCGATCGAGATTACATTTTACATACTGGCACATATCCGATAACAATCTAATATTATTATGATTTTCGGTGGTTACCATTTATACTTATTTTACAGGATAACACAAAAAATTTCGGATAAGTTATCGCCAAGAAGTTTAAGAAAAAGTTTTAGATTAGATAATACAAAACTGCGATTGTTGGGTATTTTAACTTTTATGTATTTTTTAGCACTGAATCCGAAAATTACCTTAATTTTTAACCATCATGTCAGGATATTTCGCAAATCATAAATTGTCAAATTTAAAGAATAACAAAAATCGAATACAATAAAGTAGAGGAGATGGCTGTGATTTTTAACTTTTGATAATAGATTTTTACGTACTTCTTAGCACTGAATCTGAAAGTGACCTTCATTTTTAACCATCAGGTTAGAATTTTTTTGCAAATCGTAAGTGTGTAAGTTAAAATATAGCGAAAATCTCCTACTATAACACATATGTAACACTTTTTAGCTCACAGGCTATCAAAGCCTGAGAGCTAATGTGCCCGCCCGTTCTCTATGTATGTACGTACGTATGTATGTATGTATGTATGTATGTATGTATGTACGTAACGCGATAACTCTTGATAGAAACATCCGATTTGCTTCAAAAATTTTTTCTAGGTTCATTGTGATAAGGCGCTTCCCTGATTAGTTTTGAGAGTTCATTGGTTAAGGATAAAGGGGGGAAAACGGGGTTAGTCCACCCCCTTAATTCCGATAAATGGGTTTTTCATGCAGAATCATTCGATTTGCTCCGAATTTGGTATACCAGTTTATTATGTTAAGGAACTTCCCTGATTAGTTTTGGGGGTTCATTGGTTAAGGATAAAGGAGGAAAAGGGGGGTTAGTTCACCCCTTTTAATTCAGATAAATGGGTTTTTCATGCAGAATGATTCGATTTGCTCCGAATTTGGTATACCGGTTTATTATGTTAAGAAACTTCCCCGATTAGTTTTGGAGGTTCATTGGTTAAGGATAAAGTGGGAAAAGGGGAGTTAGTCCACCCCCTTAATTCAGATAAATGGGTTTTTCATGCAGAATCATTCGAGTTGCCCTGAATTTGGTATACCGGTTTATTATGTTAAGGAACTTCCCTGATTAGTTTTGGGAGTTCATTGGTTAAGGATAAAGGGGGGAAAACGGGGTTAGTCCACCCCCTTAATTCAGATAAATGGGTTTTTCATGCAGAAGCATTCGATTTGCTCCGAATTTGGTATACCGGTTTATTATGTTAAGGAACTTCCCTGATTAGTTTTGGGGGTTCATTGGTTAAGGATAAAGGGGGGGAAAGGGGGGCTAGTCCACCCTCCTTAATTTAGATAAACGGGATTTTCATGCAGAATTATTCGATTTGCTCCAAATTTGGTATACCGGTTTATTATGTTAAGGAGCTTCGTTGATTAGTTTTGGTGGTTCATTGGTTAAGGATAAAGGGGGAAAGGGGGGCTAGTCCGTCCCCCTTAATTTAGATAAACGGGATTTTCATGCAGAATTATTCGATTTGCTCCAAATTTGGTATACCGGTTTATTATGTTAAGGAGCTTCCTTGATTAGTTTTGGGTTTTCATTGGTTAAGAATAAAGGGGGAAGGGGGGCTAGTCCACCACCCTTAATTTATATAAATGGGTTTTTCATGCAGAGTAATTCGCTTTGCTCCAAATTTGGTTTACCGGTTTATTATGTTAAGGAGCTTCCCTGATTTGTTTTGGGGATTCATTGGTTAAGGATAAAGGGGGGCTAGTCCACCCCTTAATTTAGATAAATGGTTTTTTTGCAGGATTATTCAATTTGCTCCAAATTTGGTATACCGGTTTATTATGATAAGGAGCTTCCCTGATTAGATTTGGAGGTTCACTGGTTAAGTATAAAGGGGGTAACGGGGGCTAATTCCCCTTCACTTATTTTTTTGAGGGGCATTATTCTTTAAAATAAGAGTATGATATACAATTAGTGTGATTAGCCTGTGAGCCCAATGCCATCAGTTTAGCTGGGCACTTTTCTTTTTTATTTTATTTTATTTTGTTTTATTCAGTTATTAATATTTTTGCTTATCTTGGGTTTCCTACAGCTAAACAGCTGAGTGGTCCGATAAGATGAGGGAGGAGATTCAATTTTAATTTTGAACTTTGAAATTTGCAATTTGCGAAAAATCCTGATGTGATGGTTAAAAATGAAGGTCTCAATTTCGGATTCAGCGGTATAGAATACATAAGAATCAATTATCAATAGCTAAAAAACATGACATAACCCGACTTTTGCAGGCTAGTGCAATCTAATACTATTTTAAAATACGTATCATTTTGTAAATAATTGAGGCTGTTAATTTAGCATCATTTAGTTTGACAAAAATTCTGCTTTTTCTTTCTTCTTAAATGTTTATTACAAGTTGTATAATTTGCATTAATATGTCAGAATGATTAAAGATTTCAAATTTATATTGGAATGTTAATTTTACTCTCAACCATTTTTTAATATAACTGACGAAATTATATTTCGACTAAATTTGTGAATAACCCCGAATTTGCAGCAAAAATAAGCTCCAATTTTAGACACGGGACTTTTTTTGTCTTACTCTTCAGTATAAAAGGAAAATTTTAGTAAATATAACTTGTAGGACCGGGCGTACCGTATAAAAATTTAAATTTCGTAATTTTTTAAGAAATGTTTTTATTGACCCAAATCACTTTTAAAATATTTCTTTAACTAACTTAAAACATTTTTGTAATTGGAACTATATGTTTATGACTGACGGTTTAGGAATTAGCCATTGGACACCTTTGAGACCGGACACCCTATATAGTAGATAGATAAGGAACATACACCCAAGCACTAATTTATATAGAGAGAGATAAAAAACAAAACAAAAAAAATCGCAACTCTTTCTTTTGCATTGTTTTTTTAAAGATGTGATTTTGTCAGATACGCTATTCTAAAAATGGTCTAATCTATGTTTTATCAATAACCATAAATGGAATCATAAATGGAATGTCGCAAGAACCTTTTTTGTTTGTGCGTGTATCCATGATATGATGCATTGTTTCACGTCAGAAAAGCACTTTTATATATTTATCACTGGTCTATCTCAAATAATGGTTGTAGCGTGAGAGAGAGATGGGAGAATAATTCAAGAATTTCCCATTTGTTATTGTATTTTTATTGGGAATGGGAATCTTACAAAGATGGTAAATTACAATACATTTGACACTATAAAATGTTTAATTTTTTATAAACTACATTTTAAACCTTCCCTTGTTATTAACGCATCAATAACAAAATAATCGAAGGAGAAATAAAGTTATTTATGAGAATAAAATTGTACAATCGCTGGAAATCATTCTATTTGGCGATCTTGGGAATAGAAATAAATATTTGTAAAGTTCTTTTAACTGGTAACATCTTTTTGACCGATTCAAAATTTCTATTTTTTTTTCTTCATCGCTCAACCCTTTGAAGGGCGAGGAACTTCTATTGCTAAAATGTTAAAAAGATTGAACGACACTGGAAATTCATATAAAAAAGTTCAAATAAATATACTGAAATTACTTTCAGGCGCATATATATAATATAAAATTATTTAAAATATATTAGAAATATCATTAAAAACCAATAAAAATCCAAAAAGTTTTCAGCCATTACACGGCCGTCATCGGTGGTCATTTATATGTTGTTGTTATTTTTCTTTGCACTTATTCCAGAATTGTCTAAAAGAGATCATTGTAATTTAAAGCTTATACGGCAGATAAGATGTAAAAATGTAAAAAAGTAACTAAAAATCCAAAATGTTTTCAGCCACCACACGGCCGTCATCAGTGGTCATTTAAATGTTGTTATTATTTTACTTTGCACTTAATCGAGAATCGTCTAGAATAAGAGCAAAGAAAAAAATTAACAACATTTAAATAACCACTGATGACGGCCGTGTGGTGGCTGAAAACGTTTTGGATTTTTAATGGTTTTTAATGTATTTTTCAGGTATTTCTAATGTATTTTAAATAATTTTTACATTATATTTATGCACCTGCAAGAAATTTTAGTATATTTATTTGTGCTTTTTTAAAAGAATTTCAATTCAAGGTGAATTTAGCAATAGAATTTTAACTTTAATTTATCGGCACCGGAAATTACGAACAAATTTATTTGAAATTAAGGAAAAGCTATATTTCACATATATATAATAAAGGGTAAATTTCATACTCAAAATTCTGGTGGCATTGTGGCATTTGGTAATTAAAATTAAGCGGTTTCATACATGTAGCACAGCCCTCGAAAGGGTTAAAATACACTTTTTTGTACACAGTAATTATACTTTACAGTTAGAAGTCGATATTCAAAGTAAAAGCGAATTTTTATTTATTTTTAAGAATAACGGCAATAACTGTTGCCTTTTACTTGTTATTCAATTTAAAAACAGTTGTTCCATTTAAAGACACACAATATCAGGGTTCGCGAAACTTTTTAAGCCTTAAATGCGCGATTTTTTATTTTGTTTCGAAAAAGTTATATATGATTCTCTGAAAGGTTTATTACACAGGAAAAATAATGAAAAAAATCTGAGATAAATTTTTCATATAATACGTCAATCCTTTCTTCTGTTTCACATCTGCAATATAAGTAAAAACTACTGTTGTGTAGCTGTTTTACGCTGAAATAATGCAAATTAGTATATACTTTAATAATTATGTTTCCAAATACCTTATTTTATATAATTATTTATTTTATAAAACTTAACATTTAACCCTCTAATTTCCATAAAAGAATACGTTCTAGAAATTACGTTGTTCAGAGAATCTGACTTTACACCAGAAAGTTTCAATGGTTAATTTCACTTTGTTTAAATACGGAATATCATTTTTTTAATTAGAGCAAATATTGCTATTTTAATTTTATGGTGTGATTTAGGTATATGCGAATAAAAAAAAATCTATTGAATTCAAAAAGGATTTTTTGCATATGTGCAAAGATGTGCACTAAAGGATTAACCCCTTAATTCTCGCTCCCGTGATATTCATGGGGTGTGACTGTTATTCGGATTGTTTAATTCCAACCAGTTTTATAAAATAATGTAAGTGGCTTTATTATAGTATCATTTTAAATAAGGTATTAAATAAGGTGAACATTTTTTTTTCAAAAAAGTGGTGCCAATAAGTAATTTGAATTTTTAAACCGTAATTTAATGCGACCGTTTAAGGGTTAATAGACCTGCTAAAAATTCACAAAAAATACCTATGAACAAGTTGAAATTGTACAGAATACAGGGTGTCCGAAACGTCCTTTACACATTTTAAAATTCAATATAAAATCAAGTAATTGTCGTACAGGAGTGCCGCTTGGACTAAAATGCTTCTCACGTTAAAAAGTTTTCTTTCAAGCGAATAGAAAAAATTAATTTCAAACTTCTATCATAGATGGCTCCACGTATCCGTATGTTTGGTTACAAACATACATTTTTTTTCTGATTTTCAGATTAGTTTTGACGCTGTGATACAGAAATGACGACCGGAAAAACTAATTGCATCGGTTGGTACTTCGAAACCAAATCGAAACTAATCTTAAAATCAGAGAAACCACAATATTTGAAACCAAATATACGGGGAAGTGTCGCCCTCTATGAACGAAGTTTGTAACTAATTTTTTATTACCTCGAAGATAACGTTTCACAATGAGAAGCATTTCAGTCCTAACCGCATTTCTGTATGACAATTACTTGATTTTATATTAAATTTTAAAGTGTGTCAGGGACTTTTGGGACACCCTGTATATGTATATATTCATTAGAATCACTCATCAATTTAGAGACATTTTGATAAGGAAATATGATACACTAAACCTTTTTAAAGGGGGTGGTGCGTTATTTATATTACTTAATTTTAATTCAAAACTGTCAAATGGTGCCCAGAATTTTATAATATATATTTTTTTCATAATGCACGCAAAGAAAAGAATTTACTTATTTTCAAGCCAACATCTTCATAAATTCTTTTTACATTTAATCCTTTCAACATTTTAGGTACAGAATTACTTTGCCCCTGAAAGGGTTAAGCGGCACAAATGTTATGAAAAAAAATTACCTGCTTTTATTTTGTTAATTTTTAATTTGTTATTAATGCAATATTTAACTTCTAACAGTTAGATAGAAATTGTATTAATAGTTTATTCATGAGGATTTTGTACTGTGTGCTGTTCAGTGAGGATTTTTTATATCTGGTACATACAGGGGAGACATAAAGAAAGTTTGCCGAAGTATGAATCCCTCACGGCCGAACCAACCGAAATGAAATCTGATAGACCCTTACGCGACAACACAGACAATCACCTCAGCGAGTTCACGCCTGAAATTAGTTAAAACTCGATTCGCATATTAAAACGCAATCGGTCTGCTAATCATATCTTGGTGGAAGAAATCTGAAAACTTGATTTTAGCGGTTGACTTGCAGGTTTATCATTGTGTTTTTCTGCACCCAAGTGTATGAAAACATGGAGGACAGGGAGCAGGAAAACACAATGATAAACCTACGAGTCAACCGCTAAAGTCGGGTTTTCGGGTGTTTTCCACCAAGATATAACTTGGCAGACCGATTGCGTTTTGATATGTGAATCGAGTTTTAACTAATTCTGGAATTTCAGCCATGAACTCGATGAGGTGATTGTTTGTGCTGACCCCTTCCGGTCTATGAGGTATAGTTATTCGAAGGTATGCTCTCGACAATGTGGTGAATAAGAAAAATGGAACCTACGCTAGACATAGGGTCATTCCATGTCATGTGTGAGACAGCTTTTCTAGAGATTACTGATGTTTTAACAATTTTATTATATCCTCAAAATAAAACTGCCATGCTAATATGAAAACCTACAGATTTTTGTTATTTTTAAATATGTTGTTTTTAATTTAACAACTTATAAGTTAATAGATATTGGTATTTATGTAAGTGTAATGCGCAGGACATCAGTTTTTCATGGAATGACCTGAAATACACACATTACTTGGATCTCGGATTTAACCCTTTATCTACTGACGGTACTTATAAGTACCATTAAAATAACTTGCTTTAAAATTCATTTAATACATTCATTATTAGTAATGCAGTTTAGAAAGAGTTATAGAGGCATTACTTTATGTTGTTCCAAAAGCATTAGGGGTTACACAAAACGAAAATATTTTTAAAAGGACGATTTCTTTTGCCTTTGCATTTTTCCAGCTTTCTTGGCGTTAGGGGGGGGGGGGGGATGTATTTTTCAATTCGAAAATATTTCTGTATTTCTATTGTAAGAATATTCTATTTGTACATTTCCTAATTTTACAAAATGTTAAGAAAAATATTTAAAATGAAAGATTTGAGTGAGGTTATAAATATTGCACAAAATCACTATAAATTCAAATTTAATGAATCCTTCTAAATCCTACAATCCTTCTAAAATCCTTCTAAAATTTATTAAATGATTTTGTATATCTTCTAATGTAGTTTCAAAAAATTCACGAAAAATGCTTTAGAAGATAAAATGTTCACGAATTCATAATTCAATACATAAAGGGTTAAAGTGTAGAGATTTTTAAACCTACTGAAACCGAGCCTTAGGCTTAGGGCTTAAAATGTGGAGCTTTTTAAGCCTATTAAAGGGCCATTCTATATCACGCGTGTGACAGGTTTTATACATATTACTGATGTTTTAACAATTATATTGTATCCTCAAATTAAAATAACTATGATAATATAAAAATGTAGGAAATTTTGTTAGTATTAATGCATGGTATATATTCTAATAACTTATAAGTTAATAAATATTAGTATTAATGCAAGCGTCATGTGAAGTACATTTTGTCCGTTTTTCATCGAATGACTCTAGAGTGAAAAATTTCAGAAATTTTCAAATAGGAACAGATTCTGCAGCACGGGATAACCCACCAATCGGCATAGGATTCCAGATTCCGCGTTGCTAGTTTATTAAAATAATAATAATAATAATAATAATAATAATAATAATAATACAATATTATTTAACAATTATTAACTATTTACAAGTTTATATAAGATTTTATAAAAGTTCTATTGTTCGGGATCAGAATCCTCATAATAATTTGTTGGACTCTGAAAAATAACTTGGTTATTTTCCATAATCTTAACGCATTCTATTATTTTTTAGAAGAGAAATGGAGTTTTTTACACAATATTGAACCACTGCGCTAGTTGTATAGTTCTGGATTTTCGTATATGGAATAAGGGGGTTAATGCGCATTCAGTTAGGTAATGAATTGAGGTTCCAAGTTTGCCACATGTGCAGAATGGAGTCGGGGTTTTATTAATTTTATGAAGATAAGTTGGAAAAGGTCCATGATTGGTTGCAAATATATAAAGATTTCTATGTAGTAATAATGCATTAAGATTTACTTTTGGCTGAAGAGCATATGTGTATCTCCCTACATTGCTGTAGTCCCAGTCCATTTGCCACTGGGCTAGAGCTTTTTGTTTTAATACATTTTTAAGAAAGGAGGTTGGGAGTGGATGATATTTTTCCTGCACACCTTCTTGGGTTATTGCGTTCTTTGCTAGTGCATCTGCATGATCGTTGCCATACGATCCTGAATGACCTTTTATCCACTGAAATTTAATATTTTTCTTTGTTTCTTTGAGCTTTTTAATTATTTCTGAGTTTATGAAACCTGTTGCGAAAATATCTTCCATTAGGTGAAGAATTGAATGATTTTCAGTAAAGATGATATAATTATCCATTGTAGAAGAATTTCCCCAATCTATGGCGTCTAGAATGGCTGATTGCTCAGCTTGAAAAATTGAGTTGTTATACTGTAGTTTAACTTGATGAGTGTGAATGCATTTTTTTATTTTTATAAGCACAGAAGGCATAGGCTTCAAATAGCAACAAATACTTTTTCCCCCATCCTGAGATAATCAGCGCATTGAAAATCCATAAATGGTGTTGGAACGATACATGTAGTACGAAAAATGGAGAACATGACACATGCAAAGAACAGCATTGTAAACAAAGAATAGCAACAGAGAAGTAGGGGGAATAAAAAGTTTTACTGAGACTACAAGTTTTCCACGCTACTTTTAAAGGTCCCCAAGCAGTAATTTGAGCATGGTATTCTATGATTGATGGTAGTGCGTCTCTTCTGTTTGTTGCTGTTGGTTAGTTACATTGCTGTTATATGCATGTGTCTTACACCGTCGTTTTTTCCGCAACAAATTCCATTTCAACACTATTTATGGCTTTTTAATACGCTGATCATTTTGAGATGGGAAAAGTACCTGTTGCTATTCAAAAATTTCGAAATTTTTTCACTGTTGCTGTAACAGAGGAGGCGTCATTGTTCTTCTTCAACACAATCCAGAGCGCATATCTTTAAACAACTATATCTCGTATTTCTAGGAATTAATGTATCTAGGAATTAATGTATCAGCGAAGTTTCTTTATGACTACACTACCCTGTATTTTGTTATTTTTAATAATATACATGGAACATGGCACATTTGAATCCATTTTCCCTTTATTACAGTGACAATTTTATGAAATTCATTTCGAGAAATAAAGCTTTTCAAATTCACTTAGAAAGGGAAAGTAGTGACATTTTAAAAGCACTGCATAGCATCACAGAAAAAGGCACTTTCTCGTGTTTCACTTCATATAAACATAATTGCTCTATTTGTGATAGTTTGTAATGTGTTTTAAAATTGCATTCATTATGATAAAAAAAATGATTTGCTATGTTTAATGATTATCAAATTATCATTTTGTAAGTCATAGATATTATAGAACATGCCGCTTCAGTCACAGATTCGCTGCACCTGATCCATATCACAAAAGTGTATTACAACTAATCAATGATAGTTTTAGCACTTTAGTGCGCAGCTTTACATGAATGCAAACAGAACTGTTTTGAAGTTAATAGATTTTTTTATTCACATATACCTAATTCACACCAGAAAATTAAATAGCAATATTTGTTTTAATTAAAAAAAAACATTCCGTATTTAAATAAAGCTAAATTAACCATTGAAACTTTCTGGTGTAAAGTCAGATTCTCTGAACTACGTAATTTCTAGAACGTATTCTATTATGGGAATTAAAGGGTTAAAAGTTAAGTTTTATAAAGTAAACAATTATATAAAATAAGGTACTTGGAGACATACTTATTAAAGTATTTACTAATTTGCATTATTTTAGCGTAAAACATATAAGAGTTGAATATGGGAATTAAAGGGTTAAAAGTTAAGTTTTATAAAATAAGCAATTATATAAAATACAGTACTTGGAGACATACTTATTAAAGTATTAAAAATAAACACATTGCAAAATACAATTATATGTATCTGTTTTGTATGAAATGTGATAACATCACGAAAAAATCTGGAAAAACATGTTGTTCAAGCAATCGATGATACCGTGTGAACTGAAAATCACAGTCCAAAATCTGGGGGCGTCAAGTGAATAGTGCTGGCGAGCATAATGCAAACTTCAACCACTTATGTTAGGTGTTATCCCATTTACAACAAAGATGAGAATGTCTGTTCAATGTTTTATTATAATGTACTTCAGTTTTCTGGAAGTTATGACCGTCAACCCAAACTGAATTAGGGCAGAATACCCTGTATTTTTGATTAAATACGTGGTTTTCTACTCCATGTTCTATGGTAATTTTTCATCTTTTTGATGCCTATTATCGCCCCCCCTCCTCCTTGAATTCGTCGGTTAAATTTTGGAACACCCTGTATAATTGCGTTCAAATGTAGTAGAACATCTGTTTTTTAAATTTTGGTTACCACGTAATCCTTTTCAAGATTTTCCATGTCTCCACGGTTCCCTTGGATTTAAGATTTATTTTTTTATAATATAGAATACTGGGTACGTACGCTCTAATAAATACATACAGTGAAAGTTGTGTAAACCATAACCTGTTTTAAACGGATGATCTAGACAAAACAAATACCACAAAATTATAAGAAATTACATGCCAATATCATTATACCATAAAATTGTAACTATAAAAAATTGCAATATCCTAAAGTGATACCTGACTAAAACGGAATTTCTTCAGGTGTCTAGCAATTCCGCTTTCCCGCGTTTTATTGTATAAATTAATGATGGTGTATTTTTTAGCAGTATTATCAGACTTTCTTTGATTTTACTCACAAGGCGCTCAGTTTCTCCCAGTTTCTATATATATATACATGAAAGAACTATATATATATACATGAACATGAAAGCTTTGCGAATCCCCTGAAGATGTGTTGCGGGCCTTTTGGGAACCACGGACCATAGATTAAGATCCAGAGCATTTAGA
Source organism: Maratus speciosus (assembly GCA_963932465.1). Taxonomy (NCBI): domain Eukaryota; kingdom Metazoa; phylum Arthropoda; class Arachnida; order Araneae; family Salticidae; genus Maratus; species Maratus speciosus. The sequence continues at coordinate 560,803,041 of OZ010792.1, forward strand.
AGTCTGCACTGGCCGGAATTTCCAGGCCCGGGCCCAACTCGTTTGTATTTTCTCGGATCATGGCCCGTCCGAAGGCAAAATCAGTGGAAACAGGCCCGGCCCGTGCAAAATTCTATAAAATCGCACCCGATTCAAGTTCCACAAAAAATACCGATTTTTCATAAGGCTGTTCTCAACTGCTCTGCTCAACAAACGCAAAACGTTTTGACGCATTTACAAATTCATTTTTTAGCGGAAAGATATAAAATTGGACAGCCTGACCATGGAAGCGATTTGGAATCGAACTCTTTTTTTTTTTTTTCATTTTTTGATCAATCAATTACCTGTTGAATTATAAGCGAATTTGGTCACGTGACATGGCATTTTTCTCCCCTTACTGACTGGATTTTCTTCTTTCCTTCGGAAGTTCAGTTCAAAATGCCCACTTTGACAGTATTTTCTGAAAGATCTATTGCGTTTACAAGAAAACGGAAAAAACAGTTCGATGACATAGTTTCTGAATAACAACACCTTCTAGTTTCATGCGTTTCCGAACAAAAAGGAATTAAAACTTATGTCAGAAATTTGACCCCTGGATTTCAGAACAGCCTTAAGGTGCAATGAAATTTTTTTTCTAGAATACTGCATACATATTTACAAGAAAATTTAACATTATAGATTACTATATGTCCGCAAGCCTTAGAATACAGGATAGCATCAGTATACCAGCCCGCCATGTAATACAATTTGTAGAAAGAAAAAGTAAACCTGATCCTGAAGTATGCTAAAGTAACCGGAGTATGCTGAAATAATTAAGCCCTGGCTCAGACATGATGCAATTGCCAGTGCCAATGCCGATCTCTACGTTGGACATGTTATTTTTCTGTATTGAAGTTTTCAATCTAACTTCGGCCTGTGTAGCATATTTATATTTATCCTCATCTTAGTCCCATCTATTGTAAACTGTTCATATTTTATTAGCTTAACTTGATCCTTTTACATTTATATATCGGTCCAAATTTTTTTGCGCCTCGTCCCGTCCCGTTGAAAAAATTATCTTTAATCCGCCGGGCCAAGCTCGGGTCCGTGCAGTCCTCTAAGAACATTAAATAAGGAGGAAACTACTCAGGAAAATTTTCAAGCAAAACACCAGTATTTTCTTACAGGAAAATTCGCCTTTAATCGCGCGATTAAATAAGACGAATTTTTCTATAAGAAAATACTGGTATTTTCCTTGAAAAAATCCTTCTCCGGTAGCAACCCTTTTACAAGATAGAATGACTTTCACGGATTCTACAAAGAGATTACCAAATTTCGACTTTATAACATTAGTTTATGCAAATAACATCATCTTTTACACCCGAAATCTGCAAAAATGACACTTTCGTTGCAGTTCATTACTACTGGTGTCAAAACTCTTTTCAGAATTCATCACCATACCGAGTTTTCAAAACTTCATTAATTAAAGCTGCTTCCAAGTTAATTTAATATAATTTTGAAAATGGAAGACTTGCACTAAATTTTGATTGCTCATTAATTTAATCTCTTTAAATCGGAAGAATAATCGAAAAGGTCAGTTCATTGGAGAAACTTGCGTTAACAAGCTTTATTGAAGGGAGAAACATTTATTTCAGGAAATATTTAAAATTTAAGAGGAGATTTATTTTAAACAAGAAAGTAAAATCATGCGTCACGCACAGATTACGAAACCCTTTCCTACGCATCCAGACTATTGTAGCAAAACTTCATTATTTCGCAAAATAAAAGAAAATAGCTAAACAAAAATTTTTAAAAACGCATGAGATAGTTGAACACAAAATTGTAGCATTTAAAACCCATTGCGATCATTTATTACATTTTACATAGTTTCCTAAAATTTACTTCAGCTATAAAACACAAAACACATTTGAAATTATTTTCCCCGCAGTTTTCGTCCCTTTATGGTGACCTGAAATATTTTGTGTACCCCTGTATAGGATTTAAAGATTTTTATACACCCAAACATAAAAAGCTAAAATGTATTTCAGATCAGTGTGGAGAAAATTTGTAATTTCAATTATTTGCGATGTGATTACAATTTATTTGTATGTAATTAATTATAGTGAAAATTACATGCCGTAAACAATTCTTGCTGCATTGTAGCTTCAACCGGCCCTATTCCATTATTTCACGAAATTCTATGTTTGAATGTGTTTAACTATAATTAATTAAATGCAATTAAATAGTAATTACATTACATATACTTGAGATTACAAATTTGCCCAACTCTGTTTCAGATTGAAAACGCATTCCGCAACTTAAATATCACTTCCAGCAATACCATCTATAGACGGCAATGCATTCAGTTTTTTGCTTTGTACAGTGGCGGTCAAAAGTTTCCGGCCAGCATAAAATTTTTGGTTAATTTGTAAGTATACCCATATGAAGAGGAATCTCAAAGTGATACTTATACACTTTATTGACATGACAGTTAAGAACTTATTTATGGAATAAAAATTAAATATTAATAAATTTAATTGACAAAATTAATTGCAAAAGAAAACGCATGTTCTCAAAAGTTTCCGGCCACCTTGGCAAGTTTGGAAAAAAATGGTGTCATAAAAGAAAATAACAGTGATCAACAACATTTACAATTAGTATTTTGTATTCATACATTTAGCAATATGTACTGCGGCGCAGCAACGTGGCATTGCTTCAATGAACGGTTTTAGATCATCAATGTTAAATTTTGTCCACGGTTCTGGCAATTTTTGTGAAAATACTGCTGAATTGGAATATTTATAATTCCACACACGTTTTCAAGTTAGTTTCAAAGATTTTCTATTATATTCAGATCGGATGATTTGGCTGTTCATTTCAAAAGCGAAGATTTTTTTTGTTCGAAAGCCACTGCTTGACGAGCTTGCATGTATGCTTTTGGTCGTTATCATGATGACACAAATAGTTGTGACCACAATTTTTCCTCCAGCAAGGCAGCAAATGATCTTGCAAGATATCCTTATGTATTGCACTATTCATCTTGCCGCGGATTTCAAATAACGAACAGGCGCATTTTCCAGAAAATGCTCCCCACAGCTTAACGTGTCCTCCGCCGTGCTTCATTGTAGGAATAATATATCTAGAACCTTATCTTTTGTTTTTAGGTCATCGGTTGTAATGTGTTTTATCACTCACAAAAAGATTGAACGTCGAATCATCTGAAAATAGTACTTTTTTCCAGTTTTCAGTTGTCCAGTCGTTGTATTGCTTGGCAAACGCCATTGGGGCCCTCTGAATTTTTTTACTTATGAAAGGTTTTTAACACCGACTGTTCTACGAAGTTCTACGTCACATAAGCGTCTGGACACTGTAGATAGACTTGTTTCAGCAATAACCATAACAGCATAAATCGCTTTTAACACCATAAATGGCCTGGAATTGCAGCGGCATTTTTACGCGGGTCATCAACTGCTTTTCTTCTGATAATTCTGTCCACAAGAATAGTCGTTTTCCGGGGTCCCCCGGACCTTGGCAAGTTCCGAAGGCTATGACCACCATTATATATTTTTTTAAATATCGTTTACAGCAAATTTTCCGATCGACAACTTTGCCGCAATCTCACGAGAGGATTGCCCCTTTAGCGACAAACAAATCACTCATTTAGGAACAATAAATTGTTAAACTTTTCATTTTTGAATTTCAAATACATTATTCACCTTGATTAATTAACAAACATGGTCAAAAAACACTTTATCGATAGCAAAAACTAATGAATGACGAATGGCCGGAAACTTTTGCACGCGCGAATTTTGAATTCCTCCCCTTTGCATCAAGTATCTTAGGTAACTAATCAAAATGGTCACGTGGTCAGAGGTAATTTGCTTATTCCTAACTTTTGGAGCAATTGAACTTCTTCTTCGCTAAAACGTTCTGTCAAACAAATTAAAAAAAAACTAACTGGCCGGAAACTTTTGACCGCCACTGTATATGAATTTAATTATACAAAAGCATATTTAATCAATACTATCTATATATAGTTAATTTAGAAACTACATAACTCAATTAAAATGAACCCCTCAGGAATTCACGCCGATAGACAATAGGGGAGAGTAGCCATATTTGGACTGCCGCTTTAATTGGACCGTTGCCATTCTGCCATTAATTACAGGAAGAGACACCATCTACCGCTGAAATCCTACTCTTTAGAATGACGTCACACATGATTAGAAGATGCAACCGCCTACCACGTGCCGTTTTCAGACAATTTTTAAAAACCTAAAGTTAGCTGTTTTGATCTAATTTTTTCCTACTAAACGTAAGTAAATACTTTAAAACTAAGGTAAGTTGTTATGTTTTCATATACATTTATAAATTCATCTGTTTATTGCGCATATTTTTCACGCGGATTTCTTTGATTTCGTTTTTTTTCTTAATCTTGGGATTATCTGTTTTAGAAAATGGTGCAGTTGCCGTAATTGGACCAATTTAAGTTGCTGAATTTGGACCAAATGTGTGATCATAAATTTGAAAAGAATGCAATGAATTTCGAGGACGGTACGCTTTGTACACTATTTTTTTTTCATATTTTATAATGGATTACTATCTCCATGCAAGGTTCTTTTTCTTTTGTATAACTGGATTATTATAATCATTTTTTTTTTTTTTTTTTTTTTTTTTTTTTTTTACAGTTTAGGCCTATATAAACATAAAATTTTTATTACATGTTTATGCAATAAATTGTGTTTGCAATTTCTTTTATCTTGTATGTATTTGTATTTATTTTCTTTGACTTTTTTATTCCTATGGCGTATTTGGCTTACATTGTTCAATTCAGTTATTTCCCTCCTGGAAGATACTTGCGATTCAGTGAAGGGAGCAGACTTTTTACAGTTCTGGAGGGTGAAATTACGGGGGGGGTGGTGGTTATTTCAATGCTCCGGGGGTGGGGGGGGCTGAATTCAACACTTTTGAATATATAATGTTTGCGTTTGATTAATCGTTACGTATTTTTCAATAGATCATATTTTTCATACAATTTTTTAATATTATTTTGAAAATGTTGAAAAAAAAAACACAGACAAACTGTCTGGTAGAAAAACACCCGTGACAGCAAAAGCTGTTAAAGATATAGGAAACAAAAAGGAGGAGTAAGTTATAAAGAAATTGACCTGCAAGAAGGCTGCAGCTACAAATTGTCCCAAAAAGCCAAAAAATCATTAGAAATGTTATCTCATTTTTTTAATTCAGTTAAATCACAGTACAGAGGGAGCCAAAAAACAGTTGTGTTAACATCTTCGCCATATAAAGTAAACCTTGAAATGAAAAAAAAATAAAAACGACAAAAAAGGAAGCTATCACGGCACAAAAGCAGTTGGAACATCAAATTTTAAAAAAATAGGCGTAATACAATTAGCAAGAAAATGACGGAAAGGAAGAACAACAAACATAATGTAAAAAAAAAAAAACTTCTGTTGCAAAAGAAAAGTTTAATAATTCAGAATCTAAAAAGAAAAATCTAGACAGTGGTGATTGGTTTTGCCTAATTTATAGGAAAAATAATAAAATTATTAATGTAAATTAAATTTAAAAAATCAAAAATCCCGACTGCGTTGAAAGCGAACTAATTAATTATTTCTCATCAATGTGAAACTATTTTTTTATATTACTTACCTATTTTTTTTTATTTACTTGTATTGATGACTTTTAAGTTCTGTTTAATTGTTAGTTCCTATCTATAAACACTGACGATTAGAGGTGCAGTAAAGCTAGAGATCCTACCTACACAACTTCTAGGTTGTGTAATATTTAAACGGAGCTTCTGACTGTAAAATAGTCTATGAAACACCGTCTTCATTTTGAAAGACCTATCCAATGATATGCCACTCAATAGGGTGCGTAAATTTTTTTTGTCTCTATCGCCATTTTGAATTTATAAAATTATCAAAACCTTGACTATAACCATCGGACGGTTAAGACGAATCAATAGAGACCTCATTCATTAAAATCTATCCCGCCGTTGGGATATTTCGAAGGTATACAGAAATCCACATACCCAGCTACGCTGGAAACACGTAACCCTTCTTGACAGTCTGGTAATAAAATAGCAGAAATGATTCAGTGGTCAGATTGCCAAATGCGGTTCCATGTTGTATGCGCTGGAAAAAAATCAATAAACGAAATTCATATGTAAGCTTGGCATCACTCCTTATATGATATTCAAGTAACTGGCAATTAGTTCGAAAATTTCTGTTCTTAATTACTGATAACTGTGATTTATATTTTGAATACATTTTGATTTAAAACAATTACTCTTATATTCAGAAGTTTTATTTCATTATATTTCATTGCTTTTATTTTGTTTGATTGTTTCATTAATCGTAAACTTTGCTTTTAATAAAATTAGTTATATTCCCTAGTCATTAAAACAACCTGATATTATTTGGTCCAATTTAGGAGACTGGGGAGGGGGGTGGGGGGACAACTTAGGTGACCAGTTGCTGAATTTGGACCACTTTTGACAAATTTTTCAAATTTAAATAAAATTTAAGATTTTCAAAAAGAAATTGATCTAAAGATTTATTTAGTTAGTAGATGGTTAGATTGACCCCGTGTAACGATGTTTTGCGGATATCCCAAAAAATAAGTGAAGTACACCTGAAAATAAGTGAAGTGGTCCAAATTCGGCTACTCTCTCCTAATACTTACGAATTTCTTTGCGCATCCCTGTAAATGAGTACTAAAATTTTGTTAAGCATAAAACGCATATTGCATCCCAAAACGCACTTCAAACGGTTATTCTAGTCCAGGAGCCACACAGTAGGACGTTTTGATGATCTAGGTAAACAAAATTCATTTTTCCGATTATCACGGAATTGGACAAAACCGCGTATACTGGTAATTGAATGTCTCTATTTTCGAAAGCCGTACGAGTTTTGTCGAAAAAAATCCGAGATGTCGATTAATTATGACCGTGAAGAAGGCATTTGCGCAGTTGGTTTGAGGAAGTTTCAAAAGTTGCACTAGCTTCCCCTTGAAAGCACGTCGTGACTATTCTGTTTTATTTGAAAGCACAAGTTTGCTGAACATGTCCCAGGTTCGTCAAGATCAGATTCAACCCATTTTTGTTTGAAAATAAGCGATATTAAACCCGCTTAACCGCTTTTTTCAGAGGTTGGGATTCTGGTTGATCCTTGATGCTGTTTACAAATTTCATCTTGACTTTTAACATATTATTCAGCATTTTTTAAAATCAAAGTGCCATTCCTGAAATGTTGGAAACTTAAAAAAATTACTGCGAAAGTTTGCGAATCATCAAGTTTTTATTAATAAACAAGCATCATATTAACTTGCAGTGCATCTATGTATCTTTAGTTCAAATCATGCAAGTCAATTTAAACAATTTTTAATTATCCGATTGATCCGAAACAATGAATGCATGTGTAATTTGAAAGGCAATACAATATTATTATTATTTAAAGAACTTAGAAGTTTGTTTAGAATATTGTTTCTACAAGGCTGCGCTCCAAATTCCACAGAAAAAAAATTGCATTGCACCTCAATAATGTTTATCAGCTTCAGCATTTTTGAAATAGTAGAACTTTATTAAAGTAATTAAAATAATAAAACTTTGTAAAAAATCACCATAAAATTAAAACAAAACACAGGACGCGTTTCGAGCTAAAAACATAACAGCTCGTCATCAGCTAAGCATACACGTGTCCGTAAACGAACAAGTTCAAAAATGAACTGAAGATAAAGAATGTTGCGAAGAATGCGACAGATGGCGCTACCTGATAGAGGGATATGCAAAAGGGAAATGTGTTGAAAAAAGATAGAAGAGAAAATGAAATGGAAAAAATGGAAATAAAAGAAAAAATGAAAATAAAAGAAGTAAATTAAAAATATAAATAAAAATAATAAATAAAGAACTATAAAAGAACAAGAAAAAAATCCAAATTATTATTATTATTATTATTATTATTATTATTATTTATTATTATTATTATTATTTTTTTTTTTTACAAAATAAAAAGAAAAGAAACAAGAGAAAAGGGAAAGGAATTACAAAATTAATTTCCACGCTGGAGATAGGAAAGGAGATGATGGGAGATCATTGACAAGATTAGCAGAATTTTTAGAAATAAAATATGCTTCATGAAAATCCAAGTGAGAGGGAGAGGCAGGGGAAGAAATAATTTTGGCCATGGAGAAATTGAAACAATGACTGGAAGACCAACAGTGAGAAGCAATCGAAGATTTAGAGATTTCTTGATTTGCAATATATCTCTGATGCTCGCCTAATCTGAATTTTAAAGCTCTCTTAGTTTGACCAATATAACCTAAATTGCAAGAGCAAGGAATGAAATAAACACCCCACCGGTTCTCAGTAGGAACAGGATCTTTTAGAGAAGGGAATTTAATTTTATTCATAGGTTTGAAGATAACTTTTAAAGTTAAAACGAGAAAGTATTTTAGCAATTTTGAAACACAGAAGAGAATAAAAGGGCAGAACTATTATAGAATTAAAATTAGGAGGATTATTTGAATCAGAAAAAGGACGTTTAGGCTTATTAAATTTATACAAAACTTTATCAATTAAAGAGGGATTATAACCACGAGCAAGGGCAAGAGATTTCAGATAATTAATTTCATTATTCAGAGCAGAAGAGTCAGAACAAATGCGTAACGCCCTAAAAACAAAAGTATAAAAGGACGCCACTTTTTGTTGAATCACTTTTATACTTTTGTTTTTAGGGCGTTACGCATTTGTTCTGACTCTTCTGCTCTGAATAATGAAATTAATTATCTGAAATCTCTTGCCCTTGCTCGTGGTTATAATCCCTCTTTAATTGATAAAGCTTTGTATAAATTTAATAAGCCTAAACGTCCTTTTTCTGATTCAAATAATCCTCCTAATTTTAATTCTATAATAGTTCTGCCCTTTTATTCTCTTCTGTTTCAAAATTGCTAAAATACTTTCTCGTTTTAACTTTAAAGTTATCTTCAAACCTATGAATAAAATTAAATTCCCTTCTCTAAAAGATCCTGTTCCTACTGAGAACCGGTGGGGTGTTTATTTCATTCCTTGCTCTTGCAATTTAGGTTATATTGGTCAAACTAAGAGAGCTTTAAAATTCAGATTAGGCGAGCATCAGAGATATATTGCAAATCAAGAAATCTCTAAATCTTCGATTGCTTCTCACTGTTGGTCTTCCAGTCATTGTTTCAATTTCTCCATGGCCAAAATTATTTCTTCCCCTGCCTCTCCCTCTCACTTGGATTTTCATGAAGCATATTTTATTTCTAAAAATTCTGCTAATCTTGTCAATGATCTCCCATCATCTCCTTTCCTATCTCCAGCGTGGAAATTAATTTTGTAATTCCTTTCCCTTTTCTCTTGTTTCTTTTCTTTTTATTTTGTAAAAAAAAAAAATAATAATAATAATAATAAATAATAATAATAATAATAATAATAATAATAATAATTTGGATTTTTTTCTTGTTCTTTTATAGTTCTTTATTTATTATTTTTATTTATATTTTTAATTTACTTCTTTTATTTTCATTTTTTCTTTTATTTCCATTTTTTCCATTTCATTTTCTCTTCTATCTTTTTTCAACACATTTCCCTTTTGCATATCCCTCTATCAGGTAGCGCCATCTGTCGCATTCTTCGCAACATTCTTTATCTTCAGTTCATTTTTGAACTTGTTCGTTTACGGACACGTGTATGCTTAGCTGATGACGAGCTGTTATGTTTTTAGCTCGAAACGCGTCCTGTGTTTTGTTTTAATTTTATGGTGATTTTTTACAAAGTTTTATTATTTTAATTGCTTCATATCGCCAGTTTTCGGTGCTGTTTTGCTTATTTAAAGTACACTGCAAAAAATTTTTTCCATAGGCTATAATGTAAATGAAATCTTTTGCGTGCCCCTGTAAACGATTTATAATTGGTTCACATTCCATTCAGAATAGCAAATGTCCTATGGTAATTCTCAATAGCCTATATCAAACTGGTGATAATCCAAATATATTTAAGTAGAGATAGAGTACAGACAGACAGACAAAACGAAACCATAAACATGTTTGATCTCTATTGGAAAGTGAAAAATCATTTATTTGTTAAAATCTCTATATTAGAATTAATTAGAATGTTACGACATATCTTTAGTTACATTATATTCAATTTATTTTTATTACTATCACTATTATTATTATTACTAGAAAAATACCCCGTCAAAAATGACGGAAAATGAAGCGAAATTAAATATAACACATGTGCAAGAAAATGAGTATTTCTCGCTTGTTCCGCAGTGATAGATGAAAATAATACATTTTAAAAACGAAACACATTTGTGAAAAACTATGTACAGTAGAAGACAACCAATCCGCACAGCTTGGTTCCAAGTATTGTGCAGATTTGATGCTTTTTTGCGTATTACAGGCCATGTCTATTCAATCTTTTTTTTTTACATTTTTCAAAATTCATATTTTGGAAAATTCGGATTGTTGATTCTTAAAAATAAATAAATTGCACATTTAAACATATAAGTAAATAAAAACTATTTTTAAAATAATATATATATATTTTTTAAAATGGCATCAATGGTCTATTTTATGTTATTTGGTTTTTGTTGTTGAATAATGTCTTGTCGTATGCAAATAGTCATAGGTTCTTGCTAAGTTACAAAAGTTCGTTGTTCTAAATTAAATATTCCTGGCCTAATGCCAAACCTCCATCAAAACCTTTATTTCCTTCTTTTCCAAGGCTGTTCTTTATTTCGCCAAGGCCCTTATACTGGAAAAGTACCGAAAATTCAATCTCTGTATCCTATTATATAAATCAATTTACTTTTCCAATATAGGGGAGTATTATTTTTAAAGTTAGGCATAATTTGGGCTTTAGAAAGCGAGATTTGTTGCCAAATGATATAAACAGCTGCGAAAGCAAAATTAATCAACTTTTATGTCTATTTATATATGAATTTAAATAATCTATAAACATTTTATTTATAGCTATATTATTGTTGTTTTTTATGTAAAATTTACTACTGTTTGTATACAAAAATAGTTAAATGGCTTCTTTATACTAAATAAAATGTATAAATATTGCGAAATTACTTGTGTGTATGAAACAGTGAATAAGTTTCTAGAAAATGTGTTGCAAAATTTCATTTTCTCGCCAAGGCCAATTTTTCCATCTACCTAAACCCTCTATACTGGAAAAGTACCTGAAACACATTAAAATCGAGCAGTTAGGATCCCAGACAGTAGAACGCCGTCTAGTGGCTGTTATGTTATTAGTGGCATCGGCCTGAAGATGTAAAGACGTACATTTTCGTATCTCTTTAAATTCTGACCTATATATTTTGAAAACGTTATATGCGCGGAGTTTAAATTGCGGGGAGCTCAATTATGATAGATTAATGGGTTTAAATGGGAATTTCGCGAAATTAGCTGGCTATCGCCAAGTTGACTTCGTATATAATAATTTATTTTTGTTGCCAAATTTGGCAATATTTTGCCAAATTTGGCGATATTTTGGCAAGTTGGTCAAAATTTGGTCCTATCATGGAAACCCTGTCATTAGTATTTTTCAACAATTACTCATTATTGAAGCTGATGCTGATTTCTCCATAGGAAATCAACCTGGCCGCGATGAATGAGGTGGTGTAACCGGAATTGTGACAGACACACGGAGACTTGGATTTTATATAAATAGATTATTATTATTATTATTATCACTATTATTATTAAACATTAGTTTTATCTTATAGTATACATTCTACCCTCCTAGATTTTAAATGTATATTAAACCAGAAAATTGTTTAATGAAATGTTTTTATTTTCAGTGTAGTTACACATTATTTTTTTTATTGAACAAAATTTCTGTTTTTATTTGACTTGAAAGCAACCCGAAAGTTGGCAGTTATATTATTGCAGTGATAGCACATAAACAACTGTTTGTTGAACATTAGAAATTTATGGCTTTCACCTAGATTTTCCTAAAATTTTTCTTAATGACAAGAATATTCATGTAAATTGTACATTTTTTCTGAATTCATAACCGAAAATTTTTAACATTTGAATTCAAATTTAAATGTAACATAAATGGAAGAATCTCAGAATATCATTTCAAGATCATGAATTGACTGTATTTTAATCTTGTTTTTTAGCATTACAAGCTCTTTTATTTTTAAAAAATAATTGTTGTATTTATATTAGAAGTTACCGCTTTAAATATCACTTTTAGAGAGGTTTAAAATACGAAAAATATCTAATGAATACTCCTTCTAATATGATTATCTTCAGTTAAGAATGTAAATATTAATTATTTAATATATAATGACGCTTACATATACGTACTGCATTATAAGTCCCGCAATGGTTTATCATAGCCTTTACAACCAGATTTCAGAATTTGAATTTTATGACATAAGTTTATACAAACAACGCCGTCTTTTACCGGCAACTCTGCAAAAATTATATTTTGCTTCAATTCGTTACTTCTTGTGTCAAAACGCTTTTCAGAATTCAGCTCGCTTCGAAATTTATCACAATGGCATATTTCCGAAGCTTCATTAACTAAAGCTGCTTCCAAGTTAATTTAATGTAATTTTAAAAATGGAATAGTTGTACTAAATTTGATTGCTCGTTAATTTAATTTCTTTAAATCGGTAGAATAATATAAAGGGTCAGTTTGTTGGAGAAAGTTACATTAATAGGGTGGTTACTACATGTAGTTTATTACATGGGTTTCGAAGGTTAAAAAAAAGGCATAAACTCTGAAATGTTTTTTAATATAATAAATAAATTATTTTATTAAAATTTTTAAGCATATATAAAAGAGTAACATTTAAACAATTTTTTCTAAAATTTTTATTCAAGAATTTTGAAAATTCAACTGGTCGGACCTAGTTTCCGGAGACCACTAAAAAAAAAAGTGTTTTCATAGTAGTCAGAATAACTCATGATAGCTTTATGTGAAAACAAAAAAACAAATTTTTTCTGTTAGAAGATAAATATAGATCGCGATTGAAAGCAGGATTTAAATAAAAATTTGAGTTTTTGGCGGAGTTGTATGTAAAACAGTACAATTTTCGATATAATTTACACTACGTATAGCCTTCTAAAATTAGTTGCAATCGATGAAACAAAAACTCCTTCTTTAAATCACTATTCAAACCTGTTTTAAAGATTTAATTTCTTTAAATCGGTAGAATAATGCAAAGGGTCAGTTTGTTGGAGAAAGTAACATTAAGGGGTTACATGGGTTTTGAAGGTTAAAAAAAAAAGCATATATACTGTAATTTTTTTTAATATAATAAATAAATTATTTTATTCAAATTTTTACGCTTATATAAAAGAGCAACATTTAAACAATATTTTCAAGAATTTTGAAAATTCAGCTGGTAGGACCTTGTTTCCGAAACCCCCTAAAATAAGTGTTTTCGTAATGGTCAGGATAACTAACGATAGCTTTATCTGAAATTAAAAAAATCACAATTTTTCTGTTACTAGATAAGTATAAATCGTGACTGAACGAAAGATTTAAATGAAAATTGAAATGAATTTTTGGCAGAGTTGTATGCAAAAGAGTACAATTTTTGGCACAATTTACACTACGTATAGCCTTGTAAAATTAGTTGCAATCGAAAAAATAAAAAATCTCTCGTTAAATCACTAGTCAATCCTACTTTAAAGAAGTGCGCAAAATTTCAGAATGATCGGTGCATGAGTTTTTGAGAAATTGTGCCCGCCGCCTTCAAAAATAAAGTTTTTAGAAAAAAGCGATTAAAGCTTTAAGTAGGGATAAAATGAATTTTTTTTTTTTAATTTACATAAAATTCTCGATTCGATCTCCATAAGGCAAAGAAAGATCCAGCTGCAGCTGCAATGTCCAGCGCATCTTTTTGCTCCTGCCTGAGTCGAATTCTTGTTTCTCGAGTTCCAGTTTCATCTTTTTTTCTCAGCCTTAAGCAATTTTCATCTTCTTTCCGCGCGCACTCGTGGCTGTTTCGGCCAAATTTTATATCCGTGCCGGACTCCAATTCACGGGCAAGTCCTGCTTTCGCATCTTACGGAGTATCCAGAGTTCATGTAGGGGTTTCACATCGGTAAATAAAATCCGTTCCAAACACATGAATTTTTTCAAATAAATGTGTACCCAAGGAGTTAAACTAAAATATTTAACATAGGTGACCCTAAAAAAACGAGAGAAGCGAGAGAGAGAGACAGACAAACCACCGATTGTCGGTGCTGGTAGATCTGTAGATAGAGCGTTGTAAAGACACAATAGCTTGGCGTAATAGTGTTGGGGTAGCATGGGGGCACTCAAATCTATTTCGCTTACAACAATTAATAAAAATTATACATAGAATTTAATATATGAACGTGAGTCCTGGAGCTATACTTTGTGAACACGCAGGATCAAGCTAGTGAGCAGAAAAGAATTATCAAATGACAAGGTGAAAGCTAAAGTTCTAATAGGAAATTCAGTTCTGGTAAACGTAAAAAAGCTCTCGACTTGGGCGGTGTACTCTCTGGGCCTATCACAATATAGGACTTAAGTGGACCAGTGGCTGGTCTTCACGATGCTTCTCTCAGTTTGAGAGTCACTACAGGAAATGTTGGCTCAGGGCTCCCGGAAACTATTCATTGCACACCTGATTCTGGCCAACATTCTCTTCTCGAAATCACTCCAGAATCCTCTCCATACTATTCCTTTGTTTTCGTACTTCAAGAGGGAGTACGAGGCTGTTCTGACAATGCTAACAGTTTAACCCTTTATCTACTGACGTTACTTATAAGTACCACTCACTTTAAACTTTCATCCCATAGGGAAAAAATAATAATATTCTAATGGTAATTTACAAAAACACTCTTTTAACTCTACTTATCAGGATACATGGCAGCAGTAGTTCTAGATGTGTTATTTTAGCGAGGAAGGAGGCTATCTTTGAAACAGATGATGTGTTTTCTGCCGATATTATGTACAGATTGTCGCCCTCGTCTTTTTATTGCTGCAAACACAGTAAAGGATATAAAAGATAAGTGTTGGATTTTTTTAATGTGTTCATCATGATCTTAGAATACGATCTGACTAGTTATTTTAGGTGAACAGTGTATGTATATGATTTAACAGTTGAATTACTTGGTGGTACTTATAAGTACCGCCATGTATACTGGGTTTTGGAGAAAAACTTTTTGTTTTATTTTCGTCTGTGTAGTTATCCATCGTTTTTATCTTCTTAATAATGTAATTAGTAAATTGTAGTGAAGTAATGATTTCAATGGTTATTTCTTTTCTGTTTCATTGTTAATTTTTATAGGATATCGAAAAAGTTGTGGCACCGATTCGTTTTTGCTATGCTAGAAATGGCATATGTAAATTCATATATTCCATATGTGGAGATGCGAGAGAACGTATTGTCCCTGGAATATAGGCATTGCATAACTAAGGACTGCTAACAAGATCGAAACCTAAAAAAAAAACAGTTTTTTTTAGCCATCAAATTTGAATTTTTACTCATTTTTCATGTGTAAAATAAAACTATGTCAATTTAATATTTTTTTTTGTTAACTTGCGTCCTCTTATTATTTAGCATTTTTAAGAGTTTAAAATTTATTTAAAATAGCATGTGGGTTTTATGTTACGAGAATATTTTAGGCATAGTGTACTGACGGTACTTTAAAGTATCACTTTAATTAATTACCTCTAACGAATTAAATATATATATATCAGGGGTGAATATTTTTTTTATGTATATCCTTTCATTTTCATCGTAGTAACTGAAAAAAATTACATGAAAAAATCTACAGTAGATCATAATGCAGTAAATAAAGGGTTAAATCAAAATGTATGCGTGCGTTTCTCAGTATTTGTCTGTTGTGCACTCTTTTCCTAGGTTTCTCACTCTTTCGTAGGAGCAAGAGTGTTGCCACATGATGTCTGGACACTATAACTATAGCCGGGGATGTCTGGCCCTACGGCATCGCTCTGGTTATTAATTAAGGCGTACCTTAACTAATTTCTAATGTCAAAGCTTTGTTGAAAACTGTCTAAAGAGTAATTGATGCTGATCTCTCGGAACCGTCGAAACTCTGCAGTAGGTCTCCGCCTGGGAATTTTTCTCGTGCGTTTCCTTGCTTTGAAAATGATTGAAAAATAAAGTTTTCAGAGCGTTGACAGTTTAAGTCAAAAAATTTTTTTTGATTCCCGGACTGGGCATTTTTTCTTTTCACTCAGTTGGCAAACTTTAGTTCGGAGAAAATAAAATGTCTGTTAAAAAATTCAATGAATCTTATAAATTTCATTTATTACAGTATAAAATGTAAAACATGCCCCATTAGTCCTTACTCATAGTAGTTTTGTTTTCTTTGATTAACAAAAGAAAAAACAAACAGTGCAGATAGCTCATATGAAAAATAACTGAAGTAAGAACGTATTAAACTTGTATGTTTAATAAAATAAGTACCTGAGAGAATGAACTACGTTCGGTAAATTTTATACTTTCATATTGTATCTAAATTAAGACAGCGTTCTGTTATTTATTACTAGATAAAAATATCATTTCTAATTTCGAAAAGCAATAATAACAAATTCTGAAGATACTTTTGTTAGTTTTTATCTAGCTTTGTTGTTCTATAATCTGATTCCCATGTTGTCGACATAAGAACTATGATTTTCCGTTATATACTTCTGCAGCCACTAATTTACAAATTGGTTTAGTGTCAAAGTTTTCAACACTTATATCACTAAAATTTTGCCAGTGTGACGAGGAATTATTTTAGGCAAAAATACATTTAAATTCTTTCGCCTCTCTGCTCTCTGGGTAAAAGCAATGTAGAGTCTTCCATGCATAACAAAAGATATCGCTTTGATAACACCGACCGACATGAAGATCTGTCCTTTTGCTAAGAGGTATTTTTATTGCATAGGGAATTGATGTCGTGGCATTGTGCATCAAACTTTACATTTGCTCAGATCGAGTTTAATACGCGGATTAGCGGATGTTGGATTCTTTCATTAACAGCTTTTTCAAAAATTAAAAAACTACGCTGAAACATACTGTGCCCATTCGAATTCACAATTGCTGTGTTCTGTATTAAAAATACCATATTCATCTTGTGATAAACTTTGTCTCCGGTGTCGAAGCTGTAAATATTATGTCTACTAATCGTTCCATCGTCGTGCACTTGAAATGAACGCAACGTATATTCATAATTTAACTAATGCACCCAAGTCCATACTTTGTCTTACCTTAAAAAATTGTCCTATCTTAAATTTTTAGTGCAAATACTCACATTTTAACATGTTAAATTACTAAATAATTAGATGTAATTAAGTATCTATATTAACTTTATGTTATAAATTTATTTTAACTATTCATCATCAACTATAACTGTAAAATTTCTCGGGTTTGCCCAATAGTGCAACCCATTGTGAATTAATTACCTGTAATAATCATATAATTTTTATTAAACAGGGTCTTCAAGCCTGCTGAGTCTTCCGGGCTCGTTCGTGGGTACTGGGGTCTCCGCGGTAGGTGAATATGTGTTTTCCCCTCGTGGACTAATCAGCTCCTATACCGAAAGGTTGGCTGTCCACCAGTGGATGACTAGTGATTAGTCCATACTTTGCCATGCCGGATATATTTTTAAAATGCAGAACATCTATTTCTGAAAAACATAAATTTAAATTAAAATCTGGGAAATGTGATATAAAGTGGAGTAGGAAAATTGTTATGTTACTTTTTGCAACTTTTTAGACATTCGTAAAAAAAAAAAAAAATTATAAGGTGTGTGGACAACGGTTACTGAAGCGCAAGCTTCTGATTTTGAGCTACCAACCTACTTCCGTAAAAATCAGTACAATCGTTTTCTAAATCGTCGGAACACTCAAAATTACTTGCTAATTTATTATATATAATATTTAGATAAATATCATTTAAGTTATAACGTATATCATTTTTTAAAAATGCTGGAAATACATCTTCCTTTTAGATTTTTATTAAATTTCTTTAATTTTTGTTTATATAATAAGAAGTTAAACATGGAATATTTTTTAAAAAATACAAAATATTTTTCCTTTACGTACTTTTTAAAATTTTTATTTTATTACTTTTGCTTTGTTTTAGCTTGTAAGGAACTAATATAATCTGCATATTAAAAAGACTTCTGCCTTTAATAAACATGCGTTGATTTAAGGATAAAAAACATATTTAAGAACCCATAGAAACGTTTCATGATACATGTTACTATGGCTTTTCATTGTATATGATAAAGATTTTGCTAAAACTTTAACATTAGGCAAAGTGTATAGAATTTTTAATAATGAAAATTATTAATCCTTTCATTAAATAAAAAAAAAAACTAAGTTGTGAAAATATACATGTAAAAAGTCGTAAAAGCTTTAAAATATTTTAAATTCTACTTTTAAAAAAAGATGTGTTTTTAAGGCTTTTATTCACTCACTTTGCAATACCATTACCATTTATCGTACAATGTTTTTAAGACATCGATATCATTAAAGCGATATGAAAAATTGGATATATCGATATTTAAAACAGGCTTGCAGTATCAATAGAAAACAGAATCCCATCGTCTATGAACCTCAATTATTCAAAACATCTAAGATTCTTTTCACGCTCTGGGAACTGACATATCATAATTACCAACCTAACTCCCATTTCCAAGCTTAAAACATGTTTTTAAATTTCCTCGATTCATTATTAATGACATATTAATGGGATCAGATGCAAAGTTCCTGTTTAAATTATAAACCCATTTACAATGAACTGTAATGTTAGGGCAAGCTCATTAGCTTATTTAATCGAATAATCCCAAATGTTGGTAGGGAAAAGTAATATACTTGACCAAAGTGTTCGATCGATCACTGCATTAATTATGTCTATTAATTGCAATTCTTTAATAGTAAATATGCTGAAGGCGTATCGAATATGGTGTATTCGACATTTATATCCTGCAGCATATTCGAAACTCTATATCGTTATGGGGGTGAATACTTAATTTATATTTATGTTCAGTACTGAAAATTATTTGTTTTATGTTTCCATGTTCATTACAGAGATAGAAAAGTAAATTATAATCAGGAATTGCAAATAAACAAGTACGTTTACAGAGTTCTTAAAACAGTTTATAAATAACTTTTATAACACAGCATTCCTGTGCACAATCATTGCAACATGATAAGTGTGATAGTGACAATAATGGCTAAAGGTGAATTTTTTTTTCAGTTCGCGACTTTATGACATCAGGTGACTGTCACTTCGAGACTTCATTCTGATGTCACCGTGACTGATTTTTTAGGTCACTGATGTCATATACGTACCGGGCTGGCGCGATTTTTTACTGACGCCAATTTGGCGAAAACCACATTTTCGAATACCAGTTACATATATATTTTTAAATTATTTTCGATTATTTTAAAAAGGAAATAACAATAAATAGAAAAAAAGTTTAATTAATAGCTATAGAACAAAACAATTTATATAATTTTAAAAAAGAAAAGAAAAGTAAATAAACATTTTATTAATGAATAAACAACAAAGGCCGGGTTACCTTATCAGGCAAAATAACGCCATTTAGGTACCCAAGTGCGTATATGACATCTGTGCTTTTTTTAGTTAATTCTACCTCATTACAAAATGGGACATATCGACATCACGGTGACTTATTTTCGAAGACACAATTAGCAGTGTGAGCAGTAAAAATTGCATTTGGGTCATGCTGTTTTAATGCCTAGTCACGCTCGGTTCACGGTGTTGCTAGTGAATAAAAACGATATACATAATCCTGGAAAAAAATTATCCCTCTCTTAATAACTGTGCAACAGATCATCTTACGAAAGCATGACTGATACCAGTCGATTATTAGACACATTTACTAATTGTTACTATACTTAAATTTTGCTTAAGGGGTCGTCTACATATGGAAATTGTAACAAATTAGTTTTCAGTAGTAAATTTTTTTCACCTAATTTTGACATCATATTTGATTCTTCGATACATTTTACCCCAGGCTATTAAATGACAACTCCATCAATTGAGTGTGTAGGAATTATGCAAATTTAAAGACTGGAACTCTTCATGTTAAATTCATTTTTAATCGTTTTAAAATGGATTACAGCACGGGTAGTTTTGTACGCATAACACAAAAATGACTGGGCGGAATGAGCTATGATTTTCTAATCTCTTATTTAAAGCTTTTAGAAATCGATTTCTCAGAAAACATTAATAAGTTACAATTCCTGTATTTCTTTTCGAAAGTTACTTTTAAGACTATATACTTTTTAAAAGTATTTTTCAAAAAAAATCCCGTAAGGCATGGTGACGTCACGGCGACGTCGTTGTGAAGTCACACTGTGATTTTGTGACCGTCGATGTGACGTCACGTGACGTGGATGTGACGGTCATAGTGACTAAAATGCGAGGTCGTTATGGCCGTTTTAGAGGTCGTTTGTGACGTCACATTGTGACCACTCTGTGAAGTCACGGTGTGAAAAATTTGTGAAAAGTGTGTCATTTGTGACTATTTTGGCATTAACTTTGTGACGAACCTGTGACGAAAGTGACAATGCTTTGAAGTCACACTGTGACCAATTTGTGAAATATGTGTCATTTGTGACGAACTTGTCATAAACTCTGTGATGATTTCAAATGAAAATCTTTTTTCAAATTAATTGCTTAAAAGGCGCAAAGGCGAGCTAGTGAAAAAGATTCCATGCTGGAACTGGAACCCGGGCCATCAGTATAGCGCACTGACATTCTACCGACTAAACCCCATGGAACGATACCCAACCTGGAAAATTTCTCGCTATTACATGTTGGCAAGGCTACAAACGCAGCACAAGATGGAATATTTATCGTGAGCCACCGACATGGGGTTAACACGAAACTTAATTAAATCCAGCATCGATTGAAACTATTTTAATAATTGGAAATTTTTCCAGAGAGAAACATTCGCCTTGCATACAGTATTTCAAATGAAAATCAAATTTCAAATTAAAATTGCCTTTTAAGCTATTGATTTGAAATTTGATTTTCATTTGAAATACTGTATGCAAGGCAAATGTTTCTCTCTGTAAAAATTTCCAATTATTAAAATAGTTTCAATCGATGCTGGATTTAATTAAGTTTCGTGTTAACCCCATGTCGGTGGCTCACGATAAATATTCCATCTTGTGCTGCGTTTGTAGCCTTGCCAACATGTAATAGCGAGAAATTTTCCAGGCTGGGTATCGTTCCATGTGGTTTAGTCGGTAGAATGTCAGTGCGCTATACTGATGACCCGGGATCGAGTCCCGGCGTGGATATTTTTCACTATGTTGGCCTTTGTGCCTTTTAAGCAATTTATTTGAAATTTGATTTTCATTTGAAATATTGTATGCAAGGCGAATGTTTCTCTCTGGAAAAATGTCCGAGTATTAATACTGTGATAATTCTTGTCATAAACACTACGATAATTTTAAAGTAAAGTTTTGTTTGAAATATAAAATCTTATCTTTTTACCGTACTTTTTAGCAAGATATCGCTATTTTAATGTCCTATTCTTCTAAAATATTTTTAATTTTCCATTTAAAAAACAATGCTTATCAACTGACATCTTTTTTTAATAAGTTCTAAGCTTGATCTTGAATTCAAGCTTAATATTAAGAATGTGTAAGCTTTTTAATGTGATGTGATTTGTCATTGCTTTATTAAATACGAACATGGAGTCTTACGGACATTAATACAACTGTTATTTATAGAACGACAGGATAAGCCCTATTTATTTAAATTTTTATTCCCGTATATATTGTATTTTGTGAATATGAGCTAATTAGATTTGGTATGTTTTATAGTAAAAGACTGATCTGGGAAATAGAAACAACAAGTAAGATATATCATGCGTTAAGAATAGATTATAAAACACTTTCCAACTCTTCCTAAATGTTTTAACAAGACATCGGGGGAAATAACGTAAATAAGATAACTAAGTAAACATGAAAACGCGCAAAAAAATTTTAAAAACTGATTTATGCAGTTACCATCCACAGCCAAATATGCTTTTTAATTCTTTTAAACAGTCCTGTATTTGATCTGTAGATTGATATATATATACTATATAATGGGAAAATTTAGTTTATCAAGGAAACGCATAACAAGTTGAAATTCTCTTTCAGCAATTTATACTAATATATGGAAACATACTTAAATAATTTTGTACAACCCCGTAGCTTACCTAGAACCTTTATTACACGCCACTATTTAGTTAAAATTTAATTCAAACGAAAACACTCTTAAAACTGCTGAAATCACATTTCCAGAAATTATAATTTATAGACGGCAACGTATCCAATTCTTTGCGTGACCCTGTATATCATTTTATCTATATACTACAAACGTTTCTTAGTAAATTAAATACAGTGCAGCGTAAAAATGCATAACTTATTTAAAAACCACCTTTAAGCAATACCCAGTAACCCTTACGAATACTTTTGTGTGGTCCTGTATATGAATTATAGCATATATACATACCATATGCTATGCATAAATGTAGTGAATCATAATTAAAAATGCATTTCCAGCAATCATCGCTAATGAACAGTACTTCGGATACAATATAGTATCTGAAATATTTTGTGTGTCCCTGTAAATGCTATATACACTTCGTATTATACATGAAATAATTCATAGTATGTAAACCTCAACGACGTATATCAATTTCATTACATATCAAATAGATTAACATAAATAAAGTACGCCGCAAACAATTCCCTCCACCCCTATATCATTATGTATTGAAATTCCTTTTTTAGCCCTGTAAATGAAAAATAACTATTCTTTTGCATCGCATATTCTACGGAATGCACATTTTAGTGCGCTTCATAAATGCATATCAATTTTATTCTGTTTGAAAGCGTGTAAAATCATTAAAAATCATTTGAAACGATTTTTTCCCACAGGCCGTAATGTAATGGAATACAATTGACTGCCCCTGTAAATGAACTAAACATGCTGCAAACTTCATTACAAATAGGGACCTTGCTATGGTAAACGTCAATAACATCCAAAAATTTCAGGTCAATCTGAGTATATTTACGCGAGTTAGAGCGCGGACAGACGGCCAGACAAACCGAAGTCATAAACACTTTTCAACTTTATCGGGCATGAAAAACACTTTATTTCAATGCTTAAATATTATATTTTATTTTTTAATGCCAATAAAATAAATGTATCGAAAACGTAGAAAATGAGTTTACAATCAAAGAAAATTTAATAACTGATTCTGAATGTCTACAATTAAATGTTTGATTAAAATGACAAACAGCAAAAAAAAATGCTTAAATACAATTTAAAAAAATAATTATAACAATTTGAAAAACACTAAATAATTAGTATTTATAATTGTACTATTAAACAACAACAAACTATAATAGATGAATTAAATGCATTTAACAATTTCTCAAAAATCTTTCCATCGCCATATTGCTTCTGAAAAGAATCCCAGTTCAGTCTCAATGTATATAACATACAACTATTTAACACATGATAATAATCTATCAAACAGGAACAAAAAATTTAAATTAAATAAGACATACGTTTTAAGTTCCATAAATATTTTAATAATATCCGTATTTTATCCTAAATTGTCAGGCATATTTCTGTTAGCTTAAAAAATTAACTTCCCGCGTCAGTAGTTCTCTGATCCTTATTTTATTCTGCGGTTTAATCGAGCGCAGACGATATTGCAAGCAGGTGCTCCTACTGTATTATATATATATATATATATATATATATATATTGTACACAACAGAGAGTTTAAATGCGCATTAATTTTATCTTATTTAAGAGTATCTGTAATGAAAATTTTCTATTTGAATTAAACACCTGCCTTTTTTCTTTCTTCTTTTTTTAAAGTAAAGTTTGTTTAACACGTAATAAATAAATACGTATATTTTAAATACGATTAGATTTTAAATACGAATAAGTAATTATATCATGGGTTTTGCACAAATTTTGTATATTTCTTTTATTTTCGGAAAATGCTAATTTTATTTAAAAAGTCTGAAAGAAGTAGAATTTATGACTTGAATGCAAATTCTAAAGCAAGAAATGCATATATGACTAAACACTGAGTATTCTTTCTACGTGCTCATTAAAAGATACAGACTGAACTGTAATAGAAAATTTTAGTTTGAAACCACAGAAGGGTTTCGAATACCACTGGTCGACAAAATAAATAAATAAATAAATAAATAAAATAAAATAAAACAACTTCCTCCCTGCAAACTAAATATATACAGTGTACAGATTTAATATTCCTAATTCTAAATATGTTATCCAAATTGCTCCAATACGTACCATTTTTCCGAGAAACACTTTTATAATAATAGCAATCAGTGAAGGATTAAATTGCAATGGTAGATAAAATTGAAATCATAAAAAAGTATACTTTCACTGTCTTAAATAACAAATTGATAAAATATAGCATGAAAATCTAGTTTGTTGATACTTCTACCGTGCATTTTCCTTTTTCTGCCCACCGCCCCCCCCCCCCCTCTTTTCGTGTAAGAATTTACTATTTCCTATCCACTAATATATTTTCATTCCTTATGTCGCTGTAACTCGGGCATGTAATATTTCTGTTCCTTTTCAAAGATTTTTGATGTTCATATTTTTGTCACACTGTGACTTACAATATAGTGATTTTTTTCGTAACATATGTGACGTGACGTACGTTACTTGCAGTGTCATAACAGTGACGTCACAATTTTTTTTAATTGCCAGAAAATATAATTTTACATAAATAACATGTTTTGAATATTTTTTGTAATTTATTTAAGTTTTCTAAGAAGTTCACATCTCAGTCACAATGTGACATCACTGAGTGGTGGCATTTTGGTCACAGATATGACGTGAACACAGTGACTCACAGTGACGTCACAACGACGTCACCGTGACCATGCATGCTATGAGGGATGTAACCCAGAAATAATTTATTAGAAATTGATTTATAGAATCTTCGAATATGCGAAATTAAAAATGCTGTTCATTCCACTTAGCAGTTTTTGAATTATGCTTAAAACGCTATTCGCATTGTAATCTGTTTCGTAACGATTACAAATGAATTTTACATTAGGATTTAAGTCTTTATACTTGAATAATTCTTAACCCCTTGAGGGGCGGTGGGATAAAATATATCCCACCAAATTTAAACAAGATTCTCACCAGAAAATTTTTACTAAATTTTATATTTTTAATTTTGGAGAAAAATTGTTGAAAAATTGCTTTTCTTTATTTAAATATAAAATTTTTCGATTATTCCGGTGAGAATTCAATATTTAGAGACATTTTTGCTTGCCCCTCAAAGGGTTAAAATTTTTTGGCCAAATGACTTTCCGTTTGGTATCCTAAGATAAAATGTACCGAAATATTCAAATATGATGTCCAAATTATGTTTTAGTTTTGATAATTTTCAAGTTTGATACAATTTCCGTATGTAGTCCACCCGTTAAGCAAAATTTAAGCATAACATTAACTAGTAACCGTTCTTGCTAATTGATTGGTATCTGTCATATTTTTATACGATAATTTACGGCAGAGTTTAAAGGGTGTGACGGCTGTTATGTAGTGGCCACAGTTTTAGAACTTATGAATATATATCTCACCCGCAAGAAAGGAGATACATCTCGACAAAAGTAAAATTCACAGAAGAGGTAAAAGAAAATTTCCATAATTTTAATATAAGATGAAATTGTAGCACTTAACTCTGAATGCAGGAATAAAAACTTGCTTAAAAGCACAAAACCCTTAAGAATGAAGACGTAGAAGGAGGTTTGGATGGTCGGATAATTTTACCTCCCAACACAATCCACACCTATTCTGTGGTCACAAATGAACATACAGCGTAATAAAGGAATTTTCCGTATAACTACACTTATGGAACTGTTTGTGTAGCAAGGCACACCTATGAAAGACCTAATTCGATGAATAAAACGCAAAATGAAGTTTTGTGAGATGTGAGATGATTTTTTCTTGCGAGCGAGCGATATATACAAAATAATGTCGAACATTACACATCTTTTGATTCCTAAAGTTCTTTATTAAAACAGTATTCTTGAATTGGATAAATGAAAAAATATTACAAACATATATGAGAAATCTCACACGTTTCAATACATTTTCTTTCAACTCTTTCATATCAGTCATCAAAAATCCTTTTCGTTGACAAGCTTATCTCGCAGTCAGCACCGCGAACACTCCAGGTAAGTCTGCCCCGTTTTTTTTTCTTTTCGCTATCCCCCAACCAGGATTAAGAGAAACTAACTTCTTATTGGCTGCTCATGACATCATTACTTTGCAGGCAAGTTCCGTGTTTTTTTTTTTTTTTTTTTTTTTTTTGTAGAGCCTGTTTCCAAAAAAATATAAAAATTTTCTTTTCCCACACTCTTGGTCATTTTGATGGTGAAAGCACACAACAATTGTTATTCGGTCCCCTGGTTTTTAATGTCTATTCAATTTAGAATAAAAAAAAATTAACAAAAGGCCATTTTACTGCACCGAGAATATTTATAGATAGCCTCTAAAGACGAGTATTTAAAACACGATATTACACCACTTTTTCTTTTTTAGTATTGTAGATAAAACAAGTACCCCCAGGTTTCTTAACTGTAATAAGTCTTTCTTCGTTTTGTAAAGTCTATATCAATAAATTGCAATATGTGCTGCTTTTATTCCATGAAGAAAAGCATTCAATCTGAAAGCCAGATTTTTATGCCTCTTAAATTTCAAATTTGGACTCGAAAATTATTATACAAAACAGAGTACCTCCTAACACGACTCGATTAGCTGATTTTTTTTTTTAATTCAGGAAATTCGAAACAGGTTGATTTGGACGAGATGATTCAATTCCATGGATTTCGAAAAAACATTTTAATTTCTTGATTTTTTTTAATTCGTTAATACCTTAAAATGTATTAATCGAAATCAAAGAATGGTAAAGAATTACAAATAGACATAACTGCTGCAATTTTATGTGCTGTAGAAGCCATTTAGGAACTCATATGGCATGGAATTCAACATCATACATATCAAAGGGTCATCAACCACATACTTGCAGCGGCACTTTCTCCAACCGACTTTTTTCTTGCGTCCACCAAGCCTTTTTAAAAATTTATATGTATGTATATATTGTGTAATCTTGATTATCCGTGCGCGGATTATCCGCACTCATTCCGGACTCACAAAATAATTAAAGACAAATACTTTCACGCTTATCATGTATGTAAAATCGATGTTAATGTGAATTAGAATCATTTCAGGTTTAGCTGATAGTATTGTGAAATGCTTAGAGGTAAAATCGAACTATCTGGAACCCGTTTGACAGGTAGGGTTAAAGGTGATAGGGGGATCAGAATGTTGATTTTACAATAGCCTGTAGCGATCTGCTCTTTCTCTAGGTTTTCCCGCAGTTAGCGAGGAGAAGCTTCATTCGGCCAATGGCGTGCGGTGCATTCCTTCCCTTCGGCTTTGCTGCGGAGAGGTTTTAATCATATGATACGGATCTCAGAAGCTCTGCAGCGAGTTTATAAGTTATTCTCGCAGTGACGTTCACTACATACTTGGCTGTACAATGTTTTAGTGAAATATATTTTTATAATTAACCTTCTGATTAATCGAGTCATCCAGATACATATTATCACTGTCTTCTGAATATCTTCTAAAAGCCTTTCAGCTGTCCTCTCACTTTCACACGTGTTCCTCTAGTTTTTGCGTCTTATTTATCGTCAGTTAATAGAGTGAAATTTTTTACTGGTAAAAATGATTGTGTGAAAAGGGAACAAAACATTTTAAATGTTAAACAAAAATTAGAAATCCTTCAGAAACTCGATAATGGAGAATCAGCTAGCAAATTAGCAAATGATTAGCAAATTGGAGTACAAACTGTACGTGATATAAAAAGGAACAAAGAAAAACTCATTACCTTCACGAGAGATTGTGATGACGATTCTGCGCTTTCGAAACGGAAAAGTCTGAAAACGCCAACATGCAAAGATGTCTAGATTCTGCTCTACTAGAGTGGTTTAATCAAAAAAGAGCAAAAGGTGTACCTATTTCGTGTGCGATGTGTTCCGAAAAAGCGAAATTTTTTTTATGAAGCATTAGGATTAGAAGGAGATTTTAATGCTTCATCTGGTTGGCTCACGCGATTCAAGCAACGCTATGGAATTCGGAAGTTAAATGTCCAAGGAGAGCGTCCAAGTGTGGATGTGACTGCTGCAGAATCGTTTTGTGTGAAATTTAAAGGATTTATTGACAAAGAAATTTTGATTTCCGATCAAATTTATAATGCCGACGAGACCGGATTGTACTGGAAATGCCTCCCAACAAAAACACGTGCTTCACGGGAAGAAAAGTCAGTTCCAGGCTACAAATCATCGAAGGATCGCATTACCATCATGTGCTGTGCAAATACTTCAGGTGACCATAAAATGAAAATATTAATGATCGGAAAAGCTATGATACCCCGCATGTTTAAGGGTACAGAACCAAAAAATGTACCGGTTGTTTATTTTGATCAAAAGGGCACATGGATGACACGGGAGACTTTTCTCCGATGGTTCCATGAACCTTTTTTTCCTGAAGTCAGGAAACATTTACTAGCAAAAGGCTTACCCTAAAAAGCAGTATTGCTTTTAGACAATGCCCCTTCACATCCAGATGAAAGATTCCTAGCGTCTGATGACGGATTGATTACCAGTAAATTTCTCCCTCCAAATGATTCAACAGCGATACAGCCTATGAATCAAGGTGTAATTTCAGCAATGAAATGGCACTACAGATCTGGCCTTTTGAAACATTTGATTTACGAAGTTAAAATACTACCAAATTTTTGGAAGCAATATTCGTTATTGGATGCAGTATATAGAATATTATCAGCATCGTAAAAGGTAAAATCATCTACGTTATCACGATCGTGGTGAAAGATCATAATGCTTGATGAAAAATCTTCTTCAGATATTCAAGAAGAATATAAAAACAGTATTATTCTTGAACAAGGCAAATGAATTAGAAGGTTTCGAAAATCTTGATGAAGAAAATTTAGAAGATTGGCTTCAAAAGGATGCATGTGAGCCTGGCTTCCAGTATTTGTCAGATGAAGACATCGTTCCTTACTGTGTTATTAAATCTAATAGTAATGATAGTACTGATGCAAAAGATGTACTAAATGAGGGAAATACAATTTCTCATTCTACTGCTCTACAATCTGTAGAAACTTTGTTAGACTATATGGGACAAAAAGGATTTGATTACGGTGACATTACTGTGGTTCGCAAAGCAAGCGTTGATATAAAACAAGAGATGAACAAACAGCAGAAGCAAAGATGCGTTACAGATTTTTTTTAAACGGTAAATATTAAAAGGAAAATTCCTAGTTTGATGTTATATAGCATGTAATAAAGATTAAGTTGTTTTAGATATTATTGTATATATAAATAAAAATATAAATCTATCTAATATATAAACTATATTACGGTTGTGGTTTATATCTATATATTTTATTTATAAAATAAATATCAAAAGTATGCAACTGCGTATCAAACGGGCTAGTGTGTTCGCAAATGTAATCTTCGAGATTTATTACGTAACTGCGAATTTACGTAACTCGCATAATACGTAAATCGGGGGATGCCTGTATTAAAAGAAATTTTAACAATCATACGATGATTATTGTGTAACACGTTTTAAGAAAAATCCTTAAAATTTGAAGATCTGATGTTATTTAGGATCTGCGTATTTAGGCGTTCTGCAATTATTATTAAACTCAAAATAATAATAAAAATAGTGGTGAGAATAGAATATTGCGTAATGATTAAATTGAAGTTTTTGGGAAGATGGGGGAAAATATATCTTATATATATACTCATGCAACATACTTATTAGTGGGCAGAGCTACTGACATTGCAGTATCAATGAATTATTAAGTATCGTGGGCCTTTTTCCTCATTTTGAGTGTGACATATCGGATTTACACATGTGACTTACTTTATCATCTAAATTTATCAATTTTCTTTATGTGTTTTTAGTTAAACTATTTTTGTGACTTCCGCCATTAGCGAAATTATTTTCACGTACCCCCAGGTGTACGCGTGCCCCAGTTTGGGAACGCCTGCTCTAGAGCATACTTTGAAATAGTTAAATCTCGAATTTCATTCCGAGTGCTTTAATGCGCACCGCACCAGTGACTAGAACCTCATATATCTGCAAATTTTTTTTTGTCACCACTCTGCACATTTAACGCAATTGCTCTGTGAACTTTGGTTATATTATTCAAAAAGTCTTAGAGTCTTAACACGATAAGGTCATTAACGTGTCCCAATTATTAGCTAAACAATATATTCCAGAAGTTAAAATATGTTTCCAAATTTATCTATTCATCATTAATGGCATTTTAATGGGAAGCGATGTACAGTTCCTCTTTAAATTATAAGCCCATTTAAAATGAGCTCACATATCGGAGAAGGCTGCAATTAGAATAATTCCACTATTCCACATGTTCGAAAGTAGGAAGTAATGCTTTTGACCAAAAACGTTCGATCGATGGTTAATTTCAAATTAAATCTATTCATAAAATTTCTTGGGGGGGGAGGGAGATTAATGATCTGAAGCACTTTATGATATATTCGAAATTCTTATTTTGAATATTATGAAGTTTGGTTATATTATACACGACGTTTTTTAGGGTTTTGTTCATATCACGCAATCTTTATAGTCTCGCTTCTCTGTCTGCCCGTCACAGCGTTCGTACTTGGAAACTATTTAAGTTACAGACTTGAATTTTTTTTTTCGTAGAGCTGAATACCTCCTGTCATAAAATCATAAAATTTTGAAACATTTATGTTATTTTAATTAAATAAATCAATGTAATGACATCTTACTATTTTTGCGATTTCAAAACACAATCTTAATTTCAACCATCTTTACGTGATCTCTATAGTCCTGTGTTATTTATTTGGTTAGTTATTTAAGCTATGAGGTATTCGCTACGGCTTTTGCCGGCATGACCTCAAATGATCACAAAAATGACGTTATTTCCTTGGGACAACCACAAATTCAACCTTCCTCCACGAGGAAAAAAGGCAGAACCTCTAGTCCTGTGGTAGAGTGTTTTGTTACTAACCAGAAGGTCACGGTTTCGAAACATGTCGGCGAAAGTTGAAATTTTCAATTTTTTACATTTAACTGTCCGATTGATTTAATTAAAAGTAATTTTGTATTTTTTTTTTGTATTTTTTGTATTTTTTTTTTTTTGAAATTTTGATAAATGTTAATATCTATTTTTGGCGCCATCTAGTCAGTGTTTGGAAAGTGAAAAAATTAATATGGATTTTTTCGGAATTATTTCAGCATTTTAAATATGTTTTAAACAGTTTTTTTTTCTTTTCAAAAATTTATATTTTATTTACACTTCCGCTAAATTTTTGAAATTTCTGAATTTAAAAATATTCGGATTTTTTAATTTTATTTAAATAATTTTACTTGAATATGTTTAATTTGGTCTAAAAATATATTTTTAATTACAGTAAATTCTGTCTAAGGCGGACTCTGTGTAAGCCGGTAATCTGTCTATCGCGGAAAATTTTTAAAGTCCCGGCGAATCCATAGAAAATAACATTAATTCTTGCTGCATAAGCCGGAATCTGCCTAACGCGGAAACGGAAAGGGTTTTAAGGTCCCACCGAAACCAAAATTTTGCATAAGGCGGAAAATAGGATATTTTAAAAATGAAAAGCATTTCGTTTATGAAACTTTAAAACTGATATATGTATATACGTCAAATACTCAATCTCGAGAATAAAAATTAAATTCCGTAATGCTTTAAAAAAGTTAATTCAAAAGAACAGAAACTGTTTAAATTTTCAGGAATTCTTGCTTATGCCCTTTTTTCCTATATAAATATGCATTTAAAAGTTATTATTACTAATTGAGTGCCCATTTATGAAAATATGTATTGTCTACAATACATTATGCTTTAAGGTTGTATCACATTCAAAGTGACGGCTTTCTGTCTCATTCCCGCAGTTATTATCATTTTATTTATTTATTTATTTATTTATTTTTTGTTTTGTTTTATGTGTGTGTGTGTAAACTTCAAATTTGTAGGTATTACCACGGTACTAAGAAATTGAATAGTGTTTCTCATTTATTTATAAAGACAAAGGATCTTCCAGGATTTCAGTTTCCGACAGATTTTCGAGTCACGACAACCAATGAAAGATCGTCATGAAAGATCGAATAAACGATCGCGAGCAATTCATTATAAACAAGATCCAATCTTTTTATCGAAAACATAAAACGGTATTCGACTGATGTATACTTCATTCCAATAAATCACGCTCTTTTGCATAAGCCGGAATATTGTCTAACCACGGAAAATTAACTCAGTCCCGACCGATTCCGCCTTAGACAGAGTTTACTGTATTTAAAAATTAAATATAATGGGGCTTCCTTTTATGTAACGGTTTAATAATTATAAATTAACAATTTTTATTCATTAATTAAGGATAAAGTGTTTAAAAAAAAGATATTAAACGAAACCCTCTGTGCGATCTGCGATCACACTTACCCACTTGTTTTAAATTGATTTATAGTCAATACATAGGAAGATAGATAGTCAATATAGAGGAAGTTCGAGTATTATGGAATACATTTTACATTTTGATTGATAAGTCGATATAAAATGTTCTAGATACTTTAAAAAGTCTCAGGACTCTTAAAATTGGATAAATGAAAGAAAAAAAAGACCATTTTCAACATTTAATATCTTAAAATGTACATAGTTTAAAAAGCACAATTTAAACTGGGATAAAAGATATAAGTATGTTCTTCCATTTCATGTATTTAAAAAATTGCAAGATGCAAAATTATTATTTATAGGGAGATCCAAACTGTCAGCATTTGACGAGCAGAAAATTGGCATATCAGCTTACGCGCACGATTACAAAATAAATCTTGCAATTAGAATGAAAATTTTGATGCCTACTTATATTTCAGACTGCAATAATTTCTTTGAACCTAAATAAATTTGCATTTAACCCTTAAATGCCTTGTTTTTCAAAAATCATTGTAATAATGTTTTTCGGCTTTCATTTTTTAAATAAATCCTGGGAAAAATACTTTAAAAAATCATATTTTGTTTTAAGTATAGTTTACGGCTAAAAAACAGGTTGTTACTAATCGGCGATACTGGTGTTTAATTTAAAAAATAATTTCCCTTGATAAAAATCTATAATATTAAACACACAAGAATTTTAGGAACTATAATAAGAAATAAACTTTACTTGCTCACTGTAGGTCAAAATAGGGTATTTCGCAAGCTTCCAAACAAAACAAAAAGCTCAAGTACCAACAATTGAAAAAATATATCTATCTTTATTCTTAAACAGCACAAGTGTTACCATTTACATGTTGAAAATCGATTTAATAATATTTTCAGAATGTATTTTATTGGCAACATTAGGCATTCTATCTTCAATATTATTCTAATAGTATTTTAGAGCCTAAATTGGGTATGTTGCCGAAAAGAAACACCAGGCATTTAAGGTTTAAAGCATTTTTATATTTTTAATACGAAGTTGTATTTAGCTAATGCAAAATTTTGAAAATTTCAACAGTATAATCACCTAAAAAATACTTTTTTTGAACATCTAAAATGAAATTTGAGGTTCAGTTTATACAGACTATCATGAGACATATGTCTTGAAAAATTCATTGAAAAATATTCAGAAGTTTTGAGGTATAGTGCGCGTTATGCCCGAAAACGTCATTTGAAGATAATTGACTTCGAAAACGCCGTTTCAGCTATTGAGCGCGTATAATTCTAAAAACCATAACTTCAGTTCTAATGGGAATTTCAAGGAAACAATTATACAAAAATGTTCCGAAATTATAGGAGTTTAATAACTAAAAAATATATAACATTTCGAAAATTTTGAAGCTTTAAGTGTCCTGAGTAAATCTTAGATTATTTTTTAGAACAATTTCAATCCGTTTAAAGAAGAAGAAAAAAAATACTAACCAATATTTACATTTCAAAAAAGAATTCACATTTCGGGTAATGGCAACCAGACGTGGGCTATCGCTTACCATAAAGAAAAGCGACACATCTTGACAAAAGTAAATTTCACAAGAGAGGCAAAAGAAAATTTGCATGATTTTACTGAAACATGAAATTATAACAGTTATCTCTTCATGCAGGAATGAAAATGTTCATAAAAGCATAAAATCTTTAAAAATGATGACGTGGGAGGAGGTTTGGAGGGTTGGGTAATTTACCCCCCCACACACACAATCCACCCCACTTCTGTAGTCACAAATGGACATATTGCGTAATAAAGGGATTTTCCTCATAGCTACACTTACAAAACTGTTTGTGTAGCAAGACGCACACCTATGACAGACCTATTAGTGGAATAAAACGCGAAATTAATTTTTGCGAGATGTTTCCCTTTTCTTGCGGGTGATCGGCCAGGAATAGGGTTAGAAGAAATGTTAAAATTGCAAGAAAAATCATGATTTATTACAATAACCAGGATTATTTAATGTGTAAACAGCAGTATATCATCTAGAAATCAACAGATTCTTTGAAAAAGTTGTTTTAGTTTTACAAAAATAGCAAATGAAGTCTGCTGTTTCGGCCCTGATTCACATCGCATTGGGGCGTTTTATTCACTCCTCGCCTCTTCCATCCTCTGAATATTTTCTTTGGCAAAATAGATTTTCCTCATCTGGAGTACAACCTGGTAAAAAGTCCATGTCAGTTCAGGCAGGCATGTAACCCACCATCACAGATTTTGATGAAACTGCGTGTGTTTGTTCCTTTTATTAAGATATGATCACCAGTATTTTTTTTTTCACTCCTCGGTGAATTAGTTTCTGAGAAAGAAATTGTCAAAATTTTGAAAAACTGCCGTCAGTTGGCATTCTTGGCTGCTCGGTTTGCAAATGTAGCATGTCATAAATATACCATATTTCAATATCTACTCTACAAATCATCTTCAAATAATTTATGCATAATATTTAGGGTACGCACTTTATGAAAAAAATACTGTTACGCTTTTAATATTTTAAGTGTGTCTAAAAAAATATATTTAAACTTTGAAGTCGTGAATTGTTTATGAAAAATAATGCATTAACAAAAAAAGCATTATCAACAAAAGGCGGTATTTTTATTAAATTTATTTTTTGTGGGGGTTATACTTAAAGGTGTCCTTTATCTGATTCTGAAATAAAAATAGTGGGATTTTGGGTATTTTTATTAATATTTTTTATTTAAAAATATTTTGAGGCGCATTTCAAATCAAATCAAGCAGAGTCATTCCATGTCAATTTCCCTAAGCCATTTAACTCACTGTCACAAATTTCAGTGAAACTGGGTATGTTTTTAGCTCGTTTTAAAACGTAATCACCTTTAATTTTCTTGATCCTAAGTAAAATATGTTTTAAGAGAAAAAAATATTAAAATTTTGAAAAATTGTTTAAATTTTTTTGAATGACAGTTCTATATTCAAACACTGAATTAAGAAAAGTCATTTCAATATAAAATCACTAAATAAATTACAAATAATGTAGGCAGATTATTATTTTTTGTTTTTAGTCATGTTTAAATACTAAGAGTGTCTTTAATCTTGTCAATTTTTAAAATCAAGAATTTTATGAAAAATAATGTGCAAATCAAAAATTTATTATTAACCGAAGGTAGGGAGTTATTACTTTTTTTAATTGTACGTATTTAAATTGTACCTTCCGAAATATAAACGATTCCGTAAAGCGTTCCCTTTCTTTAGAAATCTCAGAAATGAATATATTTAAGGAAACATTTATAAAAACAAAGTTTCTTTCGATGCCTCTCATATGAAAAAAAAAACATTTCCGAGAAGATTTTACAGTGCATTAATCCGTTTTCTCAAACCCGAATATAAGTTTTTCGGACGCTATCAATTCTTCAATTATAACACGTAAACATTTTAGAGCTGGAGCCGGCAGCGCAAACGATCACGTCATCGAGCTCACGGATGAAATTCTAGGATTAGTTAAATCTTGATTCGCATATTAAAACGCAATCGGTCTGCCAAGTCATATCTTGGTGGAAAACACCTGAAAACTCGATTTTAGCGACTGACTCGTAGGTTTATTAGTAATATTGCTATTATTATTAGCATTATTGCAGGGTATATTAGTATTATTGCTACACAAAATATTAGCACATTAGGAGCATAATTTCAGGAGATATTAATAAAAATATGAAAATGTGATTTAACATTAGAAGTACTAAATTTTGAATGTTTATGATTCAAAAACTTATCATTCAAATGACTTGAAATTTGGTGTCTAGGCATAGTTTGAACCGAAGTTTTGAAATATCTCGTGAAAATTGGGTATTATCATAGAAAAAAAATGAAGTTTGGATTCGTTTTAATATGTAGATTTTATATACATCATTTAAAAGTAGACTTTATTTCCAATCGTTCGGTATCAGTAACTTTCGTCTACGATAATCTGTTGAGGAGTTAGTATGTGTGTGTGTGGGGGGGGGGGATTACTTTTTTTTCCACGACTGTACTTTAAAAGTTTGTATGACTTCGATTTCCTGCCCTCTGTTCGCCTGTCCGCACTCTAACCCTCATGAATATGCTCAGATTGACAAGAGATTTATTTATGTTTTTCAGGTTTACTATTGAATGTTCCCGATTGAAAACAAAGTGTGTAGCCTTTATAGTTCTTATACAGGTACACTGAAAAGAATTTCGTAACATTACGGCGTTTGGGGAAAGATAATTTGCAGTGTATTTTATACTGTCACACCATTTCAAACGTAATGAAATTGATATGCGTTACTCAGGTGGACTACAACCTACTTTCTATAGAGTGTTTAGCATTTATAGATCGCTTTCAGAGACACACAAACAAATTCCCTTACACTATGATATTTGGGAAAAATCGTTTTTGACACATTATATTTTTGTTATGAAACATAATGAAATTGATATGCATCGCTCAGACGGACTACAGTTTGCTTCCTATCGATTGTGCAGTGCCTAACATTTTTAGTTCATGTACAGGGACACACAAAAGAATTCAGTTACTGAACTGACTTCAAGCAATAAATGCCGGAAGAGCGTTTTCAACTGTGGTATGCATTTTAAAAGTTAACTCATTTCTTGTGTATTACGAGTACGAGGTGTTTGTAAATTTATCATATACAGGACTTCACGAAAGAATTCGAACACATTACCGACCATGGCCAGAGATCGATGGAAATATATTTTTACTATGTAGAAGGTCATCATAATTAATCTGACAGTACTCAGAGTGTTTTGTAGCGCGATCTGATTGAGAGACGAAGGATTCCGCGAAACAAAAAATAGTTCCAAAAGTCACCACTAGGGGAATATGTGACGCTATGTAACAGAAAAGAGGGTTTTAAAAAATGCAGAATCAATACAAAATGCAGAATCAATACTAAAATCGTTAAATGTGCTAAATAAAAGGTAATTTTATTTCAGTATAGATTCTGCATTTTTTAAAACTCCCTTTTCTGTTACACAGTGACACATATTCTCCTAGCGGTGATTTTTGGAACTAATTTTTCCCCGTTCCTTCGTCCCCCGTCTTGTTTAATGTTCTTACGAAATTTGGCGTCATTTTCTCCCTTAGATCGCGCTACAGAACACCCTGAGCACTGTCAGTTTAATTATGGCCACCTTGTATATTTAATCGTGTTATGTGTTTTTTTAAATGTTTATTCAGACATCTCATGTCACGGTATTACAAAAATAGATTTCATAACAACATTCTGATCGCGTTGGAAAAGTTTTTCATAATCTATGCTTGCTGCACGATCTTTTTGTTTTTGTGTATGATAATTTTACTGCTGTCTGAACCATATTTGAAATGTTTCATTTTTTAAAATGCATTTGCACTTATAAATTTTCTTCGCTGTTTTTATAAATTTTATTTTTTTCTGAATAGTACTGTATTAAATAAATCGCGATGTTCGTTTTATTTATTTTCATAAACATTAGATGGAAAATTACGTAATTTATTTTAAACATGTATCATTTATAATTAAATAGAAATGCAACTAACGTTGAATTACATTCCTTTTGATGTGCAGATAATCTCATATTTCAATTATTTTTTTCCATTTTCTCATGCAACCTATTATGTAAGACAAATAAGCATTTAGTTGTGAATTAAAATGTTAATAGTTGTAAATAATCAATAAAAGAATCATTAGATAGCTATTGTTAAAATTATTTGAAAACGAACTTGAGAAAATATGCAATTAATTTTTCATTATTTTTATGTTATGAAACTACCAAAACATTTATCCTTATTTCCTATTTTCACCTTAATTTGAGTTTGTCGAACAATTATTACTTAAAACACTTCTCTCACTTCAATACAAAACAATCATTATTCATTGTAATTGCGTGAAAAAATAACAATAGAAATTCCATTATCATGGGAGCAAATTTGATAACTTTAATCTTCAAAATGATCTCAATCCTCTGAGACCAATATTCAGTCAGCCTTTCGTTTTTAAAAATGCATTCACTAATACGTAATTGGTGAAAGAATTTATGAAAATCCTTTGGGGACTAATGTAATCTGATTAGATATACATATGTTGAAAATGAGGATTATGGTATAAGCAATTATGAAAAGGAAAAAAATTAAAATAAATTTCAGTTTAACGTCTTTATAATATTCTCCTACAAATTAGTGATAATATTCATAAAGATTTTTATCACAATGGTGTTTATGTATTTTACGTAAACTTAATTTATTGATCAAAAGTGTTTTCCAATTAATCCTTACATATTTAGATTTTTCCTATACTAAACTTTTAATAAAATTTCATTTTTTTTTTTTTGTATCTTATATGTAAAATAAACATTTGAGAAACATAAAAAACCCCGAAATGAAAGAGAAAGAAGAAATTTATTACTTCAAAAACTGCAAGCTTTTATAAATAACACTATTGTTTATTAACATCGATTAAGAATAAATAACGATAAATTTAATAAAAGCAGTAATACTGATTGACATTTTTTTTAATCCAAAAGACATTTTTTTAGTTAAAAAATATTTACTGTTTCTTTAAAATATCTAATTATAGAAGCAGTTTAAAGTACTAGTTATACTTTTATCCCTTTTATAATAACTTCGATATTATCTGAATTATTTTTTCAGTACTTCATTTTTTAAATGAGCTTTTATACTTACTTTTTCCTTGCAGTTTTAATAAATTTCATTTATTCAATGATACTAAATAAAATGAACTTAGATGTTCCTTTTATTCATTTTTATAAATAGAGTGAAACCTCCATGAACGGTCACCTCTAAACAACGACAACCTCCGAATACTAGTCACATATTAGTGGAACCAAACACATTCCACAGCTTTAACATTACTACGAACCTCTAAATAAGGAATTCTGAACAACACCCGCTCAAAAGTCGCGAGAAAATTTTTTTAACAGTTTCTGGTACAATTTCATGTGTATTTGCAAACCAAAATCTGAAGCAGATCTAACAAAGTTTACTTAATATGTCAACAAAATGTTACTTAATCTCTTGAACACTTAATAGTTTTCCAAAACTAGACATAGAAAATGAAGACAATAATGATGGAGAAAATTTAGATAATATTCTTAGAATAGCAAGCATAACTAACACGAACGCCAGTAAGTTAGTACGTCTGGACAAAGATTTGGCAGTTACTTCTACAGTTGATTCATACAGGAAATGGTGGAAGATAGGAGAGAGGAAGAGAAAAGTGATGCGGAAAGGATATGGAAGAGATTATTCAATCACCTAAAATTTCCAGCATTAACACATATACCAAATTTTTTACGAACCTTTGTGAAATCAAAAATTTTGCATTAAATCATAATGAAGATGAGTTGTAGAGCAAAACAACTCATACTATTATTTCCTTGGCGAAAGATATTTGCAGAAAAAAAAGCAACTGCAAATCACTGATTTTTTTAATATATTAAAACAATAAGAATTAATTAAAATGAAGGGGTCTTTCTATTTATGTAATTATGATTTTTTTAAAATTAAACCTCTAAATAACACCCACCTCTGAATAGCGCTCACTTTTCATCGATCCCACTGGTAGCCCTTATTCAGAGGTTACACTGTATATCTATTTTGTAATGCATTTTCAGAAGCATTTGTAGTTTTTTAAATATGCATCTGCCGAATATATGCAGGTATGCATAGGGGAAGGACAGGTAAAGTGGACAGTGGGGGTAAAATGGCTATTTGTGTTTTTTTCCGCTATATAGCGCCCCCGCCGGGCACGAACTGGGTAAAACAGTCATCGTGATATAAAAAGATCTATGAGCCGAAGAAACATGCCATGAACGCAAGATTTGAATACAAAAAAGTGCATATGCAGTATTCTCTAATGTTTTTGTATCGAAATCTTGCATTTTGTGAGCAATATGGATTTATTCCGTGAAATTATCTGCAATAGCGCCCTCTATTGTCGAGATTTTGAGCTAATTTTTTTGTTGTTGTCATAGAAAATTCCGTACCACGCTGAATATTTATCTGCTTCCCACATTTCTCTCCGACGCCTAGATCTGTTTTTATCGCGTTTTAATTTCGCACCGAAATTTTGAAACACCCGGTATATATATATATATATATGTATCCTGAATCAATGTGATTTGTTCATTTACCTATGCAGTCCACTTTACCCAGCCTAGGCGGGAAAAGTAGCCATTTTGTAATTTTTACATTTAAAAATAATTTAAAAAAAAAGAAAAATAGCAATTGAATCTAAAGTTATCATAGTTACTATTGGCACTTGTTTGTAGAAAAATTCATCGTATAAAATTGGTATGGTATAAAAATCGTATAGTATAAAAATTCATCAAACCTTAGAGTGGCTATTTTATCCTTCCTTCTCCTATGCAGTTTGTTTATTTGTAACGCATTTATAGATTGAGAGAAACGTAATTAACGCTCAGTTATGTTTCATATTATACGTAAATATTTTTTTTTCCTCTTTAGCATTTTGAATGAGAAAAAGAAACATACAGATTTCTATAATTGAGTAAAAGTTTAATACAAAACAATGAAAAAAAATATTATTCAGAAAAAATTTTGCTATTATTAAGGTCACCTGATAATGTATTCAAGAAAATATGCATACAAAAACTTTTTATTCATATGTTATAAATTGAAATGAGTAATTATTTTCTTATAATATGCGTATTATATTTTTCTTTTCTGATGATTACGTTATTATCTGAAGTATTTTTCAAATATTTCAGTTTTAACCCAATCGGCACCAAATTTATTTTCCAATTTTGGGAAAAAATTACTTTTACGCTAACAAAATTAAAAGTAGCTATCGAAATCACAGAAGTTACAGTTTACTGAAATTTAACAAATGTGTTCTTTACAGAAACCTAACGAATGTAGTTATGTTGCGTGTTTTTCATATAAAAAAAGTCTAAGGAAGAATTTTTTAAGACGTATGGAAAATTTCGTATTACAACCAACAAAGGTAAAAAAAAATTAGTAGTATTTTTTATCTTTTATCACAAATTACTAATTCGGAAAAGGAGTTCCTAATTTAAATTTAAAGAGTGAAACGTATGTTTGAATTAAAAGAAACGCCAACGGTTTACTAATAATTTAAAACTTTTATTAATATTATTATTATTAAATACAAAAATATAAGCAAAGTCATAATAGCAGCATCGACTTATGCTATCACTATTAGATGCTGGACTTAACAAAAACAATTTATTTCTTTTAAATATTGCAGTTCGAAGTAGGAGCCTCATATGAGGCTCAGGGTGACGAGAGAGTTAACTGGAATTTTTTTTTTCCCACTGTTGTTTAAGTAAATTAATTTATACTAAATGATACTAAATAAAATGGAACATTACATGTTTGCCTTTTATATATATATATATTACATTTAACGTTTTTTAATGCATTTTAAAATTCCAAGAGCTATAATTTGAGAGAAATATAATTGAATTTAGAGTCCTGCGCGGTTCGGTTTGTACCCGGCACGAATCCGAAAATTCTATGTTAAGTAAATCTGCAACCCGACCCGAACTCGACAAAAATATTCCTCGATCCGAACGCACAAACATAATTTTCGGTGACCCGCAACCCGACCCGAACCAGGCGTATTCAAATCCAAACCCAACCCGAACCCACAATATTTCAACACGCAATCCGTCCCGAACCCTCAATGAAAGAAAGGAAAGTGAATCATGTTTTAATGCCATTATGAGAAATAATCTACAACTGTACCTCTAATACCATATTTATGTTTTACATAGAAGCATGAACAAATCCATATTATTTAATAGTGAAATATAGAAAAACCTCTGAATAGCGGACATCCGAGGATCTATGAATAGAGTCAAACATCGGTTCATATCGCCCCGAATTGTCTTTTTTCGGCTCGGAATAAATCTAATTTTCTTTCTGCGGTTCGGGTTCACACCATACGAATTATTGCAGGTCATAATTATGTTTTTTGAAACTCAGGTTGTTGGGATTTTCATAAACAAGTTTGAGCACAACTATATTTCAGATGAAAATAAATACATATTTCAATACGAATGAGTATATATTCAATTTACTGCATGATAAATAAAATTTATATAAGAAATATATACATTAGGGTGGTCCTTAAAAAATTAATTTTTAAATTTTCTATGGGACAC
This sequence comes from Maratus speciosus, assembly GCA_963932465.1. Taxonomy (NCBI): domain Eukaryota; kingdom Metazoa; phylum Arthropoda; class Arachnida; order Araneae; family Salticidae; genus Maratus; species Maratus speciosus. The sequence goes on from OZ010792.1 coordinate 560,845,783, forward strand.
CCTCATATTTTGTTCCATGTATAAAATAAAGACTTCCATAAAAATTTCAAAATTTTAAAACATTTTTTAAGGGTCGCTACCAAGGATTGAATGTTTAAAAAAAAATTAAAAATTGTCATATTTTGTAATCTAATAATATATTATTAATACAAATCAATAGTGATTGCAAAACTGAATCATGGTATATTAGGCTACAAAGAGTCTGTCATTTCTTTCAAGTTTCAACATATTTAAGCAGTCTATTGTCCAAACACAGACAGGAGTATTTCATGTCTACACTCTATTTTACCTCAACTTGGCAGCATTGTGAAAGGTAGAGAATATAACATTCCACCTTGAATAATAGTTTTTTAATATTAAATAGCTAAAATGCATAAAAAAATATGAGATAATGTTTATAAATTATAGAATTTGATTTTTTGATATTCTCAAAATGTCATACTAAATGGACATATTCGTATCAAAAGCAGAGTCCAGAAATTACAAAAAGAGTTTTCGGCAAGTGTTCCTTTGACTGCTCACTGGGATTGCAAAATTTTAGAAGATATTTCAGGATCTGAAACTGTAGACAGATTACCCATTATCGTTTCAGGTAAAGGTATTGACCAGTTACTTGTTCCAAAACTTCAATCAGGAACAGGTGAGGCAATAGCTTCTGCTGTTAACGAAATATTGGAGTCGTGTGGAGTACCGAGCAAGTAAAATGTGTGAGTTTTGATATATCCTTTGTTAATACCGGATTATCAAGAGAAGCTTGTGCTCTTCTGGAATAGAATATGAACAAAGAAATGATTTGGATTGCCATCATCACATCCTTGAAGTTCTGTTTTTGTTCGTTATCTTTTGTATGAAGTTTATTGTATTCCTCCATGAGTGCTATCCCACTTTCGGCTACATCATTAACAATTGTGAGTGAAGTCGCTAGTGCCTTACATGTCTTATAGGATTCATTTTCATTCCAATTAGTCACATCTGTAGCAAAAAAGTCTGAAGATAAATCCATAATTTAAAAAAAAAACCCAGAGTGCTGCTTAGAAAATCTTGCAAGTCATTTTGGAGAATGACATCAGGATCAGCACGCGTACGTTTCAAGGGTTCATAATTTTCTTCATTTTTCAAAACATGCACCATTTTTCTTATAATTTCAAAAAAGACATTATATCATCGAAAAATGCAAAAGCAACCAGTTCTTTTGTGAAGTACAGAAATATCCTAGGAACTTCTTCAAAGCGCAAAGAAATGATTTCATAACCATTTTCGTCTTTTTTCAAGTTCTTCAGGAGCAATAAATCATTGGGCCTGATACCAGCTGTGAATGTAGATTTGCACCACAAACCAGCAAACTTGACGAACTCCAGATTCTTCGTGCTTAGAGAGTTTAAACGGATCTCTAAATAAATAAATCTTGAGCGAGTATATGGCCTTTACCATCCATGGAACCCGATACAATCCGCCTGGGACTCTAATGTAAACACCTCTTTCGGGTATCCCTCCTAAGAAAATGATGGCAAGCTCTGTCAGTTTCTTGTAATCGTTTCTTGGTTGAAAAAATCATTAAGATGATTTTGAGCAAATTCTGTAATTTCTGACGCATTATGTGTTATTTTTTTCATTGATTAAATTGTCAATTATGGGTTGGTTGTATTTATGTCGGCCAATTATCAGCACATGGGATATAGGCCCCGTCAATTATGGGAGTCAAATATGCGATAATCAATAGTCATCCACGAAATTTTAAATCTTTTGAATATCAGTATGTCTGGTCCGCTTGAAACTCTGAGAGACGTAACAACTTCTTAAACCATAATTTCAAGGATGTGATGATGACAAGTCAAATCATTTCTTTGTTCATATTCTAATCCAGAAGAGCACAAGCTTCTCCTGATAATCGGGTACTGGCAAAGGTTATATCAAAAGTCACACATTTTACTTGCTTGTAATCCCCACAACTCCAACGTTTCGTTAACAGCAGAAGCTATTGCCTCACCTGTTCCTGATTGAAGTTTTGGAACAGCTAGTTAAATGGTCAGTACTTTTACCTGAAACAATAATGGGTAATCTGTCTACAGTTTCAGATCCTGAAATGTCTTCTAAAATTTTACAATCCTAGTGAACAGTCAAAGGAACGCTTGCCGAAAACTCCTTTTTTAAGTTTTGTGCTCTGTTTTTAATACGAATATGCCCATTTAGTACGACATTTTACGAATATAAATAATCAAATTTCATAATTTATTAACATTATCTTATAAATTCTTACACATTTTAGCTATTTAAGATTAAAAAATAACGGAGAACTATTTTTCAAGGTGGAATTTATATTCTCTACCTTTCACAATGCAGCCAAGTTGAGGTGAAATAGAGTATAGACATGAAATACTCATGTCTGTGTTTGGACAATCGACTGTGTAAATATGTTGAAACTTGAAACAAATGACATTCTTTATAGCCTAATATCATAGCATGACTCAATTTTGCAATGACTATGGATTTGTATTAATAATTTATTATTAGATTACAAAATATATCAATTTTTAATTTTTCTAAAATATTCAAACCCTGGTAGCGACCCTTAAAACATGTTTTAAAATTCTGAAATTTTTGTGGAAGTCTTTATTTTATACATAGAACAAAATAGGAGGATGCCCCATAGAAATTTTAAAAGTTAATTTTTTAAGGACCACCCTAATATACATAGATTGTTTTTTCGTTAAGAACCCTTTTTTCTTCTTTCGAAATCTGAAAAATATTATCAACATTTCGTTTTTGATAGACACAAAAACACATGTATTGTATTTGTGATAGATTATGCACACATACACATGTTACGTGTGGGTAGATTGAGAGGTTCCCGCTATTCAGAGGTATAAGGCTAATGTCAGACGAACGTCTTTTTGCACGCTTTTTTCCTTACATATTATCCCTATACAATGCTAGCGGCATTGCGCAGGGATAATACGTAAGGAAAAAAGCGTGCAAAAAGACGTCCGTCTGACATTAGCCTTAGCGTTCAAATATATAAATTTTAGAAAGTGAAAAAGTGTTCGCTAAATGTAGTCTAAATAGCCCTTTAGGGAAAACAACCATTATGGAGGTCTTATTGTATACATATTTTTAACTTGGAAAAATATTTTTGACGTTCTTTTGAAATTCGGGTGAACCCGAACTCGACCCGCTAGAATCAAAACCAAACCCAAAACAATGAAAGCAACCCGCCCCGAACCGCGGGTCCTGTCTGGTGCGGTAAAAGCGGGTCACCGACCCGATGCAGGATTCTAACTTAATTGTGCTTTATGTAATGCGAAGATTAACACTTATTTTCATTGTGTTCCCATGCTCATTTTCTCATATAAGATATAAAATGAAAAAAAAAAAAAAAGATGCAGATTTTGATTATTTAAGAATACTTATATAATAGTAAAGAATAAAATTAAAAAAAAAGATTATTAACAAACATCGCATTACAGTTAAGGTCTTTTAAAAATGAATTTAAAAAATATGCACTGAAGCATTTTACGATGTAAACTACCGAAAGATTATCTTAATTTTCCATTTAGATATCAATTTAAGTTTGCCCAACGGTTATTATTTTAAACAATTCTCTCGCTTCAATGCAACGTGATTATCATTCAGAGTAATTATGTCATAAAATAACAATAGAATTTCATTACAATGAGATTAAATTTTAGTAATTTTAATCTTCAAAATGCTCTTTATCGTATGAGATCAATGTTTAGTCAGCCTTTCGTTTCTAAAAATGTATTTACTGCTACACAATTCTAGAAAGAATTTTAAAAATATTTTGAGAATTGATGTTATGCGGAGATGTTGAAAATACGGATTATAGCACAGGCAGTTATAAAAAAGAAAAGATTCAAGTAAAATAAAGCTATTGTTTTACCATTCATTGTTCGTTTACAAATTAGTGGTATTTTTTTAGGTTTTATTATTTTTTTGAAAAATATTTTTAATTTAAAGCATTATATGTTCAGTCTTGAAAAAAAAAATGTAAACACCTCCTACCAACTTTGCAACTAATTATAATAGAAAAACGTTACTGGAACCAAACAATTGGAAATAAAGTCTACTTTTAAATCATGTGTACAAAATTTGCTTAGGAGGCCACTTACACATCAAAACCAGACCACACTTTGATTTTTCTATTAGCAACATCCAATTTTGACAATAAATTTTAAGTCCTCCGTTCAAACTACTCCTAGAAGCAAAATTTCAAGCCGTTTGGGTGACAAGTGTTCGAATTATAAACATTCAAAATTTAGAGCTCCTAATGTTAAATTACATTTTCGTATTTTTATTAATATCCCCTGAAATTATAATCCAAATGCGATAATTTTATGTGTGGTTAAAATACTAAAAAAACCAAACATAATTACATTGAATATGTAATTTAAAAAATTTATAATATGAATTCTGAATTGCGAAATTATTATTCGAAAAAAAATAGGAATTGCAATCTACAAATTTTTTGATAAATTTATATTTATTCTGCCCTGCTTTGTGCGAATTCTCGATTTCAAATTTTTCTTTCAAGTAGTTTTCGAATTATGATTAAAAAACTTCAAAATGATAGTTTGAATGTTGACTGGAAGGGATGATGTGCACAAAAGCATAATTTGAAAAAATATGTTTTACTCATTTTATTGAAATTTGGGCTGGCAATAGTCGAAACATAGTTAGCGAGTGAAATAGTCTTATTGACAAAAAATAATACATTAATAAAATTGGCAGAGTCATTCTCTGTAGCATTTGAACATTCGAGTATCGAACTCCAATTTGGATACAGCCCTAAAATAGGCTCATTTAAAAAAAAATCAATTTCCCCGAAACTAATCATACGAATTTCATGAAAATTTGTATTTAGTTTAATTGAAGGGCGTTGAATTTATTTCTTGGGTATTGCTATTGAAACAAACTTGGGTATTGCTATTGAAAAAGAGAAAGTTTGGGTTCGTTTTTACGTGTCGGTTGCCCCCTAAGCAAATTTCATGTAGAGTCGTGGAAAAAAAAGTAAACACCCCATACTAACTTCTCAACAAATTATCGTAGAAGAAAGTTACTGGTACCGAAGGATTGGAAATAAAGTCTACCTTTAAATGATGTACATAAAATTTGTTGAGGGGGCCATCTACTTATTAAAGCGAACCATAACTTTGTTTTTTTCAATAGCAGTACACAATTCTGACAGCATAAATGAACTCTACACCCTTCAATTAGCTTAAAAACAAATTTTTATGCAATTCGTACCATAAGTTTTCGAGAAATTAATTATTTTAAAACGAGCGTATTGTAAGGGCTGTATCCAAAATTGAAGTTCCGTATTCGATTGTTAACCGAGAGAGCCCCCTTCCTGATCAAGGCACCTTAAGCACCACCCAAGCAGTCAATGAAGCCTGCTAGATTACACCACAGCAATTCCAAAATATCTAGTCACTTCTATCACAGACGGCCCCTTAAAACATCCTTTTGCCGTTTTTTAAGCATAATTTGAAAACTACTTGGAAAAAAAATATTGTGAAATTTTGGATTTCCTTAAAGCAGGACTTAATAAAACTAAATCCATCAAAAAAAACTGTAGGTTGCAATTCATAATTTTTTCGAATATTAACTTCATAATTCATATCATAAATTTATAAAAATTCCAAATTCAACGTATTTATGTTTGGGTATATTAGTATTATTGCTACACAAAAAATTAGCACATTAGGAGCATAATTTCAGGAGATATAAATAAAAATATGAAAATATAATTTAACGTTTGAAGCATTAAATTTTGAATGTTTAAAATTCAAAAACTTATCATTCAAATGACTTGAAATTTGGTATGTAGGCATAGTTTAAACCGAAGATTTGAAATATCTGGTTAAAATTGGTTATTGCCATTCAAAAAAATGAAGTTTGGATTAGTTTTAATATGTAGATGACCCCCTAAACTGATTTTATATGCCTCATTTAAAAGTAGACTTTATTTCCAATCGTTCGGTACCAGTAACTTTCGTCTACGATAATTTGTTGCGGAGTTAATAGGGGTATTTACTTTTTTTTTTTTCCACGACGGTACATCGTTTAAAAGTAGAGTTTATTTTCAGTCGTTTGATTCCAGTAACTTTCTTCTATAATAATTAGTTGCAGAGTCAGTAGGGGGTATTTACTTTTTTCCCCCACCAATGTACCTTAATATATATTTAATATACCGGGTGTCCCAAAAAGGACTGACTGATTTTAAAATTCAATAACTTGCAAACGGTGACAGATATTTAAAAAATTCTTGCAGGAGGGTTATGCATAAGGTCAAAAGTTTTATTACAGTGATTTTCGATTTTAGTTCGAATTACAAACAATAGATGGCGCTGTAAGCAATAGTCGCTAAATACAGGCTCGATTTCTGGTCCTTTCTCTTGTTCCATGCTGAAAAAGGAGATGGAAATGTATTATCCGGGCCACGAAGTACCAAAAATCGAGCCCGAATTCAGCGTCTATTGATCGCAGCGCCATCTATTGTTTGTAATTCGAACTAAAATTGAAAATCACTGTAAAAAAACTTTTGACCTTATGCATAACCCTCCTGCAAGAATTTTTTAAATATCTGTCACCGTTTGCAAGTTATTGAATTTTAAAATCAGTCAGTCCTTTTTGGGACACCCGGTATATAACCTTTATAATTAGTTTAGTAACTAAAATTTAAAAAAAAATGAAATTGTTATATTAATTCAATTACTCATTGCTGATGTCAGAAATTTTACTTTAAAGTTTAATTTTAACTCAAAACATTGCTAATCAATTAAAATTAATAACTTTAAATTGAGGTGCTTACCTTTTATAAAATCAACACGACAAACAAGGAAGAAGAAGCTTAGAAAATACGCTTTGTAACTCAAGAAGCTGGATACCAGTTTATTAACCTGCTACATTACCAGTAATTAGCCCTTTATCTACTGATGGTACCTATAAGTACCATTATAACTTGTTATAAAATTCATTTAATACATCGATTAGTTATAATACAGTTTAGAATGAGTTATAGATACATTATTTTATCTTGTTCCTAAAGCATTATGGGTTACACAAAACAGAAATATTTTTAAAAGGATGATTTCTTTTGCCTTTGCATCTTTTCAGCTTTCTTGACGTTGGGGGATGGGGGGGGGGGATTTTTCAATTCGGAAATATTTCTATATTTCTATCGTAAGAACATTCTATTTGTACATTTACTAATTCTAGAAAATACTAAGAAAAATATTTAAAATAAAAGATTTGAGTGGGGTTATAAATATTATAAAAATCCCTATAAATTCAAATTTAATGAATCTTTCTAAATCCTTCAATCCTTCTAAAATACTTCTAAAATTTGTTAAATGATTATGTAAATCTTCTAATGTAGTTTAAACAATTTACGATAAACGCTTTAGAAGGTAAAATGTTCATGAATTCGTAATTCAGTACATAAAGGGTTAATAAGTTATATTTTTGACCAATTCAAGTAGTATACAATAAATATTATGGTACTTCTATATTTATTACATTTCTGATGTTACGTATATTTTCTAAAAAAGGTTTAAGCAATTAAGAATAAAATTGTTCAAATAATAATACAAGCTCTGTTAAGCAGGTTTCTAGTAACTAAAAGATTTACACATGTACATAAAGTAAAAGACAAAGATTTCTCAACAGTTTACAGGTTTTCAAGGCTTATATTTTGTTGGTTCAACAGTTCTGTGGTAAAAAACTGTTGAACTAACACAATTTAAACGTGTTGAACATATGCAACATCAAAATCATTCAAGAAATATCTGAAATTCTAATTTTGTTACAGACATAATTAAAATTATTTGCAATAACTTTTGAATATTTTGAGTTAAGTTCGAGCTGCTAGTTTTATACTTAAATGTTTAATCAACATTCCCTACCTCGGATTTATTGTAAGAAACCTGCTTCAAATCAAGCTACTTAAACAAAGGCTCATTTTTTAATTAGCCCAAACCTGCACAGACTTATTGCAAAAAGCTTGAAATTTTTCCAAGCTGACTGGCAAACAATTGGATATTTTCTAATTAGCATGAAGTTGAAAAGGTTCATTACGAAAAGGTTTAAAAATATCACTCTGATTTAAAAAACGGTATTAAAGATTTTCCAATTAGCCTGCTGCATAGCGGACTAGACGGGTTTTTCAATTCGTCTACGATCTATACGTATTAAATATCACAAATTTTTTTGTTAATTTACTTTCTGTCCAAAAAAATTAAATTACACCAAATATTTTATTAAAATCACTCAGACCATCTATAGATGGGGAAGGTGGCCTAAAATGATCCTAGTGGGCAAAACGATCCACATATGTTTTCTTTCAGACAGGTCTCGATATCTACAGGGTAACACATAAACTAGTTGTGCCATTCGAAGAAGATGAAATGGCAGTATTCAAACGATCGCAGTATTACGCGTCTGAAGGGAATTCTTTGAAAAAGTGGGTTTTAAAACATCTGTTATAAGATAAGCACTAACTTTCATATTCATTTAGATATACAGCCGTTCTTGTACAGAAATATGACTTGGTTTACTTAATAGAGTATTTTTTAGATGTGAATTACACTTACTATGTTTGTTATATTTCTTGGCGTCACCCAGTTATATGACCTAAAATGAACGACCATGTTGCCGGGTAAAATGATCCATTATATGGATCGTTATTACTACCATTTCATTGGCTGAAGAAAATCCGGTACTGGGTCTTAGCCGTCATGGGAGTCAAATGTGTGACTGCCCCAAATCTTTCTTTTTGTTATCTTACCGGTTCCGGAGGAAACAGAATCAAGCACTTCGAGAAAAAGAAAATCGAAGTGAAGTGCCATTTCAATGAGCAGTTCTTATATGAATGAAATGGAGCTTGGAAAATTATCTATGCTATTTGATTGTAAAACTTATTTTATTTCATTATGTATTGTCATAATTACTTTTATATCCTTTATTTTGCCGATAAAAAACAATTTACAATTATTTTTAAATGAAGGATCATTTTGCCCTTGGGTGAGGGTAAAATTATTCTTTGGACACTTTTTCAAAAATCTATTTTTCTCATTACTCAGATTGGGTTTTAAATATTATTAAAATATGTTTATAATGCAAAATGCAGTGTAAAACACACTAGCATAAGTAGAAATTTTTTTTAAACAGTAATATTATTTTACACAAGTTTTCGCCTTAAGGGGATCATTTTAGGCCACCTTCCCCTATAAAGGACGTGTCCTTCCGTATATACATGTCCTTCCGTAATTTCAATGATTCATTGGAATTCATTGAAATCCAATTCATTGGATTTCAATGAATCGGATTGAAATCCAAAAGATTTCAATCCAATTGGATTGGATTGAAATCTCCAATCCAATTTCAAATTTTTATGGAGAAGAATTCCATAAAAATTTGAAATTTAAAAGGTGTTAAAATGAATGAAAAACGTTCTAAATAGCGATTTCTACGCAATCTCAGGAAATATAAACCGATTTCAGAAGCAATGGTTTCGAATTGATGGTGACGGTCCCCGCTCCAATATAGCCTATATTTTACGTTGTTGTCACCATCACCTGGGGGTTACAGGAGCAAAAAATGTTCTAAATTGCGTTTTTTGTGTTACTGAGGGGGCCTAACATTTTAAATTTGGAATGGTAATTACTTCAATGATGCAAATGCTTTCTAAGAATTGCTGAAAGAAAATTCCAAATTTAAAAGGGTGATGTGAGCGAAAAGCGTTCTATAAGCGTTTTAAATCATGATTTTTATGCAATCGTATGGAATACGAAACCGATTTCAAATATAATTGTTGCAAATTGATGGTGTTAGAACCTGCTGAAGCATAAGCTGTATTTTATGTCGGTTCCACAATGCAGGAGCAATAAACTTTCTAAATTGCGATTTCTGCGGTACTGAAGAAGCTAGAAACTTTAAATATAGAACGGTAGTTACTTATAAAGTATTAATGTCTCTAAGAACAGTCAAAAATAAATTCGAAATGAAAAAGGGGTGAAGCGAAGGGAAGGAGCTGAAAGCATTCTAAATGAGTCCTGAATTATGATTTCTATGGAATCTCAGGAAATAACAAACGGATTGCAGAAGTTATTGGTTGCGAATCAAGAGTGATAGTCCCTGATCCTATAAGGGCTATATTTTATGCCGGTGTCACTACCACTTGGTTGTCAGGAAGAACAAGAAGGCCTTTAAAAACATCTAAACTCCGTGTTCTACAGAATATTAGGAAATACCAACCGATTTCAAGGTTAATGTTGGCAAATTAAAGGTGACAATCTCTGTTTCAACATTTTTCTAGACGTTCTGTTTCAACTCAGTTTCGACATTTTATGTTGGCGCCACTAACGCCAGAGAGGTGGTAGACTGTTAGACAAGAAGCTTGGAATTCGACATGATGGTTAATTTTAAGACGTAAATGTGTTAAGATATTTTCAAAAAATTCAAAACTTCAAATGAATAGTGAAATAGCATGAAAGTCTCAAAATACTTTCTAAATTATCATTTATTTAAAATTAGTTTTAGTTCTTCTTATTAATTGAAATCTCATTTCTGTCTATTGCACTTTTATAATGAAGTTTAGTCAAACTGTGGCTTAATTTGTAATTTTTGAATTATTCCAAAAAGTGTTCTGCTAATACAAAATAGTCATGCAAATATCATTTGGCATATTTAAACTATTACGCGAGCAAAGCCGCGGGGTTTGCTAGTATTATATAATCGAATAAGTTAATTTTATCTTCATTTTTTTATGCGAAGATTTTCTACATATTCTTTTCTGCTACTTGAAGCTACAATGTAACTTTACAGAATAGCCCAAATATAAGCTTTAAGGATTTATTTTTAGAAGTGTTAAAATTAACTTTCGATAGAAAAAGATCTTAGTTATTTTAGAATGAGTCTTTTAAACGACAATATATAATCTAACTAAAACATTTCCGAATAAGTTACTGTTATTCAGATTTCATTCCGATTGTCAGGGAAAGAGTCATTATCTATTGATGATGTTGTACAAAATGTATTCTTTATTAAGATAACTTTAAAGATTCTCGATATTATCTTATTCAAAATAGGTTTACAGTTAAACTATGAAGGAAATTAGCTAAAGAAAGAAATAGATTTTTACGAATACCACAGTAAAATTCAATCATAAAAATGTTTCATTTTTTACATATAAATTTCGTATTAGACTTATTTAATAACTGCATGATAATTATTAAGAGTTTATTTGTTCGATATTTAAAGTAATTCTTCGTGGAATATTTTGTTTCAATTGTTAAGTTCTATTTACTAATTAATAATAAAAAGAAGCAATTATAATTTTTTCTGTAAACATAATATAAGCATTCTGATGATCGTGGGAGAATTTAATCAATAAAGTTTAAATTATTTTTTAAGTTAAACATGAAAGAAAAATTATTCTTCAAGCATAAATTATGAAACATTTTTCAACATATTCAGAATACTGTAAGCATGGCATCCCGTTTAATAAGATAAAATATTATATCTAAATAAACAATTTGAAAAACGCATAAAAGAATTTGAAAAAACAATTACGGAAATTACAGTTTTCAAGGGGATAAACCCAGACTTCCCCGGTTTCAGAATATAAGTGAAAACATTTTTTTTTATAACTGTAATAGATTTTTAGATTTAATATATATATTTTTAGAATGGCCACTAACAATACCAAAAATCATGTTTATATGAAAATAGTAATTATGCATTCAAATAAAGTTTCGGAAATTTATGAAAAGCAATACTTTCGTATTGGCCTCGCGCAAGGAATTAACAGTCAAAGAAATCACCAAAGATCACTATTTACAATCCGCCCTTTTAATTTAGATAATTTCAATGGTCTAACCGCATAGAAATATTAAATGTCCTAAATTTGTGTTTTATTTATATTTTATTTTTTTTATTTATTGATTGAGGAATGTTTTAATTTCGTTATGGAATGTAAGCTTAAGACAAATACCGAGCTATTTACATTAATTTAAGAGCAAAAGGATTTATCTTCCATAATTGTTTGCATGCGATAGAAATAGATTTTAAAAAAATTCATGCTTGAAAATTATTTAAAAAACAATAAAAACTGAGGTATTTTTGATACAGTTTCCAAACAAATTTCGATACAGTTTTCAAACAAATTGCACTCGAAAGTTCATTTTATTCCCTATTCAACACGACGGTGTAAAAGTTGAAAATGTGCGATGTTTTGAAGGTTTAAAAATTGTAGTAAATGTTAAATTTCATCGTCTGTTTCATTGTTCAAATCATTGTTCCGTCAAAATGACGTCAGCGTTACGCACGGATACATTTGTCCTTTATAATACAGATAGTCGTAAATAAGTCAGATTTTATTGTGAATCCATTTATGTGATCTGTTGATTTGTATATACAGTGCTGGCCAAAATTGTGGACACTTTTAGGTAGCTTTCATTACAAAAAGTAAAAAGCTATCTATTGTAGCCGTCCGAAGGAAAACACTTCGGAAAATTTTGCTATATTTTCGCCGATCATCACCTCCAGATACCAAAATCACCCTCCATTGAAATGCTGACTTATATATATATATATATTATCATCATCATCATCAAACGTTTTCAATCCACTGCTGGATGTAGGTCTCCCCCAGATTTTTCCAATATTTTCTGTCTAATTCTTTAGTCATCCAATTTACACCTGCTACTTTTCTGATTTCATCACTCCATCTTACTTGAGGTCGTCTTCTTGGCCGTTTTACATCTCTGGGATTCCACTGTAGGGTGTTTGTGCTCCATCTATTGTCTTGTCTTCATGCAATGTGCCCAGCCCATTTCCATTTTAGCCGTTTAATTCTTTCAGTGATGTCAAAAACTTTCGTCTGACTTCTTATCCAGGTTATTCATTTTCTGTCTCTTCTAGTTATACCTAGCATACATCTTTCCATACTTCTTTGTGTTGTTTGTAATCTTGGTACCATCCGTTTTGATAGCGTCCATGTTTCTGCTCCATAAGTTATCACAGGCAAAACACATTGGTTAAATACCTTTCTTTTCAGACAAAGGGCATACTACTCTTTAGAATAATATTGTTCTTCCCAAAAGCACTCCACCCATTTCTTATTCTTCTATTGATTTCATTCATGATACTATAACCCTAAAGGGCATGCATCAACAAAACAACGTTCGAAATTGCGATTTTTGTGTAACTGAAGGGCCCAGATACATGGAATTTGGCATGGTAGTTACTTATATGATATAAATGATTTCCAAGAACGTTTCTCAAAAAATTCGAAATTTAAAACGGGTGAAAATGCGCGAAAAGAGTTCTAAAAAACGTTCTAAATTGTGATTTATACGCAATCTCAGAAAGTACCCAACCTATTGCAAAAGTAATGGTTGTAAATTGATGATGACAGCCCTTGCTCCAACATAGGCTCTATTTCATGTCGATGCCACTACCACCTAGGGGTTGCAGAAGCAAAAAAGTTCTAAATTGCGATTTTTGTGTTACTGAAAGGTCTAAAATCCTGAAATTAGGCAGGGCAGTCATTTATAAGATACAAATGATCTCTAAGAACATTTCCTAAACAATCGAAATCTAAAAGCGGTGAAAATGAGTGAAGAGAGTTCTAAAAAACTTTCTAAATTGCGATTTCTACGCAATCTCAGGAAGTACCGAACCGATTTTTAAAAAATCGTGTGAAAACGATGGTGACAGCCCTCAGTCCAACATAGGCTGTATTTCATGTCGGTGCCACTACTCCAAAAGGGGCGAAGGAGCAAAAAACGATCTAAATTGTGTTTTTTGTAATACTGCAGGGGCTAGCTACTTGAAACTAGGCATGGTTGTTACTTATAAGATATAAATGATCTCCAAGAACATTTCCTAAATAATTCGAAATTTAAAAGGTGTGAAAATGGACGAAAAACGTTCTAAGAAACGTTATAAATTGCGATTTCTACTTAATCTCAGAAAGTACCCAACCGATTTCAAAAGTAACGGTATAAAATTGATGATGACAGCCCTTGCTTCAATACAGGATCTATTTCATATCGGCGTTACTACACTGTAAAAAAAAATCTGTGAAGTTACTAACATATATCTCGGAAACTGGGATTCCAGGAACTATTTATGTAACGGCAACAGCAAAAATTTCTGTAACACCATCTGTTACAGGAATTTTTCTTGTTGCCGTTACATAAAAAGTTCCTGGAATCCCAGTCTCCTAGAAAAATTTTAGTAACTTTACAAAATTTTTTTTACAGTGTACCTTCTTACGGTTGCATTTTAAAAAATGTTCTAAATTGTCATTTTTGTGATACTGAAGAGGCTAGCAATTTAAAATTTGGCATGGTAATTACTTATGAGATGTAAATGCTCTCTGAGAAGAATTTCATAAAAATTTGAAATTTAAAAGGGGTTAAAATGAACGAAAAACGTTCTAAATAGCGATTTCTATGCAATCTCAGGAAATATAAACCGATTTCAGAAGCAATGGTTTCGAATTGATGGTGACGGTCCCCGCTCCAATATAGCCTATATTTTACGTTGTTGTCACCATCACCTGGGGGTTACAGGAGCAAAAAATGTTCTAAATTGCGTTTTTTGTGTTACTGGGGGGGCCTAACATTTTAAATTTGGAATGGTAATTGCTTCAATGATGCAAATGCTTTCTAAGAATTGCTGAAAGAAAATTCCAAATTTAAAAGGGTGATGTGAGCGAAAAGCGTTCTATAAGCGTTTTAAATCATGATTTTTATGCAATCGTATAGAATACGAAACCGATTTCAAACATAATGGTTGCAAATTGATGGTGTTAGAACCTGCTGAAGCATAAGCTGTATTTTATGTCGGTACCACAATGCAGGAGCAATAAACTTTCTAAATTGCGATTTCTGCGGTACTGAAGAAGCTAGAAACTTTAAATATAGAACGGTAGTTACTTATAAAGTATTAATGTCTCTAAGAACAATCAAAAATAAATTCAAAATGAAAAAGGGGTGAAGCGAAGGGAAGGAGCTGAAAGCATTCTAAATGAGTCCTGAATTATGATTTCTATGGAATCTCAGGAAATAACAAACCGATTGCAGAAGTTATTGGTTGCGAATCAAGAGTGGTAGTCCCTGATCCTACAAGGGCTATATTTTATGCCGGTGTCACTACCACTTGGTTGTCAGGAAGAACAAGAAGGCCTTTAAAAACATCTAAACTCCATGTTCTACAGAATATTAGGAAATACCAACCGATTTCAAGGTTAATGTTGGCAAATTAAAGGTGACAATCGCTGTTTCAACATTTTTCGAGACGTTCTATTTCAACTCTGTTTCGACATTTTATGTTGGTGCCACTAACACCAGAGAGGTGGTAGACTGTTAGACAAGAAGCTTGGAATTTGACATGATGGTTAATTTTAAGACGTAAATGTGTTAAGATATTTTCTAAAAAATTCAAAACTTCAAATGAATAGTGAAATAGCATGAAAGTCTCAAAATACTTTCTAAATTATCATTTATTTAAAATTAGTTTTTTTAGTTCTTCTTATTAATTGAAATCTCATTTCTGTCTATTGCACTTTTATAATGAAGTTTAGTCAAACTGTGGCTTAATTTGTAATTTTTGAATTATTCCAAAAAGTGTTCTGCTAATACAAAATAGTCATACAAATATCACTTGGCATATTTAAACTATTACGCGAGCAAAGCCGCGGGGTTTGCTAGTATTATATAATCGAATAAGTTAATTTTATCTTCATTTTTTTATGCGAAGATTTTCTACATATTCTTTTCAGCTACTTGAAGCTACAAAGTAACTTTACAGAATAGCCCAAATATAAGCTTTAAGGATTTATTTTTAGAAGTGTTAAAATTAACTTTCGATAGAAAAAGATCTTAGTTATTTTAGAATGAGTCTTTTAAACGACAATATATAATCTAACTAAAACATTTTTGAATAAGTTACTGTTATTCAGATTTCATTCCGATTGTCAGGGAAAGAGTCATTATCTATTGATGATGTTGTACACTATGACGCAAAAGTTTAGACAATGAAGAAATTCTTACATACTTTGAAAAATATTTATTCAATTTTCAAATCACTGCTTGAAATTAATGTGCTGTACATATAAACAATATTTATAACAAAGAAAAATGGAATTGTGCATATTGCAATAAATTAAATGGTAACAAAAATAAACTTCTGTCTCAAAAGTTTAGACACAAATTAAATAAAATCGAAATAAACAATTTTTAAAACCTGGTTGCGCATCCATGCTTATGTATTACGTCATATACACGAGATTGCATGGAAGAAACTAAATCTTGCATAGTTTGTGGATCGATATCGTACCATGCATTCTCAATAGATGTCTTAAGTTCCTTTTCAGAAGAGTATTGTCTAGCGTTGCTATAAACTTTGCGACACATGATGCTCCAAAGGTTTTCTATAGGGTTAAGATCTGGGCTACATGCTGGCCAGTCGAGAACTCTTATATTATGGGAATTAAACCAAGATTTTGAATGTTTTGCAGTGTGAATTGAAGCAATGTCTTGCTGAAATTCCCACTGAGGACCCCCTAGAAGCTCAGCAAATGGCAGTAGGTTTTCTTCTAATGTCTGTGTATAATGCTGTGAAGTTTGACGACCACTGGTGAAGGTCAGAGATACTTGTCCATTATAGCAAAAGGCTGCCCAAACCATCACCGAGTCCCCTCCTTGTCTGCGACTAAAAAAACGTCGAGGTTCCTTCCGCAAGTCATGCCAATACGATAAACAACCATCTGGACCCTCCAGATTCCACTTTTTTTCATCGCTAAATATGACTGACTGCCATTTCTCTCCATATGACATATGCTTTCGAGCCCACATAAGTCTTTGTAACTTATGATATCGTTTCAGAGCTGGTTTCTTCTGCATTTTGCTATAAACGATTGTTCCTTTTTCCAAAATTCGTCTACGAATCGTATCCTTTGATACAGAGAGTCCCGATGAGCTTTGAACTCCACGTACGCTCATTTGTTGAGTACTCGCTAGTCTTTGTATCAGGCGATCCTCTCGTACATTTGTCACACGTGGCCTCCCAGACCGACATTTTGCTTTATATTCGGAACCACTCGATAAAACTCGATAAATAGATTTTTTTGACCTATTAATAATAGCAGAAATTTCAGAAACGCTCTTCCCTTCACCTTTCAACTGCCAAAATCCTTGAAACCTCATTCACTTGAATTTCTTTAGCTCTCGGCATGTCGACTATGAAGCGCAATCGTTTGCAGAACTTAAGTTCTCCAAATTTGTGACATCATCGATTCTAAATTTGCATATGCCAGCGAATATTCAAAGAAATTTAGAATAGTGTCTAAACTTTTGCGACAAGCACATTTGAATTTTTATGAAAAAAATTAGTATTATAGCAAATAAAACGACTGTCTTTTGTACATAGCATTTTAAATCAGTTTTTGAATATATTTACAGGTTTTTGTAATTCTGACGTCATAATTCTACATTTTAAAGCTGAATGACGTCATTGTCTAAACTTTTGCGTCATAGTGTATAAAATGTATTCTTTATTAAGATAACTTTATAGATTCTCGATATTATCCTATTAAAAATAGGTTTACAGTTAAACTATGAAGGAAATTAGCTAAAGAATGAAATAGATTTTTACGAATACTACAGTAAAATTCAATCATAAAAATGTTTCATTTTTTACATATAAATTCCGTATTAGACTTATTTAATAACTGTATGATAATTATTAAGAGTTTATTTGTTCGATATTTAAAATAATTCTTCGCGGAATATTTTGTTTCAATTGTTAAGTTCTATTTACTAATTAATAATAAAAAGAAGGAATTATAAATTTTTCTGTAAACATAATATAAGTATTCTGAAGATCGTGGGAGAATTTAATCAATAAAGTTAAATTTATTTTTTAAGTTAAACTGAAAGAAAAATTATTCTTCAAGCATAAATTATGAAACATTTTTCAGCATATTCAGAATACTGTAAGCATGGCACCCCCGTTTAATAAGATAAAATATTATATCTAAATAAACAATTTGAAAAACGCATAAAAGAATTTGAAAAAACAATTACGGAAATTACAGTTTTCAAGGGGATAAACCCAGACTTCCCCGGTTTCAGAATTTAAATGAAAACATTTTTTTTTAATAACTGTAATAGATTTTTATATTTAATATAGATATTTTTAGAATGGCCACTAACAATACCAAAAATCATGTTTATATGAAAAATAGTAATTATGCATTCAAATAAAGTTTCGGAAATTTATGAAAAGCAATACTTTCGTATTGGCCTTGCGCAAGGAATTAACAGTCAAAGAAATCACCAAAGATCACTATTTACAATCCGCCTTTTTAATTTAGATAATTTCAATGGTCTAACCGCATAGTTAGATTAAATGTCCTAAATTTGTGTTTTATTTATATTTTATTTTTTTATTTATTGATTGAGGAATGTTTTAATTTCGTTGTGGAATGTAAGCTTAAGACAAATACCGAGCTATTTACATTAATTTAAGAGCAAAAGGATTTATCTTCCGTAATTATTTGCATGCGATAGAAATAGATTTAAAAAAAATTCATGATTGAAAATTATTTAAAAAACAATAAAAACTGAGGTATTTTTGATACAGTTTCCAAACAAATTTCGATACAGTTTTCAAACAAATTGCACTCGAAAGTTCATTTTATTCCCTATTCAACGCGACGGTGAAAAAGTTGAAAATGTGCGATGTTTTGAAGTTTTAAAAATTGTAGTAAATGTTAAATTTCATCGTCTGTTTCATTGTTCAAATCATTGTTCCGTCAAAATGACGTCAGCGTTACGCACGGATACATTTGTCTTTTATAATACAGATAGTCGTAAATAAGTCATATTTTATTGTGAATCCATTTATGTGATCTGTTGATTTGTATATACAGTGCTGGCCAAAATTGTGGACACTTTTAGGTAGCTTTCATTACAAAAAGTAAAAAGCTATTTATTGTAGCCGTCCGAAGGAAAACACTTCGGAAAATTTTGCTATATTTTCGCCGATCATGACCTCTAGATACCAAAACCACCCTCCGTTGAAATGCTGACATATATATATATATATATATATATCATCATAATCATCATCATCATCAAACGTTTTCAATCCACTGCTGGATGTAGGTCTCCCCCAGATTTTTCCCATGTTTTCTGTCTAGTGCTTTAGTCATCCAATTTACACCGGCTACTTTTCTGATTTCATCATTCCATCTTACTTGAGGTCGTCTTCTTGGCCGTTTTACATCTCTGGGATACCACTGTAGGGTGTTTGTGCTCCATCTATTGTCTTGTCTTCTTGCAATGTGCCCAGCCCATTTCCATTTTAGCCGTTTAATTCTTTCAGTGATGTCAAAAACTTTCGTCTGACTTCTTATCCAGGTTATTCATTTTCTGTCTCTTCTAGTTATACCTAGCATACATCTTTCCATACTTCTTTGTGTTGTTTGTAATCTTGGTACCATCCGTTTTGTTAGCGTCCATGTTTCTGCTCCATAAGTTATCACAGGCAAAACACATTGGTTAAATACCTTTCTTTTCAAACAAAGTGGCATACTACTCTTTAGAATAATATTGTTCTTCCCAAAAGCACTCCATCCATTTCTTATTCTTCTATTGATTTCATTCATCATACTATTATCCGATGATATTTCCTGCCCAAGGTACACATAACTTTGCACTTCTTTAATTTCAGTGTTGTTGTCAACAACACTGAAATATATATATATATATATATATATCCCTATATATAGGGGGCATTCTCACAATCTTTTGACGTTTGGGGAAAAAATCTGGCGAAATTAAACTTGCTAAAATAACATTTTAATCTGATAGACGAATGCCTTAATGATTCAAAATAAAGAAAAAATGGTCAGCAGCTATTTTTTTTTTTTATTTAACTGAGGTTTATGTTAAACTTATGTTATGGAAAATTAAACTTTCCGAGTTTAATTTTACCACTAAAACTTTTTATTTTCTTCGAAATTTTTACTTATAATGAATTTGCATAGTACCCACAGGACATTCAAATAAGAAATAATAACAATGTAGTACTTTTAGTACAAAATTTTGGTATAACATTGTCTTAAAGGGGTATTAAAGAAGGGACGGTAAGGTAAAAAAGGGGGACGGTTTAGGAGAAAAGGGACGAAATGGGAAAAAAGGGACGGTATGGATGGAACGGTAAGGAAAATTCCCACATATTTTAGGCAAATCATATTAAGACTAAGTGACAGCCACAATTTTCATTGATTTTTAGAAACAGTTGTTAACATTGGATTAATTTTTTTTTTATTTACCTCGAAAAGTGCAGGAATAAACCTTGGGGACAGTAAGACTACCCATAAAGCCACGATCTTGAAATTGATATTTAAATGCTGATTTAAATTCTGCAGTAAATTTCCTGTCAAAGAATTTTAGACATTCTTTCTCTAGCGTACTTCTGCATGAGAAAAACCTGAAAATAATTCTGTGGCTGCATCTGAAGTGATTTTCTGTATAAGTTTACAAGAGGGACGGTAAGGATGAAAAACCCAGGGACAGAGTTCAAAAAATAATATCAACCGTAAAAATGTGTACAGGTTAATTTCTTGCTACATATTTATATAAAACAATTACCCCAGTTTCGGAATAAAATTACATCGAATCACTTTTATTGAAACAATTTTGTACAGACAGCTCCAAACTTAAAAATCAGCATCAAGGTCACGGGACGGTATATGAGTTTTCCTGGTATTTGGACACCCAACATCGTCCAAAACTTATTTATCTCGTTAATATTGTTATGAAATCATGCAATGATATGTTTCCTAGTATATGAAATAAAAAAAACACAAAAAAGTGTATTAAAATAAAAATTATTATTCAGGGACATGAAAGTCAAAAGATTGTGAGAATGCCCCATATATATCTATATCTGAATTTTGTCATGCTGTAACTCTCGAATTTTTGAACCGATTTGGATGAAATTTGTCATATATATAGTTCATACTAATGTCTCGACCGAGTTCGTTAGCTAGCTTCATCCGCCATCTTGTTTCAAAATGGCGGCCATTTGAATTTTGAGGACACCTTTGAAAATTTTTAGTTTTCCTAGCTTTCTCTTTAAAATGACCTACGTTGTTAACATACACTGTGTGACTCTTTAAAATATCTTTTAATGGTTCTAACATTCTGTTTAAAATGACAGGATCTGCCAGGTGAGGAGGCCTACCAATTGGCTTAAGCTCAATACAAGCCTCACCCAGAAAATGGTTTAAAATGACAGATAAGAATTTGCTTTTTGTGAAACGTAATATTTTCTAGGAGTATGCATTGTTAGAAAACATAAAAAAATTTCAAATATTCAAATGGCCGCCATTTTGAAACAAGATGGCAGGTGAAGCTGGCCAGCGAACTCGGTCGAGTCATTAGTATGTAGTATGCATATGAAAAATTTCATCTAAACTGGTACAAAAATTCGAGGGTTACGACATGACAAACTTCAGCTATATATATATATATATATGTAATAAATTTGAAATCACAAATATATGAAGAAATGGATGAAGTTCTAAAGATGATTTAGAAATGAACATATGAAAACCAGTATGTAAAATAAGAAACTATGAATGACCCACAGAATCATCAGAGCAGCTTGTGAGTTCATTTACATATATATATATATATATAGATAGATAGATAGATAGATATAGATATATACATATATAGTATATATATATAAGTCAACATTCCAACAGAGGGTGGTTTTGGTATCTGGGGGTCATGATCGGCGAAAATATAGCAAAATTTCCCGAAGTGTTTTCTTTCGAACGGCTGCAATAGGTAGCTTTTTAATTTTGGTAATGAAAGCTACCTATAAGTGTCCACAATTTTGGCCACCACTGTATATACCGCATATTTAGTTCCTTTAGGAATCGCATGATACTGTTGAAAATTTTCTTTCAGCAATTTCCGATAGTCAGCGGAAATGTACTCGAATTATTTTGTGCAGCCCTGTATATGTTCTAAAGAATTAACAGGCACTAATTAATATTTAAAATCATTAGTTAAATTTTAAAACGCATACCACAATTGAAAACGCACTTCCAGAAATTATCGCTCATCGATAGTAGTGTAACCGAACTGTTGTGTGTGTCGCTATAAATGAACGATAAATTTTATTCTACAGCAGTGTTGCCATATTGGGGACTTTTTTATCCCCAGATTGTTGATTGCAACCTCTTTCTTGAAATAGAAATATTTGACCTATTTAGAATAGATTAAAAATTCTGGAAAATGAGGCTAATTACACTATTTTAAAAAAGTGGTAACAGTCAAATAATCTGAATTAAAAAAGTTTTCAATCTGGCAACACTGTTCTACAGTAAGCATTTTCTAGTGCACTTCACTGTTGTATATCATTACAATTAGTTTGAAATCATCTTTAAAATATTATGTAAACAATTTTTGCATACTCCATAAGGGAATTCTTTCAGGTTTTCATATAAACTAACGATAAATGCTACATACTTCATTTTTATTACAGAACATTGCACAATAAATTTCAATAACATAAATAATTTAAATGGCAATCGTAAATAATAATTTAATATAATCTAAATGGCTCAGTATATTTACGCGATTTAAGGAGTAGAGAAACAGGTGGACAGAAGAATCGAATTCCTAAACACTTTTCACCTATGTTGCAAAGTGTTAAAAACAACATGGATTTTCTAGATTTGTTTGATTTGTTTATTTAGTAGTTGAAGCTACAATATAATTTTTCAAAACAGCACAAATACAATCTTTAAAGATTTTTTTTTCTGGAAGTGTCCAAATTAACTTTCGATGGAAAAAGATTTGATTTATTATAGAATAGGTCTTTTAAACGAAAACATAAAATTTAAAAAGTAAATACCAGAATAAGTAAGTTATTTTATTCTGATTTTATTCAGAAAGGAGAGAGAAGGGGGGGGGGGGGGAAGAACAGCCTTTCTTAACAATCACATGCAAAATAGCTTCTGCATTAAAATAAACTGAAAGAATTCTGAGGTATTTCTTCCAGCAAAATTGATTCTCTTAAGTTTTGACAATTGTTAATTACCCTTGGGAGGAGATATTTAGGAATGAATTTCGACAAAACAGTTTTAAATCGCATTCAAACAGTATCTCCAGCGCGTAACTAAACAATAGGAAAAGAAAAAATTACATTTTTATATCCTCTGATATATCTTTAAAATGACAGCATCATGAAGTATATTATTTGCAAGTGTTACTCGAATGTTTTCTGAGAGAACAGGTTAAAATACAGTTATTTATGGAAAAATATTTCAGTTAAAAAGTTTTGTACGTTCGAAATTTGTAATGTAATAATTCACAAAATACTTAGTTTTAAATAAAAGCATAAGACGGAACGCAATATTTCACCTTGATCCAATCACAAAATACACAATACGAACTTTAAAAAGCTCACCGTGTTAACTAAAAGATGACAAAGATAATAATAATATACATGTTAGAAGTTAAAAATATACATTTTATTTGAATTTCCTAGTACTTTCGGCCTACAATCCCGCGGCCATCGTCAAGGAATGTTTTTATTAATTGCTGTAATTATTATATGTAACTAGTAATTAATTTTAATAATTATAACCCCCCCCCCCCATTTCAAACAAAGTGACGTATTTGAAAGAATGGAACTGCAATCAATAAAATATTCTCTGGTGATGGCCGCGGGATTGCGGGCCGAAAGTACTAGGACTAAATTTAAAAAAAAATGTACATTTAAACTTTTAACTTCTATATTATTATTATCTTTGTCACCTTTTAAATAAAATGGTGAGATTTTTAAATTCATGTTGTGTATTTTTTATTTGGTTTTAATTGTTATGATATTAAATAACGTCAAAAGTGAAAGAAAAACATATAAGTTTGTGCAAATTATGCATGTTATTTTGAAAGTTTTAAATAATTTAATTATCAAAATTTAATCGAACCGGTTTCGAAAGTTAAAGCATCCTCATTAAAAAAAATCTACAATCAAAATAGAAAAAGTAACAAACGGCCTATGTACAGATCGATCTCAATATCCAATGCAAAAAAAAAAATAAAATAAAATAAAATAAATAAATAATAATAATTTAAAAATATTGAAATGCAACCGACATATATTTATAAATTTCTTCTGTAGGATTAGCATTAGCGAGCGGATCTTTTCCGGTGACTGAAATAGCCTCGTAACTGAACGATAGGGAAAAAAAGATTTTACATTTTATATCTTCTCATATGTCTTTAAAATTATACCACCATCAAGTATAATATTTGCAAGTGTTACACTGTAAAAAAAAATCTGTGAAGTTACTAAAGTTTTTCTAGGAAACTGGGATTCCTAGAACTTTTCATGTAACGTCAACAACAAAATTTCATGTAACAGACACACTTTTGCACCGAAAATCAAAAAATCTGTAAGGTTACTAAGAATTTTTTTGGAAACTGGGATTCCGAGAACTTTTCATGTAACTGCAGCCAGGGTTACAAATAAAAGTTTAGTAAGATTACTGAAATTTTAGCAGATTCATTTGTAAAGTTACAGATTTTTGTAGCTTTACAAAAACTAGTTTTGCAGATTTGCAGCTTTTTTCGTACAGTTACAGGTGAAAGTTTAGTAAGCATGTATTTTTACATCTGTAGAACTACAGATTTTTTTTTACAGTGTACCTGAATTTTTCCTGTGAGGACAGGTTAAAATACAGTTATTTAAAGAAAAATATTTGAGTATTAAAAAATTTTATATGTTCGAAATTTGTAATAGTATATTAATTCACAAAATGCTCTTTTTAAACTGTTAATTTTGATAATAAATAGTGGCAAAAGTGAAAGTAAAACATATAATTTTCTGTAAATTAAGTATAGTATTCTGAAGGTTATTAAATAATTTAATCAATTGAGCAACATTTATTTTTTCAAGTAAAAAAAAAAAAAAAAAAAAAAAAAAAAAAAAAAAAAATCTAAACTTTTTTCTTTGTTTAGTTAAAGCTTCGATGTAATTTTTCAGAACAGCCGAAATATAATCTTTAAGGATTTTCATTTCTGGAACTGTTCAAATTAACTTTCGATGGAAAAGATCATCGCCTTTATTACAGAAGGAGTCTTTTAAAAGAAAACAAAAAATTTAAGAAATAAATCACAGAATAAGTGAGTTATTTTATTCTGATTTTATTCAGAAAAGAGAGAGAAGGAAAAAAAAACACAACCTTTTTTTCACGATTACAATACAAAATAGCTTCTGCATTAAAATAAACTGAAAGACTTCTTAGGGATTTCTTCATGTAAAATTGATTCTCTTAAGTTTTGACAATTTTTAATAACCCTTGAGAGGAGATATTTACGAATGAATTTCGACAAAACAGTTTTAAAATCTCCAGCGCTTAACTAAACGATAGATAAAGAAAGATTTTACATTTTACATCTTCTGATACATCTAAAAAAAAAAAAAAAAAAAAAAAAAAAAAAAAACAGCTTCATCAAATACAATATTTGCAAGTGTTACCTGAATTTTTCCTGGGAGGACAGGTTAAAATGCAGTTATTTAAAGGAAAATATTTAAGTTTTAAAAATTTTTATATGTTCAAAATTTGTAATATATTAATTCAAAAATGCTTAGTTTTAAGAGGAAAAGAGAGCTTCAAACTCATTTATTTATTAAATTGCACACTATATTAATTATGGCAATTATTTATCACACTATAAATTAAAAAAAAAATTTTGGAGAAAAATAAAGAATTTTCCTGTACATTTTAAGTGTTATAAAGAACTTTTCAAAATGCCCCTTGCGCATACCATATGAATTAAAATCCCCAATATTTTTTATGCCCGTTTTGTTTACAAATATAAATAAAACTGTGTATTTTTTAAAACTAAATATAACTGGAAACGTTAAAGGTAGTTAAGTGCAGAAATAGGATGTAAGAATGCGGAAATTTCATAAAATTTAGAAAATATATTTTTCTTACCTGTATATTCAAATATATAAAATTCGATGTACAGTTTTATTTCTACATGTAAACCAAACTGTCATAAAAAAATATTGGGGATTTTAATTGATGTGGTATGCGCATGGAGCATTTTGAAAAGTTCTTCGTAGCGTTTAAAATATTCAGGAAAATTTCTTATTTTTCTCTAAAAGAAAAGTTTTTTTTTTAATTTCTTGTGTGATAAATATATGTCATAATTCCTATAGTATTGAATACCTTGAATAGTACCTTGAAATGTACATTGAATAGTATTTAAAAGGCAATTACAAGAAAATAAAAGTCCGAAGAGATTGACAAAGTGTTTGAAGGCCTCTTGTCCCCTTAATTGTTAATTTTGATAATGAATAGTGGCAAAAACGAAAGAAAAACCTTCAAACAAGAGACCTTCAAACTCATTTATTTATTTATTTTTTAAATTGCATACTATATTAATTATGGCAATTATTTATCACACAAGAAATTTACAAAAAAATTGGAGAAAAATAAAGAATTTTGCTGGACATTTTACGCGTTATGAAGAATTTTTTAAATGCCTCATGCGCATACCATATCAATTAAAATCCCCAATATATTTTTTTTATGCCAGTTTGGTTTGCATATACAAATAAATCTATGCATTGCTTTTTAAACTAAATATAATTGGAAAATTTAAAGGTAGTTAATTGCAGAAATAGGATTGCAAACATGCTGAAAATTTCATAAAATTTAGAAAACGTTTTTTTTTTTTTTACTACCTTTATATTCAATTATATAAAGTTCGATGCACAATTTTTTTGTATATGCAAACCAAACTGGCACAAAAAAATATTGGGGATTTTAACAGACATGGAATCCACATGGGGCATTTTGAAAACTTCTTCATAACGCTTAAAATACTCAGGAAAATTCCTCATTTTTCGCAATTTTTTTTCATTATTTCTTGTGTGGTAAATATATGCCATAATTCATATAGTGTACCCTTGAATAGTATTTAAAGAGCAATTTTAAAAAATTAAAAAAAAAAGAGTTTGAAGGTCCCTTGTCCCCTTAATTGTTAATTTTGATAATAAATAGTGGCAAAAGTGAAAGAAAAACATATAATTTTCTATAAATTAAGTATATTAGTCTAGAGGTTATTAAGGAATTTAACCAACTGTGTAAAATTTATTTTTCAAGTAAAAAAAAAGAAAAAGAAAAAAAAATTCTAAACGCTTTTTTTTTTTTTTTTTTTTTTTTTTTTTTTTTTTTTTTTCCGTATCTGGTTATGTGGATCTCTTTATACCCTCCAAACATCCCAACCGCTGGATGGATTTTAATGAATGAGGTCTCTATCGATTCATCTTAACCGTCCAATGGTTGTAGGATAGTTTTTGTTTTTATAAATTCAAAATGGCGACCGTAAAATGCAAAATGGCGGTAGAGACGAAAAACATTTTTTATGCACCCTATTGAGCAGCATATCATTGGATAGATCTTTCAAAATGAAGACGATGTTTCATTGATTATTTTTTCAGTCAGAAACTCACACAACCTGGAAGTAGTGTAGGTAGGTTGGTTGTGTTTATGACGGCCAATTATCAACACGGGGGATATAGGCGCTAAGGGGGGGGGGGGTGCCCTTCGTGGGGGGTCTTTCTAAAGTTGCGTTCGCACCATTCTTCTAACTGTTAGCAGTGTCGGCTTCGTTTATTGTGGCGACGCGGTGTCTCATTTTTAACGACTTTAGCAGGAAAGGGAATGATGTCCGGCAAAAGAGGAACCTTTCCTTCAAGTAGAGTCGAGCTCCTTATCTCCTGACCCATTGTTGATTCCCCTCATTCTTTTGTGAATAAACCGCAGATGGGCCCAGTACAAAAGCTTTTCCAAGAATAATAAGGGAGGCTTAGCCTCATCAACAAACTGTAAAAAATTACAGCGATCATGCTTTTTAAAATCACAACATCGCTTCGTATCGTTCCAGTCACAATAAAACGAAGTCGCATTCTAAGGTAGGATGCGCGCGCATCGCGCGACCTTCGTTCCCATGGGGAGCAGAGAAAGTTTCTCTTCACACTCCCCACCTGAACTCTAAAAGAGTTCACAAATCAAAATTCCATCATAAAATCATAAAAATTCAATTTTTCGTATCAGTGGTTCAGAAATCTAATACAATTTTTTTAAATTCGAATACAAAATACTAAATATAAGAATTAAAACAATATCTAATTAATCACTTAATTAGTCAAATTCAAAATATCAATAAATTCTAAATAAAACTCTTTAAATTCAAACAAAGTAAAAATAATGACTGTTAAATAACACACACATTTTTTTTTTTTTCAGTTAAATCATATACTTACTTATACCAAACTTCAAAAAGATTCTATATATAAATAACACTAAAAATTAAAAAAGAGAAAGAAAATATTTAGAGTCCTAAATGCAGAAAAAACAAACTAAATAAATGTCTATAAAAGTTTATGAATGTTTATAAAAAGTCTGCAAAAGGTCATTTGTTAGTCATTTTGTATTTCAAAGGGATACAAGTGCTGTATGGATCTTTTTAAGATCCCACTCGTTGTTTTTATTTCGTATGAACGAATATTGCCATCTCTTCCAGGAATGGCAGTCTGAATCTGACCAAGTTTCCAAAGAAACTTATTTTTTGCGTCATCTTGAATTAAAACAACATCGCCCACTTTCAGTGGCGTATGGGCATTAGGATTTTTCAAGGAATGGGCTGTTTTTAAATCCATCAGATATTGTTTTTTCCATTTGGTCCACAATTGTTTCAACAGTAAAGATTGATATTTTTTTCTTTTCAGGAGTGTTGATCTCTTTGAACAATCTTCAATTATTTCAAAAAAATTGATAGGAAATGAAAGTTCTTTTCCAAAATTTAAAAAGTGCATTGGAGTAAGAGGTTCTGGTTCATCGCTGTCGCTATATACATACGTTAGTGGTCGCGTATTCAAAACTGCTTCCACTTCTGTCAACAGAGTAGCTAATTCATCATAACTTAAGAGTGCTCTACCAATTACTTTTCTCAAACAGTCTTTGACTGACTTTACTAGTCGCTCATAGAAGCCTCCCCACCATGCAGCTCTTTCTATAATATTCTTCCATATAATTCACTCTTTTGTAATAAAATTTAAAAATACTTTGTCTGTCAGTATGTTGTATAAATTTTCGAGTTCACCTTTGGCCTTTTTGAAGGTTTTTGCGTTGTCAGAATAAATAATTTTGGGATTTCCTCGTCTAGCTGTGAATCTTCTGAATGCCATCAAAAAGGAATTTGTTGTCATATCAGACGCGAGTTCCAGGTGAATGGCTCTAGTCACACCGCAAGTAAACAGGACAATGTAAGATTTTTGCGTTTCTTTAAAATTTCTGATATAGTTCGGACCGGCGAAGTCTAAACCGCAGATTGCGAATGGCGGTGCTTCACTAGCTCTGTCTTTTGGTAAGGGTGCGGTGATTTGGTCTGCTGGTTTGGAGAAATGTTTTTTACATATTATACAATTCTTGATAACACTCTTGACCAACTGACGACCTTTAGGTATCCAAAAACGAGATCTATTTTTTGCCAAAGTACTGGCTGTCCCTCCATGCATAATTTTCTCGTGTTCTTGACGAACTATTAGAGTAGTTATCCAAGAATGTTTGGGGAGAATTATTGGGTTTTCTCTTCTGCGGACAGGTTAGAAAATTCGAGCCTTCCGCCCAACCTCATCAACCCTTTTTTGTCAATAAAGGGCATGAAATTTGATAAGGATGACGTCTTATCCACTGATTTACTATTTTTTAGAGATTCTATTTCTTCCATATAAAATTGTTTTTGTTCAGATTGTATCAAAAAATTTTCAGCTTCGAGTAATTCTTCGGTTGTTACTACGTCTTGCACTTCAGTTGATTTTTTCAGCTTCATAATGAATTTCTTTACCCAAACAGTAATTCTCAAAAGTTTCTCTAAATTACTATATTTTGAAATGTTTATGGGATTTTCGAGTTTTTTGACTAAGCACTCGCTCTGAAAAACATCGTTAGGATTTTTTTTTGTATTCTAATTCATCTGAGTAAGCAATTTCTTTGTTTTCTGATATCGGCCAACACTCAGGAGGTAAACTTAGCCATTCTGGTCCCTGTAACCAAGTTGTATCATTGATTATCCTAGAGATTTTTGATCCTCGAGAAACTATATCAGCTGGATTGGCAGTACCAGGACAATGATACCAGTTATCAGGTGAGGTCAATTTATGGATCTCTTCAATTCTGTTTCTGACAAAGGGTTTAAACTTTTTAGGGGATCCTTTTATCCAAAAATAGGATATTTTTGAATCCGTCCAGTAATAAGTCGGTACATTCAATTTTAGAGCTTTCAAAATGTTACTACTTAGCTTGACCGACAACAGTGCGGCCATCAATTCGAGCCTTGGTAAGGTAAGCGCTTTCAGTGGAGCAACCCTGTTTTCCGAAGCAAAAAAAACTGTTCGAACATTTTTGGTGGTTGTTGCTACACGTAAATAAGCAACCGTACCATAAGGCTTCATGCTCGAATCGGCAAAAATATGTAATTGTAGGTCATAATCATGCCAATTGGTGATGTCAGAAAAATAGTATCTGAGTACTGAAAAGTTTTTCAAATGAGGGAGTTCGTTACACCAGCTACTCCAAAGTATACGTAAATCTTCGGGTAAGGTGCCATCGCAATCTAGACCCAAATTCCAAATTTGTTGAATTATACATTTTAGTCTTAATGTAAATGGTCCTAGGAATCCAAGTGGATCGAAAATCCTGCCTAAAACTTGTAGAATAAATCTTTTGGTGTCTATTCTTTTTGAAACGAAATCAACTAAACCTCGAACATCAAAATAAAGTAAATCTTTGGAATTATTCCAAGCGATTCCTAAAACTTTATAAGGGAGATTTTGTTCTACAAAGGCTTCAGAATTGACTTCTGAAGTTATGCCATTTTCTTTCCGTAGTTCACTAAGTGGTAAAGAGTTTGTATGCCATTTGTGTAAATGCATACTTGCATTTTCAAATATATCAATACATTGTAAACTCGTGGATAAGGCTTGATCAATATTTTCATGACTTCCTATAACGTCATCAACGTAGATATTTTCATTTAAAAATTTTACTGTGTTTGGATATTGTTCGGTGTATTTTTTCAAGTGGTGTTTAATTGTTGCAGCCAATAAAAAGGCACTGCTACTAATTCCAAATAACACTCTGGTGAATCTATAAATTTCAAAGGGTTTAGAATTATCAAAAAAATCTTGTGAAAATAAAAATCTTGTTACATCACGATCGTTTTCATCTATAATTATTTGTAGAAATGCTTGTTTTATATCAGTTGTAAAAGCTATGGGATTAAATCTAAACCGTAACAAAACATCAAATATTTCAGGATACAAATTTGGACCTACATGCAGGCAATTATTCAAAGACAGTGAGCCTGTGTCATGAGCAGAGGCATCGAAAACTATGCGTAATCTGCTCGTTGTCCTATCAGTTCTAATTATTTCTCGATGAGGTAAATAAAAAGTTACATTTTGTTTTTCTTCAGGATCTGTAACTAACTCAATAATACCTTGTTTCAAATAATCTGCCAACACCTCCTTATACTCAAAAAATAATTCAGGGTTTTTAATCAATCTTTGTTTGAGTTTAAAAAATCTATATTCTGCAATTTTTTGATTGTCATTTAAACATTCCCTTTCAAGCTTCCACGGAAATCGAACTGTATATCGCTTATCATTGTATTTAATTTCTGACTCAAACTGCTTCATAACGTTGTTTTCCGAAAAATCTGAATCCTGTTTAGTATTAAAAAGGCCAGATGATTCGATATTCCAGAATTTTTCAATCTGTTCAGACATAAAAATTTTTTCTACTATTACATTAAATGCTAAGGGCGTATAACTGTCAGTTGTTTTTCCCTGTAGACACCAACCAAAAATGGTGTCGACAGCTACTAATTTTTTATTCAAATGTTTTATATTTCCAGTAACAATCTCATAATAATAGTCAGCACCTATAAGTAATGTAATGGGTTCTTTGGATGAGGGTGTGTCCGCAAGGGTTAAATTTTCAAATTGTTTACTTTTCATCAAATCATTGATTTCATGTGGGGGGATTTCAGTAGCTGATATTTGATTGGTGACTAGCGCTTCTATATCTAATTTTGAATTAGGTACATTTTTATTTTCAATAGTTAGTTTAACTACTTCAAAGGTTTTTTCAATGGGGTTTATACTTCCAAATGTAAAAACCGACAATTTTTCTTTTCTTATTGCCTGTAAATTCAATTTATTTGCTATTTCTTCAGATATAAAGGTTCGCATGCTCCCACAATCTAAAAGTAACCTAATTAGAGAATGTTTTCCGTTTGATTTTATTTTTACACAACAAGTTTGTAGAAGAATTTTATTATTTTCTGTAGAGGAAATAGCCGAAATTACTTTTTCAGTAGTTTCACTTTCATTACCTTTTAATTCGGGTGTTTTTACTTCTTTTATTAATTTAGATTTTAGGCATATCGTTTGATTATGTCTGCCTGAACAGTTCTTGCAACTAGTTTTAGAGTTACAATTTTTGATAACGTGTTTCCTGCCTAAGCAAAGGAAACGTCTTCCTTGAGATTTCAACAAATTTCTTTTAGTGTTTACATCAACAGCTTCACACAAATCAGATGAATGTTTACTATCGTTGCAAAAAATGCAATGAGCCAGCTGCCTATCTGAAGTCGATTTATCATTCGAAATGTTCATAAATTCACAAGTAGATTTAAATTCAGATTTTGTTGTTTGACTCTTGATTTTTGTTTTATTATTTTCAAATGCTTTCATTCTCGAAAAAAATGTGTGTTCTCTGCTTTTTATTTCAGCGTGCAGAAAATCTAATAATCATCAGTTCGCTTTTTACGCAGTCGGGTTTTTTAAAGTTTTAAATTTAATTTTTACTTGTTTAGTTAAAGCTTCTATGTAAGTTTTCAGAACAGTCGAAATATAAGCTTTAAGGATTTTAATTTCTGAAACTGTTTAAATTAACTTTCGACGGAAAAAGATCATCTTCGTTACTTTGGAATGAGTTTTTTAAATGACAATATAAGATAAAGGAGAGAGGAAGATATTTTAATCTGATTCACCTCGAATGTGTAGGGAGAAAAATGCAGTTATTTCTTCACGATGGGGATGATAAATAACTCCTGTATCAAAATAAACTTAAAGAATTCTCGAGATTACCTTTTCAAAAATTGCTACTTATATGTTTTGTCAATATTTATTTCACTAGTCGGAAGCCATTTTGTATTTGATTTATATTAAACATTTTTTTAATGCATTTTTGCATGTATAATCCGAATCTGCTACCAGAATTTTTCTATCACGTAAGTATTTCAAAAAACTTTAATTTTTACATGCATCGTAAAATACGTGGTGAAATGTAAATTATAATTTACATTTTGTGGTCAAACAATAACGAAATGAATGACTATGTACACTGTAAAAAAAAAAAAAAAAAAAAAAAAAAAAAAAAAAAAAAAAAAATCTGTTAAGTTACCAAAATTTTTCTAGGAAACTGGGACTCCCAAATCTTTTTATGTAACGGCAACAACGAAAATTCATGTAACAGATACTTTTGCACCGTAAATAAAAAAATAAAAAAATCTGTAACGCTACTAAGATTTTTTTTAGCAGTTTACAAGATAAAATTTTAGTAAGTATATAGATTAATCTAACTTTACATCTGTAGAATTACAGATTTTTTTTACAGTGTAGTTTAAAACCTATATTTGGATGCATTCTGCTGTTAACGTAACTATCAAAACATTCAGCACCGTGGTCAAGAAAGACATCTTTCTGTTTTGGAAAATAACATTGTTAATATTAACATCATGGGCTTTTATGCAACAGTTTCGTACTCATATTAATTCATTGTTTAAGTTAGATAATCAAGAAATTTTTTTACTGATAATTATTATGTTACTAGCCGCCCTAAGCGACCAGTTTGGTCTCCGTTAGATGAGTGCTAAGCATTGTACCATGTTACTTTTATCCAAAAATTAATTTACTTTCTCAATACTTCTCCAAATCAGAAGTTTCTAGTAGAGAAATCAAGAACTCAGTATTTTTATGGGTACTACTTGACTATCCCGTCGACCAAAAATCTATCGCCAAACTATAAGATTAAATACCATGGTTGATCGTAAATGTCACATTTGCTTGACTTTAAGCAAGTTACACGTGTTTACATCATCAAGTTATTTTTATTTCGATGTTTTATTTGTATTTTTATTAATGTTATACTAATTTATTTGTTCTTTTGTTATTTAAAATAAAAATTATGTCAATTTGTATAATTTGGCGAGTGGTTTGGCGATTTATATAATTTGGCGAAATTGGTCTACGGTATAACTAAACAGTACCTTTTTATGTTAGCCAGGCGCAAGTGATAAATCACCAAACATTGTCTTTCCAATCGCATTTTTTCATATTTCATTAAATTCATCTAAAATATAATAATTTCACCCATTTTATTTAAAATACATAATTTTAATTTAAAATTCATGACTTTCACTTTTTTTTCCATTTTTTAAGAAAAAGAAAAGAAAAATAATAAATAATAAATAATACCAAAAACCATGACTTTTAATTTCAATATCAAAGCATTGTTTTAATTTACCACGCGAAAATAAAAAAATGTAAAAAATGGTCACCTGGCATATAAAAAGCAAAGCGGTCAGCCCAGAATTATTGATGACAGTCACATGACTTAGGCTATTATTATAGAGATTAACAAATGTTATATTGTTTGTATTTCAAACGGTCACTTTTTGTCAAATATTTCACTTTTGTCTTTACATAACTGCCCTGTATCTAATTAGTGTGATGTAATTGAGAGAATCTGATTATTCCACTGAGTTCAGCACCCAAAAATTAGTTAAATGCACCCATTTACGAACCAGATATAGAAAAAAAGTTAAAATTTGTTGAGTAGTGCTTCATTCTTACTAAAGAAATCTGTCAAACAATAATGCACTTCATTGTTTGCACTTGATGTCGAAAAAATTGTGTTTTTAAAATTTTGACGCAAAAAAGCACTATCGTGAATAATTATGACGAAATTCCTGCCTTCGATAGCTTTTGAAGTAATCTCATGCTATTTTTCACCTCTTTATTTCCCTTTTTTGAGAAACAAAAAAGGGTCTATGGCCGAGATTCAGACAGATTTTGCGCTTTTAGCGAAACGGGATTGACCAATCAGAAAATTTGCATACTTAAAACGGCGGAAAGTTCGCAAAAATGCAGGCGATGACAGCAGCATGAAGTCTTTTTTTTTTTTTTTTTTTGGATAATGTAACCCTTTATTTTTTCTGGGGGAACAGGTTAAAATGCAGTTAATTAAAGAAAATGTTCCAGTATTATAAATTTTATGTTTTCGAAATTTGTAATATAATAATCCACAAAATACTTAATTTCAATTGTTCATCTTTGTAATAACTAGTAAGAAAAGTGAAAGAAAATCACATAATTTTCTGTGAAAAATTTAATCAAGCGAGCAAAATTTATTTTTCAATTTAAAAAATAATAGTAAACGCCTTTTTTTCTTCAGTTAAAATTTCAATGTAATTTTTCAGAGCATCCGAACTGTAAGCTTTAAAGATTTTCTTTTCTGAAACTGTTCAAATTAACTTTCGATGGAAAAAGATCATCTTCTTTATTTCGGAATGAGCCTTTTAAATGACAATATAAAATCTAATGGCGAGGAAGATATTTTATACTTATTTCATCCGGAAAGTGGGTTTAAAAAAAAGAAAAAAAAAACGAATATTTATCATGATGACAATGAAATTCAACATGAACTCTTATACAAATAACAATGAACTTTTATATTGTAATATAAAATTTTATATATCAATTTAACGAATTTTCAAGATTGCCTTTTGAAAAACTGCTACTGATAAGTTTTGACACTTTTTAATTACCTTTGAAAAAGATATTTTTGAATACTACAGTAAAATTCAATCATCAAAATATTTCATTTGTTTTACATAAAATTTCCGTATTTTACTTATTTTTTAATGAGTCTGTGAAATCTGATAATTAATTTATAATGTTAATAGTTTGTGTATAATATATAATAACCATTCACGGAATATTTTGTAAAACTCTTTGTTCTGTCTGTTAAAAACTATTTTATAACTAAATTAAAAAAAATTAAAAAATCCTACTGCGTAAAAAGCGAACTAATTAATTATTTCTCATCAATGTGAAACTATTTTTTTTATATTACTTACCTATTTTTTATTTACCTATATTGATGACTTTTAAGTTGTTTTTATTGTTAGTTCCTATCTATAAACACTGTTTTCACGCGGCCTATACATATTTATGATGGTTAGAGATGCAGTAAAGCTAGAGATCTTACCTACACAACTTCCAGGTTGTGTAATATAGGAATGGAGCTTCTGACTGTAAAATAGGCAATGAAACATCGTCTTCGCTTTAAAAGACCTATCCAATGATATGTCACTCAATATGGTGCGTAATTTTTTTTTTCGTCTCTACCGCCATTTTGTATTTTACGGCCGCCATTTTGAATTTATAAAAACGAAATCTAGGACGAAATCTAATCCATCGGACAATTAAGACGAATGGATAGAGACCCCATTCATTAAAATCCATCCACCCATTGGGATGTTTCGAGGGTATAAAGAAATCCACTTACCCAGATACGCGTGAAACACATAACCCTTCTTGACAGTCGGGTAACTAGAAATAAAAGTGAGAAATGTTTAGATTTACTGGTAAACATATACAGAGTGTCTTCGGATTTATGGGCCAAACTATAAGAGGAGGTAATTTCACATATGGAAGTAATTTTGGTACAGCAATGTGGGGTCGGAGATGAAAAGTTTTGGCGAAAAACATGAAATGAAAACAAGCGTTTTATTTATATCACAATTATAGAAAGTGCTCAAATGTGCCGCCACCAACATTGATACATACCTGGCAGTGTCTATCAAGTGATTTTCGAAGGTTCCAGATGTCTCATCTATGAGACAGCAGTTGACTCTGATGAGGACCTAATTGCAAGACTTTCAGTCGTTGCTCTTTTCTGTAAATAGTCTCCTGTGTCGGTACCTATTTTTTTTCTTTTTGTAATACAGTAGACCGCCGATTATCGGAACTCCAATTAACCGAACTTCCAATTATCCGAACATCCTATTTTTCTCAAAAAAATTTTAAACCGAACTTCCAATTATCCGAACAGTCTATTTCTTTCAAAAAAATTTTTTAACCGAACTTTCAATTATTACAAATACTCCGTGCATGCGAAATCGAATCCTCGATTAGTGTATCGTTGGGTGCAGTAACAACGAAAGAGAAATTGAAGAAAATAAATGCTCTGAAATAGACACAGTTCTCATCATATAACCAAGCCTTTGAATGTTTGAAAACAAATATGAAATGGTCCGAATCGCAGAAGAACGCTGATCCTACTCAACTAACGTATTTAAGAATAATTCGAGATATGGCAGCATTGGAAGGATTGCCTTCTTTGAAGCAAGTGACAATCGAAAGTTTTTTTGCTTAAATTATAATATCTGGAGTTCAAAA
The DNA here is from genome assembly GCA_963932465.1 of Maratus speciosus. Taxonomy (NCBI): domain Eukaryota; kingdom Metazoa; phylum Arthropoda; class Arachnida; order Araneae; family Salticidae; genus Maratus; species Maratus speciosus. The sequence goes on from OZ010792.1 coordinate 560,883,451, forward strand.
TATGATAGACAAAGAAAAAGAAAATTTTAAATGATAAAAAAGTAAACAAAAAAAAGTAATAATAAACAATTTTAAAACACGCCAGAACTAACTGGTGCTGCCAGTCCTGAGCCTGGATAAAGTGTGAAGGATTTAGTATAGTCAAGAACATCCCTTAAATTGTCTGGCTATTCGAACTATTGCTTATCCAAACTAGGGTCAGTCAAGACTTGTACGGATAATCGGCGCTCGACTGTGTGTTAAAATGTTATCTAGCATTGTGTCTTTCATGGAAAGAAAAAACTTCTTTTAACATCCTTTGTTTTTATTGTATCTGTAAATCCTATTAACTGAATTCTCCACTTTTGGCTCACATCTGGACTTCTTTTGTTTAGTGTATTTTTATTGTATTTTACTTGTCCAGCAATGTATGATGCTACATTGTAAGTTTTCTTTTTTTCTTCTCCTTCAAAATTTGTAATGTACATAAGATTGTATAATGATAAGTTCTGCACGCCTGGGATAATACTGGACTGTCATTTGTAACATTTTTGTGTAACTTTGTAAGTTTTAATATATAGGGGTATCATTCAACGAAGGTTTTTCTCCTGCCACCGGCAGCGGCCTGTTATGATGGTAGTTATTTTGCTGGGAGGGGCTTGTTGACCTAAAACCATATTTTTGGGCCTCCCGCCTGGCCTGAAACTGAAACTGCTTCAAACGTTCGTGCAACACTTTAGAGCGGGAGCCAGCAGCACAGACAATAACCTCATCGAGTTCACGGATAGAATTCTAGGATTAGTTAAATCTTGATTCGCATATTAAAATGCAATCGGTCTGCCAAGTCATATCTTGGTGGAAAACACCGGAAAACCCAAATTTAGCCGCTGACTTCGTAGGTTTACCATTGTGTTTTCCTGCACAAAAAGTAGGAAAACATGGAGGACTGGGAGCAGTAAAACGTCCCAGTCTGTCAAAACGTCTGTCAGTATAACGCTCGTTTTCATTTCCTCCGCATCTCTTTCTTCTCGCCAAATATTTTCATTTCCTACCCCACATTGCTATACGAAATTTCTTCTTTATGGGTACTTTACCTTCCCTTACAGTTTGGCCCATCAATTCGGGGGCACCCTGTATAGTAATGAGAAGATCATTGAAGATTTTAAGGAACGCAATAACATTTATTATTTGATGTAAGTAAAAGTCTTTTCGGATTGTGCCGGGTGGAAAATGTAGCTTTCAGATTCCTTTTTTTTTTTTTTAAATATAGCTTATTTTACTCAAACACACGAAGCTAAAATTAGTGCAGCTCAATTAGATGATTCAATAAAAATTCCTTATTTCTTGGTTTTAAAATTTTAAGAAGCTAAAATGCGACGAATCCGATAAAAGAATTTTCATCAATACTGAATTTGAGTGAGAATTGTGCCAAATTAGTAAGCTATAGCTAAGTTGGCATAACTTATGGTTGCTTAGTTTTGGTCGCCAAATTTGGCGATATTTAGCTAAGTGTCGCCAAGATTGGCGAGAATTTGAAGCTAACGTTCACTAACACTCGTAAATTAATACCTGATTTTCTTTAATTGTTGTCTTGTTTCAAAATGTTAAACCCCTTCAAATTCAAACTGCTATATCTCAACCATTTTTTAAGTTAGAGACGAAACAAAAAATACTCCGGAATCCTTGTATCAAGGCCTAACACTTAAGCATAAAATAAATTTGGATTTATAAATTTTTTGTGTCTTTTTTTTTTTAGTTTTAAATAACCGCCATTTTCAAACAAGATGGTGGATGAAGTTAGCCAGTGAACTCGGTCGAGATATTTGTATGTACTATACACAATAAATCCCATCCAAATCAGTTCATAAATACAAGAGTTATCGCATGACAAAAATCAGATATATATATATATTTATGGATATATATATATATTTGAAATCATAAATATAAGAACAAATTGGTAAAGTTCTAAAGATGAATTAGAAATGAACGTAGGAAACCAGTATGTAAAATAAAAAACTATGAATAACCCCACATAATCTTGAGAGGAGCTTATGGGCTCATTCACAGAAGATGCGTTATTTCATCCGATTTTGTCAGCATTAAGCCTAAAATGACAAAATTTAGCTCCTTATAACGCAAACGTAACAGAAAATAGATAATAAAAATCCAAGAGATCTAAAAAAAGATACACCTCACACAGGATATTAAACATTATTAGAGCACAATACCTAGATTACATACTAGGAATCAAAGCTTCAGCATGTCAGGATGGAAAACAGAGATAGGACTATTTTAACATGTGGGTCACAGTTGAGTATCTGACTGAAACTCATAACTTTGCTGCCATCTGGTGTGAGAAAGAAAAAAATGTAAATTGGAACTGGATTATTAACAATAATAGTGCTGCCATCTTTAACCCCCCCCCCCCCACCCCAAAAAAAGGGAATGGAATTGATTGAAGAAATCAAGAAATGACTTAAATTAACATTTAGTTAAAGTAGAATGAAAAAATAGAAATAAACTTAATAAGTACTGAGATATATATACGTAAGTCACATTTGGACGGAGGTCGGTTTTGGGGTCTGGGAATCATGATCGGTGAAAATATACCAAAATGTTTCGAAAATGCTTCCCTCCGGACGCCTGCAATAGGTAGTTTTTTATTTTTTTTTTTTAATGAAAGCTACTGAAAAGATTTTCTAGATAATTATTTTTTGTCACTCGAAGAGAGAATGTAACTTTTCACAACAGACTAAATGCAGTCTTTAAGGATTTCTTTTTCTGGAAGCACTCAAATCAACGTTCAACTAAAATGATTATTCTTTATCTAGAATTAAGTCTTGTAAATGACAATATAAAACCTAAATAGTACATTCCAGAATAAATTATTTATTTTATTCTGATTTCATCCCTAATGTGAAGAAAAATCTAAGTATTTCTTTACGATTACTACGCAAAACAGTTCTTGAAAAAATGATTCTCGAGATTGCCTTTTTAAAAATTGATCCTCCTAAGTTTTGAAATTTTTTAATTACCCTTGGGAAGAGATGTTTACGAAGGAATTTTGACAATCAGTTTTGAATTGTATTTAATCCCTTCTGCGTTAAAAGAAAAAAAAAAAAAAAAAAAAAAAGAAAGAAATGAAATGAGAAGATTTCCTAATTTATTTATTTTGTATGATATTATAAGGAAAACTTCTCGAAATTCTCGAAATTATGAGTTATCTTGGCATGGAGTGGCAGATAAGTCGAGAATTAGCGTTTTAGCGTTGTTTTGGTAGAAATCCAGATTTCGTCGTTGGTCCTTGAATTTTAAAGAGGATAAAAGAAGTAGTATGCAAACATTAAGGGCCAATTCCTTTCAGTTATTGTAAAGACAGACATATAAAATGCATTGCCAGGTAGGGTTCCGATTCGGATGGGATGTTACAAGGCTGGTGGTCAGCGAGTGAAGGATAAGTTTTCAGATAAGATTACTACTGCATCGAACCAAAATATTGGAACCCTGGACCCTTAAAACACCAAAGAATATATCTCTTAGTGGGAATTTGAATTACAATCAAGCCAAGAGACCGTTAATTGGCTTAGGGGACACTAGAGAGGGTTGACCATACGGGAGGCTTAGCTCACCCATCAGTTTTCATATTTAACACTAGAACTACCGGTGTTACATATATACCTAGTTTTACCGCACCCGTCAAATTGACGGATTTTTGATCATGGCTTTTCATTGTAACTTTTGGCTTAGTTAATATAAATAAAAGAATATAATCTAACAAAAACAACATATAATATAATAATTCATTAATTATTAATAAAAAAACAAACAAAAACAGTTTCTATTTGCATTTATATTGTAGTACATTTGATATGTATGAAATAACTATGATGCACATATTTTACAAGTTCATGTTATCTGAGAGGAACACTTGCCACTTAGTTAATGTAAATAAAATAATACAATTTGCCAAAAACAACATTTAATATAATAATTCATTATATAAAAAAACAAACAAAACAGTTTCTATTTGCATTTATAGTATAGCACATTTGATATGTATGAAATAACTATGAAGCACATACAAGTACATGTTATCTTAGATGATCACTTGCCACTTAGTTAATATAAATAAAATAATATAATTTATCAAAAACAACATTTAATATAGTAATCAATTAATTATTAATAAAAAAAACAGTTTCTATTTGCATTTATATAGCACATTTGATATGTATGAAATAACTATGATGCACATATTTTACAAGTACATGTCATTTTAGATGAACACTTGCCACAAACATGTTTGTTGCATACATTACAGAAATAAATCGCTCTGTTTTTTTTTTGCACAATCGAATTTGGCAAAATTTCTGTTCATAAGGACTTTTTTTTAGTTTTCTGGAGTACAATGCATTGTTTTTTGTTCTTGTTTTTGGGAGGAGGCTTCTTTTCTGCAGAACCTATATTCACTGGAGAGTTCTTTAGATAATTGAAATAAAAATTGTTTTCTAGTTATATTTTCATAAGTCTCTTTATATAAAATCCACGCAATGATTGCTACCAAGTCCAAAATATTGTAAAATAACTACAAAGGCCATCTACGTGACCCTGCTTTTGCGCTATATTTGCGGGCCATTTGGTCAACTACATCTACTCCAAACTTAGTCTCATTGTAAAACGGCAAAGTTGCAGGAATTGTTTTTCGATTAGAAGCAATTTTTACGGATTTATATTTTGAGCTAAGAAGTAGTACTTTTTTACGAGGTTTACCTTTGCAAATTGTTGGAACAATATCTTTTGATTTGTAGACTTTTGTGGAGAAAAGAGCCATGTTATCTTTTCTAACTGTAGATATTTTCGGCAATTCTCTTTTAATTGCTCGCATAGTCCCAACAAGATTTGTTTTTTGGCCAGTAGCTTCTTCGCGAGTTGTATACTTGTAAAAAAATTATCCGTTGTTATATTTCTCCCACAATTTACATAATTTTTTACAAGATTCAAAGCTACAAATTCATTGAAAGGTACTCCGGATGGTCTAAGTTCATATTTGCCTAAATAACGAAAGCCATTTATAAGATATTTACTTCGCACGTCTACTGCTAACCAAAACTTTATTTCGAATCTGCCCGGTTTTTTGGGCATATATTGCATAAATAAATATACATCTTACCTTTGTGGGAAACAGTTCTTCATCTACGCATATATTCTGATCTGGTTTGTAACAAGCTTGGCTGTTATCAATAAAGGACTTCGACATTTCGGAAGCTAATCCAAATTTGTCAGTTCTTAAGCGAACGCTCCCCTCGCTTTTTTGTCGAAACGAATGAATCTCATAATTTCTAAAAATCTGTTTCTACTCATCACGAGTGTTTCTATGTTTCGTGAAGGAAAGAAGGTCTCCATTTTTCTGACCACAAATATGATAATTTCAAACTTCTCGCTTCGTAGGCTGCTCGAGCATACAAAATAGATACAAATGCATATAATTCTTCAATAGTAATTTCCCAATCGTCTTTCTGTACAACATATCTAGCCTCGAGCTCAGTGCAAGTTTTTATGTGATTCATCATTCGATTGTGAATTATAAGTCTAAATGCACAGCTAACATTGCCAAGCATAATGTTTAGCTTCGCGTAACCAGTTGGGCCTGAACTATCCTTGAATATAGAATGTGATGAGTGTATACCAACACAACCATTCCCTAATTCATCCCATTTATTACCGTCGAGAGCAATGTCTTTCTTCTGTCTTTTTTCTGTTTCTGTTTAGCTATCTGATTGAGTATCTGAACATATTCGCAATCGCTTTCTGCGTCTCTGACTCTTTTGGGGAATTTAATCTTCACTCCATGAATCTTCACTTTCATATTCATCTTCTTCACTTTCTTCAATATATCGTACTTCAATTTCATCTTCAGCTTCATCAGAGAATGAAAATTCAGTTTGATTTTCCACGCAAGATACGTCCAAATTATTTTTACTTGATTTAGTGTCCGAACATTAGTTATTTATACTACTGAGTTCTTTGAATTTTTCGAATAATTTTTTGCTTCCTGGAAATCATTATTTGTTGCATAGAATTTGCAAAAAATGAATTTGAAAGCTCATATATTTTGACATGTCTTAAGACGACATTCTTCGAACACACACATTCCATCACATCTCACACTCGCGAGCAAAAACATGTACATAGTCGTTTCTCACTTCATTTCAGTTTTTACTTCCTTTCCCTCTCTTGCTTTTAGGCCACGCTTTCTGGTATTCCGACGGTTTGTAGAGTGCCTCTAATAATGAGTGACATCAGCTGTCGGAAATCAAGCTGAGCATGAAAGCAATTAGCCTTCCTACAATACTATTTTCTGAGATTGGACTTTTTACAGATTACACTTTGCACAGATTGCACTTTTCACCAAGAACTTTATCACGTTAGAAATACAACTGATAATGATTGCATCCTGATTACATTTACCAGTCAGACCATTCAGTTCTAAACTAAATCGTAATCGGACCAAATTTGATCCCGTTATAACGGCTGCCGAACACTTTGAATCATTGAACATCGAAATTGCCAAAGCCGTCATTTTGACGGGTCATGGTATAAATAGGTGTAGGTCATACTGATTATGGAAAATAAAGTGGGTGAGGGGAAACTGAAAAGGAATATTTAAATATTCTTATATTTCATTAAAAGTCGTATCATAAAATTCTAGAACAATACATAAATTATATCAATTTTTTAAGCATGAAATTTGAAAACCGTCAAAATGACGGTCTTGGTAGCTCTAGTGTTAAAAGAATTTCAGAGTTTTATCAATAGGTGTCAACCAAAGCTACTGTATTTCTCAAACAACAGTCTCTGTTTCATACAGATAATCAAAATAGGTGTGGAAAAATCAATTGTAAGGATTTTTCCATCTAAAAGTTGTGTTTTTTAGAAATATTTTGTAAGCTTTTTTCAGATAAAATATATCATAGAAATTTAAGTAAGTAGGTTTTAAGTAATGCAGATGTACCGAGCTTTCATTACAGGCTTAAAGATTATACAGCAAGTTAGGCTTGATATAGCAATGTGCTATTTTTTAGAAAAGGGCGATGTGGGAAGACTTGACCCAGTCAATATGAGGGAGGGTTGACCAGATGTTCAAGGCTGCCTTAACACATTCACGACGGGAAACAAGAATTCTCGTTTTCATTAAAAAAACATCATTGACTAAGGGCGTGGCTTCTACCTTACAGAAAAAGCATTTATATCATGTTGTCCTTACTTTTATTTTATTTTTATTTTTTTAGATTGTAAGACATTTTATATGAAATTCGTGCATTGAAAGATATTTATCGATATATAAACTTGGGAAACCTTTCTAAAACACCAATTTATAAAAGACTTTCAGAATGGGGGGGGGGGGGAGCTTCTACTGTTTTAAAATTCCGATTTGATAAAAATTGCCCGCCAGCAATGTGTTAATTAAGGGGTTTTGAAAATCTTTTTATTATACATTGTGCATAATAAAATATTAACGGTTATATATAAAAATGACTGTAAATTTATTCTGAAAAGCTACAGTAAAATAGGGTGATGGAAAAGAAAACGTTTAAAACTGATTGAAGAAAGATGTGGAAAATTGCTATAGAATCCACTGCACGAAAACAAATTAAAGAAATATAAATGGAAAAGTTGATAGGAACTTTTTCCATTTAAATATTACTTACAATAGGTAAATAGAAACAGTGGAAAAGACTTGAAAGGACTAGAAATTACGAATGCAGAAGTTTTAACCGTTTCAGGGGCAGTGGTATGTTTATGAAACGACTTAATTTTAATTCCCAAACGCCACAATGGCACCGGAATTTTTCTAAAATCTTTTCCCTTTAATTATGTATGTAAAATATATCCTTTTTCATATTTCCAAATAATATTCGTATATTCCGGTGCCAGTCGTTTATTTCAACATTTTAGTACTGAAAGTACTTCGCCCTGAAACGGTTAAAATGTGTTAATGATAAATTAAGTACTCATGCGGCTGAAAAGAACATAGCATTGATTGAAAAACTTTAGGAAGGTATACAGACAAATTTCAACATGTTCGATAAAGTGAGACGAAGCCAAACTATGTGACAAGTACACTGTTAAAAATAAAGGTTTAACTTTTCTCCAAAAAACTGGATTAAGGAGGAGGTTTCACCATGTTTTTCGTTCAAGTAAAAATGTCTGGAAAAGATAATTACATGCCGGATGCACTATATCCGAAATTATGGTTCAACATTTGTTATCGTTGAGGGGCAACAATCGATAAACTTTAATGGCGTCTTCCGCTCTGCCGATGCCGAATCAAAACTTGGATATCTCAAGCAAAAACGTGGATACTGCTATCCAGGTTTAGTTTTTCGCCATATCAATCCATGAAATACTCGAAGTAAGTGCACTATTGATTGTTTATTTTACTGTTATACACATAATAATGTTTTACTGTAACTCTCGTAAACAAAATTTCGTATCAACGTATTTCTTTTACCGGCAAATGCTGAATATTTTGCTTAAGCCTAAAGTATTTCAGATCTGCATTATATCCGAAGCGAAATTCGTTTGAATTATTGTTTTAATGTGTGGTATAAATTCTATTTTGTGAGTGAAATAGTGCATTCCTTGAATGAATAGAGTGCCTTAATTCAATTTTATAAACATTTGACCATGAATAATAACATTCTCTCATAAAAATTCAAATTCATAAAACGAAGAGTATCGCCTTTTCTAAAAATGCAACTTATTACTTTTAAAAACTTATAATATATATCTCTATCAGTATCTTAAACATTAGTTACCATGTTTAAAGTAATTTATACAAACAAAATAATAAAAAAGAGATTTATATGAATTTTAAGCATTGTTTTAAAAAAGTTACATGTATCCAGATTTTTTTTTTCTATTATTGTCTTTATATTTGATGTAACATCATTTACATTCATGATAATTTTGTTTTGTGAGGGAATTACTGCATACCTTGAATGAATAGAGTGCCTTATTCAATTTTATAAACATTTGACCATAAATAATCACATTCTCTCATAAAAATTCAAATTCATAAAACGAAGAGTATCGCCTTTTCTAAAAATGCAACTTATTGCTTTTAAAAACTTATAATATATATCACTATCAGTATCTTAAACATTAGTTACCATGTTTAAAGTAATTTATACAAACAAAATAATAAAAAAGAGATTTATATGAATTTTAAGTATTGTTTTAAAAAAGTTACATGTATCCAGATTTTTAGGTAGCTTTCTTTACAAAAAAGCTACCTATTGCAGCCGTTCGGAGGAAAGCGATTTCAAAAAATTTTGGTATATTTTCATCGATCATGACCCCCAGACCCCGAAACCACCCTCCGTTCAAAATTGATATATATATATATATATATATATATATATATATCTATATATATATATATATATATATATCTGACTTATGTCACACTGTAACTCCCGTAATTATGAACCGATTTCGATGAAATTCGGTGTGTACATAGTACATACCAATGTCTCGACCGAGTTCGTTGGCCAGCTTCATCCGCCGTTTTGTTTCAAAATGGCGGCCATTTAAAAATTTTAAAAAATTTTAAAACTTGAAATTTGGTACCAAAAAATTAAAAATGGAAAAATATTTTTTTCTTATGTATTTTACCTTTATACAAAGATTCCGGAGCAGTTTTTGTTTCGTCTATATCTTAAAAAATGGCTGAGTTATAGCATTTTGAATTTCAAGCGTGGCTGACATTTTGAAACGTCCTGAATTTTGTCACGCGATAAAAGGCGTATTTATGAACCGATTTGGATGTAATTCAGTGTGTATATAGTACATACCAATCTCTCGACCGAGTTCGTTGGCCAGCTTCATCCGCCGTTTTGTTTCAAAATGGCGGCCATTAAAAATTTTTAAAAATTTTTAAAACTTGAAATATGGTACCAAAAAATTAAAAATGGAAAAATATTTTTTTCTTATGTATTTGACCTTTATACAAAGATTCCGGAGCAGTTTTTGTTTCGTCTATATCTTAAAAAATGGCTGAGTTATAGCATTTTGAATTTCTAGCGTGGCTGACATTTTGAAACGTCCTGAATTTTGTCACGCGATAAAAGGCGTATTTATGAACCGATTTCGATGTAATTCAGTGTGTACATAGTACATACCAATCTCTCGACCGAGTTCGTTGGCCAGCTTCATCCGCCATTTTGTTTCAAAATGGCGGCCATTTAAATTTTTTTTTTAAATTTAAAATTTGAAATGTGGTACCAAAAAATTGAAAATGGAAAAATATTTTTTCTTATGTATTTGACCTTTATACAAAGATTTCGGAGCAGTTTTTGTTTCGTCTATATCTTAAAAAATGGCTGAGTTATAGCATTTTGAATTTCTAGCGTGGCTGACATTTTGAAACGTCCTTAATTTTGTCACGCGATAAAAGGCGTATTTATGAACCGATTTGGATGTAATTCAGTGTGTGCATAGTACATACCAATCTCTCGACCGAGTTCGTTGGCCAGCATCATCCGCCATTTTGTTTCAAAATGGCGGCCATTTAAAATTTTTTTAAAAATTTAAAATTTGAAGTGTGGTACCAAAAAATTGAAAATGAAAAAATATTTTTTCTTATGTATTTGACCTTTATACAAAGATTTCGGAGCAGTTTTTGTTTCGTCTATATCTTAAAAAATGGCTGAGTTATAGCATTTTGAATTTCTAGAGTGGCTGACATTTTGAAAAGTCCTGATGTTTCTAACGTAATAACAGGCGTATTTATGAACCGACTTGGATGTACCTTGGTGTACATAGTACATACAAATATCTCGACCAAGTTCGTTGGCCGGCTTCATCCGCCATCTTGTTTCAAAATGGCGGCCATTTAAAAAAATTAAAAAATAAAAAATTTTAAATGAGATACCAAAAAATTGGAAAGTGAAAAAGATTTTTTTTGTATGTGTTTGACCTTAATACAAAGATTCCGGAAAAGTTTTTCTTTCGTCTATATCTAAAAAAAAAATGGCTGAGTAATAGCATTTTGAATTTCTCTTGTGGCTGACATTTTAAAACGACCTGATTTTTGTCACGCGATAACAGGCGTAATTATGAACCTATTTGGATGTAACTTGGTCTGTACATAGTACATACCAATGTCTCGACCGAGTTCGATGGTCAGCTTCATTCGCCATCTTGTTTCAAAAGGGTTGCCATTAAAAAAAAATTAAATTTAAAATTCAAAATGAGGTATTAAACAATTGGAAAATGAAAAAGATTTTTTTATGTATTTGGCCTTAATACAAAGATTCCGGAGCAGTTTTTGTTTCTGAAAATTTGTTCTTTTGTTTATATCTTAAAAAATGGTTGATTTATAGCACTTTGAATTTCTAGCATGGCTAACATTTTGAAACGATCTTGTATTTGTCACGCGATAACACACGTATTCGCCTATTTCGATGTAAGAAGGCATGTGGATAGTATATATCAACACCTCGACCAAGTTCGCTGGCCAGATTCATCAGCCATCTTGTTTCAAAATGGTGACCATTAAATTAAAAAATATATATATATTTAAAGTGAGGTGCAAAAAAATTAGAAATTGAAAAAGGTTTCTTTCTTAAGTATTTGACCTTGATATAAGGATTCAGGAGCATTTTTTGTTTGTCTTTACCTTAAAAAATGGCTCAGATATAGCAGTTTCAATTTCTATTGTGGGTGACATTTTGAAAAATCTGATTTTTTGCATGCGACAGCACTCCTATATATTAACCGATTCCGATGTGAGTGAGCATGTGCACAGCAATTACTAAGGTTTCGACCAAGTTCACTGCTTAGCCTCATCCACCATGTTGTCTTAAAATGACAGGCACTTTAAGAAATAGCCGAATTTGGCAGCCAAATATATGTTACTTTAAAGAAAAGCAGCTTGGATAAAGCTGACTAATTTCGCGAAATTCTCATTCATTATATTGATAAAAATTAGTATTGAATCTCCTATATTTGGTTTCCATTAAATTGAGCTTCGTGTGTTTGAATGATATAATTTGGCTTTTTTTAAATAAAGATTATGAAAGCTACCTCTTCCTCCCGGCACTGGCCGGAAGGACTTTTTTTTTCTATTATTGTCTTTATATTTGATGTAACATCATTTACATTCATGATAATTTTGTTTTGTGAGGGAATTACTGCATTCCTTGAATGAATAGAGGGCCATAATTCAATTTTATAAACATTTGACGATGAATAATAACATTCGCTCATAAAAATTCAAATTCATAAAACGAAGAGTATCGCCTTTTCTAAAAAAAATGCAACTTATTACTTTTAAAAACTTATAATATATATCTCTATCAGTATCTTAAACATTAGTTACCATGTTTAAAGTAATTTATACAAACAAAATAATAAAAAAAAAGAGATTTATATGAATTTTAAGCATTGTTTTTAAAAAGTTAAATTTATCCAGATTTTTTTTTCTATTATTGTCTTTTATTTGATATAACATCATTTACATTCATGATAATTTTGTTTTCTGAGGGAATTACTGCATTCCTTGAATAAATAGAGTGCCTTAATTCAATTTTATAAACATTTGACCATGAATAATAACATTCTCTCATAAAAGTTCAAATTCATAAAACGAAGAGTATCGCATTTTCTAAAAATGCAACTTAGTGCTTTTAAAAACTTATAATATATATCTCTATCAGTATCTTAAACATTAGTTACCATGTTTAAAGTAATTTATACAAACAAAATAATAAAAAAAAGAGATTTATATGATTTTTAAGCATAGTGTTTAAAAAGTTACATGTATTCAGATTTTTTTTTTCTATTATTGTCTTTATATTTGATGTAACATCATTTACATTCATGATAATTTTGTTTTCTGAGGGAATTACTGCATTCCTTGAATGAATAGAGTGCCTTAATTCAATTTTATAAACATTTGACCATGAATAATAATAAATAATAACATTCTCTCATAAAAATTCAAATTCATAAAACGAAGAGTATCGCCTTTTCTAAAAATGCAACTTAGTGCTTTTAAAAACTTATAATATATATCTCTATCAGTATCTTAAACATTAGTTACCATGTTTAAAGTAATTTATACAAACAAAATAATAAAAAAGAGATTTATATGAATTTTAAGCATTGTTTTTAAAAAGTTACATGTATCCAGATTTTTTTTTCTATTATTGTCTTTATATTTGATGTAACATCATTTACATTCATGATAATTTTGTTTTGTGAGGGAATTACAACATTTGACCATGAATAATAATAAGTAATAACATTCTCTCATAAAAATTCAAATTCATAAAACGAAGAGTATCGCCTTTTCTAAAAATGCAACTTAGTGCTTTTAAAAACTTATAATATATATCTCTATCAGTATCTTAAACATTAGTTACCATGTTTAAAGTAATTTATACAAACAAAATAATAAAAAAAAGAGATTTATATGAATTTTAAGCATTGTTTTTAAAAAGTTACATGTATCCAGATTTTTTTTTTCTATTATTGTCTTTATATTTGATGTAACATCATTTACATTCATGATAATTTTGTTTTGTGATGGAATTACTGCATTCCTTGAATGAATAGAGTGCCTTATTCAATTTTATAAACATTTGACGATGAATAATAACATTCGCTCATAAAAATTCAAATTCATAAAACGAAGAGTATTGCCTTTTCTAAAAATGCAACTTATTGCTTTTAAAAACTTATATATCTCTATCAGTATCTTAAACATTAGTTACCATGTTTAAAGTAATTTATACAAACAAAATAATAAAAAAGAGATTTATATGAATTTTAAGCATTGTTTTTAAAAAGTTACATGTATCCAGATTTTTTTTTCTATTATTGTCTTTATATTTGATGTAACATCATTTACATTCATGATAATTTTGTTTTGTGAGGGAATTACTGCATTCCTTGAATGAGTAGAGTGCCTTATTCAATTTTATAAACATTTGACCATAAATAATCACATTCTCTCATAAAAATTCAAATTCATAAAACGAAGAGTATCGCCTTTTCTAAAAATGCAACTTATTACTTTTAAAAACTTATAATATATATCTCTATCAGTATCATAAACATTAGTTACCATGTTTAAAGTAATTTATACAAACAAAATAATATAAAAAGGAGATTTATATGAATTTTAAGCATTGTTTTAAAAAAGTTACATGTATCCAGATTTTTTTTTTTCTATTATTGTCTTTATATTTGATGTAACATCATTTACATTCATGATAATTTTGTTTTCTGAGGGAAATACTGCATTCCTTGAATGAATAGAGTGCCATAATTCAATTTTATAAACATTTGACGATGAATAATAACATTCGCTCATAAAAATTCAAATTCAATAAAATGAAGAGTATCGCCTTTTCTAAAAATGCAACTTATTACTTTTAAAAACTTATAATATATATCTCTATCAGTATCATAAACATTAGTTACCATGTTTAAAGTAATTTATACAAACAAAATAATAAAAAAGAGATTTATATGAATTTTAAGCATTGTTTTTTTAAAAAGTTACATGTATCCAGATTTTTTTTTCTTTTGTCTTTATATTTGATGTAACATCATTTACATTCATGATAATTTTGGTTTGTGAGGGAATTACTGCATTCCTTGAATGTGCCTTATTCAATTTTATAAACATTTGACCATAAATAATCACATTCTCTCATAAAAATTCAAATTCATAAAACGAAGAGTATCGCCTTTTCTAAAAATGCAACTTATTGCTTTTAAAAACTTATAATATATATCTCTATCAGTATCTTAAACATTAGTTACCATGTTTAAAGTAATTTATACAAACAAAATAATAAAAAAGAGATTTATATAAATTTTAAGCATTGTTTTTAAAAAGTTACATGTATCCAGATTTTTTTTTTCTATTATTGTCTTTATATTTGATGTAACATCATTTACATTCATGATAATTTTGTTTTGTGAGGGAATTACTGCATTCCTTGAATGAATAGAGTGCCTTATTCAATTTTATAAACATTTGACCATAAATAATCACATTCTCTCATAAAAATTCAAATTCATAAAACGAAGAGTATCGCCTTTTCTAAAAATGCAACTTATTACTTTTAAAAACTTATAATATATATCTCTATCAGTATCTTAAACATTAGTTACCATGTTTAAAGTAATTTATACAAACAAAATAATAAAAAAAAGAGATTTATATGAATTTTAAGCATTGTTTTAAAAAAGTTACATGTATCCAGATTTTTTTTTCTATTATTGTCTTTATATTTGATGTAACATCATTTACATTCATGATAATTTTGTTTTGTGAGGGAATTACTGCATTCCTTGAATGAATAGAGTGCCTTATTCAATTTTATAAACATTTGACCATAAATAATGACATTCTCTCATAAAAATTCAAATTCATAAAACGAAGAGTATCGCCTTTTCTAAAAATGCAACTTATTAATTTTAAAAACTTATAATATATATCTCTATCAGTATCTTAAACATTAGTTACCATGTTTAAAGTAATTTATACGAACAAAATAATAAAAAAAAAGATTTATATGAATTTTAAGCATTGTTTTTAAAAAGTTACATGTATCCAGATTTTTTTTTTCTATTATTGTCTTTATATTTGATGTAACATCATTTACATTCATGATAATTTTGTTTTGTAAGGGAATTACTGCATTCCTTGAATGAATAGAGTGCCTTATTCAATTTTATAAACATTTGACCATAAATAATCACATTCTCTCATAAAAATTCAAATTCATAAAACGAAGAGTATCGCCTTTTCTAAAAATGCAACTTATTACTTTTAAAAACTTATAATATATATCTCTATCAGTATCTTAAACATTAGTTACCATGTTGAAAGCAATTTATACAAGCAGAATAATAATAAAAAAAAGGGATTTATATGATTTTTAAGCATTGTTTTTAAAAAGTTACATGTATCCAGATTTTTTTTTTCTATTATTGTCTTTATATTTGATGTAACATCATTTACATTCATGATAATTTTGTTTTGTAAGGGAATTACTGCATTGCTTGAATGAATAGAGTGCCTTATTCAATTTTATAAACATTTGACCATAAATAATCACATTCTCTCATAAAAATTCAAATTCATAAAACGAAGAGTATCGCCTTTTCTAAAAATGCAACTTATTACTTTTAAAAACTTATAATATATCTCTATCAGTATCTTAAACATTAGTTACCATGTTGAAAGCAATTTATACAAACAGAATAATAATAAAAAAAAGGGATTTATATGATTTTTAAGCATTGTTTTTATAAAGTTACATGTATCCAGATTTTTTTTTTCTATTATTGTCTTTATATTTGATGTAACATCATTTACATTCATGATAATTTTGTTTTGTAAGGGAATTACTGCATTCCTTGAATGAATAGAGTGCCTTATTCAATTTTATAAACATTTGACCATAAATAATCACATTCTCTCATAAAAATTCAAATTCATAAAACGAAGATTATCGCCTTTTCTAAAAATGCAACTTATTACTTTTAAAAACTTATAATATATATCTCTATCAGTATCTTAAACATTAGTTACCATGTTTAAAGCAATTTATACAAACAAAATAATAATAAAATAAAGAGATTTATATGATTTTTAAGCATAGTTTTTAAAAGTTACATGTATCCAGATTTTTTTTTCTATTATTGTCTTTATATTTGATCAGGATGTCAATGATTTAAATCAGCGATTTGAATCATGATTTTAATAAAGTGATTTTTTTTTTAAATCATTGATTAAAATCAAAAATTTTCTAAATGTTTAAAATGACATAAAAAAGTATTCAAATCTGAGATGAACATAATTTGGATAGTTTCTACAGGTATTGTGACTTATGAATACACAAAACAAAGTTTTAAGTAATTCTTTCTAAGTGTAATTCCTGAGTATTGGGAAAAATTTAAGTACAGTACGTTTGTAAAATGCATGGTTTTTATCTAACATAAAAAGCATTTAATTTAAAAATGATATTTAAATCTAAATATAACTTACAATGTCAGAATTTCCTTTTAATAATCAAATTATTCATTCTTTTATATACAATAAACATAGCAATAGAGTGTCAGTGATTTTAATCAACTGATTTAAATCAGATGATAAAATCACATATTTTCTGATTTTTTGAAATAGAGTAAAAAAGCATTATAATCAGTAATGAAAATTATCACTAAATCACTTGTAAAAACTGTAACATTTGTTATTGTTAATTATAACAATGTTAAACTGTGTAAAAAGAAGTATTATACATTTTAAAAAAATCTAACTAAATTTTAAATAACTTCAAAATATTATAATATTTAGTAGCTATTCAAATATTTTAATGTTGTGGGGAAACAATCTGATTTAAATTTCAAAATACAATTTTTGTAATCTATTTATAAATTATGTGCGAGTTTGCTGTATAATATACATTGCTACAATTTTTGATCAATTTGACATAAATATGCTTTAGAACCTGTGTAAAATTATTGGCCGCTTTATGAATTTATCAAACGATTATTTATCACCTTTTTTTCAACCACTTTTTCAAAAATGTAGATTGTGTTCTTAATTAAACAGTTAATTGTTTAATAATCACTAAATTTAATCTGTATCATAAATTTAAAGTTAAATGCAATTTATCAATAACTTTAAAATATAAGGAGTATTTAATATTGGTTTATATAATTATTACAAAATATTAGTGCAACTAATGTTATATGCTACTAAAGAAATTTTTAATTTGCAGTTTTTTTTTAAATTTCTATAATTACATAATTAAAATTTTATTAATTAAAGCAAAAAAAAAAAAAAAAAAAAAAAAAAAAAAAAAAAAAAAAAACATAGATTATGTTATTGGAGGGTTATTCATTTTTGAAATGCTTAATTCTTGGTAGATGTTTAATATTCTAACACAGGGAAAAAAATAAAAAAAAATCAGATTATTTTTATTTATTTATTTTTTTTTAAATCATGATTTTTTTACACCCTGTATTTAATATAACATCATTTCCATTCATGATTATTTTGTTTTGTGAGGGAATTACTGCATTCCTTGAATGAATAGAGTGTCTTAATTCAATTTTATAAACATTTGACCATGATTAATAACATTCGCTCATAAAAAATCAAAATCATAAAACGAAGAGTATCGCATTTTCTAAAAATGCAACTTATTACTTTTAAAAACTTATAATATATATCTCTATCAGTATCTTAAACATTAGTTACCATGTTTAAAGTAATTTATACAAACAAAATAATAAAAAAAAAGAGATTTATATGAATTTTAAGCATTGTTTTTAAAAAGTTAAATTTATCCAGATTTTTTTTTCTATTATTGTCTTTTATTTGATATAACATCATTTACATTCATGATAATTTTGTTTTCTGAGGGAATTACTGCATTCCTTGAATAAATAGAGTGCCTTAATTCAATTTTATAAACATTTGACCATGAATAATAACATTCTCTCATAAAAGTTCAAATTCATAAAACGAAGAGTATCGCATTTTCTAAAAATGCAACTTAGTGCTTTTAAAAACTTATAATATATATCTCTATCAGTATCTTAAACATTAGTTACCATGTTTAAAGCAATTTATACAAACAAAATAATAATAAAAAGAGATTTATATGATTTTTAAGCATAGTGTTTAAAAAGTTACATGTATTCAGATTTTTTTTTTCTATTATTGTCTTTATATTTGATGTAACATCATTTACATTCATGATAATTTTGTTTTCTGAGGGAATTACTGCATTCCTTGAATGAATAGAGTGCCTTAATTCAATTTTATAAACATTTGACCATGAATAATAATAAATAATAACATTCTCTCATAAAAATTCAAATTCATAAAACGAAGAGTATCGCCTTTTCTAAAAATGCAACTTAGTGCTTTTAAAAACTTATAATATATATCTCTATCAGTATCTTAAACATTAGTTACCATGTTTAAAGTAATTTATACAAACAAAATAATAAAAAAGAGATTTATATGAATTTTAAGCATTGTTTTTAAAAAGTTACATGTATCCAGATTTTTTTTTCTATTATTGTCTTTATATTTGATGTAACATCATTTACATTCATGATAATTTTGTTTTGTGAGGGAATTACAACATTTGACCATGAATAATAATAAGTAATAACATTCTCTCATAAAAATTCAAATTCATAAAACGAAGAGTATCGCCTTTTCTAAAAATGCAACTTAGTGCTTTTAAAAACTTATAATATATATCTCTATCAGTATCTTAAACATTAGTTACCATGTTTAAAGTAATTTATACAAACAAAATAATAAAAAAAAGAGATTTATATGAATTTTAAGCATTGTTTTTAAAAAGTTACATGTATCCAGATTTTTTTTTTCTATTATTGTCTTTATATTTGATGTAACATCATTTACATTCATGATAATTTTGTTTTGTGATGGAATTACTGCATTTCTTGAATGAATAGAGTGCCTTATTCAATTTTATAAACATTTGACGATGAATAATAACATTCGCTCATAAAAATTCAAATTCATAAAACGAAGAGTATCGCCTTTTCTAAAAATGCAACTTATTGCTTTTAAAAACTTATATATCTCTATCAGTATCTTAAACATTAGTTACCATGTTTAAAGTAATTTATACAAACAAAATAATAAAAAAGAGATTTATATGAATTTTAAGCATTGTTTTTAAAAAGTTACATGTATCCAGATTTTTTTTTCTATTATTGTCTTTATATTTGATGTAACATCATTTACATTCATGATAATTTTGTTTTGTGAGGGAATTACTGCATTCCTTGAATGAATAGAGTGCCTTATTCAATTTTATAAACATTTGACCATAAATAATCACATTCTCTCATAAAAATTCAAATTCATAAAACGAAGAGTATCGCCTTTTCTAAAAATGCAACTTATTACTTTTAAAAACTTATAATATATATCTCTATCAGTATCTTAAACATTAGTTGCCATGTTTAAAGTAATTTATACAAACAAAATAATAAAAAAAAGAGATTTATATGAATTTTAAGCATTGTTTTAAAAAAGTTACATGTATCCAGATTTTTTTTTTCTATTATTGTCTTTATATTTGATGTAACATCATTTACATTCATGATAATTTTGTTTTCTGAGGGAAATACTGCATTCCTTGAATGAATAGAGTGCCATAATTCAATTTTATAAACATTTGACGATGAATAATAACATTCGCTCATAAAAATTCAAATTCAATAAAATGAAGAGTATCGCCTTTTCTAAAAATGCAACTTATTACTTTTAAAAACTTATAATATATATCTCTATCAGTATCATAAACATTAGTTACCATGTTTAAAGTAATTTATACAAACAAAATAATAAAAAAGAGATTTATATGAATTTTAAGCATTGTTTTTTTAAAAAGTTACATGTATCCAGATTTTTTTTTCTTTTGTCTTTATATTTGATGTAACATCATTTACATTCATGATAATTTTGGTTTGTGAGGGAATTACTGCATTCCTTGAATGTGCCTTATTCAATTTTATAAACATTTGACCATAAATAATCACATTCTCTCATAAAAATTCAAATTCATAAAACGAAGAGTATCGCCTTTTCTAAAAATGCAACTTATTGCTTTTAAAAACTTATAATATATATCTCTATCAGTATCTTAAACATTAGTTACCATGTTTAAAGTAATTTATACAAACAAAATAATAAAAAAGAGATTTATATAAATTTTAAGCATTGTTTTTAAAAAGTTACATGTATCCAGATTTTTTTTTTCTATTATTGTCTTTATATTTGATGTAACATCATTTACATTCATGATAATTTTGTTTTGTGAGGGAATTACTGCATTCCTTGAATGAATAGAGTGCCTTATTCAATTTTATAAACATTTGACCATAAATAATCACATTCTCTCATAAAAATTCAAATTCATAAAACGAAGAGTATCGCCTTTTCTAAAAATGCAACTTATTACTTTTAAAAACTTATAATATATATCTCTATCAGTATCTTAAACATTAGTTACCATGTTTAAAGTAATTTATACAAACAAAATAATAAAAAAAAGAGATTTATATGAATTTTAAGCATTGTTTTAAAAAAGTTACATGTATCCAGATTTTTTTTTCTATTATTGTCTTTATATTTGATGTAACATCATTTACATTCATGATAATTTTGTTTTGTGAGGGAATTACTGCATTCCTTGAATGAATAGAGTGCCTTATTCAATTTTATAAACATTTGACCATAAATAATGACATTCTCTCATAAAAATTCAAATTCATAAAACGAAGAGTATCGCCTTTTCTAAAAATGCAACTTATTAATTTTAAAAACTTATAATATATATCTCTATCAGTATCTTAAACATTAGTTACCATGTTTAAAGTAATTTATACGAACAAAATAATAATAAAAAAGATTTATATGAATTTTAAGCATTGTTTTTAAAAAGTTACATGTATCCAGATTTTTTTTTTTCTATTATTGTCTTTATATTTGATGTAACATCATTTACATTCATGATAATTTTGTTTTGTAAGGGAATTACTGCATTCCTTGAATGAATAGAGTGCCTTATTCAATTTTATAAACATTTGACCATAAATAATCACATTCTCTCATAAAAATTCAAATTCATAAAACGAAGAGTATCGCCTTTTCTAAAAATGCAACTTATTACTTTTAAAAACTTATAATATATATCTGTATCAGTATCTTAAACATTAGTTACCATGTTGAAAGCAATTTATACAAGCAGAATAATAATAAAAAAAAGGGATTTATATGATTTTTAAGCATTGTTTTTAAAAAGTTACATGTATCCAGATTTTTTTTTTCTATTATTGTCTTTATATTTGATGTAACATCATTTACATTCATGATAATTTTGTTTTGTAAGGGAATTACTGCATTCCTTGAATGAATAGAGTGCCTTATTCAATTTCATAAACATTTGACCATAAATAATCACATTCTCTCATAAAAATTCAAATTCATAAAACGAAGATTATCGCCTTTTCTAAAAATGCAACTTAGTGCTTTTAAAAACTTATAATATATATCTCTATCAGTATCTTAAACATTAGTTACCATGTTTAAAGTAATTTATACAAACAAAATAATAAAAAAAAGAGATTTATATGAATTTTAAGCATTGTTTTTAAAAAGTTACATGTATCCAGATTTTTTTTTTCTATTATTGTCTTTATATTTGATGTAACATCATTTACATTCATGATAATTTTGTTTTGTGATGGAATTACTGCATTTCTTGAATGAATAGAGTGCCTTATTCAATTTTATAAACATTTGACGATGAATAATAACATTCGCTCATAAAAATTCAAATTCATAAAACGAAGAGTATCGCCTTTTCTAAAAATGCAACTTATTGCTTTTAAAAACTTATATATCTCTATCAGTATCTTAAACATTAGTTACCATGTTTAAAGTAATTTATACAAACAAAATAATAAAAAAGAGATTTATATGAATTTTAAGCATTGTTTTTAAAAAGTTACATGTATCCAGATTTTTTTTTCTATTATTGTCTTTATATTTGATGTAACATCATTTACATTCATGATAATTTTGTTTTGTGAGGGAATTACTGCATTCCTTGAATGAATAGAGTGCCTTATTCAATTTTATAAACATTTGACCATAAATAATCACATTCTCTCATAAAAATTCAAATTCATAAAACGAAGAGTATCGCCTTTTCTAAAAATGCAACTTATTACTTTTAAAAACTTATAATATATATCTCTATCAGTATCTTAAACATTAGTTGCCATGTTTAAAGTAATTTATACAAACAAAATAATAAAAAAAAGAGATTTATATGAATTTTAAGCATTGTTTTAAAAAAGTTACATGTATCCAGATTTTTTTTTTCTATTATTGTCTTTATATTTGATGTAACATCATTTACATTCATAATAATTTTGTTTTCTGAGGGAAATACTGCATTCCTTGAATGAATAGAGTGCCATAATTCAATTTTATAAACATTTGACGATGAATAATAACATTCGCTCATAAAAATTCAAATTCAATAAAATGAAGAGTATCGCCTTTTCTAAAAATGCAACTTATTACTTTTAAAAACTTATAATATATATCTCTATCAGTATCATAAACATTAGTTACCATGTTTAAAGTAATTTATACAAACAAAATAATAAAAAAGAGATTTATATGAATTTTAAGCATTGTTTTTTTAAAAAGTTACATGTATCCAGATTTTTTTTCTTTTGTCTTTATATTTGATGTAACATCATTTACATTCATGATAATTTTGGTTTGTGAGGGAATTACTGCATTCCTTGAATGTGCCTTATTCAATTTTATAAACATTTGACCATAAATAATCACATTCTCTCATAAAAATTCAAATTCATAAAACGAAGAGTATCGCCTTTTCTAAAAATGCAACTTATTGCTTTTAAAAACTTATAATATATATCTCTATCAGTATCTTAAACATTAGTTACCATGTTTAAAGTAATTTATACAAACAAAATAATAAAAAAGAGATTTATATAAATTTTAAGCATTGTTTTTAAAAAGTTACATGTATCCAGATTTTTTTTTTCTATTATTGTCTTTATATTTGATGTAACATCATTTACATTCATGATAATTTTGTTTTGTGAGGGAATTACTGCATTCCTTGAATGAATAGAGTGCCTTATTCAATTTTATAAACATTTGACCATAAATAATCACATTCTCTCATAAAAATTCAAATTCATAAAACGAAGAGTATCGCCTTTTCTAAAAATGCAACTTATTACTTTTAAAAACTTATAATATATATCTCTATCAGTATCTTAAACATTAGTTACCATGTTTAAAGTAATTTATACAAACAAAATAATAAAAAAAAGAGATTTATATGAATTTTAAGCATTGTTTTAAAAAAGTTACATGTATCCAGATTTTTTTTTCTATTATTGTCTTTATATTTGATGTAACATCATTTACATTCATGATAATTTTGTTTTGTGAGGGAATTACTGCATTCCTTGAATGAATAGAGTGCCTTATTCAATTTTATAAACATTTGACCATAAATAATGACATTCTCTCATAAAAATTCAAATTCATAAAACGAAGTGTATCGCCTTTTCTAAAAATGCAACTTATTAATTTTAAAAACTTATAATATATATCTCTATCAGTATCTTAAACATTAGTTACCATGTTTAAAGTAATTTATACGAACAAAATAATAAAAAAAAAGATTTATATGAATTTTAAGCATTGTTTTTAAAAAGTTACATGTATCCAGATTTTTTTTTCTATTATTGTCTTTATATTTGATGTAACATCATTTACATTCATGATAATTTTGTTTTGTAAGGGAATTACTGCATTCCTTGAATGAATAGAGTGCCTTATTCAATTTTATAAACATTTGACCATAAATAATCACATTCTCTCATAAAAATTCAAATTCATAAAACGAAGAGTATCGCCTTTTCTAAAAATGCAACTTATTACTTTTAAAAACTTATAATATATATCTCTATCAGTATCTTAAACATTAGTTACCATGTTGAAAGCAATTTATACAAGCAGAATAATAATAAAAAAAAGGGATTTATATGATTTTTAAGCATTGTTTTTAAAAAGTTACATGTATCCAGATTTTTTTTTTCTATTATTGTCTTTATATTTGATGTAACATCATTTACATTCATGATAATTTTGTTTTGTATGGGAATTACTGCATTCCTTGAATGAATAGAGTGCCTTATTCAATTTTATAAACATTTGACCATAAATAATCACATTCTCTCATAAAAATTCAAATTCATAAAACGAAGAGTATCGCCTTTTCTAAAAATGCAACTTATTACTTTTAAAAACTTATAATATATCTCTATCAGTATCTTAAACATTAGTTACCATGTTGAAAGCAATTTATACAAACAGAATAATAATAAAAAAAAGGGATTTATATGATTTTTAAGCATTGTTTTTATAAAGTTACATGTATCCAGATTTTTTTTTCTATTATTGTCTTTATATTTGATGTAACATCATTTACATTCATGATAATTTTGTTTTGTAAGGGAATTACTGCATTCCTTCAATGAATAGAGTGCCTTATTCAATTTTATAAACATTTGACCATAAATAATCACATTCTCTCATAAAAATTCAAATTCATAAAACGAAGATTATCGCCTTTTCTAAAAATGCAACTTATTACTTTTAAAAACTTATAATATATATCTCTATCAGTATCTTAAACATTAGTTACCATGTTTAAAGCAATTTATACAAACAAAATAATAATAAAATAAAGAGATTTATATGATTTTTAAGCATAGTTTTTAAAAGTTACATGTATCCAGATTTTTTTTTCTATTATTGTCTTTATATTTGATCAGGATGTCAATGATTTAAATCAGCGATTTGAATCATGATTTTAATAAAGTGATTTTTTTTTAAATCATTGATTAAAATCAAAAATTTTCTAAATGTTTAAAATGACATAAAAAAGTATTCAAATCTGAGATGAACATAATTTGGATAGTTTCTACAGGTATTGTGACTTATGAATACACAAAACAAAGTTTTAAGTAATTCTTTCTAAGTGTAATTCCTGAGTATTGGGAAAAATTTAAGTACAGTACGTTTGTAAAATGCATGGTTTTTATCTAACATAAAAAGCATTTAATTTAAAAATGATATTTAAATCTAAATATAACTTACAATGTCAGAATTTCCTTTTAATAATCAAATTATTCATTCTTTTATATACAATAAACATAGCAATAGAGTGTCAGTGATTTTAATCAACTGATTTAAATCAGATGATAAAATCACATATTTTCTGATTTTTTGAAATAGAGTAAAAAAGCATTATAATCAGTAATGAAAATTATCACTAAATCACTTGTAAAAACTGTAACATTTGTTATTGTTAATTATAACAATGTTAAACTGTGTAAAAAGAAGTATTATACATTTTAAAAAAATCTAACTAAATTTTAAATAACTTCAAAATATTATAATATTTAGTAGCTATTCAAATATTTTAATGTTGTGGGGAAACAATCTGATTTAAATTTCAAAATACAATTTTTGTAATCTATTTATAAATTATGTGCGAGTTTGCTGTATAATATACATTGCTACAATTTTTGATCAATTTGACATAAATATGCTTTAGAACCTGTGTAAAATTATTGGCCGCTTTATGAATTTATCAAACGATTATTTATCACCTTTTTTTCAACCACTTTTTCAAAAATGTAGATTGTGTTCTTAATTAAACAGTTAATTGTTTAATAATCACTAAATTTAATCTGTATCATAAATTTAAAGTTAAATGCAATTTATCAATAACTTTAAAATATAAGGAGTATTTAATATTGGTTTATATAATTATTACAAAATATTAGTGCACCTAATGTTATATGCTACTAAAGAAATTTTTAATTTGCAGTTTTTTTTTAAATTTCTATAATTACATAATTAAAATTTTATTAATTAAAGCAAAAAAAAAAAAAAAAACATAGATTATGTTATTGGAGGGTTATTCATTTTTGAAATGCTTAATTCTTGGTAGATGTTTAATATTCTAACACAGGGAAAAAAATAAAAAAAAATCAGATTATTTTTATTTATTTATTTTTTTTTAAATCATGATTTTTTTACACCCTGTATTTAATATAACATCATTTCCATTCATGATTATTTTGTTTTGTGAGGGAATTACTGCATTCCTTGAATGAATAGAGTGTCTTAATTCAATTTTATAAACATTTGACCATGATTAATAACATTCGCTCATAAAAATTCAAAATCATAAAACGAAGAGTATCGTCTTTTCTAAAAATGCCACTTATTATTTTGGTTTTCTACTTCTGTTCATCTTAGATTTTAATAATTTTATATGTCATTTTAAAATTTAGAAAATTTGTGTTTTTAATCAATGATTTAAAAAAAAATCAGTTGATTAAAATCATGATTTAATCGTTGATTTAAATCAACTGATTAAAATCGTTGACACCCTATTGCAGCCAAATGGCAAACGTCAGTTTTTGTTAATCACAATTGACGAATTTTTTTCCTCAACCAGCTGACATTTTTTGCAATATTTTTCCACATTTGATTCAAGAATTTCACAATATTCTCCTTCTACCTAACAATTGGAGAATTCTGCAGTCTTTTCTTACAAACTTACTTTGCAGTTATCCAAAATTTTCAACATAATAAAATGTAAAATTATGACTAAAAATTAAATAAACAGTACATAAAGAAAAACTATAAAATTATTTAGATATTTCCAATATTTCAATTGAGTAAGGTTTACGTTTAATGCAGTTTTATTTATTTATTTTTTTAAATAAATAAAATTGTGTGATTTTTGCTTGGTTGTGGTTTTCTCTGGGACGGGAAAACTTAAGTTTACCTGTGAGTGTGACCCTGTGAGAGAAGGGGGAACAAGTTATTGATCCTGCTGACTACTAAAATTTTCAAATTAGTGGTCCAATGTCGAATATCATTTTTGGTTTTCTCTGACCAGTGGACCATCAATGATTTCGAACACTGATTGATTTTTCAAATGCTGAAGATTTCCTTGTAAAAGAGATTTGAATTATATGCTGTTTAATTTTTTGATTATTTCCCCTGTGTGAAATTTGACTTTTATTGTTATGTCTGCACAAGAAACAATTTTATGTCTTAAAATATTTACTCTTTCATTTAAAACAGGTGGAGAAATTAACCTGATGCTTGGATCTCTTCCATTTTACCTGACTGAAATCCTGATTCAGAATATACTAAGCTTCAAGAATTTAAATATTTGATGACCTGAATGGTCAGACAGAGTGCAGCACCCTCCTATAACTGTCTGAGAGAAACTCTATGTAAAATGATATTATATTACAATAAATATTAGTCTGACATACTATACATATAATCTAATGATTATATAATTTGTATTTTCAATAAATGGAGCGGCATACCGCAAACCAACTTAAATGTGTTGCTATTTAATTGTGCCTGTAATCATTTCTTTTTTCAGCTATTGCAAGGCTGCTGTTGGTGAATATTTTTCTTCTCTACGAGTATTGTTAAAAAATAAATAAATTGTCATCATAGATTATCAGTTAGGAATACTGAAAAAATATATATGTAACAATAATTAGTCGCTTGGTGGCGACACTGCTGTTATTAAATTAACCCTTCAAAGTAAGTATTTAATATACTATGGATGTACATTGTGTATTTAAAAAAAGCTTTAAAATTTAAAGTAATACTTTTGTATTAGCTGATATTAGAGGTTAAATGGATTCTGCTACTTATAGCTGCCTTTTTCATGCTGATTATTTCAGTGTTTACGCATATACTTTGATTATGTATCCGTTATGTTTTGTCTTTATTTATTGAAAAGTGTTATATTCATTATTGAATGTTAAACAGAAACAAATTCTGAATTTTTTTTTTGTTGTTGTTTTTATATCCAAATGAGCTAATTTTGCATAATCGAGCTGTGTGCAGTATAAATTTTTAAAAGAATCATGCTTGAAAATTATTTTTAAAACTATGAAAAATCAGTAAATTGAAATACAGATTTAATTTAATTGCATTTCACATTGCAACCCCCCCCCCCTTTTAACGACGTAAAAATGAAAATTATGTGACATTAATTCAATTTGAGGAAAAGGGGAAGTGGATTGCTTAGATTGTTACTGTCGATATATGTCAGCAACAGTAGAAAAATTAATTTTTTTTTAGTCAATTTTACTGTTCAAAAATTGTACTATTAAAAATTATGTAACTTAAAATAGTGAAAATATGTGAAATTTTCATATGTGTAACAATTGTACCTTTATATTAAGTATATGCAGAAATGTCTATAAATATTTTTTGCTAATTAAAATACTTTTATTTTTTTTTTGTGAAAAGAAGGTAAAAATTTGAAAACTGTATAATATAAAAATTTCAGCATCTGGGCGATTCCATGTGGAGAGTCACACACATAACGCAGGCTTTAATTTGCATTTATTCAATTATTTATTATATTTTAATGTTAATTCTGATTTTAGGTGGTATGGTAAATAAGTTGTTAACATATTTTTTAGTTTAAATGTGTGTAAGTAAAACTCACAGAAATATATAATTTAATTTCATACTCAAACTGTGCTTTTTTTTCTGAAGTAGAAAAAAGGCACATTTTGAGTAATGAAATTAAATTATATACTTCTGTGAGTTTTATTGCCACACATTTAAATTTAAAAATATATCAATAACTTATTTACCATACCACTTAAAATCAGAATTAACATTAAAATTTAATAAATAATTGAATAAATGCAAATTAAAGCCTGCGTTATGTGTGTGAAACTCTCCATGGAAATCGCCCATCTATAGATTCACAACAATTAAAAAAAAAAAAAAAAAAAAAAAATTACAGATCATGAAAGCAGCAGCTAACTGCGTTGTGGAAAAAACTTTTTCAAACCTGTTCAAAAATTAATATTGGTTGAAGAAATTCATTCAGCCATTGTTTAAATTAAAATATAATAAAAACTGGGTATGCATTTAAATCTAAGAAAATTATTATTTTTTTTTAAATATTTTTTTGTGAATAAGCAAGCACTAAATGGACTAAGTGTAAGTGAGTGCAGAGAAATATTCCAAAAAGTACAATGACAGAATGGTAATATTTGTGAGAAGAAAAAAAAAATGCAGTTACTTTGTGAAATCAAATTAGATCAAACTGGTTTACATTTGTTTTTTAAATATGTTTCAAAGACAATCGAATCAATAATTAAAAATTTAATAATGTTCGGTTTAATGAGTATATATATATATATGCTTTCCCTACTGCAATATAATCTCGCATAATCTGAAATTTTGTTTATTATTATACAATAAAATGATAAATCGAAAACCAAAGTGAGGGAAAAAAAAAAGAAAACTACAATCCGGTGTAACCTTTCCTCATAAAGATGAGAGAAAATCCTGAATCGTGGTTCAACCTTTTACCGAAAAATTGGAATAGAGAACACCTTGAATTATGATTTAACTTTTCACCAGAAAATGTTATTTAAAAAAACTCTGAATCATGGTTAAACCTTTCACCAGAAAATTGGATTTAAAAACAATCCTGATTTGTGGTTCAACCTTTTACCAGAAAATTCGATTTAAAAAAAACTGAATTATGGTTCAAACTTTTACCAGAAAATTGGATTTAAAAAAACCCTGATTTATGGTTCAACCTTTCACTATAAAATTGGATTAAAAAAATCCTGATTTATGGTTCAACCTTTCACCAGAAAATTGGATTTATAAAAAACCTGAATCATGGTTTAACATTTCACTAATATAATGGTATTTATGAAAGCACCAATAAACTGGTGAAACTTATCACCTATATCTTGGTTGCAGCTAAATTTCAGCGACTTTTAACCATTTTCTTGGTGAAACATCGCACTTTATTTTTAACAGTGTAGTGTTGTCAGGTCGAATGTCACAAAAAGTAGGACAAGGAGACAAAAAAAGCAGGGACAGTGCTACTAAATCCGGACATTATAATAGATGAAGCCCTATTAAAACGGAACCTGTCTCTAGAGGAATACTGTCTTAAATGTTAAAATTTTTATTTTCCCTGCTGTACAATTATACCTGCTCAGACAAAATCCTGTTTAAAACAAAAATATTTTCCTCTGACATTCGATTGCGCCAAAATAGGTTTCTTTAAGCATCATATTTTCAAAAATATTTTTGTAAAATAATTAAAGCATGTAGCATAAAGTTATTTTGCTTTTTTTAAATTGATTTTATTTCACTTCAAAAATATTTTAATATAAAACAAAGTGGGTCAAGCCACCCATATAGTGGGTCAAAACTCCCATATGTGGGGAGCCATGACCCATTATTTTCCCATCTTTAAAATCAATCATTTTTCAAATTCCTTATATATTACACTTATGTAGCAGTTTTATTTTGATAACTGATTGTATAACGAATAAAATGATATATAAAACTATATTTTATGTTCAATATTTAAAAAATAAAATATCATTTAGTAAAAAGTGAGTCAACCTTCCCTAGTGTCCCCTATCAAAATTTGAACGTACTTAAAACGCAGTGTTGCAGTGGGAAAAAAAACCCCAGAAGGTATACAGTATGAGCAGGGAGTAGACGATAAAGTCATGAACGTCATGCCTAAAGTATACGCTTTAGTTTTTTTTAAGAAACAGAGGGTATACGGAGCTTCTTAAAAAATTCAGAAGGTGCAGCGTATACCTCAGTATACCCTCCATTACCTCCCTGCTTACACGAATGCCAATGCTGAGTAATGGGAAATTTATATTTAAAAGCAGCAACACAGATATAATTAATGCCTTGCTTTACTATAAACAGGGTAGATTTTTGAGACCGAATAATCATTTGACTTGCCTATTAATCTGAGCATTAATACTAAGTGTTTAGATTACTGTTGTAAAAGAGCATATGGTCCAAGAATGCCTTTTTACCCGACTGCCAAGAAGGGTTATGTGTTTTACGCGTATCTGGGTATGTGGATTTATTTATATCCTCGAAACATCCCAACGGCTGGATGGATTTTAATGAATGAGGTCACTATCGATTCGTCTTAACTTTACAATGGTTATAGGATATATTTTGTTTTTATACATTTAAAATGGCGGCCGTAAAATACAAAATGGCGGTAGAGACGAAAAAAAAAATTCTATGCCCCTTATTGAGTGGCATATCATTGGATAGACCTTTCAAAATGAAGACGATGTTTCATTGACTATTTTACAGTAAGAAGTTCCGTTCAAATATCACGACCTGGAAGATAGGATCTCTAGCTTTACTGCAACTCTGACCATCATAGACATCTATAGGCCTAATCAAAACAGTGTTTATAGATAGTAACTAACAATTAAGCATAACTTAAAGGTCATTCATACAAGTAAATAAAAAAATAGTTAAGTAATATAAAAAATAGTTTCACATTGGTGAGAAATAATAAATCAATTCGCTTTTTACGCAGTCGGGTTTTTTGATTTTTTTAATTTAATTTTTACTTGTTTCTTTATTCGTTAATGGAAAGCAAAGTACGCATTGCATAGTAATGCTTTTAGGATGAGAAAAATAGCTTTGTTTTTTATTTCTTTTATTATCAGCTGGAGTGAACTTGGGGACATTTAAGAGACTATCATTTATTAAGCGCGAAAGAAAAGATATACTTTTAGAAAGGAAAGGAAATTTTGATGAACATTATAACTGTAACAGGAGAATTTAATTTTTAAATGAGTGATAAATGATGATATGTGATGATTTGTTAATCTCATCATCACAGATATCCTTATCAATCAGTATGATTGTGTTAAAATGCTATACTGAAAAAAAAAAACGGACTAAAATACGGAAATACTACTGGCAATCTAGACGCCAGTACTATTTTCGTATTTTAACGGAACTTTTTCCCGATAAATTACAGAACTTTTTTCCGTTTTTTTGGAATTTAACGGAAATTTTTCTGTAATTTACCGAGAAAAAGCTCCGTTAAAATACGGAAATAATACTGGCATCTCGATTGCCAGTAATATTTCCGTATTTTAGCCCGTTTTTTTTTACAGTGAAAGATTTTTACTACATCAAACAATCACGAATTTACAATATCTTAAAAGAATATAGTTTTGGAGAAAGAAGACCAACATCAACTTAAATTTCTCCAATTCAGAAACTAGATAAGTGACATTTAAAAACAAACGGATAAAACTCTTTAAGGAAAATGTAAATTTTTCATTGTAAATTAAGTTTTGGTATAAAAAGAAAATAACTTTTTATAGCAGTGGATGAATTCTCTCATTTAATTAACAGTTTGAAGTATAAACAATAAATCTCTGAATAAATATTTTATCAAAATTCTCTGAATGTCTAATTTTTTTCAAGGATGTACACAGAAATAATGCTTATTATTTATGCATATACTGGAAAATGGATGTCTCATTCTGCATGAAGCGAGAGAATTCTAGACATTGTCTCGGTTAAAAATGATGACACAATATTATAATATTTTACTCTCGAAAAAAGCTGTTTGCAAATAAATTTTAATAACAGAGTTTTAAATTATATTTAAAATAAGTCTGCACTTTTAAAGAAAATGTGAGATATTAAGAACAAAGGATGTAGAAGGATAAAATAGCACTTTAAAATATATTTATTATCGATTTTTTCATCCTGTAAGAATCATAGCAGTGCAGAATTTTTTCTGGGACCAAAATCTAAATAAAAATAAACTCAGGTAGAAGTAATAAATAAATATTTCTTTATTAATATATACTTTATGCAAAATTACTTTTATAGAATATTTGTTGCCATTTTAAATGTAAATCTCGCCATTTGAAATATAAACTTTTGTTATTTAGAGACATTTATATTTCAGTGTTCAATTTTTAAATTAATTTCATTGTAAGGATTCGTATAAATACATATTCATATTTATTGGAAGGTAAAAAGCGTAAAAATCTTGTATACTAGTACAGTGCTTCAAATGAAAAAAAAAAATAGATCAATACACTGTTCAAAATTTTCTTCAAACTGTCCTGTCATTCAGCTGTTTTTATAGGGAATGGTTTCTTGACCATATTATATTGCTCACCTGCAAGAAAAGTGACAAATCTCGCAAAAATTCGTTTTGTGTTTTATTTCATTAAAAGGTCTTGTGTCTTGCTAGAGAAGAAGCTTCATAAGTGTAGTTGTACAGAAAATCGATTTATTACGCTATATGTCCATTCGGGACCACAGAAATGGGGGTACATTTTGTTGGGAGGTAAAATTTCTCAACCTTCCAAATCTTATCTACGTCTCCATTTTTAAAGGTTTTACGCTTTTGTGTACGTTTTTAGTGCTGCATGCAGAACTATGTGCTATAATTTCATGTAACAATAAAATCATACAAATTTTCTTTTGTCTCTCCTGTGAAATTTACTTTTGCTGAGATGTGTCAATTTTCTTGCGGAGGAGCGATATGAAGTGTGAATATACTGGTTAGAATAGAGATAATTTATTTTTAGTAACCACTTTCTATTAAAATGGTTGAATGACAGGACAATTTGCGGCAGATTTTAAACAGTGTATAATATTTATTTCTTTATATAAAAAGAAACTTTGTAAATTTTTAAATGAATTTGGATCAAAGGATTTGGAGATCTGGTTTGCGACCTCTCCATTTTTGGTAGGGAGTGCAATCGTTGGATGAGGTCGGGAGGCTATTTTGTACGTATGTTGTGATGCTGATGGCTTCCCCCCAGAATGAATTGAGTAATCCACTATCATTAAGGAAACACCTTGTCATCTCCATCAAAGTACGGTTTTGCGCTCCGCAACCCCATTTTGAGGCGCGGAATGCGGAACAGTAAGTTGATAGTCAATTCCCTCAGTTTTTAGGTAATTTTCAATTTCCTTCCTTGTGTATTCCCCTCCGTTGTCGGTACGGATAGCTCGCACCTTCCTGCCAAATTTATTCGCGGTCATTGCAACATATTATTTAAATTTAGAAAAAAAACTTCATTTTTGGTTCTCAGTAAGTACATCGTGGTAAACCATCTAAAATCATAGACAAAAGTCAACAAATAGTATTTTCCGCCCACCGTAGCGGTTTGCATAGGCCCGCATAAATCTGAATGTACTAACTCTGTGGTCTCTTTAGCTCTGAAACTAGCGGTTTTAGGATATGGATCATTTGTGAGTTTTGACAGAATATAGGTTTCATATGCGTCACCATGTTTACATTTGTCAATTTTAATCCCTAACGCCACATCATTACTTACCAATTCCTTAATATGATTAACGCTCCTGTGGCCTAATCTCCTATGCCACTTGTGTAGACAATTTTTATTTTCACATTCATTTATAATATTTACATTGTGAGACATATTTTGTTTTATTTTACGTTCATATAAATTGTTGTTTACATAGCCCTCGAGGTACGTAACACTTTCGTGAGTTATCTTGCAAGATTGTTTTTCAAATATGGCCTTACAACCATTTTCAGTAACCCTTTTTATAGAAATTAAATTTGTTTCAATTTCGGGTACATACAATACATTTTTTAGTGCTATCGTTCTGTGTGCATTATCCGATATTAATGTATTTAATTTTATAGTCCCGTAACCCTCAGAGCATAGCTCTTGACCGTTTGCGATTGTTACGCTAGAAGCACTGTTATGAAAATCATTAAACTTGTTTTTGTCATTGCAAATATGAGTTGAAGACCCTCAATCAATCACCCAGAGATCTTTTATATTATCCCCAACAAAAAATGCAACATTTCTATCATTAGGTGTTTCTTTTTCGAAATTCCAATTTATGTTAGTATTCGCTTTTGTACTGCCTTGAGAGCATATGGCCGATTTTTGTGACTGGTTGGAAAAACGATTAGGATTTTGATAATGCTTTGGATAATTTTTATTTTTATTTTTTAAAGACCAGCACTCACCTATTGTATGGGACTTTTTTTCCAGTGTTTGCAGTATTTATTTAATTTTGTCTTTTCACTTTTCACTTTATAAACAGAGTGAGAGGATTCACTCTCAGTTTTGTTTTCTAAACGTTTTAAATAATCGACTGTGAGTTTACTACATATAAATGTAGCGCTAAGTTGCGGCTCGTCCCTTGCCTCAAGCGCGGATATCAAACCGTAGTAACTGGGTGGCAAGGAACATAACATTAGTGCTGCAAGATGTTGATCATTAATGATTTCGCCTATGGCGGCGAGCCTGTCCCGTGTCTCATAGATTTTGGTTACATGATCAACCATGTTTCCTCCTTCACATAATTTTGACGAATAAAGTTTTCGTAATAAAAACTATTTGCTGCTCAAATTGGATCTTTCATAAATATTTTTTATAGCAATCCAGATTTCGCGCGCTGTTTCCAAGTTTTTAACATGGATGACCTGGTCATCCTCAATTAACACGTTGATAATTTTGCGCGCCTTCCTATTTTTAAACTGAAGGCTTCGGTGATAGGATCTGGGGGTTCGTTAATAACAACACTATAGAAGTCCTCCTTTTGGAGATACATTTCCATGCGGAATTTCCAGATGTGATAATTATTTGCGTTCAGTTTTTCTATTATTGAGTCCTTTGGGATACCCATTTTTCATATATAGGCTACAATCTTATATATATATTACGAAACAATTTAATGGGTGTAGTCGAACAATCACGTCGTGCTTTTTACGAGATATTACTTGATTCGTGCCACCTTTTAATCAGCCGTTGCAGAGGTTGTATAGCAGGCATACCACTTAGCACAAGTAGAGCGATGAGAATATTGGTAGAGTCCAATCAAACTCTTATCTGAGTGGTGAAAAAAGGCGTATGAAGAAATATGGGGTTTTCCCAGTTAAAAGCATGAAACGTAGTCATAGGAAACTGTTTATTCCATCAGAACATAACAGCATTAAACAATTCCCACAGAATGAGAAATCAGAGCATTCCACTCGAGCATGAACTAGTTACTCATGCGAAATAGATGTTAATTCACGAAATGAATATTCTACATGGCTAAGGACACCAGGTAACCGGTTATGTAAACAATCAAACAGTACAAAAATCTAGTTCTGAGCTCATGCTCGAACTATTTATTAGGATGCGCGGAGGAAAACCGATTGAAATGAAAACTTCAGGCTAATCCAAACAAAATCACGAACGAGACTCCAAGTGAAACTGCGATCCGTCACTCAGTCAATGGAGAGCGACCGAGAAACGTCACAGAAAAGAATCCCGGCGCCACTAAAGGAAGGACTTCGATGTGAAAAGGCTGACGCCTAGCGGGCGGGAAAATGAGATGAAATATAATAAAAATGTAAAAATGGCTTTGATAAACATTAAAAAAATAAGTAACTGCGTTCAGAACTTTACAGTTTGGTAGACGATAAAAATTAATGAAAGGATTAAAAGTTTAGATTACGTATTGGAATAAAACTGTTATTAAGATACGCGTTTTAAAATTATAGGAATTTAACTAGAGAATAATAGAGCGTATTAAAAAAGGGGAAATAATTAATATGCCGGGAATTTAGAATAATTTAAATGAGTAGTAAAAGTAAAATTTTTTATATAACATATATATATATAAATATTATATCAATAATTCAAGTTATATGAATAAAAAAGTGTTCAATAATAATGTTTTAATAGTATCGTTGAGTGCTTACGCCTTTTTAAGCATAGCAAAAATATTCATTATAAAAAATATTTCTAAATGTTTCATATAATATCAAATTTCAATCTATATTTCACACATTTTTTAGACACCATTCTTAAATAATAAAGCAATAATAATTTTCATCGGTAGCGGTGGGATAAACTCAAGTCACATAATCTAATATAAATTTACGGAGTGACCTCTTTTACTACTTATATAATCAAAAAAACATTTTTCAGCAAATTAGAGTTAAAGAGATAAGGAATTCCTCTTACCCCAGATTAACCCAGGGTCCTCCCAGATCCTCAGTTCGTCCTCACCAGCGAAGCGGTTTGCATAATTTCACTTGTATATCCTATAGTGTATAAGGAAAGAAAATTGGAGAATTGTATTAATTAATTTTTTCCATTTTAAATGTATTTAGTGTGAGGTTTCACACATGAAATTTATCCGCTTTCCATTTAGATATTTTAATTCTTATCTTGGTTAAATCAAATAAAATAAAGTAAAGGGAGAGAAAAGCACCTCTTCCCTTTTCAAAGATACATCATAGAAATTGAAGGAAGGAAAAACGTGATACAGACGAACAGATCAAAGTTCGGACATCTGTATGGCAAGTGTAGATGACAAGAAACCGCAAGAATTAGGCTGGGTAGATACATACCGGGTGTCCCAAAATTGGCTGATGGATTTTAAAATTCCATAACTTGCAAACGATGACAAATATTTAAAAAAAAATTTGCAGGAGTGTTATGCAAGGTGTCAGGAGTTTTTATGCTGCGATTCTGAATTTTAGTTAGAAATAGCATCAGTAGATGGCGCTGTACGCAATAACCACTAAATCCAGGCTCTGTTTTTCGGCCTCTCTCTTCTTCCATGCTATAAAAAGGAGATTAAAATGTATTGAATGGATCCCGCAGTACCAGAAATCGGTTCTGGACTGAGTGCCTATTGCTCTCAGCGCCATCTATTGTTTGAAATTCGAACTAAAATCAAGAATCACAGTACCAAAACTCCTGACATCATACATAACTCTCCTGCAAGAATTTGTTTAATATCTGTCACCGTGTGGAAGTTATTGAATTTTAAAATTCATCAGTCATTTTTGGGACACCCGGTATACATTAATGAACTCTGAAATGTGAAGTTCTAAAAGTGACTTAAGAAAGATAGTTTTTTTTTTTTTTTTAAGTCTAGGATATTACAAAAGTTTTTTTGTTTCGATGATTCTCACACGTAACACCCTTTACCTTAAACTACGTGTTATTTTATGTACATATTTTTTATTTTCTTTTATTTATTTAACATACAATTCAAATTACATAATGGGTGTCATTTACCTAAATACCTACCTAACCTAAATACTTATGGCTTTCATCATGTTTCACTATGTCTTGCATGCAGAAAGAATTCTAAATCTATTAAAAATCTCATTAAAACATCTTTATTTTGTTAAATTTATGTACAATATTTTTCTTTGGATTGGAATGTGACACCCTGTATTTTTGAGTTAAAAATTGCTCATTGTAGTTTACTTCACTACCTCTTAAAATTCGAGCTATCTTTTTTGAATCACCATATATAGTTTAAAAAACATTTTCAATATTGAACTAAATTGTTCAAATTTGGTGCGATATTGTGGATTCACTAGTAAGATTTCTAAGAAAAATAGAAATTCCTATTCCATGTTCTGAGGTTGATATCAAGTAAAAATTATTCGAAAGATTCAGAAAATCGAACTATTTTCGAAACCTCGTAGGATTATAATTGTCACTACATTATATATTTATTGAATGCTAAATCGGGTTAAACTAATAAGACAAGATACAGGAACACTCTACTGTCATGGATATTGTCATGGATTCACGAGCAAGATTTCTGAGGAAAAATGAAAGTTTCTATTCCATGTTTTGAGGTTGATATCAAATAAAAATTATTCGAAAGATTCATAAAATCGAACTATTTTCGAAACCTCGTAGGATTATAATTGTCACTACATTATATATTTATTGAATGCTAAATCGGGCTAAACTAATAAGACAAGATACAGGAACACTCTACCGTCATGGATATTATCATGGATTCACGAGCAAGATTTCTGAGGAAAAATGAAAGTTTCTATTCCATGTTTTGAGGTTGATATCAAATAAAAATTATTCGAAAGATTCATAAAACCGAACTATTTTCGAAACCTTGTAGGATTATAATTGTCACTACATTATATATTTATTGAATGCTAAATCGGGTTAAACTAATAAGACAAGATACAGGAACACTCTACTGTCATGGATAATGTCATGGATTCACGAGCAGGATTTCTGAGGAAAAATTAAAGTTTCTATTCCATGTTTTGAGGTTGATATCAAATAAAAATTATTCGAAAGATTCATAAAATCGAACTATTTTCGAAACCTCGTAGGATTAAAATTGTCACTACATTATATATTTATTGAATGCTAAATCGGGTTAAACTAATAAGACAAGATACAGGAACACTCTACTGTCATGGATATTGTCATGGATTCACGAGCAAGATTTCTGAGGAAAAATGAAAGTTTCTATTCCATGTTTTGAGGTTGATTTCAAATAAAAATTATTCGAAAGATTCATAAAATCGAACTATTTTCGAAACCTCGTAGGATTAAAATTGTCACTACATTATATTTTTATTGAATGCTAAATCGGGTTAAACTAATAAGACAAGATACAGGAACACTCTACTGTCATGGATACTGTCATGGATTCACGAGCAAGATTTCTGAGGAAAAATGAAAGTTTCTATTCCATGTTTTGAGGTTGATTTCAAATAAAAATTATTCGAAAGATTCATAAAATCGAACTATTTTCGGAACCTCATAGGATTATAATTGTCACTGGGTTAAACTAATAAGACAAGATACAGGAACACTCTACTGTCATGGATACTGTCATGGATTCACGAGTAAGATTTCTGAGGAAAAATTAAAATTTCTATTCCATGTTTTGAGGTTGATTTCAAATAAAAATTATTCGAAAGATTCATAAAATGTTGACATTTACATTTGTTTGTTGTTGTTTCTTTTTAGAAGCAAAAAATATTAGTGTCTAGGAAATTTGTAATACGCAAGACCTACATGTTCATTGTTCTGACTTTCAGTAACATTACACTGAATGAAATTTCTCCAGATTTCAAATCCAACTTGCCTACAGTTAATTTTCCCGTTACTTCAAGCTTCATGTATTCATAATTTATACACTTACTTTGCATTTATCTCTCTATCCTAAAACAAGTAACTAAGTCTTCTGCTGTTGCCGTGAGACCTTTTTACTTTCTCTGTTTATAATGCAAAAATTATTGCATATAAAAGCGTGAAAAAGGTTACTTTTATAGATAAATGTATTTGTTACAAACAAGTTGAAACCGAAATCGAAGAATTATTTTAAGCGCTATAGAAAGTTTAAATCGTTCAAGATAGTTCAGTAACAAGAATTTTATAAGATCGAAAACTATGTACAACAATTTAATCATATTTTACAGGCATGTACATGACTAGATTATGGCCTGCAGTGCCCAGTCATTTTTAAATTGGTCTAATTTTTTAGGGTTTTCTTTTTTCATTTTTTATTCAAAGTTTCATCACCTGAATAGAGGTTTATTTCATATTTCGAAAAATCTTTATACCCGCTGTTGTCAGATTTTAGAAAACCCAAATAATAATATTTCAACTGAAAAATATGAAACACGGGAATATTAAGGGAATCGTGGACCTTTAGTTGAGCAAAAAGCGTCCCCAAAATAGAAAATTAGTTTAGTGCATGTAATTGTTCTCCAGTTTGTTCTGAGCCATTTGTCAAAAACTGCATGTAGATGCGATTAATTTTCGTATAGTTACAAGCATTTGAATTTTGAAAAATAGCTATTTTTCGGCCTTTTAATACACTTTAAATCTGTTTTTCTCAAAACAGATCGGAACAGCAGTTATTTCTCAAATGCAGTAATGTAACCGATTTCTTTTGTGTATTCCTGTAAATGAACGATAAATGCTATGAATGACCTGTTCTATAATAATCATCTTGTAGGGAAATTCAGTGGTTTATATAAATTTCAAAACATCTGAAATAGCGTCATGACATTAAAATGTACTGCAAACGATTCTTCGTCATTGATCATAATGTAACCGAATTCGTTTGAGTGTCCCTGTAAATGAACTATTAATGCTACACACTTCCTATTCAGTACCGAACATGCCATGGTAAACATCCTTAAGATTTATCAACTGCATGAAAATCAGAGTATATTTACGCGAGTTAGTGAGTGGACAGACGGACGGACAAACAAATTAAATTCATAAACCCTTTTCGACTACGTTGGAAAGTGTTAATAAACCATCTGACTTGTTATTCTTTAGAAAATTTTAAACGCAAATCATCCCAAATAATGTAAAGATTTTTTTTTTCTTTACGGAAGTTCTAATAGAATTTTAGCAATAAAGAGGGAAACTTTCATTAACTTCTATTTAAAACAATTCTATTTAGCTGAAAGAAATCTATTTTATTTAATAAAACATGAAGTAAAGCAAAATAAATAAATAAGTAAATCAATAAATGGTAATGACATTTCATTTATTCTTTTTTTTCTGTTTTTCAATTAAAAACAATGCTAAGAAAACAAGCAAATTGTAAAATAAGCTAGATAGGCTTATTTTAATGGTAATTAACTTAACAAATAAATTATTGTTGCGTAAGATGAAATAATCCGTTAAAAAAATAATTATTTTCTTGTTTAAATACGCAAATTTATTTATTTTACAGCTCAACAGTCGTACCACCCGGACTTGTCAACAGATAAATATAGCCTCAAAACTAATAATAATAATAAAATAAAGCCTGTAATTACCGAACATTGAGAAGATTGAAATGAAATCCACAAAGGACTTCGAATTTCTTTAGAGTCAATTAAATATTATCCTTTTTCGTGAAGTAAGTAGTGCAACAGAGGCAAAAAAATTTACATTTGATTTAATTACTCATCTTATTTACTGTTTTAGAGAAAAAGTATGAGATTTTTTTAAAGACTTAGCTGAATTTCTATAAGGATATCAATAAAATATCTGAATAAAGTATTAATTGTTTTCCAAATATGTTTAAAATTTTCGTATTGTCATTATTTTGTGATATTTGTGAGAGATTTTTTTCTTTTTTTAGATTATATCTATGTATAGGAATCAATTTCAAAATACAGTAAATTTCCAATTATCCGTCACTCACGGAACCGACGGGGTAGCAGATAATCGAAATAGACGGACAATCGAAAGACAGTAAAAGACCATTATTAAAATCACATTATTATTTGTTGGTTTATAAATAGCAATATTTAAACGCCTTTTTAGGTGCGTTCGTACTTATATAAATACGTAGCACCTATAGTCGTCGTTCAGTCCGTCCGTCTGTCTGTCTATCCGTCCGCATATAACAGAGCAAAAACTATCCAACCGAATGGTCTGAAATTTTAAATATATAATTGCTACAAAATTTTGTCGAGTCATTTCAAATTTTATGAAAATCGCATTTATAGTT
Source organism: Maratus speciosus (assembly GCA_963932465.1). Lineage (NCBI taxonomy): Eukaryota > Metazoa > Arthropoda > Arachnida > Araneae > Salticidae > Maratus > Maratus speciosus. Next base: position 560,926,268 of record OZ010792.1, read on the forward strand.
TAATGACAGGGACAGTCAAAAGTTTCCGTTACATTACGGCCAATGGGAAAAAATTATTTCAAGTGCATTTTAAGGATGTTACAGTAGGGTGGTCACAAGAAATCAATTTTTGAATTTTTTCCGGGGGACCCCCCCCCCCCCCAAAAAAAGTTGCCAATAGACTAGAAAATGAGAATGGCAAAGTTTTAGCTCATTTGGACAATATTAACCCGTGCCTCATTGAGGTTAAAGTTTGAGAAAAACGTGATTTTTCGCAAAAAAATGCTGTTTATCCTTCATAAAATAAATACAATTAAGCCTAGAAACATAATTCAGGTCTCATTTTATATAAAAAAGCTTCGTTTTGAAGAACCACACACCATTTTATTTCTAAAAATGTATAAATTTAGACATATGCGCATTTTTTAGGACCAGACTTCACCCAAATCCTAAAAATTGATTTTTATGAAAATGTGAAAAAAACATTGTAACATTCCATTTCATCTGCTTTCCCCCTTTTGTTTTTCATTTTGTACATGATAAAGTACTAATTTAAAAAAAAAATCCAAAGAAAATGGAAAAAAAATCGAATTTTAAACTGAAAAAAATTAAAAAAAGGGAGGGGGGGGTGGTGCAAAGAAAGTATAAAAATTAGAACAAATATGCTCAAATGCATTTTATTATTAAAGTTGTGTTACAAGAAAGGAAGCATAATAAAGAAAATTAATTATTATCCCCTACAATTGTCACATTAACCCTTTCCAGTACAGAAAAGTTATGTTCGTAAAATAATGAAATGATTGACTACACCTAAATTTACAAACAAGTAAGTTTGGAATTAAAATTAGGTAGTCTCGACATGGAACCACTGCGCCAGAAAGGATTAAGGTGGTAAATGGCTTAGATAAGGCGGCTTTTGAAGAATCTGGAAAAGTTTTTCTACATTCACATACAACTTTTAGCATATACTGTTTTTATTTTTCGTTTTTTGTTAAACAGGAATTGAAATCTCTGGTTAATTTTCTTCCCCTTTCAGCTGTGTCATTGACAACTTTAAAACCATTCATTGATTTCTTACTTTCAAATAAGGTTTATTTTCACACCATAGATTGGGATCAGTATTTAAAAAATGCTTATTAATATAAAATTTCTTAAAAATTTTTATAGTTTGAGATAAAACAAAAACATTGACTTCGTTGTTCAATAAATAATCCACTTTGTTGAAAACTTTTGTTGCTTTTAAATTCTTATCATCATCATCATTTCTTCTTCAAATGACATTAATTTTACAGCCATGCTTATGTTGGCTTTTTTATTTTCAAAGTATCATCTAAAAATGAAAATGCAACTTGATCCGAGTTAAGATACCAAAGATGGTTTATCATTTTAACGAGTGCTTTGTCTGCAACCTATTTATCAATTTTTCTGTAGTGAACAAGTGATTTTATTATTTGCAGGTCTTGGATTGAGGTCCAAAGTGGGAGTGGGAATATTGAAGCACGATTTTACATAAATATTGATTAGAAATAAGCAAAGGTCTTTAATACCTTCTTTTTCTAAATTTGTTATTGAGAGATTATCTATGACAATATATTTTGAGAGAATAAATTGCTTGTGCATCTGACATGATTAAAAGCACCAGGTGCTCTGAAAAAAGCCTTTTATAGGAAGGAGTCCTATAAAAATTAAACAAAGTTGGATAAACTCTTTATAATCATCCCTGAGCTGTTAATTTTTAAAAGGTCCTGTAAGAAAACTTGAAATTTCTTCTGAATTAACTATTTATATCTACTATTTCATCTTCAATAGCATTTTTATATTTACTCTGGTTTAATTTAAACCACCCAATCAGAATTGTTTTTTTAAATATCTGGCTGAGGAGCAGTGATTATTCGCACTTTACAATCAAAACCAGCTTTTGGGATAATTTCTAGATTAGGGTGGCGACATGGTAAATACAGAAGACTTTTGCTTTAACAATTGCTATAGAAGATTGCAGGTTCCTCTGAGGTGACCGTTGTTTACTGCAGTTGTATCAAAACATATTGCCTGGATTTTACCAACTTCCTCCACTCTTCAACTGCTGAAAATTCAGCTTTCGCCTGAATTATTCCGATACTATTTTCAAGCTGTGGAACTCGTAGTAACTGTTCTTCATCCCCCCAACTAATTAAAACTTCTATCCTCCCTACATTTTCTTTATTCAAAAAATGGTGAAGCAGTTTTCCATCCCAGTGAATAACAGTTCTCTCTAAACCGGAATTTTTAAATCCGTTTTCGATGATCTCAGTTCTTTGTTTATGAAATAGTTATTTGGGGAGTCAATTGCACTTCTACTTAAAATTAAAGTCTGTGGTTAACTGGTAGATGTACTCTAAATCTAGCAGCTTCTCTGGCGTTCAGTTTCATTTTGCGAATATTATAAAATAAAATACATAAAACTTGACGATTACTTGGTAGCTTACCGTCGATGATTTGATGAGACAAGTGGCCAATTAAAAAGAATCTTACATTTCTGACATCATATCAAAAGGGGTGGACTTTACGGAATGTTTCGTCAATTCTAAAAATAGATAACGATAACAGGTAACAAAAACAACCTTGTAATAAAAAGAGAAATTCAGATATTCAACTACAACACAAATCGAGAAGCTCTTTCTTACTAGACATAGAACTAGATAACTAATAATCAATTATAATTCGTGAAATATTTTTAATGTTGCAAAAATTGTTCATTTATTTTTGCCTATTAATGAAAATAATGCAAAAAAAAATTATCAAAAGTAATAAAATTATTAATTTGTCATTTTGCACTTATGTTTCAAAAATGCAGAGTTTGAGGGTATGGTTCACGAGCTGACCTGAAAAATACTAATATTCATTAAATATAAGTTTTGATGAGAGTAAAAGTTTAAGGCAACAACTGTTTCAATGAAATAAAACAAGAATCAGGTTTCTAAGACAAATAGTTTTTACGTAAAGAAAGAAAAACTGCATTTTTTTGCCAAAAACTGCAAATTTTCAAGACTTCAACCTCGATGAGGCACGGGTTAATGTTATTCATTTCAGTTGAAATTTTGCCAATCTCATTTTCTAACTAATTGGCAACTTTTAGGAGGGTCCCCCCGAAGAAAACGTTAAAATTTTTTTTCCCCATGTTCCTTGTGACCACCCTAATGTTACAGCCTTTCGAACAGAATGAAATTGATATGCACTTATTGAAGTGCACTAAAATATACATTTAGTACAATATGCTGCGCAAAAAATATTTATAAAACTAGTTGTAGTACGTCATTTGCCACGTTTGACGACCGATTTTCAACTTGTTTTATTCGCTATGTATTTCGTGAATAAAAGCAGAAATAATAATATAAAACAAATTTATAAGACAGTTTATAATTTTACGGAGTAATTATAAAATACCTGTTTTCATCCAAAATAATCCGTTATACATATTTATTAGCGTTTTTTGTTGTGCTTTTACTACAGCAAGATTATGAGTTTTGCGTAATAAAAGTACTTGGGTTGCATCTGCTTCTTCTTGTAGAATCTGCGTCACTCGGGTTTATTTTTCATGTGAGTTTTTGTTGTGTAACAGCGGCAATTAAAAAAAAACATATTTACATTTGATTTAATTACACATCTTATTTACTGTTTTAGAGAAAAAGTATGAGATTTCATTGTTTAAAGACTTATAATAAACATAAGAATAAAATATCTGAATAAAGTATTAATTGTTTTCCAAATATGTTTAAAATATTCGTATGGTCAGTATTTTGTGGTATGTGCGAGAGATTTTTTCTTTTTTTAAATTATATCTATGTACAGGAATCAATTTCAAAATAATAAAATTACCCCAAAAAATTAATCCATTCATCTGTGAATCGAGTCCCGCAGGAGTTGGTTTTTACCCGACCTGAACCTCGAATTTCTGTTGCAATTCAACCTGCAATCCTACTGGAACCCGAAAAAAAAAATTCTTCAATCAGAACTTGAAATGGAATACAATTATATACAGGGTGTATCTGAAATGCTTCAACAAACTTAGAGGGATGATAGTACTCATGAAGACGAACAAAAAATGCAATGGAACGTGGGGTCGCAAATGACGCTTAAAGGATGAAAATCGAGAAAATGCCTCAGGAAATAGACAAACTGAACAAGAAAGACTATTGTGCTAGGAATGAATGGAATTTCTCTCTCTTTTTCAGACTTTTTGGAAGCATTCGCTGATAAAACACGTTTTCTAGAAGTATGGAAATTATTTGTTGAAAAATTAGGAATAATTTAGTGTATATTGACGAGTTTTTCTTACAGTGTATTACACCAAGTGGACTGTACCATTTTATTGAGTTGCTAAATTATTGTTAGGATGTTGTTCTTCATTCTCACACAGTCTTCGTCCACTACGCTGGTCAGTTCTTACAAACGAACTTTAAATCAAATTAAATACATCGCTGAATTTAATCTGTATTTTAAAATAACATATAGATTTACCTGGAACATTCTTCTCCGTTGCTGGAAACGATGCGAACACCCTCTCGCTATTATATTTTCTAATTTGTTGGACAAAATTTGAGCTATTAAGGATCCACCATACACTGTAAGAAAAAAATTCCGGAAATTGTACGGGCAATCGAGACGCCATACAATTTCCATATTTTAACGGACATTTTTTTTCGTAAATTCCAGAAAAAATTCTATTTTTTCACAAAATTTTTCCGTTTTTTACATATTTTCGTATTTAAAAATTTCCGTCACGAAGACAAAATATAATTATTTTTTCAAGGAGAAACTTATATATTTACGAATTTGACACTTCGTTTTTCAAGGACACGTTTACATCAAGGTCAGAAAATCGCAACTTAATCCAAACAACGCTAAATCACCAACACTTACCCTGACGGGATTCGAACCAAGGAACTGTCCTCTTCCAGATTAGTGCTCTTAACGATTACGCCCGGGCTTCACAAACTGCGTGTTCAAATATTGTTACTCATTTCAGATGTCTTTTATACAGCAAAGGCTAACATGTTAAACAAGGAAGGTATTTTCGTAGAAATAATATTTTTCAATTGAGTATACAATTCCTAATATTTTACGCATTGTTTCCCCTATAATTTTGAATAGTTAGCTCTTTAGTTTCATGCTTTATAAAAGATAAATTTTACTCTTTAAAATATTACAGGTATGAAATATGTATTAAGAGTAATGACTGCTTCTTTTTTGCAAGATTTTTAGAATTTTATTTTAATATTATTTTTATTTACTTATTTATTTATTCATTTAGTTTTTCAAGAACGTCAACATATTTTTTTCAAACATGTACTTTTTAAAATTTTCAAAATTATTTGTCTGATGGTCTTCTGTAAATTCAAATAAAGATAATTACTACATGGTATTAAAATAAATTTCCTTTATTACTTATTAAACTTAGATAAGCGCCAATTTTGTAATAATTTCGTTATTATATTTCAGATAAGTTTTTAGTTTTATGTGCGAATTTGTTAAAGTGAATAGATTAAAAAATATTAAAATTAAAAATAATTTTTTATTTTTAAAATATCCTAGCAGAAAGTTTAATAAAAATATTAACTGTTTGCTATAAATATGTCAAACATTATTTTAAAATCATAATGAAAAATAATCTATAACATATCCTTTTTTCCCAAACTTAAAAATATATTAATAAGATTTGAATCTTTTAAAATATCGTAAAAATACGTTAGCCTTTTATGAAATATATATATATATATATGCATTATAGCGAGTTGTTTAAAAATACATATGGATGGCGCCATAATTTTTATCGGTTTTACTTGAAAACTCATGTAAAACATACTATTTAGCTATTATTGGAAAATCATTGAATATATTTTCAACATAGAGATTTAGCCAATACTGGTATTTCATCAAAAATAATATCACTGTAAGACAAGTATACAACAATTAATTACTTTGCTTTCCAAACAAAAGCAACTATTTCAAAACATCATTTGCGGAACTTGTACTGTTTTGAAAGCAATACAGTAATATTCTGTAAAAATTAGCGAAAACTTACTTGATTTATATGGATTTATAATCTCAAATGTCAATTTCTAAAAATGTGTTTTCTTAGTAAAATGAAACTATTGAGGAAAATTTTCCGGAAAAATTTGTGTATATTGACGGATTTTTTTTTTTTACTGTGTAAATTATATAGAATAAAAGTAGACAAGATTTCAAAACATCTAAAGTTGAGAAGCAAATTCCAGGACATTATTGAATTAAATTAAGTGAAATTCCATCCCGTTAAAATAAATTAAATCAAACTAAATCAAAACAAACTCTATGATAACGTTAACATTCCGGGGTCCAATGATGATCTGCAGAGAACTTAAAGAAAAGGAATCAGCGAAAATAAATCTACACTGCGACATTCTTTAGAGGTCTGCACTGGCCAAAATTCCCAAGTCTGGTACCTGCCCAGTACCGTTATAAGTTCACGGCTTGACTCAGACTATGAAAAAATCAATAACATCAGATCCGACCTAACTCAATTCTTACAAAAAATTCCGAATTTTCTTAACTTGCAATAAAGATTCTTTAAAAAAATTCTTTTAACGATTCTTTTAAAGAACAAATTTCTGCGAATATTTTACAGTATATTTCAGACTATATGTTTGCAAGCCATGGAACAGCAACAGTTATGATCACTTAGAAATTTAGACTATTAAATTCAAATAAAGACTCAATGAAAAATTAACAAAGGATAAAAAATAATATTACTTCAGATTGACAGAAAAATCGATAGGTGAAAACATCACAACTTTTGAAGCTGTATATATATATATATTATATATATATATATATATATAAAGTACATTTTTGAAAATTTTACAGTATAATTTATTAAAGTACAATTCCGAAGATTCCATTAATATAAGTTTATTATCACTATTATTTTTCCAATTAAACTGCCTGCCCGAAACATCCTGGGGACAATTAACTCCAGTTTCGGCTCAGATTGAGTCTGCTGAAAAATTTAGGCACGGGCTGAGACACTATGTAACTGTCCTATGCAGATGTCTTCACAGGAATGTTTAAATTCTGTATTGATGTTATCAAACCGGCATCAGCTCGTGCTGCTAATTTTTATTTATTCACGGCCTAGCCTAGTTCCTTGGAATTTGTTCAAATTTTGTTAGCTTAGTCCGATCCTTTTACCCTTGTTATATCAAGCCTGTCTGCCAACATAGATTTTATTATCGGTCCCGCTGTACCGTTTAATTTTGTCTTATTGGCCCGTCAAAAAAATTGTTCTTCATTTTTCCGACCCTGCCCGTTTGGAAATTTGTTTTCATTTTGTCGAACCGGGTACAGGCCTCAAGCCATGCAGATATCTAGTGTGCATCCTGCTTTATTGGGTACGTAGGTACACAAAGACGAAAAGGAAATACCTCAATGCGGATTAGAGCGCTAACCATGCATTATATATATATATGTGTGTGTGTGTATATATTTCATTAAAATATAAAAATACAATTACAATATAAATTTAGAAAGAAGGGGTATATCAAAAGCATTTACAACAACTAACTATGAATACTCATAACTATCAAATTTAAACTACACAGGCAAAAGACTATCTGTTTCTTCTCAGTGTGTGGACAAACATAACAAACTCCACCCCCCACTGTAAAAAACCTGTAGGTTTCCAAACAGAAGTCCAATGTGCATTCAAAACCAATACAAGAACTAAAATTTTTTGAAAAATTTTTTCACTATAAGACGTAATTAAAAATATTGTAACTTAAATAACATTAAAAAGCAAACAAAACAATACAAATATACAGTATAAAAGTATACAGTATATAAATAGTTATTTAAAAACAAGGCTTAATTATATTTTAACATATATGAGTTCAGAACGACCAGAGTTCACCCATAATTGCAAGAAAAAGATATAAAATGAGCAGAAATATCTGACAAATTAAAAGTATCAGAAGTCCTTCACCTTGTATCAACAAAAATCAATTTTTTCTCCCTATCCAATTTCATAATCTTCAAAAGCCAAGTATGCATCTTCCTCCAGTTCGTTCATATGTGCTGACCCGTTCTTTATAAAGGCTTTAAGGAATATACCATCATATAGAATGTTCCGGAAGCATGCAACCATAAATGATCATCCCGCCAAACGCTAACGTTGCCATTTAATCATCTTTAAATAATATTTCTAAAAATTAATTGGATAGTTGTTATTGTAAAAAGACTATCTAAAAATTTAAAAATCTGTTTATAAAAATTAAACTCATTGCCACAAATTTTATTGAAACGAATTAATTGATTAATTATAATATTAATATAAATATTTTTATGCAAATTAGAGAACCAATGGGGCAAGCTGCTAGTAAAAAAATAGAAAACTGTTCCTTTTATCATATAAATCAAATATAAGAAGAATTTTCCAAAAAATATGCATTGTAATCGTCACTGATTACCCTTTTCGACTTTAAACAGTTAGGATATATTACGTCATATTCATTTATAAAGTCAAAATTAAAAATCAATATGGAATTGATATATACAGGGTGTATCTGAAATGGTTCAACAAATTTAGAGGGATGATGGTACTTATGAGGACGAAAAAAAATGCAGTGGAACATGGGGTCGCAAATGACGTTTAAAGGATGAAAATCGAGAAAATGCGTCTGAAAATGGACAAACTGAGACAAGAAAGAAACACTCCAAAAAATTATTCATTGCACAGAATAGGTACAACACAACTCGTGATGTTCAGAGAAAACAAATATTTTACAACAATTGTTCGAAGTGTCGACCACGGACATTATTACACAGATTGCATCTACGGAGGAACGATTGGCGGACACGCTCGAAGACTTCGGAAGTCCTGCATACGTGGATTCCTGCTCACAGATTTGTTTGGCTTTCTTCCAAGTTTTTGTTATCACTTTCTGACCGGATATGCAGAAAGTGAAATGAAAATAAGCATTGTACTACTAGCCAGTTCTGCAGAAAAGCACCATGCGAGTTTTACATATTTTCATTAGTTTTGCGATTTTCAGCATTTAAACGTCATTTGCGATCTTATGTTGCATTGCATTTTTTGTTCGCCTTGATGAGTACTATCATCCTCCTAAGTTTGTTGAAGCATTTCAGATACACCCTGTATATACAAAATTGAATGGACATACATGTATCTATTGCATATATATAAATAATTATCTAGTCGTACATACATAATTTTCGTTAACTTTATATATACATATTTCAAATTTTCCTCACAGTGGAAGATGAAATAACCTAATAGTAAAACTAAAAATAATATAGCATGAAAATCGATAAATCAATCTGCATCTATCTCAATTTATATCAGTGATATGGATATTAATCACTGAAAAAGACTCTGGAAGTGCTCCTTGTGTATGACCTTCCATTAGTCAAAACAACTGATAATATTTTTTCGTGTCCAAGATTCATCAATTACGTTTCCCAAATAGGAAAAGGTAAGAAGAGAAAGTAAGTTATAAAGTAATTTATTATCATTTTCGAAACGTATTTGAAAGATTCTATTATCATTGTTACTTAATAATTATATTCTGTTAAATAAAAATAAAAAACAAGTAATATAAAAAATTTGTTTTTGAAGTCAATTCCTACTTAGGTCATCAAAGAAAAAATTAATATAATCCCTTAAGCTAATATTAGTTTTTGTTGCATTAAAATATCTCAATTTGTTGATTTTCTATAAGCAAGTAGGTTTACAATGGAAGTCTATGGGAATTTGGCGAAATATTAGAGATATCGCCAAGTTGGCGTCACTTTTTGGCCGCCAAATTTGGCGATATATCGCCAAGTTGGCTACAAACTTGGTGGTATTTGGCGAGAGAACAGGTTCCCCCCTATGGTAACCCCTTATTGAAAATACTTTCATTGATCTTCAGTAACCAATGGCCGCCATTTTGTTACCCATGCAAAACTGAAATTAATTAATTAAAATTTAATTAATTAATTAATATTTGAAAAAAACTGTATTAACATCAATTGTCATCCAGTACAAGTTTAAAAAAAATTATTTCAACTTGATAGGATGAATAATGAGTATTTTATTAACGATTGAAAATTTGAACAAGATATATAAATATATAAATAAATATATATATGAATAAATGTAGGGAGAGTGTGAACTAATAGTTAGAATTGAATGAATGTGCAACATCTCAAACAAGAAACTAAATTACATCATATGGCTTTAAAATTAGACATTTTTCATTTGTTTATTAATCCTTTATCTACTGACGGTAATTATAAGTACCATTAAAAATTCTTGTAATAAAATTCATTTGATACATAGATTAGTTGTAATACAGTTTAGAATGAGTTATAGATACATTACTTTATCTTGTTGCAAAAGCATTATTGCTTACACAACACAAAAGTATATTTTAAAGGTTGATTTCTTTTGCCTATGCAACTTTTCAGCATTCTAGGCGTTGGGGGGAGGGGGGAGGATTTTCAATTCGGAAATATTTCTATATTTCTATTGTAAGATCATTATATTTGAACATTTCCTGATTCTACAAAATACTAAGAAAAATATTTAAAAAGGAAGATTTGAGTGGGATTATAAATATTGCACAAAATCCCTATAAATTGAAATTTAATTAATACTTTTATATCCCTCAATCCTTCTACAGTCCTTCTGAAATTTATTGAATGATTATGAAAATCTTCTAATGTAGTTTAAACAATTCACGAAAAATTATTTAGAATATAAAATTTTCATGAATTCATAATTCAGTACATAAAGGGTTAATAAAGCGTAGTCGTAATGAGAATTTTTATTAATAAACTAATATATACCCCCCGTCAAAAATAACGGATAACAGAATGTTGATCTTCGTTTCATTTTTATAAGACTTCATGCAAACAAACAGCATGTGGCTTTTATTATCGAAAGGTTTGTATTGTGGGAAAGTACAGTCGTGGAAAAAAAAAGTAAACACCCCCTACTAACTCCTCAACAAATTATCGTAGAAGAAAGTTACTGGTACCGAACGATTGGAAATAAAATCTACTTTTAAATGATGTATATAAATTTTGCTTAGAGGGCCATCTACGTATTAAAACGAACCATAACCCTTTTTTTTTTTTTTTCAATAGCAGTACACAATTCTGACAGCATAAATGAGCTCTACACCCTTCAATTAGTCTAAAAATAAATTTTTATGCAATTCGTACCATACGTTTCCGAAAAATTAATTATTTTAAAACGAGCGTAATTTAAGGGCTGTATCCAAATTGAAGTTCGGTACGCGATTGTGAACCAAAAGAGCTCCTTTCTTGATCAAGGCACCTAAGTAGTCAATTAAGTCTGTTAGATTACAAGATAGCATAAGAAATTTCAAAATATTTAGTCACTTCTATCATAGACGGCCCCTTAAACCATCATTTTGCCGTTTTTTAAGCATAATTTGAAAACTACTTAAAAGAAAAATGTGAAATTTTGGATTTCCATAAAGCAGGACTTAATAAATCTGAATCCATCAAAAAAATTGTAGGTTGCAATTCATAAGTTTTTTAATATTAATTTCATAATTTATAATTCATATCAGAAAATTATAAAAATTGCAAATTCAACGTATTTACGTTTGGGTATATTAGTATTATTGCTACACAAAAAATTAGCACTTTAGGAGTATAATTTCAGAAGTTATAAATAAAAATATGAAAATGTAATTTAACATTAGAAGCACTCAATTTTGAATGTTTATAATTAAAAACTTATCATTCAAATGACTTGTCTAGGCATAGTTTGAACTAAAGATTTGAAATATCTTGTTAAAATTTGGTATTGTCATTGAAAAAAATGAAATTTGGATTCGTTTTAATATGTAGATGGCCCCCTGAGCAAATTTTACATACGTCATTTAAAAGTAGACTTTATTTCCAATCGTTCGGTACCAGTAACTTTCGTCTACGATAATTTGTTGAGGAGTTAGTAGAGGGTGTTTACTTTTTTTTTCCACGACTGTACGTGTTAAAAATGACAAATGTTTTCTACAAATATAAATGATGAGGATATTCATGTTACTCAATATTCAATTTCTGAAATTGCTTCAACGATCAATAGCGGCTCCTATTCTAATTTTTAGTATGAAGAAAAGAAAAATGAGTGAAAATTAAGTCATGTTAATGCAATCACATCAATTTTTCTCCTTAGTATTATTAATCTAAAAATACATATTAAACTAAGCATAACGTCACTGGCGCAAACTTTTCAAACATACTTTATATACGTACTCTTACCACAGTATATTCAAATGAAAATATATTTTCTATGATAATTGTAATTAAAAAAACTGATAAATTCATAATGCATAAAAATAAAATAAAGCTAATAGACAATATTCGCGTGATGTCTCAGTAAATATGAATTTTTATTCGCTTATAAAAATAAAAGTACACGTGCATAAAATATTTTACCGAAAATTACTTGCAAACGAAAAAATACGTCCAAAAAGTCGCGTGTCTGAATATTTTTCATTATTTCTCTTTTTATCGGAAACCATGGAAGTATTGTGATTGCCACCGTTTTGAAGAAATTTCATTAAAAAAACTTTTTAAATTAAAATTAAAATATAATAAAAAGGAAAGTGCCCATTTAAACTGATGGCATTGAGCTCACAGTCTATTCACACTGATTGTATACTATACTCTTACTTCAAAGAATAATATCATTTTAATCCATACCTGTTTCACATCTTTATACTTAACCAATGAGCCTCCAAATCTCATCAGGGAAGCGCCTTATCAGAATAAACCAGTATACGAAATTTGAAGCAAATCGGATAAGAAAACTCATTTATCTAAATTAAGGGGGTATAACCCCCCCCCCCCGATCCCTCTTTATACTTAAATAATGAGCCTCCAAATCTAATCTGGGAAGCGCCTTATCATAATTAACCGGTATACCAAAATTGAAGCAAATCGGATAAGAAAACTCATTTATCTAAATTAAGGGTGTATAACCCTCCCCCCCCCCGGATCCCTCTTCTTTACTTAAATAATGAGCCTCCAAATCTAATCAGGGAAGCGCCTTATCATAATTAACCGGTATACCAAAATTGAAGCAAATCTGATAATTCTGCATGAAAAACCCATTTATCTAAGTTAGGGGTTTAGCCCCCGTACCCCCTTTATACTTAACCAATGAACCCCCCAAAATAATCAGGGAAGCGCCTTAGGAGAATGAACCTAGAAAAAAAATGAAGCAAATCGGATATTTCTATCAAGAGTTAACGCGTTACATACGTACATACGTACATACGTACATACATACGTACATACAGAACCTGCGGGCACATTAGCTCTCAGGCTCTGATAGCCTGTGAGCAAAAAATAGGAATTAATCTTTAAAATAGCTACTGAGGGTACATCAACAAATGAACAGCTTAAAAAAAAAGTAATTAGCAAAATCGATTCAGTGGAAAGCTCAGGGCAGATGACTAAAAAAATAATCTTTGTGTTTTAAAATATATAAATGGCACGGTTCGTCTCGAAATGGTTACCAACTCTTTCCTACACTGAGATTTTACATAAGTAGATTTGTTTCTAATAAAAGGAGAAACTTCGAAATTTATATTTAAAAAAATATTCCTATTGCAGATGTTTTTAATCTTAAAATTAAAATTATAAATTAAAATTTATAGTACTAGGGGGCTCTGCCCCCTACGAGCTACGCTCGCCAACCCCCGTTCAGACACCGCAGACTCTCTAACCGCACGCTAATTTGATCGGCTTTAAAAAGATTTAGGAAGATTGAATTATAATTTGAATCTGACAATTATAATCTGACGTAATTTTTACCAAACTTTTCTTTCTCTTTTTAATATTCACGTAAAAATACTTTTGTTAGAAATGAAATATTATGATCATCTTAAAATATCAAATAAATGTCTCGCGCAATTTTAAAATTTAAACTGTTTTGCAATATTATTTTTTGTTCATTTTACGTAATAAGTGTAATGTGACGTAAATGTGACGTAAATTCTCCTATTTAAGACTTCTAACGCATGTTAATGAATTTATTATTTTACAATATTCTTTCTCTTTTAAAATTCACGTGTAAATATAGTTTTTGTGACGTAATTTTAAATGAGTTCCTGCTTTTTATTTTTTCTGTTTATAATAGTCACGTGTAAAATAAATTTTTAATTTGAAGCAAACATTATTGTTTGCGCTGTTTATACAGTTGGCAACAGTTTAAATTAATACAATTTTCTAAAATAAGTAAAAAATATCTTTCGAAATGCTGAAAATTTGAATTTAAAATAGAAATAAAACCTCAAAAAATGAGTCAAATTAAAAAACTAAATGCAGTCTGCACACAGGGAAATTCTGATGCATAAAATGATCTAAAAATGATTAAATTCCTATGTACCGTTTTTGCTCGTATAAAACTTTTAATGGAACGATTTTGTCCAACTTTGGCATTAAATATCTCTTAAAATAATTCTTCGATTTGAAAACTGTCTGCATCAGCGTGTTTACCAAACATTTCTCTGTAATACTACTGATTTTCAAATTTTTGTATGCAACAATTTTTTTTAATATTAACGAAGAAAGGTCATGCTTAAGCATTCAAATTGGATGCTGATCTGCCGGGAATATCTACGTAGATTTTCATTGGTCCATTTCGAAATCAAAACTTTTTTTTTATATAAAGAAGGATAAAATATTACTTAAGCGTATATAATCTTCGAACTTGCGACACCTAAAAGTAAAAGACAAATTTTACATAGTGAAAAACCGATGTATAATAAGTAATTGTACTTCTGACGCATAGAACGATAAAAATCAAAACTTACAGTTTGATTTTTAGATAAAACTAGGGGGCTCGGCCCACTACGAGCTACGCTCGCTAACCCCCGTCCAGACTCCGCAGACTCTAAATGCGCGCTAATTTGACCGGCTTTAAAAAGATTTCGAAAGATTGAATTATAATTTAAAAAACTGTGGCGATCTCCCTATAAACGGATTTCTATTCATTTCTCTTTGATTGGGGAATTTTAACGCCAAATCCGCTGCGATACTAATTGATTATTCCGTCGACCAATTTCGCCAAATTATATAAATCGCCAAACCACTCGCCAAATTATACAAATTGACATAATTTTTATTTTAAATAACGAAAGAACAAATAAATTAGTACAACATTAATAAAAATACAAATAAAACGTCGAAATAAAAATAACTTGATGACGTAGACACGTGTAACAACATTTCAAAATAATCTAATATAAAAGGAATTAAGTAAACAGAGTCTTTGTCTCCTGGTATTTTTTAACAAAGCGAAAAGAAAGTTCTTTTAAATAAGACATTTTAAGATTAAGTATTTTTTTGAGACATTTTAAATTAATCGCTTTTAATATGACGTAATTTTGACCAAGCTATTCTTTCTCTTTTAAATATTCACGTGAAAATACTTTTGTTAGAAATGAAATATTATTTGCGCTTTCCTAACAAAAATAGTTGAAAAGATCCTCTCAAAATATCAAATAAATGTCTAGCGCAATTTCTAAATTTAAACTGTTTTGCAATATTATTTTGTGTTCATTTTATGTAATAACTGTAAAGTGACGTAAATATGACGTAATCTCTCCTATTTAAGACTTCTAAGACGTATGTTAATGAATTTATTATTTTACAATATCCTTTCTCTGTTAAAATTCACGTGTAATTATAGATGAAGTAATTTTCAATAAGTTCCTGCTTTTTATACGTAATTATTTAATTCTAATTTGAAAGTTTTTTTTTTCTGTTTATAATAGTCACGTGTAAATAAATTTTTAATCCGAAGCAAACATTGTTGTTTGCGCTATTTATAAATTTGGCAACAGGTTAAATTAGTACAATTTTCTAAAATAAGTAAAAAATATCTCTCTAAATGCCGAAAATTTGAATTTAAAATAGAAATAAAAGCTCAAAAGATGAGTAAAATTTAAAAACTAAATGCAATCTGCACACCGGGAAATTATAACGTATAAAATGATCTAAATATGATTAAATTCCGATGTATAGTTTTTGCTCCTATAAAACTTTTTTAATTGAACGACTTTGTCCAAATTTAGCCTTAAATATCTCTTAAAATAATTCTTCGATTTGAAAACTGTCTGCATCAGCGTGTTTATCAAACATTTCTCTATAATACTGCCGATTTTCATATTTTTGTATGCAATATTTTTCTTATTATTAACGGAGAAATACTTCCGGTCACAAAAAACTCAAAACCGGCGGCGGCGGCGGCGGTGACAGCGGTAGTTACTTTTTTTTTAGAATAGAGAGATGCCTTTTGATTACGTATTTTTCATTGAAAACTCAATAGTAAAATTCATGCTTACTCATTTTTACACTTTATTATGGCCATTTTCATCTTTTAACTAGCAAACAATGTTCATTCGAAATTGGGCATATTCGTATTTGTATGGTTTAATTTTTTGGAAATTTTACAGTGTAGTAACAATATTTTTAAAACACTTTCATTGTAACGCTATGGTCATCGCAAAAGTTTCTTTCATATTATTTTAGCAATTTTTGTGTCTTTAGTTAATAGTCTTTCAGTTTCAGGGTTTTTTTTCTTCATCTGAAAGAGCGGAGTGTCGTTTTAACATATTTTACTTTTTAATGAAACAGATACATAGAAAATATAAATATGTAATCTGTGTAAAAAAGAGTAAAATGAAATTTTTGTAAAAAATACTATATAATACTTATTTCAAATACTTATTTCATTATTATTATAATACTTATTATAATTACTTATTATAGTATTTCATATTTGTATAATACTTATTTCAAAGTTGAAGCTCTGGAAACAGATCAAATTTCCGCTGCTTGCTTATCCACTCCTGATAAATATATTAGGAAAACACATAATAAATTAAAAAGTTTACAACTAGCTGATAGTTATGAACATACTAGTAAACAAATTTCAGTTTTAATCGGCACTGATAATTATTATAATATTGTAACTGGTAGAATCAAAAGACTAAAGTATAATCTTGTAGCTACTGAAACTCTTTTTGGCTGGTGCTTACAGGATTATACGGGGTCAGTCAGTGAATTGTTCAGCATGAAAATTATAGTTGAAGAAAAAAGATATATTCGATCAAATCAGAAATTTTTGGCAGTTGGAAAGTTTAGGAATTGAATCCAAAACGAAACTCAAAATATTAGTAATGTAGAAGGTGACATTATGACCAATTTTCAGTCTAATATTGTTTTTAAGGATAATCGGTATAAAGTAAAATTTCCATGGAAGACGAAATTGAAAATGTCTCTTAAAAACAATCGAAGAGTTGCATACAGAAGATTTTTGAAATTAAGAACAAGCTTTAGAAATGACCCTTTGTTATTCTCAGAATATAAAGCTATTTTAATAGTTATTTAGCAGAGAATATTATCGAACCTGTTGACAACACATCTGATGTAAACATATTTTACTTATCCCACAGAGCAGTAATTCGTGAAGATAAGTCCACCACTAAAGTTCGCATTGTTTTCGACGGAAGCGCCCATGCTAAGTGTGAATTATCACTAAATGATTGTTTACATACTGTATTGAATCTCATCCCCGAATTGTTCAGCCTTTTGATCAAATTCAGAAACTTCACCATAGCAATTACTGCAGACATTCAACAAGCGTTTTTGCAGACCGAGATTGATGAACCAGATAGGGACTTCACAAGATTTTTCTGGGATGATGAACCATGGAATGATGATCCAGGCAAGGAATTTAAAATATTTAGACTAAAGAGAGCTCTTTTCGGGGTAAAACCAAGTCCCTTTCTTCTGGCTGCTACAATCAAGCATCACCTACAAACGTATGTAGAAACATTTCCTGAATCGTTAGAAATTTTAAATTCATCATTATATGTTGATGATTTTATTACAAGTCAACCAAATGTCGATTACGCATTTAAAATTATTAAGGAAACTTATGAAATATTTCAAGCAGCTAGTATGACTTTTAGAAAATGGAAAACCAACTCGCATGAATTACGTGAGAAATGGAAAGAACATGGTTTACATATTGATGAAATTTCTGATAACTTAAATCTCACTAATCAATATTTGATATCTTCAAAAGTTTTATCGGTTGCTTAGTACTCAAATAGTGACATGTTTTCATTTACGACTCAAAAACTAGAAAATTTCCTTTTGAATAAACTTAGTACTAAACGTTATTTATTGCAAACAGTTGGTCGCATTTTTGACTCAATTGGTTTTATAAGTCCTTATACTAGCTATTATAATTAAATGTTTAATTGAAGAAGTTTGATGTTTAGGACTTGATTGGGATGAGAACCTACCCAAACATCTATACAATTTATGGAATGAATGGTTTGAGGAAATAAAAGAACTAAATTGTAACCCTTTAAAAACTGTCTCTATACCTCGGCTTCAACTTTTAGGAGCCCTTTTGTCTGGTAGACTTTGCAATGAAATATCTAAAGAATTAGCTTTTCTACAACTTGCTACTTTTGGAATGACTCTACTATTACTTTCTTTTGGAATAGAGGTGAGCTAGAAAGATTTAAAATGTTTGTCAGAAACCAGATATAGGAAATCAGAAATCTTAGTGATCCATTAAATTGGTTTCACTGTCCTGAAAAAGAGAATACCGCCGATCTACTTACTAGAGGTTTGAAAGTTTCAGAGTTGAAAAATAACCAACTTTGGTGGGAAGGTCCCCAGTGGTTAAAGCAAGACAGATTTCTTTGACCAAAATTGGACAATACATTGCATACATTAGATATTTCTGAAGTTAAAGATTAGTTAGAACTAAAGAAAAACACTGTTGTAAAATAAACTATTGTAAATGAAAATCAGTTAAACGTTGATTTGATTAATCGATATTCTTCTTTTATAAAATTAATAAGAATTACTCCATGGTGCTTAAGATTTCTGAATAACTGTAAATTGAAATCAGAAATTAGAAAAAACAATTATTTAGGTACTTCTGAGTTACAGAATGCGACCAAGAAGCTGATAAAGATAGTTCAAAATTCCGCATTTCAAACTGAAATTCGATGTTTAAAGGTAAAACATCTTCTTTCAAATAACAGTAAGATCTTGAACTTAAATGTATTTCTAGATGCAGATGGACTGTTAAGGGTCGGTGGAAGACTGAAATTTTCTAATTTATCAGAATCTCAGAAACATCAAATACTTTCACCAAAGTCTCACTATTTCACTGAACTCTTAATTGATTATCATAAAAAATTCCTACATTCAGGTACTCAGACAACTCAATCTTTATTAAGACAATTTTATTGGATACCATCTGGTCAAAGTCAAGTAAAGAAAATTATAAATAGGTGCGTGACTTGTCTCCGAACAAAACATCAAAGTCTTCAACAATTGATGTGTGACTTGCCCCATGATTAATTGTACCATCTAGACCGTTTGAGAAAACAGGTGTCAATCTAGCAGGTCCTATTATAACAAAACCTAACTTAAAATGATCAAAGATAACACTAAAATCATACATTGCTATATTTATTTGTTTTTCTACCAAAGCTGTTCATCTAGAAGATGTTTCAGACTTGACTACAGAAGCTTTTTTAGCCTTTTTGATACGATTCATAGCTCGACGATCTAAACACTGTGTCATATGGAGTGATAATGCCACAAATTTTAAGAATACTTGTGCTCTTTTGAAATCCTTCTATCAGATTTGTGCTTCAGAAGAAATTGAGCGATTTAGTGCTGAAGAACGAATTCAATGGAATTCCATACCCCCTGCATCCCCACATTTCAGCGGATTATGGGAATCAAATATAAAAACCATGAAGCGAATCCTCTTGAAGATAACTAAATCCTATATCTTAAATTTTGAAAAGCTGTCAACACTTGTGACGCAAATTGAGGCAGTTATGAATTGACGTCCGTTGACCCCCTTGTATGCAGATGTTAATGATCTACAACCACTGACACCTGGTCACTTCCTCATTGGAGGTCCTCTTTTGAATGTTCCTGAAAATAATGCTATTTTAGAATCTTTACCTTTTTCTTCTAGGTGGACACTTGTTCAAAGATTAAAAATGCAGTTTTGGCAACGCTGGAGCCGAGAATACTTAAATGAGTTGTAAGCCCGCAGTAAATGGAAAAAGTCCTCGCAAAACCTTCAAGTTGGTCAGCTTGTGTTAATGAAGGAAGGAAATGACAAGTTTATAGACTGGAAACTTGGTAGAATTCTGAAAACTTTTAAAGGTGATGATGGACATGTCCGTGTAATTGATCTCAAGACCTCTACAGGTATGTTACGTAGAAATATTACCAGAGTAGTACCTTTGCCATTTTATGATGATGTTGGTCAGCCGTCCAACGCCAAGCGGGATGTTCCGGCTAATTCTCTAAACAGCTAGATAGCCAGCGCATGCTCTGTTTGAGCTGTACATTTCTGAACTGAAATAAACTAATCTTTTGTTGATCTTAGAATGCTTTAGATGTAATGTGTCGAGTCTCTTAATATATTTTTATGTTCCGTTTTCGTTTTTAAATATTTGTTTGTGCCGTAAAATATGTTGATTATTTGTCGAATTAGATACCACTAAATCACTGTTCATGCAAAATTCCTGATTTGAAAAGAATATTTAAATTAACTAGAAAAGAATAGAACAGTGCTAAAATATACATAAAAAGGTCTTTTAAACATAAAAAATCCGTCAAAAGATGTTAAAAACCTCAAGCGCTTTTAGCTGCACTATAACAGCCGTCATCAGAGGGAAAAGATCAGAGGAGTGAAAGTTCGTGAAAGTTTTTTACGTTTTTCGTGAAAGTTTAGTAGCTGTAGACGAGTCTATTTCAAAGGAAGGGAGGAGGAGGAGGAAAGGATGGGAATATGATAATTATGTTTCAAAATCGTTAGAAATATTTAGGTCTTGGGGTTTTATAACATCTTTTGACGGGTTTATTATGATATGCAGATCTTTTTATGTGTATTTTAGAACCTTTTAAGCAAATTATATCTGAATTTTAATCTCGTATATTTTATTGGTAATCAAGGTGAACATGACGTTCAGTAATTATAGTTTAATCTATACTTTGTACTAAAGATTTATTTCTGCATTAATGTAATTTTACTTTACTATGAGTTATTTTTTTTATTTTACATAGTTAAGCGGAAAAAAATTAATAAAATGTTTGTCAAAACTGCAAAAAAAGCGCCGATATTCACCCAAAAGAATCTATTGAAGATAAAACAAGAATAAAAAATTATGCGTCCAGCGTAGATTATGTAACACTTCAACACATTCAGAGTTCTGTAATACAACTTTACACTTTATTAAGGTAAAAGATGTCTAAATAAGCAATTTAGAAAATGCCTAACGCAATTGAAATCCCAATTACTGCATTTACCATCAATAGTCGGGAAAATATCCGAATTGTTTGTGCAGCCCTGTATATGATCTATAGATTTGTATGCATACTACGTAGTATGCTAAAAGTTAGTTCAATTAGTATCCAATACTTTCTTCTTGTAAAGATAGAAGAAAGTAATAATTTGGAAAATGTATAACACGTTTGAAAACGGATTTCAGCAATTATCATCAATAATCGGAAAATATCCGAATTCTTTTGTGTATCCCTGTATATGATCAATAGATTTGTATAGATTTGTGCTAAAATTTAGTTTAGTTAGGAAACGTATAGCACAGTTGAAAATTTCTATTCGCAATTTCCGTCAATAAATGGAAATGTACTTGAGAACTTATGCGTAGCCCTGTATATGACCTATAGAACTTATACACACCAAGTAATAAGCAAAAAAAAAGGTTTAATTTTTAAACGCGTATCACAACTGTAAACGCATCTCTAGCAAATATTCTTCATAAGCAGCAATGTAGCCAAATACTTTTGTGTGACTCTGTAAATGAACGATAAGTTATACGCATAACCGATTCTATAACAAGTGCTTTGTAGTACACCTCAGTGATATACAGAGATACCAATATGTTTAAAATAATTAAATATCATTAAAATTCACCGCAAAGGATAATTCACCAAAGGCTGTAAAGTAATTCTTTTGAGTGTTCCTGTAAATGAACCATAAATGCTACAGCTACACACTTCATTTCCAATACAGAACATGCCATGGTAAACCCCAGTAACATATTAATTTCATGACAATCTGACTATATTTACGCCAGTTAGAGCACGGACAGACAAACAAACCGAATTTATAAACACTTTTCAGCTATGTTGGAAAGTGTTAAAATACAGGGTATCCAAAAGTTATGGCTTATTTTTGCGGAACTACTCATTAGAATTAAAAAAATACATTTAGATAGAAAGAGCATCACACTAAGTTTTAATATCAATAGATTTCGACGTGTGGAGATGTTAGATTGGGATGTTTGCTAGCCGTGTACGCGTATAGTAGTCGGCAATTGATACAAAAGCGACAAACTTATTCCAGGATTTCATTATTAATGACGTGGCCACCACGGCAAAAGGCACAGTGCGTGCTTTCGTTAACGGAATTTAAATTTGTGATGCGTGTTCAGCAACGGGTGAAAACACAGTAGAATGTTCAAAATGATCGCAATTTTTTAACTTTGCTATCAGTACTTGCGTGATGTTCGGTTTTATCCTCAAAAATAAACTATTTATTTCTCAATAAAAACAAAACATAGGTAAGATAAATTGGGCTTACCTTGTATTTATGTATATCCGTTTATCATCTGTTAATCTGCGCCCGGAAGGGTAATTATGACTTCCTCTTCTAATATCTCTGATTTAATTCACATTTTATGAACGTGTGATCATCCAGGTCATTTAAAAAGACACATGTTTTTTGTGTGACTTGTAAATCTTAAATTTGTGCGGAAACTTATAAATAGAAAGAAAAATTAATATATAATAAAGCTTTAGAAGTTACATCTCTCCTTTGGAGAATCAAGATTACAAGTGAAAAATAGAAAACATGTATAAAATAGTATCAGTAATAAAAAAACAGGAAATTAGTGCCATAAATTAGAATAACAAATTATTTGTATCAATATTTATATTCATAGTAATTTAAAATAAGAGTTTATAGTTCTTGAGTATCGCGAAATGTTTATAATAAAATGTTTATTTATGATTGTGCAATCACTTTTCATTTTCACTTCCTTCGTTTAGATCATAATCACTTTTGATGATTGCTTTTATAAATCACATTTGACACATGAAAAACAATTTACTTAGCTTAATTATTTTAATGTCCTTGTTTGGAGATTATATTTCACAATATCTGTTAACAATTCCCCCCTTAATCTCATAACGAGAATTGTTTTGTAACTTCAGTTTGTTTCTATTATTTAGAAATTCAAGCTTGGGCTCTGGTTTCGTAAGTATGTTCGTCGTCATTGACTTGCTTGGACAATAGCGCATTTCAATAATTTTATCTTCTTTCAGCTGTTTAGTTACATTATATTTGATATCAATATGTTTCGTTTTATTGGAAAACTTTTCGGATTCTATCATTTTTATGCAAGATTTATTGTCTTCATAAATTACTATAGGCAATTTCTGCGGTATATCAAGATCTTCTAATAGTTTTAGCAGCCATATTAATTCTTGTGTAGCGCTCGCCGCTGCTACGAACTCTGCCTCTGCAGATGATTGTGCGACACACGTTTGTCGTTTCGTTATCCACTGTATTGGATTCTTTCCTAAGAGGAATAAATTGCCTGTTGTCGATCTTCTTGTTTTTAGATTTCCACCCCAATCTGCATCAGTATATACTTCCAGGATCGGTGGTTCTTCCGTGCTGATTACTAAATTTAAGTCTTTTGTTGAATATGGATATCTTATTAATCTTTTAACACCTTTCCAATCTCTTTCAGACGGCGTTTCGTTTTTTCTACTCAAAAGGTTTACACCTACTAAAATATCGGGCCTACTTATTGTAGCAACATATAACAGCGCACCTATTGCTTGTCGGTACTTAGTGTTGTTTGGCATTTGTGTTTCCTCATTGTCTAATCGTTGAAAGCCTGTTTCCATTGGAGTGCCATATGGCTTAGAATCTTCTAAATTAATTTTTTTGCAATTTCTATTATTTTTTCTGTTTGATTTAGTTTAAAGCCGTTGTGAGTCTTTTGTATTTTTATCCCGAGGTAATTGGAAATTTGACCTAAATCTTCAAGTGCGTACTTAGATTTTAGTTTATCTATTATGTCATTTATATTTTCATCTTTTCCTGCGATTATTATATCGTCCACGTATACTGCTATATAAACCGTGTTTTCCCCTTCTTTTCTTATAAATAAGCAATTATCAGCATTGCTCTGTTTAAATTTTAATTCTTTTAGTATTTCACTAATATTTGAATACCATGCTCTTGCAGCTTGTTTTAGTCCATATAGGGCCTTTTTTAACTTACAAACCTTATTGGGTTCTCTAGTGTTTATATACCCTTTAGGTTGTGATACATAAACATTTTCTTCCAATTCACCATGTAAAAATGCCGTTTTGATGTCAATCTGCCTAATATTGAGATTGTGGTATGCTGCGGCAGTTATGAAGACTCTTAAACTTGTATGGGAAACTACTGGCGCATAAGTTTTATCGAAATCTACTCCATATTTTTGTCTAAATCCTTGTGCGACCAATCTCGCTTTGTAACGCTTGATTTTTCCGAATTCGTCATATTTCGCTTTAAAAGTCCATTTCGACCCAATAACTCTTGCTTCTTGTTGGGGATCAACTAAACACCAGTTTCATTTTCATTAAGGGAATTCATTTCCTCTTCTGTCGCTTTTTTTCCAGTTCTGTTTTTCTATAGGATTTTCTATGCTCATCATATCTTCCCAACTGTTAGGTACATATACTGGATCGTGCCGGACTGCATAAGTAAACCTGTCCGGCGGCACACCTCTATTGGTTCTTTCTGATCTTTCTGTCTTATTAAAAGTACACATACAGTAGTGGTCAAAATTGTGGACATTTTCTGAAATTTTCATGTTTTATAACTTTGCGTGCTTATAGATATATTAATTTTTACTTAAATACAAATTTTTATATATCAAATTGAAGGAAATTTAATGTAAAATTTAGTAAAGGAAAACAGAATTAAAATATTTGCATTACAAAAAAAGTTATGCTTACTTTAGTCGAAAATACAAACACAATTAGTCGTGAATGCTGAAGTGTATTGTAATAAAAGCTTCCTAGACATTCACAATCACTAATCTGAGAACCAATCAAATGTCAGTAACTAAACTGTAGTATATTTTGATTTATAAAAGCGATATTTTGCTGGAATGAACTTTGCAGAAGGGTGAATACTAGTGTAACTAAATACAGTTATTTTTTTAATGTTTCCATTTTTTCTTAATGCAAATAAATTAAAACAATGTCATCAACAACAAGAACTGATTGGACACCTACAAAAAGAAGCGAAATTGTCATATTGAGAGAAAAGGGTCTCTGCTATACTGAAATTGCTGACAGGTTGGTGGATCAGTCACTTTATGTGGCGTGCGAAAGTTGTGTTTACGTTATGAAAAAACTAAATCAGTGATAAATAAGGCAAGATCAGACAGAAAAAAATGCAAAAGTGCTTCTGCCGATAGAAAGATAAAAAATATATGCCTCAAAGATAGAAGAATTGAATGCAATGGGTAATGAATGCAATGGGTATTTCAGTTAATGCAAGAATAATAAGTAGAAGATTAGCAGGTTTTGGACTGAAAGGTAGAATTCCGAGGAAAAAAACCATTTTTAAGTTTTCAGCAACGCAAGAAACGAGTCCAGTGAGCAAAATAACACATTAATTGGTGAAAAAATCAATGGAAGCAAATAATCTGGAGCGATGAGAATAAAATCACTCTTTGGTAGTGATGGGTGAAAATGTGTGAGACGTAGAGTAGGGGAAGAGCTGCATCTTGATTGCATTGAAACAACTACAAAGAACCGAGTAAACCATGATTTGGGCCTGTATGTCTTCAGAGGGTGTGAGCCGCATTCAAGTGATTGATAGTATTCTGAATGCAAAAAGAAAGAAAATACATCGAAACTGTCCTGGAACCATAATTGATACCCCCTATCAGGGATCCCTTCCCCAATAAAGCCCTATTTATTTTTCAGCAGGATTCAGCTCCATACCTTATTGGAAAAATATGCAAAGAATTGTTTGAAAATAACAGCATACAATTATTACTCTGGCCTGAAAACAGCCCTGATCTGAATCCTATAGAAAATTTGTGGCGACGTTTGAAAATCCTTGTACAAAAACAGCGTACATTTAATGAAACTCAACTTATTGAAGCTATAATTGATTCTTGGCATCATGTGAGTAAAAAGGATGAACTCCAAACACTAGTTCTCTCAATGAAAAGACGTTGGGAAGCTGTAATAAAAAGCGAGGATTATCCTACTAAATATTGAATGTGTAAGTGTAACTTTAAAATAGGGTAACTCTAGGAGGGATGGCCAGTCTAAATATTTCTAAAACTTGATTATAGATTGCAACATAAACTTATTCGTATGAAATAGTTCAACGAGTTTATTTATTGCGACGTGCAGTTGTGTTTTTCGATTATAAAAAGTAAGTGTAATTTTAATGTTTATTTAATTTAGTGGTTGAATATTTTTTTTTTTTTGACTTAGGTATCTGAATGTTTTGCAGTACGTACATTATATATATTTTTTTACTATATGGACTTTTAAGGTACGTATATAATCTAATCTTTACTTCTAAGCCTAGAAGAATAACGTACAATGGCTATTGATTCTTTAATTTGGGAGACCATCAGTCCTTCAATTTCAGGAGAGATGGCCACATGAAATCGAGGAGAGATGTCTTTAATCAATATTTCAAAATTGTACGGATTAATTATTTTAACTAAATATAATTAAATTTAAAATAAATATATAACGTTTATGTTTATAAATATATTAATTGATGTAATTTTAAATTTTAACTAATATAAATATTTTAATAATAATAATAATAATATAAGACCTAAGGATTTATTTCTTTCAGAAAATACTGAAAAAAGTCAGAAACTTTCACAACAGAAACTAATAATGTTGATAAATAAACTAAATTAACGTAATAAAACTAAAATTAACGCGAGAAAAAAAGACACGATACTTCCAGTAGCGAAGAAAACGAAATATATTTAAAATTATCATATTCTTCAGAATTCGAGTAAATAGAATTGGATTAGGATCACTGTGTTGGTTGTGCAAAACAATATAATATCACATACAAAAAGGATGTCTGGATACAATGCATAAGGTATCAGAAGTGGTTCCATGAAACGGGTACAAATTATCGGGACCTTTGCCAAACATGTGATAAGATTTTACGAAAAGTGAAGTATTGAAATTATGCTTCAAATTTTCTTTATTCGAGTTTTATTCACTCATTTTCCATCGGATAACTGCATCTTTACAAATTGCTATATGTTTTTCATGATTAACTATATGAAATGTGTTATTTTTTTGCTATTTAAATTAACTTTTTCTTTCTGGTATTGGATGGCCATCTCTCCTCGGCTTGAAGGAGAGATGGCCATCTGCCATTTTAATTTCAATTTTGTTTTCAATACTTAATTATTTTTTGCATAAAATTTTATGAGTATATGTATAAGAATTTTAAATATGCATAAATATTTCTTGTATTTGCATTCTAAGATTTTTTATTAGAATCTTCAAAAAACTATTGCCATCTATCCTAGAATTACCCTATAATGAAATCTAAGATAGATGTAATTTTTTGTAAGCGTAACTTTTTTTGTAATACAGATATCTTATTTATGTTTTTTTTTATTAAATTCTGCATTACATTTTCTTGAATTTGATACATAAACATTTGTATTTAAGTGAAATTTATTATATTCTTCGAGCACACATTTATAAAACATGAAAATGTAAAAAAATAAATAAATAAATAAATAAATAAATAAATAAATAAATAAAAAAAATGCCCACAATTATTGGCCACCACTGTATATTAAGACAGACTTTAATTACTTAATACAATAAACCCAATTGGAGTGAAAAATTGGCCAGGGCCAGGACTCAAACTTGGATCCACAGAGCACTGTGCTGTTTCTCTAACCACTAAGCTGCCCTGGCCGATGTTCTAGCTCGAAAATTTCTCACTAGTAAACCATGTTGGGGAACGTCCCCGTCCATCTATGAGATAGCACAGGAGGACCTGATAACGGTGAATAAATATCTTTTTCAACGAACCACAATACATTTTGTGGATCCAAAATTTTAGGTAATTCAAGGGAGGCTGAATCTTTGCAAATCTGTCTTGAGTTACCTAAAATTTGGAAAGAGGTGCTATGCTGGTTTAGAAACAATAATAAAAGTTTATTCACGCTCACAAATATTCATTTTTATTTTATGTTTGCAATGGATATTCATTATACATGAGTTCTCCTGATATTATTTACCAATCTCTTGGTTTAAAATTTTTGCGAAAAAGTTTGTATCATCAAGGATTTTGAAAAAGCCGCCGTTTGTGCGATGAAACATGGGTCGATCTAAATAAAGGTATTATGCCTTTTAAGTTGTATTTTGTATCACTTTTAGTAATTTTTAGCTTAGTTTGTTAACTATGTTTGTTTTAACATGTACAGTGCATATTTTACACACTGTAAAAGAAAAAAACAATCTCCCAATTTGCAGAAAAAACTGTCAGCCAAGACGCCAGGAAAAACTATTTATTTTAAAGTAATAATCTGTATTTATTACGTACTTTAACAGATTTTTCCGTAGTTTCGTAATAAATATAGATTAATTCCATAAAATAAAGAGTTTTTTACTGGCCGACTGTTTTTTCTTTTTTTTTTTTAAGATTGACAGAATATTTTCAGTGCCTATTTTATATATTTAAATTATAAATAGTACCTTTATTTATTTTATAATTGCAAATTTAAAGTTGCCTTATAATTTCTTAACACACTGTATTTATCTTTTAAATACGAGGGTGTATCAATAAGTTTTTGCCCTACCATAGAAATAATTGAGCGAAATTTATAAAACTGCCACATTGTATTAGTCCTCTTCTATATAGTCACCGTGCACAGTTATACATTTCTGAAAACGGTATTTCAAAGAGAGGATGAAGGATGTATTCCAGGAGGCGTTATAGTAGACCCAAAGGGGGTCATTTTTCTATCTTTTGCCGACCCCCACATATGACATATCATTTTAAAAGCCTGTGACCACTTATTCATGCTATGCACCTCCCGAGACCCTCCTCCCAAATTTGCCCTTAGGAGGTCATGAATGATGTCCGAAAAATTTTGAAAAGTGCCCTCTGGAGGGCAAATTTGGGGGGAGAGGGGCTCGTGAGATGCATAGCATGAATAAATGGGCACAGGCCTTTCCAACTATATGTCACATGTGATGGTCGGTAAAAGTTAGAAAAATGCCCCCCTTTGGGTTTACTATCGCGCCTCCTGGAATACATCGTCCCCCTCTCTTTGAAATACCGATTGCACAAATGTGTTACTTGTGCACGCTGACTATACAGGGTGTCTCAAAAGGTCGTTTGCAAACTTAACATGCTGGTCTGTCATATCTTGAGGAACAAGATTTACATAGGAACTTATGTTCGAAAATGCAAACTGCGACAGCTAGAGGACGATGATCGCAGGTGAGAAGAGGAAGAAAGAAAGGATATCTAAAGAGGTATTAATATGACTCTTATAGAACAAGGTTTAATTTACAGAAGGTGTTCAAAATTCCTTCCATTCGCCGCAATGAATGCTTCACAACGTCGACGCATGGATTCACGGACCCGTTCAAAATGAGCAGATGTGTTACGGACATGTGCCACCGCTTCCACGATCCTGGCGACGAGATCCATGTCCGATGTTACGGGCTTCTCGTACACCATGGAATTCATGTGTCCCCACAGATAGAAATACAAGGGAGTTTGGTTGGGGGATCGCAGTTGTCATGCGACTGGTCCGCCTCTGCCAATCCAGTGATTAGGATATGTCCTATCAAGTTATTCTCGCACAGTGTAGCTAAAATGAGCAGGCGCTCCATCATGCTGAAACCGGATGTTTCGCCGTGTAGCGGCTGGAACGTCACACATGAGATTCGGCAAGACTCTTTCTAAGAAAATGCGATAGGTATTCCCGTCGAGGCGCTGAGGTAGTAGGTAAGGGACAGTTAACATGTCACCGATAATACCAGCCCAAACGTTTTCGGCGAATTATTGTTGACGTGCATGGGCACATGTAGACCTTGGGATTTCATGCGCCCATATGTGCATGTTGTGCAGGATCAGGACACCATCCTGTGTAACACAGGAATCATCCGAAAACAAAATCCACGATAGAAAATCCGGCTGTGCGACCCGTTATTGCAAATACCAGCGTGCGAATTCAACGCGTTGGGGATAATCGTCAACGCACAATGCCTGTACTCTTTGTAAGTAGTAGAGGTATTGCGTGTCCTCATGCAATATGCACATAATGCTGGAACGATGTACACCCAAGACGGGTTCGCTTGCTCGGAGACGTGTTTGCGGGTTCCTGTCAAATTCCTGTAGCACTGTTTTCTCCACGACAGGCGAGCGTGTAGTGCGTTCTCCACCGATGTGTCTACGTACTTGGAAAGCTTCTGCTTCACGCTCCAAACAAAACATGACTTGACTGACATCTGCTTGGGAAGCGCTCAAGTTACATCCATACCGTAGCTCTTGCAGTTCCATCCGCGGCACCATACACGTAATGCATATCGATCAATTCTGCGTTACTAAACCCATTCACCCTACTCCTGCAACGTCCTCGCATGAAATGATTACGCTTCCCACTCTCCCGCAAGCCTGCGCTCAATGCCCTCTAGCGGTCGCAGTTTGCATTTTCGAACACAAGTTCCTATGTAAATCTTGTTTATCATGATATGACAGACCAGCATGTTAAGTTTGTAAACGAGCTTTTGAGACACCCTGTATAGAAAATGAATCATAAAATGTTGTAATTTCATAAATTTCACTCAATTATTTATATGTGAGGGCGAAAACTCATGGATACACCCTCGTATGCATTTGCCGATACACCCCCGTATTTGGAGTTTGATCATCTTAGAGAAGTTAAATAATTTAGTTTTAATTAAGGTATATTAATTTCAGTCATTTATTAACACAAACGACTAATCAAAAAACTTTTGCAAATAATGTTTTCCTTAGAAATTTTGATTGTCCAAAATAAATTCCCTTTCTAAGTGTTTGAATTGAAAGGTTTTAAAATTACGTTTGCACTTGTTTTTTCTTATACGCGTGGTCTCGTGATTTTATTTACCAATTTCTTGTTTGTTTTTTCTTTATTGCGAAACTATTTGTATCAACAAAGGTCAGGTCTTGAGAATGCCGCTGTTTGCGCGATGAAACATATGTGGATCTGAATAATGGTATTTATATGCCTTTTAACCTCTTAAGGGTGTTCTGAAATCCAAAAGGGCAACTTTCTGACATATGTTTTAATCTATTTTTCTTCGAAAATGCATGAATGTAGCTGGTGTTGTTGTTCAGAAACTATGTAATTAAGCTGTATTTTCTTTCTTTTTTTTTTTTTTTTGCAAACGCACTAGATCTTTCAGAAAAGAGTGTCAAAATGGGCATTTTGAATCGAATTTCCATGCGAAAGTAGAAAGAGCACTCAAGAGCGGGCGAAAAACGTGTTTGTCAAGTGATCAAAAACGCTTCTAACTCAACAGGTAATGGATGGATCAAATAATGGAAAAAACAGTTCAATTCCAAATCGCTTCCATGGCCAGGCTTTCCAATTTTATACCTTTCTGTTCAAAAATGAATGTGTAAATGTGTCAAAACGTTTTGCGCTTGATGAGCAGAGTAGTTAAGAACAGCCTTAAGGATCGCTTAATATTTGGAAAAACCTTCAAAGAAGTACCTATTTTTTTTATTAAAGAAATTGAATAATTATAAGGTTTCTAAATAAAATATGTAAATAGTTTCTTTTATATATAAGGCGAATAAAAGGTGTTATAGAAGAAATTCACATTTGTAGAAAAGCGATCATGCGAGAATTCTGTATGTTAATGTTTGTTTTACACTATGCAAATAATGCGAATAAAACCTTTATTTTTCACATCTTAGATCTTTATTTATCATCATTATACAAATTTTTACAAATAATATTTGAAATCTATATATGCATTAAATTTTGATTATTAATAATTTTCTTTGAGTGTGATATATTTCGAAACATGCAATACAAAGTCCAACATCACAATCAGCACCAAAAATCAAACACAAACTGTAATATTCAAAGACTTCGCACGGAAATGTCAGTTAAATTTTTCTGGTTTCAAAAGTTTTTTCCAGAAATTAAACCTCCAGCCCGGAAATATGACAGGCACGAGAAATAACGAACGACACCTCAGATATTGACAGGAACGAGAATTAAGGGGTTAAGTGTATTTTTTATCATTTTAGTAATTTTTAGCTTAGTTTGAAAGATTTTATTTCATTGATAATAAATGTATTTAATTAAATAGTATTAATAAGTGCGTTAGAATTTTTTTAAATTAAGTAATTAATCAAAATATGTACATTTTTATAATGAAGGGAACGGATATTTTCCCCAACTGGATTAAATCCTATTCAAGGTTGGAGTACCACAGTTGAAGTTTATTCCAACAGAGCGTAAAATGTCCAGACCAGGAATCGAACCTGGATACTTGGCGTGCCGTGCCAATGCCTTACCTGTTAGGCTATCCGGACGATAACTGGCTGACATAATTCACTCTTAAGAGTGAAAATGCCTTACCTGTTAGGCTATCCGGACGATAACTGGCTGACATAATTCACTCTTAAGAGTGAATTCACTCTTAAGAGTGAATTATGTCAGCCAGTTATCGTCCGGATAGCCTAACAGGTAAGGCATTGGCACGGCACGCCAAGTATTCAGGTTCGATTCCTGGTCTGGACATTTTTCGCTCTGTTGGAATAAACTTCAACTGTGCTACTCCAACCTTGAATATGTACATTTTTAATTCTTGTTTTTTTTTTTTTTTTTTTTTTTTTTTAAATCTTTATGTAAAGAAATCATATTTTGCTAAAAGATTTGGTTTAAAAAAAGGAAAGACGGCATGAATTTCAAAATATACATTCTTCCATATCGATTTAAAACTTTAATAGCAACATGAAAAATAAGATCATTTAATAGGATAGGGAAATTTACTTCATATATTTCACTCGGATTTTCTCGCTTTTTGAATCCAACCTAAATCAGTGCTCTTGATAGCTATCTATATGATATCCCCGCATGTGTTCGTTCAACCGTTTTAAAATGGGAAGATGTTTTTTAACATCATTTAGAGATAGGCATGAAAAGAATTTTATCTAATTTTATTTTATGTTAAAACCTAATTTAAATACGAGAAATCATGAAAGCAGTGTGAAAACTTAAAACTTTTACTAAGAGTCTCACAATATATTGTTCGTAAAAAGTTGCTGAGACGTGAAATACTAAGTCTTAGTAACAGTTTTTTAGAAAGAAATATTTTAACGAAATGCTAAAGTGAATAAAACTTATTTGGATGAAAAGAAATGAGACTTTATGCATTAAATGTATCAGTACTGCTTGAATTTTTTTTAATTTTTCAATTTATTTTAAAATATTATGTTTTTATTGTTGTTATATTTATTTTGGTCTTTTCAAAATTTTAATTATAATAGTATTCCACATTTTCCATTCCCCCTATAATTTTAGGAATTACTTCCCTAAAAGCTAAATTTTAGTGCCACAGATTTTATAAATTCTAATTATTTGGAAGAAAGCATCCACATAATTTTTTTCTTTAAAAGTGCTACACCACAGCTTTAATAATTTTTAAAATATCAATTAAGATTGTTGTTGGAAGCTTTTCTAATCCAAATTACAGTTTAAGTTTTTTTACATTTTCAATCGCCATATCACTGAGTCATCAACAGTAATTTCTTCATTGTCGCTTGATTCAATTGAATTGTAATTGTTTATTTGGTTGATTATTTCGCTATTGGAATATGAATAACTTTTAATTAAAAAGTGATTCGTCCGTAACTGTATATATTATAAGATATTATATTTTTAATACAAATTTTATTTTGATAAAGATTTGAAAATTTAAACAAAAATGATTCTTTTATAATTTTAATGCTTCTAACAAATAGCCGATTTTGGAAAAATTGTGATAGATCGATCATTCAGTTGTCTTTAATGCTCTCATCTACTGCAATAGAAAAAAAAGGTGCAACAAAAATTGTAGTCTGCGGGGCATTGCATTTTGATTCAGAAAAATTATTTTGGTATACCCTTGTTATAGCGGAACCAAGTTTTAATTGCGATGTATCGCCGAAGTATATTAACGTTATAGATGTAAATGATCTTACAACATGCATAAGTGTGACTATGTGTGACATGCATAAGTGTTTACAACTGTACAAATATGTCACAGTGTGACTTCACAACATTGCCACTATAGTCACATCATTAATGACAAAATCATTATAAATCACACAATTTTCACAAAATTGTCACAATGTGACTTCAAAGCATTGTCGCCGTCGTCACAGAATCATCACAGTGTTAAAGACAATTTCGTCACAAATAGCACATATTTCACAAATTGATCTCAATGTGACTTCAAAGCATTGTCGCTTTCGTCACAGATTCGTCACAAAGTTAATACCAAAATAGTCACAAATGACACACTCTTCACAAATTTTTTACACCGTAACTTCACAAATTAGTCACAATGTGACGTCACAAAAGAGCTCTAAAACGGCCATAACGACTGCAGATTCTAGTCACAATGACTTAACATCTACGGTCACAATGTCAGAGTGTGACTTCACACACGACGTCGTCGTGACGTCACCATGCCGTACGGGTCCTCCTTCAAGGGGTGGGCGGTCGTGCGTTTGTTGGCATAAGCCTTAGATTTTAAAAATACCCTAAAGGAAAAAGTCCAAACGCGTTAAAATGCCTGATCTGGGTGGCGAATTCTGATCACAAAAACGGGAAATTACACGACCAGGAAATAACTCATGTAGTAATTCACTGTAAAAAAAAAAAAAAAAAAAAAAAAAAAACGGACTAAAATGCGGAAATTGTACTGGCAATCGAGACGATAGTACAATTTACGTATTTTAAACAGAAATTTTTCCCGTAAATTACAGAAAATCGGATTTACGGGGGAAATTTTCTGTTAAAATACGGAATAGTACTGGCGTCTCGATTGCATATTTTAGTTCGTTTTTTTTACAGTGTTGAGTTTTTTCTCGGGGTGTATGGCATGTGGCTTTGTCATGTTGAAACAACATATCGTCCACATCCAAATCTTGCAATTTAGGCACATAAAAATTAGACACAAATGGCACAAAATTCAAATCTTGTGTGAATTTTGGGACACCCAGCACAGCTGTGGAGGCTATTTACCCGATATGGTATTTCATACTTAACCCTATACTGTATACTTTATATATCAATAAAAAATTTACAATTTTTAATTATAAACGTGTGTTTTCTATCAAAATTACTTCTTGTATTAGTTTTGGGACACCCTTTATTTCAAATTCCAGCATAAAATCTGTTTTCTTATCGTTTCGTTATGCTCGAATATTTTGTTCAAAACAATGCAAAATTATATCTCATTTTAATAAAGGTTTAAAACTAAATATTAAAAAAAAGATGGAGATATTTGAAACTCATTTATTAACATTTAAAAATTTAAAAATAACATTCTATACAAAAACATTTCTCATCATTCATAAAAAAAGATTGGTTTTTAAGTTGGTTAGTTATATACTATATTTTATCTGTTTGCTTTTTATTCATTTATAATTTTCAAGATATGCCACATTTTATTTGTCAAATTCACTTTATGCAGAATTAATGTTCAAATATTTCATTGATAAAGATAATTTAAAGTTTTAAAAATAAAATTCTTTAAAATATTTTACACACATAAAGATACATAAATATTTCTGTAAAAGTTTCAACCCGTTCCCCGCAGCACGAGTGCTTCTTATGGTTTCTTTGCATTTGAAACATCTCCATAAAAAACAGTCACCCTGCAAGTTATTTTGATATTAACCCTAAAGTAAAATCGTGGGAAAAAAAGAAGTAAACACCCCTAACTAATTCTGCAAAAAATTATAGTAGAAGAAACTTACTGGTACCAGACAATTGGTAATAAAGTCTACTTTTAAATTATGTGTATAAACTTTGCTTAGAGGGCCATCTACATATTAAAACGAACCATAACTTTTTTTTTTTTTTCAATAGCACTACGCGATTCTGACAGATCATATTTCAATTAACCTAAAAACAAATTTTTATACAATTCGTACGATAAGTTTTCGAGAAATTAATTATTTTAAAACGAGCGTATTATAGGGGCTGTATCCAGACTGAAGTTCGGTACTCGGTTGTTGACGGAGAGAGCCCCCTTCTTGATCAAGCCTTCTTAAGCGCCACTCAAACAGTCATTGAAGACTGCTGGATTACAGGATAGCAGAAGAAATTTCAAAATATCAAGTCACTTCTATCACAGACGGTCCATTAAACCATCATTTTGCCGTTTTTTAAGCATAATTGGAAAACATCTCGATAGAAAAATGTGAAATTTTAGATTTCCATAAAGCAGGACTTAATGAATCTAAATCCATCAAAAAATTGTAGGTTGCAATTCATAATTTTTACGGATATTCATTTCATAATTCATAATTCTTATCAAAATTGTAAAAATTTCAAATTCAACGTATTTATGTTTGGGTATATTAGTATTATTGCTACACAAAAAATTAGCATATTAGGAGTATAATTTCAGGAGACACAAAAATGAATATGAAAATGTAATTTAACATTAGAAGCACTAAATTTTGAATGTTTATAATTCAAAAACTTATTCAAATGACTTGAAATTTGGTGTCTAGGCATAGTTTGAAACGAACCGAAGATTTGAAATATCTTGTTAAAATTGGGTATTGCAATTGAAAAAACTGAAGTTTGGGTTCGTTTTAATATGTAGATGGCCCCCTAAGCAAATTTTACATACATCATTTAAAAGTACACTTTATTTCCAATCGTTCGGTAACAGTAACTTTCTTCTACGATAATTTGTTGAAGAGTTAGTAGGGGGTGTTTACTTTTTTTTTCACACGACTGTACCTGCTCGGTGTTTTGAGGCTGATTTGAGATGAAATAAATACCTCAAACTAGGAGAGATTCCTGACTTAGCCAATAGTGCAATTATTACATCTTTACATGTTTACTGAATCCGCAATCAGATTAAAGCAATGAGATGAGATTTGGGAACGCAATTTTTCTAAATGAAGTTCCTCGTACAGCAATTTTCAATTACTGAAAGATTCGGACGGCCTCTAAACATTTTTCAAATGTCCTTGATCATTAAAAAAAAGGGAAATGTTTGAATATTTTTCAGGTATTATTTTTAATATAATTTAAAAACTTTTACTATTAAAATTCTGAAAACATTGCAAAAAGGGGGAAAAAAAAAACTCTTTATAATTTAGACTAATACAGATTAAAAATATATATTAAATTTAGGAAATCAAAAAATCCGACTGCGTAAAAAGCGAAGTAATTAATTATTTCTCATCAATGTGAAACTATTTTTATATTACTTACCTATTTTTTTTTATTTACTTGTATTGATGATTTTTTAAGTTGTGTTTAATTGTTAATTTCTATCTAAAACGCTGTTTTGATGAGGCCTGTAGATGTGTATGAAAGTTAGAGTTGCAGTAAAGCTAGAGATCCTACCTACACAACTTCCAGGTTGTGTAATATTTAAACGGAGCTTCAGACTGTAAAATAGTTAATGAAACATCGTCTTCATTTTGAAAGACCTATCCAATGATATGCCACTCAATAGGGTGCGTAAAAATTTTTTTCGTCTCTACCGCCATTTTGTATTTTACGGCCGCTACTTTGAATTTATAAAAACAAAACCTAGCCTATAACCATCGGACGGTTAAGACGAATTGATAGAGTCCTCACTCATTAAAATCCACCCAGCCGTTCGGATGTTTCGTGGGTATAAAGAAATCCACATACCCAGATACGCGTGAAACACATAACCCTTCTTGGCAGTCGGGTAATAAAATAGATGTTATAAGTTAAAAATATGCATTTTATTTAAAACTTAGTACTTTCGGGCTGTATTTCCCAAGCCCATCGTCAGAGAATATTTTAATAACCAATTGCTATTTATTTATACAAATACGTCACTTCGTTTTGAAATAAATGTTTTGAAAGAAACACTGCTACTTCGACTGTCCAGCTACGCATTTAAAATGAAAGTGACGTATGAGAACAGAGTGATGTAATAAAATAAATGGAACTGCAGTTAATATATATTTTCTCTACTTAAGTTTAATCCAAGGGACTGCTAGTTCTACTTTCAACTTTAATAATTTTTTACTCTCTCATTTCAAAACGAAGTGATGTATTTCTATAAATAAACAGCAATTAGTTATTAAAGTATTCTCTGATGATGGATTGGAAATACAGCTCGAAAGTACTATGAAGTAAAATAAATAATGTGAACATTAAAAAGGTTCCCAATCTTACTTAAAAGGCGACTAATGTAATGAAAAAGACGTTACATGTTTAAAATGTACATTTTTATTTAAAACTTCTTAGTACTTTCAAGCCTTCCAGGCTCATCATCAGAGAATATCTTAATAACTAAATGTTGTTTATTTATACAAATACGTCACTTTGTTTTGAAAATGAGAGAGCCAATAATTACTAGAATTGAAAGTAGAAGTAGCAGTAGCAATTTCTTTGGTTGAATTTAATCAGAGGAAATATATTATTATTATTATTATTCAAAACAAAGTGACGTATTTGCATAAATAAACAACATTTAGTTATTAAGATATTCACTAATGATGAGCCTGGAAGGTTTGAAAGTACTTAAGAAGTTTTAAATAAAATGTATATTTTAAGCCTTTTAAGTAAGATTGTGGATCTTTTTTATGTTCACATTATTTATTTTATGTTGAATCAAGGTGAAAAATTGCGTTTCGTCTTATGATATTATTTGTACTATGAAGTTTTAAATAAAATGCACATTTTTAACTTGTAACATTTGTTTTATTATTTTAGTCGCCTTTTAAGTAAACCAGTGCGCTTTTTAAAGTTCACATTGC
This sequence comes from Maratus speciosus, assembly GCA_963932465.1. NCBI lineage: Eukaryota > Metazoa > Arthropoda > Arachnida > Araneae > Salticidae > Maratus > Maratus speciosus. The sequence continues at coordinate 560,965,461 of OZ010792.1, forward strand.
ATATTTTAAGAAACGTACATGCTTAATTTTTTTTTCTTTCTCAAAGCATATTAATTGTATTTACAAAAGAAAAAGAGTAGAGATTGAAAGGAGCATAAATTTAAATATTTTAATGTAGTATATGAATACTCTCAAAAATACTCATAAGATTGAAGTACATGGTTACTCAAAAGAATTGTATTCCCCATAAGTACTACTTTCAAATAATAACTTTTTTATCATTAAATTTGGTATACCACAATTTTATGATTACCGTCGACTTTGGGCTACTTTTCCTGGTTCCACTCACATTTCCATTATTAAAAAATATTATGTGATTTTTCAACGTCGAAATGGAGTTGTAAACAATTAACATGAAACAATGAAGCAAACTGTATGGTTTTAAAGAGGAATTTTTTTTTTATTTTTTAACCATTTTTAAAGTTTTGGAACAAAGTAGCCCCTGCTAGGGGCTTCTTTGGTCCATTCATTTAGTTTCAAATAAAATGAATACATTTCATAGGTAAATGAATACATTTTTATGGGAAATCCTTGCAATAGCATTTGTTAATAAATTAACACTGCAAACCCGATAAACAAATGTTTTTTTTTTTTTTTTAACATTTAAACACATTTAACCAATTGTTAATATTAAAGAAACGAGAAACAGTTTTCGTCATATTATCCTCAGCAACTGAAACAAAAACAATTAATGTAACAAGAACAAAAGAACTTCTTAAAATACCATCAAAAACTTTTAATTGCGCTAGGGCTTTCGAAAGATCTGAATCTTTCTTCGCCAGGCGCAAAGAAGACGTGCTTTTACTATGAAAGCAGCAGCAAGACTCAAATGATTTCATAGTAGAAGCACGTCTTTTTTTGCGTCTGACGAAGAAAGACTCAGATCTTTCGAAAGGCCTAGCGCAATTAAAAGTTTTTGGTGGTATTTTAAGAAGTTCTGTTTATGTAAGTATCGTCTGCTGCATATCCCTTGGTTTCGTGTGCACCGAATCCATGTAAGTTTCTTGTTCTTTTTTTCCGCAAGTGGCAACACTCTATGTTGATTCTGTTTCTTGTTGTGGTGGAATGTGAAAAATGATTGAATGTAGTAAGCCGTCTGTTGGATCGCATATATTTAGTGTTAAAAAAAATTCGTCTTTACAGCCCGCTTTGGTGTTTATGTTAACGAACCAGCTGTGTAAGTGATTAGTAAAAGACGCAAAACCAAGTTCTTTTGTTCTTATTCATTCACACCAGTTTCAACTTAATTTCTTTCAATTAATGTAACATTTTGCAACTGTAACATTTGAAAAAAAGTTACTTAAAACATGTTTTCAGAGATTTGTTTGTATAAAAGGCATTTCTAAGTAATTAGGGCTATTTTCGGACTAAAACAGGCCTGGCACAAAGTAGCACCCAAATACTAGTTTTCATGCTAGCTTTATGAAAACGTAAACATTTTCTGCCAAAATAAAAAGTTAAAGGAAAAATTATGATCCCGCATGGGTTACAGGTTACTAAAGGTAATATTTTGACACTTACTTTATTTGTAGCTCTTATCAAGATTGATTCACAATAGAAAGTTTGGAGAGTTAAAATCTACACACGAAAACAGTTGTTTACAAACACATTCAGTGTTGCCATTAAAAAAAATTAAATTACCCCCAAACTATTCAAATGCCCTATAGTAGGGTATAAATTATTTTTCAAGGGCAAAATCTCCCAATTATCTTGTATTGTTTGTTTAATACAAAGAATAAATCTTTTTTTATGGGCTGGTTTAAAGTAAACCCGCAAGGACCAAAATACCCCCGATCGATGGTAAATGTTGCTTTTCAAATGCTAAACTTTTACAAAAGCTTCCAAAATTATAATTATTTCACAATACAGCTTAAAATCTACAATGTGATTAATGATAGATTATTTGTTAAAAAATATCTTCTTTCATATTTTCGTCATTAAGAAGTTTTTTTTTTTTTTTTTTGTTTACATTCCCTCTATTAAAACGTTTAAACTGAACCTTAAAAATTAAATCATAAGTTTTCAAAATATTTGTTGGAGATTTGAGACATTTTAAAAACAAAATTAAACTCTAAAATTAAACATAAAAAGAGGATTTATAAAATATTGTTCATATATAAAAATAATGGAATAAATTCAAAATTTTGAATAACAAAGTCCTATAAAGTACATCGAATATCCTTTAAAATAAAACACCGTCAAATATTAAAAATAATGGAGAAAATTCAAAATTTTGAATATCAAAGTCCTGTAAAAGACATCGAATATCCTTTAAAATAAAACACCGTCAAATATTTCTATACCAATTTCAATATTTTCCACATAGTATAAGTGCTTCTTAAGTTTCTACCACGTTTGAAACCAACTTCCATAACCCCGAAATAGCTGCTCGATATTTTGAGGTTGAATTGAACTGAAATAAATATCCTGAACTACCAGAGATTTCTGATTCAGGCGTAGTGTAATTATTGCATCATTAGCTATTTACTGAATGTGCAATCGGATTAAAGCAATGGGATGAGATTTGAGAATGCATTTTGCTGATCGAAGTTCCGTAATTATAGCAATTGCCAATGAATAATCGTAAAATGATTCGTGATGGTCTGGTAATATTGTTAAGATTCTTAATTATCAAGTAAACAGAAGTGTTTGAAGAATTTTTAATTTAGAATTTTTAATTAGTTTCGATATAATGTACGTATATTTTCATTGTTTTAAAAGTAAAATTCTAGACGTTTGACAACGAAAATAGCATTAAGGGACCGGGTAAGCTCCATTTCGGCCATGTTAAAATACACCAACTTTATGTACCTTTTTCTCAGAAATGGTGAAAGATAGAGGTCTAGATTTTGTATAGTAGTTAGAATAACATGCTTTACGTATTTTAACAGACTATTTTCTTTCTAAGTGAAACTGAAAATTAATTATTAATTATTTATTGAAAGACATTTTTAAATTTAGCATTTTTGGTAAGATTTCTCTGCGTAAAATAAATAATTCTCAACAAATCATTAAATTCCTGTGTTAAAGTATGCACTATAACATAATATAAGTATTTAGAAAAATCTGAATTGTTAAGTTTAATAGATATTTAAAAAAAGGAAGAAAAACCTGAAAAATCGAAGTTTTGAGAAAAAGTCAATTAAAGCTGTGAAGCAGTGTTGCCAGTGGACTACTTTTTTAAAATTCAGATTTCTTGATTGGCACCACTTTTTTGAAATAGTAAAATTCGCCTTATTTAATAACACATTAATTAAGGAAAAAACAATCGGAATTTTACCACTTCAGAAAAGTGGTACCAATCAAGAAATCTGAATTTTAAAAAAGTAGCCCACTGTTGTGAAGTGCTCTTAGAAAGAGAGAAAAAATCAAACACTTTTTTATATATATATAAACAGGTGTAATATATCTTTGAAAAGATAAAAGTTTAGACTATTTAATGGTATAAAAAGTAAAAATCGATATTTTGGTTCAATTTCGCTTACCCAGCCCCCTTAAACATTTAAATCAAAAGCATTCGTTGAAATTCTTCCTGTTTTATCTTATTCAAATCAAAACTGATTTATCCATACAAGAAAAATGATTGATATTGAAGTTTGATTGCAAAAAAAATAAATATTATTCTATACTTAATGAAATACGTTAGTATACTCACAAAATTGAGGTACAGTCCTGGAAAAAAAAAAAGTAAACACCCCCTACTAACTCTTCAACAAATTATCGTAGAAGAAAGTTATTGGTACAGAACGATTGGAAATAAAGTCTACTTTTAAATGATGTATATAAAATTTGCTTAGGGGGCCATCTATATATTAAAAGGAACCCAAACTTTGTTTTTTCAATGGCAGTACACAATTCTGACAGCATAAATGAACTCTACACCCTTCCATTAGCCTAAAAACGAATTTTTATGCAATTCGTACCATAAGTTTCCGAGAAATTATTTATTTTAAAACGAGCGTATTTTAAGGGCTGTATCCAAATTGAAGTCCCGTACTCGATTGTTAACCAAGAGAGCCTCCTTCTTGATCAAGGCGCCTTAAGCGCCTCTCAAGGAGTCAATGAAGCCGGTTAGATTACAGTACAGCAGAATAAATTTCAAATTGTCTACTCACTTCCATCATAGACGGCCCCTTAAACCATCATTTTGCCGTTTTTTAAGTATAATTTGAAAACTACTTGGAAGAAAAATGTGAAATTTTGGTTTTCCATAAAGCAGGACTTAGTAAATCTAACTCCATCAAAAAAATTATAGGTTGCAATTCATAATTTTTTCGAATATTAATTTCATAATTCCTAATTCATATCATAAAATTACAAAAATTGCAAATTCAGCTTATTTATGTTTGGGTATATTAGCGTTATTGCAACAAAAAAAATTAACACATTAGGAGCATAATTTCAGGAGATATAAATGAGAATATGAAAATGTAATTTAACGATAGAAGCACTCAATTTTGCATGTTTATAATTCAAAAACTTATCATTCAAATGACTTGAAATTTGGTATCTAGGCATAGTTTGAACCAAAAATTTGAAATATCTCGTTAAAATTGGGTGTTGCCATTGAAAAAAAATGAAGTTTGGATTCGTTTTAATATGTAGATGACCCCTAAGCAAATTTTATATACATCATTTAAAAGTAGACTTTATTTCCAATCGTTGGGTACCAGTAACTTTCGTCTACGATGATTTGTTGAGGAGTTAGCAGGGGGTGTTTACTTTTTTTTTTTCCACGACTGTACATGGTTTTGAAATGCATATCATCACGCCACTCCACAATACTACGGCAAAATCGTTGCATCAGAGCAACGGTAAAGCATCTACTAACAACCGAGAATGAGATGTCCGACTTACTACTATGAAAAACTGTGTCTACATCGAGTGGAACAGTAGGGAATTTTTATAAAACCCATCTGAAATATAGTATTAAACATAACTTTGTGTTTCAAAAGTTATTCCACTAGATGCAAACACAGTTATTCATAGAAGTAAGTCAGACATCTCATTTTTAGGGTTTCGTTCATCTGACGAAACCCTATTCGTCTCACTCCTCTGTCTGTCTGTCACAGAGCCCGTTCTCAGAAACTATATATGATGGAGACTTGAAATTTTGGATTCTTATAGCTGAACACCTCACATCAAACGACAAATCATAAAATTTTGAAAATTTTTTATATTTACCGCTCCGTTCTCTGACTTGTGTATTTTAAGCTTTTCTTTCTAACTGCACTGCAAATAGAGGCGTCTTAAATTCAGACACATATGTGACTGAAAAAGTATTTCAGACACTTAAGTGCCTGAATATGAAATTTCAGACATCACAGATGTCTGAATTTAAGACACATATGTGTCTTACTGGGATTATGGTATGGATGAACTGAAAGAAATGTCTGAATAATGATGAACCGTCTGACATTAAGACACTTGGAAATTCAGACACTTAAGTGTCTGAATGCAATACAATTGTATCATATATATGATGGCCGTATATACAATTGCATTACAATATATATGCCAGGATAATCAAGAAACGTTTTCGAATGGATGACAGATGTTTAAAATACTTTTCCATGCACTAAATTTGGTATTATTTTATAAAACAATCAACGCGATTAGACCATATTATGTCTGTCAAAATTATAAAAATCCGTTTATTAAGTTTTGGAAATAAGTTATTTTTAGTGCAATAGTTAATTAACGAATTGTCTTTCACAAAATATAAAGTTTTCCAAATAATTATATTAAAATAATCTACCAGCTACCATCCCTCTCCACCCCCACCCCCCTTTTACAAACACACAATTTCCTAATAATGTCTTAGGATGGGTTTCGCCGACCAGAAGCAATTTAAAATAGTGCGACCCTACCGTAGTGGGCTATTATAGTGTTTTTAATGGCTTGAAGAAGGGAATCGCTGTATAGAAGTAATCCCTGGACTTTTCTAAATGTAAAACAAAAATTTGAAATATGAAAATTGTTTAAAAGTGTGATGACAAAATTTTTATTTAAGAGGCACTTCAGTCAAGTGAAAAGATTCGTTCGCTAATACTAATCCTATGGAAAAAATTTATAAAGATATCTTGGTTGCATTTCACTCTTTTTAAATGACTTTTTTTTGCATTGGATAGCTGAGTTCGATCTGTTCAAAGGCGGTTTTTTACATTTACGATTTTGATTTTACATTTTTTTTTTTTATGAGGATGCTTTCAGTTTCGAAACCGGTTTCGAAAACGAAAGTGTCCTCATTAAAATTATACGCAATGAAAAACGAAAAAGTAAAGTACGGCCGTTATACAGATCGATCTCAGCTATCCAATAACAAAAAAAAAAAAAAAAAAAAAAAAAAAAAAAAAATGCAACCAAGATATCTTTATAAATTTCTTCCATAGGGTTAGCATTAGCGAACGAATCTTTTCACTTGACTGAAGTATCATCCTACTGCCTTCGCCTGAAAGCATCATAATTGTAATAATTATATCTTATAGTGGGTAATTGTAACGGAATAAACAAAATATTAAAGGAGGATTAATTAAAAAACATCTGTTTATATTCGTGCACCATTTCACTTTCTGCGATAAAAATCTAATGATTTGAACTCCCTTCTCTGGTAACGTATTTCCAATCCTGTCCAGTGTCAAAGTCAATGATTACGTCACTAACGGAAAGCGGGAAAAAAGTGCTGACAGGGATGAATTATCTTTTGAGAAGACACATTAAGCCTGTTACCTCGTTAATATTTTAAATGAAGATATTTTCAACGAGTGTGTTTGGAATGGTTTCCTGATTTTTTTAGTTTAAAATATTGTGAAATGCTAATAGAAATATTCTTATTAAAATGCATTGTATGGATTTGGACTATTTGGATTTGGAAACTCATACTCATTATAGTACGTTCTTATTACGGCAAGTCTGTCTATTGTTTGGCGTGTGTTCAAAATTAGGCATATGGAAAAAGAATAATTGATTACTAATCGATAAATTCCCACGGATTTTAAAAACTCACATTAATATTTTTCATTATATCTGTTATGCATTAGTGCATTAGGTAGAAGAATGCAATGCCAAGAATATATATAAAAAAAAAAAATACAACATTTTTCAAAAATAGCGCTTTACCGGTACTTTGTAAAATAGTTTATTCATCATAATGGATTACACTTTAAAAGGTAAGAAATAATGCATTTGTATGATTATGTGAACTCAATTTGAAATAGAAATTTTATAGTAAAATAGTGAACTTTGTGTAATGCTATTTATCATTTACATTATTTTTTTAGAATAATTTGCATATTTAAGTTTTTTTTTATATACAATAAATATTTTTTGTTTTAAAAGGCTCGTGTGTTCATTTGTGTGTTTTCAATAAATCATGACTTTCAATGTAATGAATTTATTTAATATTTTTTTGACTTCCGTTTTATAAATTAATAAATATTTTATAGTCTCGAAGTAATTTTTCCTGCTTGTTATATATATATATATATATTTAATGATTTCTAAATAGCTCGATCGAATTGCAGTTTTCATTTAACCTATATAAACAAAGCTTATATATATAAATAAAAAGGATCTTTCTAATGATATTTCATTATTAAGTTTTTTCCTTACAATTTCCAGCTACTTTATATTTATGATATAATTTTACATATTAATTTTTATTTTTTGCAACATCATGATAAGAGTATCATTTCATTTAATTCTCTTACAGAGTATATTTTCGAAATGTTTTAATATTATCAAATTTAAATTTACATAGGGTAAATCTTTTGAAAATGCACAAGCTTTATATGACGGATATAGAACATGAAAAGAAATCGTGAAAGCACCAGAGTGAAGTTATTGTGAATATCTCGATATTTTATTTAAAAAAAATTATTTTTTCCGATGGTAAATAAATCCTACTTATATAGTATTTATTTCTTTTTAAATAGTCCTCCTTAAAACTTGTTTCAAAAATACAAAATCTGCTTTGATTTTCTGTGTTCCATATCAATAACATATTTAATTTTCAAGACACTGAGACATCCTGAAAATATACTTTAAACAAGGAATAAAAATCGTTGTAATTAATCTAAACTGTGCTCAAAATTATTTAAAGAAATCAAGCTGCATAAAATCCTATTAAAAAAGTGCTGATATTTAACATTTTGAGAAGGTGATGATGGTTGAAGTTATAAATATTTTTATAATTATGTTCGATCTGAGTATATATTTTTATACTACTGTTAGGCATGTTTTCTCTCTTCTTAATTTATTTCTGTATTAATTACCATATATTTTTCGAAATTTTAAACAACCCCACCCCTTTCCTATGTTTTTTAAAAATTTGTTAAAACAATATTCTTTAATTTTTGTTCTAATATGATACTAGAACCTTTTGTTTAATTGTTGTGTGTTTTCCTCCTACCATTGAGTTTAGAATCCTGTAGGACTTTCTAGGTGGTATTGTCTGAGTCTTGTCAGTATTTTTCATTTTTACAATTGGGTTGGAAATGTGTATTAGTAATTAAAGTCAAAAGAAATGAATGTAGTTAATTACTATTTAGCGTATAGTCATATACAGGATTCAGGGTATTGGTAACTCAGTGTTTAAGGACAAAGTCCCACAACACTATCATTTGTTTTTATAAGTTATTTTTATCGTCATGTTAACAGAAAAGAAAATATGTTTTTGACTTCTTTCTCAAGTCACTTTTTATGTATTTAATGGGGAGAGAGAAGAGTGATCCATGAAAGAAAAAAAAAATCTGATTTGGGGGGAACAAAAATCGGATTTTTAGGATTAATTTGTATATGATAATGTAGCATATTTTTATAATTATGTTCGATCTGAGAATATATTTTTATACTATTGTTAGGCATGTTTTCTCTCGTCTTAATTTATTTCTGTATTAATTATCATGTATTTTTCGAAATTTTAAACAACACCCCCTCCCCCCCCCCTCTTCCCTATGTTTTTTAAAAATTTGTTAAAATAATATTCTTTAATTTTCGATCTAATATCATTATACCAGAACCTCTTGTTTAATTGTTGTGTGTTTTCCTCCTACCATTGAGTTTAGAATCCTGTAAGACTTTCTAGGTGGTGTTGTCTGAGTCTTATCAGTATTTTTCATTTTTACAATTGGGTTGGAAATGTGTATTAGTAATTAAAGTCAAAAGAAATGAATGTAGTTAATTACTATTTAGCGTATAGTCATATACAGGATTCAGGGTATTGGTAACTCAGTGTTTAAGGAGAAAATCCCACAACACTATCATTTGTTTTTATAAGTTATTTTTATCGTTATGTTAACAGAAAAGAAAATATGTTTTTGACTTCTTTCTCAAGTCACTTTTTATGTATTTAATAGGGAGAGAGAAGAGTGATCCACGAACAAAAAAAAAAAAAAAAAAAATTGATTTGGGGGAAACAAAAATCGGATTTTTAGGATTATTTTATATATGATAATGTAGCATATTTTTATAATTATGTTCGATCTGAGTATATATTTTTATACTATTGTTAGGCATGTTTTCTCTCTTATTAATTTATTTCTGTATTAATTACCATGTATTTTTCCAAATTTCAAATCCCCCCACCTTCCATATGTTTTTTTAAAAATTTGTTAAAACAATATTCTTTAATTTTCGATCTAATATGATTATATCAGAGCCTCTTATTTAATTGTTGTGTGTTTTCCTCCTACCATTGAGTTTAGAATCCTGTAGGACTTTCTAGGTGTTGTTGTCTGAGTCTTGTCAGTATTTTTCATTTTTACAATTGGGTTGGAAATGTGTATTAGTAATTAAAGTCAAAAGAAATGAATGTAGTTAATTACTATTCATATAGTAATAGCATTTATATTGTAGTAAGTATAGTATAGTATTTATATTGTAGTTAATTACTATATACTGGAGTACCCTAAAATCACAGGGCAGAGAAGCATCCCAGTTTACCCACGTTGCAACCAGCTCTGCTTTATGGTAACAAATTATTCCATTTATAAAAATGATTCAATGTGGAACATGGCTGCATATATGGCTTAGAAAGAAAAATGGTCAAAGATGGCTTCATATTTATGCACCCCCCCCCCCCCAAAAAAAAAGGCTCAAAGATGGCCGCAATTAAGACATTTGAAATGTCTGAAATTCAGACGTAAGAAGTGTCTGAAAAATTTAAGACGTTTTAAAATGTCTGAAATTTGAACACTCTTGTTTCAGACACTTAAGTGTCTGAAATTCAGACGCAAGAAGTGTCTGAAAAATTTAAGACATTTTAAAACGTCTGAAAATTGAACACTGCGTTTCAGACACTTAAATGTCTGAATTTCAGACATTTCAGTTTACAGTGTAAGCCCTTAATTAAGTTGAAGACTTGAAATTTTGGATTCTTATAGCTGAACACCTCACATCAAACGACAAGTCATAAAATTTTGAAAAAGTCTTATATTTACCCCCTCTGGGCTCTAACTTGTGTATTTTAAGTTTGTTTTTTCTAACTGAGCCCCTAATTAAGTTGTAGACTTGAAATTTTGGATTCTTATAGCTGAACACCTCACATCAAACGACAAGTCATAAAATTTTGAAAAAGTCTTATATTTACCCCCTCTGGGCTCTAACTTGTGTATTTTAAGTTTGTTTTTTCTAACTGAGCCCCTAATTAAGTTGTAGACTTGAAATTTTGGATTCTTATAGCTGAACACCTCACATCAAACGACAAGTCATAAAATTTTTAAAAAGTCTTATATTTACCAACTCTGGGCTCTAACTTGTGTATTTTAAGTTTGTTTTTTCTAACTGAGCCCCTAATTAAGTTGTAGACTTGAAATTTTGGATACTTATAGCTGAACACCTCGCATCAAAAGACATATTATAAAATTTTGAAAAAGTCTTATATTATTTACCCCTTCGGGCTCTAACTTGTGTATTTTAAGTTTGTTTTTTCTAACTGATCCCCTAATTAAGTTGTAGACTTGAAATTTTGGATACTCGAAATTGTGAACACCTCGCATCAAAAGACATATTATAAAATTTTGAAAAAGTCTTATATTATTTACCCCTTCGGGCTCTAACTTCTGTATTTTTAGCAATTTCCCTAACCTCCACGCTTTTCACCCGAGGTACATTTTTCTAACTTTTGTCGACTCTCCTTTAACCACTCTTTCACATTATACACCATAGCCGTACATATTTTAGTTCCAATTTTTACCGCCAGGGGCGACTACCTATCTCGAGTGCTATGGGTCCGATCCCCTCGACTAATATACCTACGGATAGTTTGTAAAACGGAGTTTCGTTCGGATAGAAGTTTGTTTAGAATAGAATGCGCCCCCGGGTTGCGAAATGGGGAACTAACAGATTTTGCAAAAGAATAAAGTGTTTTGGATGGAATATTAAGCGAAACACTCTGTGCGATCTGTGATCACACTTATCCACTTATTTTTATTACTAGATGACGTACTGTTGCTCTAAGGCGACGAAATATAAACGTGTTTATTTCCTTCCTCAACAATTTAGGGATAAAATGCTGATTTTTAATTTCAAATATTTTTTCGAAATGTTCTTTTAATATCCAGCTTAAGATCTATAATTTGATAGAGGATGGATTTTTTAATATATTGAAATTAATATTTATTATGTAATGTATGTGTATTTTAAAATTTAGGATATGCCGTCTTTTAAAGTTTCACTATTATGATTTATTTATTTATTTATTTATTTTGAAATACTGCAAAATCTATTTTTCATTCTATAAAATGCTTTAATTTGAATATTGAGAAGAATGATATCATTTATAAGACATTTTTTGGATATTTAGGCAATTTACAAAAAAATATATACTCAAAAGATGATTAATTAAAAAATATAAATAAAAATTTGTAGTTTTTTAATAGTAAAATAAATTCAAATTTTAAAGTCTAAGAAAATTTTTAGTGATTTTTAAAAAATACTTTTTACAGTAATACCCTTTACTACCTTTGTAAGTTGTCCATATATCCAAGTTGACCTCTTTAAGATTGCACCAAATATGGATTTATAAAGTCAGTACTTTTATAAGTTATCCACCTTTCTAAGTTGTCTGTATCTAATTGACATCTTTAATATTGTACCAAATATGAATTTATAATTTCAGCACTTTTATAAGTTGTCCAGCTGTTTATATAAGTTGACCTCTTTAAGATTGCACCAAACAGGGATTTATAAAGTCAGTACTTTTATAAGCTTTCCACATGATTAAGTTGCCCATATATCTAAGTTGACTTCTTTAAGATTGCACCAAATATGTACATATAAATTCACCACTTATATAAGTTAGCCACATGGTTAAATTAATCAGAAAATGGTTGCACTACTGGTGGTCAAATTACAAAATTTTCATAAACGTCCAAGTATTTCTGCACTGCTTTTCATCCTCTCCATACAGTATATTAGTGCTCTTTAATATTTCATCGCATTTGAAACCAACTCCATAAAATTTGAAACTTTGCAAATTAGTTTGATTTTTCGCACAAAG